>OY728147.1:446065262-447560778 GCA_963277665.1 Viscum album
AATATCTATCAAAAGATTGACACTCGTTTATGTCCAATTTCAAAGTGAAATTAATTCCAATTACCACCATCGAATAAAATGGTAAAAATATATTTTAACTACACTTAAGCCCAATTAAAAAGATAATCTATCCATATAAATAAATTATATTAAAAAAGGTTTTTAATTAAAATACAACATTTTCACTAAAAATGAACTTTATTTGGAAAAAAATAGCAAAAATTTACACAAAGTAAATTTTGATGTCCAGATTCTAAAGAAGGATTTTATTTTTTCAATTATAACATATAAAATTGAAAAAAGTATATTTAAAAAGGGTTTCCCATCAAAAGGTAGTTAATCGACCTTTTAAAGAGTATTAGAAGATTTATACTTAAAATTGGATTCATTTGCTTTTTAAGCCTCTAACATTTTTTGGATAAAAGTAAAAATATTTTACAAACATATATAATCATTTTTTAGTTAGTTCTGTTCATTCCCACCATTATAATGTCTAGGAATTAACTACCATTTAAAATAATATTATTATATTATTAGTGTGCAACGTAAGATTTCAAAGAAACTCGTTGTTGCGTCTTGGGTACGCCATCGAACATAACATCCCCTTTAAAGTAATATTGATATTTTATTCACAAATATTAATAAATATGAAAATTTCATGTCTTTTATTTACCTGTGATGTTACATATATCACCCACCAATGCACTGGGTAAATATTTATATAACATTTTATAATGATGTTAATCATTTCCATGGGCTTGATCCAAAATGGGAAACGTGTGTTTCCTGGTCCATAATAGGAAACTAGTGTTTCAAGATCCAAAATATGAAACACTAATGACCTAAATCGTAATACTAAATAGGTGTTTCCAAATCCTCTAAATAAAATAAGTGTGTCCTTGTCCACTCTAGGAAATGGGAGTTCACTGATACACTATGTGAATGTTGTGTTCCTCGACCCACTACGATGATGGTCATAATCATTAACCATTACAAATGTATTTTTTGCTGTATATATAATGGTGAAACCCATAAAAGGCGTGAGATTATTGATAATGATTGATTTATGATGATTTATAATCATTATGATTCTTGTATAATGAATTGACATACATTATGACTTGAATCATTTTTATGATCATTGACATGTATGGTATGATCTTAAATTTTTTTTCTCATGTACAGTTTCCCTCACTCTCATTTAATTCTTACGTATCTCCATTATTTTTCCTTACCAAGCACCTTAGCTCAACGCTTCCTATGTTCATTTACCTAGAATTTTAAGAAATTTTTTATGTAGAAGTACTAAAGGGGATGATGTTTGTGGAAAACATTGAAAATCATTCACAATGATTGAATATTTTTTCTATGTTTCCTAAGACATTAAACTATTACGATCCTCGAGAAAAGAATTTTTTTATGTGCTAAAAATTCATATGAAATTATTTAATATAAATTAATTTCAATCCATGGACACTATAACGCACCATTCATCATAATAAATGGTCATTGATCATAAAATATGTGAAACACAGAAAATAAATCCATTTACATCATAAATCACTCAAAAATATACTTTTAAACACATATAGAAAATCTTTTCCAAATATTGATATATCAATTTCAATTAGAACTTCACTTTCAAAACCAAAATACCAACTAAAATGTGAATAAATATTTTACATTGATGAAACATTGAATAATGTAATGGAATGTAAATTTAAAATAATGGGTTTTAATGTGGGAAAATATTTTGATAGTTTATTTTTATAGAAAACATACATTTTGTACTTTTTAATGAATGATAAACTTGTTTTTTAATTTCTCAAGATGATTCATTTAGAATATTCTTTAAAATAATGCATAACTAAAATTTACTTGTATATTATAGTTTATTTATCCCAATATAAGTTAATACATAAAATGATTTTTCTAATATGGGAATAGAAGGAAAGTATTATAAGTATAAATATTTTAACAAAATTTGAAATTAGTTTATAAAGTAATGTGTCCCTAACATCGAGTTTAAGAGGCCTTTTATATTCTTTACATCTTAAAATAATAAATTTATTTAAATTATTTACATTTAAAATAAAATATTTATACGTTATGATTTATAATATTTCAATTATATTCATTTCAAACAGAAATACATAATTTTTTGAGTTCAAGAAAGATGTTTTGAAAACAATCATATTAAATGTCATGAATTGATTTTGTAGGTTGAAAATGGAGAAATCGATATATATTTTATAATTATGAAAACATTAAAATAGTATAATAATAATTTTTATATATCAATTGTACATTAAAAACTAATAATTTTTGGTAGATATAGAAATTTAATTAAAATAGAAACTATGATATTGGAATCTATATGTATGCATGAGTAAAATTTTCTTTTTTGAACAGACCAGGGGGGAGAACATAATTATTATATTAATACTCAATAATGATAATTTTATTCAAAATATAATATGTTTTATATAAATCCCCATATATAATAATGATATTTGATGTTGTGATATAAAAAATAATTTCTTTTACAAGGAAATAGATTTCATGTACACATGAGTTCATTTTTTCATTGCATGGAAATCATAAATGAAAATTTTAAATTTACCATTAAAGAATCAAATTTATATCATATATAAAATATTTTATACTCTGTGTGAATTATTATTAATGTCTACAAGAGTGTATGAAGAAAAATTTTATACATATTCTCTTGAAGAGGTTGTCTGTAGGTATGGATAAGGGATTCTTGTATTTTTTAAAGATGGATTAGTATGTGAAATGGGTTATACAGTAAAACCAATAACATTATAATACATGGGAGATGGTTATGAACATATATGAACATATTGGATAATGTTATGAATAAGCTAAAATAATTATTAAAATTAAAACTCTATTAGTAAATATAAATATTCCTCAGAAATTATCCATTTATTTACACCTTAATCATTCCCATGAATGTTTGATAATAAATAGTGGACTTATCGAAAGTGTTGAGGGATGTTATAGGGCTATGGAGATACTTATTTTATGTTCTAAGAGTCTCAATAAGTCTAAAAAGATAATAGAGTTGGGATTTCATTCTAATGTGAGGGAAAAGACACACTTATATATTTTACACACAATTGTTTTTGTGTTAAAAATATTATGAGCATGAAATTCTCAATAATGGTTTTGAGAATTTGGGACACATATATTGGATTAATTTTTTACATTATAAAATATTTTTTTTATATAGACATTTTCTTAAATATACTAAAATAAAACATTTCCTATAAATTTGATGAATATTGTTAAGAAATTTTTTGATTAAAAAAATTGTAAATAGAAATATTGTAATCAATTAAAAATGAATAAATTTTTTGAGTGTAAAAAAAATTATAAGGTATTTTTTGAATAAAATAAATTTCAAAAAATTGTCATTTTAATTTAAATGATATTTATATAAATTTTAATATCTTTGTTTAACCATATAATCTAATTTTTACAAAAAATAATAATATTTTATTATAAATTGCTTGTATTTTTTGACGTAATGGATTTTATCGTGAATTCTGAAAATAATATCTTTTTTCATTGTAGTAAAATTAAATGTACATAATAGATTCATATTTTTTATATTCTAATTAATTTATCAATGATTTATTTTTAAATGAGGCAATATATTTTAAATATATAAAACATATATTTAACATTTTATAAAAATAATTATTATTTTCAACCAGATGAATTTTTTTTAAATTTACATTAAGTAAATATTATTTATGTAAAACACAGTTTTTATATTTCATTTAAATACACAAAAAATTAATTGATTTTAAAATACAAATTTATATCACTAAAATCAATGAATTTTATAATTTTACTATATCTATATATATTTATATATATTATTTTAAAATAAAATTTACATAAAAACGTTTTTTATGAATTACCGAATCTAACCGTAATACTAATCTTCATAAGAATAATTAAATTATATAACAAAATAAATTCAATATTTGGAATCTTATTTTATAATATATTTATTTTATAGATATATTTAAGTAATTATATGTAAATTACTTTTCAATATAGTTGTAAATAATGTAAAATATACATCGGTTAAAGTTATAAATCAGTGCATAGAGTGCATGAATCATGATAAAAAGATGTTAATTTATTTATTTACATATTATCAAATTATTCACATCCTAAATTATTTTAGTTATAATTTATAGAGATACTTGATAAAAGAATCATTTTAACTCTTTATAACAAGATGAAATATTAACAGAAATCATATTCTTACTATATCTAAATGGGTCCTCTCACCACCAATTAAAGAAAACCCATAATTTTTTTCATTAATATATAATGATTTGTTTTCATTATTACCCTCTTCATTTTCGGGTCACTCTAATGATAATAGATTCCCGTAAGATCTCTATTCCAAAGGGGTCTACTATGGGAAGATCAATTTTACGTTTTCAGTACTTCCATTCCCTAAGTATTATTTATTTAATTTTTTATTAAAAATATAATTTTCTAATTAATATACAATGAAATATGTATTTCTGAAAAGTTGAATGATTTTATGTAGAGGAAATAAAGATTAATAACCTTTACACTTCTCAATTATGAAATACCAATCCATCTATTATTCCTTTGGTAGAATACCACCTTTAAGATGTAATGTATCACATATTTCATTTAGGTGAATTATTATTTTCAATATTCACACATATATCGGAGAAAATATTAAAAAGTTATATATAATATCATTATTCTCTTATGATAAATATATTATTAACAATTAAATAACATTTATAATCATAATTATCAATATTTATGGTGTTTTCATATTTTTATTAGTCTAACCCCTACTTAAAAAATACATTAAAATAATATCACAAATTTCTGTAAAAAAAATTAATAATTCTATATGATAAACAGAATGTACTAATTATTATAGTTTTTTATAAAAATATATCAATTATATTAAACACATTAATTAAGAAAACCATGTTTATGTTTTAAGAAATCATGAAAATTACCTGCTCAAAATGATAACTAACATGGATAACAACTAAAAATACAGTAGAAAAAACATATATATTTATAAATATTTATAATTAATATATTAAAAATAATTGAATGATCTCAATTGTGGAAATTTTGTTGAATAATGAATACAAAAAACACTATCGAAAATTAAGTACAAAATGATCGCGACAACTCAATATTAATTCTTGAAATACATATAACTACAAAATATACATGAATGGATTAGATATAAATGACTACTATAAACTTGTACATATATATAAACACACATATATAATTATTATTCTCAAATAGGATTTTAAGATAGTGACGTTAATTAGGTAGGTTATTTTAGAATATTAGAGAAAATGGAGAATAAAAGGTAAGGATTAAATTTGTCTCAAATTCATTTCATGAGACATAAAATTAATATTGGGATTTTTATATAACATGAATTACATATAATTTATTAGGATACTAGGAATCCATCTATATATAGAGAAAGATAAAATTTTATTTCATGTATTTTCCTTTATTGATTTTAGTTTTAATGTATATCATTGTAGAGAATATTTCCTATCCTTTTGATGGAATATATTTCTTCAGTTTTTTATATTTCATGTTCCCACCAGTACTGTATTTTTTATGTTTGAACCAAACTATGTGTTATCACTAAAAAACATAAAATTATTCTTTACCTCTTCTAAAAAACATTTTTTAGTGTACTATTTCGACAGTGTAGTTTTCAACAATAAGTATTAATTTATTAAAATTTATTTCCATCCTTTCATTATAAAATGATATATCTTCCACTCTAAATTATAATTTATAACCATTGTATATTAAGAAGGAATTATTATTGATGATATTTTTTATGAAAAATATTTACAATGTATTCACCTCAACATTTCAACAAATGACAATTAAATGAGATTCAATTTTTATTCTCTTACCACTATTTTAGAACATTTAGAAAAACACATTTACTGTTAACAAAAAATTTCATACTTTTTTATATAATCATTTTTATACGTGGAAATTATTTTAAATCAAATGCATGGAAATTAATGTTTTTCCATTTCAGCTAGAGAATAGTATTATTATCCAAATATATATATATTTGTTAAATGTTTCTATGAAAAAAATTTATATTATTTTTAACATGATAGGATGTATATTTTATTTGAATATCTCAACATAGATACCAAATTTTTTGTATGATAATATGAATTGAAATAATTTTTGGAAAATATTGATAAATTATGGTGTCACATCAATGTTTGGTTTAAAAAATTTATATCAAATAGTTGATTGAGGTGAAATCATGAAAAATATTATTTGACATAATATTTTTAGTTTATTTTCTCATTATCTAAAAAAGAATTATTCAAATATATGTGTAATGACCTATCAAAAATATTAGGATTCACTTTCACCTAAATTTTAATTTTTTAAATTTAAGAATTTTAATAACCCAGGAATACATAGTACTCTATAAATGATGTATCAATCGTTTTTGGGGGGTTATGAATTAGTAGTAAAGGTGTTATGGGATGTAACACCCAAATATTTTCCATTATTAAAATATTATTTTTGATTTCTAATTTGAGATGAAACATTGAACATAAATTAAATTATGATCTGTAACTAATATATTATTATTATAATATGAATCTAACAACTTACATATTAAATTAGAGGGAATGAAAAGCAGTATCCATATTAGAAAAAAATATTTTAAAAAATATACATAATAAAAATGTATTATTTAAAGTATATGAAATAATAAAGAAACATTAAATACAATCATATAGTTTTAAATGATATTTTTTATCTTCAAATACATAAAATATATTAAAAAATTAACTTTATAAATACATGTCTAGATAATCAATAAAGATGAATGAATTTATCAAAATTTATTGATCACCTATTTAATTAAATAATTTCAAAAACATCAAATAGTGGTAATTATATATGTAATTAGTATAAATTCATTTTATTGTTGAAAAATGAATTTTCATCGAATGGGGATTTTATTGCATTTTATGTACATATATTATGTTTAGATTAATTCTTGTTATGAAATTATTTTTCCATAAAATTTAAATAATTTTTATTTATAATATATATTATCCTATGTTAAAATTTTCCATTTTATTGAAAAAATGGATTTCTGGTCGAAGAGTGGAAAACATAGATTTTGTGAAAAACAATAATTTATATTTTTATTATAAAAATAATTTTGGTTGGTCCACTTCATATATAATTTTTTAATGTAACATATGAATATTTTTAATGAATTTAATCCATTTATTTGAAAGGTAATGACCATTACTATTACCTTTGTTTTAAAATAAATTTATGGTAAAAAACAGTTTTTTCTAAAAAAAATCATCTTGCTTCAGGAAAAAATATATACAAATTAATTTTTACCAATTATATAAATTGAAGATATAATTTTTATAATATTTCAAATCAGAAGGGAATAATTACTTAAATAGTCTCCTTTTGTTTATCCATATAAAATAATTTTTCCATGATAAAATGTTTTCTGTGTGTAAATAGTTAAAATGAGTTATTAAAGATTAATAATATTTTATCAGATAACAAAATTTTATATAAAAATCGGTGGACCAATGTTTATCAGACACAACCTTATATATAGTAAATGTTTTTCCATTTTGGACCCACTTTAACTAATAATAACTTCACATTTCGAATTAATAAAATTATATTTACTGATAATTTTTTTTCCTCTTTTAATATTTGAAATATGTTATCTTAGTAAAGATAAGTTTCAAAAAAATAGTGATCAAATTTTAGTAATTTCTATATATTATATATATATTTAATAATATTATTTGTATTTAAAATAAACAGATTCCACATTAACATATTGTTTAAAAAAAGAAGGGGAATTCATGATATTGATTTAAGAAAATTACATTAAGTAAAATGTAGTTGTCTTTGAAGTTTCTAGAAATATTATCAATTGTTTTAGTGTTAAATTATTATTTATTTTTGTAGTAATAATTCCATTGTCTTCAAGAATTCTAAAATGTGAAATACTATGAAAAGTCTTGAAAACGACATTAAACTGTATTTATTGTTTTTAAATTATGTTTAAATCATAAAATGAAAATATAAAAATTGTATATTTTCTCATGTATAAGGAAACTTTTCTTTATTTTCTTTCATGTTGTATGAATGTGATATATGATGTTTTAATAATTACAACAATTACAGTAAATGTTAAAAAATTAATAAATTTCCATTATTTTTCTGTATAAAAGGAGACCCCCGTTAACTATTTCAAAATGAAAATAATTTTATATTTTGACATTATAATCTACCAAAATCCATCTATTTACATTTATTAACACATTTTTATTCCCATGGAGTACCAATACAGCTATCCTAAATAGACTTATTCTCTACAAAATGGAGGATATAAAATGAATAGTTATATGTATTGATATATTTTATTTATATTTATTTCTTCATCTAAATAAACTAAATAAAACATAACCATTTTGATATAATGACTTATTTATATTGATGACACATAAATTTTATTAAAATGATAGTAAAACCAATTTCCATCATCTTTTACATTGGATGTAAAATGAACACTTCACTCGTGAGTATGTATGATCTACCATCTCCATTTAGCGATGTGATTCATTTTTCATCACCACCACATATTCACAGATAAAATTATTTCAAAATAAATATATATTTTATTTAAGACATAATTATTATTATATAATTATTATTTAACAAATAAAACCTTACCAAACAATATATTGTAAAATGACCATAATAGTCATGTGTATGCATGTGTTTTAACCATTACGAAGTGATGTGGTTAATTTTTCATTTTTTTGGAACATGGGAGTTCACAGGTACAATTTAATCATTAAATATTAAATATATAAGGATAAAATTATAAATTAATGATTTAACATTCCCTAATTCATTTTATTTTCATTCATTACAAAAATAAAAAAATTGTTTATGCATATATATGGACTACTATATCAAATAAACTATGTACTTTGCTTCTTTTACCAACCTACATGGATTTTTTATTAATTGAATATAATTAATACAAATTATATTTATAACATATTAATTAAGTTATTTAATATGGACCTACATTCCCTTCTACCAGACTCAGTGCATCAATTTTATTTTGAGGTGATATGATGAATGACCAAAAAACACACCACATTAGATAATTTTGAAATTAAATAAATTATCATAAATAATAATACAAATGATATAATAGAAACTTATTTATCATTAAAAATCTTATTTATAATTTATAATATAACTTCAATTTTATACATTTTTTATGTAAACAACTAACATGGTGTGTCATGTTATATGATGATAATTTTCTCAGAAAAATATTTTATTAAATGAATTAAATGGTTTCTATACCATATCATTATAAATTTAAATATCACCAGATTATTTTTATTTATACTACACTCTTTATTAAATTTAACAGTCATTTACTGTTTATGTTTTTCAGAAATTTATAAATGAATCTTATCATCATTTTATATGATGGTACTTTTTTAAAATCATTAATAATGATTGGAAGTAGTGTTTATTTAGCTTAGGATACATGAGTTTATTTTCAAAATGTCTTTTACATTACTAATTTTTATGCACCCTGATCAATTTTTTTCATATAAGATATGTATCGAATTTATATGGAGCATTATGTATTTAAATATATCAAAAGGGAATAATATTTCTTTTAATTTTTTAAATAACTAAAACTCCTTATTTTCATATGACATTAATTTGATATTACAATAAATTATATGATGAAAATGAAAAAGTTTATTTATTAAATTGACTTTTATATTTATCATTCATTGTTGAAGTTGATGGGTCAGCCTGATTTTTCCCTATGATGCATCGGGTAATGTCATTAATGTTCATTTTTTATAAGATATAATTATTAAATAGATAGATTTAAATAATTATTATTAACTCCTATTATGTGAAATAAATTAAATATTAATTATTATATCATATGATATATTGGGAATTGATGCAGTTTGTTTATTAACATATTAGATATATTAGAAGATAATTTATCATGGTAGATATAATTTTATTCAATGCCTTTAAATGAATTTTAGTTTTAATTTTTTCAATAAAAATTGATAAATAATTAGTAACTAATTTAATGTATGGGGTTTCACTATCTAATTGGGATATTTTTCCGTGAATAGTATTAATTTCTTTCAGTAAACCCTAATGAAAAAGGATCTTTCAATTATCGTTTCTCATAAATTTATTTAAAAAAACTATTAATAAACATCCCTAAGAATTATATATTCTAGTGTTTTTAAACAATAAATTATAGTTATAAAATTATTATAACATTTTAGGTTTATATTTGTAAAGAATCTGGAAAACCTCTAATAATATAAACCCAGATATTAGATGAGATATGTTATACTACGTATCCATTTTCATGACCAATTTTTTTAAATAAGACACAATTTTTTTCATCAAAAAACTCACAGTCTGCATATTGAAAATATCCTTGTACGTAATATAATATATACAATGTTAGACCATTTAAAAAATGTAGAATTTGAAGAAAAAAATCTTTTGATATAAAAATAATGAAACCCATTAGTCTAGTAAAAAATATGAATAATTCAAAATTAAAATACTTTTATAAAATTATTCTATAATATATTGGAATTAATCATTTCTATAAGAACAATTTACAGATTCATTAATAGAAAAAATCTAAACCCCTTGATGAGAACATATAAACGTGTTGTAAACTTGGGTAATCATAGGATTAGCCAACATATGCACTCATGGCAGACTTTCAAAGATTACTTACAATCATAAAAATATTTTATCCCTCAAAAATAATAATCATTATCCATTGTAGGTAATATTTTAATAAAAATCAAAATATATTTTCATTATATCTTTGGATAAACTAATCAATAACCTCCAAATAATATATAGAATAACAATAATACTGACATCTATCATCATAGTGACCAATGTGTTGGATGTTTTAATGTTACCACCCACCCATGGATAATGACAGAACCACCCTTCATTGGAGAATAATGTACCACCAATAATTATTAAAAATATCCAATAACCATAACAGACTAATGATACATAATTTCAGGTACTATAAAAATATTCATAATTAAATTAACCTTTTTATCATTAAATCACATAATTTTAGTAAAAATTATAACATAAAAAAGAAAAAATATTATTTGAAAATAACAGTTTAAAAATGTAAATGAAGTAAGAAATCATTAATGAATCATGAAAAAAAATATTCTCATTTATTATGAGTAAAAATAATTATGTTTTTACTAATATAAAAAATGGAAGAGAAACATTAAAACATGAGTTTAAGAGAATTTCTCATCCCTTCATTTCAATTCCTCACCTATATCCTTCATATTCAATAATAATAATCATATTTAAATTTATATTTTATTAAGAATATTTATTATGTTCATTATTAATTTTAGATAACTTATTACCATGTTTTATAATAAAAATATAACAATTTATGTACACATATGTTGTTTTGGTGATATTCGGTTCATGAGACTGAAATGACATAGGCATGATGACTATGGAATTAGTGATATTGATTATATTATCTAAATAATAATCATAATGAAATAATTTTCATTTTAGTATTAAAATTATTCTTTTAATTTCACACATTATTTATTGTGAAGAAAAGGGAAGTATGCTACAATCAGCATGACGATAGACATACAAACACATGAGTAATGTTTTCATATTTCAATGATTAATAGGGAATAAAGGGAATTATTAATCTATAATTACATAATAATAGTAATATAATTAATATATTATAACTTTTTTGTTTATATATATATATATTATCCACGTGACATGGTGATTCAAAATAAATCACATTCTCAAAAAAAATTAAAAAAATAATAATAATTCACATCGGTTTGAGGATTTGATAATTCCCACATACGTACGAGTGACATTTAAATTTTTTTTATGGAAGGAATGGTATGAATAAAAATGAAATATTAAATAATATGAATGGTAAATTTGTAAATAAAATTATATATATATATATACACACCTAAATTCCATCATTATAACCAATTTTGGAGGACAATGATTGGAAATGTGTAAAACCCTGAGATTTTATGAGAAATAGTTTTTTTATGTCTTATGTTATACGCAACATTAAAGGAATCATTCACAGTACACAATACGGACTTGGCTTGCATTACACGCAATCACGACCTTCCTCGAAAGCGTGTGTAGTACGCAATACCGGGTTTCACTAAACAACGATATATTATTATGGACTAGCAGATATGAATAGTATTAACTACATTTTGAATTTTATAACATTATTATTCACTTTACACATTTTCTAGAATATGGTAAGAGAAACAAATAAATTTTTGAGGTAAAATAAGTATTTTTAAAAAAATACAGTTTTTCTGTCATTTGATGGCGCACCAACATTAAATCTAGTTTTTGACATTTTTATAAGTTAAATTTGACAAAATAAAATTCTTATTTTGAATCATGGTATAAAAATTTACTTTGGATAAATTTTCGATATTTTTCTGACAACTTTCATATTTTGATGAATAGTAAAAATACGCTAATTTTTAATTAAAGACAACTTTTTTCATTGAGATAATTTATATGGTTAAATTATAATATTTAATGCATTTAAAGTATAAATAGAATATATTTTTACCATTTAATATAATTTATGTCATTATCACCAATTTCACATTGAATTCATAGGTAAAAACATTTCAATCTTTGGCAATGTTTTAACTTCTAAAACCCGTTTTCTTAACAACGAGATTTATTTTAAATTAATTACTGCAACTTATATGTTTTTAATTTTGAAAAATGGATTCCATATTTGGAATCAGTGGGTCAAAATAATGTTAATAGGATAATTTTTATTTTTGGGCATTATGAATAGTAACTACGGTAAATTTTATTTACCATAGTGAAAGGTAAATCGGGTAATTAAGGGTAAATAAAAGATTATAAAGTTACCCTAACACCTTCCAAAATCCTATTGGATGACTAAACGTACACCCATGTCACTTAAGGGTCGGATTAGATTCATTTAATGGACTTTTTTCCATGAAAATAATTTAACTATTATTAAAACCAAAGAATGTGACAACATGAAACTTTCTTAAATCTTATATGTATAATAATTTTAATTTAGTGATAAACTTAATGAATCTTCGAACATGAATAGTCTCCAAAAATATAATACCATTACCTACATCATAGGAATTTATTTAGAATTTTTAGAGATTAAATAATTATCATTAATTATGACACAATAGTGTTGTTGAAATTATTTTATTAATTAAAATATCAAATAAATGGTTTTAAAAATATTAAAATAAATATTATATGAACTATTTAATGTGATAAACTAATTTTCTAGATACATATGAAATTTTATGAATCTATTAAAGCTTTTAGTTCGAACATATCTTCTGTATATATTTTATTTAAATTCAAATAAATAAATAGTGTCAAAATTGACACTATTGCAGTTTATAAAAATAACATATTATAAAATTGTTTAAAAATCACAAAAATATTTAAAATTTATAAATTAAAATTTATATGTTCTAAAATGTAATAAAGTGTCAAATTATGGAAAATTCACAACACATATTTATTTATTTATAATAATTTAAAATTTAGAATATTTTTACCGCAAAAAAAATTAAATTGATAAATAAGGATATATCAATTCGATAATGTTTAAAATAAATTCCTAACATGTATAAATTTTATTGGTTGATTAGATTACAACCCTATAACATCTAAGCTTCGGATATGAGTCATTTTAGATGTTTTTATGTGGGGTTGGGATTTAATATAAACTAATATTTCTTATATTTCCAAAGGTACCCCTCTCCTCCCTTATAAAAGGGCACCTCCTCCCTCTACCACTCATACAAATTTTAGCCTTCAATCTCGGAAAATCCCTACCTATTTTACTTACCCACTTCCCTAGAAACATCATAGAGGTCCTGGTCTTCTTCAAAGACCAATTGTAGTGCCCTAAGAAGAGGTCTCAATGAGGCGATTCAAAGAAGAGGTAATGTCCATTACTGATTCATTGAACTTTATTTTTTCTTCCACTTCTTCTTCATTAGTTTTATCATTATAAATTAATATCATTAGTATCACTCATATACTGATATTTTATTATAAGTATGAAACAACACTATTTCACTATATATCCATCCTACGGAAAATGAAATCACCGCGCATGCGTACGTACGGAATACCGTCTCCACGCCGTGGTGTAATCTATTTTACATCACCACCTTACTTGGATTGGTATAATGGTGAAAATAAATAACTATATATGATTATTGTAAAGTGTTATTGATTCTGAAATAGTATACATAGACTCCAATACAATTCCATGATCATGGGAACGATATCATCGCTCGTGCCTACGTACGGAATACCGTATCCACGATGTGATGTGATTCGTTCTACATGATATTCATTGCATAATGATTATATAAATGAATTGAATGAATAAATATGATATATAGTACACTAATACTGTTCTGTAAATGAGGTATTTATAACCTAAAGAGAAGAATAAGAATTTATTCGACAAAACACGCATAAGAACAAAAAGTAATAATCACCCGAATAACAAGCAGTAATGAAATATTACTAATAAGAAGATAAGAATATGAACATATATGATATCATAACAATAAGTATGATTCTGGAATAATTCAATAGCATTATTTAAATCATTATACAGGAGGTTCGGACACTTATGAAGCAAATCAGATCTAAGGTAAGGGACAATCTCAGAATCTCAATTTTTATCCGAGATTGTTTATAATTCAGAATTTACTGGGGAATATTTATCATCCACGTCCATGTTTCCTCAATATGTAATATTATTCAAATCCTCCTACAATTGTTTAAATCCAATTTTAACCTTTGGTGAGTTTTTAGTAAAAGATATGGAAGGAATCTTTTGTCGTTTTTCGTAAGAGGTACTTTTTTACTTATCTGAAAAAGTACGAGAAGAATGTTTTTTTAACTTATACGGAATGAATGGATTTTTAAAACATTATTTCCAAGAATCTTCCTTTACAAGTTTTCAAGTTTATTTTTAATCAAATTCTTTTAGATTAAAATTGTATGACATGTTATCAAAGGAAAAATGTTTTTGAAGTTGAAAGGATATTTTCCTCCAGAATGGAGTTCAAGAGTTTTATCAAAATTATTTTCCATCTAAGATAATATAGCGTTCTGTTTCTATCCCTATTATTAAATTGATTTGATTATGTTGTGATGGGAATATTTTTATGATGTCACGATGTTTAAGATTCCCATTTTTATTACATGGGTTATGCTATGATGTACGGTTTATGATTTTGTGGCACACATAAAGATGGTATCATATTGAGATGGGTGGGACCTATATCTCCCTCCAATGCATTGGGTAAAGATTTTATATCTCATGATATTGGCATGGCTGGAACAGTAGGTTAAATCGGTTTAGTGAAACAGGACTGAAACGGGGAGTGAACTCGGTTCAGAAATGGACTTTTTCCACTAAGATAGTCTTGTCAATGAGTCTTGACTACTAAGAAATGATTTTATATGATTATGTGTGTATGCCACAAAGATTCATGTTTTATGTTATGATTATTGGGATTGCATTTAACTTCTATAATTTATCCCATGTTATGATCTCTTTTACAGGGTAAGATTTTCAAAATGTTATGTTCCTATAAATATGATATGTTTGATGTTTCTTTTGATTACCCTTACTGAGCATTTGAGCTCACCTTTTTTTGATGATTTCTTTTCCACAGTTCAGGAAGAAGGATATTAAGTAGGATATTCCAAAAAGGGACTCTAGATATGATGAAATAAATGGGAGTCAACGTAGATGATTTATGAACCAGATGTTTATGTTTCCCAGTTTCTAGAGACACTATACCTATACGGTCCTTTCATGGTTTTTTTATAAGTTGTAATAAGTATGATTCAATTTTGATGTAATAACCTTGTATGTAATGTGTGGTTCGTTATAGTTGGTATCAGATGAAAGGTATAGTCAACCGTTGGAAACTAGGATGTGAAAGCCTTATTAAGAAACCTAAGGATATGTCTAAGCATAGAACACAATCTTAGTGTTTTAGAAATGTCCATGAAAAACCTCTGATAAGAACTTATGTGTGAAATTTTATTCTTGATTATGTGGTTTTTCTATTATAATTAGTGTTTCTCACACAATTATTCTTGGTTTTAGTCAATGTCTGGAACCCGAAGGAACCGTGTCAATGCGTAATGCGACGGGCAATGCAATGATTTTCCCCCTGAGCAACCAAACATTATGGGAGATGGAATGAAAAATCTTTTAGCCATGCTCACACAACTTTCTCAAGCTATGAATCATGCAGGACTTCCAAATGAGAAAAGGAAGGATCAAAATTCGGTTGAATCCTTCATGAAGCAACGTCCACCTTCATTAAGTGGGTCTTCTAATCCATTAGTGGCTGAATAATGGATCAGTACCACTGAAAAGATATTTTCAATTCTTCAATGTTCTGAACATGATAAATTCATCTTAGCAGTGTATCATTTGGAAGGTGATGCTGATCAATGGTGGAATCTTATTTAGAATACGAGGAAAAGGGATGAAATTGAGTCCATGGAATGGGATGAGTTCAAGAACTTATTTTTTAATAAGTATTTCCTTCGTATTCTTTGAACAAAGATGGAGAAGGAGTTTATTGAACTGAAGAAAAAGGATGATGAATCTGTTGGTACCTACGAAGCAAATTTTACAAGACTTTCAATGTACGCTTGCTGAATTATTATACAACCTGAGAGTAAGATCGATTGATTCTTTATTGGATTAAAACCAAGTCTTCGAAAGTCATTAACCATAAGGGACTTCAATAGAAAAGAGGAAATTGTTCGATGTGCTCTGAAGGTTGAGATGGAGATTGGTGTAACCCATCAGTCACATGGGTTTGATAAGAAGTGGAAAATGGAATTCAAAGGAAAATCTAAAGACCACACTGAAAAGAAGATGAGTTTTCCCTTATGCACAAAGTGTGGAAAGAAACATGGAGGAAATTGCCTTAAGGGGAAAAGAAAATGATATAAGTGTGGAAAAGAAGGTCATCGGGCAATTGAATGTCGAAATAATGGGAAGAAGATGTCTAATGATGAAAACAAAGGAAGGGATACACAGAATGAACCTAATACACATCAATGTGTCAAGTTCAAGGAGATGGGTCATTATTCCAATCAATACCCAAATCCAAGGGTTGATTATGATGATCGACATCAACAAAATCTTAAGGCCAAAGACAAAGGAAAGTCACATGCAATTACTATCGGCGATGGGGAGTACGACAATGAAGTGGTGAGAGGTACACTTACCATCCACTCTAAAGTATAAAATGTTTTATTTGATTCTAGATCCACCCACTCTTTTATTTCTGAATAATTTTCTAATGGTATCGTCATATTACCTCAACAATTAGAAGTTTAGTTGGCTGTGACAACTCTTAATGGCACAACAGTCACATCAAAAGTTTACAATTCTTCTCCGATTGAAGTTTGTGGAAAAGTGATTCCTGCAAATCTTGTGATCCTTCCTATAGTGGAATCTGATGTGATTCTTAGCATGGATTGGCTTTCTTTATATGGATCTCATATCAATTGAAAAATAAGGGAAGTCACATTTCATATTCCAGATCAATCTATGATCTTCTATCGATGAAAGGATGAGCATAACCTTCCAGTGGAAATTTCGTCCATCTTATGGGTCTTGATTCCACTAAATGAGGGTTATTTATCTCAAATGGTTGGAGAGAAACTCATGATTAAGAATATTCCCATTGTATGGGAATTTAATGATGTCTTTCCGGAGGAATTTCTAGGTCTTCCACCAAATCGTGAAGTTGAGTTTTCAATAGAACTCATACCGGGTGCTTTTCCTATTTCAAAGACACCGTATAGAATGGCCCCAATTGAGTTGCAGGAATTGAAGAAGCAACTCCAAGAGAATCTTGATAAAGGATTCATACACCCTAGTGTAACACCTTAGGGAGCACCTGTTCTGTTTGTTAAGAAGAAGGATGGATCAATGAGACTCTGCATTGATTATCGAGGACTTAACAAGATCACTATCAAGAAAAAAATATCCTCACCCACACATTGATGACCTATTTGACCAACTACACGGAGCTCAATACTTTTCCAAGATTGATCTTCGTTCAGGGTATCATCAATTAAGGGTCAAAAGGGAGGATATACCAAATATGTCTTTTCGTACAAGGTATGGACACTATGAATTTATAGTGATGCCATTTGGTCTTACCAATTCCCCTGCTATCTTCATGGATATGATGAATAGAGTCTTTAGAGACTATCTTGATCCGTTTGTGGTAGTCTTTATAGATGATATTCTTGTCCATTCAATGAGAAAGGAAGAACATGAAGATCACTTGAGAATTGTATTAAAGACCCTAAGAAAGGAGAAGCTTTATACCAAATTTACCAAGTGTGAATTTTGGATTCAAAAAGTTGCATTTTTGGGTCACATAATCTCAAAAGAGGGGATATATGTGGATCCAGCAAAAACAGAGGTTATCGAAAGATGGTCGAGACCAACAACAGTAACTGAGATCCGAAGTTTTCTTGGTTTGGTTGGATATTATCGACGTTTTGTGAAAGATTTTTCATGATTATCTAATCCACTCCCCATGTTGACTTGGAAAAGAGTTAAGTTTGTTTGGATGGAGGAATGTGAAGAAAATTTCAAGGAGTTGAAAAGAAGGTTATGTAGTGCACTTGTGCTCACACTACCTTGTAGTGTAGAAATGTTTGTGATCTATAGTGATGCATCCAAGAAGGGATTGGGGTGTGTTCTTATGCAAAATGATATGGTGATAGCTTATGCCTCACGACAGTTGAAAATCCATGAGAAAAATTACCCAACTCATGATTTGGAATTAGCGGCGGTAATCTTTGCATTAAATATTAGGAGGCATTATCTTTATGGAGAAAGGTGTGACATTTATACTGATCATAAATGTTTAAAGTATATTTTCACACAAAAGGAGCTGAATATGAGCCAAAGAAGATGGTTGGAGCTGATTAATGATTACAACTGCTCAATTCATTACCACCCTGGGAAAGCAAACAAGGTGGAAGATGTATTAAGTCGACAAGACCATGCTAGCTTATCCATAATGAGGATCACAAAAGATCCAATATTTATGGATTTACAAAGGATGGATCTTGGAATTTTAATGGAAGGGGAGAAATTTTATCTTTCTCAAATGAATGTTCAACAATCTATACATGTGAAGATTCCAGAGGCATAGAACGAAGATGTCGAGTTACAAAAGAAGGTGAGAAATGTTCCTGAATTTAACCTTGATTGTTATGGGATAATAAGGATCAGGAATCTGGTTTGTGTTCCTCCCATCCTAGAATTAAAGAAGGAGCTACTGAACGAGGCTCATAGTTCTTCATTCTCTATTCATCCTGGAAGCACAAAGATGTATCGGGACCTGAAAGAGTACTTCTGGTAGGATGGAATGAAAAGAGATGTTGCTGAATATGTCACTCGATGCTTGGTTTGTCAGCAAGTTAAAGCTGATAGAAAAAAGTATAAGGGGATGTTACAACCATTACCCATACTAGAATGGAAATGGGAAAACATCACTATGGACTTTGTCACTGGACTTCCTAAAACATCAAAAGGTAATAATGTTATCTGGGTTATAGTTGATCATCTTACAAAGTCTCTACACTTCATTGCTATTAGAGAGGATTTCTCTCTAGATCATCTTTCCAGAATATATTTAAAGGAAGTGGTAAGATTGCATGGAGTACCACTTTAGATTATATCTGATCGGGATCCTAGGTTTATCTCAATGTTTTGGCGAAGTCTTCAGCATACTCTGGATACAGAGTTGAGTTTCATCACTGCTTATCATCCTCAGACAGACGGTCAGTCTGAGAGGAAAATTCAAACACTAGAATATTTGTTGAGAGTTTGCTCTATAGATTTCAAAGGTGGTTGGGATCAACACCTACCTTTGGTGGAATTTTCTCATAATAATAGCTTTCACTCCAGTATTCAGATTGATCTTTATGAATCTCTCTATGGAAAGAAATGCAGGACTCCAACTTGCTGGGATGAAGTTGGGGGAAGAAAGCTATTAAGACCTGATCTTGTTGATGAAATGGAAGAAAAGGTCAGATCTATTCAACAACACATAAGAGCAGCTCAGAGCCGACAAAAAAGTTATGCCGACAACCGAAGAAAATACCTAGAGTTTGAAGTGGGTGATAAAGTGTTCTTACGAATATCTCCCTGGAAGAGGGTCATGAGATTTGGAAAGAAGGGAATGTTGAGCCCTAGCTATATCGGTCCTTTTGAAATTATGGATCGTGTTGGAAAGGTAGCTTACTGATTGTCTCTTCCACCAAATCTCTCTCAAGATCACTATGTGTTCCATGTATCTCTTCTGAGAAAGTACATACCTGATTTTTCACATGTACACAACTCAGAAGTTGTACCGTTGGAGCTAGATCTTTCTTATAATGAACAACCAATAGAGATTATGGATCGTAGCGAAAATGTCCTACGGAACAAGACCACTCGCTTGGTGAAAGTTTTATGGAGGAACCACCAACTAGAAGAATATACATGGAAACTCGAGGATATGATGAGGGAGAGGTATCCTCATCTATTTTTAATGAACTAACGAATTTGAAGGGAGAAATTATTTTTAAGGGGGGTAGAATGTAACACCCTGAGATTTTATGAGAAATAGTTTTTTATATGTCTTATGTTATACACAACACCAAAGGAATCTTTCACATCACATAGTACAGACTTGGCTTGCAGTACACGCAATCGCGACCTTCCTCGAAGGCATGTGTAGTACGCAATACCGGGTTTCACTAAACAACAATATATTATTATGGACTAGCCGTTATGAATATTATTAACTTAATTTTTAATTTTATTACATTATTATTCATCTTAGACATTTTCTAGAATATGGTAAGAGAATAAAATAAATTTTTCAGCTAAAATAAGTATTTTTCAAAAAATGCAGATTTTCCGTCTTTTGATGGTGCACCCAAATTAAATCTAGTTTTTGACATGTTTATAAGTTAAAATTGATTAAATAAAATTATTATTTTGAATTAGGGTATAAAAATTTACTTTGGATAAATTTTTGATATTTTTCTGATAACTTTCATATTTTGATGAATAGTAAAAATACGCTAATTTTTAATTAAAAACAAATTTTTTCATTGAGATAATTTATATGGTTAAATTATAATATTTAATTGTTTTAAATTATAAATATAATATATTTTTACCATTTAATATAATTTATGTAATTATCACCAATTTCACATTGAATTCATAGGTAAAAACATTTCAATCTTTGGCAATGTTTTAACTTCTAAAACCTATTTTCTTAACATCGAGATTTATTTTAAATTAATTCCTGCAACTTATATTTTTTGAATTTTGAAAAATGGATTCTATATTTGGAATCAGTGGGTTCAAATTATGTTAATAGGGTACTTTTTATTTTTGGGCATTATGAATAGTAATTACGGTAAATTTTATTTTCCATAGTTAAAGGTAAATCGTGTAATTAAGGGTAAATATAAGATTTTAAATTTACCCTAACACCTGAAAAAATCCTATTGGATGACTAAAAGTTGACCCATATAACCTAAGGGTCGGATTAGATTCATTTGATGAACTTTGTTCCATGAAAATAATTTATTTATTATTAAAACCAAAGAATGTGACACATGTCACTTTCTTAAATCTTATAAGTATAATAATTTTAATGTAGTGATAGACTTAATGAAACTTCGAACATGAATAGTCTCCAGAAAGATAATACAATTATCTACATTATAGGAATTTATTTAGAATTTTTAGGGATTAAATAATTATCTTTAATTATGAAACAAAAGTGATGTTGAAATTATGTTATTAATTAAAATATCAAATAAATGGTTTTAATAATATTAGAATAAATATTATATGAACTATTTAATGTTCTCCACTAATTTTCTAGATACATATGACATTTTATAAATCTATTAAAGATTTTATTTTGAACATATCTTCTGTATATATTTTATTTAAATTCAAATCAATGAATAGTGTCAAAATTGACACTATTGTAGTTTATAAAAATAACATATTATAAAATTGTTTAAAAATCACAAAAATATTTAAAAATTTTAAATTAAAATATATATGGTCGAAAATGTCATAAAGTGTCAAATTATGGAAAATTCACAACACATATGTAATTATTTTTAATAATTAAAAATTTAGAATATTTTTACCACAAATAAAATTAAATTGATAATTAAGGATAAATCAAGTTGACAATGTTTAAAATAAATTCCTAACATGTATAAATTTTATTGGTTGATGCGATTAGAACTATATCTCATATAAGTTTTGGATATGATTCATTTTGGAAGTTTTTAAGTGGGGTTGGGATTTAATATAAACAAATATTTCTTATATTTCCAAAGGTGCCCCTCTCCTCCCTTATAAAAGGGAACCTCATCCCTCTCCTCCTCACACCAATTTGATCCTTAAATCATAGCCAATACCTACCCATTTCACTTCCCCACTTCTCTATAAACATCCTATAGGTCCTTGTATTCTTCAAAGACAAATTTTAGTGCCCTAAGAGGAGGTCTCAAAGAGGCGCTTCAAAGAAGAGGTAATGCCCGTTACCGATTATTTCAACTTTATTTCTTCTTCCACTTCTTCGTCATTAGTTGATTCATTATGAATTAATAACATCAGTATCACTAATATAATTATATGTTATTATAAGTATGAAACAACCCTATTTCACCATCTATCCATCCTAAGGAAAACAAAATCACCGCCCGTGCGTACGTACGGAATACCGTCTCCACGTCCTGGTGTAATCTATTTTCCATAACCACCTTACTTGGATGAAGATAATGGTGAAAATAAATAACTATATATGATTATTGTAAAGTGGTATTGATTCTGAAATTGTATACATACACTCCAATACAATTCCACGATCATGGTAACAATATCATCGCTCGTGCGTACGTACAGAATACCGTCTCCACGATGTGATGCGATTCGTTCTACCTGATCATCATTGCATAATGATTATATAAATGAATTTAATGAATAAATATGATATATAGTACACTAATAACATTACGTAAATGAGTTATCTATAACCTAAATAGAAGAATAAGAATATATTAGACAAAACATGCATAAGAACAAAAAGTAATAAACACCTGAATAACAAGTAGTAGTGAAATATTACTAATAAGAAGCTAAGAATATGACCATATATGATATCATAACAATAAGTATGATTCTAGAATAAGTCAATAACATTATTTAAATCATTGTGCATGAGGTTCAGAAACTTACAAAGAAAATAAGACCTAAGGTAAGGGACAATCTCACAATCTCAATTTTTATCCGAGATTCTTTATACTTTAGAATTTACTGGGGAATATTTATCATCCACATCCATGTTTCTTCAATATATAATATTATTTCCATCCTCCTAAAATTTTTTAAATCCAATTTTACCCTTCGGTGAGATTTTATTAAAATATATGAAAGGAATCTTTTGTCATTTTTCGTACGATGTACTTTTTGACTTATCCGACAAAAGTACGAGAAGAATGTTTTTTAACTTATACGACATGAATGGATTTTTAAAACAATATTTCCAAGAAGCTTCTTTTAAAAGTTTTCAAGTTTATTTTCAATCAACTTCTTTTATTTTAAGATTGTATGACATGTTAAGAAAGGAAAATGTTTTTGACGTGGAAAGGATATTTTACTCAAGAATGAAGTTCAAGAGTTTTATCAAAATTATTTTCCATCTAAGATAATATATGGTTCTGTTTCTATCCCTATTATTACATAGATTTTATTATGTTGTGATGGAAATATTTTTATGATATCACGATGTTTAAGATTCCCATTTTTATTACATGGGTTATGGTATGATGTGCAATTTACGTTTTTGTGGCACACATAAGAATGGTATCATTATGAGATGGGTGGGACCTATATATCCCTCCAATGCATTGGGTAAAGATTTTATATCTCATGAGATAGACATGGCTGGAACAGTAGGTTAAACCGGTTCAGTGAAACAGGACTGAAACGAGGAGTGAACTCGGTTCAGAAATGGACTTTGTCCACTAAGATAGTATTGGCAATGAGTCTTGACTACTAAGAAATGATTTTCCATGATTATGTGTGTATGACACAAAGATTCATGTTTGAAGTTATGATTATTGGGATTAAATTTCACTTATATTATTAATCCCATGTTATGATCTCTTTTACAGGGTAAGATTTTCAAAATGTTATGTTCTTATAAATATGATATGTTTGATATTTCTTTTGTTTACCCTTATTGAGCATTTGAGCTCACCCTTTTGTATGTTTTCTTTTACCCAGGTCAGGAAGATGAATATTAAGTAGGATATGCCAAAAAGAAACTCTAGATATGATGAAATAAATGGGAGACAACGTAGATGATTTATGAACCAGTTATTTATGTTTCCCAGTTTCTAAATACACTATACCTATACGGTCCCTTCATGGTTTTGTTATATGTTGTAATAAGTATGTTTCAATTTTGAAGTAATAACCATGTATGTAAATTGTGGGTCGTTATAAAATGAGTAGCATCTTTTTGTGAGGCTGTAGTCCGCTGTACATATTTAAAGTGAAATCAGTTTCAATTTGATGGAAGTGGATATGAATATAAATTATTACACTAAAATTATAACATATAAGTAATTAGATTATGATAGATTAAATATTTTATCATTTTTATGAAGTTTTATAAATGATTATGATTAAATAATGCATAAACACTCTAGGAAAAAATGACACATCTTCTTTGAACAATATCATTGGATTAACACCTTAAGAATTATATGTAACCCAAACACTGTAGGATTAAGGGAGATATTAGATGAATGCATTTTTATTTTGTCTTTGGAAATACAAAATTTCTTTTATTTTTTATTTAAAGGAAAAATATGGTCCCTTTTATAAGAGAGGGGAGGGATACTGTAGGAAATTTTCAATATAATAAATTAATATAAAATATTTTTAAAAGAAAATGTATCCAAACTTATTAACATATAATATATGAAGAGTATGTCTAAAAATACCATCATTAAATAGAATTTCATACAATTTTTCTACATTTCTATATGTATATTTTTATTTCAGCCCCTATTAATCGCTTTTAACTATTACAATAGAAAATGGAGTTTTTACTCTTAATGGGTCAATAAAGTTACAATAATATCGGAAAATGCCAATAAATGGATCATGATGAATATTTTCAACTATATCCTAATAAAAATTAAAAAAATTCAATTTATAAATTTGATATCATTTATTCAAATATTATTTATTATAAAATATTAATAATGTCTTTTTTATGAATATTTATTACTACAACATTAATAAAATATAAATTACTATTATAATTAGAAAAAAATATTAGATATCTATCATGTCAAGGTAATATATTATAATATTTTATTACATTAAATATCTCAAATGAGATTTTTTTTCCTTGTTAATATGATTTCATTAATCTATGCATTAATTAAATAATTAACACATCATCATTGAGTTAGCATTGTAGGAAATTATCTAATCAAAAACAAAATTACAAATACGTTTCTATGATATAAAGTAGAATTTTATATTTAATAATAATTTTTATAGTCCAAAATATTATATGTTTAACACAAAATTTAAAATATTACTCATATGAAGATCAAGAGTGTGACATGTTTTACATTTCTTTAAATAAAATTCCATAACGTTCAGAATATCATTCACATGCACCAAAAGATCATAAATAAATTTTTATCAAGAAAATATGTTTTTATGACCGAATAACTAATTATATTCATTCATTATTTTTTAAAACTTGCACACACACACACACATGGATATATCATGAACTTTTTTGTGTTTTCTAGACTTCCTTTGCCTTCCGCAAGACTTTCAATAGCATTTTGATAATCTGGTTTTTATATGTGTACATAATTCATTTATAAACATAATAATTTCCAATAGTAGATAAAATTTAACATCCATGTCATGAATTTACTTATCTTATACAAATTAATTTTTGTAGGATACTAAATTTGAATTTTTTATTCATGTGCAAGCTTTGAAAAAATAAAAATGATTTTCATATTTATTAGGGAATAAATTTTAATATATATGTTATCAATAAATGGTGAATGAAATTTATATATTTTTACCTTATTTATTTTTATATTATCTGTATGTCTTGTCAATATCATAAGAGATATCCTAATATAGGAAAATAATATTTTTTAAGTATTTACTAATAAATTTAACTTAATTAGAAAAACGTAAATAATACATCATAGTAGGATAAATTTGGACAGATGAAACAAAATAAACTCCATGATATTCAGTTCTTATAAGTGATAGAAATTAATTATAAAATTAGTTTTCCAAAATCCTTGAAACTCCTCATTTCGAAAAAATAATGGTTTTCTAAAAAAATCATATTGATGATTAAAAAATCTAAAAAAAATATTAATGATAAAAATTATTCCAATGAACATAATTGAATTATTAATAATATTGTAGATTTTATTATTCATTTAATCCATTTATTAAAAAAATTACCTTTAGAAATGGTTGAATGAATCATATTGTTTTGAAAATAAATTATGTTTCACAATTAACTGGAAAAAATTATTTTTTGAAATAATTACCAAATATAAACCTAAGATAATTTTGGTTTTCTGATTTCAACTATTATTTTTGTAATTTCACAAACCACTCTATTCTATTCTTTTATAGAAATCTAGTTCTTGAGGAGTTCTGGGAAATCAAGGTGACTTATCCCAAACACTTTTTCAAATTTCCAATTATGTGAACTTTTCCATCGGTGAGACCGATGTGAATAGTTCCACCAGTGAGACCGGTGTGAACAGTTCCACCAGTGAGATTGGTGTGATTAGTTCCACTGGTGAGACAATTATGAACAGTTCCACTGGTAAGATTGATGTGAATAGTTCCATTGGTGAGACTGTTGTGAACAGTTCCACCAGTGAGGTTGATTTGAATAGTTCCACCAGTGAGGCCAATGTGAATAGTTCCATCAGTGAGGCCATTGTGAAAAATGTCATCGATGAGGTTGTAGTGAATAGTCCACCACTGATGCAGATGTGAATAGTGACACTAGTGAGGCAGATGTGAACTGTTCCACTGGCGAGTCCGATGTGAACAGTTCCCCCGATGAGATCGGTGTGAACATTTTCACAGGTGAGACTGTTGTTACCAGTTCCACCGATGAGGCTGCTATGAAATGTTCTACCAGTGAGTCCACTGTGAACAATTACACCAGTGACAATGTTGTTAACAGTTCCATTAGCGAGGCAGATGTGAACAGTTCCACCGGTGAGCCGTTGTGTACACTTCCACCAATGAGTCTGGTGTGAAGAGTTCCACCAGTGAGAAGATCGAAAGAGTTCCACTTGTAAGGCCGATATGAACAGTTCCACCAGTGAGGATGTTGTGAGAAGTTCCACGGGTGATGCCGGTGTGAACAGTTCCACCTGTGAGGCCATTGTGAGCAGTTCCACGGGTGACGCCAGTGAGAACAGTTCCACTAGTGATGTCAGTGTGAACAGTTCCACCAGGGAGGATGTTGTGAATAGTTCCACGAGTGATGAAAATGTGAACAGTTCCATCGGTGAGTCTGATGTGAACAGTTCCACCGGTGAGACCACTGTGAATAGTGTTTTCAGAATAGCAGCCTTCCAACAACATCCTTTTTTTTCATTGCTAAATTTCTAGTTCATTAATTGTTTTTCTAGCATCCTATAGTTTCTCCCCTTTGACATT
This sequence comes from Viscum album, assembly GCA_963277665.1. NCBI lineage: Eukaryota > Viridiplantae > Streptophyta > Magnoliopsida > Santalales > Viscaceae > Viscum > Viscum album. Next base: position 446,093,395 of record OY728147.1, read on the forward strand.
TTCCATGATTTCAAATGAATTTAATGCCTCATTTTATGGAATCTAAGGCCGATTAAAATACCATAAATCCTATATTAATTTTTCCTATGGCTCAGGATTCATTTACATGGTCAAACTGTTTGGTTTAATACGATCTGCTTTTAATGTAAAATACTTCATATCTTAAACATATTCTGTTTAATATTCTAAAGGGACGAGAAATATTCCTTCCTTATTATACCTTCTTGTTCCCTAGTTTAAGATTCTTGAAACATTCATTCGTTCCATAGGGGCAATGTGATCAAGCCTTAATCCTATTATTGATTCCCCTTAAAGTATCATCAAGTTTCCTGCACAACCCCTATTTTGGGGTAAGTAGCAAGTTTGGATCCTTTATCAATATAAGGTATGATGTACCTATATTCTTGTGTATTCTTTGAAACTTATCCTCTTATATATCCTTTCCATGCTATGGAATGTGATATCCATGCATCTTATGGAGTATTGTTGGCTTTCAGATGGTGCGGTCGTGTTACAGCATCCTTAAGTAGATGTAGTTGTCATGGGGGAGGAGATAGTAATTCATTGTCTATATTTTCCTCGTATAAAGGACTTCCAGAACTGTTTGTGGTAGTGGATTCATTTTCTTCTCTCTTCTTTTATGTGAAAATGTAGATTTAGCATGATTTTACCCAATTGATCAAAATGGATTTGATATATTATATATTTTAACCAAATTAATAAATTGATATCTGTCATTTTTTATTGACACTTGTTTTACTAGATAGTGTGATATCTATACTTTATTTGTTTAGATTTTCATTCTTGGTGGAAATTGGTAAAGACCATAAAGCTGGAATTAATTGATAATTGTTTGGATAAAGATATATTGGCATGTAAATTAATCTGGTTGTTGTTGTTGTTGTAATTATATGTTAATCAAATTGATGTCATAAGCATGTTTAATCAATTTCTTATAGAATAATTTTTGTTTTCTCTTAGTTGATACCTAAAAATAATAAATCGGTTAACTCTAGATGGATTAAAGAACTGGAATTTTGGATAAAAATATAATGCTTCACAGGGTTCTGAATTTCCCTCTTTCTTTCTTAAGGGATAAGATCCCAGTTGATATGATGTTTGTTTTCCTGCTAGTTATGATGTTACATGTGTGAAGGGAGGCCTTTTGGTTGTGGCCGCAACTGATTCCTAGGGCAGCGAGAAGCATCATTTTGTGTTTGTGGGTGTCGGGGATGACATTGGTGATGATGAAATGGGTTGGATGTGAATGTTTGGGTGATTTTTGTTTCTTGTTGTTTTTTATCTTCCTTACATTCTGTACTACTCAAGGCATCTGGTTTTCTTACCTAACTTCTAAAAGTTGAGAAGGCACATGGGGGTATGCCATGTTCTTTCCATGTTTTGATTCCTAAGGGAGGATGGGTCTACGCTCTTTCTATAGGTGGCAGATTCTTGACGGGTAGTTCATCTACTCACTATGTTAATCCCCTTTCTATTTAGTAGCTTAGAATGATTTTCTAAAATACCAGGGAATATGGGAATGTAATAGGGTTTTTAATAAATGATTGAATAAATGATGTTAACCCATGGGGTTGGAGCTTGTAGGTATGCAATGCTGAGGTTTCAATTTAGAGGAATAGTTGAAATTCTATGTGATCTTAATGATATATAATGTAGAAATTGTTAATAGATAAATAATGATTAAATAATTAATGAACATAAAGAAAAACTAATAAAAAAGGGAATGAAGGAATATACTAAATCTCTTTAAATGGTTTTGTAGTTATAGGATATGTATTCATAGAAGGGGAAGCTGGGAGTTAGGGAGATGTTAGTTGTAGTGGAGTCTAAGAGTAGGTTAATCTCATAGTGTGGTTGTGATCTATAGAATATTCAATACTTTTGTGTTTTTATACACTAATACAATTAGTTAGGTTGGGAAAATAACACCCTAGGGATTCTGAGCCCTTGGGGGGGGGGGTATTTCCCCAAACATTCTCATGGGAGGATAGATGGATGACTACCCCCTTTGACCCCTCTCTCTTCTCTTGGAAGTTACTTGTGATGGCAGGCACATTAGTTAGTTTTCCCAATATGTTTGTGTATAGGGTTGTAATGGCATCTGGTTGTTCAAAAACATATATATATTTTCGATATAGTTTCCCGTGGACTACTATAGGTGTAACGTGTATAGGTTGTGATGGCTTGAGGATCCTTACTCGGTGTGTGGGCTGTAATGGCTTGAGGTACAATGTATTATGTATGATGACCATTATTAGATCTGTGATGGCTCTCAGAAACTAACTGGTTACTTTTCTTATGTGGTTGTGGTGGTGTTTTTTCATGAGGTGCATGTTGTGGTGGTTTGCCTAGGTTTCTTTTGGAAATCATTTTTTGGAGAGAGATGGCTTTGGATGAGAGACGTTGAGGAAAAGTGGAAAAATAGTGGGGAAGTAGTATAGGGGTACCCTTGATATTATTTATTATGTTATATACTATTGTACAACAAACTTGGAGAGATTATCTATGGTGAGGTTGGGAACATAGTATACCTATTTAAGTGATGAGATAGTATGTTTCACTTGTTTTTCACTATGCTTTAACATGCTTTCTTTACTTTTGAATGATAGGCTCTCAGGAGGATCCTACTGAGTGAACTGTTATACTCACCCTATGTATATAAAACTATTTTTCAGATCACATGGAGTAGGTTGGAGATCAAGCTCATTTCTACTATCTTGGGGTTGTAGGAGCTATTCGGGCATGTGGTTGCTGTAATTTTTACTTTCCATTGGTACTGGCAGTTTCCCATTTCATTTGTAGTAGTCTCCAAGTCATTACATATGTGTACATGGGATTTTCTTTTATATTGTTGTCCGAGATGGAGTTGAATGGTGTCTGTCTTATCTCTCTCGTTTAAATGTGTTCTCTTAGAGGGTAATTCCTCCTATTTGTGTGTTCACTAGACCCTCAGTGCTAGTCACCAACCAAGGGACTACTGGTGGCGGGGCTCAAGGGTCAAAATATCTCATTTCACATTGCTAGTCTAGGAGGGGCACACTTTGTGGATAGGGTGTCATGACGGTGTAGTATGAGAGCTCTGGTTGAGGGATATGATAGAGTTTAGTGGGTGGCATAAGTGTGGTTGCATGGGTTGGTAGGGAAACGTTGTCAGTCACGTTTCGAAGGTGATGTAAACACTGGATAATGGATGGTAGATTGGTGTGTATTCCTCCATGTGATCTAATTCAAGGACCATTAAGTTTATAATGGATACTAAATGATGTGATACTTTTTACAGGACAGAAACCTAGAAAAGGATCATGGATCATTCTTTATTGTGAATGTGTTTGAATGGGTATACCATGGGATAGGTTAACCAAAAATAAATAAACAAAAACAATTAATTAATTAATGATGAGTCTTCCATATTCCTTGTTTAGGAACTCTAAATATATTTTATTTTTTCTGTTATTGCTCTAGGATGACTTCGTCTTACGATTCGCACAGAAGATGTCCAGCAGGCCGTGCTAGCCGATCACCTCATGGTAGAGGTCGACGACGATGAAACTTGGAGGATGACACTCTAGGTGTTTTGGTTCCAGAGTCTATAGAAGTATGAGGGATCCATTTTAGATGTTGTCATGGAAGAATGTTTGTAGGAGGTTGATATAGGCTTCAGTTCAACTCATTCTCAGAATGATCTCTGGGTGTCTTTGGTTTTTATGATGCTTCATGGAATAGTGAGGTAGTGGTGGTTCTTATTCCTCGGGAATATCTAGGAGTTGGTGATCCCATGGGAGCAGTTCCGAGACAATTTTAGAGATGAGTTTCACTCATTGACCATGAAGGCATCCAGTCCCCAAGGGCTTCTTACCCTTTGACATGGAATTGCAGTGTGCGAGATTTTGGAATCCGTTTCAGGAATCTTTTACGATATGTTTCAGACATGTTTCCAGATGAGGAGGCAGCGGTGATGCATTTCCAAGAGGCCCTGCATCCATAGATCTAGCATCATGTCACACTGTTTATACTGAAGAAATATCTTATGGTTCTAGAGAGGGCAGAGGTCATCGAGAGGAAATTGGCAAGAACCAGATCATTAGAGAGGGGAGTCATCCTGATTCCTCACGAAAAAGAGTTATGGTTTGGGTTTCCCAATTTTCTGGGAAAAATATATCTGTTCGACTGGGGGTAGGTCCCAACACTCATCATCTCGTTTGATTGGGTGCAGCAGTTCTCAGGACTATTCCATGGGAACATGCACGTTTTTTTCTTGTGGTGGTAAAAGTAATCAACACCGAGAGTTCCCAACCTTTTTGAGTAAACATCATGCACCAGTGATTCACCTCTTAGTTTTTCCGTTGAGGCAGTTCTAGTCAAGGTAGCTGTAGTAGGTTTCACTAGCATTGGGTCAGCAAAGAGTAGATGGGGAAGGAAGAGGAAAACCCTATGATTCTCCCAATCCTCGTAAAGTAGAGTGTGGCCATTGTTTTAGTATTAATCAAGATACAAGAGTTCATATAGGAGATCGTGGTAAACATCATTATTTAGTTTTTCCAGCTCCAGGAAAGCGCGACGTCTTTTGAGGTACCCTTTTCTTGTTTTATACTTTGGTGTATGACATGTTTCATTCAAGAGAAACACACTCATTCATACCATATTACCTTATTCATGATTTTTTACTTGAGGTAGAGAGTCATCTAGTGCCCTTGGTGTTGACTGGGCCAGTTGGAGGTCAAGCTAACTTGTTTGAAATATGTAGAGACTATGTCCTAGTGCTTGGGAAACATCACTCTTTGGGACATTTCCTAGGATTATGGACACAACCATATGATTTCATCCACAAAATGTATTGGTTGTATTCGGTTCAGACTATAATGGATTGCATCAGGAGGCATGTGGTGTTCTTTGATGCAGATGGAGAGCCCACGATGTTTGTTGGTTGGAGAGACAATCATATGGGTTAGAGGTGTGTTTATTCCTTATCATCCATGATGGATGAGATGATGATGATTTCTTCATAAGTTTACCAGTTGGCGTTTCCTACAGTTTTAGAGGAGTAACCTGATGTTTTTCATGAAGAGGTTGTAGCATTGCCCCCTCGACGAGATATCATGTTTGGGATTGAGCTACAACCTGGAGCATCTCCAATCTCTATCTCTCCATATAGGATGGCCACTTATGATATAAGAGAGATACATATAAATATTGTTGGTCTCTTACAATGTGTTTTTTTTCTTCCATATGTGTAACCATGGGGCGCACTGGTTTTGTACGTGAAGAAGTCTTATGGTATTAGGAAGTTTTGTGTTGATTATCATTGCTTAAACAAAGTGATAGTGAAGAATTTATATCATCTTCAAAGGAATGATGATTTATTCGATCAATCGAAGGGTGAATGTTGGTTCTATAATAAATACTTGTTGTCAGGATATCCTCAGATGCATGTGAAGGATGAGGATATCCCTAAGTCTACTTTTTGTGGACTCTATAGGACTTACGAGTTCTTTTTAATGTCATTTGGAGTGATGTGTTCTCCAGCTATGTTCATGGGATTGATGTATTTTGTGTTCTGTGAGTTCCTAAATAAGTTCATGATGGTTTTCATCGACAACATCCTTCAGTACTTCACATCTGAGGTGGAGCATGTAGAGCATCTACAAATCATTTTGGGAGTTCATTGTTAACATTATCTATTTTTGGATGTTTTTTTAAGTGTGAGTTGTGGGATCAAGAAGTCTGTTTCATGGGGAATGTTGTGTACCCATGTGGAGTAGTTGTGGATCAATTGATGATAGAAGTAGTTGTGTCTTGGGAATCCCTCAAGACATTGGTATAGGTGTGAAGTTTCTGTGGTCTAACAAGCTACTACAGTAAGTTCATAGCCGATTTATCTCGGTTTTGTGACACCTCTGATGACATTGAACAAGAAGGATTATGTGTTTATGTGGACTGATCAGTGTCAGGCAGATTTCATGTATCTAAAAGATAAGTTAGTATGTTCTCCAGTTATTTGTCTTATAGTAGATGGAGTTCAATTTGATGTTTTTTGTGATGCTTTTCATATGGGGTAAGGTTTTGTTCTGATGCCGTAGAGATCAATTATTTATTATGGGTCTCGTCATTTTCATCCCCATGAAAGTAATTTTTTTACCCATGATATTGAGTTGGAAGCTGGGGTGTTTTCTCTGATTTTGGGGAGACATTTCCTCATTGGAAACTGCTTTGCGATTTTCAAAGATAATAAGAGTCTGAGGTTTTTTTTCTCCCAGTGGTACTTGAACTTATGAAAGCATTGGTGGATGGAGTTCTTACCAAAATACGACTATGATATATCGTATACCCTTGTAAATGGTAATGTTGTAGCTAATGCGCTAAGCCTGAAGTCACCTAGTGATGTAGTGCATGAGTCTGGTGATTCTTGGAGAGTTATGGAAGAACTGACAGCATTACCACTCAATATAGGAGATGTTGAGGGAACAGATTTCCATTTTCAGATGACAGGGAAGTCATCTCTGGTGCAGCCGGTGGAAGAGTCCCTATTGGGGGATCTAGAGGTTGAGGTATGGAGATACAGAGTTGTTTATGGTGAGGCCCCTGATGGATGGTTTGAGGATTAACAACACTGAGTATTGTATCACTGAAATATATTTGTTCTTTTGGATATGCAAGAGGCAGTTCTCAAAGATTTCCATAGATCTCATTTAGCGTTGCATCCTAGCCTGGAAAATATGTACCGATCCTTGAGATGTATGTTTTGGGGGCTTGGGTTGAAGCATGATGTTGTGATGTTGGTCTCTCGATTTTGGGTCTACCAGAAGGTCAAGGCTAAGCACCATGTCCCTAGTGGTTTTCTCCAACCATTAGATATTCTGCATTAGAATGGCGAGGACATCTCCATGGACATAGTTACTAGTTTACCTCGATCTACAGGAATACATGATGCTATTTTGGTGGTTGTGGACCATTTAAAGAAATCAGCCCACTTTATGGAAACCAAGTATTTGAGATCAGTGGAATTTTTTTCATTGAAGTATCTCGAGGAGGTGGTGAGATTCCATAGAGTCCCAAGGACGATCATTTATGATCCAGATCCTCGTTTTACCTCTAGGGTGTGGAGAGGTATCCATCACGAGTTTGGTTATCAACTATTCCTTTAAATTTTTTTTCATCCATAGATGGACAATCATACAGAGTGGACTATCCATTCTCATAAAGATAGGTTATGCTGTTGTGTCCTAGATTTTGGTGGCTCGTAGATGAGGCACTTACCCATGGTGTGTTTCTCTTACAACAATATTTTTCACTTTACCATCTGTATGGAACCGTTTGAATCCTTGTATGGCTGAACGTTTCTTTCTTCATTGTGTTGTACTAGGGTCGAAGAGTCAGCAATTCAAAGACATGAACTTTTTTAGAATACAATAGATATGGTTCATATGATTCGTGAGAGGATGAAGACGGAGTAGGATAATCAAAACTCCTATGCCAATCAATGGTGGAGACCATTAGAGTTTTATGTTGGGGATCACATGTTTCTAAAGGTGACTCCCTATAGTGGGAAGCAAATGATGGGTTGTGGGAGTAAGATTTCTCCCTGGATTGTTGGGCCTTTTGAAATTTTGGAAAGTGTTGGAGCTATGGCGTAACGAATAGTATTTCTCCCACATATGATCTGGATACATGATGTTTTTCATGTGTCACAGCTCCATCGTTATCTTCATGATGACTCTCACTTTATAGATTAGGAAGAGATCAATGTTGATCATGATATGAAATTTTCAGATTGAACTATAGAGATTGAAGACCGTAAATAGAAGGTGTTTAATGGTCATTATATCCCCTTGGTTCATGCCTTGTGGTAACATGATGGTGTGGAGGAGTGTACCTGGGAATGTGAGTCACAGATACGTGCGTAGTACACCAAGTTTTTTGATGTTTACCTATTTTCATTTTAATCCAAACAATTTCATTGTGGTTGTATATCTTTCAAGTTTATGAGATGGATCACTTTGGTTTTATCTTGTGGCTGCCTCTCTTTTGAGAGGTATCTCGATGGGTGGTTGTTCAGACCCTGATTATATTTCACTTTGGTTGGGTTTTGAATTATCGAGGATGAGAATGTTTTTAAGAGGTATCTGATGTAATGGAACAGACCCCTCTGGTCAATTCCTCTAGATAAATATAGTGTTTGAAGTGTTCTTGGAGGTAAGGGTGACATATCACCAACATTTTTCCAAATTTTCAATTATATGAATATTTCCATTGGTGAGACCGAAGAGACAAATTCCACCGGTGAGACTAGTGTGAACAGTTCCACCAGTGAGAATGGTGTGAACAGCTCCACCGGTGATACTGGTGTGAAATGTTCCACCAGTGAGGCTGATGTGAATAGTTCCACTGGTGAGGCTGATGGGACCAGTTCCACCCGTAAGGTTGTTATAAACAGTTCCATCGGTGTGGATGTTGTGAACAGTTCAACCAGTGAGGTAGATGTCAATAGTTAGAACGGTTTGGCAGTTTTGAATAGTTCCACCAGTGAGACTGGTGTAAAAAGGCCAACCAGTGTGGTTTCTCTGAATAGTTCCAATGGTGAGGTGGCTGTGAACAGTTCCACCAGTTAGGCCGCTGTGAAAATTTCCACCAGTGAGGCCAATCTGAACAGTTCCACTCGTGAGGCTTCTGTGAACAGTTCCATCGGTAAGAATGATGTGAATAGTTCCACCAGTGAGGCAGGAGTGACCAGTTCCAGCAGTGAGCTGGTGTGAACAGTTCCACCGGTGTCACCGGTGGGAAGAGTTCCATCAGTGAGATCGTTGTGAAGAGTGTTGACGGTGATTCTGGTGTGAATTGTTCCATCGGTGAGGCCATAGTGAATAGTGGAAATGGTGAGGCTGCTTTGAACAGTCCACCAATGAGGCCACTATGAACAATTCCACCGGTGGGGCCTCTGTGAACAGTTCCACTAGTGAGGCATATCTAAACAGTTCCACCGATGAGGCAGATGTGAACAATTCCACTAGTGATACCAGTGTGAAGAGTTCCATCAGTGTCGCTGGTGTGAAGAGTTCCACCAGTGTGGCTAGTGTGAATAGTTCCAAAGGTGAGACCGATGTGAATAGTGTTTCTAAAACAGCACCCTTCCAACTTCATACTTTTTTCCTTTTCCCAAATTTTTAGTTCATGAATAGTGATTCCAGCTTTCCACAATTCACTTAATTGATGTTTCCATTGGCATCAAATTAATTTAAAGCCTCTTTTAAGGACTCTATGGATAATTCAAAGGCCATAACTCATATTACCATTTTTCCTATGGTTTAGTATGCTTTTACTTGGTTAAACTTTGTGGTTTAATGTGATCCTCTTTTAATGAATAATCAAACGTATCTTAAACCTACTCCATTAAATATTCTAAAGGGGAGAGATATATTCCTTTCATATTCTACATTCTGGTTACCTACTACATGATGCTCAAATATTTTCTTCATTCCTTAGGGGCAGTGTGATCGAACATTAATCATAGGCTTTTTTCCCCTTAATGTTTCTTCCTACTGCATGCACACCCCCTATTTTGGTGTAAGCTGCAGATTTCGATCCTTCATTGATATAATGCATGATTTACCTCTTTTATTTTGTTTTCTTCGATCCTTATCCTCCTATTTCCCTTTTCCATGCTATGGAATGTGATCTCCACGGTTATAATGGATTTTTCTTTCCTATTAGATGGTGTGGTCGTGTTGTGGCGTCTTCAGGTGGATGCAGCTGTCATGATGGAGGAGATCGTAATCCATTCATTAGATCATCATGTATAAATAATGTCAAGATTTGTTTGAGGATGAGGATTTGTTGCGTCTCTATTCATTTACGTTAAAAATTTTAGTTATTATTTTTTATCCCACTGGATCACAATTGAATTGAAATATTAAATATTTGAACCAGATAAATAAATTGATATCGATCATATATTATTACCTCTTGTTTTCCAATATATTTTTATATATATTCTTTCATTGTTTAGATTTTCGTTCTTCATGGAAATTGGTAATGAACATAAAGATGTAATTAATTGATAATTCTTTTGATATAGATAAATAGGAATGTAAATGAATCTGGTTTTTCATGCAGTAATTAGATATTAATCATATTAATGCATTAAGAATATTCAATTAACTTTTGATAACATACTCTTTAGGTTTCCCGTAGTTGGAACCTACAAATAATAATTGGTTAATTCAAGATAAATTAATGAACATGTGGTATAATAAAAAGATAACTCTTCATAGGGTTCTGAGTTACCCTCTTGCTTGTTTAAGGGCTAAGAGCCCAGTTGATATGATGTTTGTATTCCTACTGCATATGTTGGCGTATGTGGGGGTAGGTAGGCCTATTGTTTGTGGGATCAGCTAACTCCTAGGGTGGCGAGATGCATCGATTTCTCCATGTAGGTGTTAGGGAGGACACTGAGAATAATGAAATGGTACGGATTTGAATGTTTGGATGCTTTCTATTTCATGTTGGTTATTTATCTTCCTTACATTCCAATCTACTCAAGGTAGCGGGTTTCTTTACCCTCCTTCCAAAAGGGGTGAAGTCAAGCAAGGTATGCCATGGGCTTTTCGGGTTTAGATTCCTAAGGGAGGATGGGTCTATATAGTTTATATAGGCGGAAAAGACTTGACAGGTAGTTCATCTACTCACCATGTAGATCCCACTTGTGTATAGGTATTATATTGTTTTTCTAGAATTCCTGAGAATATGAGGAAGTAATAATGGTTTTAATAGATGATTTATAAAATAATTTTGACCCATTGGGTTGGATCTTACCAGGATGCAATGTTGAGGATGCAATTTAAAAGAACATTGGACTTTGGGTGTGATATTATTGAAACATAATGTGGAAATTATTACTAGTTAATTAATGTTTAATTAATTATTAACACAAACTGAGACTTATTAAAAAGGAATGAAGGATTGTAATCAGGCTCTTTAAATGGTTGTGTGCTTATAGAATATTTAGTCTTAGAAGTGAAATTCATGAGTCTGAGGGACATTAGCTGCAGTTGATTCTAAGACTAGGTTATGCCCATAGTGTGGTTGTGAGATATAATATATTCTGTAATTTTTTTATACGCTACTCCAGCCCATTAGTTGGGGAAACTAACACCTTGAGGATTCTGAGTTATGTGGTGGTCTTTTCCCCAACATTCTGGTGGGATGATGGATGGATGACTACCCCCTTTGGCCCTGCTCTCTTCTCTTTTATGATACATGTTCTCACAGTCACAATGGTTAGTTTTCCCCATATATTTTTGTAGGGGGCTTTAATGGCTTGTGTTTCTTCAAACACACACACACACATATATATCTTTTAGATATAGTTTCCCATGGACTACTGTAGGTGTAATTTGTATAATCTATGATGGATTTAGGATCCTTACTTGGTGTATGGGCTATAATGGCTTGATTTATAATACCTGATGTATGATAAAAGTTATTTGAGCTGTGGTGGCTCAAAGAAACTACCTGGTTACATTAATTATGTAGAAGGGGTGGTTTTGTTGCATAAGGTGCATGTTTTAGTTCTTCACCCATGTGTCTACAAACTATACTTTTTTGAGAGATATAGCTTAGGGCGTGTGACGTTGGGGAAAAGTGGAAAACCAGAGGGGAATTATTAGAGGGCTTCCCATGATATTCATTATTATATTATATACTATTTTTATATGATAATTGGAGAGTGTAGCCATGGTGAGGCTAGGAAAATTGTATATCTATTTAGGTGACGAGTTAGTTTCACTTTTTTTATTGTTCTTTAGCATTATTTCATTACTTTTGCACGATAGGCTCCGAGGAGGATCCTACTAAGTATACTTCTATACTGACCCTGTGTATATATAAACTATTTTTCATGTCACTTGGTGTAGTTTGATGATCATGCTGGTTTCTACTAGCTTGGGGTTACATGAGCAATTCAGGCTTAGGGTTGGTATTATTTTTTACTTTTATTTGGTACTTGTAGTTTTCTCCTTTCTGTTGTTAATATTTTTGATGACATTACATAGGTTTACTTGGTATTTTCATTTATATTGTTGTTTTAGTTAGAGTTGGCTGGTGTCTTTCTTATCTCTCTCTTTCGTATGTGCTCTCTAAGAGTGTAATTGCTCCCTTTTTTGTGTTCTTTATACCCTCAGTGCTTGTCTCCACCCCGAGGCCTACTGGAGGCGGGACTCTGGGGTCATTATATCTCTTCTCACATTTCCAGCTCAGGAGGGGTACACCTTGTAGTGAGGGGGTACAAATTTTATAAATTATAATTAATATATTTTCAAAAAAAAATTGATTATAATTTATAATCATAAAAAAAGAAAACACATTTTTGAAGGAAATATATTTTTTGATGAAATAAATGAAATTACTAAAAAATGAGTGATTATTTTCAAAACCCTTAGAATTAAATTCATATTGAGTCAGAAAAGTATATTTATTACATAATATAGTTATTCTTATTTGGACTAACCATTTTCAAACTATGTTATGAAGGTTATATTTACCAAATATATATATTTTCACTGAAGGACAATGTATATTATCTTTTAAACAATCAAAAATATTATTTCCTTTAAAAAAATTAGGATGTTACATTCCCCACACCTAATTGAAATTTCATACGCATGATTTCTGTACATTAGATCGGTAAAAATATTATGAAATTATAAAATGATTATCATGAGATCGCCCATCATAAATACTCTTAATAAAACATCTTCTTGAGATGTATGAAATAAAATTTTCAATGTCACTTAAGATGATATAGACTAGGTTCCCAAGTTGAAGAGAATAAGAGGGAAATTGAACCAATGATACTTTAGAGAAAAGATATCACCTAAGTAATTGTAAAGAGTTATAGATTACATGGTCTTGATAATGTTATCCATCATAAAATCACAAACTGGTGATAGGATAAAAATACATTGATTTATCAATAGGAAAACTATACAAATAAATTTTTTAAAAAATACCCTAGCTAGAGTTTAAGAATTTCTGTATAGTCTAGTCGAGGAAAATATGTTAATATAACTAATTAAAAATATTAATCTCACCCTTTAATTAATTTCCACCACAAAATCTTATTTTTCTCCAAATGATGTGTATTAAAGATAAATTTATCTTTTCTGAAGAATTATAGTTTTCTTTTATGGGTCCAAATATCAACTAATGATGACAAATATATTCCACCAGTATTTAGGAATTACGTAATAAAAAAATGGAACATAAAAGAGTAAATAATTTTTCAAAAATAATAATACTAAAAAGTTAAGGCAGTCTATATAATTTAGGAGTAACACCAAAGGTTCAACATAAAAAATTCAAAAAATATTAATCATTAGTAATCATCATAAATATTCTGATCTTATATTGAATCCCGTAAATCTGAAATACATGATCACATATTCATCCATTAAAAATTTTAACTATTATTTACCAATAATATCAATCACTAAGTATGTCTCATTTAAAAAATATAATATCCTAGAACACATAATTAGGAATATATTCTAAATGTTTTCACAAATAACATGAATAACCATAAATCCAAAATAAAATCATATATTATTAAAAATTATAATTCATCCATTATTCCTTAAATAAAATAATTTAATTTTTTTTACCTTAATCCAATAATATTACTAATTTATTTATGTGATTTTACTCAAAAATAACATTAATAAATTAACTAGAAAATCAATTTCAAATTATGTGGTTATCTTTTTGATAAAAAAATGTTTTTAAAACCAACTTCTAAGTCCTATATAAAATAATATAATTAAAATGAATATTTCTTAACAACTAATTGTTCTTGTAGCCTAGTGGTACTTTATTAACACTTTTCAACCATTGATTGTGGGTTTAAAAAAATGTGGCATTTCAATATATGATTGTTTGTTTCCTGACCTGTGAGTTTTTTATTTTTTAAAACTATAATTTTTATATCATTATTATAAATTTTGAAAATCACCTAAAAAATAATCATAAAATATTCAATATTATAGATATGTTTTATCTTCAAAGGATATCTAAAACCTTTCATTTTTCATCCATAAAATGTAATAACCCATAATTACTTAAAAAATAAATGTATTCAAAAATATAATTAGTCACCAGAAATTTTCATAACCAGAAGAAATAAAAGGTGATTCTATGAATTTGATCATATGATCAACAACAAAATAATAATTATATGATAGTATCCATCACTCTTCAGACAACCTTACACAAAGACGTCATAATCTCTGTAGTTTTCTAATCCAACATCTGATAAAAACTACATGAAACCATCCATATGAATTAGATATTAAATTGGTTTTGAATAACCAATCATCTTCATAGAATTATTGTAATGTTTTTTGTTAAGAGTTTCTATGTATTAGGACTGACTATGAAAAACTAAACCCACACATTGAAACTTTATAATTATACTCTGTATATATTTTAACTATAAAATAAAACACTGTAAAATAAAACATTTTTGTTTTCATTGTAAATCATCAAAATTTTCATCATGACCTTATAATTTCTATTAATCTTTCTCAACCCCACCAAAAAACATTTTAAAAATGTTCTATGTGAATATAAATATCTATAAGGGTCATAAAAAATATAACTCATTAGTCAAGTTAAAAACCAAATAAATACATAATATTTATTCCTTTATAGAATTAATCATTGAGATTATGGTATTATTAATTTAAATATAAAACGCTACACATTTTTTTAATATAAAAATTTTGAAACCCATAGAAATTATAGGTTAAACATTTCAGACCCTAGGTGAATCACTGGAGTAACTGCCACATCACATCGTGGAAGATATCACTGAAAACATGCAATGATTAAATTACAGTAACAATTAATGATAATGATGAATAAAAAATGTAGTCAATCATGGAATAACCAATGAATTATATTCATGTTTTACATTAGGATATACCAAATCGGTTAACTTCATCTCATATATGGAATAACCATACTATCGAATTCAATCATCAGAGTACCATATTCATTGAAGATTATAACATAACCACCCATATATGAGTTTTAACAGAACCAACCATCATAGGTTAATAACGAAACAAAACATTATTATAAAAATCACAATAACTATATCATAATTATTAAACAATAATACAAGGAAAATCGAAATATTCTTGTGAATAATAATATCTTTTTAAAAAAATGTGCACATATAAATGCATTTTTTAACATAAACAAGTAAACATGTAACTGAAGCATAAATAATGAATCTTTCATGACAAATGAAAAATCCACTAAGTCCATTTATGTTTAATATACATGTTTTTTACTTTTATTAAAAAAATATATAGGATCTTTAAAATTGTATTTTTAATTGAAAGACACTTATCTTTAGAATGAGTAATCATGTATATCATTTTTATTCCTAAATAATATATATGTAATAATTTTATAATTTAGTAACAATTATTATAAATTATTATTCCATTTATATCACTTATTACAATGTCAAATACAATTACTTAATCATTCATGTTAATCTCAGAAATTTTGAATATATTCCTTATATTAGACCAAAAATTACACTAGAATAATGAAAATGGTCATAGTGTTAATACTTACATTATATGATGAATAATAATCTAGAAATAATTGTAAAAATTTACATCATATTTAATATTAATTCTATCCATGAAATAAGGTTTTAAAAAAGTATCTATATAACAATCAAGGAGACGATAGACCCTATACATGCATGACTAACGTTTCTTTTTTTAAAAGTACCTTATATAGAGAATATATGTATTATATTATACTAAAATAATTATAATACTAACAATTATATCTTATTAATAATATATATATATACAATCCTTGTTATTTTTTGATATAGGCCTTGAAACTAACAATATAAAATATAAGTATGTAATTACATTGGATTTATTATATTTTTACTTTTTTTAAGAAGGTTTTTGGGATGTTGATGAATTAAAAAATAGAAATATTATGTTAAAATTTATACGCCTTCTTTAGACAATATGCAATGCTTAACACTTTAAGACCACAATATTTTGTGTTATTCCCAGACCAAGATATCTATAATGATATTAGATATTCTAAAAAAGTGATTTTTAGGCATTGGAAGACCCATTATGGGTATTATGTGTGAATAAAAAGGATGGGGATTTGCCTATTTTTATTAGTCGATATGTGAACCATTATGTATTTTAAAAATAATTATGTAAAATAAAATACAATTTAATATAAAATGGATAAAAACATATTATTAGAAAAGATAACATGTGTATGGGTTGAAATACCATCATGAAATAAAATTATACCTAGATAGAATCTATTATCTTATCATATTTATTTCAACTGTCATTTAACTCTGACCATGATGTCATGACCTTTTACATTTAGAGGGTTAATATAGTTAAAATAAAAAGAAAAAACAAATAAATTGACCCTGGTTGATATTTTAATATACACCATTATCACATTTCATAATTTAATATTTTTATTAATAGTATATCATTTAATAAATTATTATATATTATAAAAGGTTTATAATAAAAAAAATTGAACTAACTATTACATTAATATTAATAGAATTAATATTACACTTATAATTATAAATAAAATGTTTTATCATATCTCTAACATCCCATGTAAATCATGATAATTAATTTAATACATTAATTATCTGAAATTATAATTAATTTAATATATTTTATACGATTTGCTTTTGTTTTTCATTTATTATATAATTACAACATCTAGGGTGGGTAAAAATTTAAGGTAATTATTTAATATCTAAATTTTAAAAAATGATTTCAAATAATGAATATAATTATTTTATAATTGAATAGACTCTTTATAATTGAATATATCATCTATATTAAATAATACTAAAAATATTATACTTATTAAAAATGTGAGGGTGAGATGTTTGACATTTCATAATATAAAATAAAATAAAAGTCATAATCTCTTATAAGTGGACTCAAAAAACCCTAAATAAATTTCAATAATTAAAATAATTTTATTGTGATAAAAATCAATTTATATTAATTATTTCAATCATATCATTATAAAAAAACACATTTATTGTGTTATTTGGACTTTGATGACATTGTGCCAACATTTAACAGATATTTATTGATAAGAAAATTATTATAATCAAAAAAAAATTATTTTAACCAAAATAATAGTAAATAATAATAATTATTTCATATATTAGTCTAAAATGTACATATTTCATCCCAATTAATGTTTTCAGTATACCATATTTTACATTTCTAATGCATTCTTGGCTTTGAGTGAGCACTGATAATTATTCTGATATTTAATGTGGATGAAATTGTAATCTCTATGGTTTCCATTATTTTATAATGATATTTATATAATTTAAACATAATCTATTTTTTGAATATAATTCATAAATTTTATTATTATTTAAATTTCATATATGTAAGAAAAAAGAAACCCTTTTTTTAGAAAATAATTTTTTTATATTCATTAAAAAAATTATATTCATTAGAATAATGTAAAAAGATCATCATTGGATAATTTGGGATATCTATCATAAAAAATAAATTTATTTTTATGAATATAAATTCTTATAATTTATATAAATTTCTTTGAATATGAGTGCGTAAAACGTGATGAAACCCATTTTTAGAAAAACAATTCCTTTCGTGAAAATTTTATTTTTATCTTTTAAAATGAATTTGTACCAAAATCCTTTATAAAATTGATTCAAAATTAAATAATTGAATTTTTAATATTATTTTAGAAATTTATTTTTTATAATTAATTTAAATTTAAATTTAAATTCAAATTTTTTTTAAAAAATTACATCTATCTATTAAAATTCAGCATTTTTTCCTCTTCACTAGAAAGTTAATCTTTTCATAAAAAATCAAAACAAATTCACCATAAGTTAATTATTATATCGTGATTTAGAAAATGAGTTTACTTTTATAAAAAAAATTATATAATTTCCTAATATTTATTATATTATACATTCCTAAAATACACGAATCACCATTTTTGAAGACAACAAGTTTTATCGAAAATAAAATGACTACTATAAAATGTGTGATTATTTTACAAGAACTAAACACTAAATTCATATTATGGTGTACCAAATATATATCATAAAAAAATAATTTCTACTGATACCTATAATTTTAATTTCAATCATATAGCTGCATAATTAAAAAATATTTATCTCTTCATTTAAGCATGATGATTCTTATCTAACATGATTTAAAACAAAATTATTCCTTTTATAAATATAAATATAATACAAAAACATTTTCTAGATATTTTTATTTCATGTTTAAATAAATTATTAGACATTGGTCAACAATAATTATATAAAATGAACAACAATTATAAGGTTGTTTAGAATTTCAAATTGATTGATGGGTTTGATTTTCTTTTCACATCATTTCATAAGATATTTTTTGTTGATATAACATTTTATAATGATTCCCTTAATGATGAAGCATATGTAGTGAATTTTGGAAGATAAATTGTTAAAAATAAGAAATATAATTAAATTGTCATGAATAAAACCTGATTTTAAACCTAATTACAAATTTTTTTGAAAAATGTTGTAAAGACCAGGAAATTTCAAAGAAATTTTTTTCTTATTTTATTTGGAATTTTGCGAGTTCGCAGTTTCTAACGGTGCCTGATTCCGAGGCCCGGTGTGCCCAGAATCAATTTCCGAAGTAAGGCTTGGTTACGTTCAATGAACGAACAAGCAGGGTTTTCTAACATTTAATTCGGTGCTCGGAATCGAAATCTGAGGGTACCGATGAAATCGCAGTGCCAGTAATTTCGTAGGAAGACCATTTTCAGAGTTCCGTTTGCTCGGGTGTGGTTATTAAAATAATGGGTTAAGTAATGAATAAAAATAAACTCTGTGTAACCATTTTTATTTTTATATCTTTGTGGTTTAACTTCCATGTGAGGGAGTTGGGGTGGGACCCACTAAAATCCTAACTCTCGGTAAGATATTAGTGAGGTGGGGCCCACACGAGTCCCCTACTATTCAAATTCTCTAACCCTCCAAACCCCCCATTAATTTTGTAACACACCCAAACCCCCTATTAAACGCCGAGTCAACAATCACATTAATTGGACGGTTAAAACTCTTCAATTAATTCAATTAATTGAATGATTTATTTTGAATTTAAAATTGAAGTGTTGGATGGTGTGTTAATTAAATAAGACAAGTCTTATTTAATTAGGGGTTGGTTCGTTGTGCGAGAGGGATTTGAGAGGAATTTCTCAAGCCTTGGAATCCTCTTCTTCTTCCTTGAAGAACGCGAAGAACGCATCGTCGCCGACGAAGAACACTGGCCTCCGACGAAGGACGACGAAGAATGTCGAATCCTTAGAGATCGACGACGCAACGCTGTGTACTGCGACGCTGACAATTCTCTTCTCTTTGACGCCGACGACGCTTACGGAACCTTGTTCCGCGACGCTGTCTTCCGTGACGATTAATTCCGGTGACGAACCATCATTCGACGACACCTTGAGGTAGGGGTTTAATCTTCGTTCAAGTTTATTTAATGAACATCGTTGTTATTTGTTGGCTGATTGCTATCATTATAACGGGCGGAGGTCAGACCGCACAAACACTACCGACCCTCCTCGCCCTTTGATGTTGTGTTCAGTGCGGCTCAAACAAAGGTGGTGCGGTGCAACGACACTGTGCGGAAACAAGAAAGAATGCAACAAAGAAACGCGGCGCTGTCGCGCCGCGCTGTTGAGGTCGAACGAAACCATGACTGGAGTCGGGGCCGCAGAGCCGATTCGAAGACTATGCAGATTTTTTATTTGACGTCCACATCGATAGGCGATGATGGAACGGGCCACAGGGGCGTTTGGAAGACTTCACAGTGAAGAGCCGGTCCCGTGGGGATCGCTGGCAAAGACCACAGGCAAAACGGACAACCGGAGTGCATCCGGTGGTCTGCGGAAGAGCCTTCCGGCGCGCCGCGCCGGTACGGCGGCGGCCATCACTGGTCGGCCGCCTGGAGGCAGCGGCGTTCTGGCGCGCTGCCAGGAGGGACCGTCATTGCTGAATCCGCCGTGGGAGGCAGCCGCGCGGGACCAGGGGGAGACCGGGGGTCGTAACCCCCGACGGTCAAAGGGAGTGGCCCCCACATGGGGGGGGGGGGGGGGGTGGGCGATGCTTCAATAAGGGGGAAGCACCCCGCCTTCCACGATAGCTCGGCCGAGCCGAGATCTCTAGCCACGTGGGCTGTGCTCGCCAAGGCCGGGCCGCGCCGCGCCGGCTGGGTTGGGCCATGCCGGCGGGGCGGGGCCGAACCCTAGTGGGCCAGACCCGGGTTGGGTCCCCCCTGTTCGGGCCGACCCAGGGGGTCTCGGGCCGGGTCGGACCAGGCCCGAACCCCCTATTTCCGGGCAGTTTCCGTTCAAACACCCATAACTTGGGCTACGTACCTCCAATAGATGCACCATCAGTTGTGATGCGATCCATGGAATGAGACGGTCGTTTTAGTATATTACACTCAACGTTTCGAAGAACTTTGGGTACAGACAGGTTGGTTCGAACCCAAAACCAACAAGGCCCTCGGAGCAGAAACACTTATAACTTGAGCTCCGGACGTCTTATAGACGTTCCGTCGACTTTGTTGGATTTCTCTTGATGAGACTGAAATTTTGGCATACTTTTCCTGAGGATTGGACATAGTTGAATAGTGGTCGGGTTGGATTGAAACCAAAATCCAACCGGGCCCCTGGGACAGAAAAGTTGATAACTTTCAGACCGAACGTCCGTTTAACGAAACTTCAGCGGAGTTGGTGATCACGTTGAGAAACAGTACCTATTTGTGTACCCTATGTGAGTTCGGGATACAGTTGAGATATGGTCAGGTTGGTTCGTACACAAAACCAACCGGGCCCCTGGGATGAAAAGACTAATGACTCACAGACCGGGCTTCCGATTGACGCACTGTCTGTTGCGATGAGACCCCTACGGAGAAGGGGTCCTTTGAGATACTTCTTCGTGGGACTTTTAGATCCTTTGTTTATCAACCTATAGCTCATGGAGCGGACCCTCCCGGAGATGAGCGTACGGAGTACAGAGACCATGTAGCTGGCTGAGACCTAACGACTGCTTGACTGACTCGACTTGGAGCGAGTCGACTAGCCCATTGGACGGAGCACAACTATGTTTGGGTGCAGACCCATGGCGGACGGAGCGCCTGGTTGCAGGCAGCAGACCCGCAGTACTCAACAGAAGGAGTACCTCTGCTAGCTATTGGGGGGGGCTGCATTACTGGGTTTGGGTGGCAGACCCCGGTGGGAAGCACTACTGTGTTTGGTTGGCTAACCCGCGGTACTCAAAAATAGGAGTACCTCAGTAGTCTTAGGTTAGCGAGCATTACCTCAGAGTTGTGACAGGATCACTGTACTCGTCAGAGATGGGGCTTTTCAGAAGTTACAGTTTCGATAATGAAAATCCTGGTTTAAGCTGAGTCTATGACCTTTGTGTTTACATTATGATTGAGATGGGTCACTTGATAACTTAGGTATATGTATGGGCATATACCTAGGTAGTGGTTATCCATTGATTTCGTCACTTTCGTGTTTCCTCAGGATTGAGATGGGTTACTTGATAACTTAGGTATAAGTATTGTCTTATACGTAAGTAAGGGTTATCCGTTGAGATCGTTCTTGTGGTTATCCTTGTTGGATTTAGTGAGACCTTGAGGGTCTTGGGGACCCTAATGAGTATCATATACTCACCCCTGCACGGGCTATGCCTGCACCTCATTGTGTTGGTTGTAGATGACGGGTAGCACTGACAGAGGTCGAGTGTTCGAGGACATGACGGTACCCAGAGGTGGACGTCACAACGAGTCAGTAACTGGAGGTGGACTTCACGAAAAGACGATACTCAGAGGGGGTTGAGGGGATAGAGCATTGTGGAGGCTATCTGTACCAACCCTTCTGGTAGGATCTATGGTGGACGGTCCAAGAGCTGCGTTATCTTTACCAACTCTTCAGGTAGGATCCGAGGTGGACGACCCAGGAGCTTCTTATTTTTTTCTTCAAGTTGTTTGTCTTTCCTATTGTACTTTCGTTCAGTTGTAGTTGTAATTCAGTTGGGTTTGTATTCTGGCCCACTTACTTTTCAGCACTTTCTTTTGTACTTAGTGTATTACTTTCTCTTGTACTCTATGGTGTTTGTTTACTTTTATAAAGTCAATGGCTTCACAGTTATTGGGATTTACACCTTTGGTGCTAGTCTCTAGCCCCTGGCCTATGGAATTCGGGCTTGGGGTAGTCACGGCACGAGCCCCAAGGACGGGTCGTGACAAATTGGTATCAGAGGATTCGGTTCTACCACAGAACATAGGACTCTGATATTTTCTTTCTATGAAGCAATATTGTTAAGGGTACTAAGTGTGGTTTTCAGTTCAGGGAGTCCAATGTTGGTGCGGCAGCTGACGTATCCGTACACCAGGACCCTGACTACCGATTTCCGACTTTGTGCATGAAAACACTGATTGCGTGTGTGTTTCCAAGAGTTTTAAAGTCAGCTCAAACCATGTCAGCTCACCAGGTATAAATAGTTTGATCGTGTCACGTATGTTTCTTTCAGGATGCCTATCCACAGAAAACCGTCTAGATCCTAGAGGGATGTACGTACTGACAGCCTACCGAGCGACGAGGCTTCGGTACAGGGCCCTCTTTCAGTTGAGGCACCAGCAGAGGCCCCAGCGGTACTACCACCCGTTGGGCCACCGATGCCACCAGCCCTAGAAGCAGAGAGTACATGTCTCTTGAGCGCACTGCACGAGTTCTCGCTCTAGAGGCCACAGAGTTTCAGGGGAGATACGGACTTGCAGGCAGTTGAGGATTGGCCGGAGGCTGTGGTGAGAGTCTTCAGGCTAGTAGGGAAGCCAACAGACATCATTGTGATCCTTGCTACTAGCCTCCATCAGGAAGCAGCAGGCAGGTGGTGGATCTAGATGCTCCAGTTTTACGATGATATGACCTTCACTTGGGAAGACTTTGAGACCTTCTTCAGGGTGTAGTTCATACCAGTGACTCTACACCCCGAGCATGTTCAGGAGCTGCTGCCTTTGCCGCATGATTTTCAATCAGTAGCCGAGTCATCTGTGGGCAGTATACTGATGATGTAGAGGTCCAAGAAGAACAGAGCCAACTATAAGAGGAGTAGGATGTGTTATGAATGAGGCAGGAAGGGTCACCTGGCATGTGACTGTCTGACCCCCCGCACAGTTATTCCGCAGACATTGGGGGATCCACCGAGGCAGAAGCAGCGGCGGGTGATTGAGCAACAGCCGAGCAGTGGACAAGGCAGTAGAGCTCCAGGAGCAGGTGGACAGGAGCGGAACTAGTGGATTACTTTTTTTCTTGGTACTTCTAGTTCCATGTTGCTGTCGGATTGGTGTCCTTGTACTCTGAGCTGCAATAATAAAAGACACTTATCTTTGTGTTGTTTTCTTTCCTGTGCTTTTGTTCGGTTGATTCTGAGAGGTCCCGGTTAAAACTATTGACTTGACCCCCACTTTATATATTTCTACTGGAGGAGACCCAGTGACCCCACACTGATGCCGACAGTGTGACTTGACCCTTGGATGTGAGAGTGACAGTTGGATCTCTTGGTACTAATGTCGAGGCCTTACGACGTCATCCATCAAATGAATGCATCATTCATGTCAGGATTGACTGTATTAGGAAATGGGCATGGTTCATCCAAGGGATGAGACTGAGTTTCTATTTTCGGAAAAGGATAAATCTTAGCAGCTCTTACAGATCATAGGCAAAGAAGGTGCAGATCATCCAGGAGCGGATGAAGACTGCACAGTGTAGTAAGAAATAGTAAACTGGCGCCAGTACTAGTGACTCGGGTGTGTTAAATGTTTCAAGAAGAGGAGTCATTAAGGAGATATGAGTCTGCGAAGCAGCAGACGTCGAGGCAGAGCTAGGAGAGCTGCATGAGGTGGTGTACATTTTAACATGATACAACCACCCACCTTAGTTTTCCCCCCTAGGCTCAGGGAGCTGGAGAGTAGGGGAAGAGTGCAGCTGCATGCGCTCAAGGAGTGTGACCCAATGGCTCTAAAAAATGATTCAAGGGATAGTATGTGTCCACTACTAGCTGCCGTTGTAACAGACGTTGATATGGATCATTACTTCCTTCCACGAATCTTGTCCCAGGCCTAGAGTTTCCGATAATCCGTAGACATGACCCTCACGTCTGGAGATACCTTGGGAGGAGACTCAATAATCACACTTACGCTGACAGTGTGATCTAACCCTCTAGGTGAGAGTTTCGGTTGAAATCTCTTGGTGGCAGCGTCGAGGCCTTACGACGTTGGTCTCGGTATGGATTGGATTCACAGTTCATGCTCAGATTTATTGTATAAGGAAAAAAGGTTGTGGTTTATCTACAATGTTGGGATGGGGTTTTCCTTGGTAGGCGAAAAGGAAAACCCAGGCAGCATAGGACGGAATCATGCATAAGAGGGTGCATTCGATCACTTAGGAGATGGAAAAACTTAACTTTGTGTCAGAATTCTCCAGATTTGCAGCACCACTTCCAGCAGAGCTTTCATGAGATGGGTTGACTGCTACACCCAACCTGTGGGCATTGGTTACATAGTTCACTGCGACGCATTAGGGACCGGACTCGGGTGTGTCCTGATGTAGGAGTGGGCAGTGATCGCCAAAGGATCATAGGAGTTGAGACTGCACAGAGCTAACAGGAATCCTCTAGAGTTTGAGGATGACGACCACGTCCTTATACGGGTCTCACCTCGATGAGGTTTACAGAGATGTAACCGAGGCGGTGAGATATATCTGAGGTTCAACAAACCTTTCTATATCCTCAACAGGGTAGTCGAGGTGGTTTACTGCTTGACCTTTCCACCTTAGTTGCACCGGGTGCACGATGTCATCCTCGTATCTCAGCTAAAGAGATACGTGCATGACCCTTCACACATCGTCGACTGTAGGGAGTTGGACGTCGATGACGGGGAGACATTCACAGAGGTTCTAGTGGACAACAAGGATCAACAGAGGCAGGTCCTACGAGGATGGTCGATTCCTCTTGTGCGCTTTTTTTGGTAGCACGAGAACCAACAGGTGAGCACATGGGAGCAGAAGTCCCATATGCGTGCTCAGTATCACTTTTATATCCCTTGTTTGAGTTAAAGATTTACGAGGACGTAAAGCCCTGAGGTGGGAGTAATGTAAAGACGCAGAAATTTCACGGAAATTTTTTTCTTAATTTCTTTGGCATTTTATGAGTGCGCAGTTTCTAACGACGCCTGATTCCGACGCCTGGTGTGCCCGTAATCAATTTCTGAAGTTAGGCTTGGGTACGTTCCGTGAACAAATGAGCGGGTTTTTATAACTTTTAATCCGTTACTCGGAATTGAAATCTGAGGGCACTGATGAAATCGCAGCGCAGGTAATTGCTTAGGAAGACCATTTATGGAGTTGTGTTTGCTCGGGTGTGGGTATTAAAATAATGGGTTAAGTAATGAATAAAAATAAAATTTGTGTAACCAATTTTTTATTATATCTTTGTTGTTTAACTTCCATGTGAGCGAGTTGGGGTGGGACCCACTAAAATACCAACTCTCGGTAGGATATTAGTGAGGTGTGACCCACAAGAGTCCCCACCTATTCAAATTATCTAACCCTCCAAACCCCCCATTAATTTTGTAACACACCAGCACCCCCTATTAAATGCCGAGTAAACACTCAAATTAATTGGACGGTTAAAACTCTTCAATTAATTCAATTATTTGAATGAATTATTTTGAATTTCAAATTGAGGTGTTGGCTTGTGTGTTAATTAAATAAGGTAAGTCTTATTTAATTATGGGTTGGTTTGTTGTGCGAGAGGGATTGGAGTGGAATTTCTCAAGCCTTGGAATCCTCTTCTTCCTCCTTGAAGAACGCGAAGAATGCACCGTAGTCGACGAAGAACGCCGGCCTCCGACGAAGGATGAAGAAGAATGCCGAATCCTTGGAGATCAACGACGCGACGCCGTGTTCTGCAACGCTGACGATTCTCTTCTTCGTGACGCCGAGGACGCTTACGGAACCCTGTTCCGCGACGCCGTCTTCCGCGATGATTAAATCCCACGATGAAACTTCGTTTGACGACACCTTGAGGTATAGGTTTAATCTTCGTTCAAGTTTATTTAACGAACTTTGTTGTTATTTGTTGGCCGCTTGCTATCATTATAATGGGAGGAGGTCGGACCGCACAAACACGGCCGACCCTCCTCCCCCTTTGAGTTTGTGTTCATTGCGGCTCGAACAAAGGCGGCACGGTGCAACGGCACCGCGCAGAAACAAGAAAAAATGTAACAAAGAAGCGTGGCGCCATCGCGTCGTGCCGTTGAGACCGAACGAAACCGTGGCCCGAGTCAGGGCCGCATAGGCGATTCGAAGACTCTAAAAATTGTTTATTTGACAAGCGGATTGACGGGAGATGACGGAATGGGACGCAGGGGAATTTTGAAGCCTTCGCAGTGAAGAGTCAGTCCCCGGAGGTCCGCTGGTGAAGAATTCAAGCAAAACGGACCACTGGAGCGCATCTGGGGGTCCGCGGAGGAGCCTGCCGGCGCGCCACGCCGGCACGGCTGCCCGGAGGCTGCGACGTTCCGGCGCGCTGCCAGGAGGGACCGCCTCGGCTGAAGCCAGGGCGGTAGGTGGCTGGTCCCGCGGCCGCGCGAGACCATGGTAAGATTGGGTGTCTTAACCCCCGGTCGTCAAAGGGAGCGGCACCCATGGCGGGGGGCGACTTCAATCAGGGGGCAGCGCCCCCCCCCCCCCCTTTCCGCGATAGCTCGGCAGAGCCGAGCAGTCTGGGAACGCGGGTCGGGCCCCGCAGGCCAGGCTGGGCCGCGTCCTAGTGGGCCGGACCAGGACCCAGGTCCGGTCGACCCGGTTCTGGCCGACCCAGGGGGTCTCGGGCCGGTTCGGACTGGGCCCGAACCCCCTATTTCCGTACAGTTTCCGTTAAAATTCCCATAACATGGGATATGGACCTCCGATCGATAAACCGTCAGCTATGATGCGATCCTGGGATCGAGACGGTCGTTTTGGTATATTACACTCAAGGTTTTGGAGATCTATGGGTACGGCTGGGTTGGTTCGAACCCGAAACCAACTGGGCCCTCCGAGTGGAAATGCTTATAACTTGAGCTTCAGACGTCCGATAAACGTGCCCTCAACCTTGTTGGATTCCTCTTGATGAGATGGAACCTTTTGAATACTTCTCCTAAGGATTGGACGTAGTTGGATAGTGGCCGAGTTGGATTGAACCCAAAATCCAACCGGGCCCCTAAGACGGAAAAGCTGATAACTTTCAGACCAAAAGTCTGTTTGATGAACCGTCAGCGGCGTTGGTGATCACGTTGAGAAACGGTCCCTATGTGTATACCCTATGTGAGTTTGGGTTACAGTTGAGATATAGTCGGGTTGGTTCGTACACGAAACCAACCGGGCCCCTGGGACGAAAAGGCTAATAACTCACAGACTAGGCGTCCGATTTATGCAATGTCTGTTGCGTTGAGACCCATATGGAGAGGTGGTCCTTTGAGATACTTCTTCGTGGGACTTTGAGATACTTGGAGTATCGACCTGTAGCTCGTGTAGCGGACCCTCCCAGAGATGTGCGTACGGAGTACAGAGACCGTGTAGCTGGCTGAGACCTGACGACTGCTTGACCGACTCAACTTGGAGTGAGTCGACTAGTCCAGTGGATGGAGCACTACTATGTTTGGGTGCAGAACCATGGCGGACGGAGCGCCTGGTAGTAGGCATCAGACCCATGGTACTCAATAGAAGGAGTACCTCTGTAGGATATTAGGGGGGGTGCACTGTTGTGTTTGGTTGGCAGACCCCGGCGGGAAGCACTACTGTGTTTGGGTGGCTGACCCGTGGTACTCGATAGGAGGAGTACCTTAGCAGTCTTAGGTTAGTGAGAATTACCTCGGAGTCATGACAGGATCACTGTACTCGTCAGAGATGGGGCTTTTCAGCAGTTATGGTTTCGATAATGAAAATCCTAGTTTGAGCTGAGTCTATAACCTTTGTGTTTACCTCATGATTGAGATGGGTCACTTGATAACATAGGTATATGTATGGGCATATACCTAGGTAGTGGTTATCCATTGATATCGTAATTTTTGTGTTTGTTCATGATTGAGATGGGTTACTTGATAACTTAGGTATAAGTTTGGGCTTATACCTAAGTAAGGGTTATCTGTTGAGATCTTTATTGTGGTTATCCTTGTTGGATTTAGTGAGACCTTGAGGGTCTTGGGGTCCCTACTAAGTATCGTATACTCACCCCTGCACGGGCTATGCCCGCACCTCATTGTGTTGGTTGCAGACGACGGGCAGTGCTGACAGAGGCTGAGTGTTCGAGGACTGGATGGTACCCGGAGGTGGACCTCACGACGAGTCAGTAACCGGAGGTGGACGTCACGACGAGACGATACTCAAAGGGGGTTGACAGGAGAGAGCGTTGTGGGGGCTATCTGTACCTACCCATTAGGTAGGATCCATGGCGGACGGTCCAGGAGTTGCGCTATCTATACCTACCCTTCAGGTAGGATCCGAGGTGGACGACCCAGGAGATGCTTATTTTTTTCTTCCAGTTGTTTGTCTTTCCGATTGTACATTCATTCAGTTGTAGCTGTACTTCATTTGGGATTGTATTCTGGCCCACTTACTTTTCAGAACATTCTTTTATACTTAGTGTATTACTTCCACTTGTACTTTGTGGCGTTTGTTTACTTTTATAAAGGCAATCCCTTACCAGTTATCGGGATTTGCGCCTTTGGTGCTAGTCGCCAGCCCCTGGCCTATGGAAGGCGGGATTGGGGTAGTCACGACACATGCCTCAAGTATGGTTCATGAAAATTTTACACTATGATTATGTTATTAATTTGTAATTACTTTTTAAAAAAAAACTGAGCAGACCAAGAATTATGATAATTTTATAACATTGACATCAATCATGAAATTCTAGGTTTTTTATGCTAAGGGTCCATTGAGTTTATATCATTGTAATATAATACAAAACAATACATGTTACAATATTTTCATGTGAACTCAATTTAGCGATACTAATATCTAGTTATGTATGATTGAGATACTTTGTGAGGGATCCAATGTGGGTTCTAACACCCCCAACCTAGAATCCGATAAACAATTAACCAAGTCGGGCCATACATGACTTCAAGTGAACCTTCTTGTATTCAATATGTTTACGAATAGTATTGAGTGTCTAAATAAAACACGTGTGGAGAGTATACACTCTATACCAAAATAATCCATTGAAGAAATCAAATAGAGATAATGAAAACAGTATTTAATAACCAATAACCACGAATAATCGACATCTCAAAACATGGTAAAAACCCAAACCAATAATAAATATTTCACATAATGGTTAAAAGTGAATAAGTTACCAAACCCAAAATAGATTCAAATAGTTGAATCCACAAAATGGTTAATAATCCATGTTCAAAACCCGATTCAAACAAATCCCAACCATGAATCAATTCCAAAGCATAATGCATGTTCTATTTTCCTAACCTATAACCATGAAGTACTCTTGGGTACTCAAAAATGGAATATAGAGTATTTTTCTAGTACTCACTAGAATCCCACAAATAGTGTCTAAAAAATATCTAGTTAATAGGTAGTGTATGAAATTACTAAATAAATGAAACCTAAATGAAATGGCATTTTGGATGACATTAGTTATCAAGGTAGACATATATTATTTCTATCATTACTCCAAATTTCAAAAACCACCATACATATTGCATAGTCCTTTTGAGTAAAATTATTTATGTACTAGTCAAATTCATTAACCATAAATTATATGAGAATATAAATCAAGTCCTTATCTCACAAAAGATATGAACTTCACAAAAAATACTTTATCCTCACCTTGAATTGTCGGTCTGGATGGAATGAAATATTTAGGGGAATATAACATTGTCCCCTTCTCTAACCCATTAATTTGAGATAAATTATAGATCCCAATTCAAACATGACTCGTGGGAATATAACCTCATTTCAATACATATCTCTACCAAGACATGTGGACATTATTATTTTTTCATTCACCACTAATATACCACATCCCATCCAAACAAAACCAATACCAATAGCAATATCACAATCTATGACAACCAAATGGGGGTTATTATTATGAAATAGTACAATAAAAAATTTATTATTTGTTTCACAAAACCATTTAACCAAATCCCCTTATCCGTATGTATATATCACATTGCATATTCACTACACCGATACATTAAATATTTTAACATATTCAGGAAAAAAATCCCTAGAACATTCCCATTAATCCCATTTAACCCATTATCATATCTTCCCCAAAATTTATTATCCATTATCCACATTTAGTCACAAAAACCCATATTCCCATAATAACCATCACATTAACCAATTTCACAAGTTAACCATGGGCACAAATAAAACACGTGTCAATTTCACACACATCGTTTACGTTAACCCTATTCGGGATGGTCGGTGCATCCCTTGGGTGGCCCTAAATTGGTCAAGTCATCCTCAATGCATCCCATGGTGACCTTAATTGGTTCAATTTATTATTTATAAATCCATTATATCAAATATCATAAAAATACTAAGAACACATTATGGCGAAAAAATAAAATATTATCATATGAAAAAATCATAAAAAAATATGGGATATAACATTTTGAACCCCAACCACAATTCGATTGATGAACGTAGACCTACATGAATCCTTAAATATGGATTCAACAACCCCTGAAGCATAAAATCTATTCAATTGTAATAAATATTTTTTTAGATCTTCCGAAGAAGATCACCCAAAATATAAACCCTAATATGGATAAAAGAAATAAGTAATGAGAGGATTTGACCAACACAAATATTGTATTAGAAGCCGAAAGTGGTAAAACAATTCCCATAGATGAGGGACAATGATAATTGGAAGATCATAGAGGTATTGGTTTGACACAAGGGTTTAGTGAAGGAATTGAGGGAAGAAAACCAAGTGAGTGTTTAAAATACTTTTGTAGAAAAAATTTATTTTTTCCATCTTTCTATGTAGTGCCCGATTTACCCATAGGGGTCTTAGAACTATGAACAAACCCTATAAAAAACAATCAATGGGATGTTGGGTCACATGGTTACATGGGGATATCTATACAACTGAAAAATCACCTGCCAATCATTAGATATGCCTCTTTCCGATGTTGTACCATTTCCATGGGAAAGAAATAGTGTTTACATAACCGTACCCCAACCATGGCCATGAATAAATTTTATTTGTTTTCTTTAAATTAAGGTTCCAAACCCAGAAAACACCCATTATACCCCTTTCTTCTGTTAAATATATCATTAAAAAATTAGATATTGGAACCAAGAATTAGAAAAATACATAGCTAAATGAAATATTGGATCTTACAACATCCCCACATTAGATCAATTCGTCCTGAAGTCACATTTCGAAGCATTATTGATGTTATGAAGAAAAGAGATCAGGAAATTGGGCCATAACAACTAACATATATCCCTATGTTTCTTCTTAAAAGTTACAAAAAATTCAAACTAAGGGCACAATCTTGCCTCACATGATTTTCTAACTATAATCAACGATACTAATCAGATGTTACTAAAATGAAGCAATATACTACAACTATAATTCCTCAAAAATAGTCGCATGATATTAATTGGGATGATACTATTGAAGCAATGAAAAATAAAATACATTATCCATTCCACTATACCATTTTCAAAGAGCCAATCAGAAATTCTCCAGTCTGAACCTCTCCACAAATCTCAAATGACTCCATGTACATGGGATCCAACATGCCATGATTTTGAATTTGATGATGGAATAACCTTGGATAAACCCAAAGGAACACACTATCAACCACCATAAAAATGGTTATATGCAGGTGATATTTATATGAAATCTATCAACTCTAAGCCATTTTCAAGTGCTACTAAATCAATTAAACCATATCATAAATCTCTTACATGAGAATCAGTCCAACCAGCATTGACTTTCTAGATTCCAACCAACATAACACAAAACTAAAAGGTCTCCCATAATGCTCCTCAAATGGTTACACATTAATTTTTTCCTAGAAGCTATTGTTATAGGAAAACTAAAAAGTTGAGAAGTGATTTTATCATGAACCACTATTATCAAGAACAAAAGATCAAAACATATCTTCTAACATTTTAATCATATGCTCTGATTTTTTTCCTTATATGGATGAAAATATATACTCAAAACCTCATTGATACCTAGTGTATTCTGAAATCACTGTTAGAAGACATACATGAAACAAAAAATCGATCCAAAAATATTTTCTATGTCACTCTAGGAGACCTCTCTATCTACTAAACTTTCAACCCACCCAACTGGCCAGTAGTGACCATCTACTGGATTCACAAGAAATGATCCACATTTGTAAACCGATATATAACTAAGAAAATCACATAATTATTATGAGGATTCCAAAGAATACCTACAAAAAAATACATCATTATATTATGACACTTCTATTTTAGAGTAGGTAACATTTATAATATCCCACATGAGAATTGATAATCGGAGTTCACGTTCAAAAAGGTCAAGCATCATGCAAGAAAACCCACCATTGTTTCTTTATTCCTACACTCAAATACTACACATGAAGAACACATTATCTAAACCCAGGATGGTGTATGCACTTTTCTACATGAATTTCAAGAATCAAATATACTGGAATACAAAATGACCCAAATACACGTCCACAAACATGAACAATCCTATATCCAATGACATACCAACTAGTAGGTGAATCCCCAACATTACTATTTTTCACTATAAGAAAACACTCCATGTCCTCATGATGAATCTCCTTAACCTAGTTCAAAAGTTCAGGCTCAAATTAAATGGAAGTATGGGTCGTCCTCTTATTCTTATCTGGCGCTTCTTGGTGACTCATAGAAACAAGTCCAGAAATTTCCACATGGAGTTAACCTATTGAACCATCTGACCTTGAGTTGTCTGAATCAATGAATCTGCAACATTATTCAATTTTACAATGTGTAATCCATCTTGAAATCAAAATATTGTAGATACGTAACCCATATTCACTATTGTAGAGTCAAATCACTGTGAGAGAATATTTAATTTTGACATTTATGATTAGTAAACACCATAAACTACTCTCCAAAAAATTAATTCCTCCAACACATTGAGGCATAAACTACAAAAAAAAACTCGACCTCATGAGTATGTTCATTAATTACATGAGACCTCATCTCTCTTGACCCTTAATATACAACCTAATTATTATTCATTAACACTGAGCCAAGTCTAACTCTAGATACATCACAGAACAAAGGATACTTCTTATTAGGCTGAGTTAATATCAAAAATTGTACGGTTGCCAACTATTTCTTCAAGTCATGAAATGAATTCTCACATACCTCAGACAAGTAAATAGAATTCCCTTATTTTTAAACACAAAAGCAGAACTGCCAAAAAGGTGAAATTGTTAATGACCATGGGTAATAACAAAGAAATCCTATAAAACCTTGATCTTTTGAAATATTCTTGGGCTGATCCAAAGACACAACGTCCTGCACCGTCTCTTGATCCAAAAACATGCCAATAAATGATATTATATGACTAATAAATTAACTTTATCAATTTAAAAATGATGTTTTAATATTTTGGAAAAATAATATTTTCTATTAGTGTACTTAGGATGATGTCAAGTTATTTTGAATGATCATCATGAGTTCTAGAGTACACCAAGAAATCATTAATGAAGACAACAACAAACTAATATAGATATAGGAAAAATATTTTATTCATTAAATCAATGAACACATCCACTGTTTTGGTCATTTCGAACGACATCACGACAAACTCGTACAACCCGTAACTACTACTAATATTTTTCTATCGTATGTTAAAATGTATCTCCTTGAACTGATGATATACAGACCACAAATTGATCTTGTAGAACAACAAAGAACATATAATCTGATGAATTAGGACAATAATTCTAGGAAGAGTGTATCATTTCATAACCATCATCTGATTCAACATCCTATAATTGAAAATTAGACTCAACAATTTGTCATCCTTCATAGAAAATAGCCCAACAAATCTCCAAGGCGATGAACAAGGAAGGATAAACACCTTATGTTATAACAATTATTGTTGAAAATTATGTTTTGGGAATTCTAAAAGCACCATAAGGTATGGATTAATGGAAACCAATTCTACCCCTGGAAAAAATTAAACCATAGACTCAAAATCTCTCTCAGGTGATAGCCTTGAGAAGTCCTTAAGAAACACTTATGGAAAATGATTCTTAATGAAATGGAAGATTAGCTCTTCCATTTCCCCTTCATAAAGAACAATACGTGACACATTGGATGTGAGTTCCAAAAAATACAGGAAACTAACCCTAAATTACATGCATGTAAATCCCATTCATCATGGTGAAGATAAGTGCATCCATCTATATACGTGAACATTAACCTAGATGAATAATAATCCCTTCAAGTCTTATACTTCACCAACTAATCCATTTCAAAATCTTGTGCAAATGTATCATATTGAAGATAAGAATGACCCACATAATATTTTACCCACCAAACTCTAGAGAAAAACTCTTATACCATTCGATATCCTCATCTCACATCCACAAAAATTATCAATTTACATAAACCGACACACACATTCCATCGATAGTCCCAAAACGAATAAAAACTTTGAATAGTAAAATGTGTGTGTGGAGAATTTGTCAAATAAACATCTAGATTTCATGAAATTTAAATGATTTATACTTAAAATAGTGGATGGTATAGCCTCACCATATCCAGGTGTTGGCTAAACTGCATGAAACTGACCTGTCCCTCTACCTTGGGCTCCAGAATGATTGCCTTACACTATGCTACCCTGTAGGAAAGCAAGATCTCACCTCAGTGTACCATGTCCAATTCCGCTACCAGTTTGGGTCGTGGATCTCTTACTTCCTTCCTGATATAGGGTAACCAACCCCCTACCTACACTCAACATCTTCCTCTGACCTCCATAATTTCTTAATAGCTAGGGATTTTGGAAGAACCTCTGCACATATCCCAATATTCCACATGTTCAAAAATTAACTCATGATCATGGATAGTGGTTTTGCATATTCCCTATCCATACACACTGGTAAAAAAACACATTATCACCACCCTGAGAGGCAGGTACCCTCTTATGACTACTCTACACACTTTCACCCTAACGGTGATTCCCAAATTGACACTTCTTATCCTAATAAGCTACACCAATCATCCGCCTATCCTTCATTATATGATTTTTATGTGAAGCTCCCTTTTTGGTTCCCTTATGTCATTAGGATTAGATCCACTACCTCTACAAACAACATAAATCATTATATATTCACATACAACCTTATCTCATTTCAATTCCCATCCTTGAAATATTTTTCAATAACAATTTCATCTTCATCGAAATCTAGAATTATGCATATGAAATTCGTGATAAAAGATAGAATACTCTATCACCATCACATCCCCATGATAAGAAATTATAAAATCCACTACCTTTGTATTCCTCAAGCTGTTTGAATAGATGTGTACTAGAATCATTTCCATGAAATCATTTCGTACTATTCCATCAACCTGTTCAATCTGAACAACGATGTCCCACCAACATTTTCTTGAACCCCATAGCATATAAGTCACAAACGTGACTCATTTATCAGAATGAGTCAACAAACAATTGAGAATCATTTTTACAAACTATATCAAGAATTTGTATGCCTTGACCCACCCTCTATGGTAAATGCCAAAGAGTGTTATAGCTGAAACACACTTGTCACATCCAACATACTTAGTAGAACCCGACATGAGTCCCATTCCACCATCTACGTAAAATTAGAAAAGTTATCATGGAACTTATCTTCTCCATTTTCTTATACCAGCAAGTCTTACTACTCTACCACATGAGGATCACTCTCAGAAACATCCTCCTATCACGCAATTGTTAGACATCTTTGTTGTGGCACTTCCCTACAATGCCAAACATGACCTTTAAAAGACATAATGAAAAATATCAATAGTTCATTCAAAACAAGGATATACATTGGTCGTAAAAAACTCATTGCATATACTATCTCGATGATCATCATTTAACCTCAAAAACTACCTTTGAACATCCCTACTAAGGACAATGTATTACATTGGAAAACAACCTAAAATGTTAAAACTTTTACATTGGAAACCATTTTAAAACTATTTCCGAACAACACAATCCTTTCCTCCTTGGCATATTTCAATTTTTTTACATTTAAATAAACTCACTAGACAAAAAATTTCATTCAATTTTTCATTGAATTGAGTTGAATCATACACTCGAAACTCTCATACACCCATCTTGGATGTGGAAATTATAATACATGACACTTATATAACCAGGTGGTGAAAATGATGGATGAATACAAAACCTCATTACATCACAACCATATATAAAATATCATTATATATTGTCATCAAACAATATGTGAACTGGCCAACAGTGAAATATCAGCAAATATAACAAGGAACAACAAGAAAAAAATCCCACTGTAGGTGTATTAGGTTTTCCCATGTGTGTTGATTTGAATATCCTAAAAAAATGATCTTTACCAAGTCTGTCCATTTTTTCTAATATCCTATATTCTATCCAATAATATTATGTCCTAGAAAATACCTGCTCTGAAACCACATTGTGACACCACCATCTAGGATGCCACTGAACAATACCCTGAGTCCTGTCACCGAATTACCTTAAACGCACCTCCTCATATGCCAGAAATTTCTGACTAGTGTCGTGCATCTGAATAAGACATACGTGGTGACTATACTATATATACAATAGTAATCTATAGTATTAAATGATAATTAATAACCAAAACCATTTGTAATTCAAATATTGATGAATAATTAATATATCATAAACTAGGTATGACCCACACCCAATAAATAATTTGAAACTTCATGATAAAAGTTTCAAATTGAACTAAACCCCAAATTAAGAAAAATTGTAGAATCCTAAAAACAATCTCAGATCTGTGTCTGAAACCTAATACAAATACATCCCAAGCCCGTATTAATTCCAAGGCATATAGACATTTTCCTTTTACTGACATAGAATGATGAAATGTTATCTGGTACCCAATAGTTTCCCAAGTAGGGTGTGAGTAAGACATTAGTCCACCACCAATGGTGTCTACAAATATCCAGTTAATAGATAGTCCATGAAATTACTAAATAAAGAAATAGTGAATAAAAGGATAGTTCTTCATCCATTAGATTGAAAGTTTCACTTAATTTATTCATATCCTTACTCTAAATTTCTATACTCACCATAATTATTCATTAATTAATTTTTATTATGTGTTTAATGGATTAAGAATATTCATCAACCACAATTCATAAGGTATGCCATGTAAATTTTATATCTCACTAGTGATATACACTTCATAAAAAACATTACGTTTGTATATTAGGATTAATATATAATTTTTATTAAATTTTATATGTATTAATGGAAATTATTTATGAAATTATAATTTCAAAAGATTATCAAAATTATAAATTTTTCAGATTTTATGGAAATCATTGTTTCTTAGGTGAATAGTTAACAGTACTGATTTTATACAAACTACCTCTTTATTCACCTAATTGAATAAATTTAAATGTTTAATTTGGTTAATTATTTTTTATGCCACATTTTATTGATATATTAGAATAAAATCCAATGAACAATATTTGAAACAATATTAAATATTATTTTTTTTTGTAATTTTCTAATACGCTTAAATAGTAAATTTTTATAAAATAATGGAGTTTCATTGAATTTCATTGAAATATATAAAACATTTTTTACAACATATATAAATTAAATATTATATATTTTATTTTATAATATTTATCATTATTTAATATTATTTAATTAGTATATTTCTATCTTTTCCCAAATAAATAATTTTCCAATGTAAAATGTTGTGAGCTTGATAATTGGTAAAATAAGCTTTCTAAGGTCAAAACAATTTTATAAGAATAGAAAATATTTTATACTAATAATTGGATGAATCATTATCAAAAAATTCCATATACATAGTAAAATGTGTATCATTTTTAATCCATTTGACATCTAATATGACATCACATTTTATATCAATAAAAGTAAATTTACAAAAAAATTATTTTCAATAATTTAATATCATAACAATGATGTAGTAATACGGATAAAAAAAATTGTATAATAATAATTAAAATATCATAAATTACCTATGGTAATTAAATTATAATACGTTTTATAAATATTTTGTTTAAAATGTGTATATTTTTTAAAACACTTACGTCGCGTTAACACAATTTTTATAAAATCAATATGAAAATTATGATAATGATTTCAGAAACATTACATAAAATATTTTAATGAAAAATTATGATGATATATAAATATTAAAAATAATATTGATGCATAATTGGTTATTTATGTTCTTCAATTCACATTAAATTATATTCATTATATTTTTATAGTAACATTTTATGAGGAAACACTAAAATGAACTTAATTGGTATTTAATGCTTATTGATTATTTTTAAATCACAAATAATAATAAAATAAACATTTTAAAAACTATAGTGTAACTATAATAAGAATTAATATAATCAATGTTCCATGTATTTATACTTTTATATTTTAAAATAATCATTATTTCCATTAATTATTGAATATTTGTAAAAATTCCCTGTATTTTTTCATATAAAAAGGGAATCCTTACAACCATTTCAAAGAATAACTATGTTCTATTTTACTCATAGGGATATCCCAAATATACCTCTAAAAATGCAATCTCACATCCCCAATCTCACATAATAACCATATTACCTCCATAAAAATCATCAATCTTAATAAAAATGAGGATATCAAAAGAGGATGTATAAATTAGAACCATTTTCTTCAATGGCCATTTCTTCTTCTCTATCCAATATTTCTATCATAAAAAATATTAGATAATAACATTTTTAGATCTAGTTTATTTAAATTATATTATGATAATTGGTAAACCACTTTCAATCACATTTTCCATCCTATAAAAAATGAACACTTCGATCATATGTATGTATGAACTATGGTGTCCACCAAGAGTTGTGATTCATTTTTCATTAGAACATCAAATTTATAGTAAACATGGTAGTAGAATTGATTATATATATATATTATTCATGAAATAAATATAAATCTTTAAATATGATATCTTACATAAATTATATCCCTCACATCAATTGGATAATAATTACATTACTCATTTGTATATCTTAAATACCAACAAGATGAATCAATAAGAGTCGGTTTTCATCTTTTCCATATATCATGTCAGGGGATGAATTTTAGGAATTAATATAATATTTAAAATATCATTATTATTATATTAATCTAGAAATTTATCTAAAATATTTCACTTTCAACCATAAAAATTTAAAAATGTTGTTAATGCATAAATAAAGACTACAATCTCTTCGAAAAAATGAACTTCACTTCTCAATACTCCCTAACATGTGTACTTATAAATCTATAAATAATTTTTTATAATTATAGTTTTAATTTTATTAAAACTATTTATATTATTTAGCTAATAATATTTTTAAAATTTTTAATGTTGAAATGTTGTTTGGATGTTATAAACCGAATGACAACAAAAATGTCAATGTTAAAATTGCAATTTTTTAAACTAAATAATTCCTAATAAAAATATAAAATGGATAAAAATAAGAGAATGGACATTAAAATTGATCATAATAAATAATAAAATTAGATACATTTTATTTATCCAGAATGTACATGATGTATGTGGTGATTTTAGAAAAAATGTAAGGAAATTTTTTTTTAAATGTTGCCATTAATTTTTTAATATTATTTCATGTATATACGTGTTCATTTAAATCATCCATTATGTTATCTTCCTACTAATTAAAAAAAATTATATCCAATTTCTATATATTTTATCTTAATAAATAGTGGGTTAAAATGAAATCAATTTGGGATTTTTCGAAAAAGTCAATTTTTATACTCTTCAATAAATTTTGTGATGGTTTTTTGAAAAATTATAATAAGTTGGAAGATTTAAAGATATCATATTCATTTATATTTAATAATATTGTTATAAATGGATATATGGTCTTTAAATGAATATATTATTCTAATTATTAGTATAATTTATATCTTTGAAAAATCCCAATTAAGGGAATATTTATTCTTAATTTTAAATGTAATATAAATGTGAATTAACATATGCGATGTAATGACAATTTATAATTATGTTTCGAAGAAAAAATATATTTTATTATTTTATTCCTAATATGGTACAAGGAACATATTTATGATAATATTTGTTTCATGTATAGTCTTTTAATGCATTTGGTAATATGTATGGAGTTATATTTTTATAGGATACTCATGATAAGTTGAAATTATATATACATTATTCTATTATTTAATAAATGATTATTAATGATTTAATTAGTAATTCACCCCGTATGTGTTGGATACTATAGAAAATATGTGTTAAAGATTTAAATGGGAAAGATAAATAAAGGGGCCATTATTGGTCATTACTCGCCCTAAAAATAACCTTCATGATGTTTAAGCATCATTCACAGTATGCTACAAGCCATGAAAAACGTTATGAAGGAATTAAAATACATGAAATAATAAATCAATGTGAATATCCAAAAAAAATTTGTAACTTTTGAAATTTAATTCCCTCATTGATGATCTAGATTAAAGAGGAAACAAACCATGAAGTCCAGTTACACACCTAGTGAGGATTTAATCATTAAAATATTTTAATTTAGGATGAGATTCCAGTGAGATTCATGGCGAATTTAAAATTCTTTGAGAAAATCAGGGGTCAATGTTACATGGTGTAAATTGTTTAACCATAATTTAAATCCATGACTATTTACAATCTAAACTTGAACATCATTGAAAAAATAGACAACATTCATTGGATTATCATTTTCTATCTTGTTCGTTATTCTTTCTATTTTTTCCTTCAATCTTCGCCAAGTAAAATACCATCAAAAAATTAATTTTTTTAAAAATATTCAAGAAATATGGATAAATGTTCTTGAACTATTCATTATTTTACATTTCCAATACCATTTTATATGAGTTATCCATTTCTACAAGTGTTCAAAAACTAACCGTTGTTGTTATCTTCCATTTCTAATGTTTCAAGTAAGTTATTGGTCGTCATTGTGATTTATTTCGTTTATAATATTCTTGTTAATGAATGTATTATTTATGACTACATATGTTCAGTTTTTATTTTTTAGCTGATCATTTTTTTCAAATTTTTACCCACTCATGATCAATTCTACCATGATTTTCCAAACAAATTAGGGTAGGGGTTGAGAGTAGAGTTTTCTTAATAGAATGAAAAATTATTTATCAGATTTTTAACCCTAATATATGTATTCACATCATATAATTTTATTTTATAAATCTATTAGGAAACCCTGATCAAGGAATGTTTTAATGAACAATCATTACCTAATTTTAGTAGAATAGGTAATGACCAATGGCCAATGTTTCCTTCTACATTAGAAGCTATGTTTAATTCA
This sequence comes from Viscum album, assembly GCA_963277665.1. NCBI lineage: Eukaryota > Viridiplantae > Streptophyta > Magnoliopsida > Santalales > Viscaceae > Viscum > Viscum album. The sequence goes on from OY728147.1 coordinate 446,135,209, forward strand.
TCTAACATATAGCTATCTTGAGACCAAGGAATATTTTGATAATAGTTATATTTAGATAGATTAACTATTGTCAACCAATGACCTTTGCCTACTTGAGTCACTAAAACATAGGACCATAACAAGTTAGGATTAAGATAATTCATTTACTTGAACCCTGATATAGATCATGATCCCTTTCCTCTCTCTGATAATAATCTCAAATCTATTAGAATTAATTTAATTCTAAAATCAATCAATTCTTAGGGACACCAACACATATGGTTCAAGACTTATGTTTCTATCAACCTGATAAATCATCAAGAGACCGAACTTGCATTACAACTATACCACGATTCAGTAAAAATTTTAGTTTGGGAAGATATATTGCAATCCAATCTCATACCGCATGAATTAAATTACTATTGAGGTACCATCAATTTTTTTTACCATTTTGATGGGAATAAACTATTCTTTGGCATGAAATCTTATGGAGAGAACCTATGAATACCTCAAACATTCCCCTTTCTATTTTGTTTTTTTCATTTTCATTAGAGGATGCCTTTAATTATTTATTATCCTTGATGTATAGTGATTTCATCATGGTACATTAACCCATCTAAAAAATCATGATGTACTAGAACTAGTTTCCTTAAAACCGGACATCCAATGTTACATTTATTCATACATCTATTTAGGTGTGGATGACCATAAAAATGATGTACTTACAGACCCAAAAAATACTCAATATGAACCACAAATTCTATGAGAATAAAAATAAAACATGCATCAAGAATGCACCATTTTTCATTACAACACTTCTCCAGCACATTATGTTATATGAGAATTGTATGCTCTTCTATTTAGGAACACACATTCTAGATTAAAAATTAAATCATTCATATGATCTAGAATATGTTCCAATTTATAATTATTCAAATTGGATAATCCACTGAGAATATTTAAAACATATAGAAATTCAACGACCCCATTCAAAACCACAAAGTATCTTCTGATTCTATAAGACTTAGAGTACTTTCTTTCTCCTAGTGAGAATGATAAATGGATTGGTTTAAAATTCATTATTTATATTTCATCATGTCTTGGGATGATTTCTCTATGGAATTCGTGGATAAGTACCTATCACCCATCTGATCATGGAAGAAATGGAATGTTATCCAGAATTTATCTCAAATAGATGAAAATATGGCATATGAAGCCTAGGATTACTTCATGGAACTCAACCAAATATTCCCACACCATGGGATTCATATTTGGAAACAACTCTATACATTCTATTAGTGACACCAAGTAGCTACTTTCATAGTTGTTCATGACTCCACAATTGGAGGGTTGATGTTCAAAACACATGACGCTGGATGAGCAGTTAAAGATGAATCCACTCATAATTCTAGACAATGGATGAGAGATCGTGGAAAACTACAATGTGCAATACACCAATTTTTTTAGCATAATATAATTTATTTACTATTAGAGTACTTAAAAAAGAAGCAGGAATCCTATAAGATACATTCAACAATACCTCCCGCTTCTACTCTGTTAATGGAGATACAATCCAATGAAATGTGTGGTGGCCCACAACTATATCAAGAATGAATGGAAAGTGTTTAGTTACAAATAATACATGATTGTAATTATGTTATTTACAATCAGAAAAATCTTCAATTCCTTCAACCTTAGAAGCACTATCAATAACTAAAACAATATAATAAATATTACTATCTCCAAAGAAGTTGTCAGGCACCATTCAGGATGCCATGACCACTAAGATATTCACTAATGAATTATGTTCCTGGACCACCACATCATTTAATCCAAAAATCATACATCCTACAACTCTATATCATTTTAAAAAATCTCAACCATGACCTCCAAGACCATTCATTACTGTTTAAATTATTTTGGATAATATATTATCAACTATCTTTTAGAAGGAATAGAATGGGATGAAACCTCACGAGACAGAGATGCAGAGTGAAAATAAATATCATTGTATCCTCTTGTATCAACTGATCAAGATATCTATTTTATTTTCAAATAGATTAAAAGGTAATATACATGGTAATATATATGAATACCAAAGGTAAGAGCCAAATTATGTGGTTCTGATGATAGAAAGATTATTGAATGTTCAACAACCATATATAAGTGAAGAGAAACAAGTTGAGGAACCCAAAATGAAATCAAAATTCATTTAATAAGGGTATAATGACAAGTGAAATAAAATTCTCAATAAATACCAATTGAAGATACACCTTCAAAAAATGCACAATTGAAGATCAAACCAAAGAAGATGTCTGCATTTCACCCCCACCGTATAAAACACCTATCTTGTTTAGGGAAATAGTGATGAAAAGATGGATTGAATGGAAAAATATTCAATTGTTAGATATATTTACACAAGTACATATCAACATTATATTTTCTCTAGAAATCGCCCAAATTTCTACCAATGAGAAATTTCCTAAGGAACTAAATTAAAAAAAACAAAAAAGGATGAACTGAAAGTTTTCTCAATGTCTGAAGAGTGCTCTACAATTTTTATTTAAAAAATTATATTTTAAATGAGAGACATTTGGAGATTATCAATTCCATGAACAATTATAAAATTTTAAAAAAGAAAAGATCTATGTGATCTATGAGATTACATCACCCTTTTACCAATGAGTGTATTTCAAAATCTGGGACTTGTTGAACTCAAATCAACTAGAGTGTAACTCTAATTAGTTTAATGATAATCAATATGTCCCTAAGTAATTTTTTAGGATGTCGTAGTCAATGTGAAAATGTTTATGTTTATAGTGTACATAATTATTTTTGAAATTGAATATAATGGAGATGTGATAATAACATAATGTATACAACTACTAGATACTAAGAAGGAACTAATTGAGGTTAATTAAGGAAGACTAACACTATTAGTAGGTAATGAATAATTTGTGCATGACCAGGAGAAATATGAAAAAAATAGATTATTCTTATGACTGCTATGAAATCTTCCACGCAGAAGAGAGAGGTGAAAAATTAAAAAGAAATTATAGTAATGATGATATTACATATCTTGATGAGGAATATGACTTCGAAGAAGTAAATTACATATAACCTATTATAAGGGGAAGAATCCCATTATTCATACCCTAAGTAATTCATACTATGAAACAAAAACTGAAACCCACCCCTGGAACACAAAATTATTAATTTCAAGTGATTATTGATGAAAAACAAGTAATCATTAACTCATAAATGACACAATCATAATATGTAATTTTATTGTAGTCCTAAAAATAAATATGAAGGAAATTTCCTTGGGGGTGGGTGAAATCGAGGAATTAATCATGATTTGTGAATAAAAAAACGTTTTACTCTAATTAGGAGGAAAACCAAAATTCTATACTTATAGGTAACTCACCCTAGTAATAAAGGATATGGTAAATAAAGATGTACTAAAACTCCTAGAAACTGTAATAAATTTTTTGAACACTAATTGAGATTAGTTGAGCCAACTATAGGTTGTTCCAATAAAAGGCGGCCTCATAGTTGAAAAAATGATGAAACTAAATTAATATCTACTCAATACATCATTGGTCAAAGCATATGTGTAAACTACGTAAACCTAAATTTGGAAAAAAGGAGATAATATTTCCCTTCACCATTCATGGATAAAATGGTGGACACAATGCAGGACATGAATTCTAATGTTTCGTTTAATTATTTTAGATATATAATCATATATTAGTCAACCAAAATGATTACACTGATACAAAAGTTATGTTTCAATTTTTCCGCTTTTCCTACAGATGCATGGTGTTTAGTTTTTTAATGAAATGGTGAACATTCCTTGGTGGATGAACCAATTATTCCACAATATGGTGGATGAATTATTAGAAATATTAATTGATGAATTTTCAATATATAGGTGATCATTCAAGGTATAACTATGTAATCTTGAGATACTCCTACAATGATCTTTAGAGAATTTCCTTATTCTAAACCTTAATGATATTCACGGTCGACAGACGCATATTCCTTGGACACAAAATCACCAAGGATGCCATGGAAGTGGATCTTGAAAAATTAAAACTAATCAAATATTTACATAATCCCACAATAGTTAATGGAATAAGGACATTTTTAGTCCATGATAGATTCTAATAGTGATTTGTGAAGAACTTTTTGAAAGTTGTCCACCCTCTGAAACACTGGTAATAAAATGTAACTCTTCTTGAATTTAGTAAATAATTTCAACCAGAATTAATCACATTATAAAAAACCTATGTATCCCCTATTATTATCAGTTAACCCGGTTAGGAAAACGTGTTTGGGTTAATGTGCAATTCCAAAAAATTATTATTGGTGTTGTTTTGTGATAGACACTTGGTCACATATTCTTCCTCATATACAATGATATCCAAACAATGAATATATCTCATGTGATCTATATAAATATAGAGACGAATAACTTAGTTGTTTTCATTTATCTGGAGAAATTAATCTCCTATCATGTTTTTTAAATTGTAATTGTTCACATTAACCATGTTTTCCAATGATATTTGATGAATAAAAATGATTCTTAACCAACACTGATATGGTGGATCTTACTACTACACGAATTTGACATCATTATTTATTATACCAAAGAAACAAAAATTATTTTAACTAACCCTCCAATCCAACATCCAATGTCTATTATAAAGGATTATGTAAATCATGATATTGAAGTATAATTACCTATTAAAACTCTATTCTATATAAATGAACACCTATGGTTTTCAAATATTTAAAACTATCTATCCATGATTATTTTATACCCAGGCATCTCCTACCTGAAAGGGATACATACTATAGTTGATGTTTCACATTAGTATTAGGATGGACCACTACTTTTTAGGAGCTATGATAATTAATTATTATGATACTGCATTCCAAAGGAAGAAATCCAATGTGTGATATACATGTGCCAGACATAAAAAACTAGAGGATATCATTTAACACAATTAATAGTTGAAATAAATATGATGTTTTGACATCTCTATCCCACACTTCACCGAGATGGGTGATATTATTTTCAAAGATGCGATCATTGAAAAAAATTGGCACCATGGGAGAGAGGAAAAAAATTCCCCAAATCCCAATCATTGAATATGAAATATATATAATCTGCATAATATATTTCATTGGAGCATTTAAGTATTAACATATAAAGTCATATATGCATGATGGAATTGTAAACGTCTCAAAATCAGTAGAAGCTGAATCTACAACTCTTGATCCCACAATGGTGATCATGAATTTTTTAATGAAATATGTGTTACCTCGATTATGGTTACCCTAAGTACTCTTTGGTGACGGATGAACACATTTCACCAATAATGTGGTTAATGGATTACTAAATAAATATGTAATCATGTATAACACAAGAAATCAATAACAACTACAAAAAGTTGATAGATTGAATTGTCATACCAGGAAATTATATAATCCTGGAATGACTGTGAATACCTGTTAGAATGACTGGGTCTTCAAATTAGATGATTAACATGGGGAATACCACACCACCTAAAAATAACCCATAAACACCACACCATTCCAATTGATATATGGGAATCCATTTAATTTTCCATTTCAACTTTATCAGCTCAAATATTTCGTAATGAGATGCTCAATATAGATTTCCAAAAAGATTGGGAAGAAATGCTTCTGTAATTGGATGAATTAGAAGTGACATTAAATTGGGGTTATAAAAATGAGAAGATTTATAAATAAGAAACCATGAAATGGTATGATCAGATTCTAGAGAGATTGTTTTTTATCCTAGGTAATATGGATATATTATTTTAGAAAAGATTAAAACTTTCTACTGGAAATCTAAAATTATGATGGTCAGGAACCATCATGGTTTTTCATGTATTCAATTATGGGAGCCTCAAAACTCATAAATATTGAAATCTACCTATTAAATTTAATGAACAATTTTTTAAAATATATTATAAACCCTTTAAAGAGGGGTATTATATCACATTTAAATTAGTCTGAAAACCACGTCATCAAGCAATAAAAGTTAAAAAGAGAATATAATGGGAGTCATCCCATGACAGGACTCCATAGGATAGAGTATGTTTGATCAATTATTTAGACAGTTTGAAGTTGTAAGAGAATATGACCATAGAATGACTCAAATTTCAGGTAAAATAACAGTTTAAATGTATTGTAATATTGATTCATGATGTGTAAATTTCACTATAAAAATTAAATTAAATTAAAAATGTACATTTCATGATCCATATTGCACTTCATTTAATTCCTTTATCTTTTTATGTCATGACCCTAGGATTCTTGGTTCACTTTACCACCCTCCAACCCCACCCCACCTTCCTTCTCCCACCGCTCTCGGATGACACACAAAACCACCACTTTTCGATCACCAACATTCCCCACCAATCACTCAATCGACCCCCCATATCCTCTATCATCATTACCTACATCTAGTAGAATGAAGATAAGAATATGTTCACATGTTGATTATAGAAACCATCCATCCAATCATATTCTTAATATAGATGATACACCACCAATGAATTGAAAAATATGTTACAAACCATCAGATCCTCGCACACCATACTCCTCAACCTCCGCGGCTTTACCTGAAGAGCGATATATTCCAGAGGAATCTCAATCCTACTCAAGTGTGTCGTATGAAAACTAAAACCCCAATCTACACACCAACCTCTATTTTTCAGACCCAACACTATGTGGCACTCAACAATCTACTAGAAAACCCAATGAGGAACCAAAAAATAGATATATAAGTACTCCCTATCCAGTATACAACTAGGATGTCCAAAAACTACTCAACCAACTATATTATCAATGTGTGGAAGGAGGCATACAGATATCTATTTCTCAAGATTCTTTCCACTTTTAGGTCATCATTGACCACCACTACGTCAAATTATGAGAAAGAACTCACAATATTTTTTTCACAGTGTCCAAAATTAGATATTATATTTATAATGATGACTTCACCACATCATAGGTATTTACTACCTTGCACCATGATCCATCTATGTGAGATTCCAAAATAATCTAGTGGATGATCGCATGGGATGATCACATTGAGCATAACCCCAAGATCTCAATGTCTACATAGCTTTGCGAACCAAAACTCTCTATTAATAATATGTCATTAATTTTTTTCGAGTTCTATGATGTCGAGTATCATGAAAAAATTATCTAGATAGAGGAATCATTATTTTTCATGAAATGGATGGCCCATCCATCAACACGGCCATGCTAGATTATTACAAATAAATGGAACATGACTAAAGGATGAAAGGATCACGAATATGTGGATCTTTCATCACCAATATGGCCTTTCATCTCGGCGTCTTTGATGCCACCCTTCAACTCACATCCATTGTTCATATAGATTACATTGAATTATTATTTATAAATAAGGTGAATCTTCTTAGTATGAATGGTGACACCGACCAATGGGTGAAAGGGTTAGATGGAGCTGATGTTGAAACGTCATGATATCATATAGTAGACTGTGCACCACATCCATCAACCACCTTTGACACTTCCCCAGCTACATAGACCCCTAACCCAACTTATATTCCATTATTCTCTAATAAACGACCCATTCATATCCACAAAATATTTAGTGTATTTATTTTTGATTCCTAAGGAATTTTTGTTAGATTTATTCATGCTTGAAAATCATGTTTTCTGATCCATCCCAATTCACCACCCCTCCACTACCATCATCTCCTGTAGCACAGAACCCACCATCGTCCTCTTCTGGCCCATCATCACCACCACACCATCCCTAAAAACCACCCATACTGACCTGCAATCAGTGTTGAAAGGAAAATTTATCCATTAAAAGTATTTAGTAGTGTAGTTCCAGAGGAATGGGGCCCACATTCACCCAATCCACGGAGTTTATTTTCATTGATCATACAACCAAACCAATGAACACAGTCCAGATAAAAACCTCAACACCAACCATGTATCTGATATCCACTATTATGAAGACACTACATTCTATAGCTGATAATCCTTTCACACATACCATTTCATCTACTGACCTGGTAGGATAGTTGTAGCCAAACTCTGTCTAGGAGTGATTTGCAGATGAGCTACATGATGATGTTGATTTTTACTAGTGTTCCCATAGCCCCTCCCCTATTATTATCTCTAATAACTATCATTGTTTTATCATTTAACTTATTATAAAGACAAGATTTTGTTTTGGAATTACTATTTTTTGTATTAATTTTGAATTCATTAAAATGTTATAGTACACATGTCAAGCTCTTATGCATCCTCCATGTTCATTTCTGTGTCTATTATGTCCCCATCTACCCAAGATATATGGATAAAGAAACACCTTTCTATGGTTTTGAGAAAGATGGTGGAGCTATCACTATATATTCATGCTCATCAACCACCACCACCACATCGAGAAAATATTCTTTTTCATCTCCACTAGGTTTGTACACAGAATTCTCATGAAATGGTAAATACCAAAAACTGTCCACGCAATCCTCATGTCACAAATACTAGGTCATATATGTAGTATATGACTATTGTGATGATGAATGATTTTTGATTGATTTTTAGGTCCATCCATCTACCTGATAATGTAATTATTAAAACATTATTTGAGGGAACCCATAATTTATTTGATTACCTCGTTATTTATACTAATGATTTTATTTTTTCCCTTTTTTTCTAATTAGTCTTTAATCACGTGGATGTAAATTTATTTGTAATGCCTGAAATTTATATAAAGTTGGTTTCATTGATACTCATTGTGTACACATATATATTATACCTCTTACCAATTGATTAATACATGTGGAAAAATAATTAATCCGAGGTAGGTTATGTATTTTAAAAAAATATAATGTTATCCCACATCCAAAATCATGAATACTCAAATTTTCCGGTAGAATTAAATTAATAATATGTATTTATTTATTCTTTATAATTTGTTTAAAATTTTTTACTTCATATTTTCTACACTCTATATGTATTATCTATCAGAGAGTACATTGACGGAAATTCCATAAACTATCTATTTTTTAATGTATAGGAGTGTTTCTTGATTCTCCATTTAGATACACATGAATAATATATTTTTTTCGTCTATCTAAGAAATTTATATCATTTTATGTTTGATTAATTCTAGAATTTTTTTACCCATTAAAATAAAAGAGAATATTATGTTGGAAATTGATGGAAATCCATGTTTTTTACATGTTTATAATTTTAGAATGATTTATGAGTTTAGTAATTCAATTAATATTAAAATTTATTGAAAATTATTTTGATTGGTTTGTTACATGTTTTTATAGTCTGATTTATTTCCAGTCATTAATGTTTAAACACATTCCCAATAGGATTCTGGTCATACAATTGCCTATTCTTTTATATGAATATTTATTATGTGGCGCATGAGAAATGTAAACTGATCCTAACATTCACTGGGATCTAATTATTGATATTATAAAAAATAAAATGTTAATATTATTGATGAAATATTTGATGAGAAACTTTTTCCCAAGACCCACCTTACAAAAGTCCTTTATTTATCCCATAGTTCCATTAACGGAATATTTCAGATGCACCTATTCCAATCAAACTATCCATTACTATCATTCAAAATTTTAATTCCGAACATTACTTTTGAAAAGTGATTGAAAAATTTTCAACCAATATACACATGATATTTTTATAGAGATGATTTATTTTGTTCATGATAGACTATTTTATTTAATCCATTTGTAATTTTTTGTGTTTCTTCCCTATATAATTCTTTTGAAAATTTATAAATAAAAAATAAAAAGGGATTGGGTTGTGTATTGGGAAGGATAAAATTAACCATTTCCAGGATAATGATTCCCTTAAAGAATAATAGGTGTTTAGATGATGGATGTGATATCATTCCTAAACCTGGACTTTGAAAATAAAATAAAATAAAATAAAATATAATGTATGTAAGATGGTACATTTTTGACACATATTTCATAATCCCATGGATATAGATTGATATTTTTAAGAATGGACATAGTTTGATCATGAATAAACCACATAGATATAATATTTATACTTATAAATAAATAAAAATACTAAAATACCCACCTTTTGTGCATTATTTTCACCTTTTTCCAAACTTACCTCAACATAAGATTCATTTGAACCCTTTTCCAAAGACCAAATTATTAATTTTGTATTTGTAATTACAAAGTGGAGATGATAGAACAAATGAATACATATGTTTAAGAACATGTATTCAAGGTATGATTACTAGACCTATTTCATTTTACATTGTGTGATGAGATAAATAATATTGTGAGATAAATTTAAAAATGGTTATAGAATTTCAGAAACAATTTTCTATTTCTAATTCCATATTATGATTTTGAATAATTAACTAAACTATGAGGCATGTCGGATTTTCTATGTATGATTGATTCTGGAATAATAGATTTTTCTCTTTACAAATAATTTTAGTTAGCTGTTTTTAATAAATGTTTGTTGTTTTAAAAATTTTACTTTTTGAATCCCTTTTTAGATTCATTTTATCGAGGTTAATAAATTGTTCATGTGTTGGTGGATTTTGATAAGTTACAAATAAATATACATTATGTATTTATTTAATGATTTATTTATCATGCCTTACTCAATAATTTAGTAGGTATGTGTGGGATATTTTTGGGAATAGGTTTCAATGGATTCAAAGGAAAATCTCAAGAAAGGTCCGTAAAAGTTCATTAAATATCATGAAACTGACATACACGACGTATAGGCATCATCTGTAGTATATTAAAATCATTTAAGAAATTCCTAAAAAATTAATATCCATGAAATGATTACATAATGTGAATAACCATTACCCAACCTATAATGATATAAATTTAATTAATTCATTGATGATCTGTTTGATGGAAGAAACACATCATGAAGACATGAAACCCATAATTATAAGAGTAAATCTATAAAATCATGAATATTCAGGATGAAATTCATGCACGATTGATGCAGAATTAAAAATTCATGGAGAAAATCATGGATCTAAGTTACATGACATGGAATTGATAAAATGTAATTTAAATCCATAACTATTTACATTCTAAATGAGAACAACAATTTCATCATAGACATCATTCATTGGATTTTTAGTTTTCTCTCCAATTCATTCTCTATCTTATGTTCTTCTCTCTCTCCTAACTCATCATGCAACACATCCATTGGTTGTTTTACATATATTCCAAAATGATATAAATTTTTTAAATAATTCATCATTATTTTATATCAATAGTACCATGTTACATGAGTCATCTATTTTAATCACCATTCTATGAAAATACCTTTTTTGATCTTCCTTATTTCATGTTTCGAGTAAGTGATTGGTTTCCATTCTGAACAATATGATTTATAAACTACTTATTCATGAATCAATGATCTTAAATGTCATAATATGAATTTTTACTAGTATGATAAACACATTTTCACTTATTTACTTTCTCTTGTTCTATTATACCATGAGTGGCCAAACCTTTTAGGATAGGGGTTATGAATATGGGCGTATGAGCATAATGAATATTTAATCATCAACCTAGAAACCCAATGGATTGTAATCATTTTAAACATTTTTTATCTAATTACTTAATAAAAAAAATCCATGAAGAGATTTAATGAATGTCCTTGGCATAATTTTAGTACAATAGGTTATGGAAAATAGTCTATGACATATTCATTATTAGGAGATTGACACCATGCATCTAGGTTTTAGCTATCTTTTTTCCAATGAATAGTTTAATCGTAGATATATCTAGTTGGTTTGACCATAGTCAACTAATAACTATTTCTTGCTTCATTGTATAAACCATAAGACCATACAATGTTAAGAATTTTTATTATATTTTTACCTAAACCATCAAAAGGCCTTCAGGCCATAGGGCCTTCGGGCCACGAAGACCATGGTGTAGCCGAGTTCACACAGAATAGGCCCTAGAAGAGGATCAGAGGAACATGAGTAGCAGCAACCAGATGCAGAGCTAACAGGATTTGAAGAATGAGAGGGTATGGCAGCTGCCATCGGGACCAGGCACCAAGAAGCTCTGTATGGGGCAATGCTAGCCGATCAGCAATGCAAGGTGGGGAGTTAGCTGATCATTGACGCAGAAGCTCGAGAGGGGTAGTTCAAGTGGGCTAGTCCTGCAGATCTTGTATTGGTCATTGTATGCCACTAGGCCATCAGGTCATGTATTTCGAGTCAGTCGGGCCTTGTGGCTTAGGCCTACGGGTCATGTACGGGTTCCCCTTCATCCCTTAAAAGGGTTATTATCCATATTAAAATAAAAAAAAGAAGGCCTTCGGGCCTTTTAGGCACTATACTACGATTTATTAGCATGTGTGGTTTATGAAATAAAAAAATTATCTCACCATAGATCGGGAAAATTAAAATAATGTCTGTGGGTGCATAACTCATAAGAAGTTGTTATAGTTATCTACTCATAAATTAATCCTATTAACATGAATCAAAAAACTATTTCTATGATACTCTAATGAAGTCATAAGAATTAACGATTTATGTAATTCATTTTAAGAGATACTGTATGGGTTATTTGAAGACGATTTTCCAATGTACTAGAATATTTATTCATTTCCATTAGATAGGTTTTACTAGAATTATTTTTATTTAAAAATATTATAAAACGAGTGAATTATTTAAAATATGTTTAATTATTTTATAAATATTAACTAGTTTTATGGGAAAAACTTTCTATTTTTCAAGCATCTTTCAAGAATTGTGAATTTTATGTTTTCATTCCATACAAAATGTTTTATAAAAATAGTGTGATATGGAATTAATTTTCTATGTTTGTAAATAAATAATATGTGGTAAAATTATATTATTGTAAAATGAAATTATTCTTAGGGATTTTAATGATTGAAAAATTAATTAATGGGTTATCTTTTAGTTGTATATTACTTATTTAGATTTATTTTCCAAATACCATAATAAAAAATTCTTTTTGATTGAATTAATAGATCATAGTTATTATAACATGATTAGTGTTAAATAATATTGAGAGAAGAGTTTTTTCATTAGTTATATTATATTGAAAACCTAAAATATATAATATTTTAATGAATGTATTTATTTATAATTTGTACAGTAATGGTTTTCATAATTTGAAAAATTCTAATGAAAAAATATCTAGATAATGTTTTAATGTGATAAAAGTGTAAACAAAATTTTAAAATATGTGTTGTCTAATATAAATTTTGTTAAATTAAGTGTGAGTTTTCCACAACATATTTAATTTTCTCCATCTCCCCACATTTCGTGTATAGAATTTATTAATAAATATTTTTCCTTTCATTCAATTATTTATCTCCCTCTCTCTCACATTACCTCTATATCCCTACCTCTCTATTCCTACTGATCTCTCAATCATTGAATAATAGGAGTAATTTACTATTTTTTCTATTTTTTATTGATATGAGTTGGAAAATTATTTTTTAAATGGTATTTTTCATGTGTCACTGTATTTTTCTTAATAAAAATGTTTCGAATTGAGGAATGATATTTTTTTGAAATAAAATATTTTTTCCAATACCATTAAATAAATTGATATGTTTAGAAGATTTTCTATGATTTTGTTCCGTGTATTAATTTTACCTTTTTGAATTATTTATGTTACAAATCTATCTGTTCATATTATATATGGATTTTTTGAATAAAATGAAATTGATTTCCAACAACTTCAATACATATCACATTTATTATCAAATAAAATGTATCATTGAATAATGTATAAATTTTTTGAGATGGTTGAAAATTTTAATTGTAAAAAAATCAACAATTATGAATTTTTGAGGTAGGATAAGAAGAATGTGGAAGAATTCTAACCATTTAAATCACTGATGATGAGGATAATGAATAATCTATATTTGTATTTCAATTCAAAAAAATTATAGAGAAATTTTTTAAAATAAAAGCACATGAAAGTATAAAAAGTGATATATTGAAAAGGATTTTGATAGAATTTTTTTTTCAAGACCCCATTTATTTAATAAGATGAATAAATGATGTGATAGAAATTTTATTTTTCATGATGTGTTTATAAATTAGTCTCTATCCTAAGATGTTTTTTTATATTTTTATTTTAATTGGGGAGGAAACCATTAGGATCATCAATACATATCTATTATGTATTAGTTTTTTTAAAAATGAATGATTTATTATTTTATTGGAAATATATATAAGGGGACTCTTCTCTATAAATTTGGGTTCTGTTTTGTATTCAATGACTACCATAGGAATAATGTAGTAAAATAATCAATATGGTTATGTGATTATAAATATGATTATTTGAATATAATTGAGATCATTGATTGATTTTTTCCAACTAAAAAAATACAGATAAAAAATCATTTTGTTTGTTGGTATACTCTAGATAGTGAGATATATAATGAAATTAATTTTTCCTCTTGGAATTTATAAGATTAATCTATATTTGGAAATTAATTTTTTTTTAATATTTTGTTATCAATAATATAACGAAAATTAATATTTGTTATGGGATATCTAATATGGACATCGTACTTGTAGTCTCACATTATAAGTAAAATTATAACATCCTCTCCTTAGGTGAAAATGTTTGAAATTTACTTATTATGTTATACATAGTTATCTATTTTGAGGACACTATCTCCAGATATGGTTGAATAATAAAAAAATGATATTATACATTACATGTGAAGATTTATTTAGAGTATTTAACTAGTTTAATATATCTTTATCCCTCTAATAGAAGATTTAGACGTTTTTATATAGTTTTTTCTCTATTTTAATAAAATGATATTTCCTATGTGAATAAATAGTTTTTTATTTGTATATAAAATAGAGTAATGTTCTCATATAAGTCTTTTATTTTCTAGTTTGAATATGATGTAGTAATAATGTCATTTATAGAAGGATAAAAATAATTCTATATCAATATTATTTTCATATGATTAAATAATATTCAATATGGTGTCTTTGGGATTAGATGTGGACATTAAAATTTGTCATTAAAATATTTTTTATGTTTTTTTGAGATTAATATAATTTATACTAGAAAGTATTTTAATTAAACAAGAATGAAGGAATGATTCAAAAGTATTTCCTTATGATTCTAAATGTTCTGATAGATAATTATGTTTTCATGAAGTCTTCGGTGAGTATATTCCATGTGGTTCCATGCTCATTGGAGAATAAATTCATATGGTTTGTTCTCTCTATAAATAAATGAACAATTCTTCTTCATCATGATATTAAATCATTTAATTGTTATACATAATATGATATATGAATCATTATTAAAGTATTATAAAATGTAAATAACTTTAAAATGATCATTATTTTTATTAACAAAATATAATATGATATTTAAAAATGTTAAAAACTCACATTAGTATAGGTGAATAATAATTTTACTACAAGGGAATAAATAAAATTAAAAATTTTATAGAATTGTGTTGTATCATTGTAGACGAAATATCATTGGGGTTGATTTATATACTCCTAGATGAAAACTTTTTAGTGTAATTTCATTGTATAAATTTATTATTTTCATATTTAAATACAATGGAATGTTATTTTTTCAATATTAAAACATAGAAAACATTTTTAATGGGTATTAAAATGGATATATCACTAAAAAATTTCATGGATATAGTTGTGTTTCTTTATGTGATATTTTTTTATGGAATTTATGTAGATAATTATTTCGAGTTTAATATATATATTCAAAAAGAATAAAATATAGATTTTAGTGTCCTTTTAATTGGATAAATATAATTGGATGTGTTTACTCTAGTATATCATCATGATTTAAATGTTTAATTATGTAATAAATGTTCATTTATTTACAGGGGGAATTAAGTAAGTATTTTCATTGAATGTTTGGAAATATAATTTAGTATAGCACTTTACGAAGAAAATATTAGTTATTTAAATTTGAATTATTAACTGATAAATTTGGTATAGTAGATGAAGTTGGTTCTACAGTGGAAAATGTAATGGAAATCCATTTATTATTAAATTGATATTATTTCCTTGATTTTATTAATGATACTGATGGAAGGGATTATTTTTTCATTTTTAATCAATTATTCAAATTTCTGAAGAAATTTTTATTTTTAATTTTTGGGATCAATTGATTTAAAATAAAAGCAAGAAATAAAATAATATTTATTTCTTAATCACATTCTAGTAGAGCTATGAGATATATGTCCATTAAAGTTTTTTTGAGAATATATAGTGTAATAATTATTATTTTTATTATTTAATTACAATAATATGGAAAAATATATTTGGTAATATATTAGTAAATGATAAGAATAATGATGAATTTTTTTTATTAAAACATCTTCTTAGTTGATGATTTTGACATGCAGTATAACATAGCGAAATTGAATTTTGGATCATTTTCAACAAGATTGGTTAGTAACTACAAATTCTATGTGGTATAAATAAGTTAATCCTTAAATTATGGAGAAACTATAAAATTTATTTTGATGTAGAAGATAAATATTGAATAACCACATCAACAACATGAAAATATTTTTCATTACAGATAATGAGTATACCAACTATATATGCCAATGGATAGTAAAATCAATAGTTATTTTTAATGGAATCATAAATTATATATGGTAATATGAAGATACAATGAATTGTAAAACAAATTGATAATTTCTAAAATATTTTAATATATATAAATTATAGCAATTGTGACCTTTATCATTTGTTTAACATTCATAAATAAATATAAACTATGTTCACTGTGGAATGGAGTTATTAAAAAATTATGCATCCCCTATAAATTATTGTAATGTTGTATGGTAAAATAGAACAAACGAATATGTATACAATAGGGATTATCCCTATGTGATGAAACATGTAAAATACATATTTAGTTTTTCTTTATATTAAAGTGTTTTTTAAATTTATATTTTCAATATTCAATCATCTGATGTTTTGACATTAAGTGTATTCTTTACAACAAGGGAATAATATCTATACAGGAAGATAAATCTAAAATTAATTATTCCCTTTTCTTCACCCTCATCCCAATATGTTTATATACAGAATGGTCCTTATATTATTTCAAAGAAATCCATGGATATTTTAATAATTTCAATTGTTAATTTTAAAAACATGTAATTGTAAATCCCGAATGAATATGAACATTCATTTTAATATTAAATAGAAAAAACACGTGTTCTGCCTCTAGGAAACACCACTTGGAGAATATAAAAATTATATCATTATTCTCTTCTTGGAAAATTCATTATCTCTATTTATAGATGGATGAAAACTCTGATCTCCAATTTACATGAATTATCTATGAGAGTGTAAATAAATATATTATTATTCCACTACACCTCTCTATATCATTAATTTTTTAGGTCATGTATGCACCATCATAACTATCCTTGGTCTCGACAAAATCCTGTATGATACTCTACACATTGTATATAATTGTTTACCTCAATTTTTATTCACCACATGTTAATAATTTTTAATCCTATATTTAACCAACCAAATATTTTCATGATAAAAAAACATGTTTTGTGTTGTGATCTAGGGTCAACATGAGAATCAAAATCATATCATCATATCTACAACATTGGCCTCCATAAATTCCAACGATTATTCAAAAAATGTTCACTAAAAATGATTTATTTATGGAATCACAATGATGATTTTACATCCACCTTCAGTTATAGAAGATATGTACTTTCAAATTTAATTATTAATTATTTCATTGAATCATAAATATTGATTAAATGTGAAACATTTCCATGGACCATAATTCCTCTAACCCAAATACCCTTGTACAGAAAGCTCACAGTCAATAATTATTAAAATAGTGTCTCATAGGATTGACCTAATTCCATCTTATATGACAATTATCTTTTTATATATATCATTATAATATATATAAATTCATAAGAGAAAACCACTACAACTTATTACACTAATTAGGGATTAATATTCATCTTCATTAAATCATTCTATAAACCTAATGAAGTTTTATTTCATTTTATATTAAATAAATTCTAACATGCTACAAAATAAATAATTATAATGTAATCAATAAAAATCCCAAAATCACCTAAAAAGAATTAATATAATTTTTTATATAAAAAATTCATTGAAAGATCCGAAAGTGGATATTACAATAATATAATAATTTACATACAATAGATCAAATATACAATCTATAACATACCCATCCAACCACAAATTCATTTTCTCAAAATATTTAAGAAGTTATAATACCATAAAATAGTTAATAAGGAATAGATAATAGGAATACAACCATAAGTTTATAAATGACCATTTCAAATTTAATGTTATATACTTCTCTGAGTTAGTCTACATAATAGGTTTGAGATTATTTTCTCACAAGTTTACTCTATATCATACATAATAGATAAAATCACGCTAATTAATATATTTTATCAAAATCCCAAATACTATTTCATAATCCTTTAATATATAAAAACTTGTTTATATCATATATATTTTTTTAAAATTTATATGTTCATTTATTATAAATATAGAACACAATAATGATTAACATGTTAAAATTACATTTAATAAAAATTCATGATATTTTTTAAATCTACTAATGATAATTGACCATGTTCGAATAACATTGTCATTCAATATAGTGTGCCTGTTTTTTTTATAATAGATTCATTAATGGATTTAATTTATTATCACATACATATTTACATGAAAAATGACATTTAGAACCTAATGGACCATCAAACGAATTTTTATTTTCAAATGATATTTTTGGTCATTTGGTGAAACTGAGGTTCCATGGAATGATAAGTGACTATATTAGTCTAACATAATTGATTAATTAATGTCCCAATGAAAGTAGACACAAATAAATTTTGAAAATAAATTCATTTTGGGAACATTTCTATTCATATCATCTGATTTCAAAGTGTAATATACCTATATTGTCAAGATTGAAACTGTTTCTAATTAGCCTCAATTCCAAATAATTTATCCACAAAAAATATAATGAAAACATATTTATATATCATTCAATATTGAATATCTATATCTAGTCATTATTTTAGATCTATATAATTAACTCATCCACATGCCCAATTAATATTAATATATAATTAATTAATCTACTTTTCAAAATGATTTCACTTATAGTGATATTGTTACTCTAAAATATAATATATTCGTATATAATTTTTTTCTTTTTAGAAAATGTGATATAATGATAAAAACATAACATGGTACATATATTAGATCTTATTATGTGAAAAAATGGAATTTATTAAAGCATTTTTCAGATATTTGAAAGGATTTTTGATCATCTTCTAATTAATCCAATGAAACTTCTGAAAAATCCATTATTGGATAGCCTCCATTGTAAGAAACATGATCTATTTAATGTTATATATACTTTAAATCAATACAAAAACCTATTATATTTGTATCTATATATCATTATTCCATGTATATAGGTCGTTTCACATATATATTTCATATGAATATTTTCCATCTAAAATTTATATAGAATGTAATGTTAGGATTTCAATTTCCATAAGTAGTATATCACACGCCCAAAATAATGATCACGCCATACTTCATCCACTAGATCTCCAAATTACTAAATAATCGTATATGTTTAATATTTCCAAAATATTTGAGATATTAATCAAAGAATATACTCTAGCATTTATAAGTGGGTAATAATCCATAAATAGAGCTTATCATGATTAAAATGTAAGCAGTTTCATTTAGTATTACATATAAATTGGTTTTTATGGCATAAATATATTCAAATAAATGTTTTATAAGAAAATAATTATTTACATGTTTAACTCCCCAATCCTAGTTGCCCGGATCCTGTTCTTTATTTCATTACATTGGTATATAAACAAGGAAGACACGTCCGGATGAACTGAATATTTTAGTAGTTTTGGTAGACCAGATCCATACATAATACCAACATTACAACTTGAAATGAAATACAAGATAATAATTCCATTGGGAACATCAACAACTCTTAGATTAATCCAAGAAGTTATTCATAATATTCATCTTCTCAACCTGGGGATAATAAAACATATGAAATGGGTGAGCTTAGATTCTCCATAACAGAGACAAATACTAATGGTGAAATCATACACATAATAATTATTCACGGGAAATAAAAAAAGACATGCCATCAAATAATAAACATGAGAATAACATGGAAGGAATAAAAGATAAAAAATAATTCCATAATAAAACATAACAATGTTTTTTATAATTGTCTTATGACCACATGGACAATCAATTACTAGTTTCATAATTAGTGAAATAATATTAGAGAAATTGTAAAACATAATGTCAAGGCATCGGCAAAGAAATATGAAAATTATTAAGGCCTCGACCAAAACCATTACTAAAAATGGGCATGCCTTATGCCAAGTCCATATCAGTTTTGACTTTAAAAACCTAATAATGCATTGAATGAATATAATAAGATCAGAATATCACATGCTATGTCCAATTATTTCCTAATATAAATGGGAAAAAACATAAAGAATCTATACATATGAAATGTAAATAACATTCCCCAATCTATAACCCTAATTTCTAACAATTCAGAGTAATATGGTGAATGGAAATAAAATAGCACATCTATAGTCCAGATAATATGAAATCCTTAAAAAAGAAATTCAGATTATATAATATTATATAAACCTAAATTAATTAAAATATTCCACAAAGGATGTCGGCATATATGAGGATACTTTTGAATGATACTATTGGATAATTCTAGATGAAACAATCCATAAATATTTCAAGTATCACATACCACCTTGAAACAGTCAAGTCACAACCCTTAGAATATCATGAGAATAAAGAGACTCTGGATATGATATATAAAATTGTATTAAATACACCATATGTAAGGAATAATTGGTGAACAATTAAAACATGACATAAAAGATATTGTTAATCGAGAAAAATCATATTTACTGATTAAAGAAGTGTTATTTTGGAATGTCATTGGTATTTGTCATTAAATAATTTGAAAGAATGTTTATCCCAAAATAATAAAAGGTATGCACATTTAAATTATATTTGATGCATAATGGTTGTCCCATTGAAGTAAAATCATGTAAAAATTGATCTTAAGGAATAAATATAAATAAATCTTTTTAGTGTGATTTAAGGAAAATATTAAAGAGATTTTAAGGCGGAAGGGAATGCTTGTTTTAGAAATAGCAGAAATGAAACATGATATAATTTCATTATAGAATCTGTTATCAAATAATAATAATTATGGGTTTAAATATATTATATAGTGAACTTTAAAATTTGTATGAATTCAAGATGTTGCATTGAATAGGGCTTGTTTATTAGGAAGAATTAAGTAGGAAACTATATTAAAATATAATCAAAATAAATGAAATGTGAAATGATATGAAGATTTAATTTTTGAACATCAAAATAGAATATATACTATGTATAAAAAAAATAAGCATTAAATTTGGGTAAGGATAGTGAAGGAGTAACATGAAGAAAAAATGGAGGTTTCAGTGGAATCCCTTACCAACTTGAAATCAATTGAATCATATGCCCCAAAATTAATAATCATAAAATTATACATTGAATAAAGTTAAGATAAATTTATTAATGATATGATAAATTACTTGTATTTATACATACACTATACACAAGAAATACAAGGAAATAAGGAATATCTCTAAAAATTGGAAGTGAGATAAGGAAACACTTACCTTATGTCCGAACGTATTCTACGCTTGACCTTAATATCCTAGATAATCAAATTAAATCCATTAATAAATTTATTCAGAATTTTATATACAAATATTTGAATCATTATAGTTATAATATGATCATTAATTTCTTTATTGACATGTTATAATATTAAATTTCATCGTTCCATAGTGTTCATTTCCTTGATTCCATTATTTGTCTACTTGATTATAATTAATGGAGCTCATGTGGGATGTATATAATGATAAAAAATTGAAAATATATATATTAATAATGAACATAAATATATTTAGATGCTTATATATATCATTTTGTTAATTAGGGTGATCATTAATCAATATATATTCCATTTAGTGGTAATCGTTTTGATTTTTAGGATGGTTTTTTATCGCAACAAAGTAGTTTTGTTATATTATTTAATGTAATGTAGGAATTATGGTTACACAATACTTAAATAAGATATAATAAATATTTTAGAATTTTTTTCAATAATAATTTTTTTTTGACAGGCCTTCAAGAATAAATTGAATAATGAAACTTCATCGTCCATGATGGTTGTAAATTGGAAACTCCAGGATGATTATTTCAGATATAAAATAAAATAGATCTAGAGTAAATATATTGATAATGGTTATTAAATTAAATTTATATAATTCAATTATATATATTATAATTGGGTTATCGAGATCAAATGTTTAGAAAAATTTAGGATGTAATAAAAAAAGAACATTGAAAGAAAATAAATGGAAAAGGAAAAGGATTTTACCTCTTGAAATATCCTCCTTGAGAACCCCTTTAATGGAAGGTGTTTTTGACTATTTTAAATAACATGATATCATGGACGTGGGGAGAGAATAGGGAAAATAATTGGGGCAGAACATTGAGAAGCTTCAAGTCATAGAAAGTTAATATATGAGGGAGTGATGGGTTTCTTTTACAATTGCATAGTGGTGTGATTTTTGAATATCTTATTAATTTTTTTATTAAATTGCCCAAGATAATAAATATTGTTCATTCATATGACCAAAAATAGTAAAACGTTTATGTTACCTTGAACCATGTCTTCATACATTAGCCATGATGCTATGAATAGTGTATTTATCTTGTAATGTATTTATACTGTAAATTATTGTATTATACTATTTATCCAAAATTCCAGTATTCTAGAAAATGACCCAAAAATCACAATTACCATATTTTAACTTTTATAATTCCGAAATGAAGTTCATTTTATCAAAATAATTTTTCAAATATGTGAAATTTGATTTTAAATAAAATAATTATTTACCTGAAATGTACAAATTATAAATTTAAAACTGAATTTTTAATACTTTCAAAAATTTAGTGAGGTCTCATAAAAGTACCATAAAATAATATGAAAATAAAATATTGACTTAAGAATACATTTTATGAAAACTAATTTTCATTAAAATAAATTTATTTGTTATAAATTTTTAATTAAATAATTATTATTAAAAAGCATACCATCCCTTAATTATTATTTTTAAAAAAATTATATTTCATTTATTAGGTGTCTGAATTTTATTTATACATTCATAGATGAGGTTACTATTTATATGGGTCATATAACTATTCATAAGGGCAACAAAACTATTTACAAAGATCAAGTACCTATTCTTAATAAAAGTAATTTTCTATTATCAAACATTAAATAACTTAATGAACGCAACTGTATATGTCAATTTATCGAAATTATAATCAGAGAAGAAGATAAATTATTTTCATTGGATAGGATATAAGTTATGTTTCATAGGAAACAGTGTTTAATGCATTTTATATTTAATTTATTTTTAAATCCTTGGTTGGTTACATTCATCCGCCCTTACAAAAATTTCACTAAAAAATTTCCTGAATTATTCCACATAAAATGAATTTGGATAGTTCTTAGTCCCAAGTTCCTTAAGATCCCTCATCGCCTTTTCATTTTGATAATTTTTTTAATATAAATATACAAGTCGTGTCGTCCAATTCCACAACACATCTTCATTAGAGTCCAGATTCTGGATAGGCTCTTTACAAAAATAAAAGTCATATTCCAATTCTATTCCTTCATCAGTGAGTACATGTGTTGGGTATAGTATGTACATAGTAAACAAAAAACATGGAACACATTGTGTTACTTAGAAATTATAGGCAGAGTTTCTAAACTATAATCCACAAATCCAATTCTCTCCAAATTTCAAAAGAACCCATGTACCAAGGGCACATTTTCTATTTAATCCAAAATATTATAACACCCTTCCTTGATAATTCCCATATCCATACATTCTACAACCATTTACACATTTCCCTTTTCAATCCTCATTTTTTGTAGAACTCTATGATCCACAATGATCAATGCATCAGCTATAATATTTTCAAATAATCAATGTAAAGAGGCTATAAATATTTAAAATCCAACATGTGAATAACATCATCATGTTTCCTACTTTAATATAGTAATAACATGAATTATCATAATACCATATTTGAAATATGAATTCATCCATATTCCTAATGTAATAAACCTGTTATTTTATTTTTTATTTATGTCCAAAAGTTTTGTAAACTCTATCAATTATACATAGGATACTTTTTGAAAAGTCATTAATCTTTTGCAAAGTAGTCAGCACTTATTCAAATCAATCATTTCTTTTATCATTATCTCAAAGTTAGTAACATATTTAGGGTTTTCTTTCCCTCAATCATGTGTTTTCCAACAAAATTATTTTTCCATTGAATATCTTTTGTTGTATCCATTCAACTTAGGGTCTCAAATAATTAATAACAAACTATTATAGTAGAATAATCATATATTGCATAATTCTAATAACTTATACAATACTGAAAAAATATTCAGAATACATGATTCTTGAATATGAATGTTAATCATTCCACTTCATTTGTGGTGGTATCATAGCATGATCATTATCTATTAACATCATTTAGGGTAAATTCCTTTGACGATTTAGACTCTTTTTCACATAGTTTTCCATATCATTGTAGTTGAATCATTGTACATTGGATACTTTTTTCTTACCCTTTAAATCACGAACTTGTTGTCATTTTTCTCCACACCTTTAACAAACTCTTAGTCCCCTCATTCAATTAGCTGGGCGATTCTTTCCATGATTATGACATTTGAGAAAACCTTTCTTTCCCTTGATCCATTTATCTTTCTTTTTCTCTGACATCCTCTTATTCTATTTATTCCCTTCAAAGTGACATGAATTGTATAATTCTTTACATATCTTGTTAACACATGATACTATTTCATTATATTATGAGGATACAAGAGAGACTATCTTCCATTGAAATGATATCTTAAGACCATAAGTGACATGATCACTCATACTATTTGTATAATGTGAATTGGTGTATTTTTCATTTCATATAATAGGCTCTAAATATAATTAATTACATATAAGATATTAGCTCATTAATTTTTTAACACGCTATATCTCTAAACATGATATAGAAAATACCATAAATTTATGCATCATAAATCCTAAAATCATAGACATTAGTTACCATGTGGGAACAAAACATTCAAAAAGGAGGGGAAATTAAATGATAACATTCCTAATAATATCCCCCATGAATGTCAAAGAAAGTTTACAGTAATCCCTAATTTTGTGTACAATGTTACCTCAAGTCAAGCATGATACACCTTGTAAAATTTGTTACTCCTAGGTACATATATTCCAGATCCATGTCAACATTTAATACCCAGACATTGTTGTATTTTTCTCGGAAGATCCATATAATATCATCCCTACCAAAATTCTTGGATGTTATTATATTATTGTCCTCAAAGTTTATATTAAGGTTTTGTTCTCAAATCTAAAAGGTCTAAATCTACTTTCCATATTTTCTACTAAACTTCCATTGTTACCAACTCTAAAACACCGACCCTATATTCCTAGATTTGGTGCCTTATTTCATTACATTTTCCTATAAACAACGAAACCACATTCCAACGGAATAATTTTTTTAGTAGTTTTAGAAGAACATTTCAATATATTAGTTCAATATTACAACATAAAGTGAACTATAGGATAATAATTCCATTAGGATCATAAAAAACTCATACATTATACCTACAAGTCATTCATAATATTCATCTTCACAACTTAGGGAAAATAAATCATAATAAATGGGTGAGATCAAATGCTCAGTAAGGGTATGAAATACTATGTAAGATTTTATAAACATAAAAATATGTCAGTATTAACAACAACCAAGACTTCTTTTGAAAAAATAAACTTCAATATAACAAGGTAGTAATATGAGTTGAATATTTAATTATAAAATAAAACATAACCATGAGTTTTATACAAGTCAAATAACCACGTGGACTATTAATTAATTGATTTATTGTTAGGGAATGCATATGATAGACATTATGAAACATACCGTTAAGGTCTCAAAAAATACATCTTAAAATTATTACAGACTCCGCCAAAACCATATCAGAAAATGGGAAATCTGTCGGAGAAGTCCATATCTATTTTTAGTCAGGAGACCAACCAATACATTAATAGATATAGAGGGCCCCAAAAGTCACTTTAATTCGTTCCTCAAATAAATGGGATTATACAAAAATGTCATATATATATATATATAAAATGTAAATAAATTTTCTTAATCTAAAAAAATAATTTATAACAATTCATATAAATACAATGAATGGAATAAATATTGAACATACACAATCAATATAATCATAAAACCTTCAAAAACACATTTCAGATGATATTATATGAGATTACCCACAATGAAGTACATAATTTAAAAAAGAATGTTGACATAAATGATGATACGTTAAAATGAGTCCATTAATAAATTCTTGTTAAAACACTCCTTAAAAATTCGAAACTGTCCCATAAAACATTGAATTATTCAATTAATAACCCCTTATAATATCATAAGAATAAAGAGACTCTGGATATGATATATTAAAAGGAATTATAAAAACCACCTGAAAGTAATAAGTGTTGAACATGTTATATATCTTCTTGGTCAAAGAGTTTGGGTTTTTCAAGGTATCGTGGGGAATTCTTCAGGGAGAACCCATCTCACTGACTATCTTTATAATTACCCAGTATGTTCTTAGATTCCTCATCCCTCAGAGAATCAGTAGCAGTGATATTTTATCCTTTCATAGAAGAGTGTGTCTTCTATCTTTGTCGCACATCATGTTTGTGGATGATTCCACATTTGTCAACAATGCGTCACGCATGTTAGTGAGTTGTTCAAATCTGGTCCTGGAGGCCTACATCTATGGTAGTGGGAAAGCCATCAAAAGGATTAACAGTAGATTCTTCATAACCAATATATGTTTAATAAACTATATTATTTATGTGAGAAACACTTTCGGTATTCAAAATTTCTACATGCCTATGGTTTATCTCGGATCTCTCCTATTGTTGAAAAACCTGTAGATCTAAGAATTTGATCCCCTTATATGCAGAGTCACAGAGAGGATGCTCAATTCGAAAAAACAGGTACTCTATCCTTTGGGGGTAAGATCATGCTAGTAAATAGTGTTCTCCTCACTACCTTGGTCCATGATAATTACACCATTAATGTCCACAAGGAGATCATTTGAAAACTTTATATGGTTCTCGAAATTTTAATATGGGATCCCCCATTCAAGGAAACAAAAATTGGGTCTCTTTGTCTAAAATAGAGAGGCCTAGCAGTGAAGGGGGTATTAACATCTGCAATCATCCTTATACTATTTCATGCATGCCTGCGAAACTGTCTTGTGAATTTCTGGAGCAGTGCACATTGTTGGGAAAATCCATGCACGCATGCTATGTTGTGGATGGGACAACTGAATTTGGACAAACCTCTGTTCCATGGAATGTGACTACTCCATGAGTAACATATATCAAACCACATATTCAATGGATCTTTTGTGCTAGAGCTATCCCTTTCTGGCATGACAACTGGTGCATTGAGGTCATTGCCTACCTGAGATGCCTTGTAACTGATATCTCTTTTAGAGAGGTCTGCTATTATCCTTCATTCATAAATGCAGTTATGGAATGGAACTAGTTGGAAGTTTTCCATCTAATTGAGCTCTATACAAAACCTGATAAATGTGTCTTCGCCCCATCCTAATCGGGTTTTGTCTCCACCAAAGACTAACATCATGCCTTTCCCCTTTATCCTAGAAGAGGTTCATGGAATGAGGTGCAATGGGACAGACACATCCCCACTAAATATAAATTTAATTTATGGAGGCTCAAAAAAAGAGTGATTCCCATTGATGAAAATTTTAGAATATGTGGTGTGATTATGTCTTCTAGATGTGTCTCTTGTTGCAGGAGGTATGAGGAGAATTTAGTTCACCTATTCTTCAAGAGCGATTAGGCAGATGCGGTGTGGACATTTTTTGGTGAGATTACTACAGTCTCCATTCCAACCATTATGTAGGATCCCTTTTTGGACTAATGGTTCCACTGCTCAGGTGAGGCGGGATCTTGGAGAAAGGAACATACTCTTGTTTTGCAGGAAGGATGTTGGTATCTATGGAAAGCACAGAATAAGTACATCTATAATAGGGTGTCTTCTTCCGATCAAGTTATCATTTCAAGAATCAAATATCTAATTCGTGATATGGATTGGGATCCAAGAACATGTAGGGAAGCCCATACTCTGCAACAGCTCAACCTCAACCCTCATGAATTCTGTTCCAATACTTGCATTTATACTGGTTAATGGGTAAGGTGGTATCTTCCTCTTCAAGGGGTTAATGCTTTATTATGATGGTTCATGCATTTATGGAGTCATGAGTGGAGGGGAAGTTGTTTTTTATTATACCTAATGTAAAATCGCTGCATTCTCTATTATTCTATGGTATGGTACCTCGATTTTGGCTAAATCTAAGGCCATGGTCATAGGCCTCTCAGTTTTCAAGCAGAGAGGATTAGATCCCAGGGAAGATGAAACTGAATCCATTGTGCTCAACTATTATCTCCAAGGTCTTGGAGTTAATCCCTAGACAATTTAATATATTTAATGTATGTGTTGTGATTTTTTCATCCCCCTCACCAAAGTGTCCAATAACCGGCGGGAAGGTAATAAGGCAATAGATTACTTGTCCTCACTTGACATTATTAGATGGGAGAGCTTGTTTGTTCATAACTTCTAGACTCTTAAGCCAATACAGATTAACATCCTGTTAAGAGATTCGCTAAGTCTCCATCATTTTGGAAATCTATAGTATATTTCCATTTCTTAAATCTTTGTGCCTATTACGCTTTATTTTCATTCTTTTTGAAATTTTTTTTATGATGATGATGATAAGGATAATATTAATGATATTTAATGCGGAAGGGAATGTTTTTTTTTCATAAAACCATAAATGAAACATGATATTTTTTCATGATAAAATGTGTGATTTAAAAAATATGTTGTCTAAAAATAGATTACATAGTGCACTTGAAAATTTTTATGAATTCTAGATATTCAGTTTAATTGGGCTTGTTTATCAAGAATAATTAAGAAGAGAATTATTTTAAAACATATAATAACAATAAACAAAAGGTGAAATGATCTAAATACATGATTTTTTAACATAAAAACAGAATTTTTAAGACATACACAAAAATAAATATGCATTAAATTTGGGTAAGGAATGTGAAGGAACAACCTGATGGAAAAATGATGGTTCAAGTGGAATCCCTTACCACATTGAAATCAATCGAATCGTATTCCCTTAAATTAATAATTATAAAATGGAACATTGAATACTATGAAAATAAATATATTAAATATATGATAAATCAATGGGTAGTATACATACACCATACAAGAAAAATAGTGTTTAATACTGAATATCTCACAAAAATAGAAGTGAGATAAGTAAACCCTTACCTTATGTCCGAACATATTCTGCACTTTTATTAATGTCATGGATAATGAAATTAATTCCATTATTTTAATAATTCATAACCTTATCTACAAATATTTTATTCATTATAGTTTTATTATGTTAATTCATGACTTTATTGGCATGTTATAAGCTTGAAATTCATCATTACTAATTTTTTATTTCCCTGATTTCTTGATCGGTCCACATGGTTATAATTAAAAGAGTTTAGGTGGAATAGATATAATTCTCTATAATTGAATGTATATATTATTAAAGAAAATTAATAAGTTTAAATGGTTATATATATCATTTTGTTACATTATATGAGTATGAATCATTAGATAAGACATTTAGTGATAATAATTTAGATTTTTTATGACAGTTTTTAGAGCACAATGAACAAGTTTTGTTCAATTATTTAATTTCATGTATAAATAAAGGTTAAATAATAATTTCATAATACAAAAGTAAAATTTTAGAATTTCATTCAACCATGAAAATGGATTTGTGGATATCCTTCCAGAAGAAATTAATGAGTGAAACATCGTCATCCATGAATGTTTTAAATTGGAACCAACATGATGATGATGTTGTTTATAAAATTAAAATGTGAGATTAAGTAAATTGATCATGGTTATCACATTAAACTTATATAATTAAATTATGTATATTAAATTGGATTTACTAGTATCAATTGTATATATGAGGATAAGATAGAATAATAAAAGAAGGAACTGAAAATGAAAATAAATTGAAAAAGAATAGGATTTTACCTCTTGAAATATCCTTATCGAGAACCTCATTAAGGGAAGGGGTTTTGGTATTTTGGAAGGAACATGATCTTGTAGACATGGGAGAGAATAGGGAAGTGTATTGAGGAAGAAATTTGAGATGATTCAAGGTATTGAGGAGTGAAGAGAAAAGGGAGTGCTGGGTGGCTTTTATAGTGGAGGAGAAGAGTGATTTTGGAATATCTTATTCATTATTTTATTATTTTGTTCAAGAAAACCAATATTGTTGATTCTATTGAAAAAATATCAATATTCACATGTGAGTTATAACCAAGTGTTCTTACATGATCCTTGAGGCATGAAATGGTTTGTTTATCATAAAATGTGTTAATCCTATATATTACTGTATTTTTCTATTCACCAAAAAATCAATTATTTCATAAAATTCCCTAAAATACACATATCTATTTTTGGACATATAGAATTCAAAAATGGACTTCATTTTGCCTAAATAATTTTCAAAATATGTGAAATTCAATTTTTAAGTAATTATGTTCATGGAAAAATACATATTTGAAATTTAAAACTATTTTTATAATACATTAAAATATTAAATGAGGTCTCATTACATTATCCTAAAATCTATAGAAATCAAAATATTTATTTAGGAATACATTTTATGAAAATTAATTTTCTTTTAAATAAAATTAATAATTATAAAATTCTATCTTAATATATATTACTCAAAAAAATACATATAATTAATTATTAATTTTGAAAACATTCTAATTCATTTATAAGGTTCCTATATTTTTGTTATTCTTTCATCGATGTGTTTTCTATTAATAAGGGGCATATTACTATTCATAAGTGTAACATTACTAATCATAAGGGTATATTACTATACTTATGAGTTAAGTTACTATTAAAAAAAGTAAGTTGATCATACCAAAATCTAAATATCATAATTAATGAAACCATGCATGTCAGTTTTTTGGAATTATAATAATAGAAAATGAAAAAATTCATTTATTGGATAATGTTAAAGTGTTGATTAGTAGGGCCCAGTGTTTCATGCATTTCCTAAATCTAATAATAATATTGAGATTTTATTATTTAAAAAATGTGATAGTTCGTTATTATTTCTAATGAAAATAAATTATAGATAAAAAATAATCCAATTAAAATTTATTTAATGTAAACCATTACTTATTTTAAATTAGTATATCTTTTCCAAAGAATACTGTAATATTAATATACAACAAAATATATTAATTTTTATTAAATTTATCCCCAAAAATTTAATTAATTAATAAATAAAATAATTTTTTTAATAAATATGGGAAATGAGTTTATTAGACAAAAAATTATCATAATGTTAAAAATTATCATAAATATTAAATTTATATATAATATTATCCTAATAGGACAAAAAATTCAAAATATATTACAAAAATATTTTTGCAAAAAATTATAAAACATATTTTTTAATACAAATATGGAAAAATGAAACATCTAGAATTATTGATACAACAAGTATTGACTTCAATTTCCATATGATTAATTCATTTTCTGATCACACAAATACATAATATATTTTTTATTGAATTAATAAACATCATTCTATAACTAATTAGCTATATATTTTAAATATGAGTTATAATTTCACTACCTAGACAACTAAATACCTACAAGGGTGGGTATTAAGGAAGTTGTGCCACCCCAAGAATGCCACTAATAAGCTATTGTATTGTGACTATCATCATGTTGGAATGTCACATAATGTTTTATGATTGACAAATTACCAATATGTAAAGACCCATAATTAATTCCAACGATAATAAGAAAAAACCAATGTATATATATAATGAAAAAAATGGAAAAATTGAACTCACCAGTCATAGAGAAAAAATATATATTCAATCATCTAAATATACAATGAATCTATACAAATGAAATTTCACTGAATCTGACATTTGTGAAATACATGGATGGACATCCATAATTTATGAACTCTACGACTAATCCTTTTTAACTAATGAAAAAAACAATCATAGAATGAAATTATATATCATGAATCCCAATGTGTCACATTTTCTTATCTTCAAAAAATAGATTAAATCCTCAAAAATACCAGGACCAATATTAAATTTTCCATTTTCGATCCTGTAAATACATTAGTGGATATAAATAACATGTAACATTTTTATAAAAATTATATGTTTTATTCCCAACAAACTATAAATGATATGTAAAATAACATGTGAATTGAATCACTTAGTATAAAAAATAATCATGTTGGATGAAGAGAAAAAAATAATTATATTTGAATTTATAATATATATTATGGACACAAAATAGACTGAACATCTAATCTCTAATAGATGAATGATCTCCCATCCTGGGAAATAATGATTTCATAGTGATTCTAAATTGTCCCGTAAGAATAAATTTTATTACCCAATTGCATGTGATATCCCGATTACATGTACAAACCATGTTATGAGTCATAAGACTCAATATAGTCGATCTACTTAGCTTATCAAACATTTATTCTCCCACAATAAATAATAAATTAGTAAATTCTTCTCATTCGCATATAAATTTCACACATTGGGGTAACACACGCTATAATTTTTAATCATTTTTAATGTTCCACCATTCATAAAACACTTTTATTGAACTCAAAATTTTCAGGAAGAAATATCCCTTTCATAGGGGTACATACACCAATTAATAAAACAATATAGGTATTTTAATGGAAGATATCCATCACATAGGAATATTGCTGTAACGCCCCGACCCTAGTTACCCAGAGTCGGTGCATTATTACATAACATTGGCATGATCACAAGAAAGATCAAATCTCGAAAGACCGATTGGTTTAGTAGCCTTGGAAACACTAGATATATTCATAAGTCTTACATTACATCATAAAATGAAAAACTACTACAACAACATATTGTCTCCATAAACCACACTCATATCCCCACATAATATCCCTGCAGGTCATTCATAATTTACTTCTTCACTTCCTGGGAAAAATAAAACATAGAAAATGGGTGAGCTCAAATGCCCAGTAAGGATAACAATATACCAGAAACTTTCATAAATAAGAATAAACATTTAAGGTTATGTATAACTAAAACAAAAGCCTTTTAAACTTGAACATCAACATAGTATGGAAAAAGTAAAATGAAATAATTCCATTTACTTGTTCACATGGATATTCTACTAATCGAATAATCACATGCAATATCAATAACCACTTTCATAATGTTGGAATGCATAATGCCAGACTATCATAACCACATAGCCAAGGCCTCGTGCCAAGATAACAAATAAGATTTTTCCAAGGCCTTGTGCCAAGACACAAGTTTGTCTCATGAGACCTACCGATGCATCGAGGAGCTATAGCGGGCTCCACCCGTCACATATTAAGTCCAATGCATTCCCATAAGAAAAGGTTTAAACATAACATAAACATTCGTATTAAAACTAGCATACGAAATGTCAATAATTTCACCATAAACTATGAATGGTATAAAAATAGCACATCCACAGTCAAACATATCACAAAACCTTCAATACAATATAGAAGTTTTGTATCATAATAAATCAACTTCAAATAAGCGTAAAATCCATCAAAGGATGTTGACATAGATGAAATCAAAACACTTTTTGGAGAAATATCTCTTTCTATTTTTGAAAGCATTTAAGAGCCATATAAAATAAAACATTTTCTTGAAAATATTCTTATAAGCTTGTAAGGAAAGCTTTGAAGATTTTATAATGGCAGAAAATAACCCCACTCACCGTATAAGTTAAAAAAACATTCTTACCTTAATTCTGTCAAAAAGGTTAAAAAGGGCCTTGTTTTGAAATCGACGGAAGGATTCCTCTTATAAAAATTCAAACAAGGGTATAAATGACTTTAACCCATATTCTTGTAAATAATAAAAATGTTTTGAAATACATTTTGAAGAAACATGGATGTGGATGATAAAGAGATCCCAGTAGATTATTACGTATAAACAACCTCAGATAATGAAGAGATTGTGAAATAACCCTTACCAATTTGGTAACTTATGAAACATACAACCCATGAAAGAGGTATCATACAATTAATATGTAAATACACATAAATTAGAGTGTATTACACAAAGAATATAATTATGGGCAGTACATACACCACACAAAAGGTGATGGTGGCAATATGGCATGAATCTCACGGGAATAAGGAGTGAGATGAAAACCCCTTACCTTGTACTTTTCCTTCGTTGGGGAAGTTTAACCTCCTGTATAATTGTGAAATAAATGTTATTAAATTATTCAATAATCATATATATTAATATGATATCATATATGATCTTTTAATATTGATTTGATAATAATATCTTAGTATTATCATTGTTTCGGGTGTTAACATACTTGTTTTCTTTTATATGTTTTGTTATGTAAGACATGTTTGTAAAGGATAGGTTGTATATTATTCATATCCAGAATGATATAAAGTCCTTAAAAATCATTTTTTAAATCATCAAATGATAATTATACTTGAATGGATACGATGGAGAATGAATCTCATCGCGTTCGTGGAGACGTTAGTCCGTACGTACGCACGAGCGACAATATCATTTTTTTGATATTATAATAATATATAAATGGATGTTATATCATATATAATGAATCATTAACATGTTATATTTATTATTTACATGAGTTACACATCATTATTATACCCATCCAAATAATATTATATTGAATAACAATTACACCACGACGTGGAGACGGTAAGCCGTACGTACGCACGTATGGTGACATGTTATTCAAAGGGTGGATAGAATACTGAATATGGTTGTACCATATTTATAATAACATCACAGTATATATATGATACTGGAGTTATTATTTTAGAATGGTAACAACAAAGGAAGAAGAAATGGAAGAAGAAATGAACTTGGAAAAACGGTGGTGAAATCATTACCTCTTCTTCGGGTTCTTCTTTTTGATTTGATCAAAAGGGCTCCATAGGTTGGCTTTATGATCAAACTAAGGCCTCTAGGTTGTAGTGAGGGAAGTTGGAAGAGTATTTGGGCAGAGTTTTGCCGAACCAAAAGGCTTTGAAGGTGTGATGAAATGAGAAGTATGAGTGCCCTTTTATAAGAGGGGTGAAGGGCACCTTTGGAAAAGCTAGAGATATTAGTTTATAATAAATTCATAATCGGTTTCCAATGGCTCCAAAGTTGACTATTCAAAGGTTAAGGTGGGGAGGGGTCGAAAAAAACTCAACCAATAGAATTTAGACAGGTTTGGGTACTTATATTAACCTTATCTATAAGTATTAACTCTAAGTTATTTAGTTTCACTTTTACAATGTCTCTTTGTATTTTTATATAATATGGTTAATAAACATACTATATACATCCAAGAGACCCCCAAGTGGTCCATTAATGATTAACCTATCATGATATAAGTCTCTTGGCCGAAAATTAGATTTTTAGGAATTTAATATCAATTAATAATATAATATTTGTTTTAAAAACTCTTTTATGTCAATTTTGACACTATTCAATAGTTGATTTTTTTGAAACTCATAACAGATTGATTACTTCTAAAAAAGTAAATTAAATCAATCCTAATATATCATATTATCCTAGAAAATTATTTTAATTCATTAAAAGTTTCATATTATATTTATTTGGGTATTTATAATATCAATTAATTTAATTTTTCACTATTTTAGTAATTACTGCATCATCATTGTGTCATAAATAAAATAAATTATTTATTGTCTAAAAATTATAAATAAAATATAATTCTGTAGGAAATATTTTTATCTTTCTAATTAATATTTATAATCTAAAATCCAACATATATAACCCTATGGAATAATTGTTTTTCTAAAAGATATATGCTTGTTTCATTTTTGTATTCATTTTAACTTAGTTAAAATAAAGTGTCCCTATCACCTACAAGTGGCACCATGGGGTCCCCAAATCGACCCAAAGATGCCTATGGTCGAACATGTATCAAAAAATAAGGCTGGGACACGTTTTAGGGTAATTTAGTATTATTATAATATTATTTTTTAACCCTTATTTACCAGATTTACCCTTAACCATGGTAAATAAAATATTTACCACAGTAATTATTCAAAATGTCTAAAAATTAAAGTTACCTATTTACACAATTTGGACATCCTGATTCCAAATATGGAATCCATTTTTCTAAATTCAACACACATAAGTGGCAGAAATTAATTTAAAATTAATTCTCGCTGTCAAAACAAAAAGCGTGTTTTTAAGAGATAATAACTATCAAAAAATTGACACTTGTTTATGTTCGGTTTAATTGTAAAATTATGTCCAATGACCAACATTATATTAAATGGTAAAAATATATTCTAAATATACTTTAAAACCACTCAAATTCATAATTTATCACTATTAATTATTTTGATTAAAAAAGTTGTTTTTAATTAAAATTTAGTAATTTTCACTATTCATCAAAATATGAAAGTTATCCGAAAAGTACCAAAATTTCACCTTAGGCTAAATTAGATATTATGAATCCAAAAATGAAGTCCATTTTGAAATATAAAATATATATAATTTCAAAAATTAGGTATTACTATTCATAACGGCTAGTTTGATTGGTTGTGGTGTGTGTTAAAACTCGGGGTTGCGTACAACACACGCTACTGTATTATTCAAAGAAAGAATACCGTGGAAGCTTGGGATATTTCATTTTAAATTTTTTATGTCCCAATTTAGTCAAAAAGTTTAAAATATTGTATTTAAAAAGGGTTCACTATTAAAAGTTGATAAAAGTGCAATACTGAAAATGAATTTGTTCTTGCATTATGTCTAAGATACTCATAATATGGAAAAATTATAAGGATTATATAAAGTTTAAAATTTAGTTAATACTATTCATAACCTCTTTTGAATGGATTTTTGGTAAGTCATGGTGCAATTGAACTCGGTGTTGCGTGTAGTGCAAGTTATTGAATTATTTTGAAGAAATAACACATTATGAATTCTTGGGGTGTTACATTCTCCCCTCCTTCAATAAATTGCGTCCTCGCAATTTGAAATTGTTCTTCGAAAATAAAATGTTGAAAGTAGAAAATATATTTGTGGGAAAACCCACATCGGAAATTGGGTTACTAAAATTTAGTCTTAATATGAGGAAAAGAGAAATAAAAGGGTCACCACCAAATTATGATCTCGATTACGAGAACATTGGTGGAAATTAGAGACATATAATTGGAGGAAAAATGTAAATATTTATAGGTAGTGATTGAGGTCATCAATCACAAACATGTGTAAAATTGAGGTCCTTAAATTCATCAATCTATGATGATTTGAAATACCCTCGGTTCAACAAAACATAGGGTATTAGGATAACACATTTTTGACGTTTCAAAATATCTTAGTTGAAATCCCACATCGAAAAATGAATTAATGAGGCCTCTATTTAAAATAATGAGTCGAAAGTATGAAGATTACCGAAAATAACACATACTAGGGTTCCATGTAGGAAAATATGTATATGGAAGAAAAATCTAACCATCAATTATCTTATGGAGAGTGGTAGAGAACATGGCTATGAAAAGGCCAACAATCCCAAAGCCATAAATTAGTGATGATTTAAGGTACCATCTAGGAAAACATTTTTGTTCTAAGTTGATTTTCTTAATGTTGAGGAATTTATTTATGAGATTGGAGAAGATCATAAGGAGATATACTTACTTTATAATTAGAGTTTTATCCATTAATAAATTTCTACCACAAACTCATCTTTCACTCTAATAGATAATAGAATGTAAAAAATTATATTTACACTATTCGTATAGGGTTCCAAAATAAATGAATTTATAATTCATCTACAAGATCTTTTAATAAAAACAAAATTATTTAATCCAGGAAATCTCGTGGGCCAGTGGTAGGTGATACACCCTTGTCGCCCTTCGGTTGCGGGTTCAAGTTTCTCAGCCTTGCCGGACGCGACGGGTTGCCACCCGACCTCCGGGTTGTCCTTTTATGGCAATCCAAAATAATCCAAACTAGAACTATCCAAAATACTTCTGTCCAAACTCACAGTCCAACATTTATAAGGAAGGTAAACATAATATAGATCCTTTTTACCCCGTAATAGCATATGAATACCTTCATCATGTATTACCATATTCCTTATTAATTACATTCATGCTCCTTTATTCCATATAGAATGCTGGATATACTTCATTAATCCAAAAATGTTTTAAACCCCAACAATGATGGAATATACAAATCATTAATCAGTTCCAAGGTAGTCAAGAATATCCAATATAATTTATCCAAAACAATCACATATTATTCCAAAATCACTACCTTAGTATCAGAACTATATTATGATTTATCATTCTCTCAACCATATATTTTCCAGAAATTTATCCTGCTATTGAGTCACTTTTCTTTGTTCCACACAATCTCAAGTCCTTAATGAAATAGTACTGTCGTACAATCCTTATATACTCCATAATTATTATAAAAAGTACATTGTTGATACAACACTCAATTGACATAATCAACATAAGAACTCTAATCATTCCTCTACATCTGTGGTAGTATCATAACATGATTATTATCCAATAACATCATTTGCGGCATAGTCTGATGACTGGGACATAGGTTCGCGTAGTGTCCAAACTCTTTGCAAATGAAGCATTGTACATTTGAAACCATTTTCTTCCCTTGTAGTCACATACTTTGTGCCCTTTTCCTCCACACTTATAACAAACTCTCATTCCTTTCAGGCAAGTTCCAGGGTGTTTCTTTCCACAGTTACCACATATGGGAAAATTCTTCTTTTCCCTCTTCCCTTTATCCATCTTTCTCTCTTCCATCCTTTTCTTCTCTTGCTTCCCTTCAAAGCCATAAGACTCAGTAAACTCTTTACTTATCTTATCAACACATGATATTATTTCTTCATATGATGATAATACATGGGAGACTATTTCTCTTATAAATTCTAGCTTAAGACCATGAAAGATATGATCCTTCCTTCTCTTTGGATCATGTGAATTTCTGGATTTCTCATTCCTTCCACTGGGCGCCATTTCTAAACAATGGCATACACTAGATCAGTTTATGAATCAAAATACATAATCCCATACTTATAAAACACTTAACATAAATTGAACTATTTATGGATATAATCCATAATCATAAAAATGTCTCCTTTGAGGATGTATATACTCATAAACCCTTCATAATGGTTTGTAAAGAAAATGAGAATTATCCTAAGCATATCCCCCTGGAGTGTCGTAACCAAGAGTGCAGCAAGGCCCGTTGTCGTGCACCAGTTCCCGTTCGAGTCTAGCTCAAAGCGGTGTTTTCGGGTTTTACCCCTAGGTACATCTGTGCCAGAGCCGCCTCTACCTGCTCATATCTAGACAGGGATGTATTGCTCGGAAAACTCACAAAATATCTACAATACCAAAATTCTAGGAAGTTCTTCTATACTAATCCTCAAAGTTCATCTTAGGTCTACGTGCACTAATCAGAGTTTATCTAAATCTAGCTTCCAAGGTTTGTACTAAACTTCCTCTGATACCAACTGTAACGCCCCGACCCTAGTTACCCAGAGTCGGTGCATTATTACATAACATTGGCATGATCAAAAGAAAGATCAAATCACAAAAGACCGATTGGTTTAGTAGCCTTGGAAACACTAGATATATTCATAAGTCTTACATTACATCATAAAATGAAAAACTACTACAACAACATATTGTCTCCATAAAACACACTCATTTCCCCACATAATATCCCTGCAGGTCATTCATAATTTACTTCTTCACTTCCTGGGAAAAATAAAACATAGAAAAGGGGTGAGCTCAAATGCCCAGTAAGGATAACAATATACCGGAAACATTCATAAATAAGAATAAACATTTAAGGCTATGTATAACTAAAACAAAATCCTTTTAAACTTGAACTTCAACATAGTATGGCAAAAGTAAAATGAAATAATGCCATTTACTTGTTCACATGGATATTCTACTAATCGAATAATCACATGCAATATCAATAACCACTTTCATAATGTTGGAATGCATAATGCCAGACTATCATAACCACATAGCCAAGGCCTCGTTCCAAGACTACAAATAAGATTTTTCCAAGGCCTTGTGCCAAGACACTAGTTTGTCTCATGAGACCTACCGATGCATAGAGGAGCAATAGCGGGCTCCACCCGTCACATATTAAGTCCAATGCATTCCCATATGAAAAGGTTTAAACATAACATAAACATTCGTATTAAAACTAGAATACGAAATGTAAATAATTTCACCATAAACTATGAATGGTATAAAAATAGCACATCCATAGTCAAACATATCACAAAACCTTCAATACAATATAGAAGTTTTGTATCATAATAAATCAACTTCAAATAAGCGTATAATCCATCAAAGGATGTTGACATAGATGAAATCAAAACACTTTTTGGAGAAATATCTCTTTCTATTTTTGAAAGCATTTAAGATCCATATAAAATAAAACATTTTCTTTAAAATATTCTTATAATCTTGTAAGGAAAGATTTGAAGATTTTATAACGGCAGAAAATAACCGCACTCGCCGTATAAGTTAAAAAAACGTTCTTACCTTAATTCTGTCGAAAAGGTTAAAAAGGACCTTGTTTTGAAAACGACAGAAAGATTCCTCTTATAAAAAGTCAAAAAAGGGTATAAATGAATTTAACCCATATTCTTGTAAATAATAAAAATGTTTTGAAATACATTTTGAAGAAACATGGATGTGGATGATAAAGAGATCCCAGTAGATTATTACGTATAAACAACCTCGGATAATGAAGAGATTGTAAAAATAACCCTTACCAATTTGGTAACTTATGAAACATACAACCCATGAAAGAGGTATCATACAATGAATATGTAAATACACATAAATTAGAGTGTATTACACAACGAATATAATTATGCGCAGTACATACACCACACAAAAGGTGATGGTGGCAATATGGCATGAATCTCACGGGAATAAGGAGTGAGATGAAAACCCCTTACCTTGTACTTTTCCTTGGTTGGGGTAGTTTAACCTCCAGTATAATGGTGAAATACATGTTATTAAATTATTCAAGAATCATATATATTAATATGATATCATATATGATCTTTTAATATTGATTTGAGAATAATCTCTTAGTATTATCATTGTTTCGGGTGTTAACTTACTTGTTTTTTTTATATGTTTTGTTACGTAAGACATGTTTGTAAAGGATAGGTTGTATATTATTCATATCCAGAATGATATCAAGTCCTTAAACATCATTTTTTAAATCATCAAATGATAATTATACTTGAATGGATACGATGGAGAATGAATCTCATCGCGTTCGTGGAGACGGTAGTCCGTACGTACGCACGAGCGACAATATCATTCTTTTGATATTAAAATAATATATAAATGGATGGTATATCATATATACTGAATCATTAACATGTTATATTTATTATTTACATGAGTTATACATCATTATTATACCCATCCAAATAATATTATATTGAATAACAATTACACCACGACGTGGAGACGGTAAGCCGTACGTACGCACGTATGGTGACATGTTATTCAAAGGCTGGATAGAATACTGAATATGGTTGTACCATATTTATAATAACATCATAGTATATATATGATACTGGAGTTATTATTTTATAATGGTAACAACAAAGGAAGAAGAAGTGGAAGAGGAAATGAACTTGGAAAAAGGGTGGTGAAATCATTACCTCTTCTTCGGGTTCTTCCTTTTGATTTGATCAAAAGGGCTCCTTAGGTTGGCTTTCTGATCAAACTAAGGCCTCTAGGTTGTATTGAGGGAAGTTGGGAGAGTATTTGGGCAGAGTTTGGCCGAACCAAAAGGCTTTGAAGGTGTGAAGAAATGAGAAGGAAGAGTGCCCTTTTATAAGAGGGGTGAGGGGAACCTTTGGAAAAGCTAGAGATATTAGTTTATAATAAATTCATAATCGGTTTCCAATGGCTCCAAAGTTTACTATTCAACGTTTAAGGTGGTGATGGGTCGAAAAAAACTCAACCAATAGAATTTAGACAGGTTTGGGTACTTATATTAACCTTATCTTTCAGTATTAACTCTAAGTTAATTAGTTTCACTTTTACAATGTCTCTTTGTATTTTTATATAATATGGTTAATAAACTTACTATATACATCCAAGAGACCCCCAAGTGGTCCATTAATTATGAACCTATCATTATATAAGTCTCTTGGCCGAACCTTAGATTTTTAGGAATTTAATATCAATTAATAATATAATATTTTTTAAGAACTCTTTTATGTCAATTTTGACACTATTCAATAGTTGATTTTTTTGAAACTCATAACAGATTGATTACTTCTAAAAAAGTAAATTAAATCAATCCTAATATATCATATTATCCTAGAAAATTAGTTTAATTCATTAAAAGTTTCATATTATATTTATTTGGGTATTTATAATATCAATTAATTTAATGTTTCACTATTTTAGTAATTACTGGTTCATCATTGTTTCATAAATAAAATAAATTATTTAATGTCTAAAAATTATAA
This sequence comes from Viscum album, assembly GCA_963277665.1. NCBI lineage: Eukaryota > Viridiplantae > Streptophyta > Magnoliopsida > Santalales > Viscaceae > Viscum > Viscum album. The sequence goes on from OY728147.1 coordinate 446,178,290, forward strand.
ATAAAATATCATTATGTAGGAAATCCTTTTATCTTTCTAATGAATATTTATAATCTAAAATCCAACATATATAACCCTATGAAATAATTTTTCTTCTAAAAGATATATGCTTGTGTCATTTTTGTATTCATTTTAACTTAATTAAAATAAAGTGTCCCTATCACCTACAGGTGGCACCATGGGGTCCCCAAATCGACCCAAAGATGACTATCGTCGAACATGTATCAACCAATAAGTCTAGGACATGTTTTAGGGTAATTTAGTATTATTATAATATTATTTTTTAATCCTTATTTACCAGATCTACCCTTAACCATGGTAAATAAAATATTTACCACAGTAATTATTCAAAATTTCTAAAAATAAAAGTTACCTATTTACACAATTTGGACATCCTGATTCCAAATATGGAATCCATTTTTCTAAATTCAAAACACAGAAGTGGCAGAAATTAATTTAAAATTAATATCCGCTGTCAAAACAAAAAGCATGTATTTAAGAGATAATAACTATCAAAAGATTGACACTTGTTTATGTTCGGTTTAATTGTAAAATTATGTCCAATGACAAAATTTATATTAAATGGTAAAAATATATTATAAATATACATTAAAACCACTCAAATTCATAATTTATCACTATTAATTATTTTGATTAAAAAAGTTGTTTTTAATTAAAATTTAGTAATTTTCACTATTCATCAAAATATGAAAGTTATCCGAAAAGTACCAAAATTTCACCTTAGGCTAAATTAGATATTCCGAATCCAAAAATGAAGTCCATTTTGAAATATAAAATATATATAATTTCAAAAAATTAGGTATTACTATTCATAACGGCTATTTTGATTGGTTGTGGTGTGTGTTAAAACTCAAGGTTGCGTACAACACATGCTACTGTATTATTCAAAGAAAGCGTACCGTGGAAGCTTGGGATGTTTCATTTTAAATTTTTGATGTCCCCATTTAGTCAAAAAGTTTAAAATATTGTATTTAAAAAGGGTTCACTATTAAAAGTTGATAAAAGTGAAATACTGAAAATGAATTTGTTCTTGCATTATGTCTAAGATACTCATAATATGGAAAAATTATAAGGATTATATAAAGTTTAAAATTTAGTTAATACTATTCATAACCTCTTTTGAATGGCTTTTTGGTAAGTCATGGTGAAATTGAACTCGGTGTTGCGTGTAGTGCAAGTTATTGAATTATTTTGAAGAAATAACACATTATGAATTCTTGGGGTGTTACAGTTGCACACTGTAAAATGACCAAATATAGAAGAAGTTAATAAATAACAAAAACAATATGAAAATCCAAACTAGTATCCATGAATGTCTTTTTCGAACTGTATTGGAGGACCCACATAACACCTATTGATAGACTAGTTAATTTATTAATGATACCATGTATTGAAGACCTTGTCCATGGTGGATAAAACATCAATCGACGATGTATTGGACCCTATAACTAGTGTTTGGGGGACCCAAATATCATGTAATTATATATAGTAAATTTCCGATATTAATTTGGTGGACTATATAATAATTAATACGATGGAGTACCAAACTCTAGGTTAGAAAAATGGGGACCTTATCCCCATCACGACATAGATTTAATGGTGTACCAGCCGAGTGAATTATTTTAATTTCCAAACATAAAACATTTAAAAAACCTATAGATCTATATTCTAATACTCTCTCCCATTATAAACACCAATGTATGTTCATAATAAACACATCCATTTATGATATGTGGATAAATTTATGATGATATTATATTGATCTTTCTAAAATGAACATTCATTGAAACAATCTTAATAATATCCCAATAAAGGAGAAGGGGTTACATGATGAGGACATTTGGAATGTCACATAGCTTCATATAATTCTATTAATAGGTCCATGTCACCTATGTTTCCTCCCATTGTTTGTTATGATGAATTTTTAATAGTGTTTTTAGTTTAAATTTTATATGTGTCATATTTTGTTGAATATAATGGAAAAATATACATTTGGAACCATATTTTGAAAATAAATAGAATAGAATATTATATTCATAGTAATTTTTATGTAAATTTTTTAAAAAAATGTAATTATCATATTAAACATTGTTTACATGAATTTAAATTTTTCTATGTATCATAAATAAATTTTACTTTTGTAATATTTTAATGGAATGTTCAGATATATTAGACATCGATGCAAAATAAACCATATAATTGATAATTGATATTGGGATAATTAATAAGGGAACCAATTTCCTACATATTACATGACTTTCAATTCACTATTTAATGATTCCATTAAGTTTATATTTTACCATTATTGATAGAGAAAAAAATATGAGTGTAGTTGAATTATATGAAATTTTTTTATATTGAAATTATAACCCCATTATTACATGTCATGTTTTCAAAATCAGTAAGATCTACCATGTGATAGGATTATAACAATATCTCCACTATTAGGGTAGTTGAACTATGTTAAACTACCTCATAATATGGGCCATCTTATAGAGGAGGGATTTGTCTAGCACGGTATAGATTTTATCTCCGGGACTATGATGGTGGTTAAACCCATGGAATAGAACTATATCAAGCAAACCACCTACCATTAGGTAAATCCATATGAGGCTTAATTTTTTGTCCTCCTATGGATTATAAAGGAATGTAAAAATAATGCTACTCCCTTTTGATAAATATTGTAATATTGAGGAAAAACAATTCAAAACATCATCATGGAGTTCTTATGTCATATCTACAGATATATAACCATGTTTGGTTAATCTAGTTAACCAAAATTAGAGATGTAGAATATAAAATATATGAAAATAAGGGTTTGAAATATTTATTAATTTTTTTTTATATTTTTTAAAATAATCTTGATCTATGATTTTTTTGTTGAATATATTTAAGGATATATTTTGATCTATATTTGGATTATTGTCAACTTTTTTATTAATATTGAATGAAAATTTAGTATTATACATGTATACTCAAGTAAAATTGGTTGATAAATTTATAATTTAATTTGAATGGAAAAGATTGATATAGAGATAACTAGTATTGTTCAGTTTTTGCCATGATTTATTATAGTCATGGTTTTTATTAAAGGTGTGAATAGAATATTTAATACTGAAGAAAACTAATTTTATGATTCTATGTTGGGATTGTTCAAACATATTTTCAATGATTATAACTAGGGTCTTTATGAGTGTATTAAAATTAAGCAATGTTTGGGGATTATAGTTCATGTCGTAGATGATAATTTTTATTAGGGAATGAATATAGTGTGATAAAATATTGCCTTCATAAACCAAACTAAAATGGATGTTACATCCATTGGGACAAGTGTTGTGTGGAGTGTAAAATCTAAATATTATTCATTATTGTTTAAATTAATATATATGATGTTTTGAAAATAATTTACTCTGCTTTTTGGGTACAATTTTTAATTTTATTTGTACATAAATTCATTTCTTGTATACATTTTTTCAATTTAATTTGACTTTATTTTATTCTTTATATATGTGTTAAAAATAACCATACCAAATCAATTAGAGTTACTTATATCCATTATAAAACATTGTGATTCATGTTTTTTTGTTGAAAAATATAAATGAATCATTCTCATTAAATCATCCTGGAATAAAAAAATATAGAATGGTGGTTGTCATTATTGATTTCAATAACTAAATAATTTGGGGAAAATTTCACTAAAATTTTAGCATCCCTATTTTAGGGGGAAATGATAATTTATCTATAAAATCCATAAATATACGATAAGTGAGGGATTTCAACTCGTACAATTAATATAATTATAAATTCATGAAAATGGATAATGTAAATATTATTTTCACCCATGAGTAAATAAATTTGAATCAAATGTACCAACATTGTTTTCTCTCTATAATAGAATACACTATATTTCTTATATAACATAATATATGGAATAATCAAGACATGAATGTGAAAATGATTAACCATTTCTGAATATAGAAACAAGATGATTATATGGATGGGAAATATGTATTTTCATATTATTATGGAAAGTAATGACACATATAGAGGATATTATAATATTTTTTATATTTATAAAACATTTATAGACTTGAATCCATTTAATTTCAGACGAACACATTTACATAGATACATAAAATAAAAAAACTGATTAGTCGATATGGAAAATATTTGGCTTTTTAGAACCCAAAAATTATCAAAAACAATGAATAATGTATTGAAATACCATTGAATATATATGAGAACACTACATAAGGGGAACTTGGTTATGATAATAAAATAATTGATGTGTTAGATATTGATTCAATGTTATCTAATAATATCTTCCCCCTAAATAATATATCAAGATTATAAAAATCATGTAGAATTAAAATATATCCATTCATTATATAATATGTATAATTTTGTTTGGAATCATAGATCTAACAAAATGGCCATCCAAAGATCGTAGAATGCTATATGAATAGATTAAGGAGGATATAATGAATTTTTAAAAAGAATTAATGAAAAAATGTACTAAAATATAATAAAGATACCCCAACTCTCATGAAATTATTGAAAATTATTTAAATAACATAGATATTTAAAAGACTAAAAAATAAAATTATCTGATGAAACATGAAATTAATGAATAAAAAAATAATTCTATGAAACAAGATTAATTAGAGAATATAAATATTTATGTTATATTTTTAAAAATGTTTTTATATAAAATAATAATTTTCCAATTTTTGTAAAACGATAATAAAACACCAATTTTTATAAATGATCATGAAAAAATATTGTTGCAATTTTCAATTGTTATGATTCAATGAATTAATATTTCAATATTTTAGTTACAACAAAAAATTATGACAATTTTTGAGTGACATTTCTCAAATCCAGATCTATGAGTCAAATTTTCAATCAATGATTATGGAACAATAATAATTAAGCAGTGAGTTTGATCTCAAGTAGGGAAGAGAAGGAAAATTTATATGATCTAGATAAATAAATTCATAATTTGATTTTGTTTTCCTGTAAAACAATAGTTTTTATTATAATTAATCATCCTGGGAGAATGAATCAAGGATATTTTTCAATGAGTATTATAATGTAAGGGTTGATGAAGAGTTAATAGCATAGATATACAAGAAATCATTAACGATTTTGAACTACTAGATTATATATTTGATAAAAATTGAATATATTAAATGGAAAATATCCTTAATATTTATAACATATCATTTAGAATTATCCTTACCAACATAACTATATAAAGGGACATCAAGAGGTTTAATAAATAAATATAATCACTCAAAAAATGATAATCTTATATTGTAATTTAAATATGTTATATAATTATGATAGAACTAAACACATTTGATGTAATATTACTTTCCTAAATCTTTGTATACTATGAAATGTTAAAACAATATATCTATATATTAGAACAACATATAGATAATTTGAGCAATTGGGTTATAGTTTTCTTGTTATCTAAAATACACAAGTGAATGTGGATATTTTATAGTTTATTTCCCATAATTTCATTAAAAATATATACTACATAAATTTTAGACAATTTGATAATTTTGGATTTAAAATTCATGGTTAAATTTAAAATCTACTAATTTTTACATATATTTAGTAATTGTAAAAAATGAGATATATTTAGTGGTGCATTCGAGAAGATAAAACATTTATCAATGGATAATTTTTTTTTAGTAAGTAATATTTTATATATCAATGTGTATGTTAGATCTTATTGAAATCCCTATATAGATAAAGAATATATGGTTTGTCTTGAAAAAAATTAAAAAAGTGATGTAAACCTCATTGGGAGAAGGATGACTAAGTAACAGATGAATGGAAAAAACTGTTGGATAATAAGGTTAACATCAATAATTTTAATTATATTGTAATTGACAAGATGAAAGCTGTGATCAATATTAAATTGAAATTTAAAAACAAATATCATTATCCGATTTTGTATTTATACAATTAAATTTACTAAAAGGATAATTTCCCATTTATATTGAATGATTCATGTATGGAATATATTGATTATTGTTTGTCGGTTAAAGATAATGAATAGTTCTTATAATATATAATTGGAATATATCCATTAGATAAAAATAATAATACTAAAATATTCCGATCATAAACCAATAAAAATGCATTATTATTAAATATGGAAGTGAAGACAAAATAAAATAGGAGATATGGGCACATCTACCATAATGGAACACATAGATGTATTTAATGTGACTTTTTTAAGGAGAAAATTGATAATACTAATGAACTAATATTTTTTATAGGGAAAAAATGAGTTTCAAAATATTGATTTCAATGGTACATGGATAAGGTAAAGGGATATACATACTATCTTTAAGATCACTATGTAAAATAATAAAGAAAAAAGAACATATTTCTTTCAATTATGAATGTGATATAATCTTCCTTGAAAGGCATGACTTATAAGTATGTTCATTAAATTATCCGAACAAAAATTTCAATTACAATGTCTTAATTCCAAGAAAAATGATTAAACTCTAAAAAATATCACTATTTATTAATAGGAGAATAATTTTCTTATGATAACTTTAGCATCCATATAAATTCATTAAGTCGATTGCAGGCATAGTAATTATTTTTCATAGGAATGTGTGGGGTTGAATGACCATTTAATTCACAAAATATGGAATATTATAACACCATATGTGGGAAAGTTTTTATGTATATTCTTTTAAAATAAATATCTACATGGTAGAACCAACTCGTATTTTTTTATGATTTTACTATATAGTGGAAGATTAATATCAATCAAGTCAATTTAGACTAGTTTATCTAGTTATTTTAAAATATAATATTATTAGCAAAATAATTTCTAATAATCTCAATATAATTATACAAAATGATTCATCCATAAAAAGGGATTCCTCTATCATTGGAATATTCATGAAAACATTATTTTTTCCATGTATTATATGAAACACCATGTTAAACCATTATAGATAATATTATTTTGAACATAATTAAAATTATTATTGTTTTTCACACCATGTGTTGGGATTTCATAATATCTATTTTGAAAATGATTTGATGTTGTAAAAAATTATATGATGAGAGAAATTATAATTCACTTTATTGAAAAATTCCATTTTTTTTAATGGATCCACAAATTTTCATTTCACATTTATATTGGGATGGTATTGAGAGAACACCTCTCAACAATTATATAATGTTGTTTTGGGGAATATTTTATTTGATTTATCACTATTTCGGTTAAATATGGATAATTAGAAAAAAACAATTAGGAGAAAATAGGATTCATAACACAATCCTATAGATTCATTAAAGTAGAAATTATTGTCTTTAAACATGGTGAATATAGGAACATGATCGATTTATAAAATATTTTGAAACATTATTACATTTGTTACACTTAATATATCAACAAGGAGAAATTTATGAAACATTTTGATTACAATATCTAAATTATGTATGAAAACATTTAATTTTATCTGACTTTTCTCATGGATGAATACATTAATGCAATGATCATAGGTTACATGGAATTATTGTCAAGACAAATTGGGTTACAAATATATTAAGTTGTTGGTGCAATTAAATATAATATCTGTTATTAGAAATGAACTTAACATACACCAGAATATAGAATCTATCTTTTTAACAAAACATTTTTTGAAACAATAGGTATTCACAATCATGAACTATGATTATCCAATGGAATTACTAACTACAATCAATAGATAAATAATGATAAATTTAGGTGAAAATATACATGTTATATTTTTGTGACATTAAATTTGAATGAATGTTGAAAGGCCATCTAATGTGATGAAATTTTAATTTATAATTTAAGATATGTTAATATATCTCTATAAAATAATATTGTGCGGAACCACTAGAAAAACATCTCCATAGATCGTTCATATCATCAAATATGATTATTTAGGAGTCTTAGTGTTGGGAATCTCTACATAATTGATTTATACATACGTATATCTTAAATATAAAATTATTCATATATAATGAATCAATTATGAGAGATATTTATTTAATGATTCTCTATCTATTTTTATCATGAAAACTACCTTGGATTTTATATAAGAATTGTTGTTGATAATGTCCACCTGATTTATTACAACAAAAACTATGGAAAAAAATATAAATACCAAGTTGCAGGAATAACTATTGTCATCAAGAAGATGATATTATAATACAATTTCCTAACTTATGTGAATTTTATCATCTTAGAACCATTTTTAAATGGGGTTCATACCACTAAAATTAATTAAATGTTAAAATAAATTATCCTCACTCCAATGATGGAAATTCATCAAGTTGTTTTAATAAAAAATTATTAAAACAATAAGACCATATATTTTCTATTTATTCATTAATATAAATATACCAATTATGTAAATGTAAATTATTTATGGCTTCTATTTGTTTTTAATCTATCTCTTATGCTATAGAATTACCAATGGTGTGGAAAAAATTTCGTAGCACAACTAATCACAATCTTTCTAAAAGGCCAAAAATGACCTAATTGAGATATCACTTATACATGATACAATTCAATAGGACTATCACAATAATTGTAGTAATAATCACCTACCCACTCCTATTACTAACCTTCTTAACCTGATAGTTTCAGAATCTAGATGGGTCATATTAGTGAAATAAAATAACATTATATATAAGGGAATCAACCCCAAGATATGTTTTTTATTCTAAAAATTGATTATTTTTCTATAAAATATCGATTATGAGAAATATATGTGTGAATTAAATAAATTTATTTATAATTTATTATCATGTAGGTTTGGAATTAATTCCATCATTAAATTAACTAGAATAAATAATATCATGATTTTTTAAAAGATGATATAATGGAGGGTTGTGGTAAATATTGATGGATCACAAAGAGAAAATTATTGCCAAGCATGATGCAGGGTTGAAATAGATAGATTAAAATGGCATTGTTTTACCATTATGATTAAAAAATTACTAACAATAATATTTAATTGATGTGTAATTGAATTATATTATCATTTAGATATAGATTATGATATTTAATAGACCTAGGAATAATGGATTTAATTCGAAAAAACATTTATAGTACTTGAGGCCATGAAAAAAATTTAATTATCCATTTTGGGATCTATTTCAACATTTGATTACATTCCATCAAGTCCAATAACATATTAATTTTGATAATTAAACAAACATATAATCCTTGGAATACATTAATATATGGCTTTGCAATTAATTGGGTGACTTAGGTTCTCTGGTTGGATAGAATGTGTTTCATATGAATTGATGGTCCTTTTGGAATGCTATATCTATAAATGTACCAAATTAAAACTCATGTATCTGTTTTAATTTTATGAATTTTCTTAATAAATTTATCTCCGTATATAAATATCCAAATAATTATTTATTTATTAATATTTTGATTAAATATATAATATAAAATAATTTCATGTAAAACAAAAGTGTAATTATTATGTAAATTTTATATTTCTCTATTTCTATTTATTAGAAAAATGAAATTAAGTTATTGCTAATATTATTATATGTTTTATATTATTCATATTAATATTTAGTATAATACATATGTGAAATAATTCAAGAAACTTCATTCCAATGAACAGTAAATAATGATATCATTATGGTTGGGGAAATAAAAGGATATATAAACATGAATGTAATTCATCACTATAGTACATAGTCAACAAGAATAAATCATTTCTTCAATAAAAATAAATTAATCATTAAATATATTTTTTTGAAAGGAATTAAGTTGATAAAAAAATAAATAAAATGTAAATTAAAAAAAATTGATGTGATCATGGTATCTAATTATTATACAACTACCATAACCCAAGTGACTTTCTTGAATTATGATACAGAAAAATATAAATTTAATGCTTTAAATAAAATAATGTAAAATAATAAATGATAGTTTGTTGTGGTGGAAGAAACAATTCATGGATGGGGGAACATGATTTTATGAGTCCAACATCCCCATTATAATATCCCATTAAAATGATATTAGGGGTCAATTATAGGATTTTTGTAATTCCTATAGGTACATGATAGGTATCTTGTCCAAAATGAAGTTGGTATGGGGGAATGGTTTTGTGATGGGGCAACGACAACCACATGGGCATCAGAATATGGACTCATTGATACTACATACTGAAGGATAGAGTGGTTAAGGAATGATATATTGGTTGGATTATATTGGTGGTCATGGATATAGGGATATTTCTCAAAAAATGGTGTGATATATAGTCATACAAATTATAATTAGTAATGGTAATTATAGGTATTATGAAAATGTATGATAGATTACTAGGCATGGATTTGGTGTGCCTGAGTACTAGGAATATAGAAAATATTTTAACAAGAATAGGTGAAGGAGGAAGAGGATTTGTGGGTAGTGGCATGTGAGGAGTTTCTAGAAATATAATGAAAATTAAGGATGCATGTTTTTGGATTTTTTGGATACTATTAGGGGGTTACAAATTATTTCTTATCAATAACATATGGTGGTAACAAGAATTTGAATTCCAAATATAATTTTCCATTAGTAATACTATATTTTCCTATATATTTTTGAAATCATATGAAAAATAAAAATGAACAAAAAATTATAAATCACATACTATGCTCTCACATTTTCCACATTGGTGAGAATTATCATTTGATATAATTTAACGCAAAATAATTAAAACACAAACCTAGAATCACCCCAAAATATTAAATGCCCTAGAAAATTGTTAATTTAAATAAATATGTGGGATATATAAAGATATAATGATGAAAATATTTTTATATATCATAGTAATTAATAATTATATACACCATGTATGATCAATATATAGCTCCACATATAGTATTATATATAAATTCACTCTGTTTTACTTCAAATGATTCTATAATCCAATTCATCTCATCAGCGTCATTGGATATGATTCAACCCCTATCATTATACTCAAAAAAATATAGAAATGTCACTACTTAAATCATGAAACAATCATATTCAATTCAAGATAAATAATGGATGTGTGAAAATTCAAATTACTTGAATAAATGGATTAAAAGGAAATTCCTTGGATGATCTATATTCACACTCATAGATTTTTGATTTGAAATAAATAATATCCCATTTTGATAGTTATTTAATTTTAAAAATTTGAAAATTTATTTATTTTAAATTTATATATTTCCAAAAACATTAATTTTAATGAAATATTTTAATAATAGACCATTCATATATAACATTTAATATGTATATGAATTTTTTGATAAATTAAACTTCCTAAAATAAAATAATTATATTTTATAATCAGTCTATAATCTATATATATTCTATCTATAATTATGATAATATTTTCAATTCCTTTCCAAAATATTGCCTCCATGTAACTCTTTTTTAAATGTGTTTTTCCCATAAAAATGTTTCTCCCATCATATTTATTTCTCCTATACCTATATTCATCACAACATCCCTACCTACCCAACGCCTTTATTAAACCCCATTAATCAAATCCCTCTAATATACACTATGAACTGATATCCCACCACACCACATTTTCCTCCACATCCCCCTTCTCGGACCTCCTATAAGGCCCCAACCTTGAACATTACTTAATCTTGAGTTTCTTCAAGAATACACATTGAGGATCTTTTCAGGTTTAGAGTTTTAGATAATTAGATCATAAAACAATCATTACATTGCACATTTAATCAAAGTTGTTACATAAAATATAGTACTCATTTTTTCAATCAACGGAAACATATTTAAAATAAAACATGGATTCTTTCTTGACACTTCCCTTGACACTATCATCATATCATGTACATTTCCCTTGACCTATGAAAAAAATTTCAAAAACATGGGATGAGCATAAAAATATCAGTAAGGGATATAAAAATTGGGAAACGAAACATGAGTACATGTATACATAAGAATCAATGAAATCATACTTTACTCATAAAACATAATAACTTTAACATTCCTCATCACATCATGAATAAAACATAAAAATCATAAGGCATAAAGGTAACTTGAGGCATTCATAACATTCGTGCGTAGGGAGTAACCCTCTTGGTTACGTTTGGAATACCCATCATAGTATATTCCCTAAATCTCTTCGGAGTAACCTTAACATTTATATCCTTCGCGTTACACAATGCATTGGAGAGCTATATCAGGCTCACCCGCCCTTAGTTTATCACGGAACCACCTGTCTTCATAATAATTCCCAAGAAGCCTAACATAATCGTATCACATAAAACATAGATAAAGGAAACATAACATTTCCACATTTCAATCACAAGATATCAATTCAAAACATTGATATAATAAAAACATAATGAAAACCATTTTCAATACCAAAATAAAAGAAAAGTAAAACATGGTATTTATTTTTCTTTTTTAAAAAAAGGTATGGCGTGCCGAGGAAGCCGAAATTCAAATAATGGTCACGGTGGTGGAGAAGTCATTGTCGCTACATACGTATGACAAAAACATTCCATTTTGTCATTTAGTAAAACGCTTCATATAAAAAATATTCATTTTGGATAAACATAAAATTCAAAGGGGTTTATACACCGTATAAAACAAGGTTGTGTATAAAACAAAATATGCCTCAATGAAAGGAGATTGAGACGATGTCCCATACCTCGGGTCCAACTTCACTCGATCGTACTTTAACCTCTTGAATAATAAAATTGAGTTAATTTATACTTGATTAAGAACATTCATCATGTTCATTATTCCTTTTATATCACTTATTACCATGTTATGAACACTATGTAATTATTTATGTTAATAATGGCCGTTTTTTCGATCATTGGTACTTGAGTCCAAAATATAATCTTTATAATTAAAATTTCTTCACGTGGTAAAATATCCATTATATACAGAATTATATTCATGATGTAGATATCATATATGTCATATATATCCAGTATATTCATGCATTTAAAATATTACATAACATTTAGAGGTAAGAAATGAAATGCACTGTTCATGGAGATGGTAAGCCGTACGTACGTATGAATGTTTCTTCCATTTCTATTTCATATTTAATGGATTTAAGACATAATGATACATAATAGTATTATAATTCCAGTATGGTATCATATATAATATCATTTAATATATCCTTTATAAGTACCACATGTGGTATTAACGAATCAAATCACTTTGAGGGGGCGGTAGTCCGCACTTCCTAAAATGAAGATATCACGTTTACCCATAATGGAAACCATAAAGGTATGACATAAAGGAAAATTAAAGAAGCTTAAGGAAAACATAAACATATTATATATCATATACAAATATATTGACATCTTAATGGCCAATTTTGAAGGTGTTATATGAGTGTTGAACAATCATCGTTTCGTGAGGCATAAATTCGCCATCCACGAAAATAGTATGTTCTTTAACCATTAGATATAGGTGTGTGTAAGTGTAGCTAGAATAATTATTATAAAAACATCCTAGTATATTTAGGATACTGGTTTTGTTACAAAATAAATGAATAAAAATAGTTTAGGGGGTCGGAGAAGCAAAATAAAACATAAGAACACTAGAGAAGACAAAACCTTTAAAACGGGTAACTCTTTTTTATTTGAGCTCAAAGGTTTCCTTGGCAAGACTTATGCCCAAATTGAGCCTTATAAGAGAAATAGAGGGATATAGAGAGACAAAATGAGTAGGGGTTGGATGAGCCAAAGGTTTGAGAAGTGTGGGTATGGTGGTAGAGGTGGGGGCCTTTTATAAGAGGAGAGGAGGGGCACTCTTGGAATGTTTTAAAAGTTTACTTTATTATAAAATGATTTTCAGATTTTAAAGGTCCCAAAATATTATATTTCAAGGATAAGGTGATAATAGTTCTAAATCCACCCATCCAATAGTTTTTTGACAAGTGTAGGTCTTAGATTTTACATTATCTTTTCATTTTATTTAAATCGTTAAATAATGAGGTAATCGCTGCGTCATCATGGTGTCAAAAATAATATAATTTATTTAATGTATAAAAATTAAAAAAATATCATGATTTATGAAATCGTTTTAGCTTTCCAATTAATATTTATAGTAAAAAATATGACTTGTATAACCTCATTTAAAAATTGTTTTAGTAAAAAAACTCATGTTTGGGATATTTTTATTTTAACTTTAAATAAAACGTTATTAATGTTATTTTCCTACCAAAGTGCCTCCATGGGGTCCCCAAGTTGAACAATGGATTTTCTTGGTCAGCCATGACACATCCAATAAGTGTATGACATTTTTCTAGGTCATTTCATATTATTAAAACATTATTTTTACCTTAAATTACACTAATTACCTCTAATCGCGATTAAAAACTTAAAAGTTACTATTCACCAAAAATTATTTTAATCTCATTGAACCACATTTTACTTCTTAATGAAAACCATGTATGTCGGATTTTTGAAATTCAAAACACAGAGGTGGTAAAATTTCATTTAAATGAAAAATCAGTTTTTTTTAAGTACCACTTAGTGGTTTCACTATTCATCAAAAATTGAAGTTTTTCAGAAAAATACCAAAACTTCACCCTAATCTATATTTGATATTCCGGATTCAAAAATGATTTCTATTTTACAAAATTCAAAACATATAAGTTACATGTAACACCCTAGGTAAATAAAGAATATGACATTTTCATATTTATCCATTTTTGTGAATAAAATATTAATATTACTTTAAAGGGGACGCTATGCTCGATGGCATACCCAATACGCAAGAACGAGTTTCTTGGGAATCTTGCGTTGCACTCTAATAATAATATAATATTATTTTAAATAGTAGTTAACGCATAGCCGTTGTAATGACGGGAATGAACCGAACTAACTACGAAATGATTATATATGTTTGTCAAATATTTTTACTTTTATCCAATAAATGTTAGAGGCATAAAATGAGAATGAATCCAATTTTAAGCGTAAATATTCTAATATTCTTTAAAAGGTCGATTCACCACCTTTTGATGATGAACGTTTTTTAAGTCCTCTTTTTGACATTTTCATATGTTATATTGGTCCAAATAAAATTCTTCTTTAGAATCGGGACATCAAAATTTACATTGTGTAAATTTTTGGTATTTTTCCGATAAAGTTCATTTATTAATGAATAGTGAAAAATGTTGTATTTTAATTCAAAACCTCTTTTTAATCTAATTTATTTATATGATTATATTATCTATTGAATTGGTTTTAAAGTCCAATTATAATATATTTTTACCATTTAATCCAATAGTGGTCATTGGAATTAATTTCACTTTGAAATTGGACTTAAACTAGTGTCAATCTTTTAATAGATTTTGTTTCTTAAAAACACGCTATTTGTTTTGACAGTAGGAATTAATTATTAAATTAATTAATTCAACTTATATGTTTTGAATTTTGTAAAATAGACATCATTTTTGAATTCGGAATATCAAATATAGCTTAGGGTGAATTTTTGGTATTTTTCTGAAAAACATCAATTTTTGATGAATAGTGAAACCACTATGTGGTAGTTAAAGAAACTGATTTTTCGTTTAAATGAAACATTTCCACTTCTGTGATTTAATTTTCAAAAATCCTACATACATGGTTGTCATTAAGAAGTAAAATGTTGTTCAATGAGATTAAAATAATTTTTGGTGAATAGTAATTTTTAAGTTTTATTAATCGCGATTAAGGGTAATTAGTGTAATTTAAGGTAAAAATTAAGTTTTAATAATATGAAATGACCTAGACACATGTCCTACCCTCATTTTATGTGTCATGTCCGACCCGGAAAATCCATGGGTCGACTTGGGGACCCCATGGAGCCACTTTGGTAGGAAAATGACATAAATAACTTTTTATTTAAAGTTAAAATTAAATTGTCACAAACATGTGTTGTTTTTCTAAAACAATTTTTACATGGGGTTATACAAGTTATATTTTTTACTATAAATATTCATTATAAAGATAAAAATATTTCCTACATAATTATATTTTTTTTATAATTTTTAGACAGTAAATAAATAATTATTTTTGACACCATGATGATGCAGCGATTACCTCATTATTTAACGATTTAAATAAAATTAAAATATAATGTAAAATCTAAGACCTACACATTTCAAAAACCTATTGGACGGGTGGATTTAGAAACCTTATCACCTTATCCTCGAAATATATACTTTTGGGACCTTTAAAATCCGAAAATCATTATATAATAAAGTAATATTTTATAACTTTCCAAGAGTGCCACTCCTCTCCTCTTATAAAAGACCCCCACCTCTACCACCTTACCCAAACCTCTAAAGCCTTTGGCTCAGCCAACCCCTGCCCATTTCATCTCTTCCCATCCCTCTCTTAATCATTTAAGCCTCACTTTGGGCAGAATCCTTTCCAAGGAAGCCTTTGAGCTCAAATCAGAGAGAGTTACCCGATTTAAAGGTAGTGTCCTCTCTTGTGTTCTTATGTTTTATTTTTCTTCTCCAACCCTCTAAACTCTTTTTATTCCTTTATTTTTTAACAAAACTAGTATATTAAATATAATAGGATGTTTTTATGTGAATTATTCGAGCTACACTGACATACACCTTCGCTTAATGGTTAATGAACATACTGTTTCTGTTGATGACGAATTACTACCACACGAAACGATGATTGTTCAATATTCTTTTAACACCTTCAAAGGTGGACATTAAGATGTCAATATATTTATATATGATATATAATAGGTTTATGTTTTCCTTAATCTTATGTATTATTCATTTATGTCATACCTTTATGGTTTCCATTATGGGTAAATGCGATATCTTAATTTTAGGAAGTGCGGACTACCGCCCCCTCAAAGTGATTTGATTCGTTAATGCCATATGTGGGACGTATAAAGGATATAATTAATGTTATTACATATGATATCCTACTGGAATTATAATATACATTTATATCATTATTATTTCATTCAATTGAATACAAAAAAAAAATGAATGTAGCGTTCATGCGAACGTACGGCTTACCGTCTCCCTGAACGGTACATTTCATTTCTTATCTCCAAATGTTATATACTATTATAAGTACATATATATAATGGATATATATGTAATATATTACATCTAAATGATGGATATCATTCTTGAATTATAATATATATATATCTTATTTTTGTTTTAATTCAATTAATATGACAAAAACTGAAAGTAGCGTTCATGTGTACGTACGACCTATTGTCTCCATGATCGGTGCTTTTAATTTTTTATCTCAAAATGTTATGGATTAGTATAAAATGAATATATAAGGGATATATATGATATTTAAAACATCAATACTATTTTGGATATGATTTACCTATATCTACAGGGAAAATTCTTTTTCCAACAACTTCAATTTTTACTCATGTACCGAACATCAACAAAAACGTCTGATATGAAATCACTTTATTAACCAATTATTATAACTTTAAAATATGTGATATGAACTGAATAATAATCTTTAAAGGAGGTCCTTATGAATTTATAAATTGAACAAATTTTATTATTTAGGAGATTAAAGAATGATCGAGTCATGTCGGACACGAGGTAAGGGATCTTACCCCTACCTTTCTTTTTAAGTACTCTCCTTTATGTCACTTCTTTTAAGAACCTCTTTGTTATGTTGGGGATGTTATTTTATATTCCTATTTCTGTAAATTTTAGTTTAATATGATGAGATAACCTATTTGATCTCATCAATCCATTTTTGAAGTTTTATGTGGCGTCGTTAAGCTGCTGAGTTTTCGTAAGGTATTTTTCATCTCACTTTTATTCCTGTGAGATTTATGCTACATTTTCCACCATTTCCTTTTATTGGTGTATGTAATTCCCATTATTATACTCCTTATATAATATAATTACATTTATGGGTATTTACATATTCATTTTATGGCACTTCTTCAATGGGGTGTACCTTTCGAAAGTTACCCAAGTTGGTAAGGGAACCTTTCACCCTCCTCTTTTTAAAAGACTTCTTTTGTTATGTCTTTTAATTCACATAATATTATGTTGGGATATGTTCTTCTATATCCTTATTGATGTAAATTTTATGTCCAAGTTATGAGATAACATTTTTATCTCTCATCAACTCATTTTCTGAATTTTGAAGTGACGTTGTTAGGCTGTCGAATTTTACCAAGGGAACTTTTTAACCCAATTTCGAATTCTATGGGTTCAACATGTAGTTATTTAATATTTCATCCTTTTAATATTTGTGAATGACCTTTTATTTTTTTACACTTAATATCCACTTACATTGGGTGTATTTATATTTTTCACACATAATTTTGAGATTGATTTATCCTTAATTTAAGGATACATACTTTATAAGAGATTTCATCGCATTTTACATTTCTATTGGGACTTCATTGTTGTTATGAAGCAATTCAATCTTATATGGTGTATATACTGTCCTTTGGAATATTATATAATGAATACATTTATTCTCATGATATTATAAAGTTATGATTAAATGATATTCCTCAATTATTGTATTCAAGTGTCTCTAATTTTGGTAAAAACCCTTTAACCAAAATATCGCTTTAAATGTTTTAATGATTTGTTCTTATTAATATCCATGTTTTCAAAATGGTTTTAAAGATTTATTTATATGGATATTAATGGTTTAAAATGTTAAAAGATTCAAGGTGGTATGGGACACTTTGATTCAAAAATCTCTTTATTAAATGTTTTTGAAATGGTTTTGAAAATGGTTTTTTTGAATGAATTCATTATTTCAATATCCTAAAATGTTATATTGTGATTGAAATGTGGAAATGTTATGTTTCATTGATGAATGTTTTATGTGATACATTTATGTTATGGTTCTTTGGCATTGTTATGAAAACGGGTGGTTCCGTGATAAACTAAGGGCGGGTGAGCCCGATATAGCTCTCTAATGCATTGGGTAACGCGAAGGGGTTAAACGTTAAGGTTTATCTGAAGAGATTTAGGGAATATACTATGATGGGTATTCCAAACGTAACCAAGAGGGTTACTCCCTGCATAAGAATGTTATTAATGCTTCAATATACCTTTATGCCTTATGATTTCTATGTTTTATTCATGATTTGATGAGGTCTGTTAAAGTGCTTGTGTTTTACGAGTAAACTATGATTTCATTGATTCTTATGTATACATGTACTCATGTTTCATTTCCATATTTTTATATCCCTTAATGACATTTTTATGCTCATCTCAAGTTTTTGAAATTTTTTACATAGGGCATAATGATGAATAGGGTCAAGGATGGGATCAAGGAAAGATATTCTATTTAAAACATAGAACTAGACATGTTTCTTTTAAGCGTTTTTTATAGAAACTTAGTAGAAGTGTCTATATTATAATCTTTTGAGATGTAATAGTTATGTCCTAATTCTCTAAAACTCTAAACCTGAAAAGATCCTCAATTTGAATTATTCATTTAATTCAATATTAAGTAAGGTTTAAGGTCGGGGCCTTATAGTTGGTATCAGAGGTCGGTTTCGATAACTTTAGAGGTTAGGGTATTCTCTAAGCATAATTGACATTACCATAATGGTTAGGATTTCAGAAAGAGTCCTAGTTTTAGATAAAGTGAATGAGTTTGTATATATTAGTGTTTATCTTCCTCATTAGTACATGATGGTTTTGTTGATATACTCACACTGAATTTTCTGTTTTTAGTAAATGGATGGATCTAGGAGGCACCAAAGTGACAATGGGTTTGAAGGAAACTATAGTGGTTCTCTGATTAAGAAACTGGATGAAATGGGGGATTCAATGAAGAATGTCATGGTTGTTCTAAACCAACTATCAAGGAGTCATGATCAACCACTTGAACCTTGGTATGTTCTGTAATGCATCATGTATGATATGACCAATCGATGTGGAAGTTTAGGTAATACTTATAAAGGTAACCATTAGGGTTTATATGATCCTTACATTTTAGGAAATTATGGGTTACTCTATGATATAATAGAAAATGAAAGGCATGAGATAAAATTGAGGTTAAAATATGTTATGATTATTTTTGAAGATTTTATCTCGTTTTGGGGAATGTTTTAAGAATTATATAGTTTTGGAAAAAGGACAACACGCAGACTGCGTGACAACCCGTCGCGTCGGACAAAGCTGTGGGAATCGAACCCACAACCAAAGTGCGACTGGTATTTATCTCCTACCACTGGACTACGTGAAGTCCCTGGTCAGTATGACTATATATTTTTAGTTAGATGATTTTAGGAATCTAGAATAAGTTTATTTTGGGTTATCTATGGATATGATTAACCTATCATGGAGGATATGTGATTAGGTTAATTACTTTTTAATATGAGAATTTAAGAGAAACTGATGTTATTTGGAGATAAAAGTTAATTTGTACCTTGGAAGACTATGTGATTAAATCCTTCAAATATTTGGGTTTCAATATTAGTTTGGTTTACTTTGAAGATTTTTATGGACAATTGTTTATCGAATGGTCTTCGTTGAACTTTGGGTTTTTTTTGTACAAATTTTGGAGATTAAGAATAGATTTTCTTTTTATAAAGGATTATACTTATGTGGATTATCTGATCTCATACTAACAATTTTGGTTTTTGTTTTTGTCTAAATACATGGAAAATATATAGTTCTCTTTTTTGGATGAGGTGATTCTCAAGAAGTTGAT
Source organism: Viscum album (assembly GCA_963277665.1). Classification (NCBI taxonomy): domain Eukaryota; kingdom Viridiplantae; phylum Streptophyta; class Magnoliopsida; order Santalales; family Viscaceae; genus Viscum; species Viscum album. Next base: position 446,199,023 of record OY728147.1, read on the forward strand.
TATAGTACTCTTAATGCGAAGAAGTCTTCCAAAATACTCGTCTTTTGGAGAAAATATGAGTTTGATTAAAGAATCTAGTAAAAGTTGAAAGTCTATGTGACAAGTAAGTATGTTTCATTATGATTTTGTTAAGATACAAAATTAATTCCTCAATGAAGAGTAATGTAAAGAAAAATGGTTTCTATTAACTTTTCCTACTGGGGAATCTAATATCGTTTAACCCACCACAAGTTTGTGATTTTTTTATGGTTAACTTTCTCCTAGACATGTTTACTATCACTCTCCCTCAGAACATGACCCTTTTTTTCTTCCATGTCCATGTTTTCCTACATGGAATCCTAGTATGGGTTAACTCGGGTGACCTTTTTAATTCTCTTTCTTTATTTTAAAGTGATAGTTTTACTGACCCTTGTTCCGATAGGGGATTTTCAATTAAGTTTCCATGCCCAATTTTAAAAATTGGGAGGACGCAACTCCCAAAATAGGGGAAGGATGTAACACCCCAGGGTAAATAAAGAATATGAAATTTTCATATTTATCCATATTTGTGAATAAAATATTAATATTACTTTAAAGGGGACGCTATGCTCGATGGCGTACCCAATACGCAACAACGAGTTTCTTGGGAATCTTGCATTGCACTCTAATAATAATATAATATTATTTTAAATTGTAGTTAATGACTATCCATTGTAATGGCGAGAATGGACGGAACTAACTACAAAATGATTATATATGTTTGTCAAATATTTTTACATTTATCCAATAAATGTTAGAGGCATAAAATGTGAATGAATCCAATTTTAAGCGTAAATATTCTAATATTCTTTAAAAGGTCGATTAACCACCTTTTGATGGTGAATGATTTTTAAATCCACTTTTTTACATTTTCATATGTTATATTGGACCAAATAAAATTCTTCTTTAGAATCGTGACATCAAAATTTACATTTTGTAAATTTTTGGTATTTTTCCGATAAAGATCAATTTTTAATGAATAATGAAAAATGTTGTATTTTAATTAAAAACCTATTTTAAATCTAATTTATTTATATGATTATATTATATTTTGAATTGGTTTTAAAGTCCAATTATAATATATTTTTACCATTTAATCCAATATTGGTCATTAGAATTAATTTCACTTTGAAATTGGACTTCAACTAGTGTCAATCTTTTAATAGATTTTGTTTCTTAAAAACACGCTATTTGTTTTGACATCAAGAATTAATTATTAAATTAATTAATTCAAATTATATGTTTTTAATTTTGTAAAATAGACATAATTTTTGAATTCAGAATATCAAATATATCTTAGGGTGAATTTTTGGTATTTTTCTAAAAAACTACAATTTTTGATGAATAGTGAAACCACTATTTGGTAGTTAATGAAACTGATTTTTTCGTTTAAATGAAACTTTTCCACTTCTGTGATTTGATTTTCAAAAATCCGAAATACATGGTTGTCGTTAGGATGTAATATGTGGTTCAATGAGATTAAAATTATTTTTGATTAATAGTAATTTTTAAGTTTTATTAATCGCGATTAAAGATAATTAGTGTAATTTAAGGTAAAAATAATGTTTTAATAATATGAAATGACCTAGACACATGTCCTACTCTCATTGGATGTGTCATGGCTGACCAAGACAATCCATGGGTCAACATGGGGACCCCATGGAGCCACTTTGGTAGGAAAATAACATAAATAACTTTTTTACTTAAAGTTAAAATTAAAATGTCACAAACATGTGTTGTTTTTCTAAAACAATTTTTACATGGGGTTATACAAATCATATTTTTTACTATAAATATTTATTAGAAAGATAAAAAGATTTCCTAAATCATGATATTTTTTTATAATTTTTAGACACTAAATAAATTAAATTATTTATGACACCATGATGATGCACTGATTACCTCATTATTTAATGATTAAAATAAAATGAAAAGATAATGTAGAATCGAAGACCTAAACTTGTCACAAACATATTGTATGGGTGGATTTAAAACCCTTATCACCTTATCCTCGAAATATATTCTTTTGGGACCTTTAAAATCTGAAAAGCATTATATAATAAAGTAATATTTTATAACCTTCCAAAAGTGCCCCTCCTCTCCTCTTATAAAAGGCCCTCACCTCTACCACTTTACCCACACCTCTCAAGCCTTTTTCTCGGCCAACCCCTTCCCATTTCATCTTTCCATAGCCCTATATTCATACTTGAAGCCTCACTTTGGTCATAATCATTTCCAAGAAAGCCTTCGATCTCAAATCAAAGAGAGTTACCGGATTTAAAAGTAGTGTCCTCTATTGTGTTCTTATGTTTTATTTTGCTTCTCCAACCCTCTAAACTCTTTATATTCCTTTTTTTGTAACAACACCAGTATCTTCAATATAATAGAATTTTTTATGTTATTTATTCGAGCTACACTTACACACACCTTCGTCTAATGGTTAATGAACATACCGTTTCTGTGGATGGTGAATTACTACCTCACGAAATGATGATTGTTCAATATTATTTTAACACTTTCAAAGGTGGCCATTAAGATGTCACTATATTTATATATGATATATAATATGCTTATTTATTACTTAAGCTTCTGTATTTTTAATTTATGGCATACCTTTATGGTTTCCATTATGGGTAAATGCGATATCTTCATTTTAGGAAGCGCGGACTACTGCCCCCTCAAAGTGATTTGATTCGTTAATGCCATATGTGGGACATATAAAGGATGGAATTAATGGTATTACATATGATATCCTACTGGAATTATAATATAACTTTATATCATTATTATTTCATATCATTGAATACAAAAAAAAGAAATGAATGTAGCGTTCATGCGTACGTACGGCTTACTGTCTCCATGAACGGTACATTTCATTTCTTATCTCCAAATGTTATGTACTATTATAAGTACATATATATAATGGATATATATGTAATATATTACATCTAAATTATGAATATCATTCTGTAATTATAATATATATACCTCTCATTTTTTATTTAATTCCATTAATATGACAAAAAATGAAAGTAATGTTCATGCATACGTACGGCCTACCGTATCCTTGAACGGTGATTTTAATTTTTTATCGCCAAATGTTATGGAATAGTATAAAATGAATATATAAGGGATATATATGATATTTAAAACATCAATACTATTTTGGATATGATATACCTATAAGTACACGGAAAATTCTTTTCCAACAAGTTCAATTTTTACTCATGTACCGAACATCGACAAAAACGTCTGATATGAACTCACTTTATTAACCAATTATTATAACATTATAATATGTGATATGAATTGAATAATAATCTTTAAAGTAGGTCATTAAGAAATTATAAATTGACCAAATTTTATTATTCAGGTGATTAAAGAATGATCGAGTCATGTCGGACACGAGGTAAGGGATCTTACCCCCCCTTTCTATTTAAGTACTCTCCTTTATGTCACATCTTTTAAGAACCTCTTTGTTATGTTGGGGATGTTATTTTATATTCCTATTTCTTTAAATTCTATTTAAATATGATTAGAGACCCTATTTGATCTCATCAATCCATTTTTGAAGTTTTAAGTGGTGTCGTTAGGCTGCCGAGTTTTCTTAAGGGATTTTTCATCTCACTTTTATTCTCGTGAGATTTAGGCTACATTTGCCACCATTTCCTTTGAGTGGTGTATGCACTGCCAATTTATATACTAATGTTGTAATATAATTCCATTTATTGGTATTTACATATTCATTTTATGAAAATTCTTCAATGGAGTGTACGTTTCGAATGTTACCCAAGTCGATAAGGGAACCTTTCACCCTCCTATTTTTAAAAAACTTCTTTTGTTATGTCTTTTAATTCACATACTATTATGTTGGGATATGTTATTCTATATCCTTATTGATGTAAATTTTATGTCCAAGTGATGAGATACCCTTTTTATCTCTCATCAACTCATTTTATGAATTTTGAAGTGTCGTCGTTAGGCTATCGAATTTTATCAAGGGAACTTTTTAACCCAATTTCGATTTCATTGGGTTGAACATGTAGTTATTGAATATGTCATCATTTGAATATGTGTGAATGAACTTTTATTATTTTACACTTAATATCCACTTATATAGGGTGTATTTATATTTTTCACACATAATTTTAGATTGATTTATCCTTAATTTAAGGATACCTTCTTTATAAGGGATTTCATCACATTTTACATTTCTATTGATACTTTTGTTGTTATGCACTAATTCACTCTTATATGGTGTATATACTGTCCTTTGTAATTTTATATCATGAATCCATTTATTATCATGATATTATAAAGTTATGATTAAATGTTATTCCTCAATTATTGTATTCAAGTGTCTCTAATTTTGGTAAAAACCCTTTAACCAAAATATCGCTTTAAATGTTTTAATGATTTGTTCTTATTAATATCCATGTTTTCAAAATGGTTTTGAGGATTTATTTATATGGATATTAATGGTTTAAAATGATAAAATCTTCAAGGTGGTATGGGATAGTTTTATTCAAAAATCTCTTTATTAAATGTTGTAAATGGGTTTGAAAATGGTTTTTTTAATGGATTCATTATTTCAATATCCTAAAATGTTATATTGTGATTTAAATGTGGAAATGTTATGTTTCCTTGATGCATGTTTTATGTGATACGTTTATGTTATAGTTCTTGGGCATTGTTATGAAAACGGGTGGTTCCGTGATAAACTAAGGGCGGGTGAGCCCGATATAGCTCTCCAACGCATTGGGTAACACGAAGGGGTTAAACGTTAAGGTTTATCCGAAGAGATTTAGGGAATATACTGTGATGGGTATTCCAAACGTAACCAATAGGGTTACTCCCTACGTAAGAATGTTATGAATGCCTCAAGTTACCTTTATGCCATATGATTTCTATGTTTTATTCATGATTTGATGAGGTATGTTAAACTGATTATGTTTTATGAATAAAGTATGATTTCATTGATTCTTATGTATACATGTACTCATGTTTTCTTTCTATATTGTTATATCCCTTACTGAGTTTTTTATGCTCATCCCATATTTTTGAAATGTTTTACACAGGACTTAAATATGAATAGGGTCAAGGATGGGATCAAGGAAAGACATGCTTTCTAAAACATGGAACTATACATGTTTCATTTAAGAGTTTTTTTATGGAAACATAGTAGAAGTGTCTAATTTGCAATCTTTTGAGATGTAATAGTTATGTCCTAATTCTATAAAACTCTAAACCTGAAATGATCCTCAATGTGAATTATTCATTTAATTCAATATTAATTAAGGTTTAAGGCTGGGGACTTATATTACATTAATTAATTTAATAATTAATTCCTATTGTCAGAGCAAAAAAGTGTGTTTTTATGAAACAATAAGTACCAAAAGATTGACACTAGTTTAAGTCCAATTTCAAAGTGAAATTAATTCCAACGACCACTATTGAATTAAATGGTAAAAATATATTCTAATTTCAATTTAAAACCAATTAAAAAGATAATATAATCATATAAATGAATTTGATTAAAAAGAGGTTTTGAATTAAAATACAACATTTTTCACTATTCATTAAAAAATGAACTTCAGCGAAAAAATACCAAAAATTTACACAAATTAAATTTTAATGTCCCGATTCTAAAAAAAAATTTATTTGGTCCAATAGAATTTATAAGAGTGACCAAAACTATATTTATAGACAGTTCTCCATCAAAAGGCGTTAAGTCGACCTTTAGTGAATGTTAGAGTATATATGCCTAAAATTGAATTCTTTTTATATTTTAAGCCTTTATCCTTTATTGGATAAATGTAAAAATATTTATCAAACATATATAATTATATTTTAGTTATTTCCATTCATTCATGCCAATTCAACGGCTACGTGTTAGCAACCATTTAAAATAATATTATTTTATTACTAGTGTGCAACGTAAGATTTCAAAGAAAATCTTTGTTCCGTATCGGGTACGCTATCGAACATAGCAACCCCTTTAAAGTAAAATTAATATTAAATTCGTAAATATTAATAATTATGAAAATGATTTATTCTTTATTTACCTGTGATGTTACATCTTTCCCACTTCTGGGAATTGCGTCCTCACAATTTTATTCACTTATCAAAATAAGTGGGGGTATTTATCCCTCATAGCATTTTCAAATTCCCATGTTACCTCTTCACTAATGTGGTTTTTCCACAAAACCTTTACCCGGTGAATTACCTTATTTTGCAACACTTTCTCTCTTCGGTCAAGAATCTGGACTAGTTGTTCTTAATAAGAGAGATTTTCTTCCAACTGAACTACCTCTAGGCTCAAAACATGATATGGACTTGGCATGTACTTCCATAACATTGAAACATGAAAAAAATTGTGTACCTGAGATAAGCTCGGAGGTAAATCCACTTGGTATGCAACTGATCCAACTCTCTCCAGAATTTCATATGGTCCAATGAACCTTGGACTCAACGTTCCTTTATTACCGAATCACATCACACTTTTCCATGGTGAAACTTTGAGAAAAACATGATCACCTACCTCGAAAGATAGATCATTCCTCCAGTTATCTGCATAACTCTTCTGCCTGCCCTAAGTTATTCTCATGTGTTTCTGAATCAACTACACTTTTTTCTGCCATCTCTTCTACCAATTCTGGTTCCATCAGCTTCCTTTCACCCACTTCATCCCATAAAGCTAGAGTTCGACACCGCTTCCCATATAATGCCTCAAATGGTGCCATCTGTATACTAGAATGAAAAATGTTATTATAAGAAAAATCAACCAAAGAAAGATGTTGGTCCCAACTTCCCCTATAATCCATCGAACAAGAACGTTGCATATTCTCCGATGTCTAAATTGTTGGTTCTGACTGCCCATTTGATTGAGGATGAAAAGCTGTACTAAAATTTAATTCAGTACCCAACGACTTCTGAAGGCCTTTCCAAATGTTATAAGTGAACCTGGGATCATGGTCAGATACAATGGAGAGAGGAACTATATGTAACCTAACTATCTCTTTAAGATACAAATGGGAAATTTGATCTAGGGAAAAAGTATCCCGTATAGCAAGGAAATGAGAAGATTTAGTCAAGCGATCAACAATAACCCAGATTGCATTATTACCTTGAGGTGTCTTCGAAAATCCCACAACGAAGTCCATGGATATATTCTCCCATTTCAACTCTGGCACTGGTAAAGGCTGAAGAATCCATTTCGGTAACTGCCGCTCTACTTTAACCTGTCGACAAGTCAAACACTTCATAGTAAAATCAGAAATATCTCTTTTCATTCCATCCCACCAGTAAAACTCCCAAAGATCTCTATACATCTTAGTATTGTCAGGATGAACTGAAAATGGAGAACTATGAGCTTCACATAACAAATCTCTCTTCAACTGTGAATCACACGGCACACACAATGTCTTCCCAAATCTCCAAACAAAATCATTATCAATGTTTAATTCAGGCAACTTACCCTTCTGAACCAGCTCTACCTTTTTCTACAACTCGCTGTCTTGCTTCTGTGCTTGCTTAATTCTGTCTGATAGAGAGTATTTCACTGATACCTGAAACAAAACAGAAGGACATCCTGCACCAACAACTTATATGCCAAAGTTCATCAAATCCTTAACCAAAGGATCACGTTCCAAATGCAACATTGTTAATGAAGCATTACTTTTTCGACTCAAAGCATCAACCACTTTATTTTCTTTTCCCAGATTGTAATGAATTGTACAATCATAATCCTTGATTAATTCAAGATATCTCCTCTGTCTCATGTTCAATTCTTTCCGAGTGAATATATAATTTAAAATTTTGTGATCAGTATATATTTCACACTTTACTCCATACAAATGATGCCTCCAAATTTTTAAAGCGAAAAAAACAGCAGCTAATTCAAAATCATGTGTAGGGTATATTATCTCATGAGTTTTCAACTATCATGAAGCATAAACAATTACCTGATCATTCTGTATTAGGACGCAACCAAGACCTTTCAATGAAGCATCATTGTATATAACAAACTCACCATTCCTAGACGGTAGTGCCAAAACTGGACCATTAACCAATCTTCTTTTCAGTTCCTGAAAACAATCATCACATTCTTTTGTCCAGATAAACTTAACACCCTTCCGAGTTAGCTTAGTCATTGGACTAGATAACCGTGAAAAATTTCTAACAAACCTTCGGTAATAGCCTTCCAAACCAAGGAAGTTACGAATCTCAGTTACATTTGTTGGTCTTGGAAATTCTTCAACAACGATTGTTTTTGCAGGATCAACAGTTATTCCACCTTTAGAAACAATATGACCAAGGAATGAAATTTTTTGCAACCAAAACTCACACTTGCTGAATTTCCCATGCAATTTATTTTCTTTTAAGGTTTGAAAAATAACCCTTAAATGACTTTCATGTTCCTCTTTACGTTTATAAAACACCAAAATATCATCAATGAAAACAACCACAAACTTATCCAAAAAGTCATGGAAAATTCTATTCATTAAGTCCATGAATACAGCAGTTTCATTGGTTATCCCAAAAGGCATTACTACAAATTTATAATGGACATATCTTGTATGAAACTCAGTGTTCAGAATATCTGCTTCCTTTACCTTCAACTGATGGTACCCCGATCTCAGGTCAATCATTGAAAAAAACTAAGCTCCCTAGAGCTGATCAAACAAATCATCGATATGAGGCTAAGGATACTTGTTCTTAATAGTGATATTATTCAAGGATCTATAATCAATTCAAAGTATCTTAGAACCATATTTATTTTTAACAAATCAAACTAGAGAACCCCATGGTGATGTACTTGGTCGAATTAATCATTTATCTAATAAATCTTGCAATTGCTCCTTCAACTCTAAAAGTTCAGTTTGAGCCATTCGATAAGGGGGTTTTGAAATGGGCTTAGCCTCAGGAACTAAGTCAATAGTAAATTCAACTTCCCGATCTGGTATTATTCTAATAAACGCATTAGGAAAAACATCAGGATACTCATTTACCACTGGCACATCATTAATATGAACAGTTCCCTTGTTTTCAACGATATGTGCAAGGTAACATTCATTTCCATCTTTTACAAGTTTCTCGGCCTCTTGATATGTTATCAACAGTAAGGGTTTATTCTTTTACACAAACTGAAAGTCTTTCTAAAAAGAAACTTCTTTATCTCTACAGTCAATCTTATCATGGTAAATAGAGATCCAATCCATACCCAGGACAACATCAAACTCTTCTAGAGTTAAAATAATAAGGTTTGCAAGAAGGTTCTTTCCACAGATAAGGATAGGAAGATTCTTATAAATTATTTTTGCCTCAAAATTTCCCCCAGGTGTTTTTACCACAAGTTCAGGAGTCATTTCATGAGATGGTATTCTCATTTTACTAGAAAAGTTTTCAGAGATGAAAGAATGTGTAGACCCCGAATCAAACAACACACTGGCACAATCTGAAAAAACAAAAAAAGTACTTGATACCACTTCATTTGATGGCCCGACATCTACTGAAGTAGATGCAAATTATTTCACCACCCCTTTCTTCTTGTAGTCTAACTTCTTCCCATCACTCGAGCTCTTTGTCGGGCACTCGTTTGCTTAGTGACCCATCTCATTGCACCTAAAAAATTTCACTGACTGTAAATCAAATTTGGTCTTACCATCACTCTGATCTTTTTCAGTGAAATCACGAGCCTTATGTCCCTTCTTACCACATCGGTAGCACTTTCCAGAATTCAGAAGACATTCCCCAGCATGCCTTTTACCACATTTATCACAAAATGGAAACTTAGTTTTCTTACCATCAGACCTTTTTGAAGAATTCTTTCCTTTCTCCTGCCACCTCGGTCTCTTCTTCTTCTGGTTTTTATAGAACACTTGATCATCGAAAAACTCAATTTCAACCTTCTCAGCACATCGAACAAGCTTTTCATTACTTTTGAACTCACGAGAATCAAATTCCCTTCGATATTTTGCCTTTAATCCTGAGTAAAAACAATTGATTTTACTATCATGGTCTCGAATAAAATTTGGAGAATACCTTGCCAATCGAGTGAACTTTTCTTCATAGGAAGCCCCTGAGTCTTCATCTATCCTCAATTCCAGGAATTGTTTTTCCATCCTAAGTCGAACAGCCTTAGTAAAATACTTCTCAAGAAACATACCTTTGAATTCATCCATGTCGAGAGAATCCGTCTCATCAGCGTCCCTGATATTTTTAACAATCGACCACCACTGATCTGCTTCACCCTCCATACGGTAAATAGCAAGACTAACACATTGATTTTATGAACACCCCATGAAATCGAAAATCTTCTCTAGTGATTTAATCCACCCTTCAGCTAGCACAGGGTCAGATGATCCTCTAAATTATGGGGGATGTTGCCTCATGAAATGTTCCACCACTGACATGTTCCTCTGCGGTTGATCTAGATGATCTCGTGCATGGATACCACCACCATTTATCGCTTGAGTCAACTACGTGATTACTGCAACAAAATGTTCAGTTACAATTCTGACCATCTCAGGATGCTGATTCGGAAGGTCATTTCCTTCAGTATGCCTTCCTAGAACTGCTTCCCTATTTCCTCTGTGGAAAACCATTCTGAACAAACATGTCTTAGATGAAGAAACATCGTAATCTTCAAATGCTATATCATTTCAATTTGACCATAAAAAATACTTTTGGATATTCATTTAATAGAATTCTAACTCCTAATGTTTTCTAAACCGACCTCTAATACCAACTATAAGGCCCCAGCCTTGAACATTACTTAATCATTAGTTACTTCAAGAATACACATTGAGGATCTTTTTAGGTTTAGAGTTATAGATAATTAGATCATATAACATGCATTACATTCCAAAATTAAACAAAGTGGTTACATAAAAGATAGTACTCATTTTTCTCATCAACAGAAACATATTTAAAATAAAACATGGATTCTTTCTTGACACTTCCCTTGGCACTATCATCACATCATGTACCTTTCCCTTGACCTGTGAAAAACATTTCAAAAACTTGGGATGAGCATAAAAAGCTCAGTAAGGGATATAAAAATTTGGAAACGAAACATGAGTACATGTATACATAAAAATCAATGAAATCATAATTTACTCATAAAACATAAGCACTTTAACATACCTCATCAAATCATGAATAAAACATAGAAATCATAAGGCATAAAGGTAACTTGAGGCATTCATAACATTCTTACATAGGGATTAACCCTCTTGGTTACGTTTGGAATACCCATCACATCATATTCCCGAAATCTCTTCGGAGAAACCATAACGTTTAACTCCTTAGCATTACCCAATGCATTGGAGAGCTATATCGGGCTCACCTGCCCTTAGTTTATCACAGAATCACCCATCTTCGTAATAATTCCCAAGAACCATAACATAATCGTATCACATAAAACATACATAAAGGAAACATAACATTTCCATATTTCAATCACAAGATATCAATACAACAGATTGATATAATAAAAACATTATGAAACCCATTTTCAATACCAAAATAATAGAAATGTAAAACATGGTATTTATTTTTCTTTTTTATAAAATGTTATGGCTTGCAGAGGAAGCCAAAACTCAAATAATGGTCATGGCGGCGGAGAAGTCGTTGTCGCCGCATACGTACGAAAAAAACATTCCCTTTTGTCATTTAGTAAAACACTTCATATAAAAATTATTACTTTTGGATAAACTCAAAATTCAACAGGCTTTATACACCATATAAAAGAAGGTTGTGTATAAAACAAAATATGCCTCAATGAAAGGAGATTGAGACGAAGTCCCATACCTTAGGTCTGACATGACTCGATCATTCTTTAACCTTTCGAATAATAAACTTGAGTTAATTTCTACTTTCTTAAGAACATTTTTCAAGTTAATTATTCCTTTTATATCACTTATTACCATTTTATGAACACTATGTAATTATTTTTGTTAATAATGGTCGTTTTTTCGATCATTGGTACTTGAGTCCAAAATAAACTCTTTATAATTACAAGTTGTTCATGTGGTAAAATATACATTATGTCTAGAATTATATTCATGATGTAGATATCATATATTTCATATATATACAGTATATTCATGCCTTTACAATATTACATATCATTTAGAGGTAAGAAATGAAATGCACCGTTAATGGAGACGGTAAGTCGTACGTACGCATGAACTCTTATTCCATTTCTGTTTCATATTTAATGGAATTAATACATAATGATACATAATAGTATTATAATTCTAGTGTGGTATCATATATAATATCATTAAATCTATCCTTTATATGTACCACATATGGTATTAACGAATCAAATCACTTTGAGGGGGCGGTAGTCCGCACTTCCTAAAATTATGATATCGCGTTTACCCATAATGGAAACCATAAAGATATGACATAAAGGATAAATACAGAATATTAAGGAAAACATAAACATATTATACATATTATATAAATATATTGAAATCTTAATGTCCACCTTTGAACGTGTTATATGAGTGTTGAACAATCATTATTTCGTGAGGCAGAAATTCGTCATCCCCAGAAACAGTATGTTCTTTAACCATTAGATATTGGGGTGTGTAAGTGTAGATAGGCTAATTATTATAAAAACATCCTAGTATATTGAGGATACTGGTGTGTTACAAAAGAAATGAATAAAATAATTTAGGGGGTTGGAGAAGCCAAATAAAATATAAGAACACAAGAGAAGATACTACCTTTAAAACGGGTAACTCTTTTTGATTTGCGCTCAAAGGATTCCTTGGGAAGAATTATGCCCATTGTGAGGCTTCTAGGAGTAATATAGGGATGTGGAGAGACAATATGGGTTGGGGTTGTTCGATCCAAAGTCTTGAGAGGTGTGGGTAAGGTGGTAGAGGTGGGGTCCTTTTATAAGAGGAGAGGAGGGGCACGCTAGGAAAGTTATAAAAGGATACTTTATTATAAACTTCTTTTCGGTTTTTTAAGGTCCCAAAATTATATATTTCATGGATAAGGTGATAATAGTTCTAAATACACCCATCCAATAGGTTTTTGACAAGTGTAGGTTTTATATTTTACATTATCTTTTCATTTTATTTAAATCGTTAAATAATGAGGTAATCACTGTATCATCATGGTGTCATAAATAATTTAATTTATCAAATGTCTAAAAGTTATAAAAAAAGTATCATGATGTAGGAAATCGTTTTATCTTTCCAATGAATATTTATGGCCAAAAATATGACTTGTATAACCCCATTTAAAAATTGTTTTAGTAAAACAACTCATGTTTGTGACATTTTTATTTTAACTTTAAATAAAAACTTATTAATGTTATTTTCCTACCAAGGTGGATCCATGGGGTCCCCAAGTTGACCCATGGATTGTATTGGTCTTCCATGACACATCCAATAAGTTTAAGACATGTGTCTTGGTCATTTCATATTATTAAAACATTATTTTTACCTTAAATTACACTAATTACCTCTAATCGCGATTAAAAACTTAAAAGTTACAATTCACCAAAAATTATTTTAATCTCATTGAACCACATTTTACTTCTTAATAACAACCATGTATGTCGGATTTTTTAAATTCAAAACACAGAGGTGGTAAATTTTCATTTGAATGAAAAATCAGTTTTTTAAGTACCACTTAGTGGTTTCACTATTCATAAAAAATTGACGTTTTTCAGAAAAATACCAAAACATCACCCTAAGCTATATTTGATATTCCGGATTCAAAAATGATTTCTATATTACAAAATTCAAAACATATATGTTACATTAATTAATTTAATAATTAATTCCCGCTGTCAGAGCAAATAGCGTGTTTTTATGAACCAATAAGTATCAAAAGATTGACACTAGTTTAAGTCCAATTTCAAAGTGAAATTAATTACAACGACCACTATTGGATTAAATGGTAAAAACATATTCTAATTTAAATTTAAAACAAGTTCAAAAATAATCTAATCATATAAATAAATTAGATTAAAAATAGGTTTTGAATTAAAATACAACATTTTGCACTATTCATTAAAAATGAACTTTACCGGAAAAATACCAAAAATTTACACAAAGTATATTTTGATGTCCAGATTATAAAGAAAAATTTTATTTGGTCCAATAGAATGTATAAGAGTGACCAAAACAATATTTATAGATGGTTCTCCATAAAAAGGCGATAAGTCGACCATTAGTGAATGTTAGAGTATATATGCCTAAAATTGAATTCTTTTCGTATTTTAAGCCTTTATCCTTTATTGGATAAATGTAAAAGCCTTTAAAAAACATATATAATCATATCATAGTTATTTAAATTCATTCCCGCCAATTCAACGGCTACGTGTTAACTACCATTTAAAATAATATTATTTTATTACTAGTGTGCAACGTAAGATTTCAAAGAAACTCTTTGATGCGTATCGGGTACGCTATGGAACATAGAAACCCCTTTAAAGTAAAATTAATATATAATTCGTAAATATTAATAAAAATTAAAATGCTTTATTTTTTATTTACCTGGGATGTTACACCGCCACCTCCATGTCTACCTGCACCAATCCCTCTTCTGTTATACTCACATTGGCATAAAAACCCCTACACCTATGTCATCTCAACTATCCCCCATCACCCTTCTTGATACTCTAACCTATAATTTTTCACATCATGATTATGATGAATTTTATTTCAATAAACTAAATCATTGATTTAAACCCCTCCACCTCCACCTCATTTCATTTAGATTGATCATTATTTATTAATTAATTTATTATTCGTTGTTACAAATTGTATTCTCATTAACAAGTTAAATAATTTTTGGTTCGTTCGGTTAATTAATATATGAAATTTATTTTCTATAATCCCAAAAAACTATGAGAAATATATAGAAAGTAATGTCGCATTCTATTCTCCCAATCATTGATTTTTCACCTCTTGTTTTTATTTAACATATTTATCTTCACACTACGTAATTTAATAACCTACCTCTTTCCATGAAAAATGTTTAAACTCATGTTTACATCACATGGTACATAATTTATAATATATTATCCACTATTCCACATATGTAATAATTTTTTTAATTTTTATGCCCTGATTAGGGATGAATTTCTAAAACTATGAATAGAAGGGATGATAGAGTTGCTTAAAGGGAAATAGGGATTAATGTAATTATAAATTCACCGATATTTTCATCACATGTATCAACTAACTAGAAGACTCTTTTTTCATAGTTAATTTTTTTTTCAGATTATCAATATTATTAGGTTATACATGATCAATAACTATTTCATTTATTCCCATAGATTATTAATCGTTTTCCACAACAACTATATGCCTAGTAATTTTTCATTTCATCGATAGAATTATTTGAGTATAATTTTTATTGTTGATGTGAAACAATGCATAATCAGTAAAAAACCTCACCTTTATTACATAAAATTTTTACAATTATTAAATTTATTTCTTTAACAAATTATGATCAATCTAGAGATATCATGCCTATTATAATACACCTTTAATGATATGTAATAGTTACGGTAATATAATATTTATGGTTTTAAAAAAATGTTTCATATATTTTTCATTTATGCATGAATATTATTTACTTTCCCATTATAAGATCTCACATAGGGATGTACTTATTCCATCAATATATTATCATTTTAAGTAAAAAATTCATAATAAAATTTTGTAATCAACTGAAAAAATTAAAACATTAAGGCCCTTGGTGAATTTATTATTGTTATTTTATGAAACATATATATAATTATATATATTGATTTATATTTTATATTATTTCTATATGTATATTTATTTTCATGTAGAATATTTTTCATTCACATTTTTAGAAATTGCTAAAAATTCCATCTTAATCACATGGACAATGATTATAGAAGATAGTAATGAAAATTAATTTTATCTTATAATTTATAAATTCGTGAGGGTTTTAAGGTTACCCGTAATATAAATATTTAAATTATACTACCAATTGAAAATTTATACTAAATGTTTCTATACTAGTGAGTAATAAAATCAATCAATTTCATATCTAAAAAATTTATTTTCTTATTTGAAATTTATTTTCTTCTTGCTTCAATTTTGTTCCTACTGAAATAATTACGTTTTTAATCACTACAAAAAAATATCATGTTAGATTAAATTAAACAAATAATATTTTTCCATGTATAAAATAAATTATTATAATCTCCTTCAGCAATTGTCTCCCAGAATTCAGTGATTATGGTTATAATTTTTATAAAAATGACTTCTAATTTTTTATATTTGAAAAAAAATTATAACATGGGATTTAGTATCACTATTTTTTAATTAAAATATGTTATATTAATTAAGAAATCAATTTTTTTTAAACTATTTTTTCTATGTTTCAAAAATTTAATTTTTTTAGAATTTTTATTTTGTAATTCAATTGGTAAAAAAACCGTGAAGTCAAGGAAATGTTCATGAACACAATATAGGGAATCATGATATTGCCTCATTATATTGCATTCTATGTATATTATAATTTCAAGATATTACAAGTGATTTTGGAACAATATCTTATGATGTAGTTATTTAATGAAAAAAATTATTATAAATATTAATTTATATTTTATAATTAAAATAAAAAATAAATTATAATTCTAACAATAATATTTTTCTATGAATAATACATTTTCCATTTAATATCTACCTTTTACATAATTTTCTGTCAAATTGTATATTTAGATTCATATCATATATATCTAGGTGTATTCATAACACTAGTATTGAAAGAGTCAAATAAATACATTTTAGTCTTATAGGTTACTATAATAATGAAATAGATACCTGTTTATTATATGGAACATTAATTCAATCAATATTATTATTTTAAATGTAATTTCATATCATTACCATATTTTATTTAGTCATTAAAAATTAGAAGATTAATTTATTCTGTCATTTTAACCGATCCAATTATACACATTCATTCATAGGTATATATTACTATATAATGTCCTAAATAATCCACATAATACTACATCAAGAACATTTATATCATATGTTATATGTCATTTTTTTATTAAAAAAAATATACACATTCATGCTTATACTGTGTGGTTTTTTAAAAAAATAGATATAAAATGTTTTCTTTATAAAAATTTTATTTCAGTTATTTTAAAGGATTAAAACCTATTCAAATATTTCTATCAATTTTAATTATAACATTAAATATTAAAAACCATATATTATTTATTTATATAACAATATTCAACATAGTTTTCTATGTAATTTGTATTTATTTCCATAAATGATGAATTATTACAAAAAATAAAAATTTTTACCTTTACACTACATTTTTTTTAAAAAAATTCTATGAATCGCATAATTTATGTAAATATATCCATTGTTATGAACCCTACAAATAATATTAACCACACATGCCTGGGTATATTCACTGTTCTGAAATTGTGTAAGAACACGGTTCATCTTATGGGGTATGGATCATTCTATTTTAGTTGATACATAAATATTTGTGGAAAAGAGGTAAGGGGGTTTTTTGTAGGCATATTACACCAAGCAACATGGAACTGCACACCGTGTACTTATAGGTAAACACAATATATGGATGGCTACGTGCCATGGAATCTCGGAACATCGCCATTTAAAGGTTGGTCCCGAAAATTATATAGACATGGTGTGTAATATGAAGTAAACAATGTGTAATTTTTTTAAATATTAAATTAGGTAGTAACATCATCTTTAATCAAATTGACATAAGGCTTAGCCAGGGTCACCAACAATAGAACTGACATATATTTTCTTTTCTGATTGATCTTCTGAACCTTGATTCCTTCTCTATCAATTGTGTTTGAACTGATCGGCGAGCCCTCGTTTCCTATTGATCCTTTTTTTACTAATTAATTATTTCAATATATATATTTAAGGTCGATAGTTTATACCTGTTTTTAGATATATTTATTTCTAGGGTGAATTGAAGCGTGACACTGGAAGAGGAGAGTCATACTACGACAAGGTATGTGGAATTATGTCATTCTATAAATGTTGAGTTTTTTATATGAGCTGTATTTATGTCCGCCCATGTTTAGGGTTTAACCATGAAAGTAAATTGACCATTTTTTCTAATTATTATTATGTTATGAATTAAATTAATTCTATCGTGATTTATAATTTTGGATTGATTTAGGGCAACCCTATGGGTGTGTTCCCATTGAATGATAGTTTATGGATGTTTAGCTTAGGTTTCTTGTGAGGAATTCCTTTTTTACCTTATTGGATTGCTATGTATGAATTATTTTTATAATGGAATTAAAATTTTGGTATATTATGATTGATTTTATTAAGATGGTTTGGGATTAGTGAGTTCCCTTTTCCCCATGATATTCCAATTATCGTTTAAGTCTTGTGAAAATTTAATTCACATGATGGTTGATATGTTTGATGCCCACATGAGTTGTTTTGATATAAACATATAATAGTTTAATTTTCTGATGTTTTTTAATATGTGAAAGTTGATATACCGGGCTTTACCCTGATTGATTTGTTATGCTTGTGGGTGAAAATTTGTTATGCCTATGGGAGAAGAATTTTTATGCATGTGAGAAAATATTTATTACGAATGTGGGAGATGAGTTCTTTTACCTGTGGGAAAGGATTCGTTTGGCCTAAGGGAAAGGTGTTATTCAGGCCAACGGGAAGTGTTTTTGTAATTCCTATGGGAATGATGATGAATATGTTTTTCAAATGGAATGTTATATGACGCGTCTTCCAAGCCTAACAACAAGCTAAGATTCACTTTTCAATTTATGAAATTAGATGGCCTTATGAGGTGTCTGTTGAGTATTCATTATAAAGGGGAATGATGGGATTAGGGAAAATCTTGATAATAACATAATTCAGTGTAATTTAATTGTCGATCAAATCATAATGAATGAAACTAAAACGCATGACTTGTTGAATGTTCTACTTTTGAGTATTTCCTAGTTTAATGATTTTTCTTTTTGTATGATACTAGTTTCATGTACTCACTAATAAATAGGCACAGATCATTGATGGTTTCCTACCAGGAGTAATTTCTCAGACCCTGTTTGGGTTATGCTTTTGACCCAAACAGATTATATTGTTTCAGGTGATGAGAATGGAAATAGCCATTCTATAGGTACATGAGATGCTGTTTTGGAGTAGGAGAGCATGGTACTGAGATGAGGTAAGGGATTCTTCTTATATTCCATTTTTCCTCTATTTTAGAAAATATACTATGGTTTATTGCATTGTGATTATTTTGGTTATTTTCTTATAACATAACATGTTTCATCATCATTTGTATTGAATGTTTCTTGGTTATTTATCTTATTATTCATTCTATTTTCTTAAATTATATGCTACTTATTTCTTTTGTTATTTTATTATAATTTATTCAATTGCATTACACTCAACCAGTGAGGTCATAGTTTCCCATCTATCACAGTCTAGGCACTCACAACATTTCGGCATCCTCTAGTGTTTGAGTAAATTCACTTGAAGCCATGTGGCCAACCCAGTACAGGGAAGAAGTTGAGTGGAATCTGGATTTGGGACATACAATGTGATATCAGATGATTTCATTACTACTTTATTTTACTAGTTGGAGACAATATAATGGATAAGGAATTTGGTAATTAGTTTTTCCTAGGAGTAGCTACCCCAGGCATAGGGTAAATCCAAATTACATGAAACAAAATTATGTTTATTTATTTTTTGTTCTTATAGTAGATTCGATTTCAACTTTGGGTGACCCAAATGTTTTGTGTTGTTATTATTGATATCGTTGTGGTTCTATTTAGTTTAATCCTGGTGAGATGATGTTATTCCATCTCTTTCATCATATTGTTTCTTGTTAGAAAGCGCATTCCCTGTATTCCTGCCATTCCATTTAGAGATCCTTACTAATTGCATTAGGTTGTTATAGATGTCGTGGTAGATATGCAGGATTTTTTGATTGATACCATGATATATTTTCTTGATGTTTTTATAGGTTTGTTGGTACATGAATGGTTGAATGGGATGGATGAAAAACTATGATCCCTGAAGATTATGTTCCCTCTTGGATTGGAATTTACTGGATCATGTTTCAGACAAGGGATATAAATTCTATTTTATGTGCTATATGTGGAACCCAATCAAAGATTAAATGATAGTATGGTACCACACAAATTGGAATTTGGCACATAATTGGTTTATTTTTCAAAAACAGGGATTATAGGGAAGTGTTTGAGGCTTTCTTTCTATAAACCTAGACAACATGGCACGTGGTCCTATGAACACATTCCAGGTGTTCTTATTTTTAGGAAGAATTTTTTTTCCATTTTACATAACGTTAACTCTGAGTACGTGTCGTGTAGTAGATGACCATGTCACCGGCCGTTTGAGTGAAAAAAATGTTGTTGAGTTTTGATAAGAACACTCCATGTACCCTAAGTACACCTCGTGTAGTATTACATAGGTAGACCAATATATATATTTCCATGTAAATGTACTTTTCCAGGAGAGAAGACTTGATTACACACCATGTGTCACCCCGATATTTCGTGTATCTATGAATTTTACACGACCAAGGCAAGTTTATTTATATTCCTATGTGGGATTTTATGGGGACACACCATGTATAGTTCCTTCAAGCTATGTACCTGGCGTGTTTACACACCCAAGCCATCAGAAGTACACAACCTTGTATAGATTAAGTGTAAACACTATGTATGATTTCTACATGCTTTGTAAATATATTTTATGAAAATTTGAGGCTTTTACCCTCTTTTTTAGTTCATGCATTATTAATCTCATTACCATCATCAATAAATCTTATAATGTGGTTTAAATGCTAGGATTTACATAGAAATTCCACCATGAAGTCCTCGAGTTTTACAATAGGAGAGTGGGAATGATCATACCCTAGAGTTTATAGGCTATGGGATACCAGTAGACCCTCCAGATGTTTCTTTTGGGGAACCAGTTGTTATAATAGACATAGATGCGGATGAACAGTTTTTCCAAGGCTTCAAAATTATTATAAAGACCTTATAATGATTACCATAGCCTACCACATCTATGGATGAACAAACATCAATATTCCACCAGAATACACTACCTACATTCGTAGGGGATGGTGAACCAAAGTTTGTAGAGTCATGGATGGAGTCAATGCTTACAATATTTGAGAATATAGAGATGCCTCTTGAGAGGATGGTCATGCACGCAACTTATATGCTGCATGGTTTGGAAAAGAGGTGGTGGGATGTTATCACATAGACAAAAAATCATCAGAACATTCCATGGGTATATTTCTAAATGATATTCTATTACTACTATTTTACGAAGACACTGAGGGATGATAGATCCCAAGATTTAATGTATTTTTTGTAGGGTTATATGACAGTGTTGGACTACTCAGCCCGTTTCACTGAACTTCTGAGATTGGAACATATTCATTTTTGTGATGAGACATTGAGCGCTAGAATATTAGAGGATGGTATTAGGTATGGAATTCAATCACATGTTATGATTTTTAGGTTTCCCTCTACATATTTCATTATGAATTAATTGATGATTATCGAGCGTAACCTACACGATGCTGGAGGTGCGAACCAGGGAAGTTCAGCACCGAGATCTAGTACTGTCTTGACTGGGAGAAATAATTGTTGAATGATTCTTTCTCGCAGGGATACTTGTAGTTAGAATGTTTCTTCCAGTATCCATGAAATGTTCTATCAGTGTGGTAGAGGTTGGAATATGAGACCACAGTTCCTGATGGACCCACTCGAGTTCCCATCTTGTTGTAGGATGGTATATCTACAATGATATTGCATGGTACTTCCACCAACAACTAGTGATATAGGTTCGGTATAGACTTCATGTTCAGGAGAAGGGTCATCAAAATCTCACTAGTCATGGAATTTGAATACATAAATCCATTCATGCTGAGGTGGTGTTTGTGGTCATGGTAGCCAGACCCTAGGATCTTAGTAACAATTGGGCGGGTCAGGTCAGGGGATCCAGGTAGTGTCTCAGGGATGCAGTACAAGTCTTACATATGCCATGAAACATACCCAATAGGATTAGGATCTCGAGTATTCTATTGTCATAGGCACTATCCTAGTCACTTACATTTTATATTCTACACTCTTTGATATAGGGGATTCAAATAGTTTTATACATGTCCATATTATAGGGATCCTTGGGAACTGTGTTTTCTCTTCAAATGATTTTCTGACACAAGACACTCTGTTAGGGATAAGAAAGGTAGGTGTGTGTTTGTGTAAGGAGTTCCTCCTTGAGGTTGGTGTGTGTCAATTATTTTGTAATATCTATGTCTTTGAGATGTCAGTATATGATGTCATGCTCATAGTATACAAGTTAGTTTCTTTTGAAACCATTGTTGATTATTATCAGCTTAAGGTGAGTTCTACATCACTAGGTGGTAGATAGTTCCCATAAAAGGTAGTGTGGGATGTACAAGAAAGAAGATCTGGACCCAAGCATCATGTGTTGAGTGGGATGATAGAACAAATTGCAAATTTATTTCTGGATGACCCGGGTAAATTTCATATATATTTCCCTCCATTGGTTGATCATTTCATGGATTTTTTTCCAAATGAGTTTTCATGTTTACCTCTATTAAGAGAGGTAGAGTTCTTTATCGAGCTATTACTTGAAGCTTCACTGATATCCATTCTTCCATATAGAATGGAAATGATAGATTTGTAAGATCTCAAAAAGAATATTGTGGATTTTGGGGCTAAGTGTTTCATATGACCCAATACTTATCTATGGTGTTTTTAGTACTTTTTGAAAAGAAGTAGGATGGTACCCGTAGGCTATGTGTGGACTATCAAACAACTAAACCAGCTAATGGTTAAAAGATAATATTCCATTCCATGGATTGATGACCTATTTGATCATCATCATGGAGCCAAGGTGTTCTTGAAAATCAACTTCAGTTCCGGATAGCACTAGGTACATGTTGGATCTTTATACAAACCTCATACCACATTTGGTATCAGGTATGTTGTGTGTGAGTATATAGTTAAATCATTCAGTCTCACAAACGTGCTATAACTCTTCATGGAACTGATGATCATAATGTTCCATCCTTACATGGATTCAGTTGTAGTGGTTTTCAAGGATGGAATATTTTTATATTATCACAATCTCCATAACCATGTCAAAAATTTTGAGATAATTTAAAACACACCGAGGGAGATTCAATTATATGTTATGCTCTCAAAGATCCACTTCTAGATGAATTAGATTAGATTCCTATGACACATCCTCTTGGAGACATGAGTATCAGTGGAAGTAGTGAATGTTAGAGCTGTAGTTTCCTGGGAGTATCCGAAGAATTTCTTTGAGGTGTGACATATTCTAGGGCATGTGAGTTACTATAGGAATTTCATATCAGACTTATCACGCTTAGTAGTGCCGATGAAAGTCTTGAAAAATAATGATGTGAAATACGTATGGTTAGATTCGTGCGAGATTTACTTTTCGGAGCTAAAGTTGAAACTAAATTCATAATAGATACGAATTTTTTCAATTCCGAGTACGAGATACCCGATGTACTACGATGCATCAGGTATCGGGTCTGGAGCAGTACATATATAGGGGGATCGAGTCAATCCATACAGGTCTTAACAGTAGGGTCCACATGAGGTGAACTATTTGATGGAATATCATGGGTTAGTTGTGGTTGTTAATGACATGCACTATTGGACACATTACATTTTGGGAGAGCGTTTTGCGGTGTACACAGACCACAAAAGTCTCAAGTACATCTTTACTAACCATGATCTAAACTTTAGGTAGAAAATTTTGCTAGAATACCTTTAGAATTTCGACTTTGACCATTCAAAAAATCATATAGAAGGAAATTCATTGTCTAATTCACTAACATGAGGTCTCAGATGCAGGCAGTGTCGGAGGCCAGTAATAGGTGGAAATTTATGTCGTTTTTCTGTGAGATGCACATGGAGTTGCATGACAGTGTGTGGAAATATTTATGTTAATCATTAGATGAAAAATATAACCTCCTTGATTGAGTGAGGATGGGGAATATATCATATTATGAGGGCTTATTCATATGGGAATGTTTAGCAGGTGAGAATCCACCTCTTAAATTGATGTTGGGTGATTATGACATCTTTCCGAACTGTGGGTGTGTCTGGGTTCCAGTGGAAATTCATGAGGAGTTGATATAGCAGTTTCATACATCATCTTGGGAAGTGAATCTTATAGTTAAAAATATGTACCCTGACATTATCTCCCATTAATGGAGGCCATGTATAAGGAAAAGGGTGTTTGGATTTGTTACAAGGTGTTCCACCTATCATCAGGTGAAGGATGGATATCTGCGGCCTATCAATATTTTACAGAAGTTAGCTATTTTGGAGTGGAAATGAAATGATTTCATGATGGATTTCATGAATAGGATTCTGAGGTCACCTAGAAGTAATAATGTAGTGTGGGTGGTGGTTGACATTTTTAGGATGGTTTATCACTTCTTCCAAATCAAGGAGACCTTCGGTTTTGATGAGATTGGGATGTTTCTTGATCTCGAGGGGTATAACTTCACGGGGTCCCTCAATCAATCATTTCAGATATGGAATCCCACATTCCATATATTTTCTGGTAGTGTTTTCAAAGGGATCTAGGTACACATGTACTTATGAGCACAACATACCACCCTCACACTGATGGTCGGTTAGAGTGAATGATATAAGTTTCGGGGGGACATGCTACGAGCATGAATCCTAAACTATGTGAGATCCTCAGAGAAGCATATTTACCTGGTTGAATTTTCCTACAATAACAGTTTCTAGACAATTATATAGATGGAACCTTATGAGCCATTGTACGATATGCCATGTCAATCACCCATGTGCAAGTTGGAGTTGGGTGATGCTGCTTTACGGGGCTCAAGTCTCTTACATGAGACTTCTAAGAAGGTTCAGTTGATTACAAAAAATATGGATACTATATATTCTTGTGTGAAATCATATGATGATCACTGTAGAAGACATATAGAGTTCGAGGTCAATGATTGAGTTTTATTGCATTTTGTACTATGGTTGGGACACAAGAGTATTAAGTGACATGATAATCTTTCACCAAGATATGTCGGTCAATTTGAGAGTCTATAAAGGGAAATTTTGGTTTCCTATCGATTGCAGTTACCCCATAGGTACAGGGATACGCACAATATCTTCCATATTTCTCTATTTCATAATTAATTTTCACACCCATCTCACACCATTTATCTCGAGAATGTGGAGTTGCAGGATGACGGATCCTTTGGGAATAATCCCATTCATATTGTGGATCGTAGAATGAAGTTTCTCCATGGATGGTATATTCCTTTGGTTCAGGTTCTATGGATGTATGACTGAGTGTAGGACATGACTTGGGAAAGGGAGGCTGATGTATGATCACAGTGGACAGAGTATTTCTCATATATTTCTTCACCTCCCTTGGAAAGAAAATTTGGGGATGAAATACTATATGGGTGGATTTTTCTAAGAACATAGTTCTTATTTTGTCATATGAATTTTTCTTTTTAGTTGATACTTATGAAATTTGGGGAAAATAGGTTGAGGGGATAACTACAGGCCTATTATACGACATGATTGGGAACTACACATCATGTACTTGAGCTACACACTGTGTATTGATGGATACATGCAATGTAATCGTAGTACTGAGACATATATGTGTCTGTCCAGAAGAGTATACAAAAATTATGTGTCATCTCATGTAAACATTGGGAATATATTTTTATGATCAAATCATGATGCATAATTTTTTTGTCAAATGGATAGAAAGCTTATCTGGTGTCGCGGACTTTTGAACAAAGAGCAGTTTTCCTTCTGGATTGATCATCTGAACCCCGATTACTTCACCATCTATTACATTAAAACTCAATCAGTGAGCTCTCAATTCCTCTGGATCCTTTCATCCAAATTTATTTTATCGATCTAGTTATTTAATTTCAATAATATACACCCATTTTTTATATCCACTACATTCTAGGGAGAATCAACGCTCGAAACTAAATAAGAAGAGTCATACTATTACGAGGTAGGTGGTCTTTTGCCTTTAAGTCAATGTTGACTTGTTTATTTGTGTCATATTTCCATTTAAACATGTTTGGGGTTTAACCTGGAAAGTAAATTGATCCTTATTGTTTCTTAATGATGAATAGGTCATAAATTATATTAAATTAAGAAGTATTGAGCATTGTTGTTTGATACCCCAAGTGTGTGTTCCTCGGTAATGATAGTTTACATCTATTTGGCAGAGGTTGGCTATGAGGCATACCTTGGTTTAAATTATTGGATTTTTAAGTATTAATTTCATTTATAATGGAATTTAAATTGGTTTATGTTGGGATTTACTTGATTAAGTAGTCTTGGGATTAGTGGTTTCCCTTTTCACCTAGATATTCCAGTTATCTTTTAAGACTCATTATTGTTTCATTCAGTTATTGATTGATATGTGTTATTCCCATTTCAGTTGTTATATGTTAACCATGTAATAGTATAATTTACTTGTGTTGTTTAATATGATAAAATAATGATATAATGAATGTGACCTTGGTTGATATTTTATACATATGGGTGAGAATTTTTTACGCCAATGGGCTAGGATATATTATGCATGTGGTTAAAGATTTGTTATGTCTTTGGGCGAGGACATGTTATGCATGAGGGTGAGGATTAGGTAGTATTGAGGGAAAAGATTTGGTTATGCTTATGGGTATGGATTATTATATCTCTTGGGGAAATATATTGAATTGATTATTGAAATGGAATGATATATAACGTTTATGATAAGAAAATGACACTCATGGATGTAGTCTTCACATTATTCATTTATATGGCCTTCTGAGGTATATATTGAGTATTCATTATATAGGGGATTGTAAAGTATATTCCAAATCTCAAGGCCTTTAAAATTCAATGTAATTGAAAGGTTTAACAAAAAATAATGAATCAAAATAGAGAAAATGACTAGTAGGATGGTCTATGTTTGAGTGATTCCTAGTTAATTGCTTTTAGATATTTTTAAATACCTATTTCATATACTCACTGACATATAGACATATATCTTTGGTGTTTTCCTACTAGGATTTATTTCTCAAACCATTTTTGGGTCAAGCATTGGACACAAACAGATTATATTGTTACATGTTTCGATAAGTGAAAGTTCCATTTTATAAGTACGTGAGATGTTGTTTCGGAGAAGGAGAGTCTATGACCGAGCCATGTATTGAGATGCTTCTTAGATTCATTTGTTTATTTTTCTTTTTGAAAATATAATGTGGTTTCTCGCAATATACTTGTTTTAGATGTTTTATTAGAACATAACATGTTGCATCATCTTTTGTATTGAATGATGCATGGTTATTTATCTTATTAGTCTTCCCCTTTTTATTTATTTTATATGTTTTTTACTACTTATTATATTGAATTATTATTTATTCTGAGGTGTTACACTCTTCTAATGAGTGTATAGATTCCTCACTATCACAACATAGGCCTTCGCTGCTAGTCGGCATGCTCTATAATTTAAGGAAATGCGCTTGAGGCCTTATGGAATAATGAGTATCGGGAACCAGTTGAGTGGAATTTGAATTTGATACATTACAAATTTGAAATATTATAGCTATATATTGAAAAAAATTTCCTAATATCCAGGTGAAAACTCACTTTAAGTAGTATTTTCTTGGGAGACAATTTCATAATTTATTCTATACAATTAAAACAGATCAGGTTTATTTAACATAATCAAATTTTCATAGTTCCATATTCATAGTTAAAATATGTAATAATATTTAGATAAAATTTCCCTTCTATTTACTGTGCATCAATTCAACTGTCTAGATATTATATAAAAAAATTATTTCATTTCACCCATCGAAATGTGTTCATAATAAACCATTACTTTTTAGTTGTTACGGTTCCATCTAAAAATTTATTTTTTATATTTATCCCTTTATAGAGTTTAATTAATTAATAATTAAAAATTTATAATTACTAACATGTAATGACATATCATATCGATCTCAAACCAAATTTTTTTTGTAATAAAAATTAAATATAAATAGGTTCTACCTTTTCCAAATGAAAAATATCATTACATGGTATACCTAGTATTGAAGTGAAAATTTTAAATTTTATAAGGATTTTCATTTTTTATTATCATTTGTATTGTGATTATCATAATTCATTGATTTTAGTAATTACAAACACTCATAAAGTGTTTAATGATTATGTTTAATTAATGTAAAACTAACATGAGGTAATCATTATTAAATTCATTGAAGATTCATATTGAATAATCATTATACCCCTTTAACAATGATTATGGGGTAACAAACAACTGCATGTTTCATAACACAGATTGTAGTGCATCCCATAGGACCATACCCCACATTTTACATCACAAAAACCCAAAACATTTGGTTAAATAAATCAAAATATAATGGTAGACCACCCACTATGTATGTTCATATCACCAATTTCATAATGGTCTACAATCACATATTTAGGGTCTACTATCCATTCCACAAAGTTAAGCACTCCTACACACATGTAATAGGTTACTAACACTCAGATAATAGTAATCTATACATAAAACATTGATAATTATTTCTTTCAAAACACAATTCAAGATGTAAGGTGTAATTTCCAAATTCTACTCCTTAGTAAAATATAAATTCTTAAAATCTCATTCTTCTCCACAATTAATCATAATCCCTATGCCATGGTGTTTTATTTTTTATATTTATACATATTATATCACAGAGGCTATGCAACATCAATACTAAATCAATTTGAAGTGGAAAATTCCACAATGATATAGCCCCAGGGATATTACACAATTAATTCATTTTTAGATGAACAACATAATCATCATTTGAGATTCCAACCCAAGATAGTGTTCCATATTCCATAATTACATAATCTATTACACATGATGATAGAATACTTCTCATAATTTTCATTTGATCCTTTCACTCAATCATGGTCATGATCCGCTAATCATGGATGATTATAAGTTTAAATCTCTTAATAGATCATTGATCATTATCATGGAATGTTAATCCTATATATAAGAAATATGGTTTCCTTGGAAATAAACATCAAAAATAATATTCCCATCCATTCTATCATATTGTGAATATCACTAAAATATATCTATTTATAAATAATATACCTTCGTTCAATGAGGTTGTGTTAATTTTTTTTCACCCCACACCCATGTTTCTTCCCATTATTTATATTGTTATTCATATTATATGATAGAATTGAGAATGAACTAGGAGGTTATTACTTCAAGTAAATCATATACTATCATCATATTTCATCATTATTTTTTGTCCACGTCAATTAAATATGGGGTACATCTTTTTTAATTCAATTTCCATTAAAAATGCATGGGCCTAATTCTTTTTATGATTTTTTCATCTCAATTTCAAATATAATTATTTTATATTTTCAGTTTCATGATATAACATAAAAATTAATGGATAGTTTTTCTAACATTGATACAATTAAATAAAAGGGTCTAATGCGCTACACCCAAAAAAATTGTGGAGTGGGACATTAGGGTTCCCTAACATACAATTTTCAAACATTATGACCTAATTTCATATCTCTTTTTCTTTCATCATTTCCATTTAATTATCACCATATATAATTTTATAAATATTTTTTTCAATCCCTAAATTAAATTCGTAAATCACTTAAGTAGTTTTCAATATTTTTATCAAATAAATGTTTTTTTTAAAATCCCTAATTGGATAAAAATTCATATATGATTCATCATTAATTGATATATAAATTTATATCATTTGGTTTAAAAAAATTATTTTCTATATTTCTTCATCTCGTTAATAATATTTTTTCATGAATTTCATTCACTTTTTTAAATTAAAATTTACTCCTCATTTCATTTTACACATCACTATCATATATTCCTATTCAGTTATGTTTTAATATTTTTAAATTTATTTGTTTTTAAATTAAATAATATTTAATATTATCATAATCATTATCCTCTCTTCCCAAATATTGAAATATTTTTTAGATTTATTTATCTTATAGTGGTGGTGAACCAATAAGTCAGTCATTTTATCCTTCTTATATTCATGATAGATGAAATTACACTTATTGGAAACATTGAATTTCCACCTCTCTAATATTTAATGGATACGTTGTTTATAATATTCTAATTCCTAGAAATACTCATCTAATATAAAAATTATAAAAATATACCCAAAATGATATTTAATATTTTTAATTATATGGGAATCCTTTGAATGTTTGAAAATATGGTTTATATGTTATTGAGTTTAATAGATATTCTTAAAATAAAATCTCAATTGAAATATAAATATTATGAGATGTTTTAATTTTATGTAAAAATAATAATAATGATAAATTATTTTCAATGTGTAGAGAAATTTTTAGAGTTTATCTATTCATAAAAATGAATCAATCCCAACAATGCTTATTTAACTTTTTGATATTTTTAATGGATGAAAATATAATGATATCAGTCCTTCATTTTAAAAAATAGGTCCATAAAATACTTTTCATTACAATGATTTTGGATTCCAAAATACAATGTGATAGATGAATCTAAAAATGTAATAAGAAATCAATTCATAAACTCATTGGTTCAATAATGACATATTCGATATCAATGAAGAGACAAAGCTGAAAACGAGGATAGGGAGTACATGGAATCTAATAAATAATTTAAATCAATTAAAATAATTATGTAAATCTGAAATTTCCATTTTTACTGTGTTGATGGATGAGAATAAGAAAAAAAAATTATACCATGTCCATTCAAAAAGAGAAATTGTATATTTATATGTAATATACTTCAGTAGAAAAATGATATAATACCTCCGAAAGGACTTCCCTATGAATAAAAAAATTAAAAATATAAAAGAAAATTTTTAAAAAGTTAATCCTAATTAATTGAATCATAACCATCGACATTATTTTAAAATTACATTTTAGAGATGAAATTCATTGGGTGAGAAAACACATGTTAAATTTGAAAGTGAGGTTGTCATTATATTTATCACTCTTTTTCCAATTCATAGTATTCCCCATCCACATCTTCGACCATCTCCTTAAATGATGATGAAATTATTAATATGAAAAATATATTTATAAATTATTCTTTGGATATTATAACTAAATTGAATGATCATTAAATGAAAAAATATTGATTCCATAAAATGATATACATTTAAAATAAATGATGGAAATTATTTTAAAATTAGAATTTAAACCAAAAATTGAAATAATTGATTTTATAATTAAATATAATAAAAATAAGCTTTCTCATAGAAATCAAGTTGAAAAATATTAATATTATATTGTGTTCTCAGAAAAATATTTAAAATTTATTCTTTTCTAGTTATCGAATAAAATTAATTTTAACAAAAATTCTATCAACGCTAGTATTGTAAAGATGATTTTTGTAAATAAATAATTTAGTTATTTAATGAATGTTCTTGGACTGTTCTGAAAATAAAAAAATTAAAACATTATGGAAATGGTAGAAAGTGTTTATCAGTTTATTAATTCTATGATGGGAATATATATTCGAATATTTTTGGATTCATCCATTGAGGTGGTGTAATATTTCATTTCCCGATGTTCTCAATATTTATATTATAATAATATAATATATTTTAATATCTCAAATAAGATATTCTCTTGAAAAAGTAAAATATCTCCTAATAGAATCCTTTTATGATAAATCCAAGAGAAGTGTTCATTTCAAACTGTTGAATTTAAACTAGACATGAACTATGTTTTGTCAACATCAAATATTTTGTTGAGGGAACAATTAAAAGTGAATTATTTAATATAATTAATATATTTTATTTATTTTCATTAATAATCCTTACCAAAAACTAACTCTATAAATAAATAATTTTAAATATTTTCTATGTATAGTCGCTTCACCCATTCTAGATATGGGAGGAGGATAAAATCATTTTTTATAGAGGATCGACTTTATATGTTGAAAAAAACCAGATCATGGTGGATCGAGAGATGAAATTTCATCAGATATTCTCCATCTCTAGATAACGTGTTCATCAAAAATTATTTATAAAAGGTTATTTTAGGTATCATTGGTTTTGGTTTTCAAACCCTTTTATTAATATATTGATCATTTATAACTAATCTGTATAAAATCCTTTCTTATCTTTTCTTCGAAAGTTCCCATAAAATAAGATTAAATTGTTTTCTCAATTTATGGTGTGTTATTACCTGATAAATAACCTATAAATACAATATATATTATATTATTCCAAGTACACAATGTCCAATGATGAATTTTACTAGTACCTTTTCTTTTCCTCCCACTCTTCTTCTCATTCAATGTCATTATCCCACAGGGTCCTACTTATACATTGTAATAGTGGGATTGAGAATCATAAAACTGCTAGATTTAGGTTGGATTGGATAATTCTGATTGGGAATGTGATTTTGTATAGATTTAGATATTTTGGGGGTTGTAAGTGCTTTATCCATGGATCTATGTCCAAGATAGGCAATACGAGAAGATGGTGATGCCTGAGAAAACCCTATAGTATTATGGTTGAATGAATATTTCTAATGGAGAGGGTTGCTAATGGTAGACCATAATTATAAGACCCGTAGTCTGATATCAAGTGGATGTATGGTGGAGGCAGCAAGATGTTGACGCATTATGAAACCAAAATTTATATTGAAAAAAACTACACAACATGTAGTCTCGGATTATTAACCATATATCCCCATACAACTGTTGAAGTTTGGATTTTTGGGATGAAAGGAAATATATTCCAAGTGGCTGGTCTAACACACCATGTCACTTTCATGGGTAGCCATCTTATTATCCCACGACACACACTTAGGAACCCATGTGGGGGGAACATCGTGTACTCTAGGAGTATATTGGAACAACTTTGTAACAATTATTATATATGTATATTTATAGATAAAAAATTATATATGCACTTCCATGAGAAAAAAATCATGCCTCTTGTGGAATAAACATGATCTTTGGTAGGACGCCACCATTTTTACTTCAACATGACTTGACAAGAAGTGTGCTAGTAGGAATATGTCTGGGAGGCTAGGTGTGGTCACATGTTATGTGACCCCTATTTCACACTATTTTCATTTCATGAAAACTATGACCTTTCATATATCCTTCTACAATATGTGTATTTTGTATCATTATTATCTTATGAAGAAAAAAATAACATGAATAACTAATTGGAAAACATTATAGTATCTATTGATATATGAATGATAATTATTCTGAGTGTGACACTTATTCCCTAAAATCATGATGGTGGCATTGATTTTTTCCGATCATCAGTGTGTGGCCATCTTTAAAAAACCCCCAATTTGACCAGGGTGCAAGTCCCCCATACTCCTTGCACTGGTGTGAGTGGAACCCCATAAAGTATTAATGAATAGTTCTCCTACCACTTACTAGAATCTATTTATGCTACTATGACATGATTCTTCCTCATATAGACTGGAATTCCCCATTCATGGTAGGTTGAATGTATTCTATTCAAACACTTTTAGTGGAACCCATTGATGCACTGGTGCATGTTCCTTTTACATCATCTGTAACACCAATATTATATCATGTATGGGGTCCTCTATCATTCTTCATTTTGGAAAAACCTGATGCACAAGGGAATGGTTCCTTTACCGCTTATGAAAAACCCCCTAACACGTTAGAGTATGGGTACATGATCTAATAAGTGTAACACCCCTATCCCACATGGTAACATGTTCTCTATTAATGATTGTACACCCTCATCTATATATAGTTGGTTAATTTTGGAGTTCCTCCACATGAACTCTAGTATGGTCCTAATACATGAATGACCAGAGACTGTTGACCGTCAACTGTGGAGTAATAAGGGGAGGTGGGGGTCTCCACTAGTTTCATGGAGAGGTTATGTGGGATGAATATTGAGAAGATAGATCCAC
The DNA here is from genome assembly GCA_963277665.1 of Viscum album. Taxonomy (NCBI): domain Eukaryota; kingdom Viridiplantae; phylum Streptophyta; class Magnoliopsida; order Santalales; family Viscaceae; genus Viscum; species Viscum album. The sequence goes on from OY728147.1 coordinate 446,233,113, forward strand.
TCATCTAGTAGTCCCATTGGTGATGTTTAGGCACTCCACATGTTTACCACAACCAGATACATGAGATGTTGGGAATCCAAGAGGGACCCTCATAGGAACATGAAGACTCTTCATTTATAGCTTGGATATGGGGACGGAGACCAAGTTTCACTCTTTTTTGGGACTCTTATGACCATATATATTACTTGATATTCTTTTCCTAATTGATAAGATTTGATATGATAATTTTTATATTTTCGTACTACCCCTTTTATAGTTTACAGGGCATCCTACTAGGTATTTATATTCTGACCCATGTATGTGTGTTTCTTACACGTTTCATGCTATTTGTAGATGAATTGATGATATAAAGTGAATTTGGTGGAGATTTGTGAAACGTTGTGTATTTCTCCTTGTACGGTGGTCTAATATGAAAATATTATGAAGCATGATCTCTTAGTTTTATTTATTTAAATTAGTTTTGTGTTAGGACATTTTTTTGGTGGGGTGGGTATTTTGACCCATTATATTCTAGTTTTATTATCATACCCCTTTTTTATTTTTCAGATGTTATTTCATGCAAGGCATACACATGATGGTTTGACCTTTATTTATTTTCCTATGAATTTTTAATTGAATTTTTTATAGAAAGAAAACATCTACTTGGGAAAATGGCTCCCATTTATGTTATTCTATCGTTGTTCATGTCTCTATTACCAAGGATATTGGATGTGGGATTTTGATTGTAATGAATCATCCTTATATTAGGGAAAATGGACTAGTGTGACATTTCATTATAGAGTCCCATCAATGAAGATCATTCATTTGGATGGTTTTTGGAGTTTACCCCATATGGGAAATTGTTTGGGATGTATGGGAAAAGTGTTGGTGTTTTATAAGCATGTCGTTAAGGATAGGGATTCCATTATTTCTGCAACATGTGAAAATATCTATTCACAAGGACTTATAATGGTTTCTTATTAATTGACCACAATGACACATCAATTGAAAGGAACATGGTACATGCATTATATATAATAGATACAATTTACATTCCTTCATGATTCATCTATTCATATATGTGTTACTTGACCATGGTATATCTGGAAAAAATTCTTGGTGATTCAATTATGATATCCACCTGTGGTTTTGAGACTTCATAATTATGAAAAATGGTTGAGCGATGAAGATTCATCTCTAGGACGCATTCATGAAGTGATTCCACTAAGCGATCATAGAGTAGTTCTTCCACTTGTTGATAAGCGAATAGATCCATCAGTGGATCGAGAATGTGGTCATATGTATGTAGAGAATTCAATGCATTTTTAACAATATTATGATTTCCTGAGTATGATTAAAACATTATAAGAGTTATAGTGTTGTGGAATGATGGGGTTTCACAGTGAGAAAAATCCATGGGTAGTAGAATTTTGGACTGAGGTGGTGGACTAGGATTTATGGATTTTGTAGACCCTAACTAACTAGATGGTCAGGATCATGATCAGTGATATTCATGGAGATTTTTTTAGTTATGGTGGTACGATAAGATGATTCACATTTTCTATGTCTACATAATGGGTTCTAGAGAAAGAAATCACAAAGGATTTAAAATTTTTCTAGAATCTATTCTTAGGTTTTATAAGTTTTCCAAGATAATATGGTGTTTATTTTCTTGTCAGATGTGACCCATTAGTATACTGGTCATATATGTGGGACTGCATCATGGTTACAGTTGTAATCAATAGACCCTTGTTGTGGATATAGTAATCAATGATTAAAAATCATGTAATTGGGATATATCCCCCTAAATAAACATGTTATAGTGACTAAATTTAAAAATGTACGATCATTTCAATGGAATCCAATACTTATAGTATCAATTTTTTTAGTACCTTTTAATTGTGTGTACGGGGTAGTTTGGTGTTCTAAAATGTCAAATAATTCCATGTTTGTGCTATATTAGTGGAAAAAGTAATTTATGAACTTCAAGAATAACTGATTTCTAGCAGGGATTATCGAGTAGGGTTCATGGTATGACATGAATATTCACTAACCCAACTATAGATTTAGCACAGAACAATGATCTACATTTCGTTAAACATAACCCCTTTTTATGTCCATGTGATAATATGGGATCCTTTTTCTCAACCCCAATGCTTTATGTATCCTTTAGAGTGGGTAGATGGTCATGGAATCCTATTGGTAGTTTGACCTATCTCTAAAGGGGAGGGAGAGAGATACCATCAAAAAAAATCTTTCCATAGTGATGGAGGGACCCTATGTTGTCTTAAATGATATTGATTTGTTTTCATACCATTCATTCCAAGTTTAAATTCACAAGTGAGGATCATAGTGCACCAAATTTTTTTGTGCGATAATTTCCTCCATGGTTGGGAAGGAATTTTAGGTAGAGTAGGATTTTCTCATTCATAGCAGTTTACGTCCATTTTTATACATTGGAAAATATAACTCATTGAGTGTTGGATGTTGATAGTTCACAACTTCCTTCAGTTTTGAATGACTATAGGGATATATCATAGAGGAAATTATGGGGTTGTGTACCAATAATGATAAATGTTTCATCGTAGACCTAATCATGGGATGGCGTAATATTTTCATTAGCATATCAGATTACATCATAGATCAATGAGATCAGGTTGTGCATTTGACGGATCTATACAGGTGGAGTGTTGTATCAAACAATGTGCTTTTCTATGAACCTACTTACTTTTAACAAGTTGTCGGGAGAGAGTGGGTGTCTATTAGTGTATTTACATCACCAAACATTGTGAACATCAAGGATGAGTATGCACCCCTAAGTATCATTGGTTTATCAAACATTGGATTGGGGTGATGTCATTCGTGGAATAATTACTCTATTCTTATAATAAACTACTCTTTGTGCGAGAGAAGTTATAGTGAAGGTGGACTTCAAAATCATCTATGGTCAAATTGAGTTTATAGTGATACCTTTTTCTCATAATTGATGCACCATAAATGATGATATTCTTATGGAATAGATCATTCAATAATTCTAGGTTAGTGGTTGTATTCCTCAATTATACCCCAAGTACTTTGAATCATATTTTGAGGATGTGGAACACATTAGTACAGTTCTAGGAATTCTCAGAGAATAAAATCATCATACAGAACTCTAGTAGAGTCAGTTATAGATTTTGGAGGCCTACATATTGTGATATTTATTATTAAGAAATTTTAGTGATAGTGGACCCATTGAATGATGTGGCAGTTCTATCATGAGAGGAACCCAAGTTATTTTCAGTGAAATAAAATTTTCACAGTGAACATTCCCATATCCAATTGACGAGAGAGTTGGGAGATAATTTGAACAATATTCATATTAACCTAATGGATGAGGATGATATTTACTATCATCGGTCGATGGTTGTAATTGTAAAGACCCGTAAAAATTCAAGCGGAATTTTTTTATTAATTTAATTTTGGATTTTACAAGAACGCAGTTTCTGACGGCACCTGATTCTGAGTTCCGGTGTGCCCAGAATCATTTTTCGATGTTTAGCTCGGGTATGTTCAGTGAACGAACGAGCAGGTTTTCCTAACTTTTGAACCGGTGATCGGAATTGAAATCTGAGGACACTGATTGAATCGCAGCGCCAGTAATTGCTTAGGAACACCTTTTTTGGAGTTTCATTTGCTCGGTGTGGTTTTAAATTTTTGGGATAAGTAAAGGAATAAAATAAAATGGTGCAACCAATTTTATTTTATTTTAACCCAAGCTAAGTGGTTGGAGTGGGACCCACTATATCCTACTCCACAAGGTAGGATATTTGTGGGGTGGGGGACACACGAGCCCCACCTATTCAATTCCTCAAAACCACTCTTTTAATTGGTAACTATAGCATCCTGCCTTTTTATCACATAAACTTTCGTTACATTTTACAAAATTGAGGATCTTTAAGGATTAGTGTCTTGGAAACCAGGAACTTAAAACATGAAAACATAAAACATTCTTCTTAAACACTTGAAAGGCTTCTCCTTATGTTCATCCTAGGTTCATTACTGCATCTCATAACCTGGGGACATACATCAAAAGAAAGGGTGAGTAGAAGGCCCAGTAAGGGAAACAAGAGAAACATTTTACATGTGAACTTGAGATACTTCAATAAGGTCATGAAAAGAACTTTAAGGAATGAGAAAGAAATCATGAGATATATCATAATAAAAATAATATTTTTCATAACATGAAGATGTGGTTACATCATTTAACATAGAAAATCATGAACATATCACCAAGGTCCATCCCCAAGGTGTCATTTGAAAATTACCATGGTTATTCACCAAGGTATCGTGAAAATTGTAATCTCTAGTGGTTACATCATTACCCAATGCATTGGAGCGCTATCAGGGCGCAACCTTAAATTTTCCTTTATTATCATGTGAGCCACATATATCATCATCCAACATTTCATAAATAACCCATATAGTATAAAATAAATGGGTTTCATATCATAATCATAACGTTTTAAAAACTGCTTTAAAGACATGATCTTTACGTCACTTTAAAACCCACGGAAGGGGAGAGCGGGTCTCATGTATATAAATCCCAGAATTTAAAATAGAAAATTTTGATATATATGTGAATACAACTGTAGAAATAAGAGGTTTTAGTATTTACTTTATATCATAAAATAATTTTGAGAAAAGAGAGAGGCATTTTGAGATGAAAATTCTGCAGCATAACAGCTATGTTTCGGGGTTTTAGAGAACATTGGAAAGAGAGGGGACATGGGTCACCCACTCATAAATGATCCATAAAATAGTAGAGGGACATAATATAAATTATTTAAGAGCATGGTAATGAAATTTTAATGATATACTATAAGAAACTAATAACTTGAAAGGAAGACAAAAAATAAGATTTCTCTTATAAATATTCGACAGCCTAACGACGCCACTTAAACTTCAACAAAAATGAATTGACGAGATCAAAAAGTGTCTCTCATAATATGAAAATAAATGATCAGTATGATAGATATAGGTATCATACACCAAAATAAATTAACTTGAAAGATTTGACAAGAAAATAGAACTTGAAAATGAGAAGGGTGAAAGAACCACTTAAAAATTCGGCAGCCTAACGGCGCCACTTAAAACTTCAAAATACTGAATTGAAGAGATCAAATGGGGTCTCTCATCATATTATCATAAAATATAAGTATGATAAATATAGAGATCATACCCCAACATAATAAAAAGGAACTTGAAAGACTTGATATGAAAGTAGAACTTTGAAAAATGAGAAAGGTGAACGAATCCCTTGAAAATTCGACAGCCTAACGGCGCCACTTAAACATTCTTAAAAAGAAATAATGAGAGTAAGAGGGGGTCTCTCATCATATGAACATAAAAATGACAGTATAATGAATATAAAATAACCTCCTCCAACATAAGAACATGGGGCATAAAATAATGACATAAAAGAGATCACTTGAAAAGAAAGAGAGGGGTCGGATCCCTTACCTTAAAACGTAACTCTTAAAACTCAAAGGTTGGGACCTTGAGGGCTTGGGGGCTCCTTGGGAGGACTCCTTGGGAGTTAATGAGACCAGAACTTAGTTGGGGAAGAGTGGGGAGTCGAATGGATGAGAGGCTTCCTTGGTATTTATAGGAAAGTGAGGGGACAAGGCATTAATGGCCAAGGGACACCTCAAAAGTGGTTTTCTGAAAAGCATGGGCCCTCCCATGGTACTTCCCATGGAGTTAGTCCACATGGGGCCCCCAATACAATAATTCATCACCTTTGGTTGGCCAACCCATAAAATATCTCATGACATCATCATGACACAGTTATGATGTCATTAAACATACCGAAACCCTAAAACTGTATTTTTACTATTCACTGAAAATTCAACTTTCTCAGAAAAATCCCAAAATTTTACATTAACCAAATATCAATGCTCTGATTTCAAAAAATGAACCCCATTTTATAAAAATAATTTTCTAAATATTTTTAATTTAATTTTTAAATAAATACACAATTCACCAAAAATTCATTTTTTCAGAAAAAAACCCCAAAAATTACCTTAACATAATATCGATGCTCTGATTTCAAAAATGAAATCCATTTTATAAAAATATTTTTCAAAATAATTTTAATTTAATTATTAATTAAAAAACACTATTCACCTGAAAAAACTAATACTTGAATAATAATTTTTGAAACCATTATTTAACCATTTTATTGAATCACATTACTTAATCAAGGTGCCTAGATTATATTAATACTTTCTTTAAGTGAGATTACTAATTCATTCAGTCAAATTACTAATCCTAAGCATAAAATCACTATTCATAATTTACTATTCATCAAAAATCAAGTTGTCTTATTAGACTCTAAACTTCGTACTGAACATAATTGTAGAAGACCATTTTTTGAATATCATTACACATTTTTAATTATTTAAGGTCTACATAAACATTTTTAAAATATCCTTTCTCTAAAATTCATCAAAAATATGCATACTATATTTATCCTGTCATTTGAAAATTCATAAACTTAATCATAAGAAAAAAATCCCAATTTTTATTTAAAAAAAAGGATTACACAAGGCAGTTACGGTCTCCTTACATAGCCCCTTATCACACCAGCATAGGACCTAAGTGTAAGGTGTGCTAAGGTGAGAGAATCTGAGGGATGCTCGGCTAACATCACACGAGTAGTAATGTCTATCAGTTTGATCTTCTCACAAAGGTGATTCCATTGGAGCTTCACACGATGAAGTTTGGCTTGAGTTTGGTCCAGAGAAAAGCCCAGTGTTGCTACCTCCTTCCCAAGTTCTGTTAGATGGGCTTCGATTGGTCCAAGACTACTGGGTGAGGCCATCAAATCTTATTTCTATAATAATTAACCAAGATTGCTTGTATTTAGTGACAATAATCAAAACATTTAGTTTCCAGGGGTCATATTGACCAATGGTCATATAACATTCAAAACCCAATGGTCTCATTTTAATTATACTCATGATATCAAATGAAACATTTTTGTTGAGTATAAAAATAAAATAAAATAACACATAAAATTAGGAAACAAGATTTATTCAAAATTTCGGGTCGTTACAATCTTCCCCCCTTAAGAAATTGCATCCTCGCAATTTTTAAAATTGGGTTTTGAAATTTCATTGAAAGTCCCACATCGGAAAAGGAGTCAGTAAAACTATTACTTTAAAAGAATGAAAGGGAAGTACAAAGGTCACCCGAGTTAGCCCACACTAGGATACCATGTAGGAAAATATGGACATGGAGGATAAAACAAAGGGTCATGTTCTGAGGGAGAGTGATAGAAAACATGATTAGGAGAAAGTTAACCATAAGAAAATCTCAAACTTATGATGTGTGTAAATGGTATTTGATTACCTAGTAGGAAACGTAAACCAACAACGTTTTTGTTTTACGTTCCATTTCATAATTTTGAGGAATTCATTTACTACATAGAACAAAAACATAAGAAAATATACCTACTGTCATGTAGAGTTTCATCCTTTAATAAGTTTTCACCAAAACTAATCTTTTCTCCAAATGATGAGCATTCAAAACTACTTGGTCTCATCAAAACTCAAGAATCATCTTCTATAGAATCACATAATCCACAAAAGATTAACTATCTATTTCATCTATCATTAAACATTTATCCCAAAAACAGAAAGGGTAAGATAAAACAACTCTTAAAAAATAAATATTCCCATAGGAAGGGAAACTACCTTTAAATCTTCAAAGTTCCACGGTACTACCCAGAGTTCATCATAGACCATTCCGTAAGTAACTGTCCTTAAAATTCCTCAAAATAACCCAAACTAAGATTGAAACCAAAATACAAGAAGGACTTGATAACATAGTCTTCCAAGCTAAACTTTTTCGGTCATTTCCAAACAACATCAACCACTCCTAACATCTTATAACCAAAGTAACTAACCTAAAAATATTTTCCCAAGATAGGTCAATCATTTCCATAAGTAACCTATAATACCATAAGTTCACCTTAAATTCTTTGATTCTTCAAAATATAATTGAACCTTTACTCCTCAAAGAAAATACCGTAGTAATCTATTTACCTCGATCAAATAAGGTTCCCAAAATAGTGAACGTCTTCCAAAATAATAATCACCTTTTAATCCCCTAATCATCTCTGTCATATTAATATGGAAATCATCACATTTTCTATCACATTGGTTGTTGGGACATGTTCTTCCATTTCCCACCATTAACTAAGAAGAGAAAGTATAATTAGGGGCTTAAATACTTAGCCAATAATCATGAAAATGAACTTAAATCATATATGGATAACTTGTAGAAGAAAATTATACCCTAACTTGTGATCCCCTAGGTTTCAAACTAGGTTATCCATGATCATATATCCTTATGTGAATATTTATTTTATTTTATCTTTGTTCCTTTAATAATGGTTCATACTAAGCTTATGAATTTACCAAAGCATATCCCCCAGGAGTGTCGTAACCAAGAGTGCAGCAAGCCCCGTTGTCGTGTACCAGTTCCCGTTCAATTCTAGCTCAAAGCGGTGTTTTCGGGTTGTAACCCTATGTACATCTGTTCCAGAGCCACCTCTACATGCTCGTATACAGACAGGGATGTATTTGCATGGCAACACCTTACTCAATACTCACCAAAATACCAGGAAAATTTACTATATATAAACATTTATATAGTCTTATTCCTAAAGTTTTCATATCCAGATTTCCAAAAATAACTAAACCATCCTTTGATACCAACTATAGCATCCTGCCTTTTTATCACATAAACTTTCATTACATTTTACAAAACCAGGGATCTTTATGGTTTAGTGTCTTGGAAACCAGGAACTTAAAACATGAAAACATAAAACGTTCTTCTTAAACACTTGAAAGGCTTCTCCTCGTGTTCATCCTAGGTTCATTACTGTATCTCATAACCTGTGGACATACATCAAAATAAAGGGTGAGCAGAAGGCCCAGTAAGGGAAACAAGAGAAACATTTTACATGTGAACTTGAGATACTTCAATAAGGCCATGAAAAGAAATTTAAGGCATGAGAAAAAAATAATGAGATATATCATAATAAAAATAAAAATTTTCATAACATGAAGATGTGTCTACATAAGTTAATATATACAACCATGAACATATCACCAAGGTCCATCCCCAAGGTGTCACTTGAAAATTACCAAGGTTATTCACCAAGGTATCGTGAAAATTGTAATCTCTAGTGGTTACATCATTACCCAATGCATTGGAGCGCTATCCGGGTGCACCCTTATATTTTCCATTATTATCATGTGAGACACATATATAATCATCCAACATTTCATAAATAACCCATATAGCATAAAATAAATGGGTTTCATTTCATAATCTAACATTTTAAAAACTGCTTTAAAGACATGATCTTTACGTCACTTTAAAACCCACGGAAGGGGAGAGCGGGTCTCGTGTATGTAAATACCAGAATTTAAAATATAAAATTTTGATATATATGTGAATACCACTATAGAAATAAGAGCTTTTAGTATTCACTTTATAGCATAAAATAATTTTGAGAAAAGAGAGAGGCATTTTGAGATGAAAATTCTGCAGCATAACAGCTATGTTTCGGGGTTTTAGAGAACATTGGAAAGAGAGGGGACATGGTTCACCCACTCATAAATGATCCATAAAACAGTATAGGGACAGAATATAAAGTATTTAAGAGCATGGTGATGAAATTTGAATGATATACCATATGAAACGAAGAACTTGAAAGGAAGACAAAAAATAAGATTTCTCTTATAAAAATTCGACAGCCTAATGACGCCACTTAAACTTCAACAAAAATGAATTGACGAGATCAAAAATGGTCTCTCATAATATGAACATAAATGATCAGTATGATATATATAGGGATCATACCCCAAAATAAATTAACTTGAAAGACTTTACAAGAAAATAGAACTTGAAAATGAGAAGGGTGAAAGAACCACTTAAAAATTCGGCAGCCTAACGGCGCCACTTAAAACTTCAAAATACTGAATTGAAGAGATCAAATGGGTTCTCTCATCATATGATCATAAAATATCAGTATGATAAATATAGAGATCATACCCCAACCTAATAAAAAGGAACTTGAAAGACTTGACATGAATGTAGAACTTTGAAAAATGAGAAAGGTGAACGAATCCATTGAAAATTCGGTAGTCTAACGGCGCCACTTAAACATTCTTAAAACGAAATAATGAGATTAAGAGGGGGTATCTCATAATATTAACATAATAAGGACATTATAATGAATATAAAATAACCTCCTCCAACATAAGAACATGGGGCATAAAAGAATTACATAAAAGAGATCACTTGAAAAGAAAGAGAGGGGTCGGATCCCTTACCTTAAAACGTAACTCTTAAAACTCAAAGGTTGGGACCTTGAGGGCTTGGGGGCACCTTGGGAGGACTCATTGGGAGGTAATGAGACCAGAACGTCATTGGGGAAGAGTGGGGAGTCGAAAGTATGAGAGGATTACTTGGTATTTATAGGGAAAGTGAGGGGACAAGGCATTAATGGCGAAGGGACACCTCAAAAGTGGTTTTCACAAAAGCATGGGCCCTCCCATGGTACTTCCCATGGAGTTAGGCCACATGGGGCCCCCAATACAATAATGCATCACCATTGGTCCGCCAACCAATAAAATACCTCATTACATCATCAAGACACAGTTATGATGTCATTAAACATACCGAAACCCTAAAACTATATTTTTACTATTCACTGAAAATTCACCTTTCTCAGAAAAATCCCAACATTTCACATCAACCAAATATCAATGCTCTGATTTCAAAAAATGAACTCCATTTTATAAAAATAATTTTCTAAATATTTTTAATTTAATTTTTAAATAAATACACTATTCACCAAAAATTCATTTTTTCAGAAAAAAACCCCCAAAAATTACCTTAACATAATATCGATGCTCTGAGTTCAAAAATGAAATCCATTTTATAAAAATAATTTTCTTAATATTTTTAATTTAATTATTAATTAAAAAACACTATTCACCTGAAAAAAACTAATACTTGAATAATAATTTATGAAACCATTATTTAACCATTTTATTGAATCACATTACTTAATCAAGGTGCCTAGATTATATTAATACTTTCTTTAAGTGAGATTACTAATCCATTCGGTCACATTACAAATCCTAAGCATAAAATCACTATTCATAATTTACTATTCCTCACAAATCAATTTGATCTTATTAGACTCTAAATTTCGTACTGAACATAATTATAGAAGACCATTGTTTGAATATCATTACACATTTTTAATTATTTAAGGTTTACATAATCATTTTTAAAATATCCTTTTTCTAAAATTCATCAAAAATATGCATACTATATTTATCCGGTCATTTGAAAATTCATAAACTTCATCATAAGAAAAAAATCCCAATTTTTATTTAAAACAATGGATTACACAAGGCAGTTATGGTCTCCTTACATAGCCCCTTATCACACCAGCATAGGACCTAAGTGTAAGGTGTGCTATGGTGAGAGAATCTGAGGGAGGCTCGACTAACATCACACGAGTAGTAATTTCTATCAGTTTGAACTTCTCGCAAAGGCGATTCCGTTCTAGCTTCACACGATGAAGTTCAGCTTGGGTTTGGTCCAGAGAAAACCCCAGTGGTGCTACCTCCTTCCCATGTTCTGTTAGATGGGCTTCGATCGGTCCAAGACTGCTGGGTGAGGCCATCGAATCTTCTTTCTATAATAATTAACCATGATTACTTGTATTTAGAGACAACAATCAAAACATTTAGTTTCCAGGGGTCATATTTACAAATGGTCATATAACAGTCAAAACCCAATGGTGTCATTTTAATTACCCTCATGATATCAAATGAAACATTTTTGTTGAGTATAAAAATAAAATAAAATAACACATAAAATTAGGAAACAAGATTTATTCAAAATTTCGGGTCATTACAGTAACGCACCCACACCCCCATTAAATGAAGTCAACTCTTGCGTTTAACTAAATATTAAATGCCTCCTTAATTGGACGGTTTAAACTTTTCAATTAATTCAATTAATTTAATTATTCAATTATGAATTTCAAAACGATTGGCATGAGTAATAAAATAAGGCACCACTTATTTTATAAGTGTTGTTTTGGTTGGGCGAGAGGATTTTGGAGAGGATTTTCTCTAAGTCTTGAAGTTCTTCTTCCACGACAAAGAACGCGAAGAACGCTGAGCCTTCGACGAAGAACTGCGTCACCGTAATGGGGAGTTCGTCGTACCATCATCTTCCCTCTCCATAGCCGGTGAAAGACGCCATCCTCGGAGATCGATGATGTGACGCTGATGAATCTTTTCTCCGCGACGCCGACGAGCCTCCTTCCGCGACACCTTCATCCGTGTCGTTCAATTTCACGATGAACCTTCGTCAGGCCGCGGCGGCCACCGGCGCCGGTGCAGAAGGGCGGGACAGTCGGGTCCCGCGGTTGTAGCACGGCCGGCCAACCAGGCCGGCCGAACGAGGAACCGGGGGTCGTATCCCCCGTCCCGCCGAAGGAGCGGCCCCCCACATGGGGCCGCGGTTTTCCAAACAGGGGGGTAGTGCCCCCCCCCCCCTTTCCGCTCGGCTGTTACGGCCGAGCCGCCTGGCCACGCTGGCCAGGCCGAGCGCGCCAGGCTGGGCCGCCAGGCCGTGCCGCGACTAGGCCGGGCCAGGCCGCGCCCACCGGGCCGGGCCGTGCCCTATTCGGCCGGACCCGGACCCGGGTCGGGTCGACCCGGTTCGGGCCGACCCAGGGGGTATCGGGCCTGAAACCCCTATTTTCGGACCTCTTTCGGTCTTTTGCCCATAACATGGGTTTGAGACCTCAGATCGACGCACTTTCAGATGTGATGGGATCCTTGGATCGAGATGGTCGTTTCGGTATATTACACTCAAGGTTTCGGAAAACTTTGGGTTCGGCAGGGTTGGTTCTTACACGAAACCAACCGGGCCCTCGGAGCGGAAACACTTATAACTTGAGCTTCGGACATCCGATTGACGTGCCGTCGACTTTTTTGGATTACTCTTAGTGAGACCGAGATTTTGGCTTACTCCTCTCGAGGTTTGGACGTAGTTGGAGTGCGGTTGGGTTGGTTTGACTTAAAAACCAATAGGGGCCCTGAAACGAAAAATCCAATAACTCTTAGATCGGGCGTCTGATTGACGCGCCGTCTGTCACGTTGAGTTCCTCTTGTCGATACGGAACTTTGGGATACATCAAATCTGGACTTGTGTCAGTTTATGTGTCAGCCCCTCTCCTTGTGGAGAGGACCCTCCCGAAACGAGCTTGCTGTGTGCGGGAACCCTATAGGTGGCTGCCACTACGACGACGATGAAGACTGTACAAAAATCCTCTTTGGATTCAATGGAAACGACTACAACATTCAGGGATCTTGTGTGGATCAGTGCTACCGATATTGTGTGGGTCAGATCCTGTGTGGGTCAGCACTCAGTGGTCCGGTGTGGGCCAGCACATACCGATCCTGTGTGGGTCAGATCCTGTGTGGGTCATTGCGGGGGTTAGTACCTATCAATTCTTTGTGGGTAATTGAGGGGGTTACTACGTATCGACACTTTGTGGGTCCAATGGATTAGATGAATCAGTGGCTATATTTGATCATCTTTATGGTCTTACGAAGAAGTATACCTGTGTGAGATGAGTCTTGACGTTCTATCCTTATCTTTGATAAGATTGACTTGATATCCTGTGTGGATTACATTATGCTTTCATGTGTGGATTGGGTTGTGTTTTCCTTTGTGGACTGGGCTGTACTTGGGCTCGGATGTTGGAGCCGAACTAGAATTGATGGCTTCGGTATATGTATGGGCATATACCTAGGTAGTTTCGGATGTTACTTCGTGATCTTATCTTTCCTTTATGGATTATCCTTTGTGGATTCTGGGAGACCATCGGGGGTCTCGGGGTCCCTACTGAGTATCTTATACTCATCCCTGCACGGGCTATGCCCGCACTACGTTTTGTTGGATACAGACGACGGATAGCACTGATCGTGGTAGAGGCTGGTGGAGTAAGTCGGTACCTAGAGGTGGACCATTGAGCGGGACGTACACAGAGCGGACAGATGGACCCGTGGAGCTGAGGAGGCTATCTGTACCCACCCTTGAGGTCGGACTTCCAGTGCATGGCTCGATGTTACGGCTTTATTTTCAGTTACTATACTTTCTATCCAGTTGTACTTTACTTTCAGTTTTGGTTTTTATTCTGGCCCACTTACTTTTCCGCACTTACATTTGTACCCAGTTTTACTTAGTGTTTACATCTTCTTGCTTACCCTGTGCTGTTTATTTACTATTTAAAAGTCAATGCCTTCCCTTCTTTTATCGAGAATTACGCCTTGGTGCTAGTCGCCAGCCCCTGGCCTATGGAAGGCAGGCTTGGGGTTGTCACTACACGAGCCCCGAGGTCGGGTCGTGAAAAATTGGTATCAGAGGAGTTCGGTTCTACCGTAGAACTCAGGACTCTGATATTTTTCTACTTGAAGCAATAGTGTTAAGTTTACTAAGTGTGGTTATCCATCTAGGGAGTCCAGTGTTGGTGCGGCGGCCGACGTATCCGTACACCAGGACCCTAACTTCTGATTTCCGACTAAGTGCATGAAAACATTGATTGCATGTGTGTTTCAAGTTTTCTTTGTGATTACTTTGTGTCATCACACCAGGTATACTGTATTAACCATGGAACACCTGTTTCTTTTTCAAGATGGCCCCACGATGGTAGCCAGCTAGGGTTCAGAGTTATGTACGTGACGACAGCCCACCGAGCGATGAGGCCTCTTTACAGGGCCCTGTTAATGCGAAGTAACTGGCGCTACCACTACCCGCCGAGCCACCGATGATACCAGCCCTAGCCGCTGAGAGTGAATGTCACCTTGGTGCATTTCATGAGTTTCAGCATCAACGACTGCCCAGGTTCCACGAGGAGACGGACCCTCAGGCAGCCGAGGATTGGCTGGAGGAAGTTGTACGAGTTTTCTGTTTGGTAGGGACACCAGCATACCTCATGGTGATCCTTGCAGCGAGTCTCCTGCACGCGGTAGCAGGAAGATGGTGAAGCTTGATGCTCCAGGTACACGACAAGGAATATCTCCTATGGATAGACATTGAGAGCCTCTTCCGCTCAGAGTTCGTCCCAGCCACTCTCCGTGCGGTGTGCATCCAGAAGCTACTACAACTGCGGTAGGGCATCTTGACAGTCGCCCATTACTCGGTGTGATTTATCAATCTCCCACGCTATTCGACGGACATGGTATGGGACCCATTATTCCGGGCCCGGACCTTCGAGGAGGGATTGAGGCATGAGATCAGGGCATCGCTGATCTCCCTCAGCATTCCGACACAGGCAAGAGTACTGGAGCGAGCCCTTCTCATTGAGAGATTTCTTGCTGAGCCTAAATCAATAGCGGGACCTACCGTAGGGCGGCACGTAGCAGAGTATTCTGTAGCTGGTAGTCGATGGATGAAACATGGGTCCAGGTGGACCAGAACCTCAGGTGGACGACCTCAGGACACTAGCTTAGAGGTGCGGGGCACACAGCACAGAGCCAGTCTTTCGAGAGGCATACAGTGCTACACATGCGGAGGGCAGGGCCACATGGCTCGTGACTGCCCAACCCACCATGCGGAGGAGCAGCAGACAGTCGAGGGACCACCCAGGCAGAGGGAGAGGGTTGACCATGGCAGTCTGCAGGGAGCAGGCAGACGAGGCAGAGGAGCTAGCCGAGTAGCAGGTGGTGGGTGACGCTTTGAGGCTCTACCACCACCACCACCAGGAGGTCCACCCCGACCATAGGGAGCTGGCGGGCAGAGACAGGCACAGCTTTAGTCAGCGGAGGCCTACGACCATGGCACAATAGAGATGATTCGAGGTACTATTTGTGTCTATTCCACCCTTGCAGTAGTTTTTATTGACATAGGATTGAGTCATTCTTTCATTGCTCCTGCCCTTGTTCGGAGCTCGGAGATTCCGACGGAGCCGTTGGCTCGATCCTTACGGCTAGAGACTCCTACGGGAGTAGACTCGACGATTACGCACTGCTGACAGTAGTGTGTGCTTACTCTAGGAGGCGAGAGATTCGGCTAGGATCTTCTTGTAGTGGCATTGAGGCCTTACAAAGTCATCTTGTGCATGGATTGGTTATCTACAGTCCATGCTCAGATTGACTGCATTAGGCGCAAGGTGTGATGTGTTCGCACCGATGGGAGCAGGTTCACCTTCACTGGAGAGAAGGGAGCCTTTGCATTGCAGGATGGACTCACGCAGAGGAGAGGACAACCCATCACTCATCAGTTGGCTAGCATCATCCTAGGAGTAGTTGACGTGTGGGGTTCGAGCTTACCTGCAATGGTGGATCAGTATGCGGATGTTTTCCCCGACGACGTTCTAGGACTACCTCATCGCATAGAGGTAGAATTTTATATTGACTTGCACCACGGGATAGCCCCGATATCCACCCCAGCATATCAGATGGCTCCCGCCGATCTTTGAGAGCTACGGGTACAGCTGGGGGACTTGTAGGGCAAGGGATTCATCTAACCCAGTATTTCACCCTGGGATTCCCCGATATTATTCGCCAAGAAAGTGGACGGGAGCTTGCGACTATGTATCGACTATCGTTGCCTGAACCAGGTGACTGTGGGGAACATGTATCCACTACCGAGGATTGACATCCTCTTCGATCATCTCAAGGGAGCACGGTGGTTCTCGATGATAGACCTCAGATCAGGATATCATCATCTCAGAGTTCGAGACAAGGACGTGCAGAAGACGGCCTTCAGATGTCGGTATGGCCACTATGAGTTCTTGGTTATGCCTTTCAGCGTAACCAACGCTCCATTAGTGTTCATGGGTATCATGAAAAAGATCTTTCAGCCATACCTCGGTCGATTTTTTGTGGTCTTCATTGACGACATTTTGATATACTCGACCACTG
This sequence comes from Viscum album, assembly GCA_963277665.1. Lineage (NCBI taxonomy): Eukaryota > Viridiplantae > Streptophyta > Magnoliopsida > Santalales > Viscaceae > Viscum > Viscum album. The sequence goes on from OY728147.1 coordinate 446,250,110, forward strand.
AGGAGGAGCAAACCTACCACTTGCCGGTTGTACTAGACACACTATGAGAGCACCAGATTAATGGGAATCTCTCGATGTTTTAGTTCTGGATACTTGAGTTCCACTTCTTGGGACATTTTATCTCTGGTGTGGGAGTTGCGGTGGATCCTGCGAAGATCGAGGCAGTGCTAGTTTGGGAGCCACCCAGGAGCGTGATGGAGGTGTGGAGTTTCGTGGGGCTAGCTGGGTACTACCAGAGATTTGTGCCAGAATTTTCTAGAGTTGTGTAACCACTATCAGCTTTGACGAAGAAGGGGAAATCCTTTGTGTGGTTGGACAGATGTCAGAAGAGCTTCCAGGAGCTGAGACAAAGATTGACTAGCACGCCTATTTTGAAGCTACCCGAGGAGGGAGTAGGGTACGTAGTTTTCTGCGATGCATCAGGGACTGGACTCGGATGTGTCCTGATGTAGGAGCGGGCCGTGATCGCCTATGGATCACGTCAGTTGAGGCAGCATGAGCATAACTACGCTTCCCATGACCTGGAGTTAGCAGCAGTGGTCTTCGCACTGAATATGTGGCGACACTATCTGATGGGTGAGCGCATTACAGTCTATTCTGACCATCAGAGTCTCAGGTACATCTTCTCATAGAAGGACCTGAACCCGAGACAACGGAAATGGCTTGAGTTCCCCCAGAACTATGAGTTTGAGATAGTCTATACTTCTAGAAAGGGGAACATAGTAGCTGATTCTCTCAGCAGGAGGGAGGGCATTCAACAACTTGGGGAGGTGAAAGAGCAGCTAGCCGCTTTTCAGATATCCTTCGTGGATAGTGATGGAGAAGCCTTTATACAGTCACTCATAGTCACTCCTCCACTTCTACAGTGGTTCAGAGAGGCACAGTGTGGGGACGATGACTGTGAGACGCAGCGTGCACAGATATCCTCAGGACAGGCACCTGATGGATTCTCTGTGGGAGGAGAGCACGTCATCCTTTTCAGAGGACGTACAATGGTACCAAATGCTTTACAGGAGGAGGTGCTGAGGGATTTTCACACTTCCCCATTAGCGATACATCCGGGAGTGGCGAAGATGTACCCGGACCTCAGACGATAGCACTGGTGGCTGGGTATGAAGAAGGTTGTGGCAGAGTTCGTTTCTCGATGCCTCACCTGTCAGCAGGTAAAAGCAGATCACCAGGTACCAACAAGCTCGGTACAGCCTTTGGAGGTCCTAGAGTGGAAGTGGGACGGAATATCTATGGACTTCATGACTGGACATCCGCGCACTTCCTGAAGTCACGACTCCATTTGGGTGATTGTTGACCGACTCACCAAGTTGGATCACTTCTTACCCATCAGAGAGCAGGGATATGTAGAGAGCTTGGGACGTATATATGTTCAGGAGATTGTACGGCTTCATGGTGTGACATCATCTATCGTCTCTGATCGAGATGCTCTCTTTACTTACAATCTTTAGAAGGGGTTATAGGAGGCATTTGGGATGCAGCTACGTCTGAGCACCGCCTTTCACCCTCAGACAGATGGTCAGACATAGAGGACCACTCAGACTCTCGAGGACATGCTCCGTGCATGTGTCCTCAACTTTGGTCGCAGCTGGGAAGATCACCTACCCTTGGTGGAGTTCTCGTACAACAACAGCTACCACTCCACCATCTAGATGGCACCATACGAGGCGTTTTACAGGCGGCCGTTCAGATCACCGCTGTGCAGGACAGACCCTAGAGAGTTATCCCTTGTGGGACCGTAGATGGTTCAGGCCACGACGGAGAAGGTCCAGGTCATCCAAGAGTGGATGAGGACAGATCAGAGCCGGTAGAAGCCTTATACTGACAGGAGGAGGAGACCACTAGAGTTCGAGGATGGCGACCACATCCTTTTGCGAGTCTCACCTCGACGTGGATTACAGAGATTTGGCCGAGGCGGAAAGTTGTCTTCACGCTTCATTAGACAGTTCCAGGTCCTCAACAGGATATGCGAGGTGGCTTATCGCCTAGCTCTACCACCTCAGTTTCACAAGGTGCACGACGTCTTCCACGTATCTCATCTGAGGAGATACATGCACGAACCGACGCATATCATCGATCATAGGGAGTTGCACATTGGTGATGGGGTGACCATTGCGGAGGTCCCAATGGCGATCGAGGATCGACAGGAGCGGGTCCTACGTGGACGGTCGATTCCTCTAGTGTGCATCAGATGGAATCACGGGAACCTCCAGGTGAGCACTTGGGAGTGGGAGGCTCAGATGTGTGCTCAGTACCCACATTTGTTTCTCTAGTTTATGATGTATCTTTACGGGGACATAAAGCCCAGAGGTGGGAGTAATGTAATGACCCATAAAAATTCTATGTAAATCTTTTTCTTAATTTTATTTTGGATTTTACAAGATCGTAGTTTCTGACGGCACCTGATTCTGAGGCACGGTGTGCCCGAAATTATTTTCTGAAGTTTAGCTCGGGTACGTTCAGTGAACGATCGATCAGGTTTTCCTAACTTTTGAACCGGTTCCTGGAATCGAAATCCAAGGACGTCGATGGAATCACAGCGCTAGTAATTGCTTAAGAACACCTTTTCTGGAGTTGCGGTTGCTCGGGTGTGGTTTTAAATTTTTGGATTAAGTAAAGGAATAAAATAAAATGGTGCAACCAATTATATTTTATTTTAACCTAAGCTAAGTGCTTGGAGTGGGACCACTATATCATACTCCACTAGGTAGGATATTTGTGGGGTGGGGCCCACATGAGCCCCACCTATTCAATTCCTCAAAACTCTTCTTTTAATTGGTAACTCACCCGCACCCCCATTAAATGAATTCAACTCTTGGGTTTAACTAAATATTAAACGCCTCTTTAATTGGGCGGTTTAAACTTTTCAATTAATTCAGTTAATTAAATGATTCAATTTTGAATTTCAAAACGTTTGGTATTTGTAATAAAATAAGGCAACACTTATTTTATTAGTGTTGTTTTGGTTGTGTGAGAGGATTTTGGAGAGGATTTTCTCTAATTCTTGAAGTTCTTCTTCCACGAAGAAGAACGTGAAGAATTCCGAGCCTTTGACGAAGAAGTTCGTCACCGCAAAGGGGAGTTCATCGTACCGTCTTCTTCCCTCTCCGCAGTTGGTGAAAGACGCCATCCCTGGAGATCGATGATGCGACACCGACGAATCTTTTCTCCACGATGATGATGATCCTCCTTCTGCGACGCCTTCTTCTGCGACGTTCAATTCCGCGATGAACCTTCGTTCAACCTTTTCTTCGAGGTAGGGGTTTGGTTTTATGTCATGAATAATTTTGGGCATTCATCGAATAACTTTTAGCCGCATGATATCGATTAACGGGAGGGGGCCGGACCGCACAAAAACGGCCAACCCCTCCCTTATTATTGATGTACTTCATTGTGGATTGGAACGGAGATGGCGCGGTGCTGTCGCACCCCGCGGAAATGAGGTAACCGCGACAATGGAGCGTGGTGCCGTCGCGCCGCACCGTTAGGGACGAACAAAGCCGCGGCGCTATCTCGCTGCGCCGGAGAACCTCGAAGAGGCCGCGACCGGAGTGGGGCCACGGCGGAGGGGTGCGACGCCATCGCGCCGCACCTGTCGGACCAAGGCCATGACCTATGGACGCGGCGAAGCAGGAAGCGGCGGCCTGCTTCCAGCCGCCGGCACCGGAGCAGGAGGGCGGGACCCCGGGGTCCCGCGGCAGCAGCACGGTCGGCCAGCCAGGCAGGCCGAACGAGGAACCAGGGGTCGTAACCCCGGGCCGGTTGAAGGAGCGGCCCCCCACATGGGGGCCGCAGTTTTCCATACATGGGGGCAGCCCCCCCCCCCCCCTTTCCGCTCGGCCGTTACGGCCGAGCCGCCTGGCCACACCGGCCAGGCCGAGCGTTCCAGGCCGGGTCGTGCCCAGGCTGGGCCGGGCCGCGCCCAGGCCGGGATGAGCCGTACCCATCGAGCTGGGCCGCGCCGTATTAGGGCGGACCTGGACTCGGGTCGGGTCAAACTGGTTCGGGCCGACCCAGCGGGTATCGGGCCAGGTCGGACCGGGCCCGAACCACCTATTTCCGGACCTCTTTCGGTCTTTTGTCCATAACATGGGCTGCGGACCTCCGATCGATGCACTGTCACCTACGATGCGATCCATGGATCAAGACAGTCGTTTCGGTATATTACACTCAAATTTTCAGAAAACATTGGGTTCGGCAGGGTTGGTTTGTACATGAAACCAACCTGGACCTCGGACCAGAAATGCTTATAATTTGAGCTCTGGACGTCCGATTGAAGTGTCGTCGACATTGTTGGATTCTACTTAGTTAGACGGACCTTTTGGCTTACTCCGCTCGAGGTTTGGACGTAGTTGGAGTGTGGCCGGGTGGTTTTTGACTTAAAAACCAACCCGGCCCCTAGAACGAAAAATCCAATAACTCTCAGACCATGCATCTGATTGCCGCGCCGTCTGTCACGTTGAGTTCCTCTTTTCGATATGGAACATTGGGATACCTCAAATCCAGACATTGTGTCAGTTGAGGTATCATCCCCTCAGCTCGTGAAGCAGACCCTCCCGAAATGAGCTTGCTGTGTGCGGGAACCATAGAGCTGGCTGCGTCTGCGACGACGATGACGACTGTACAGAAATCCACCGTGGATTTGACGGCGACGACTACAAAACTTAGCGATCTTGTGTGGATTAGTGCTACCGATCCTGTGTGGATCAAGTCCCGTGTGGGTCAGTGCTCAGCGGTCATGTGTGGGCCAACGCATACCAATCCTGTGTGGTTCATTACGGGGGTTAGTACCTATCGATCCTTTGTGGGTCATTGTGGGGGTTAGTACCTATCGATCCTTTGTGGTTCCGACGGCTTAGATGAATCAGTGGCTATATCTGATATTCTTTATCATCTTACGAAGAATTATACCTGTGTGAGAGGAGTCTTGACTTTCAATTCTTATATTCGATAAGATTGACTTGATATCCTATGTGGATTACGTTATGCTTTCCTGTGTGGATTGGGTTGTGTTTTCCTGTGTGGACTGGGTTGTACATGTGCTTGGATGTTAAAGCCAAACTAGAATTCATGACTTAGGTATATGTATGGGCATATAACTAGGTTGTGTCAGATGTTACTTAGTGATCTTATCTTTTCTATTGTGGATTATCCTTTGTGGATTCTAGGAGACCTTTGGGGGTCTCGGGGTCCCTACTAAGTAGATTATACTCTCCCCTGAACGTGTTATGCCCACACTACATTGTGTTAGATGCAGACGACGGACATCACTGATCGTGGTGGAGACTGGTGGAGCATGTCGGTACCTAGAGGTTGACCATTTGGCAGGATGTACATGGAAGGGACGATTGGACCTGTGTAGATGAGGAGGCTATCTATACCCACCCTTCAGGTGGGACATCCAATGGATGGCTCGATGTTGGAGATTTACTTTTCAGTTGTTGTACTTTCTTTACAGTTGTACTTTACTTTCATTTTGTGTTTTTATTCTGGCCCACTTACTTTTCCTAACTTACTTTTGTACCCAATTTTACTTAGTGTTTACTTCTGCTTTCTTACCATGTGGTGTTTGTTTACTTTTTCAAAGGCAATGTCTTCCCTTCATTTGTCAGGAATTATGCCTTGGTTCTAGTCGCTAGCCCCTGGCCTATAGAAGGCGGGCTTGGGGTAGTCACGGCATGAGCCCCGAGGTCGGGTCGTGAGAGTAATACATCCACAATTTATGATGCAACGAGGCAAAAATTAGGGATATTTTCTATGAGGTATATTGGGAGTAGAGATACATTTTATTTTCCCTTATTGGGGTTTTTTGGTATAGAGAATGCCTTTCATATCATGATTTAAAATGAATCATATAATTCGATGAGATGAGGTGATACATATGTTTTCCCTATGATATTTTACCTAGGTTTGGTGTGGTTGTTCTGAGATTTCTTTTAATTTCAATTTTGTGGATAGATATATGATAGATTGATACTGATATTAACTCTTGATATCTCACCTTCCCATAAGTGGAGATCGAGGTGCTTAATAGAATTTGAAATTTCATGGTATTTTCTCACATAATGGGGATTCCCCAACAAATGAGATGTAATGACTCTACTTGTGTCATCATATACTAACACACAATGTTGTCCCACTTTATAACCACTCAAGGGTGAAGTTTAGTAGATTGTATGTGATTCCATTGCGTTTAGTATATAGAATTGATTCAGGGAATTTCCTTGGATATTTATATTGTTATTTTTGAATCAATTTAAAATTATAATGTTGATGAAAGAGGACATTGTGGAACTACATTTTTTTAGAATAGTGATCATAATACAAATAGATTCCCATGTAGAGAAATTCCTTTAGGTTCAATGGGAAACATTAATTGAGGTGTGAATTTTAGTTATGTGTTATTTCTGAGTGGATAATCCACCATCAGAATAGAACTATTTGAGTTTATTTAGGTAAGAACCTTCATGTCACCACTTTACTAATTGGAGGTGTTGGATGACAACATTCATGGGAATAGAGTTGGTGTGAGCGCAGGTTGTGAATCATGCACTTCATTTTGGGGTTTATGTGGAATTCCTAGGAACATGAAGTTTCCATTTTGGACACACAATGGTGGAATTTGTATTTATATGACGAGATCATGATTTTGTAGATAATTACTTGTTTAGGATTATAGTTATCTCTCTGAGGAGGGAGGCTATCTATGCGGTAAATTTGAACAGTTTACAGATTTTACATTTGGTTAGTATGGTTGCATACCGCTAAAACAATTTATTATAGTTAGATTGGATTCTTATTTTTTTACACATGTCACAACATATGAGATATTTCCAACACTAATTATGTAATTTTGGAAAATTTGATAATGAAATAGATGTTGTTTTTTTTGTTTTTAATGTAATTGCTGTTATTTGAAATAATTCTTGAGGAGGCCCCTTTCGGAAAGTTTTTCCATTGGGTACTCCGTTGGTAATAGAATGGGGACATTCTCGAGTGCTTGATATTGTGGGAGACCCAATTGAAATATCATTATTCCCATTTTATGTAGAATTTATCTTTTCAAAATGAAAATCCTAGTAGACATGGAGAGTGTAGTGAGTAAGTGTTTTCCTTTTAAGACTCTAGAATGTTTCAATGAATATAATCAAATCTAGAAGATGAGGAGTTGTGAGATTTTGATGCTCATTGAGCTCGAAATTGATATTTAAAAATATTAAAATTCGTAATATCACAGGACCATAGTTATACTACAAAATACTAATATATTTTGAACAAGGTATGAGATCAAAAATATGAGACCATAGATGACTCTATAATGTGGGGTTTACTATATCCAAGACCTAATGTTTATTAGTTCTAGATGTCTGGTTGAGGCACCTATTGGTGGTGAGTTATGTAAAACTAAGTAAATAATTTTATTTATTTTATTTACTAATCTATCTAAATTATTCGTTTATAAATATGTTTTTAGAATGATTTTGCATGGATATCCATATAACCATTTTGATATCTAGGAGTATGATAAGTGTTTTCTTCATTATTAAATCGACATTGTATAATGAAAGATAACCGAATTGAGTTGATTTCGGATAAATAAAACATAACACATATTTTCCATCGGTAGAAAACACATTCGCAATCAACGATCAATCCAAAATCAAGATAGGTCTCAAAAAATTTCGTTTCGTTCCCTTTTTATTAAAATATTGATCATGCATAATTAATCATCTTTTGATCTATTCTAATCTATTTTTGGAATGAACCTATCTGGTGTTATTAAATTCTTAGATCAACTTATTTTTTATTATGCAATGTTATCTCCCCTATAAATCCTTATTAAATCATAGTTTTCTAATAATGGATTGGAAATCAATAGATATAAACTTTTCTTTTGAATTTATATCTTCATTATTTACATTAGTTGATGTTGTACCATGGGGATGTGGTTTGAAGAGTCTAGGGATTGTTCGAGTACAATTGAAGCTAACGATTCATGGTTGACTGGTCAAGGATGATAGGAATGGTTATTAACAATTTAATCAAGATGTTTTGAGAGACACTGTATATAAATTCATTTATTTATGACTCGGATTGGAAACAATAGTATTCATCAGTGATTGGAGATGACATGTGGTGTTTAGGTTAAAAGAATATTGCCTTTGGCAACATATCGGGAAAGGATTGTCCCCAGATCAGATACACCGAGAAAGATCTTTGGATGAAATGATGGTGGTGAATTTGTGATGAATACACATGATGGGACCTAGGTTTATGCATAAAAACCAACTATACTATGTATAGTTAATGAATAGATGATATGTATCCCCACTGAGAAATTATGGAGAGGGTTTATGGTATGATAAAGATCACACACCATGTGGATGGGCTTGCAAACCATGACACACTGATCACTCACCAAGGATATTTGATAGTTACACACTACCATGACCCCATCTAAGAGGTCACAAATTTTACTTCGAAAGTAAACATGAAAAGCATTGTACCCTGCCATGTCTAGGTACAGAAGCATTACATTACAAATAGAACATGGGAAGAAAAAAGTCGATAGAGAAATTTTGAGCGGTTGAACTACATGTCATGTACTAAATCATGAAAATCAAAAACATGTGTTGTTTAGAATATAGACTTGAGGTTGGGTGACTATATATGTCGTGTTACCCATATTGCACCCCGAATACTTTTCTTGGGATCTACCACTATGTGTATCTCATTTTTCTTGAAACATATACTATACTTTTATAATCCAATACAAAGTTGTTCTTGACATAGAATAAGATGGTAACCATTTTTGAGGATTTTGAGAAATGGCTTGAATATTTTATAAGAATGTTTGTTTTTCAAGAAATTCATAATGACATAATTGATTTGGAATGATCATTAGAGAGAGTATAGTGTTGAAAATCCCCTTTCACATCAATGTGTGGGTCCCCAATAATTCTTGATCTAGCTTGAGTGGCACCCTTATATCGTATTATGGTGAGGGATATCTAACTGTTTACTGGAATCCCAGATGGTACAATGACATGAGCCCTCAACATATCGAGTGGAAATACCCTGTAGTGATTGTGAAAGAGTCTGCTTCATTTAAGGTATATTCCCTTTAAATTTCAGGGGATTGTTTCCTCTATTAATACCCATCTAGTGACACCCACATAATGCACTCAGGTGTAGTTACTCTAACTCCTATGTGGAACCCACCTAATGCACTAGTGCACATGTATTCTACCATTATACTGAATGGGACCCCTGATAAACTAGATTGTGGTGAATCTACCTACTTAGTTGCACCCTCTTTCATACTAGTGTTCAGTTCGTCTATCTACTTGTTGTGTGGATGCACAATGATGTTTCAGAGTATAGGTTTCTAGTCAACTTAGTGGAACTCTATTATACCAATAGGGCACAGGTCCTAAAATATATATTATTTCCCCTTGACTATGGAGGGTTATTGTTAGGCCCGGATCCTGCTCACAAACTTTTGAAAAGTTACAAGAGATGGATGTTTTGATATTTTTCACCCTCTATTCGGGATCATAAAATAATGGAATGGGTTCCTCTCATTTTTTCTTGCATGGTTATGTGGGATTCATTTTGAAGATATATCCCCCTAGACATTGTGACATAGTTGCAATGTGTGGGTCATTCAACCGGTTACCTTAACAAGATACATGAGATAAAGCATTTACAAGAAGGATCCATTAGAGATATAGGATGTTCCATCATTCTAAGATAGGTTTTTTAGAGGGAGATCCCCTTTATATATCGTTTTGGATTATTTTGGGAAAATATATATATTTTGGTTCTATTTACCTATTATTTTAGTAGGGATGACATTTTCAGTATCATATAATTAATATAATTGATTTTTTCGGGGTATCCTACTGGTTATAATTATAATCAATCTGATTTAGGATTTTACTACACGATTCATTCCTAATTCAGATAGAAGGTATATTTATTGATACATTGATGGAGCTTAGTGATACCTGGGTGTGTTCATCCAAGTATGGTGGTTGATACATGGATATGAGGACCTCGCACCTCTCAGTTTCCTTTATTCCAATTCATTTCAGTTTGGGACATCATTTTTTTTGCAAGTGTGTATTTTCACACATAATTTTCTAGTTTATACTATCATAATATATTATATTTCATAGAGGTCATTTCATTCTTCGTTTTCATAATATTATATTTTTGCCTTTTATTATTATTATTCACTTTACATTGAGTTTTTGGGTGTATGTCTATTGTTACATAGGATAATGCATTCAATTTATTTTATTCCTTCATGGTGCATGACTCTATAACCTACCCTATTGGTTGTGGGATTAGGCATGTTAAGGATCATCCTTCAACCATCACAGTTGGCCCCATTGGGTTTTTTTATAATAGTATACATAAGAGTATTAAATGTTCGTCTCTTATTTAAAATTAAGGATCATTTCTCAAAAAAGTGTGGATTCAAACATATTAAATTAATAACAATTTAATTCCCAATATATGGGTACCAATATTTATATATTCATAAAAAAATTAGAACAATAGAAAAAATTTGAAAATATATATGGCATAATTATAGTGAGTTCTTAAGGGGTTTGTGTCAGGATCCTTCTGAATTCACAATTAAAATGATTTTTATGGAGGATATACCACCATTAGAGAAAAAACTAAATTAAATATTAATACTATAAGTAAAATTAGTTTCTAAAACACTTCATTAATTAATGGTTTTTTCTAATTTAATGCAGTGAAAAATAGTTTACAATGTATTGGTCAATTTTTTAAAAGTGCTTTTAAACAAAAATTACAAATGATTTTTATAATGTAAAAAATTATAAATGATTTATATTATTTACCACATTCCATATTTAAAAAATTTATATTTCCGATTTAAAAGCACTTCAATATAAATATTTTATGTTCTTATGTTAACAAGGTAATGATTCATGGTTTTGGAATTGGGGCCTTGGTCATTATAATATTGATTCTCCAATTAAACTCAACTATGACATACTAGTATGATCTTTATCAAAATTATCATTAAAGTATAAATTTTTTTCTTAACCATGATAACATGTCATGAAAAATATGTCCTCATTCAAACTCACCATTTTAGTATTCTCATCGATATCAATAGAACTAACCTACATTGAAGTTTTTTTAACATACACATGTCATTACTATTAGAGGTAAAAATTAAGCATTTTTAATGATTGATAACAATTCTAGAATTACATGGTTTTTCTACATAACTCTTAAGAACGAGTAATGTAATTTCATGCCAATATTATCTATTTCACGAATTTTCATATATGTAAAAGGACCCAATATATTTTCTTCATAGAATGAAACATGTTGAATAATTTAATAATAATTAATTAATGATTAATTTCCTCTTTATTTTAATTTCCATCATTTTCTTCTCTTAGAACACTTCAGCATAATTGGGGTTAAATTAACTCATAACAGGACCCTCCACGAAATGTCCAAGAATATCATTTTTGAGTTCTGACTTCATAAACAAATTTGGGGAAAAGAGGTCATTACTTTCTTCAATACTAGAAATTGAGACCATATAAGACCACTCATGGAAAAAATTGTTAGGTACATATTGTTTTATACCTTGATAGGGGGAGTGAATTAGTGTATGAAATATTAAAACAACTTCCCCCCAGGGATCTTATTTCATTGTTAGAGAAAAATATCTTCTCTCTCATTCCCATTGTACTATATTGACATATCTTAAACCAAGAATAAGACATAAAAAATTTAGTTGGTTAACCCTCACTAGGTATGTCTAATGGTCATACACTAATGATGTGTCGATGTTCCAAATCAACTAATACCACACTCTTTCTTATAATGTTCAGAGTGGACTCACTGCCCCCCCTGATATACGATATCTCATAGTATAAAACATCAATTCTATCTCAAATAAAGTGTACTCACTACTTCTTTAAAAGATCCACTCACAGTTTAAAGACATTTAGGTCACTTATTTATCACAAATGAATGTATATTCCATTATATGTAAATTCTCTATTGAAGTTCATCTTTAATCCGCAGATGAATACCCCTGTACCACATATGAATTGGGTAATCATTCCTCATTCACACAACCCTAGAATGATCGGAGTGCTTCTCCATGATTTCTGTACAAGTTTCACCATACCACATGCGTGACACAACCTTCCCCAACTCAAAACATGGGAAAATCACTACCATATTGGAGCGCAACATTTGAATAACATTATACATGCGCTCCAAATACACCACTTGAACTCCCAAAGCTACTTTCAAAAGTGGATCTCTAATTATCTCTAAATGTTGAGCTTCACATATTATTATGAGGGATGTCCCTCTATTTATAGGAATTTTAGGAACCCTGAGCACTATGTTCAAGTCTCCTCCCGGAGATAAGGTCTAGAAGATTGAGCCTATGTCACCCTAGTCACATTGCACGCCCAAACCAAAACATGGTAACCCATCATTAAATTTCCATATTTTGATAATCTGATTTTGAAAAACATACGGGGAACCAAATTTTATGCCTCCATTAAACAAGAATGCATGTCCCTTTTCCAAAAACACATATCTCAATTTGTCGATTTACAGGCCCAAAAATTTGTCCAACACTTGAAAATGGTTCAACCTTGTCTCTTGTCTTTTTCTACCAACTCAAGATGATCCATTCTTTGGTCGAGGTTCTTCATTAAATCATAGATTGTCGACAACATATATTGAACTCGAAAATTTACCATGTTAGCCCCCTTTTGTCAATAAGTTGAACATCATGGCCTGCTTTTTCATCAATCACAACATGGAGGACCACTTTTTCAACAAACAATATCATCTAAAAAATTATTTAATGATAACTTGATGGGTTTTTTCCCAACAATATCCCCCTTTGGGTTGGATGAAAACACATCAAATAATGATTCTACACACATTGATACGTCACGGAATCTCATTCCCCAATCTGCCACCATTCTCCTTGTGCGATTCAGATAATGACCAAAGATTCACTGAACACATACCATAAGGCCGCATGAGCAATGTTCAGCTTGAGAAACAATAGTAGCATGAGCAGTTACTCAACTACTCACCTTATTTTTTACATCAATTCTTGATACCATACAGATTCCAATAGACATATTTCATCACAAACCTCATCTTCTATTATATATCTTCTTTGATAGATCAATTCTAGCATCATCGAATTTAATAGTCTCCTTCATCACTTCATGGGTTCTTATGTTGTCCATGATAATCTATTTCTGATCACTTTAAAAACGACATATTCTCATCATGGTGCTCCACTGTCATCTCTTTCACCCATCATGATAAACTCCCCCAATCTCACTGCTCCACCAGGAAAGTTATCCCTATTCCTTTTTCAAGGAAATTGTATTCTTTATTTAGATACTTCTCCCCCTTTAAGAGTTAATATTTCTCTCCCTTTTTCAATGAACCTAATGTCACTATTTTGTGGTCTGCAACAGAGTAGAGGGCACAAATTTGAACAGTTAGGAAAACACTCCATACCTTAGGGAGAGGGGGTCATAAAATCCACAATGATTCTTGTGTGGGGAGGTGATTGGACTCTCAGAGATAGTTGATGCCTCTAGAAATCATCCACTGTTAAGGCCTTTCTCAGAATACCAGCAACCTATAATTCTTTAGGAACATACTCCAACTTCACCATTCCCTTCTCAACCTTCACTTTGATAAATTGATTATTTATCTCAATGTTATTTTTCTGTGAGTGATGGAAGAGATTTTTGCAGATATTTGTAGCACCTGATTAATCACACTCGATTTGGATTGGAGACTTCACATCAACTACCATACCATCAAGCTGCTGCTTCATCCACAATAACTGTGTTCATGCTTGAGAGGTCGCAATATACATAGCTTTTGTAGTGATTAATCAAATGAAATCTTGTATCTGGCATTGCCTTGAAAAATTAACAATGCATAAATATAAAATCACCTCCTAACGTTTATCTCATATCATCCGCTGAACATTCCCAATCTTCATATATATATCCCAACATCTCAGGATGAAATCTTTCATCATATATCAAACTAAAATCCACAATGACCATATTATACTAGAGTATGCTTTTTTCTACAAGCATGTGGAATTATTTGGGATTACTTTGATATTGAACTACTTCTCATGTAGAAAAAAAATATCAGGTCTAGTTTTTTTCAAGTACAGTAAACTACCAATAACCTTCATGTACTCTATTATATTAACCGCCTTTCCATCATCATCTTTTGAAAATTTCATTCAAGTAGTAATTGGAGTCTTTATCTTTTTGGAATTATCCATTCCAAATCTTCTCAGATCCTACATGGAATATTTTGATTGAGAAATAAATGTTCTATAAATTATTTGTGTCACCTGTAAACCATGGAAAAATGTCATCTCTCAAAACTTTGACATTTCAAACTCACTTTTTAGGAATTCAGAAAAGTTTCTGCATTGAACTTCATCTGATCCTCCAAATATTATGTCATCAATATAAACCTACACCATCACCCTTTGATTACTATCATTGTTTAATGAGATATTATAATCATCTCCACAATGATGAAATCCATGATTCTTCAAATACTGATCAAACCTCGAGTACCATTCTCATGGTTCTTGTTTAATCCCATATAGTTCTTTATTTTTCAAAAAAAAAAAAATTTCTCATCTTCATGAATGAGAAAACCATCTGGCTTCTTAATATCATCTTCGTCTCCTAGGAACCCATTCAAAAAAGAGGAATTGACATTCATTTGGAATAATTATAACTTCTATTGCACTTCAATGGCCAAGAATAATCTAATTGTTTTTAGCCTTTTCACTTATGAAAATGTCTCATCAACATCCATTACCTCTATCTGGGAGTATCCTTTACAAACGAGATGTGATTTGTTATGAATGAAAACACCATATTCATTCAAATTTTTGAAAGACCCATTTTGTCCCAATGACATTCTTATCTCCCATCATTGAAATAATCTCCCATGTCTAATTATTCTCAATATGGTATGTTTCATCTTTCATCGCCTGAACCCATTTTTCATCTTCATTGACATAAAAAAACATTTTTGTTCAACTTGAGATAAAAGAGATGTATAATACAGTGAAATAAGTATTCTTGTCTGAATTAGAGTTGTCTTAACAACAATTATATTCTCCCTATCAATTTTTTCCAACTAATTAGTTTCTTTGAAGATACATATTTTACTTCTACTTTTTCATCATCAGAATCTTATTTTGAATCAGCATCTACAACTTCTGCACCCCATGTGTTACATTCCTCTTCATCACTTTCATCAAGAAACTATTAACTAAGCTATTGAGTATTCTCTTCATTTTCCACAACACTAAAATAATTTCTCTCAACTAATTTTCCTAGCCTATTGGTAAATCATTTTTATTCTTTTCTTTTTCCTCTGTATCTAAGGAATATCCCCTCTTCTCCACGTGTCTCAAACGTCCTATGATCTTAATTGTTGAGAATGAAGAACTTACATACAAATATTTAAATTTATTTAACTGTATTATTCATTTAATACTGCATCTTTTATGTAGAATTTCCTTCGTTTGGACACAGAAAATCCCTATTAGAAATATAGATCAATTTCAAGACTTCTTCCTTAAAAAATTTCTCTAGTACGTATTTTTCTATAAGCATCGTTCTGGACAAGTTTTTAATGATCCAATTATTCCATTCATCCACTCTATTCAGATGGGGAGTTATTAATAATGAAACATGATTCTTTATCTCATGTTTCATGGGATACTATTCTACATGTTTGTTGTAAATTATGTACCATTATCAGTACGATGCTTCAGAATTTTCTTCCCAAGAATCCTATCACATTCCCTCCTATACTGTTTTAGGAAATTGAACACATCAAACATATGGTCAATGTTTAATACCAATGCCATTGTGCTATATTAATAAATGAACATAACATAATATCTCTTTTTGTCAATGGCTCTTGGTGAGATAGTTCCACAAACATTCACATGTAGCAATTCGAGCACTTTTGTTGACTTTCCTTTGAATGTATTTATGATGATTGTCCCATTATGAAAAGCATCTCATGTATGAGTATGATCACATGACATCTTGGGGAGATCTCTAGTTGCATCACACTTTACTATATCTTACATGGAGTCTTGGAATAGATGACCAAGTCTTTTATGCCATAACTAATTTTCCTCCACTCTCGATAAAAAGAAGACATCTTCATCACCACATACAATAAAAATATTTCCCTTTGTTTTTTCCCTTCAGAATCCCTAGACTATCTATTAATTTGATGATAGAATATTTTTTAATAGATCTTATAGAGTGAATGTAGTGACACAATTCACTAACACTTAGAAAATTGTGACTAAGACCTTCCACAACTAAGGTATCTGTACGTTTTTTCCCAAACCTGGCATTTCCTGTGCCAACAATCATCAGACCTTAATCATTTCCAAACATGAAAGCTCCTTATTTGACATGTTTTATTCATGTAAAAATATCCTTATTACCTGTCATGTGATATGTGCATCTGCAATCAAGGTTCCACACACCAAAACGGTCTGATGCTTTAAGGTAAATTTCTGAGACCACTCCCTTCTCAGCTCTCATCTACATAATCCATGATTTTTCATCATACATGGAATGGATTTGAAATCATGAACATCTTTTGAGTATGATGGGCCAGATTCATCTTGATGAATTGCAAATAAATTTTTTGGTTTCATCTCATTGCTTTATTCTCTGATTTGCTGCTTGCGACTGCTCAGCTTCTGTTTTGGAAAATTCCACTTCATGATTGATGTACAATATCTAGCCATGTGACCAAATATTCTACACCATAAACAATGTCCCTTAAAATATGTTCAGTAATATTGTTATCTGTTGGGATTTTTTTTCTCTTGTACCCTTCGATATCTCTATGCTATGGAACATACATTCAATGAATGTCCCATATTTCCACAGAAATATCACCTTTTGTAGGGTTCATTTCAATGTGTCAATTATACTCATCTAATTTCCCTTTGGGTTAATTGATTTATCTGATTTTTCTTCTAATCCAAATCAATCATAAATTTCGGAGTGGGTTCTTTCTATCCAACTTCAACTTTGACATTTTTCAGTTTTTGGTCAAGCCCAAATTAGCCTTGACATCTAAAAACAATTTTTGATGGATTACTACTTGTCAACTATGCTCCACATTAAACTTTTCAGTCTTCTGAATGATTTCTTTTTCTGGTAAATTACTAGGATTCAATAGTTTTTCATGATCCATTACTTTTCCTTATAGATGGAAAACTTCTTCTTCGAGTTCTTCAATAATCTTAACGTGACCATTCACTGTGTTATCCAATCCATCGACCTCACTTTTCTGTTCTTCAACCATGAGTTTCTGTTCATCATCATTTTCTGAGCTCTCCATCCAAGAATACTTATATTTTTCAATTTCCTTTAGCAGCTCAAACTTCTCTTCAACCTGTTGTCGCACATAGAGTTTTTCATCACGAACCACTTTGTTGGATTTCTTTGTTTTTTCTATCCAAACTTCTACCTCTTTCTGAAATTTATCTAATTAAACTTCCATATCAAGTATTCCTTCAACATATTCTTCTTCATCAGTGTCAGTTTCATCGTTTTTCTGATAACACCTAGTAACTACCACTATATAATTTTCACCATGATCTATGATGTTGTCTATATCTTCAACCTCTTCAGCCTCAAACACATATGAACTACATCATTTTTGTGAAAAAAGATTATTTTATTAAAGGAAAATCTCATGAACTATTTTTTTTAACATTCACATAGGTTGAATACTTAATCGTGGGAATTTTGGATTTATCCTCATCATCTTCAAGGAACTTCTTTGGGAACATTTCCCCAAGATGTCCAATAATTCCTCATAAAAAAATCTAGTATATGTTTCCCTTTGAACATTCTTTTTCCTCGTTGTAGGTTTGAGGAAAAGAATGACATCACCTCATCTATCTCTTCATCTTCTTGAGAATCTTCAATGGTGATCTTATTCATGAACTTAAATGCCACATCTTTAGATTTACCCTTTCCCATATCATTGTTACCATCATTTTTCATTTCATATTAAGCAAGGGTGTTGAAAAGGTTAACAAATGTAAACTCTTTCGGGTCATTATCTTCCAAAACGGAAACTTTTAGCTTCATCCTTGGTGTATATTTCCTCAAGATGTGCTTCAAAATTTTTATTTCTTAAATAACTTCTCCAAAAAATCTCTTGTATCCCTCTAAAATAAGTACCCTATCAAACAATGAATCAACAGACTCATTTGGGCTCATACTAAGGTCATCATACTGGTTCCACAAAACATGAAGCTTATCCTCTCTGGCCATTGTATCTCCTTCAAATACATTCAATATATTTTCTTATATATAATGTAATGTTCTTAATGGAATAAACTTCTCTTAGATATCATCTGATAGGGCTCCCTAAAAGTCATTTCTTCCCTTTGCGTCAGTGTATAGTTCCCTTCTTTCAACCTATCATAACCCACCACTGTTGATGTCGGTGGAGATAACATGCATCGGTGCAGCAAACACTTCCATTATCAATGATTAGAAGTAGTGTTGCATCTAATTCTTCTATAATTGAATGTTGATCCCATAAAAGATCAAAATCCATTTATGATTGGTGACCTCAATTGAGAAAGAAACACAAATATCAACATCTTCCTCTGATACCAATTGTTAGTTCCACTATGTTAGATACCCTAAGAGGGGGGTGAATCAGTGTATTACTGATTAAAACAACTGACCATATTGATCTTGTTTTTTTGTTAGACAAAACTCTCTTCTCTCTTATTTTTATTTTAGAGAATAAACAAGTATTAAAGAAATCATAGGACAAAAAAAATTACATGGTTCACCATCACTTGGATACATCCAAAGATCATACACCAGAGATGTGCTGATGAACCAAATCCACTAAAAGTGTACTGTTGTTTACAAAGACCAGAGCAGACTCACTATCCCCCTTGTTTACGACCACCCACAAAATAAAATCTCACTTCTCTGTCAACTGAAGTATCCACAATTCTTCTTTAAAAGATCTGCTCATAGTTTATTGACTTTTATGTCCATTAATTATCACAGATGAATTAATATTCCTATGTATATTGATATTTTGTTGAAATTCCTCTTTCATTCACTGGTTAATACCCCTTTTCTGCAGGGGTACGGGGTAATCCTTCAAATTTCACACAATCCTATAATGATATGTGTTCTTCTTCATGCATGGAGTGCAAGTTTCACCAAAACACTTGCATGACACACCCTTCTCCAAATAAAAACTTGTGCGACTCACACCCTTTTACACACAATCCGATATTGTCATGCCACTAACAACTGGCACACAACTTAAGAATTATTTTATACAAGCACGCCCAAACCACTACTTGTAATCCCAAACATACTTGCATGATGAGAGATAAAATTAAATTTATTTGTTGATCTTAATGTCAAATTTGGAGTGGTGGCCCACTATTTATAGGCATTTTGGGCACCTAGAGTGTCGTGCACAAGTTTCCCCCTAGCACGCATATCTAGCCGCCTGGGCCACTATCACCCTAATCACCATGCACACCGAAACCAAATCATGTGTCCCCTCATTCCATGCCCATATTTTGATGTTATAATTTTGAAAAACTTATGGCACTCAAGATTCCAAGCCTCCACGAAACTCGCGTAAAAGTCCCTTTTCCAAAAACAATTGTCTCGATTTGTTAATTTTGAAGCCGAAAATTTTGGCAAACACTGGAAAAGGACACCACCTTGTATCTGCTATTTTCGTACTACCTCTAGATCATCTATTCCATTTTTTAGGTTCTTCTGTCAATCATGGATTTTCTTCAACAAATTTTGAACAAGAATGCATTCCATATAAACTACCTTTTGACAAACAATTGAACATCAGGGTCTACTTTGTAAAAAACACAACATGTAGGCCTGCTTTTTCAACAAACACAATCACCTAAAAATTCATCAATTATACCTTGAGGGATAATTGACCAAAAAAATTTCAATATCTTCATTGGAATTAAAAAATTCCTAAAGAGGGATTATATATATTCTTCAGTTATAAATGATTTATCCCTAATACCAATGGTAATCTTGAAAATGTTTACCCAAATTCGTACAAAGAAATTTTAATTTTATACACAATCACAATTGAATTACTCTAGGTTATAAATTAGAGAATAAATACACTAGATGATACCATCCATATCAAATTTGATGATAATCATCCCAAACCCCACCTACAATGTGATTATGATGTTTAACAACCTACTATTAAAAAAATAATTCATCATCATTCAATATAATTAATTAAGTTCTTGAATCATTTTTTCTCATTTACAAATTTCTAAAAAATAATACAGGAACCACCCTTTTATAATTTTATGTAACGCTGCTAGATTTAAAAATTACATTATGTTTGATTGTGTATTAAACAAGCAACACTGAGCATTAAAAAGTCGCATGATATATCACCATCTTATGAAATAAATTTAACTGGTTAGAATTCATAGAATAAATTTCATCATGATATAAATATATATATATATATATCCTACTAAATAAAAATTTATTTATATATTCATATTAAATAATCAAATAATTTTTAGTAATGTAATTTTAATCTAGAAATCAATGTTTTATTATAAAATAATTTATATTGTTTCATATAAGAAAATGTTAAAATTTATTTTCAAATTATTAATAAAAATTATATTATAAAATTAATATCATTTTTTAAATCTATATATCAAAATAATATTACTTTGAAAATTTGATATTTTCTAGAAAATAATTATTTTTCATTCAATATTAAAAAATACTATTTATTAAGCCATGATATATTTTCAATAAATTAATTAAATAAAATGTAACATTTTATTTTAAGAATTATTTCTGGTAATATAAGTACTGACTATATAAATTTATTCAAATTATTTTTAAAAAAATTAATTATTTTTTATTTTAGTATGGGTATAATTTTGTAAAAAATGGTGCTTTTAAACACCATTCTAATTATAATAATGTTTTTCCATCATAATATATAAAAATAACCTATATGTTAGAATTAATAAAATTAAATTTATATATTATATATCTATAAATTCAAATTCAAATTAATATTCATATTTTTTCTAGTAATAATGTTAATATAAAATTATATTTTTCTAGTGAAATGCAATTATGGAAAAACTGCTTTTTCATCATGTGTGTGGGTTTAATTTTAAAATATATTATTATATTTCCATGAATATTATTTGCTAAATTGATCAAATATTTTTAATAATACCAATTTATATTATATAATATGTTCAATATATTTTTTTCATAATTAATAGTGAAATTAAAAAATATATATATATTTTATAGTGATTAAGGTGAACATGGGTGTATCGGTGGCTAAAATAATGTGATAAATTATTAACCGAATTAATGTTTTTCAAATTTTTACATTATGTCCTCATTTTTAAAATAATCTATATAAATCTATATACTGGTATCATTTTAAGCCTTCTTTCATTTTTAAAATGTGGAAATCATTTTTTCTTTTAAACAATTCAATGTGTGTCCTCTACAATGATTGTAAATGGATACCAAATGTCCGTTCAACTATGCACATTCAATTCCATTTGTGTAATCTAATACTTTAACCAAAACCATACATATACAAATAACCATGTAATATAGCCCCTTTTGTTGTGAAATAAATCCTAAAATTGATTTTTGGATCTAACCTAAGGAGGGTGTTTAAAGAACATGGATCATGATTAACTAAGTGTTATTATTTTTTATCGATATAAATATCATGCATATCATCCTACATTATTATTATCTTGAAGATATTGTATTTATTTTTTTATTATGTTAATTTAAAAAAATATATCTCCAGATCCATTAATTGAGAATCCAAACAATCATTCATGTGTGTTACTAACTACCACCAGGCTAACAGACGTAATTCATTCTCCATCATTACCTCTCAAAGATTTCAATAATGATGGATTTGAAGTAGAATAATGATATTTTCAACATTATTATACTTATAGGAATATTATCTCAAAAATAAATTTTTACATTCTTTTAATGGGGGGCACGTTACTGTCACTCGTGTATATAACAGATACGACCTCACAAAGTGACGTGATTTGTCTTTTCACTAACAGATTACATGGATTGTAATGATGATAATTATAATTTATATAAGTATAATATATTTAATAATTATTAAATTAATTTTATATTTATAACTGATATGACATAAAATATCATTTTCATTCATTCATTTCAACTCTCAAGAAAATGATAACATCTTTCATGCGTATGTGTGGACTATTGACTCCAGGAAGTGTTCTGAATCTTTTTAAAAATTTATATCAAATTTATGATTTATATTAGTATTATTAGTGATTTAATATGGGTTTTTTTATTATTATAATTATATAATGATTTAATAGATTATAAATTTTATTCATATAGATCATTAAAAAATAGAAACATTACTCAGAAATACATACGACTTACAGTCTCCATGATTGTAAAGATGTCAAATGTTTCATTACCATAGTTTAGAATTGTTAATTAAATTTTATTAATGTATAAATATGATATCAATTTAATTATTATTATTCTTTATATAAGGGATCATCGATATCTTTGTCCTCATTCATCACATAGAAGCTATTTTGAAACAATGAACAGAACGTCCTCAAAACAGCCGATCAGAACAGAATTGATTGAGTATTTAAATATTTCAGTAAAATAAATAAAAATATTTTAATTTTGAATATGATAAGTATTTTATAAAATCATTTTAATAAATATATAAATTTATATAAGTATATTATACAAGATATAAATGAAATACATTGAATGTCCAGAGATTCATAAAGTGTTTCTCATTTCACTTTTACTTCTGCTAGACATATTCAATGATCACCACTTATTTTTATTGTATGTTGTTTCTAATTATAATAATTTAATTTCTTTATTTTTTTCACAAATTTTTTTACAAATATAAATAATTTTATATAATTCATGAGGATTTTATGTAGATAATATCAAAGAAGTAATATAGTTTGTCTCAATTTTCCTTCATTCAAGATTATTTTATTTTTATGAAACTAAATTCATTTATGTGGTGTATATACAATAAATATTTTTTCTGTAACATAATTAATTGTTAATATTTTATATTATTATGTGTTTTTTCAAAAAATACCTATTCTATGGTGATTTTACATGAATGTTACCAAGTGGTTGTGTGTATATTAACTCAATTTCATTTTATTAGGTTTTGAATCTTCTCTATTAACATTGTTATGTTATGATCATGAATAAATTTTTTTTCTTTATTATTACACAAGTTTGAGTGGATTTATATTTCATAAACACCATCTCCACATTTACTAACTGCCAATCCCATGATGTGATATTTAAAAGTGTTAACCATTAAAAATTCTATTCATTGGGACATATGACTATGATATTCATCTATATTAATTAATGATGTGAATATTTTAAAATTTTAAAAACCGTAATATACATAGAGAACTCATCCAACTTCTATCTGGGGAATGGATGTTGATAATGTAAAACCAAAGTCTTGTGGTTCTTGGATCTCACCTACATACCTGTATAGAAATGTGAGAAAAACATAGTGATTATATTCCTAATACCTAGCTACCAGAACTACTTCTGCATGTTATTGAACATATTTGTGTTTCTATAATGCACTACCACCTGGGAACTACCAAAATACCCTATTACATATATCCTTATGGAATATGGTAACCCAAAAAGATTCTGAGATAAAAGAATTCCCTCATTGGATAACGGCCAATCAAGCATGGTCTTCCAACCATTTTAGGAGTCTTTAGTTCCACGAATCACATCATTAAGCTACTAATCAAGAAGAATAAATTCAGGAAGAGGATATGTCAATGGAATTCTAACCATGGAAACCTCAGACCTATTATTGTAAACTCTAATATGAAAATGTGTAAAGAGATCTATAAAATTATACTCTTCCTACGATTCTTTCTCTTACTAGGTTTAAAGTTTCCTTGTCGAAGCATCTTTAATGACATTCACATTTCCTGGGTAATAGTGATGAAAAAATCGAAATATTATAGGTATTCCACCCAATGCATGTGTCATAGATTCAAATCTATTTTAGATAAGATACAAATAAGGATCATGTGGTATGAATACATAGTAATCCTTTCTCTATAATGTTAATTCCACAAAATTTTAATCACATGAATCACAGATGCATGATCAATCTTTTGGGTATGATAATTCTTCTTGTGTGCCTAAGATGATGAGATCGATAGGCAAAAACATGGAATCATTTAATAATAACAAATCACATTCTAGAACTTGATGCATCATAGAAGACCCCATAGCCTTTCCTAACCTCTGGAAGATTCAAAATCGGTGCTATAGTAAAAACAATTCTTTAGCTCAACAAAATAACTCTAAAAATTATCGTTATCATAAAACATTAATTCCTTTCTTATTAGTGTGGTTATCAAGGAATCCCACATAGATAAGTCCTTTACAAACTAGTTATAATACATATCTAACCCCATGAAGCATTAAATGTCAAAAATATTCAATGGATGTTCGCATTTCACAATATATTTTACCTTCTTAGGGTCAACTGTAATGCCAGGTTGTAACACCATAAGTCCCAATAATTTACCATCTCAAATATAGAAATAAAATTTTGAAAGCATGGCATAAAGTTGGTGATTTCATAGAAAACTCAGAACTATTCACAAATGATGTAGATGATCCTCCTCAAATGTAGTCTAAATTAGGATGTCATCAAAAAAGACTACCACATTCATTTCTAGATACTAATGTTAAATCATATTCATTAAATTCATGAATAATTAAGATGATTTTATTTGACCAAATCGAATAACGACATACCCATAATGATTGTACCTTTTGAAAAAGGTTGTTTTCTAAATATAAATTTATATTTTCCTCAATTAGTGGAAAGAAGAGAGAAGATCAATTTTTTAGGACCAATTTTACCCATGAAAAAAATAATATATATCATCAATCTATGGAAATATATCCATGTACATTTCCATCACTCGATTGAGCTTCTGATAATCAATATAAAAGTTATGTGAACCATCACCCTTCATAATTAAGATACCCCGCTTTTCTTATGGTGAAACACATAGGAATTTAATTATTTCTACTCAAAGATCATCCAATTTGGACATCATCTCTTTCAGTTGAAAAAATTCCATGTGTTAAGAGGGAATTGAATCTAGTAGTGTACTAGCCATTATGTCAATGGAAAACCAAACCTCCCATACTAGAAATGAAAAAAAAATGACAAAAGGAAACACATTAGTAAGCCTAATGAAAAATAGAGGAAGATAAAAACTCAAATTTTATTAATCTATCTTAAAATAAAATAATGGTATTACATTTACCATATATGTATAATAAGGTACAAACCTGCTTGAACTCTGTTCCCATTCATCTTGAACGAAATGAGACACTCCATTGAGTGTAGTAAAATATATACATCAAAGATAATAATAAATCTATTATTTATTTGAAATGATCCAATCTATTTCGAACATGACATGAATAGGTTTCATTTCAAGACCTATAAATATTCATGAAATATTAACATTATATTGATAGAAGAAACATGTGGAACTATGGAGACCCTACTAACTCTTTGTACCAATGGGTGTAGTAATATCCACTGATCAAGTTAAAATATTTATAGGATGATTAACTAGATAAAAAATACTATTTGATTCAATGAATGGGATTCACATGTATCAAATAGAGAATATACTAATTAATAAGCAATATTAATGTTACCTCCTATGGCCAATGGACCCATATCTACATCCTCTGGATACTCTTCCACTTGTTGAATTAGCATCATTCTAGATGCCTATGGCTGGAAACCATTCATACAATAAGAATTAGATTGATATTATGTTTTAGGATGATCTTATGATCCTGTTCCACTATGTGATGTGGAATAGATATGGTTGAGACACTGTAAGATCCCTGAGCATCTCCAAGAGCCACAGTTCTTGTGTGCCTTAGTGAAAACCCACTTTGAATGTTCGGAACTACCACAATTGTAGAAAATTAATAGACCAATTCATTGTACTACATTGGGTATAGAATGACCTTTCCATCAAGTACAGACATGTGAATCATGATACTTCCCATTCCTATGAAGGAACTCATGCTCTACGGGGGAGAATGAAACTCCTGATAACCATGACATTCTAGCGAGGTGCATATCAACCATAAGCACCATATCCGGTATATAAAAATAGGAAGGTAACTTCAACAAAAAATATTGAGTATTATTATCCATACGAAGTCCCAACACAAACCTCAAATATTATATCTTTTTATTTGTTATAATCCCAATTGTGAAATCCATGATCTCAACAAAACAGTTTTCATAATATTTCACGACCATTCCATCCTTCTCAAGTTTTAACAACTATGTATTCAAAGCCAACAACATCGACCCTAGATAAAATTGGTCTGTGAAATGATCTATTACATCCTTCCACTCTAATACATCATGCATTTTAACTATTATCGTAATTTCCATCCATCTCATACTAAATCATTCCAGCCCAATTGTTGAAAAATTCACTTTGATTTCATTGGGTGTGTCCATAAAGGAAAAAAAATTCCGTCACGATCAACCATTACACATATTCTGGTAGATAATTTATCCCTTTTAATTGTGTAGGATTATATGGATGGAACTCGTGGGAAAACAAATTTATGGTTTAAATCTGTGGTCCCATTGCTGGAACTTGAATGAGAACTCGTGGTGGTGCATATATAAGAGAATGGACAATATGCACAATTACCTGAACTATATTCCAATATAAAATAGGATTCGCTCGCTAATAATTAGTAGCATCTTCCTCCTATATATGATTTTCATGTCTTATTGAATAAATTTTGTGACAAAACATTAATAGATAAAAAAGTATCTAACACTATACACTCAAATAGAGAAACAAGGGACATTAATCAAAATAGATAGAACACAAAAAAATTGGATTTTAGTATCAAAATAAAATGTGGTACTAGACTATAAATAATCCAAAGGACATCTTTCCCAAACCACCCATCGTGAGTTTAAGTTCAATATTGAGAGCGCTGGCCAAGAATTTAATCCCAACAAACTCCAATGTCCTGAAATGATTTTACAATTCATTATAATTTAAATATAAAAGCTCAACCAGGAGCAAGGATAATAAATTTTCACTAACCACCCAATGTAACCTGGAAACACGATAACTAATATAGTACTGACATATCTATAAGGTAGTTTCTGATCCCTATAGATCAGCGATTAGAACCTGGCATCATAAAAAATGAATGTGGGATTGTTCTTTCAAAAAACATTATGGAAGTGGAAGAAACAATCCAGTATACATATCATAATAAAATAAAGTGATATTAGTACTCAAAAATTCAAATAGTTATAACAAACCATGTAATTGTACTATGTACTATAAAAATGGAATACCGTCCAAGGTCCTTAAGAAAGTAACTCACCAAATCTATGAATCAATATCTAGAACCACCTTAATGTGATCCACCCCTTTTCTCAAACCAAGAAGAAGATAATTTAAAAATACTCAATGCCATAATTAGTGTTTCATCTAAATCCCTTCATGATTTCACCAAATATTTCCAAAATAAGATTTCAAATTCAAATTAATTAAGACGGTGAATTCAATTTTCAAATAAATGGGATTTTAATGTAAAAATCATATTTATTAAATCATATTTTTAAAATTAAAAAGATTTAAATATATTATAAATTCATGGTTCACATTTAATATGAAGGAAATATTTTAAATCAATTGAGTCACATTTAAACAAAGGGTGCATTAATGAAATCAAAGTTTTTAGAAATAGAGCAAACAAACTCATTTATATGTAAAAATGTATATAAATTCACAAGGCATGCACTTTTTTTTACAAAAATGGAATGTAAATATTTAAAATAAGAAAAAGAGAGAATCTTTTTGATACACCAAATAATGAATTCTATTTACAAGCTATCTGGGTCCTACAGTAATAGAGAATAAAAAATATGTACATATGTCCCATTGGACCAAGGCCAAAGGGGACTTATCCCCATTACCTAATATATGTGATGTGATCATATGAATTTTTAGAACTCTTTATATCATAAAGTGAGATCAAAATAACTCAAAAACAACCATAGGCTTGAATGTTCTCTAATAACAACCAATAGTTGGAAATTCCATTTAATATTTCTTAAATTACTATTAAATCATATTCTCTATTTAAAAACATTAAATTTACACATTTAAATACCACAACGATTATTTAATAGAAAAACATTCATTTTCCCCAACATAAAACCATATGGTTTCGATAAAGACCACTTTATGCCATTTTTTTAACAAACAAGTTTTTGAAACTAATTTATGAAATTTATAAATCAATTCTGTCAAACTAAATTCAACAATTAAATTTTCAAAAAAATCAATAAAATTCATAGAAAACCCAAAATTCAATGGAATTTTTCGTTTTCAAAATTTTCCATAACTTCCATTTCAATAATAAAATTCTTAAATTTAAAAATAAAAATTTCCATCAAAACTATAATTTTAATTAAAAAAATTAAATATAACAAAATTCCATAACAATAGCACAATTAAATACAATTGGGGGTTATCAAATTGAATTTGAAACATCAATTTGAGGTTATGATAAATTGGGCATCATGACACAACCACCTAAGGGAATCAAAAGATATCACAATGTCGAACCCCAGTCAGGAATTTTCCATGAAGAGTGAAAATCACACAAGTTTGAATCAAAACTAAGTTTAATATCCCAAAATAGAGGGTGTTCGATCCAAAAACCCATGGGGTGAAATGGTGTCATAGATAAGAGAATACATATCACATGAGAATGAGATCATTATGAGGAAACTAACTAGAAAAAAGATCAAAGATATTTCCTCAACATTTGATCACTTCTATGAGGGATAAAAGGGTACAAGAATAAATATTGGGAGCTCCAAATATGTGAAAAAAAATTATGTGTCATATTAGTCCATCAAAGTCCTAAAACCATGGTTCATATATTGTTTTTCTAATTCGTAACATATAAAATCTCGTAAAGATGGTTTCCTAAGTAGAATCTAACGGTTAGACCAAACCGTGTTTCCCGATTGTGATCTTATTTTAAATGGGACAAATGCAACTAAAAATATGGTTGACTACTTGTATAACCATGTCCCAACTGTGAAAAAAGTCCCCACTACATTGGATATCTCTGTTTTCTCTAATAGGGAATAGAGTTAGGGAAAACCATGTGATAACCCTTCACCATCACAAAATTTTTACAATACTTAAATCATTTACCTTAAACAAACTCAAATTAAAATAGACAAATCATAACAAAATTATGGGTTTTAGAAGAAATAGAAATAATAAAATTATGCTTCAATTACATTGTAAAAATAAAAATGGGAGGACATGACCATTAAATTTTCTATCAATGTCTAGAAACATCAAAATTGAAAAATTATATAAATATTTAATTTTATAAACATCTGAAGTCATCAAATGAAATTTTTATTAAATAATATATTTATATTGATTGGATCACTAGAGTTTACATTAATTAAATTATAATGATTCATATAATAAAACATTATATTATATCTAATATATATGTGTGGTTTACCTTGAACATAGGAAGATGTATTTATTATTCTCTATATATGGATTTGAGTTTTATCATTGTATTTCATCCTAATAATGATGATCATTAAGATATAATATTTCAAACAATATTATTTATGATGATATCTATTTTTTAAAAATGTCAATGGTGGTTGTGATTGGCACCGTCCACAGGTTGACTATTCATACAATAATATATTTTAATTGATAATTCGAATAGAGCATTATGAATCCCAATATAAAAGGATTTGTAAAAATCCAATGACGTGATATAATGTTAGATAAATAATGTAATTTGAGCCATATTTTTACTTTTCAAAGGATGATAAGGTTTGTTCCATTCAGTAACACATAAGGGAAACAAATAATTTTACAAAAATGTTTTATAGAATATAATCTATGGGAAAACATTTTAGAATTTGGTGAAAAAGTGTTTTTATACATTTTTCCTTGTAATATGGTTATTAAATTTAGAAATAAATGATATTTTATCCTCCATTTTTACTTCCTTTTTTAGTTGTTGATCGATTCATGATGGTATCTTATCATACAGTGCTCTTACATAACCTCTTGAATATTGATGAAGACATAAATGTCTCTATATTGAGAAAGTACCTAACTAGTCCATCAAATGTATTAAAATCAGAGGTCATTGAACTGTAGAATTTTTATTCTTCTTATGAAAATGATGTTGATATTTTTTATAATTGATATACTCTTCTAAGAAACGAGACCACTAATATGGTCCCTGATTTATGGATAAACCACAAATTTTAGGATTTTACATTGGAACCATGTGACATTATGAGGTATAAGTATCCTCCATTTATTATTTCAAACTGAAAGAATATGGATGGATAGATTAATTTTGGGGGAATAATGTATTCCATGAATATTTTATGATATTCATTACACAAATACATTTAATATATTTTACATCTTGTGATACACACAAACCAGATTATAAATGACCCATGATATAAAAAATATTATTCAAATACAACTATTAAAAAAATATAATTAATTTTTTTACTATGAGTATGAGTAATTATTTTTTAAAAAAATATGTACAAATGTTTTTGGTTAATATAATTAAATGGCAAATAAGTACGTAATATTAATTAAATGGTTAAAAATTTATTTTTTACTAAAAATATTTGTAAAGGATCTTAATGAGAATGTTATATAATTACATTGTATAAAATATTTAATTATCAGTTGTTAAAATAAAATAAATTTTGTTAATAATCATTCCATATTTATCATAAAGTGGGGTTTTTGAAATTTTTAGAATAGATTTCGTTTTCGATGAATACCGAAAAGTAATTATATAAATTGAATCCCACCTATTTTTTTAATGTATTTACAATTTTAGAATATATTTTAAAATTAAATAAAAATTATCATTAGCAAAATAAGGTTGTATTTAATACAATTTATATCATTGTTATAAATTTTTTGTTAATTTTTGATAAAAAAACATCATATACTTTGAAAAAAAAAATTCAGTGTAAAACTACATTTTCCTCATTTTTATGGGTTTGAATTAAAACAAATTCCAAATATATGAATATAATTTGGTAAAATGGATTATATTTTATGAATTAGATATATTATAATTATAAAATAGTATAAAATTAATTATTTTCAAAATTAGAAGTCAAAATATTATAAATTAATTACTACGTCTAATGTTAAAACTAATTTACCAGTGGGATACACAAAATTTATATATGTTAAAATAAACTAAAAAAAGATTATAATTAATATATTTGGACCATTTTTTTAATTCACCTCATATTCTTTTTGATAATGATACTTTATGGTTCCTCAAAAATTATTTATATGACTATATATCACTTTATTTTAGAAAATTTTAACTATATCCACTCTCCCACTTATAAAATAAATCCTCCCCCTCTCCACATAAAAATTAAAAATACATTTGGATTGAAAATTCTTATATATTTCATTTTCATAAATCCCTACATAATACATAGTGTTCCATTTATGATCTCAAATCAATGGTAGGAAGGATAGTGGAATAATCCTAAAGTGATTCCCGAAATAGAGGTATAGTTCTTAACCATGTGTTATTATTTTATTTTTTCATATAACACTTCCAAATTTTCATCAACTATAACAAAATAATAACAAACATATATAAAATATAAAAATATTTTATTATATTATTCAAATAGCATATATCTATATCATATACAATCTAATGAGAAACAAAATATTCTCTCATGTGTATAGAGGACTGTCGAGTAACAATGTGACGTAATTTGTTTCCAAAATTACCTCACAAAGATGTATATAATATTGATTTAAAACATGTATATTGTATTTATTTCATTATTAATCTCATATAATTATTAAATCACATAAAAATATTTTACTTTCTAATTCATTCGATAATGAAATTCCATGCCAGATTTCAAGTGGACTACGTCCTCCACAAAGGGATGCGAAATGATTTCAAAAAAAATAAATGGAAGTTAATTTGTAATTATTATTAAATATATATGATATATTTGATATAATAATGATTTTTTAATTGTAAAATATTATCAATTGATATTTTGTATCATCCGTTAAAAATTAGAATATGTGGACATGAATACGTACGATCTATCATGTCCTTGATGTGTGTAATTAATTTTTTATCTATAACATTTATAGAAAATTATTGTCTTATATATATTAAATATATATGATATTAATATCATGATGGAAATTATGTGAATTTTTTATCCCCAAAAAAATTATAACGCCCAAATATACCGAACCGAACACTACAAGAATAATAGAGAATTTGTCACATGGAATGGTGGTTTTACCTGAATTCTTCATAAATGTGTGATAAAAAGCTATAATTAAATAATTTATGAAATGATATTTTTTTCAGTACTATATTTATTATATAGGCTTTTCAAATACATATGAAATGATTCAAACCTAAGATAATGGTTTCTTAACTTACTTTTACATCCATGACATATATTCTATATTAACAACTTATTTAATTCATGTTGTGTATTTGGATCTAATCAATGTATATTATGATGTTTATTAAGATAGTTATTGGGATATCATGTATAATTTTTTTCTTTCAATCATGTGTATTATTTTAAAAAAATGACATAGTAGTAGTGGTTTATTTCACAATGTCATCATTATAGTGGTTTTTTATGTTTAAGTCTCCCTTGTAAAATTAATTTTATATTTATATATTAAAACAAATATATATTCAAATCAATTTTTTATTAATTTAAATCTAATGTAATTATACCCCAATATTATTTTACATATTTAAAATTTTTTATTCCTTTTTTTTAAACATACTATAATTATGTATTCGGTCAAAAATATTTTATATTATATATAAATCTTTTCTAAATTATTTTTAATAATATTTTTATCATTCCCAATGTTATTTTTTCAAGGATGGTTTACCATTGTTTTTCATTTTTTTCCTTGGCTTGAAAGTAATAATCTTTTTTTGAATGAGGTATATTCTACACCATTTTACAATAGTGTAAAAAGATTTATTTTTTAAAACTGTATGAGATCTACAGAATTTACTATCATAATGAGCACACATTTCCATGAATAATCCATTAAAATATTAAAATTTTAATTAAAAAAATATATTTCATTCCTTACTATTTTTAAAAAAAATATGTTTTTCTATATTTTATTTCATATGTTTAAAGGGTATTTTCCTCATAAAAATTCCTATTGAGAATTTAAAATTTCATTCACCAATATCGACACCTTTTGTTAGATATTATGATTAATTGAGGTTATATTATTATGATACCATTCCACAAGTTCCTTTTGATGTTTTATGAATAGTTTTACAATGGAATGTATTGATATATTTTATTTTATTTTATCTAGTATGTATAGTTATATATTTTGATTCACGATGATGAAGTTGTTTTGATTATTCATATTTTGAATCAATTGAATTATTTTATGATGTTTGGTCCGTGAATTGCATAGTACATAGATAAATGAGTATGTCGGATAAAAAACACTAGTTTGGAAAATGTATGAGGCCTTACCCATGTATATAAAATTTCATGGCATGAGGCATAAATGATATGCTATAGATTTATGGAAGTATGCATTCCATCATCAAGAATTAGTTTATTGATTCAAATGTGACTATTGTTTTATATTAACCAGATATAATTTTTTATCTCATTTCTATATATATTTGGAATTATTTGATAATCACTAATTATTTGAATATTTTCCATGAAATATTAACTTATGTAGTATACATACCCTTACTAAGTTTCTCAACCAAACCTTTTCTTATGTTTCACTTCCCCAATATTCTACTATGTTTCTTATAATTAAAATGATTGGATATTATAATGATAAAATTGGTGTTCAAAATGAAAATAAAATACTCTAGTTTTTTTCAATTGTTATATATAATTTGAGAATCCATTTTGACCAAACTATTAAAAAATCATATCCATTGGGATGTTTTGACATATATTTTTTGTCATTATAATAATGTAATCACTGAATCTAGGAAAATAGGTCTGAGGACTTTAAGGAGAATCTTAAATATACTCCACCTATCTTCCAACCTATTACACCTTATCATCATTCATGTTCCTATAATGTGAAGCGGATCATGCGGTAGCAAAATGATTTTAGGTCTCCAGCAAAATAGAAGCCCAAATTAGCATGTATGGAAGGCCATATATATCACCATGTAAAAATTATATTCCTTTTAAATAAAATGTGAATATATTTGTAGATAAAATATAGTAACCTAAAATATATCCTCTTGATGAAGTCTAATATGAATCCTCCTACCTCATTACATTCTAAATGAGGATCAATAATTTGGAATGAAAAAAATATTTTATTTAAGATAAATTTAAATTATACTCTAATGAAGATCTATAAACAATTTTTCATGGAATAACATCAATGTATCGAGAAAACCAACTCAATTAAAATCACCTTGAATGCCTCCCAAATAAGAACATCCTAACAGATCATAGTATGTTCTTGAATATAAAATAAATCCATCATCTCTATCTAATCTCTATGATTCAATATGATGTCAAATATTATCTTGATTATGTAAATCTAGTACTCAAAATTAAAAGGTCATATAGTTCCCTAGAATGTTGGGGGATGCTAAAGCATATAGTCTCTGGAATTGATGACCATCATCCTCTATAGTCTTACTCCTAATTAGGATTAAATCATTTAGTCCTTAACATTGGGTGGGTATACCACATAAACCACTAGAGTTGGTGTGGGATAATTCTTAGGTTAATACAAAATACATTTCATGTAATAAAACTTGTGCATGACCACTTGGAAGACCATTCAGAAATCAATAGGGAAGAATTTTTTTAACAATGTTTAAACATTTATAATCCATATAAAAACGTTATTAAGTGAAAAAATCAGGTTGTTAAAAGTTATAAATATGATATTTCAAATGGAATATCTATCCTTTTATATACTCATACACAATATAAAACACTCATACTCTTACTTATGGATCAAGTTGAGTACTTCATACATTCTAGTCAGTCACAATCATAAAAATATTAATATGTTAACAACATGTTTGAATTTATAATTCCACAAAAAAAAATTTATAACATCCTCGATTAAATATATATAATAAAATAAGGTACCGTTAATGGAATTTAGTTTATAAACTATTATATAGGAAAAACACACAAATATATATATCAAGTCATTCGACATAAATTCTCTCGATGCATGGAAAGACGAAAATACATAAAAATATAATAATAACCCCAAGTATATCAACCCAAATATTTGTTACTCATGTGATAAATAGGATCATAGAAGATCACATACATGAGTTGAACACAATATATCTATTTTATATCATTTATTACAATTATCATTAACAAATGAATGGAAACTCATGATCTGATAGCATTTTGTAATTCCCAATCCCAATTCATAGAGTAGTAGTATAAAAATCCCCAATACCTCATACATGCATCCCTGTTTTCAAGAGACTATTATATCTTGGCGAGGATATGAAATATTGAGGGGAGACTATACCCTCATTGTCATAATAATAATTTGTTATATAAAAACACTAACCTAATCAACAATGCATATCAACTTTAAAAAAAATTTATGAATACTATATAAAAAATATGATTTCAAATGATACCATAATAATTAACAATAAAATTTTTGTTGGATGTAAAAAATATAATATTACAACTATGTGTAATTATACGAAATTTTGTTGTGGAAAATTCTTGAGAAAATAACAATACCACAACCATCTCCCATTACTAAGATCCTTAGAAAACTATTATATGTCTTATTCCCCTCTTTAGATCATTGATCGTGAAACATATATGTCCATTGAAATTCCTATGAAGGGTGTGAGTATAAAAATAGTAGGGACCCATAAATGATTCCTTAACATATGGTCATACTCACAAAATATTATTCTACCAAAATAGTCAAATTCAAATTAAAAAATCCAATCTTGTTTGGATAGTAATGTTAAAATAATGACTCTAAGAAAAATGGTTATACCTTATTTTCATCTTTATCGAAAGAGAAATCACAACTAATTATATAATAATAGGGAGGCCAAATGTACACCTAATATATATTTTAACATCTTCAAGGTCTACATGTCTTAGATGAGTACACAAAGTAATCGAGTAGAGTATCTATCATGTGTTATTCCATAATGTCATCATAGCACTACCTCATCCTCATAAGAAGGAATATCACATTAATATTTTCATATTGTCTCATGAAAATCCCCCCAATTTTCATATTTAATTATTTTCAAAAGGAGGGGAATCATGTCTAATGTACACCTACCTTGGTCTAAGTACGTCATTACTAATTTCACATTTTGAAATGTCTCCAACTAAAATTGATAATGAAATCATAATGGTCCACCTATCCATTTATAATGAAAAAAACATTAAAATAAATAATTCCATAGACAATAGGGTATATCATATTTTGGAATGACATAACACAAAAAAAATATGTATCAGTATCCACACATACACATATAGAATTGAATATCATAAATGATGTGTCTCCTAAGATATATGTATGCTCACATGTGATTAATGTCTAACATGTGTCTCATGGGTTATAGAAAAACACACCTAAGATCAAAATCATTATTGTTTATCAAGGGTGACACACCCATATGTGATTAATATCATACATGGGTATCATGGACTATATACAGAAATGGTGCAATTAAACTTAATAATGGGTCTTAAGGCACATAAACCCATATATTCATATCATTCCATCAATCATATATAGGGGAATGGTAATGTATGGTGTTCCTAGAAGTAGTGTTTTATATCATAATTCCATGATATATTTAGGATCATATCAGGGATCATCCATGTAAAACAAAATTCATAAGAAAAATAACATCTTCATCAATATAGAACCACTAGGATTGCAAATCCATGACAGAATCATCCCAAGTGATAAAATCTAAATTAACATACCAAAAGTGATTTATCATTAATAGTATATTGATATCTGATCAAGGAGAAGCTTTCAATTTCATGTAATTTATCACTGTTCTAAAAAATAATCTTGAATGATAAATCGATCATGATAGAGTACATAATTATAAATGTTATATCTTTGAACTATGGTTCATCTCAATTTAAGAAGATTATATCTAGGATACTTGTAATTAAAATATGTATAAACAATATACAACCTTTAATCTTCATGATTTGATGTTGTATATATTTCATAATTATAGAGTAGTGGAAGTAGATTCATAATGAAAAACCACTATTTTCTTTTGTTTGTAGAACCATTGGCTAAGGATAATAAATGAGTGTTTTCTAATAGGTTACCAGATTTAAATCTAATTTTTTAACAATTATTTCACCACACTATTTTTTTCATCATTTATATAATAATTCACCAACCATGTTAAGAATTATTCCTCTTATCAGAAGCCACATGGTTGGGAATCATGGTTTGGTAAATCGTTTTCCAAAAATTCATCTATGAAAAATAATTTCTAGGGAAACTCACATTATTATCTTTAATCATGTGAAAACTATTTGACATACATTGTTATTCTCAAAACATTGTCGTGGTATCCTAATAAAAAATCATATTACCTTGAATTTATGTGGGCAATATGACCAATATAGAGGTCACTAAAACCCTCTAAAACCAACATGATGTTACCAAATATGTCATCTAAAATATTCACAACACAAAAAACATAAGGAAATGTTGAATGTAGGTAATAACATCTCAGATAACTAAGGTATGTAAAAATTATTCATCCAAATTTTCTTTGGTCTCAAAAAACATTCTATCATATTTGGTATTCTTATAGATAATAAAGTATTAGTACATGTCTAATTCCACATCACCAATGTCATAGTGAGATATTGGTCTATGATAGAATCTCATGAGTATCAACACTAAAATTATCAGATGTGGGATTTTATGGGTTGTTAAATGTTTCAATGTATACATTTTCAAGAAACTAATTAAAATCATTTGATGAAAATTATAAATAGTTAATCTTGAAAGACCATTTGTGGATTATTTTTTATTTAATCACGCTATATATTTGAATAGTTATTTATTAAAATTTTCTTCTTTTTATTTTGTTATATTCTTCTTAATACTCTAAATATTCTTAGAAACTTTATGTATAACGATTTAAAAAAAATTAATGAATTTGTTTCATAATAAATTATATATTTAAATTATTTATGTGTATTTGGTAATATTTTATTCAATTATTTAGAGTGAAAATATTTTTTTAAATTATGTAATTTAGAATTTTTTGAATGATTTTATAATATAATAATATTAAAATATAAGTAAAATTATTCATTATACCTAAATTATTAGCATTATTGGATAACCCATAATTATCCAAATTCAAGAAAATATAATGTTTTTAAATAGTTTTTAGGAAATATCATTTATAGAATTAGTCCATAAGGTGAAATTTTTTTTTGTTGATGATGATCATAAAAAACATGGAACAATTCATAATTATATCTACCCACCTTGTAATCATTCCAAATACATACTCTTAATGTTAATTACAAAATGTACAGTGGATTTAATGTCTTCATTAATCTATATTATTTTGATATTATAGAACTATTTCTGAAATAAACATAAAATTATTTACTTATATACACATTCAATAATGAAAAACTAGAATTATTTGGGTTGGGAATTTTATTGAATGAAATTGGTTTTCATTAGATCTATTCGTTTTTAAATATAGTTAAAATAATGTCATTAATTTCATTTTTTTAATATTTTCAATGATGGAATCTATAAATCAACTATATATTTCTTCAACTATACTAATTTGGATTCATATATATGGTCTATAATTATTCATTAAAAAAATTATTTCAAAAAACTACATAAATGATTCAATGTCATAAATCAATAAAAAAATATTTCGATTATGATATTCCATTTTTTTAATATTGTTTAGTTTTAATATATTAATTTTATTATTTTATTATTTTTCAAAATGATATTAAATTCTATGATAATACATAGGGGGATACTTGTTAATAAAAATATATATAAAAATACATCGAAAATAATTATATAATATTGTCCAAGTCGAAATACTTGATGATTCAACATTGGGATAGTCACATTTTTGTCTATCAGTATCCATATTCAACCACAATGTATGTTTATATTCTAATTGATTCAATGTTTCAACCTCAAAAAGGCCATTTACACAAAAATAATTTCTACTACACATAATGAATTTATTTTTCAGGGTTAAAATGTCATTACTCGTAATGACCATCCTAATCACAGTAATCATTATTTCCAAATTTGGTATCCACATATGAATATTATGTCTTTAAATTTGAATTAATTTTTTTATTGCATGTATTTTATTATGAAAAATAAAATGTATATTTACATAGATTTTTAAAATAGAAAATTTTGTAGTGGATTTAATATTGGAATTAACATTCATTGAAATTAAATATTAAACCATTATATATGAAAAGGACTTAATTTGGCATGTAACTCACTAGCTTGAGAGCCAATAAACTGATTCCCCATGTTGGTGAACCACATAATCTCATGATTTACACCTCGTATACTAGTTCATTCTGACTGGAATCAGGGTTCCAAAATGGGACAATGAGGAGACTATACCACCATATCAGAGTTAACACCAAGATTTAATGACAAGTCATTATACACATTATATTAAGAGAAAATATCAAATCAAATTAAATAGGTAATGAAATAATATAAAATAAAATGATGGCGGTCCCAAAAAACAATGTAATAAATAGAAATATGGTATCCCACATTTATGAACTAATATATAAAATAAACAATGAAATAATATATTAGTCACTTCATAATAAAAAATCAAAACTTCACTACAACTCTAGATACCGTCTGATCCATCCTACACAATAATAAAATCCTCAACACAATGTTCATAAAAAATCTTATCCTATAATAGAAATTTGTCTGCTACTCGGGTTCACATGTGTTGTGGTACCCCAAGAAGGATGTGAGTAAAACTTAAAATTACACCTCCAATATTATCTAAAAATCATCATTCAGTATGAATTTTTAAGAAGATAAATAGTATGATAGATAAAAAATAAAAGATTATATGCATGATCACAAATAATAATTTATTATTTATTATTTTAACTATGGGGTAACATGTTATAATAAAACAAAAAAATGTACTTTGGCCATTTCAAAAGTATGAATCATTGGTCAAATGGGGTCATAGGTCACCATAAAAGGAGAATTGGTCCAAGTATCCAAGATCAATTTTTAATTATATGTCCACCCATCTAAAAAATACATATTACTAGTGATTTATAATGATTCAATGTGATACATAATCCATGGATATGGAATTACATTTCTAAAAACCTAATCGTTTGATATGAAAACTCCTTTTTCATACACATGGATTCAAGAGCATTAGTCTATCCATTGAAAGCTATGATACATTAAGGCTTATAGAGCATCATTCATTCCTTACCATGGAAGAGAACTATAAGTCCTATATAAAACCATCCATATATATTATAAAATTGGTATATCAAATGGCATTCCATCAATAATAATGGTATTAGTAAATCCATTTCCCAAATCCAAAATTATTTTATCATAAATAAATTTTCATTAATAATGGTTTAACATACATAAAATTTTTAACATATTAACAATAACGGTGAACCAAAATCTATTTTATAAATAATTAAAACCCATAATAAATTTTATAATTTAACAATGTCTTAATGGGCCTTTAAAACCAAAAAATACATCATCAAGTCAAAATATGTTTACACGTTATACAATTACCAAAACCAAATATCCTCATTATTTATAGTAAAAAAACAATTAAAACACAATCTATCTCTTTAAAAACTCAAAACGTACCAATATTGTAATTTTCAATTATATCAATTAATATTTTTCAAGGTCAAATTTCATAAAAATGGAACCACAAATTCATTTAAATTCTAAATTTATAAAAAATTTGATAAATACCCTCAAAATCACTTTGATTTTGAAACTTTCTTTCAAAAAACCATCCATTTTAAAATATATTTTTTCATATTAGAATTTACAACATAATAAAAATACAAGGTAAAAAATTTAATCCTATTACTATGAATCATTGTATTTATACAAACTCATTATTAAAAAAATTCTATTATTCAAATGTTGCACACCACATGGGTGGTCGTAGGACAGGAATCACCACACCAAGGATACAGTGGAGTCCATAGAAAGTCATATGCACCACAAATTCCCTAAGACATAAAATTATTCTTATATGAAAAAACCACAACATTGGGAATTTATGGAGCATACCACATACACATGAAAAATAATTTCAAGCTAGTGGTTAATCATCATATCCTACATACCTCATTAGTGGAGATTTACATAATATTTATACCATTAAGACTCAATTCAATGGACCATATATGTATTTTCTAACCTAGTTGCAATCAAAATGAGATAGATAAAACCATTAGAGATCTAACAGAATTCCAATCAATAATAATTAAATAATTATTTTAATTATAAGGAATTAATTTATTAAACTCCAAATCATTATATTGATGGAAAAATATATAGTTCTCACCACTTATCAAAACTCTATGAATCTATAATGGGATATCTATAATGGACTGTTGAAACAATTCATAAAAAAATAACATTGACATGATTAGATTAATGAAAATAATAAAATTATTCCATTATTAAAAAAACATTGGATTATTGACATTGAAAACATTATATAATCAAATGAAACACAAGGATGTACTGAATCAATCTAAGGATCTACTCCTTGGAAGCCAATAGAATGCCCCATGATAAACAGGTGATTCTACTAGGCTCAACTAGAATAAAAAACCCTAATCACTATATATGTTGAATTAGATAGGATGAAAAATAGAGAAGGGTGTTACTATAATAAGATATCTTGCCGAAAATGGAAACAAATCACTATGAACACACTTGATATCGAGTTATTGGAGAGGGTGGAAGGCATCTGAGAACCACATGGGATGTGTTCATAGAATTTAGATGATTTTTTTTGGAGTAGCTATAAATATTAAGGCATTATTTTGATTATTTCTCCAATTTTATTGAAAACTAGATATCCATAGATAGTTGAAATATGTTAAATGGTTCTCTATAGCAATGTGAATTTCATCCACAATGTACATTCCATCCTCATAATTGAACTATTTCTTAATGAACCACCCATGGTTTATCAGTATAATTTTTTAAAACATGTATTAGAACATTTATTAGTTGAAATTGAACTAAATACAACACCGTTGTCACTGTGTTTTTAATTTATACTGAATGGTGCACACCATATTGTGCACCCTAGATAAAAATCATCGAAAATAATTAAAAATAACCCGAAAATAGTAAATATTGTTTGATCACACTTTATTCCACACAAAAATTCGTTAATAAATTCATACGAATGGATTTAGGGATTCCAAATTTCAATAATATATATTGAGAATTAATTCAATTTTAGAGTCATGTAATAAATTTAATCTTAAATACATTAAATGGTTTTCAATTAATATAGAAATGGAATATTTTAACATCCCCTCCATAAACAAAATGTTACCATTGATGTTT
Organism: Viscum album; assembly: GCA_963277665.1. Lineage (NCBI taxonomy): Eukaryota > Viridiplantae > Streptophyta > Magnoliopsida > Santalales > Viscaceae > Viscum > Viscum album. The sequence goes on from OY728147.1 coordinate 446,293,212, forward strand.
CAGTTGTCAGTCTGATAAAATCCCCACCCTATGTCAGCCACTAGTTATAGATAATTAAATAATTCCATTTTTGAGTGGAAAAATCATAGAAAAAGTAATACCTCCATCTCAATGTACTCAACTTGCTAAAATGAAGGCCATTTCTCATTGATAAAACCGAAACACAAAAATTATACATACATGATTCCTCAGAATATAAAAATTGAATACAAAATCACCAGATTTCTAATCTATCTCATGTTCTCCCCACTATAGCTTACGCTTAAAATGACAAACATACGTGGTTTAATTCCACAATAATCAAAAAATTCAAAATAAATCAATCTATATCACCTACGAAACACCCAACACAGTTCCCAATGTACCATACCACAACATCTATAATAACTCCAATCATTATTATATTTTATAAACATAATCAAATACAAAGGCAATCATACACACACAATCTACAAATATGTGAATTTTGAATATACCTCTTTTCCTCGAAATACCAGTTAAAACTAGAATCCGAACCATATTTCATAAATTTACAGAAATTAGGTAGAATGAATCATTCCATACTAGTATTTTGTGCTATCACATGTTGGGATATTGTCAGAATATTGATCTAAAAAATTTCCTTCTCCAACACACATAACTCAAACTACATTTTTAATGAAATTCAATCTAGAAGATAATGAGGGGATTGACCATCATCAACAACTGAATTTCTATTATCATTCCCTTTTGAATTTTTGAATGCATCCCAATGGTCTTCCATTAGAATAAAAAATCCATCATGACCTATCTTTGACCATTTCTAAACATCTATGACCCATACTTCATCCAGGTTATATCTCCAATAATGACGCATCACTCCTTAACATTGGAGTTTCATTTTCATCAGTTAAATTTAGAAACACCAATCAGTACATCCCCGATTACATTGAGTTCATTCTTATGGATCATAAGAAGACACCTTTATATCATCAACGAAACAAAAGAATTTTTTTTTATAATCCATCCATGTAAATCGATAATGATTTCCATGATAATAAAAAACATAAAATACATCACAAGGAGACACTCACAATAAGTTATTTGTTAAAAAACTATTCTACACAACTTACTGCACTCCTTGAGTTCCACCTCCATGGTGGCCCTAATGTAATCATTAAACGACATTAAATTTTCTAGGTTTATTTCCATTTCTATATGATAATTCTCAAGAAAATATCAATATATTGGAAAAGGACATCCCTATATTGAGATATTATAAAGATATCATCATTAAAACCTTCTTAATTCTATCCATTTCCAATATCAACACTAACTATAAGGTTATATCAAACCCATTTAATGGTCCAAGGCCCCCCTCCTTGAATGTGTCTCCTCAAACCCAAATAATTATGATGAAAACTCATAGATTATTACATGACCAATGAACCATCAGAATATGAATCATTATTATCTAATAAAAAGCCTAGCTACATAACATATCTCATCTCGATCATGTCCCCAAATCCCAATATCAATTACTTATTAAATTATCTTGCATAACCTAAACATAAAACACACCCCCAAATCTACTAAGTCACGTCTCTCAAAAGAATGGCTCATATGGCCAATTCCTTGTATATGACCTCTTTACATCCCCATATCACATAATGTATAGAACCATTGGATTATCCCAAAACCAATGAAAACTACATAAATCTAAACATCTTTCACAATCACTCAAGTCCCAATCATCGTTTAGGAGATCCAATATGATAATTTAAGTTGTTACGACATTCATGGATACAATCCAAAAACAATTGTGCTTGAAACCAGACACAACCTATACATATATGGTGAATTAATTATCAAATCATAAAAAATACATGTTAAATCCATCCAAAAAAATCTATAAATCCACACATGCCTCATACAAAAAAATTGTAATCATATTCTCCACCCAATTATATCCCAGATACCTAAAAGTAATTTCTCTCAAGAACCTATTATTCACACTGTCAAGACCATTACCATCATTCACAACCCATATGCATAACCACTCTGTGTCCTAGGATCCCGAATGAGCCTACAAAACTAGAGACCAACCAACAAGATGAAATAATTTTTCTTAGGTGATCCTTTAGAAAAATGTTGTCTATCCCAATTGTACACCATACAATGATGCATCGTCTCAGAACTATTTTCAATTTCCCAAACCATCCTCCCATTCCCCATACAGTCCAAAAACTCAAACCTCTACTAAACCCTTTAATTGGTAACCCTCAAAGTTTAGAAATTAAAAACATACTAAACTTGAGTCATGTAAAGAAGGACATTGGGATCTCCCATCTAAACCTTCTAGTATGGTCTCAGAACAAGTCAATATTTCCAACCAACTAGGTCTTTTCCAACTCAAAGAAGGAAAAAAATAACATTTAGTGAAAATGTTAATCTATTAACATTAAAATAAATTTATATGTATAAAAACACCAAGCTAGGGATTTATGTATGAATTTCATAGTCATCCTCTCACAACAATTTCACGTGTAATTTTTAACAAAAAACACTTTGGACCCCTCATTGGAAAACCATTATATAAAAAACACAACTATGTACCTAAATTAAAAATATAACCAACCATAATAACAGTGTCCATCCAATGATATAATCTACACATTAGATATATCCCATGTGGACCAAGAAAAGAACATAATCCTAAAATAAACAACCCATTTTTTTAAGTAGTTATTCCCCAACACCATAATTACCCCCAAGTTCAATATACCAACATTGTACGAGGGGAACGTCAGAATCATAATCATTGAGTGTCTCACCATAGATACACATAACCTACAGTAAAAACAAATAAATATATATAATCCCAAACTAGATGACATATAATATGTGGATACTATGTTCCCAACATGATGCATGTGGTGCCACTTTAGAATATAGGATAAGAGTCAAGATAAAACCATAGACCTATTAACAATGGTCTTAGATCCATAAATCCTTCAAAAGAAAAGAAGTCCATATAAAATTAGCATCACTTGAAGAGAAAATCATATTCAACTGTAATTTCAATGACCATAAAATAAATCACATCCATAGGAAAATGGAATTTCAACTAGAACTAAAATACAAAACAAACCAGATCGATATACATAATAGGCCCAAACACATTCACTTATCAATTTTCTTCAAAATTCAAATTTGTAAAATAATTGGAATGTTAACATGTTTAATAAATCATTGTAATGTCTGGAGTGGGGATGCACTAAATTAGTTCCGCTACCTAGTGCACCACATGATCTCAAGGGAAACTACTATTATGCCATATCTTTCTGACTAGTAGTGGGGGTATAAAGATGAATAGTAAAGAGACTGTACCCCTCTAAATGTGTACATGAAAATAATTAAATAACCTGACATCATAAACATCCAATTATTTAAAAATAATAATTTTTCTAAAATATATCATGTTATAACATAAATTTAAATTCATGAGGGAATAAAAATATACATAATACATAAAACACTGATCTTTCACATGGATAACATCATATATATAATACATGAAAATAATATAATGTATAAAATATAAACAAAATTGAATAAAAATCACCAGAACTCAAAATATTATATGATACATCCAACGTAGTCATTAAAGACCCAACACAAGCCTCATCCTAAATATATGGATGTAATAATCCTGAGACAAGTTCTTTGGTACCCATATTAGTGTCGAACCAAAATGGATGTGAGTGTAACACAATAGGACAACACCAATGCAGTACAATGAATATAACAATCAACAAAAAAAATATATAAAGATATATGAAAGAATAAATAATTAGGAAATTAAGATAAGCATGTTTAGAATTAAATGTTTTTTTAGTATATTTAACTCTTGGTAAACATCATTTCATTGAATCAACCTAACCATATTTGGTCATGTCCAAAGTCTAAATCATATGTAATAGGGTTCAAAAGTTGGCATAAAATTATCATTTATCCATATAATCAATTGGGATTCAAAATTCCACGTCAAACCCACCTATACATAAATAATCCACGTTGATCCAAGGGAGCCTCCTCGATTCCTAATCCATGAATGAGGAACGCCATATCCAATACCATAATTGTTTAATATGGAATACAATTTCTATACCTTATGATTCAGTAGAATCATTCATTAATCCAAAAACTATGTTTTGTATCAGCACCAGGAGTATCAATATGGATTTCCCAATGTATAGGAGCATCAGTCCAACATCAAACTGGGCATATATATAATACTAGTGGTTCCTAGAGAATTATACTGACACACAATTAATTTATATTGAATGAAATTTATATCATTTTAAATAATTTCATCATTAGTCAGTTACATTAAATAAGGTTCAAAAAACTAGTAAGAACGTGATCTTTTCATGAAATGTCTCAATCTAGTTTACAATTACCCTTCAGCCATTCTTTTTAGTATATTTTGTTTATGGTTTTTTTTTTGGGTTTGTTTCAATGTAAATTTTACATTTTTTGGATGTTACATGCATTTCATGATTGGTACATAGTTCCCCAAAAATTGTGCACCCTTCCCTAGCAGTCCCTGTAACTCCAAGAATATTGGGCTTATAATGTTATTGCTTGGATTTAAAAATTCTGCACCCTCATAGGAGTACATGTGCACCCCCAACCTGGAATAGAAACTTGTTTTAGGAGATATTTTTTTTCATATTGGGTTCCACATCCTATAAAATAGTGAAAATAGGTTTCATTATTCCATAAATGGGTTTTAAACAAACCGAACCCCTAGACATCACCCCATGTCTAACAAAATCAACACTATCATAATCCTCTCATTTTGGACGAATTTGAATCATTCCATAGCGCTTCCTTAAACTGTTATTATTGAATCAAATGTCATATTGATAGATCTTGACTTCCCCAGAAATGTGGTTTCTTCCCTTTTAGGATTATCTTTATCATGTCGAACATTCCATATAAAGACATGATTTTATTCCTTTATTTTTGTTGTGTTAGGATATAAGATTAATGGATGTTGATTATTTTGGTATTGGATGTAGTTTTTGATCTACATCCCACACTTCATCGTGAATTTGGTTTTTCCTCATCATTAGGGAATTTTCATTGGTGGTGGGTTTCCATAATTTTTGAGGTAGGTTGTATTTTATTCAAATACCCTAGAATTGTTTACAATTACATGTATGTCATTGTATAAATCATATTGACCATTTAAGAATTTAATTTTTTAAATTTATTTAATTATATTTGTTAAATAATTGACTAATAATCGGTGGGATTGATTGATTAATGGTGTTATGGAATTTTACTATTAATGGTTTCATTTTATTTTTTCAATTAGATAAATGTGATTAATTAATTAGGTAATTAATTAATCAGATATTGACCTTTCTAAATTTTTGTGATGGTGGAATTGTGTAATTGGTCAGTTAATGTGGGGATAAGTTAATTATTAACATGGATTATGTTATTGTTAGATTAACGATAAGGGGTTGTTCAATAATATGATTTAAATGATGTGGAATTAATTAATATCTAATAGTCAATATTATTCCATGTGATAAAAATAAAGAATATTAATTTTAATGGAAATTTTAATGCTAGACCATGATCTGAAATGTTGATAAAAAGTGTTAATGTGGATTAACAATGAATGATGTGATATAAGTGATATATGGGATATATGTGTTATTGAATTATATATGGGTGTGGGAAAGAAAATGATTCTCCAAATATAATTATGTGATATAAATGTGTGGGACATGGTCTAACACTCAAAATTCCAATATTTTATAACTGAGGTGTCATACAGGGACTGAAACTCCAAATACCCATATGAGTTAGAATGTATCGTTCATGGTTTGAGGGTCAAAATACCAATGTGACATTGAGGAGTGGGACATGGAATGAGGTTTCCAATACCCCTGGGGTGATTGGCATGATGATCTACACCCAATATTTCAGAATTTTATATACTTCCAATTATCCTTGATATTATTTAAAATGAAATGTTAAATTATTAAGATGGTATTGTGATATGGTTCAGACTCTGACATTTTCTGAAATTGGTAATTTAGGGTCTTGTGTTCTTGGGACCATGGGAGATTATACTGTTAGTTAAATAATGGTTTAATGAGATAAATTTTAATATTAGGCATTGTAAATCATTCATTATTCATCTGAATACACTGTTATTGGAAGTATATTTTTTTTGATGTCGTAAGAGGTGGCTTAATGAATTGTACTCACACACTACATGGTATTCACGATTGGAACCAAAGTAGACATTGTTTTTTAGGACATTATAAGTGAAATCCCCCTATGTTAGATGGATAACATAGAATAGAGCATGGATTAGGGATGCAAACTTGGTATTATGACCTATATAGAGTTATTATTGTATTTTTTGGAGTATCATTTTAAAATGGAAATTTACATGGGATGACATATATAAGTATCTATTTTGGTTATTATATTATTATGTTGTTCGTCATGTGATATTATTCTATTTTGGTAATGCAATTCAGTTTGGATATATTTTTCAATAATGTTTATTTATTGACACTACTATACTACTATTATATTGGGGGTATATAATCTCTATTATTGATGTTAGACCCAAGATTATATTTGGTATCCTATATCATATGAGGAGGTTATCCTTATGTTATGTGACTATCCATCTTGAGGACCTGGTGTACAACCCCCGGGTCAGGATGTGACAATGTGGTATCTGTGTAGGTATAATTATCTTTTCCTTTTGTCTTACTATTTAGGAAAGGTAGATAGGATAATATGATATGTTGAGACAAGGTTATAAGGACATTAATGTGAGTACATGAATTAGGTTTGAGGGTAAAACCGAAGTACCATGAGTGGTATTGTTGTTATTGATGTTTGTTGTTACGGTTTGATGTGATTTAACATCGATTGATGAAGGTTTTGTGTGATTTTATTATTTTTTTGAGTTTATATGAGATTTGAATCATGGATTAGTAAGGAATGACATTTAATTATTCATGAATCATTCAAGTGACATAGGATAATAATTTTATATGAATGATTTATAAGAACACATAAAATAGATAGTTTTTTTTAAGTTGTTGAAATTGAATATTTTTTTTTCAAGTGTATTCAACTGAAATGGAAAATAATGTTAAATTTAAATTTGAAAAATTGATGATAAATGAGGAAAATGGTCGTCTAATGTGTACATATGAATGTGAGGATGTTTTTACCCTTGTTAACAATAATGTAGTGGTATGATGGTTAAGGATAGTGATAAAGCCTCAGTAATAAAAATATATAAGGGCATGTGAGAAATTATAAGATATTTACAAATGTAAATCTCTATTGATTTATATTGTTAATTTTTTCTTTTGTGACCTAAGATGTGATTTTGGAATTGAAGTTGTATTCCCCCATGGAATGTATTTATTAGAAGATGATATGAGGTTATAGATGGAAATGATCAATCAATAGTGGAACATGAAGGACCATTATTATCAAATGAGGAATTCAGAGAGGAGTCTCATGAGAAATTTACTCTCTCCATGAATTATATAAAAAATATACCTAGAGAGGGTTTTGAAAACATGATTGACAGAACACGGGAGTCCTAGTTTCATCACCCTACAACACTTACCTGAGTGGGTGAACCTGATGTATCTGAGTTATGGATTATGTCCATATATAATATACATGAAAACATAGAGTTTAATTCTTCTAGGAAAGTCAAATTGGATTCGTACAATTTACATGATCAAGATAAGCGTTGGTGGTAAATCTAGGCTCGGGATGGAAAAATGGAAAATATGGAGTGGAAAGAAATTCAAGAGATGTTCTTTGAGATGATTTAACAAGAGACACTAAAACAAAAAATGGAGGGTGAGTTCATGCATTTGAATTAGGGGATTATTTTTGTGCAGGACTATTCTACTTACATTAATGATTAGTTTGGCATTTCTCGTATGTTGAAGGAGATGAAGCAGCTAAGACAATGTATTTCCAGTATGAACATAAAATTGAGATATTTCAAATTTTAATATCTATTGGATTAATAAGTATTAATTTTTTTTGGATCAATCATTAATATTAGAATACAAAAATAAGAATTAAATTAGAGAAATTTTGTTTATGTATAAAAAGAAGGTACATATTTTGAGTTTAGTAATCTTCGTAATTAGAATGCTTAACAGAAACATGGGAATGAAGATTGATGAGGGGGAATGAGAGTTAATCATGATCATACCAAAATTATATTACACTATAGTAGTATGGTGGGACACTATTGTATGCATTGTACCAAAACACTGATAACCATCCGATCTTTTGGATGGATGAGACATCAAATATTGTTTTGTAGGATCCCATGAAAGTTAGGTAATAATGGGGAAGCATGGAATAATTAAAATATTTTAAGGGGTTCATCTACACCTACTAGTAATGAAAATTGTGTTCTACTATCCATGGTTGTAGAGAAATTTGAAAATTACCTTCTTGAAATGAGATTATTTATGATCAACGTAGTGTATCTCTGGGAACACAGAATACATCACATGGAATGGGGAATGAAAATTGCAGGCATTTTAGCCTACTGTGGATTATATAAAGGCTAGATGATCAACCATTAGAGTTTATATTCTTATATCCTATATACATTCTAGTTCATGATTTGATATTAGTTTATGTAATTATATTTTTTCTTCTTAACATGAAAAGGGGTTGAGTCTGTTAGTGTAGTTTGCGAGTGGTGTTCTGACAATAGATACACCTTTTAGAGTAGGATTTAGAAAAATCTATATTTTCATAGGGTGTTCTCTCATGGTTGGGGAGTATCATTTCCATTGGGACCTATAAATTATGTATATTTCATGCTTTAACCTAATCAGGGATATAAATATTTTTTGGCATTCTAATCCCACATATATGTTTACTACATGAATGTTAAATTGACATCTCTTGAGGATGAAAACAATATCCACAATGGAGAATTGAATATCAAGGGTGGTCATATAGGTAAAGTTCATCAATTATTGGCGCAACATACTTAAAAGGTTGGAAGTCCTTTTCTAGATGACAGGGGTGAGAATCATGATGTCTATCTGCCCATAGTGGACCATTCTCCAAAGGTGTTTACTGAATACATATCAAGGATGCCACCTGAGAGAGATGTGAAATTTACAATTGATCTCATGCTAGAGTCAAAGTGAATACTTATTCCATTATAAATAATAGAATCAATATAGATTAAAGTTCAGAATACTAAAAAGGAATAGGTGATGGTTAAAAGGGTTATTTTTATGAGTATATTTTTTTGGGGTTATCATATATTGTATTCAATGAAGGTTAATGATAGATTTATGTTTTGGGATGATTACAAAATGTTGAACCGGATGATAGTGAAGAACCTATATCCTCCTCCACATATCGATATTATATTTTACCCATTGAGGATAAATTTTGTCTTCTATATGATTTATTGGATATTAGGTTATCATCAACTGATAGATATAACTTTTGATATTCATATAACATCGTTCAGAAGAAGGTATGAGATTTAAGAATTCATCGTGATGTCGTTCGGGTTAGAAAACAAAACATTAATTTTAATGAAATTAATAAATTTAATCTTACACATGTACCTAGATAAGATTTTGGTAGTTAATGTAAATGAAAGCATGGTTTAATCCAATAAACATGAAGAACATTCCCAATGTCATTACATCATATTGAGTAAACCTAGAGAGAATCATCTATACACCCAAAAATATATGTGTCAGTTTTTGATTGATCATGTATAGTTCTAGGTTCAAATAATATCAGTTGATGGTGTGTCATTTTACCCATAGAATGTATAGGAATTTATTTCATTATAGCTTCCCAATAAGTTTTTTTTATTTGTATCTTTATGAGGTTAGTATAATATTATCGACAGTTAATCATAGAATTCTCCAGATTATAATAACCAGATTTGGGATTGACCAAGATGGTGATAACTCTTGAATAGTTTATAAAATTATATAATGACTTTACTAATTATATAGAGTTATTTAAAATGTCTTTAATAATTATTATAACTAAACAATTTGAGGAGTATATAATGTTTGTTGGTGCTTTTAGGATCAATCTTGGAATAGTTTTGATTCAAGGTGATTGAGTTGTGGAATATGGATCCTAGCAGTTGAGGCCACATGAATGAAATTACACTATGCAGATACTCATGTTTCCTAACATGAAAAATTCTTGAATTTTGAATCTCTAGTATTGGAGGTTGGTCGATTATTTTTAGACTTTTTTGTTTGGGATAATATATAATTCTATGAAGGGAAATAGGGGTGATGATTCAAGAAGTAGGATGACTCATACTCCTGATGTTTATGAACATAACACTTAGTAGAAAATGATGACTTTATAATCTTAAATTCATATTGTGCTTTAGTAGGATCGAGATCAAATTACTCTCATATTTCTTTCAATGGAGTCTACACTTTTGAAACAGATTAGAGATAGGTAGTATGAGGATCAAAAAAATTTATCCATGAGGGAAACCATTATAGGTTGGCCATTATATATTAACATATATTAGGAAAATATCATCAATGTTTGGATTTAGGTTTCTATGCCTATGAGTGTGCGGGAGTATCTGATGTGTAAATTTCAAGCATCAAATTTGTTAAGTGCATCGAACTGTTTCCATATTGTATTATGTCCTATGCTGAATTTTTTGGTATCCAACTGTGAAAAATGATATTTTAGGGTTCTGAACATGATTATATACCTTTCATATATAGAAGGTTGTACATCAACAGCATGGAGGTTTAGTATATTCATGTACCATTACAAATGGAATTGGAACGTGGTTACCATGGAATTTGTGGTGTGTATTCCAAGGACACATTACAATAATTACACTATTTTGGTTTTTGTGGACTGAATGATGAATATAGAACATTTTTTTACCAATATGTCAAATTTCTCAGTGGACTAGTTCAGATCTGGTACAACCGATAGGTAGTTTATTCGAAAAGGGATCAAAGGTGTATTGTTTATGACCTTGAATAATACTTTTCATCGAGCTTCTTTAGTGTTTTTAGTAGGTGATTAACATATAGGTTTAAAATATTATATATTTCCACCCACATATAGATGGGTAGCTGAAATGTATTATACATGTGCTTTAGAATATGTGGAGAGCATGTGTTCATGACTTCAGTGGGTCATGGGAGAAAAACATGGATCTAATTTAGTATACAAATAGAAACAATTATCATGAAACTATTAAAATGTAACCATATGAGTATTTTTATGGTAGTACATTGGGATCACCTATATATTGGATGGAGGTAGGTGGGTTTGAGTTTTTTGGACTGAGTCTTGCGTTGGATACATCGATACAATTTTAGCTGGCTGAGAAGCATATGGATATAGCTCAGATAATACATAATTTATTTACTGATAGACGTATATGATCTCTTGTGTTTACAGAGGGTGATCAAGTGTTTCTTCTTGTGTCTCTATTGTTTGATCACCCTAGGATTTATAGGCATGGAATCATGGAACCCCTGATTGTTGGTCCATTTGAGGTTATGGAGAGAATCAGGACACTAGTATACTAAATGGATCTTCTATTGAGTTATAGTACTATGTGTGATTTATTTATTGACTCATGGATTTGGTGATATCACATAGATCATTATCATATGAATGATTTGTATAATGTTGATCGTTAGAGTGACGTTTCCTTTGAGGAGAATCTAATATGTGTGTTTGACTATATGGATAAATCATTGAAGGTATAGGACAAAGAAATAGTTATTGTATTTTGGTAGCATGATCGTGTACATTAGGATTCATGGGAGAGAGAAGAGGATACTTGGGTATAGTGGCCTTATCATTTTAACTATGAATCTTAGATATTCCTTGGAGTATAGCTCGAGAATGAGATCTTATATGGTTGAATGAATATAAGATCCTAGCCTATTCTAGTGATGTCTCAAGCTCCTAAATAGGAATAATTATATTCTATTTAGTATATTATGGTTTTGGTTTGATCATGGATATGTTTGGGTGGAAATTTTATATTTTGGTAAAGGTTCTTCACAGTACATCATTGACACACTGTTTCCCCAAACCATGCGCCTTGTCAGAAAAAACTATGAAACCCCTAGTAAAGATGGAGTGCTCGAATGGAATGTTGCTTTCCAAACCATTCCTCATCATAAGATTTATTTTTCACCCCTACCCATAAGAGGAACATTTGTTACTTGTACAGTGTTTTAACCCATACATCCCTACATTTGAAACAGTGTGCACTGGTTTAACTAATCCAAAAATTGTTTTTAACAGTCTCGAACCCCCAACATGATTAATAAAAAGTCACTAAAATTCCACAAAAAATAAATACTCATGTATTTATGGATTCTGGATGAATATATAGGGTTCATGGACAACATTCATGATGAATCTAATGAAATATTGATAGATCTGAACCTCCATGGGTATCTAGTTTCTTCTGGTTTATGTTTCTCTTTCTCTCGTCTCTCTTTTTAGAAAAAGGTTATATCCTTACTCAATTAGTGTTGGATTTAAATATATGTTCAATGGATCATGATTAGTTTTTAACTGTATATATGTTTTGATCTCGATCCTCCTCTTCATCCTGATAATTTTTATTCTTATTAAATTATTGTTTTGCATTAGCAAGTGTTTTTCATATATTATAAGGTAGGTGGAATATTATAAAAAAACACAAAGTATTGATTTCATTTATGTGTTATTAATTATTGAATTTATATTGATCTTTTACAAATTTAATAAAATAAATTGAATTACATAATTTAGATAATTAATTAATTAAGCGATTTTGGAAATTTTTTATTAATGGGGTTATTGAATTGGTCAATTAATGGTTCATTGTAATTGTTCAACTGGGGGAATGTGATTAATAAATTCTGTATTTAAATAATGAAATATTTTGATTTTAAAATTGATTGGATGTTAGAATTATTTAATTAGTAAATTGATGTGGTGATTATTTAATTGATAATGAGGATTATGATACAGTTGGCCTAATCCTAATGTGTTTTTGAGATATATGATTTAATTTAATAAAATGGTTTAATGGTGAATTTTTTAGATTATTCCATGTGATTAAATTATAGTACCATTTCAGTTGAGATAATTGTAAATGTATTCCATGATTTCAAACATTTCCCAAAAGTGTAAATGTTTATTAACATTGAATGATGTCATATATATGATTTATGTGATATATGATTGATTGAATGGTATATGGGTTTGGGAAACTAAACTATGTCCAAAATACCATTACGTGATATATTAGTGACGATCATAGATTGAGGATCCAAATATCCATATATGATAAATGTGTTTGTGGGATAGTTACTGACTCTCAAAACACCCATATGATATAGAATGTAATGGAATGGGATTGAGGCTACAAATTACCATGTGACATTGTGGTGTGGGATGGGCACTGAGTCATCATATACAAACAAGATATTAGACAAGTTGTTAAGGCCGCATGATTTTTGAAATTGACTATTGTTTGAATTTCACATGATATTATTGAAAATGAAATTATAAATTATAACCATGGTATTGTGATATGGTTTAGACTCTGGCATGAGAAAATATAGGTATTCAAGGTTCATGCATCCTCAGTAACTTTGGATTTTATATGGATAGTTAATAAATGATAAACGATGATAAATATTTATTTAAGGTGTTTTAATTCATTTTTTTTCAAACACATATATTTTTATAGACATTATATTATTTTAGATGCAATTGGTGGTGGTCTATTGTGTTGTAAACACACTATAATTGGAATTATTTATCATTAACCAAATAGACTTCTTGCTTATTGGACATGATACGGGAAATGTACCTATGTTAGATGAATAAGTTTGGATGAAGCATAAATGAGGGAACCATAATTGGTATATGGACTTTCGTTGCGTTTTTAGTGAAGGAATTTTGGGATTTTAATCTAATAATGGACACATACATAAAATGATATATCAACTGCATTATTTGGGGTGTTTTCTTGATGTATTTGTCAGTATGTTTTATTGTTCTATTTTGGTAATGGAATTCAAGTTTCTCATCTCATTGTATATTGTATATTTATTTTTTTTATGGTTCTACCTTGATAAACATGGTATATATTTCACATGATTGATATTGAAAACTGGCAACATGTATGTAGGTTTTAGAATATGGGGAGACATTCTTGTTGCCATGTGTCATACTAGCTCACGATAGTAGTTTGTGTCACCTGTGCTGGGACTCTACAATACATAAAATTTTAAATAAGAAAAATAATTGGTGCAAAAAATTATTTTTTATATTCAAAACTACTAATCAATTTCAAGATTTTACTATGGTTATAAAGGGCCTTCCGAACCAACACTTTACTCACCATAACCCAATCATCATCAAATTTCACCAATGTAACAAAATCGTAATTATATAATGTCATAAAACAACCCCTAAAAAATGAATCATTTCTATTTGTAATAAAAAATACCAAGAACATCAATTTCATCATAACTATTAATTTAGACATCAATACATTTCCATGTAAAGGTAATGAAACATTCATTTCAATTTGACATTTGAAATCCATTTGAAATATCTTTTCAAAATAAATTTTAGTTTAAAATAATTTTTCTAGACACAATCTGTTTTTAAAAATTTATTTCCTACATCAGATAGCACAATAATATCAAAATCCATGGTACACAATTTATTCATTTGAATTTAGCATATTGGATTATTATAATACATTTAATCTAAAATATTCCATTTTTCAAATGTGATGCCCCACATGGGTGATAGTAGGTCTATTCTCAAAACTCGATAGATATAACATGATCATTGTATGATATATTTTGACAAAGAAATTATTAATCAATAACATTAACCAATGGGGATACACCTTCACAAAGTGGATTTTTGAAATCTACAACATACACATGTAAAATATTTATAAAGACAACCAATTCTTATATAATACAAACCTAATTGAAAAAATATTTCTATATTGTTTAGCATTTTCTAGGAACATACAAGTCTCAAAAACATTTTCAAAATCCAAAGAATATATATACAACCAATCGATCTCTATACTAATGAAAAGAAAAAACAATTAATTAATTATTACAATTATTACAAATTAAATCATTAAACCCTAACTCTTCATATTTTCAGAAAGTCACTGGGCCCTCAACTATCACCAAAAATCTTAGAAACTACCTTGTGTTTCCCAAAACATCATGCTAACAAAATTCTCATGAAAGTACCAAATATGGTGTATCATTTTAGTATGTAATTAAATTAATCATTTGGAAAGACATATGAAAATTCACTCTATTCACATGAATAACAATCATCTACACAAGTAAATGCACAATAAATATATGTATATCCTCTATAATATGAAATGAAATCCCAATTGGAAAATGATTATTCCACAAAGATTCGGTGGAATCATCAACAAAACATAAATTGGATAACTCCAAAATCATATAGAATTATGAAAAGAAAGTAATGATGTAAATTGATGAATATAACACACTAAAAATGAAAATAAATCACCATTAACAATCCCCAATCCCAAGGTTTATAGAGGGAGGATGGTGGGTTGGGAACCCACTGGTTAGTCTGCACCGAATGTGGAAGAAATGGTGTGGACTATCTAAAAAAATCAACGGGTTATTTTTTTTCATTTACCCATTTTTAATGAAATCATGGAAATCACATGGATTGTACACATGGTTTTACAATGTGTGTGTCAACTATTTAGTTTTAACTATGGAATCCCACACACCCACATGGTTAATCCACATGATAGGCCATTCCAAAATCCAGTCATGTCCCACCCCATTGTAATAAGTTGAATTGTTTTTCATTAACCATGTGTAGGTCTAGCACTATGTATGTTCTCTCTTCATGATTACATGATTAACCCCTGATCCCCGAATGGTTTTTCATAAACTGTGGAGTAACCATAAGACCAAATAATTCCTAGTTAATATTGAAATAAAAAATGCAATGAAATAATATATCACAAAGTTTCTAGTAACCAATAAACACGAAATTGTGCAACCCTACTAGAGATTTCCAAAATACATGAATCTTAACATGAAACCACTAATTCTAAGCCGAACACTTGACCTACTATAAAATCATCATTCCCCCCTCTAAACTAAATTTTTAGTTATTAAAACTATTATAATTTTTTACTGAATCATGACATATAATTCGACATGTCCATTAAATGAAATTACAAATTCCATTATAAATTATCAACTAGTATGAAAATAGTGTATTAAATTGGTATATATATAGAATATTTATTCAAAACCAAAATTCATATGAGAATAATACCGAATTTCATAAACTCTTTTCATATTAAATAAATTTCCCATAAATAAATATTTTTTACAATGAATATAACTCATCAAAATATATCCTAAATCAATATTTTTTATGGATGTTTTTAGAATTAAATGAAAATAGTCAAAATGAAATCCATGATAATTTTTCTATTTTTATAATCAAATACATAAATAAAAATAAAAGATTATATTTTATTATATAATTTATTAATAATTTAAATTAATATATATATTTATTTACTTAAAAATTTATTTTTAATGGAAATTAAAATTTATATTTATTTGATGTGATTCACTATGATTTTAAAAATTATGTTAGTACGTATTTCTTTGATAAATTATATTTTCAAATTTATGATGGAAGTTATTCACTCCCATATATATTTTGGTACGAATTGGGTATTAAATTATTTATTATAGTTTGGTTACCATGGAGAATTAATTATAAATTTCCATATATGATTATAGAATGTTATTTTAATAATGAAATTTTCATTATTTAGTTCCTTTGGTTACATTGTTAAGCATTTCGCTTTGTTATTAGTTTTAAAAATTGAAAAGGACACACTGAATAATTTAATATATATATATATATACATATTTATATAATGTTTAATATGATTTATATAATAATTGGTATTATTATGATGAAATATTATTATCAATATTAATATCATAATTTATATATAAAAATTTATTAACTTCACATTAGCCAAACAGAAATTATAATAAAAAATTGGAATGCACTATTAACTAGATGTGAAAATATAATTTATAAAAACATTTTTTAATTCTTATATAAATTATTAAGCAATGAAATATTTATGTAAGGTTATATAACATATATTTACAGGTTATATATATTTTCTTAAATATTATTTATCTAATGGAAAAAATATTAATATTAATAATATTATATATATTAATCCATTATAAATCTCATTGTTATTATATAATTATTTACTAACATAAATACAATTAATATCTAATACACACAATGTTTTATATATGTGTGCATCTGTGTGTGTGTGTGTGTGTTTATCGGGGTCATAATGAATGTTTATGTAAATGTATATAGATATTTATAATTGGGTGTATATTTATGTATATTTATGATAATTTTTATATATTTAATATTTAATATATATTATTTATTGAATATAATTTATTTCAGAATTTTGTTTAATTTAAACAAGTTTTTCCCTTTTTATACTTATTATTATTTGACATTTTTTAATTAAATAACATTTTTATATATGTATGTGTATGTTTTTATGTTTATATATATGATTTATGTATATATTTGTATGTGTTTGTTTACGAGAATATGTGAAGGTATATATATGTGTATGAATGTATCAATGTATGTATTCTTCTATATGTGTATATAAGTCTGTACAATTACTAGTATATAAAAGAGTATGTATATCTTTGTTTGTACATGTATGTTTGTGTGTGTGTATTTATGTACTTGTTTGTTTGTATAAAAATATTTGTATATGTTTTTGTATACATGAATGTTTTTATATATTTATGTAGTTATATTTGTATGTTTGTACAAGTATGTCTGTATATTTGAATGTACATATGAATTTATATTTGTATGTATGAATGTATATATATATATATATATCTGTGTGTGTGTGTGTATTTGAATGAAGGTATTTATGTATTTGTGTATTTATGTACGTATGTCTATATATATATATATGTATATACACATAGGTGTATATATGTAGGTACATGTATCTATGTCCATATAAGTGTATGTATATACTTCTGTTTTTCTGTATATGTGTATTGGTATTTATGTATTTTTATCATTTTTTTCATACAAGTCTATCAGTTTTTGCACATTTAGGTTCATTTAAAAGTGTGTGTTTGATTCTCCTTTTGTATGTGGGTTTATCTATTCATGTATATATGTTTATTTTATATGTATTTTTTATATTTTTATATTGTTGAAATAAAAATTAGAAAAGATAAGTTATTTAATATTTTGATGAAATTAAATTGATCGTAATCGGAAAATTTATAATGTATTTATTATTATATAGTGAAAATATATACTATATAAATAAATTAATGTTCCAATATTTATAAATATAAAAACATAATTTAATATTATATAAAATATATTTTCTCTTATATATTTAATAATATATTTTCAAGGTATTACTAATAATAGATAATTAATATTTCATAATTTTACATTTTTAATCAACAAATAAATGTTTTTAAATACCATAAAAAATATTAAATTATCAATATTATTATAAATATTCAAATTTATATGTTTTAAAATAATATAAATATACTTAAAATATTTTTTATTAATTTATAATAATTATTTAATTTTAATAATTTTTTATTTATTTATTTTCAATTTTTTTTATTTTATTCATAATATAATATATATAGATATTAAATTTTCTTAAAAAAATTATAATATATTTAAATATCATCTATGGTTATTTTACAAATATTTTACTATTAAATTCATTATACTATTAAAATTATTATTTTTATAATGTAATTGAAAATATGTTATGATTGATAATATTTTATTAAAATTTATATGATAAATATAAATTATTCCGTTTTATAAAATTGGAAATATATTAATGTTTTCTTATTTTATAATCTCAATGAAGAGCTCACGTACCGTTAAAAATTAATGAGGATACAATTTTTTAGGTTCATGTTCTATTAAATGAAATTTTTTAGTTTTTATATTAAATTAATATTTATTATTTATTTCCGATTAAGTGTATATTATATGTTTTCCTTCCTTTTTTACATCACATTATTTACAAGATAGAGAAATTTTGTTTTTTATCATTTTAAATGTTGTAATGGTTACATATGAATATTCAAAACTTATAAATAGTGTTGTGTCATTAATTAAATTTAAAAAATTTCCAAAAATGAAATTACTATAATAATTTTATGTATGATTTAATTCATGTAATGTAACATTTTATTCTTCTAAAAAATATGTAACACAAACTAAATATGCATTGATACTTTTTAAAATTTATATTAAGAAATGTTTTTGACCCATTGATGTTTCCCACACAAAAATAAGATATTATTGTCAAATTATAGGATGTATATATTTTAATCACAAATATATTAATTTATCTAATGGTTTTCATGATTAATCAATTTTTTGGATAGATTTTCTATGTTGTCATATACATTATAGATGGATACATCACATTGAATAGTATATGATAATTTTAAAATGGTACATCAAATATTTATATCAAATTAGAGGTCATATTCTAGAGTAATATATTTTTAATGAATCCATTAAATACTATATGAACTAACTTTTTAATTTGTGCAGCACTATCCACCAAAATACACAACACAATTGTAACACCCCAAGCTTCCACGGTACGATTTTCTTTGAATAATATAGTAGCGTGTGTTGTACGCAACTTCGAGATACTAACACACCCGACCAATCAAAGTAGCTATTATGAATAGTAATACCCACTTTTTAAAATTTTATCTCTCAAAATGGACTTCATTTTTGGATTCATAATACGAAATTATTCTAGCGTAAAATTTTGGTACTTTTCGGATAACTTTTATATTTTGATGAATAGTGAAAATTACTAAATTTTACTTAAAAACAACTTTTTTAATCATAATAATTAATAGTGATAAATTATGAATTTGAGTGGTTTTAAAGTATATTTAGAATATATTTTTATTATTTAATACAATTTTGGTCATTGTACATAATTTCAAATTTAAGCTCGACATAAACAAGTTTCAATCTTTTGATAGTTATTATCTCTTAAAAACACGCTTTTTGTTTTAACAACAAGAATTAATTTTAAATTAATTTCTGCAACTTCTGTGTTTTGAATTTAGAAAAATGGATTCCATCTATATAATCCAGAGGTCCAAATTGTGTAAATAGGTAAATTTTATTTTTAGATATTTTGAATAATTATTTAGGTAAATATTTTATTTACCATGGTTAAAGGGTAAATCCGGTAAATAAGGGTAAAAATTAAAATTATAATAATAATAAATTACCCTAAAATGTGTCCTAACCATATTGGTTGATACATGTTCGTCCATGGGCATCTTTGTGTCGATTTCAAGACCCCATAGAGCCAGTTGAAGGCGATAAGGACACTTTATATTAATTAAGTTAAAGTAAATACAAAAATTACATAAGCATATATCTTTTCGAAAATTTTTTTTTACATAGGGTTATATATGTTATATTTTCGACTATCGATTTTAATTAGAAAGATAAAAGGATTTAATACATAATAGTATTTTATTTATAATTTTTGGAAATTTAATAATTAAATTTATTTATGACACAATAATGATGCATTATTTTCCTTATTAATGAAAGAACCAAATAATTGGTATTATAAAAGTTAAAATAAAAATAATTTGAACGTTTTGATGCCATCCTAGAACTTCATTGGTTAATATGACATGTTAGGATTTCTTAAATGAATTTATTTATAATTAATATTGTTTTTAAGACGTTAATAAAAATCAATTATTAAATATTACCAAAATTGACATAAATGAGTTTTTAAAACAGTTATTATATTATTAATTGATATTATATTCCTAAAAATATATGGTTAGGCCGAATGACATATATCATGATAGGTGTATCGTTAATGGACCACTTGGGGGTCGATTGGATGTATATGGTATTTTATTAACTATATAATATAAAAATACAAAGTGACATGGTAAATGTCAAATTAATTAACTAAGAGTTAAAACTAAAAGATAAGGTTAATATAATGAACCAGAACTGTCTAAAATATATTGGTTGAAAGGATCTTGACCCATCCCCACCTCATAATTTGAATAATTTACATTGGATCCATTAGAAACCGAATATTAATTTATTATAAATTAATACTTTAAGTTTTTCCTAAAGAGCCCCTCCTCCAACTTATAAATGGGAACCACTGCTAACCAATTTTTCACACCTTCAAAGCCTTTTGGCTTGTCCAAAATCTACCCAAATACCCTCTCAACTATCCTCCCTTCATCCTATAGTTCTTCCTTTAGTCAGAAATCCATCCTAAGGAGCCATTTTGATCAAATCAAAAGGAAGAACCTGAAGAAGAGGTAATGTTTTCACCACCCTTTTTCAAGTTCCATTCTTCTTCAAATTATTCTTACTATGTTATTTCATTTCTAAAATAATAACTCCAGTATATTCTATATACTATGATGTTATAATAAATATGGTACAACCATATTTATTATTCTATCTATCCTTTCAAAGACATGTCACAATACGTGCGTAAGTACGGCTTACCATCTCCACGTCGTGGTGTAATTTTTATTCAAAACATTATTATTCTGGATGGGTATGATAATGATGTGTATTTTAATTAAATAATAAATATAACATGATAATGATTCTTTATATATGATATACTATCCAATTATATATTATTCTTATATCTAAAGAATGATATTTTCACTCGTGTGTATGTACGGACTAACGTCTCCACGACTGCGATGTGATTCATTCCCCATCATATCCATGCAATTATAATTCTCATTTGATGATTAAAAATAATTTTTAAGGACTTGATATCATTTTGGATATGAATAATATACAACCTAACCATAACAAACACAGCTTATATAACAAAATATATAATGAAAATGAGTAAGTTAACACCTGAAACGGCTATAATACTAACAAATAAATTTTAAAAGACCATATATGATATCATATTAATGTATAGGATTATTGTATAGTTTAATTACAATAATTTCAACATTATACAGGAGTGTAACCATCCATCAACCAAGGAAAAGTACAAGTTAAGGGTTTATTTCACAATCTCTTAATTATCCGAGGTTGTTTATACGTAATTATCAATTGGGTCCTCTTTATCATCCACATCCATGTTTCTTAAAAATGTATTTCAAAACATTATTACTATTTTATATACTATCGGATAAATTCATTTATACCCTTGTTGAATTTTTATAAGATTTTTATAAAGGAATCTTTCTGTCATATTCCAAATAAGTTCCTTTTTAACTTTTTCAACAAAATTAAGGTAAGAATGTCTTTTTTCACTTATACGACGGGTGTGACTATTTTCTACCATTATGAACTCTTCGAAGCTTCCCTTACAAGCTTAGAAGAACATTTTCAAAGTAAATGTTTTATTTTATAAATATGTGACTCTTAATTTATTTCAAAATAGAATGAGATATTTCTCTAAAAGGGTTTTGATTTCATCTATGTCAACATCCTTTGTTGGATTTTAAGTTTATTTGGAGTTTATTTATTATGATACAAAACTTATATATTGTATAGAATTTTTTGTGATATGATTGACTGTGGATGTGATATTTCTATACCATTCATGATTTATGGTTAAACTATTGACATCTCGTATGCTAGTTTTAATACGAATGTTAAAGATATGTTTAAAGCTTTTCATACGAGAAATGTATTGGACTTAGTAAGTGACGGGTGGAGCCCGTTATAGCTCCTCGATGCATCGGTAGTTCTCTGAGACAACAGGACGTGGAATTTTCTGAGGCTCTTTCCCAATTTGATTTATGGTAGTTGTCGGGGCCTTACTCATTTTTAGACATCTTGGCCGAGGCCTTGAAAAAATGTTTCATAATGTCCGACATTATACACTCCCTTATTTTGGAAATAATATCGATGGTTCATGTGGTCATTCGACTAGTTTAATACTCGTGATTATGTTTTATTATGGAATTATTTACTTATCTCATATTCTTTCCATAAAATTATTCATTTTGATTATTGGTAAAGGCAAGTGGTTTCAATTATTTACCATGCTTAATATTTATGTCATTTTCTGCTATATTACTTACCCTTATCGAGCATTTGAGCTCACCCATTTTCTTATGTTTCATTTTCTCAGGATATGAAGAAGTTAGTTATGAGTGACCTGTATGCATAATCTAGGAGGCTTGGATGTTTTTAATGAAATATATTTGTTTTGTTTTTCTCCTAATGTTGTAAAGTTGAACTCGTGTGTGAATCTTGTTTCCAAGGATAATAAACTAATCGGTCTTTCGAGACGTGATATTTTGTGATCATACCAATGTTATGTAATAATGCACCGACTCTGGTTAACTGGGGTCAGGGCGTTATAGTTGGAATCAGAGAAATTTTAGTACAAACCATGGAAACTAGATTTAGATAAACTCTGATTAGATCACATAGACCTAAGATAGACTTTGAGGATTAGTATAGAAGAACTTCCTATAATTTTGGTATTGTAGAGATTTTGTGAGTTTTCCAAGAGATACAACCCTGTCTGGATATGAGCAGGTAGAGGTGGCTCTGAAACATATGTACCTTGGGGTAAAACCTGAAAATACTGCTTTGATCTAGACTCGAACGGGAACTGGTGCTCGAAAACGGGCCTTGCTGCACTCTTGGATACGACACTCCCGGGGGATATACTTAGGATAATTCTCATTTTCTTTATAAACCATTATGAAGGGTTTATGAGTATACACTTTCTCAAAGAAATTTTTTTTTATGATTCTGGATTATACCCACAAATAGTTCAATTTAGGTTAAGTGTTTTAAAAGTATGGAATTATGTATTTTGATTCATAAACTGACATAGTTTATGCCATTGTTTAGAAATGGCACCTAGTGGAAGGAATGGAAACCATATCAATGCACAGACTCCAAGTAGGGATTTTCCTCCTGTTGAAGATAATTATAGTGGAGCTGGTGATGCAACTGGTTCTGATCACCTAATCACTATACTGGGACATATCACTCAGGTTTTGAATAATAACCTTACCCGTATGGAGCACCCAGATCCACAGCATGGAGGATCAATGTTAGATCGCTTCATGAGATAACAACCACCGACATTAAATGGGAGTACAAATCCATTAGTGGCTGAGAAATGGATAAATTCTTTAGAGAAAATATTCCGTGCTTTGGGGATTAGTGAAAGGGAAAAAGTTATCATGTCTGTTTACCACCTCACTAGAGATGTTGATCAATGGTGGTCATTGATTCAAAACAAAAAAAAAGATGATGAAGTCTCAAATATTGAATGGAGGGATTTCAAAGAGATTTTCTTAGAAAAATACTTTCTTAATGACCATCAAGAGGATATGTAAAGACAATTTCTGAGTCTGAGGAAAAAGGAGGATGAGAATGTTGCTAAGTATGAGGCTAACATTACAAGGTTAGTGGGAAATGCAGAAAATTATATACGTAACCCAATAAGTATAATTGATCATTTATTTGATGGGTTAAAACCATTTCTCCATCGAGCATTAGTATCACAATCCTTCTCATCATATGAAGATATTGTCTCATGTGCTATCGAGACCGAAAAGGAATTCTCAAAGTCTTATGACTTTAAATCAAAGAAAGAGAAGAAGAGATCTAATGAACACTCTGGTAAAGGAAATAAGGAATTAGTGGAGAAGGGAAGAATTTTATTTCCACCATGTGATAATTTCAGAAGGAAGCATCCTGGTGCCTATCTAAAATAAAAAGGAGTTTTCTAAAAATGTGGGCAGAAAGGTCATCTAGCTGGTGATTATAATGGAGAGAAAGATGCTACCAATGTTCAATGCTACAATTTTAGAGAGATGAGACATTATGCAAATTAATTCCCTAAGAGTCCAAAAAACTAACCTCAAAAAAGGCCACGGGATCAAGGCCAAGTTTATGCAATCACTACTGTTGAGGTTCATGCCCTAAAAGACGTGGTGGTAGATAATTGAATGGTTTCCTCAAGTTTAGAAAATTCTTTTTTTGATTGTGGATCATCACATTGTTTCATATCTTCCGAGTTGTCTATGAAAATTAGATATTTCCTATTTGATTTAACAAGGGAGTTGTCAGTCAAAACTCTTAAGGGAAGTATCATTGTAACAAAGTTTAGTGAATCAGTCCCCATTATAGCATATAAATGTTCTTTATCTGCTAATCTCATCATCATACCCATGAATTAATTTGATATAATCCTCACCATGGATTGTATTTTGGAACATGATGCAAAAATTAATTGTAAGAAGAAGGAGGTTACGATTTTTGATGATGGTGATAAAGAACACATTATCTATAGAGCATAATCACCACCACCTGATTATTATCTAGATCCACCCCCAATAGCTCAACTAAATTCAATTATCAGGGAGGAAGAGAATGAAATAACTGTGGGTGAAGAATGGAATGTTCAAATAGAGGATGTACCTATTGTGAGAGAATATGATGATGTGTTTTCAGAAGATTTATCGGGACATCCTCTAGAACGAGAAAATGAGTTTTCCATTGATTTAATTCCTGGTCCAAGGGATATATTGAAGACCCCTTATAGAATGGCCTCTATGGAATTAGTTGAACTAATGAAACAACTAGAATAATTGATTAAAATGTGATTTATTCCCCCTAGTGTTTCTCCATGGGGAGCCCCTTTCCTTTATGTTAAGAACAAAGATGGATATGTGAGGTTATGTATTGACTACAGGGAAATCAATGATATAAAAATAAAAAACAAGTTTCCCATGCCTCGCATTGATGATTTATTTGACCAACTGCATGGAGGTCAATACTTTTCAAAGATTCACCTTCGATCTGGATACCATCAGTTGTGTGTAAAGAAAGAATAAATTCCGAAGACAACATTTCGAACCAGGTACGGGCTTTACGAGTTTACAGTAATTCCTTTTGAGTTGACTAATGCACCCTCTATTTTCATGGATCTAATGAACAGGGTTTTCAAGGAATATCTTGATAACATTGTATTGGTATTTATTGATGATATCTTGGTATACTAAAGAAGCTACAAAAATCATGATAATCAATTGCGCATTATATTGAAGACTATGAGACGACATGAATTATATGGGATGTTTATAAAGTTTAAATTCTGGCATCAGGAGATTTTTTTCTTGGCCATATTGTCTCTAAGGATGGAATCTCTATTGATCCTTCTAAGACAAGAGCAATCCAAGAATGGCCAGCACCAACGAGTATAACTGAGGTACGCATTTTTATTGGTTTAGTAGGTTATTATCGACGTTTTGTCCAGAATTTTGCCCGATTGGCTAATCCATTAATGAAGCTCACATGTAAAGGGGTTAAATTTTTTAGGACAAAAGAGTGTGAAGAATGTTTCGATGAATTGAAGAGAATATTAGTCAATGCTCTTATATTGACTCTACAATCGGTGAATGACGGGTTTGTTATTTATAGTGATGCATCGAAGAAAGGACATGGTTGTGTCCTTTTGCATAATGATAGAGTTATTTCCTATGCATCATGATAGCTGAAAATTCATGAGCAAAACTATCCAACTCTTGATCTTGAGTTAGCTATTGTAATATTTTCTTTGAAGATTTGTAGACACTATCTCTATGGTGAAAAATGTGAGATTTATACTGATCACAAGAGTTTGAAGTATATTTTCTCACCGAAAGAACTCAACATGAGGCAAAGGAGATGGCTTGAACTACTCAAGTGTTATAATTGCAGGATACACTACCACCCGAGGAAGGAAAATAAAGTGGAAGATGCTTTGAGTAGAAAGGATCATGGAGTTTCTAACAAGATGAGAGTTTAAAAGGATCTTATATACATGGATCTAGTAAAGATGGATATGGGAATCACCATTGAAGGTGAAACATCAATGCTTTTTTAAATGGTTGCCAAACCATATTTATAAGAAAGGATAAAGAGTTCTCAAACCGATGATGAAGAGTTTCAAAAGAAGATTAATGCTTCGAATGATGGGAGATTGAGTGACCTTGTGTATGTGGATGAAATTTTGAAATTTGGGAGGATACGTTGTGTTCCCGATATACCTGATCTAAAAAGGGAATTTTTGGACGATTCTCATAGTTCCAATTTCTCTATACACCCTGGGAGCACCAAAATGTATAGTGATTTGAAGAAACATTTTTGGTGGGACAACATGAAGTGGGATATTGCTGATTTTGTGTCAAGATGTATGGTTTGTCAACAAGTTAAAGCTGGAAGGCAACAGTCTGGTGGAGTATTGAAACCTCTTCCCATAACTGACTAGAAATGCGATAATATCACGATGGACTTTGTCATGGGACTACTAAAGAATCCTATAATGAATGATACAATATGAGTCATTGTTGATCGTCATAACAAGTCAGCGCATTTTCATGCAATAAGGAAAGATTTACCACTTGAACATCTAGCAAGACTACATATTAATGATGTTGTGATACTTCTTGGAGTACCCCTATCGATTGTTTCTGATCTTGATCCCCGTTTTACATCAAGATTCTGGAAAAGTCTTCAGAAAGCCTTGGATACTGAACTTCATTTGAGCACTGCCTACCACCCTCAAACAGATGGACAATCAGAACGGACTATTAAAAACATAGAAGACATGTTGACATCATTCTCAAATGACTTTCAGGGTATGTGGGATCAATATTTACCTCTGGTTTAATTTTCATATAACAATAGCTTCCATTCAAGTATTCGATGGCACCATATGAAGCGTTATATGGAAAGAGATGTCACACACCAACCTGTTGGTATGATGTTGGTGAAACAAAACTTGTAGGCCCAAAACTGGTGGAGGAAATGTTGCAAAAGTTTAAGGTAATCCAAAACCACATCAATGCATCTCAAATAAGGCAGAAGAGCTATGCCAATAACCGAAAGAAGGATTTGGAATTTCAAGTAGGAGATCATGTGTTCTTGAAGGTATCTCCATGGAAGGGTGTTATACGTTTCGGTATGAAGGGAAAATTGAGTCCCAGGTACATCGGACCATTCGAAATTCTAGAACGAATTGGGGATGTATCTTACCATTTGGCAATGCCGCCAAATCTCTCTGAAGTTCACGATGTGTTCCACATATCACTGTTGAGAAAATACATGCCTAACCCAACACATGTACTCACTTACGAGGAATTAGAACTGGAACCCGATATATCTGATTGTGAAGAGCCCATCAGGATTCTTGATATGAGATAACAAGTTTTGAGAAACCAGACTACTCGTCTGGTTAAGGTTCTATAAAGGAACCATAAGATGGAAGAGGCAGCGTGGGAACCCAAGAAACTTATGATGAAAATCCACCCGAGTCTTTTTATAAAGTAATTTTCTAGAAATTTCAATTATGAAATTATTTGAAGGATAGGAGAATGTAACACCGAAATCTTCCACAGTACGATTCTCCTTGAATAATACAGTAGCGTGTGTTGTACGCAACTTCGAGATTCTAACACACCACGACAAATCAAAGTAGCCGTTATGAATAGAAATACCCACTTTTGGAAATTTTATAAATTTTATCTCTCCATATGGACTTCATTTTTGGATTAGGAATATCAAAATTATCCTAGGGTAAAATTTTGGTACTTTTCGGACAACTTTTATATTTTGATGAATAGTGAAAATTACTAAATTTTATTTAAAAACAACTTTTTTAATCAAAATAATTAATAGTGATAAATTATAAATTTTAGTGGTTTTAAAGTATATTAAAATATATTTTTACCATTTAATACAATGTTGGTCATTGGACATAATTTCACATTTAAACTGGATAAACAACTGTGTCAATCTTTTGATAGTTATTATCTCTTAAAAACACGCTTTTTGTTTTAACGAGAATTAATTTTAAATTAACTTCTACCACATATGTGTTTTGAGTTTAGAAAAATGGATTCCATATTTAGAATCATGAGGTCCAAATTTTGTAAATAGATAACTTTTATTTTTAGACATTTTGATTAATTACTTCGGTAAATATTATATTTATCATGGTTAAAGGGTAAATCCAGTAAATAAGGGTAACAAATAATAATATAATAATAATAAATTACCATAAAACGTGTCCTAACCTTATTGGTTGATACATTTCTGACCATGGGAATCTTTGGTTCGATTATGGGATCCCATTGAGCCACTTGTAGGTGATAAGGACACTTTATATTAATTAAGTTAAAGTAAATACAAAAATGACATAAGCATATATCTTTTAGAAAAACAATTTTTAAATAGGGTTATATATGTTATATATTTTACTATAAATATTAATTAAAAATATACAATGATTTCTTACATAATGATATTTTATTTATATTTTTTAGACATTTAATAATTAAATTTATTTATGACGCAATAATGATGCATTATTTTCCTTATTAATGAAAGAATCAAATAATTGGTATTATAAAAGTTAAAATAAATATAATTTGAATGTTTTGATGCCATCCATGAATTTTATTGGTTAATATTACATGTTAGGATTGATTAAATGAATTTTTTTCGAATTAATACATTTTTTAAGACTTTAACCAAAATAAATTATTAAATATTGTCAAAATTGACATAAATGAGTTTTTAAAACAAGTATTATATTATTAATTGATATTCCATTCCAAAACAACTAAGGATCATCCAAAGGACTTATATTATGATATTTGTATCATTAATGGACCACTTGAGGGTATATTTATGTATATAGTATGTTTATTTACTATATAATATAAAAATACAAAGTGACATGGTAAATGTCAAACTAATTAACTAAGTGTTAAAACTATAAGATATGGTTAATATAATGACCCAAACCTATCGAAAATATATTGTTTGAAATTATTTAGTCCCATACCCAATTTAATAATTTAATTATACACTTTGTATCCATTAAAAATAGAATATTAATTTATTATAAATTAATACTTTAAGTTTTTCCTAAAAGCCCCTCCTACCCTTATAAAAGGACACTACTTCTAACCAATTATTCACACCTTAAAAGATTTTTGGATCGGCCAAACTCTGCCAAAATACCCTCTCAACTATCCTCCCTTCATCCTAGAGGCCTTTATTTAGTCATAAAGTCATCCTAATGAGCCCTTTTGATCAAATCAAAATGAAGAACCCGAAGAAGAGGTAATGTTTTCACCACCCTTTTCAAGTTCCTTTCTTCTTCAACTTCTTATTCCTTTGTTATTTCATTACTAAAATAATAAATCCAGTATCTTATATATGGTGTGATGTTATAATAAATATGGTACAACCATATTCAGTTTTTTATCCATCCTTTGAATGACATGTCACCATATTTGCGTACGTACGGCTTACCGTCTACACGTCTTGGTGTAATTGTTATTCGAAACATTATTATTTTGGATGGGTATGTTAATGATGTGTAATTATTGTAAATGATAATTATATCATGATAATGATTCTGTATATATGATATAACATCCAATTATATATTATTTTAATATCAAAAGAATGATGTTGTCGCTCGTGCGTATGTATGGACTACCGTCTCCACGAACGCGATGAGATTCATTCCCCATCGTATCAATGCAATTATAATTCTCATTTGATGATTAAAAATATTTTTTAAGGAGTTGATATAATTCTGGATGTGAATAAGATACAACCTATCCAAAACAAACACAACTTATGTAACAAAATATATAAAAACAAATGAGTAAGTTAACACCCGAAACGACCATAATACTAACAAATCATTATTAAAAGATCATATATGATATCATATTAATGTATATGATTGTTATATAATTTAATAACAATTATTTCACCATTATACAGGAGTTTAACCTACCATCAACCAATGAAAATTACAAGGTAATGGTTTATTTCACAATATCTTCATTATCCAAAGTTGTTTATATGTAATTATCTACTTGGACCTCTTTATCATCCACATCCATGTTTCTTAAAAATGTATTTCAAAACATTCTTACAATTTTTTAGACTATGGGTTGAAGTCATTTATACCCTTGTTTAATTTTTATAAGATGTTTATAAAGAAATATTTCCGTCATTTTCCAAATAGGTTCCTTTTGAACCTTTTAGAAAAAATTAAAATAAGAATGTCTTTTTTTAACTTATACGGCGGGTGCAGATATTTTCTACAGTTATGAACTCATCGTAGCTTCCCTTACAAGCTTATAAGAATATTTTCAAAGTAAATGTTTTATTTTATAATTTTGTGACTCTTAAATTATTTAAATAAAGAAAGTTGTATTTATATAAAAAGGGTTTTGATTTCATCTATGTCAACATCCTTTGATGGATTTTATGTTTATTTGGAGTTGATTTATTATGATACAAAACATCCATATTGTGTTGAAGTTTTTGTGATATGTTTGATTATGGATGTGCTATTTCTATACCATTCATGATTTATGGGTAAAGTATTGACATTTCTTATGTTAGTTTTAATACGAATGTTTATGATATGTTTAAACCTTTTCATATGAGGAATGTATTGGACTTAGTAAGTGGCGGGTGAAGCCCGTTATAGCACCTCGAGGCATTAGTAGGTCTCATGAGACAACTTGATGTGGAATTGGATGTGGCCCTTTCCCAAATTGATTAATGTTTTTGGTCGAGGCCTTAATCATTTTTAGATGTCTTGGCCAAGGCCTTGACAAAATATTTCAGAATGTCCGGAATTATACATTCCCTTATTATGGAAATAATATTGATGGTTCATTTGGTCATTTGACTAGTAGAATACTCATGATTATGTTTTATTATGGAATTATTTACTCAGCTCATATTCTTTCCTTAAAATTATTCATGTTTATTATTGGTAAAGGCATGTGGTTTAAATTATTTACCATGCTAAACATTTATATCATTTTACGCTGTATTACTTACCCTTACCGAGCATTTGAGCACACCCCTTTTCTTATGTTTCATTTTTCCATGATATGAAGAAGTTAGTTATGAGTGACCTGCAAGCCTAATCTAGGAACCTTGGATGTCTCTAATGAAATATATTTTTGTTGTATTTCTCTTCAAGCTATAAAGTTGAACTTATGTGTGAATCTTGTTTCCAAGGCTACTAAACTAATCGGTCTTTCGAGACTTGAACTTTTGTGATCATGGCAATGTTATGTAATAATCCCCTGACTCTGGGTAACTGGGGTCGGGGAATTACAACACTGGGTGATTTTTAAGTGATTGAATATCCAGAATAGAAATTTTCCCATATATAAATATAGATAAATAAAATATGAACATTATATTTAACTTCTTTTTTTAATGGTTTCACCAAATGAAGAAACACACTATGTAAGTCAAATTAATTTCAATCCTTTAAGGGATGACTTATCAATATTAAATACAGATAGTAAATATTTTATTTGATTGTTTTGAGATCATATTTTTATAGAGTTATCAATAAATTCAAATTCAAATCCAAAACTCGTTGAATAGATTGCTCGATGTCATTATTTGCATATATTTCCACACAATGGGTATACGATTAATGTTTTTACAATATAAATATGATTAATGAACATATTATGATAATTTAAATTAATAAAGTATTTAATAATATTTTAATTTTAATTTTACTGTAATCAATTGATAAATAATATGAATATATATATTGTTATTATTGCAGGAAAACATTATTTATGAGTGTAATATTTCATAAACAAAATCCTTTCAAGGGGTGTTTTTTATTGGTTGTAATTTTTATTTTTTTGAACAAAAATAATACTCTAATGAAAATGTACTTTTTGTAAATTATAAAATGTAACATATAAAAAGAAAATGATGGGGAACTATAAATTAAAATTAATATTCTTATAATAATGTAATTTTTATAATTCAGATTATAATTTTTATATGTATGTTTTGTGATACTAAATAGTTTCCAAAATATAGATTTTAATAAGAAACTCATAAATGTTTCTATAATTGACAATGTTATATTTTATAATGTTAAAATTTATAATTTATATTAAAATAGTTTATAAAGGCCCCATAATCATCTCTAAAAAAGTCACTCATAAAATGGTCCTCTAATAAACGATATGTTTTTTCCTAATACCATTACCATAAAATAATAAATATTATTTTTGAAACAGTTAATATTCTCGGAATTTAATTATGATGGGAGAAAATAATTCCATTATATAAATATTAAATAATTACATCCTACAATTTATTTTCTAGTAAAAATGGAACATAATACTAATATTATTTATTATATGATAAACATATCTAGAAATGAATCAACGTCTCCAATCACAATGACATTAATTTCCTTTAATTCATTTGGATTACATGCCTAAAATAAATTGATATATATATATATATATATATATATTTGGGTGACCATAACATATGTAATAAGATGTATCATTCCAATATTCTCTATGGAAAATGAGTTGTGAGATTGTTATTCCCATTATTATCAAACATTAAAATAAGAAAGAACCTGTGTAGTTAGAATTTATTTTGACACCACTATGGAGTTCTCACCATAGTTCACTTCAATAAATAGTGATGAAGTGTAAAAATAAAAATAATATAAGTCTTACAACAATGAATCCCCACTATTTTGTAGCTATAATTACAAAACCAAAAAGTTTCTTATACATATAACTCTAATATCCACCAATCAAATATCATGTAGAGTTCTTTGTGGGTTCGAAAAAATCCATACCTTCGCAAACAACCCTATTTGTCCAAAAAGAAATTGTTGGAATTGTACTGTAATATACCAATTAGTTAAAGAATAATATATTTTTATATCTATGTCTATTTTTGAATTAGATTGTGTTTTAAAGGCTTAAAATGAGAATAAATCCAATCTTAAGCATATAATACTCTAATATTTTTAAAAAATTGTTTTACCACCGTTTGATGGCAACCCATTTTTAAATATAACTTTTGACAATTTTATAATCTCTATTTCTAAAAATAAACTTATTCTTTATAATTAGGAAATGGAAATTTACATTGGATAAATTTTTGGTATTTTTCTGACAATGTTCATTTTTATAATGAATAATGAAAAATACTGCATTTTACTTCAAAACTGCTTTTTCATCATATTTAATTATATTGTTAGATTATCTTTTTAATTTTATTTAAAGTTTAATTATAATATATTTTTACAATTTAATCCGATGGAGGTCATTACAGTTAATTTTAATTTGAAATTGGACATAATCAATTGTCAATCTTTTAATAGACATTGTTTCTTAAAAATATGCTATTTGTTTTGACAATGAGAATTATTTTTATATTAATTATTGCAATCATTGTGTTTAGAAATTGATAAAATTGATTCCATATTTGGAATAATAAGTTTCAAATTATGTAATTAAGATGTTTTTGTTTATGGACATTTTGAAGAGTAGTGACGGTAATTATCATTAATTATAATGATTAATTAGTAATCGGGTAGTTAAGGGTAATGAAATAATATCATAATAATATAAAATGACCCCAAAAAGTGTCCACATATTCTTGGTTTTTCATGACCGACCATGGACAGCATTGTGGCAACTTAGGGACCACATGGAATCACTTTAGTGTGATAGTGACCTTTTATCATATTATTCTTAAAGAAAGGGAAATATAATAAAAGAATGTAATACCTAAGTAAAACAATTTTAATTTTGTTTATATAAATTATCTATTTGACTATAAATATTCATTTGAAAGACTAAAATATTAAATACATAATGGTATTTTATTTATAATTTTTAGATATTAAATAAATAAATTTATTTATGACACATAGATGATGCAGTTATTACCTCATTAATGAAAGATTTAAATATATGATATTATAAGTGTTAAAAATAATTTTGTTTTGAAACATGTGATGCTGTACACGAATTTTATAGATTATTATGACAAGTTACATTTATGGTAATTCTTTTATTTCAAATAAATAAAGCTTTTATGCCTTTATCAAATGTCAACTACCAATTAGTGTCGAAATTGGCATAAATGAGTTTTTTAAACAAATTTTATTTTATTAAATAGTATAATAGTCTAAAAAATATAATATTATTACAAATGACATATAATATATTATTAATATAATTGTTGATACAATTATTTTACTATTGTCATTTTAATGTAATAATCATGACGTTATAGTTTGGAAATTAAAAAAGACGTTGTAAGAATTATTAATTTTAAATAAGGGTTAAAATGAAAAGATAAGGTGTATTCTATGACCTCCAGTTGTCTAAAACATATTTGTTGAGTTTTTTTTCTAGCACTTATCCTATTATACTTGAAATATATTATTTTTTAACCATTATAATTTGAAAAACATTTTATAATAAATTAATATTTAATGACATCCCATGAGTGCCCCTCCTCCTTCTTATAAAAATTACTAAACTCTACCCTCTTACTCACACCTCTCAAGCCCCTTGGATCATACAAAATCTACTTAAATAATCTCTACACATACCTCTATTCTTCCTAGAAGCCTCACTTTGGGAAGAATTATTTTCAAGAGAGCATTTTCCTCAAATCAAAAGAAGTTACCCGATTTAGAGGTAACTCCTTCTCTCAAAATCATTTGTTGTATATTCCATCTTCACTCCCCCTAACATTATTTTTATTTGATTCCATAACAAATAAAGTATCCTAAGTATATTAGAATTTTTTTATGAGATTTATTTTCTTTAAAATTACACACACCTCGGTCTAATGGTTAAAGAACATGTTGTTTCTGTTAGTGGAGAATTACAGCCTCACGAAACGATGATTGTTTAATTTTATTTTGAAACCTTTAATGGTGTCCATTATGATGTCACAATATTTATATATGATATATATTAAATTTATGTCCTATATATGCTTCTGTATTTTGTTTTTAAAATATACCTCTATTCTTTGTATGTTGTGCAAATGCGATAATTTAATCTAAGGAAGTGTGGAATACCGCCCCCTCATGTGATGTGACTCGTTCATCCCAAACATAGAATTTATAAAGAATGTAATTAATGAACTTATGTTACCCATATAACATATATATTATACTGGAATTATAATATATATGTCTCATTTAGTATTAATTCCTTTAATATGATAATGAAATGAAAGTAGCGTTAATGGGTATGTACGGCCTACCGTCTCCATTAATGGTGCATTTCATTTTTTATCTCCAAATGATATGAAATAGTATAAAATGAATATATACTAAATATATATGATATTTAAATCATTAATACCATTCTGGAGATGATGTACTTATAACTACATGGGCAATTCTTTTCAAACAAGTTCTTTTTTGACTCATGTACCGAACATCGACAAAACGTCTGATATGAACTCACATAATTAACTAATTATTATAACAAGATAATATGTGATATTAATTAAATAATAAACATTAAAGTATATCCTTAAGAATTTATAAACTGACCTAGGCTTATTATTCAGGAATATAAAGAATGAACGAGAACAAGTCAAACTTGAGGTAAGGGACTTTGTCTCAATCTCCTTTCTTTGAGGCATATTTTTTTTAATACAAGATATTCTTTTATACGTTTTATAAACACCGTTGACTTTTCATTTGATTAAAATTTAATCTTTTTCTATGAAGATTTTTAATAAACGAAAAAATTATTGTTTTTGTCTTATGTATGCGGCGACAACGACTTCTCCACCTCCGTGACCATTATTTGAGTTTCGACTTCCTCTACATGCCATAACTTTTTTTAAATGAAATATAAATACCATGTTTTAATTTTCTTTTATTTTGGTATTGAAAATGGTTTTGATGATGTTTTGATTATATCAATGTGTTGTACTGATATCTTGTGAATAAAATGTGGAAATGTTATGTTTCTTTTATGCATGTTTTATGTGATACGATTATGTTATTGTAACATCCCAGGAAAATAAAGAATAAGACATTTTCATATTTATTAATATTTTTGAATTAAATATTGAATTTTCCTTAATGGGGTTACTATGAATGATGGCGTACCCGATACACAACAACAGATTTCTTTGAAATCTCATGTTGCACACTAATAATATAATAATATTATTTGAAATGGTAGTTAACATGTAGTTGTTGTATTAGAGGGAATGATTAGAAATAACTAAAATATGATTATATATGTTATTTAAATGTTTTTACATTTATCCAATAAATTATAGAGGCAGAAAATGTGAATGAATCCAATTTAAAGCATAAATACTCTAATATTCACTAAAAGGTCGATTTATTGCCTTTTGATGGCGAACCCTCTTTAAATATAGTTTTGGTCACTCTTATATTTTCTATTGGACCAAATAAAATTATTATTTAGAATCAGGACATCAAAATTTACTTTGTGTATGTTTTTGTTATTTTTTCGATAAAGTTCATTTTTTAATGAATAGTGAAAAATGTTGTATTTTAATTCAAAAGGAACTTTTAATCTTATTTATTTAGATGGTTAGATTATCTTTTTAATTATTTTTAAAGTGAAATTATAATATATTTTTACCATTTAATCCAAGGGTGGACATAGTACTTATTTTCACTTTGAAATTGGACTTAAACAAGTGTTATTCTCTTGATATATATTGTTTCTTAAAAACACGCTATTTGATTTGACAACGAGAATTAATTATAAAATTAATTAATGCAACATATATGTTTTTATTGTTTTAGAATAGAAATCATTTTTGAATTTTTAATATCAAATATATATTAGGGTGAATTTTTTGTATTTTTTTGGAAAACATCAATTTTTGGTGGATAGTGAAACCACATAATGTTAGTTAGAAAACTGATTTTTCTTTTAAAGGAAATTTTACCGATTCTGTGAATTAAATTTTAAAAATCTGACATACATTGTTATCATTAGTAAGTAAAATGTGGTTCAATGGGATGAAAATAATTTAGGTTGAATAGTAACATTTATGTTTTATTAACCGTGATTAAAGGAAATTAGTGTAATTAAAGGTAAAAATAATGTTATAATAATATGGAATTATATTTACACTTGTCCTACCCATATTAGATGAGTCATAGCCGACCTGGAAAATCCATAGTTCAATTTTTGGGACCCCATGGAGCCACTTGGGTATGATAATGACATTAATACCATTTATTTATTGTAAAAATAAAAATGTCACAAACATGTGTTGTTTTACTAAATTGTTTTTACATGGGGTTATATAATTGATATATTTGACTATAAATAAAATTATTTATGACACAATGATGATGTAGTGTTTACGTCATTATTGAATAATTTAAATAAATTAGAAAATAATGTTTAAAAAAATCCAAATATTTTCCAATTATTATTGGATGACTTTATTTAGAACATGGGACACCTTATCATATACTTTAATGATTTTTTACCTTTAGAAACTGAAAATCATTATATAAAAAAATAATATTTTCATGCTTTCCAAAAGAGCCCCTCCCCTCCCTTATAAAAAGACCCCACTTCCTACCCATTTGACACACTTCTCAAGCCATTTGGATCATCCAGAACCTACTAAAATAAGCTCCCAAGATCCCTTTATTAATCCTATAAGCCATAAGATAGGTAGAAAGATCTTCAAGAATAATTTTTGGTTCATACCAAGGGGAGTTACCAAATTTAAAGGTAATGCCTTCTCTTATGTTCTTTTGTTTTATTTTGCTTCCCCAATCCCCTAAAATATTTTTATTATTTTATTTTGTAATAACACCAGTATCTTAAATATACTAGGAAGTTTTTATGATAAGTATTCTAGATACACTTACACACACCTCCATCTAATGGGTGAAGAACATACTGTTTCAATGGACGGCGAACTACTGCCTCACGAAACGTTGATTGTTCAAATATCTCCTACAACCTATCATGGTGGCCATTAAGATGCCACTGTATTTATATATGATATATATTATTTTTATGTTTTCCTTATGCTTATTTAATTTTCATTTATGGCATTCCTTTATGGTTTCCATAATGGATAAACGTGATAATTTCATTTTAGGATGTGCGGACTACTGCCCCCTCAAAGTGATTTGAATCGTTAATGCCATATGTGGGACGTATAAAGGATGGAGTTAATAATATTATATATATTATTATACTAGAATTATAATTTACCTCTATATAATAATTTTTTCATTCCATTAAATGCGAAATAGAAGTGAAAGTAGCGTGCATGCGTACGTACGGCTTACCGTCTCCATGAACGGTGCATTTAGTTTATTACCTCAAAATGTTATGTAATATTATAAATACATGTATATAATGGATATATTTGATATATATAATATCTACATCATGAATATAATTCTAGAGATAGTGTATATTTTACCACATGAACAACTTGTAATTATAAGAATTTTATTTTTTACTCAAGTACCAAATATCGACAAAACGACCATTATTAAATTAAATGAGTACATAATGTTCATAACATGGTAATAAGTGACATAGAAGTAATAGTGAACATTAAAAAGGTTCTTAGGAAGGTAGAAATTAACCCTAGTTTATTATTCTAGAGATTAAAGAATGATCGAGTCAAGTCGGACACGAGGTAAGGGACTTCGTCTCAATCTCCTTTCATTGAGGAAATTTTATTTTTAATACAAGAATCTCTTTTATACGCTGTATAAACAACATTGAATTTTTATTTCATTCAAAGGAAATCATTTTCTACGATGTGTTTTACTAAATGTCAAAAATGAAAGTTTCTTTTAACGTATACGGTGGCAACAACCTCTCCGCCGTGGTGAGTATTACTTGATCTTTGTCTTCCATAACAAACCGTAATGTTTTTAAAAGGAA
Organism: Viscum album; assembly: GCA_963277665.1. Lineage (NCBI taxonomy): Eukaryota > Viridiplantae > Streptophyta > Magnoliopsida > Santalales > Viscaceae > Viscum > Viscum album. The sequence goes on from OY728147.1 coordinate 446,333,255, forward strand.
AAATATATACCATATACTCTATTATGTATTTTGGTATTGAAAATGGTTTTGATAATGGATTTGTTATATCAATATATTTAAGTGATGTATTGTGATTGAAATGTGGAAATTTTTTCTTTCCTTTATATTTGTTGTACGTGTTATGATTTTATAATGGTACTTGGACTTTTGATGGGTGGTTACATGATAAACCTAATGACGGGTGGTGTCGTGATAAACCAGGACAGGTGGTTACATTATAACCTCCAATGATTGGTAATGGAAGTCAATTGTATGGCTATTCCAATAAGTTACATGTGTGGAAGTAGACCATATGATTATTACATTTAAGTATGTTTATGTTCCAAAATACCTTTATATGTTATGTGTTCTTTATGTGGGTTTTATGGTGATATTTTGGATACAAAAGGGTACTAAATGATATTTTATTCAGTGAAGAGTATTTACTACTTCATATAGGTGAAAAGTATTGCTTATGATTAGGTATTCATGGATTACTTGTTGTTTTGAAAAACTAATAGTTCCCTTCTTTGTGTATTCCTTACTGAGCATTTTATGCTCATCAATTGTTTTTGAAATGTTTTTCACAGGACATAAAGTGGAATAGGGTCATGGATGAGATCATGGAAAGTCATGCTATCTAAAACATGGAACTGGACATGACTCTTTTTTTCAAGAGTTTTTATTGTATGAAATAAACGGAAATTGAGTAGAAGCGTCGAATTTGTAACTTTTGAGATGTAATAGTTATGGCCTAATTCTATAAAACTCTAAACTTGAAAAGATCTTCATTGTGAATAATTCATTTAATTCAATATTATCTAATTTTTTAGGGTCGGGTCCTTATAGTTGGTATCAGAGGTCGGTTTAGACAACTTTTGGAGTTAGAATATTGCTAAATTGATGTACATAAATTAATTTATGGTATGATTGATATGATATAGCATTTAAAGATTACAATGTTGCTTCACCTATGATATTTCTTTGTTCAGAATGGAATTCCACATAGGAAACAGGGAAGCTATGTTGGGATTAAATCAGGAGGAAAACAACCTTCCAAATCAGCAACCTGATACAGTCAAAATCGGAACTAAACTGTTTGTTGCAGTGATGTAATAGTTGACTCAGTCTATAAATGGTGGTGGTATCCATACACGAGATCAGCCCGATCAACCACTGAAAAACATATCAGTATTGGTGAATTTTTTGAGGAAACATCCCCCATATTTCAGAGGATCATCTGACCCTAGCTAGAGGAAGGGTGGATTAAAGCACTGTAGAATATTTGTGATGTCATGGGGTTTTCAGAACATCAAAAGGACAGTCTCTCTATTTACCATTTTGAAGGTGAAGCTGATCATTGGTGGTCGATGGTGAAAATTAACAGGGATTGTTAGGAGATTGGTGACCATGATAGGGATGAATTCAAAGGTATGTTTCTTGTGAAATATTTTCCAAAGGTGGTTCATCTTAGGAGGGAAAAAAATTCCTAGAACTGAGGTAGGAGGATGACTCAGGGGCTACTTATGAAGCAAAGTTTACTCGACTGGAAAGGTATGATCCAAATTTCATACGAGATCTTGATAGTATAATCAACCATTTTTACTCAGGGTTAATACCAAAGTATCGAAGGTTTTTATCTTCTCGTGAGTTCAAAAGTTATGAAAAACTTGTTCGATGTGCGAAGAATGATGAAATGGAGTTTGCTGATGATCAGGTGTTCTTTGTAAAACAATAGAATAAGAGGTCCAGTTGGCGGGTAAAGGGAAAGAATTCATCCAAGAAGCCTGGAGGTAAGAAAACCAAATATCCATCCTGTGAGAATTGTGGTAAAATGCATCCTGGTGAATTTTTATCCAAGTCTGGAAAGTGGTTTCGGTGTGGTATGTCTGGCCATATTGCTTGTAACTGTAAAAAATATGATCAACCAAACAATGAAAAGCTAGCAGTAAGATGTTTTAAGTGTAATGAAATGGGTCATTATGAAAATGAGTGTCTAACAAAGAATTAAACTAAGGGAAAGTAGCCATAATACAAGCAGAAAGGGGTGGTGAAATCATTTGTAACTACTTCAGTAGATGTTGGGCCATCGAACTAAGTAGTATCAGGTACACTGTTTGTTTGTTCAGAATATTCCAATGTGTTGTTTTATTCAAGGTCTACACATTCATTCATTTCTGAAAAGTTTTCTAGTAAATTGAGAATTCCATCTCAAGATATGAATCTTGAACTTATGATAAAAACACAAAGAGGAAACATTGAGAAAAAAAAGAAATTATAAGAACCTTTATATCCTTGTGGGAAGAAAGAATATACCTGCAAACATTGTTTTTTTCATCTAGTAGAGTTTGATGTTATTTTGGGCGTGGATTGGCTTTCTGTTTATCATGTTAAGATTGACTGTAGAGCTAAAGAGGTTTCTTTTCATAAAGATTTTAAATTTGTGTACAGGAATGAAAACTTTCTTTTCATAACATATCAGGAAGATGAGAAACCAGTAAATGATGGAAATTATTGTTACCTTGCACATATTGTTGAAAAAAATGGAACTATTCGGATTAATGATGTGTCAGTGGTAAATGAGTATCTTTATGTATTTTCTAATGAGTTTCCTGGTATTATACATGATCAGAAGGTTGAATTTACTTTTGACTTAGTTTCTGATTCTAAGCCAATTTCGAAACCCTCTTATAGAATGGCTCAAGATGAACTTTTAGTGTTAAAGAAGGAATTGCAGGAGTTATTAGATAAAGGTTTCATTCGAACAGGAACATCAACATGGGGTGATCATCTCTTGTTTTTTAAAAAGAAATATGGTTCAATGAGACTTTTCATTGATTATAGATCATTGAATAACATCACTATCAAGAACAAGTATCCTTTGTCTCATATCGATGATTTTTTTGATTAGCTACACGGATATCAGTATTTTTTGTAGATTGCCTTGAGGTCGGGGTACCATCAGTTGAATGTAAAATAAGTAGATGTTCTGAAGACCACGTTTCGTACTCGATATGGCCATTATGAATTTGTAGTTATTCCTTTTGTGTTAACCAATGTACCTGCTATATTCATGGATCTAATGAATAGAATTTTCCATGAGTTATTGGATAAGATTGTGGTTTTGTTCATTGATGATATTTTTGGTTTTTTACAAAATTAAAGATGAACATGAAATTCATTTAAGGTTTATCTTGAAAACCATAAAAGAAAAGAAACTATATGGAAAATTCAACAAGTGTGAGTTTTTTTTACAACAAATTTCATTCCTTGGTCACATTGTTTCAAAAAATCACATAAACGTTGATCCTGCTAAAACAAAAGTTCTTGGAGAATGGCCAAGACCCACAAATATAACCAAGATCCGTAGTTTTCTTGGTTTTGCAGGTTATTATTGGTGGTTTGTTGAAAATTTTTCACAGTTATCTAGTCCAATGATTATGTTAACTCGAAAAGGTTTTAAGTTCATTTGGACAAAATAATGTGATGATTGTTTTCAGGAATTGAATAGAAGATTGGTTAACGCTCCAACTTTGGAACTGCATTCCAGAAATGGTGAGTTTGTTACATTGAAAGGACATGGCTGTGTCCTTTGCAGAATGATCAGTTAATTGCATATGCTTCATGACAATTGAAAACTAATGAGTTAATTTACCCTACACATGATTTGGAATTAGCTGCTGTTGTTTTTTGCTTTAAAAATATGGAGGAAACATTTGTATGGATTAAATTGTGAAATATATACCAATCAAAAAAGTTTAAAGTATATATTAACTCAAAAAGAATTGAAAATTAGACAGAGGAGATGGCTGGAATTAATCAAGGATTATGATTGTACAATTCATTACCATCCGGGAAAAGCAAATAAAGTAGCTGATGCTTTGAGTCGAAAAATTAAAGCTTCACTAACCATGCTATGTTTGGAATGATATCATTTAGTTTTTGATTTGATGAACTTTGGCATAGATGTTGTTGGTGCATGAAGTTATTTTGTTTTGTTTTAGGTGTCAGTGAGATCGTCTCTATCTGACAGAATTAACCAAGCGCAGAAGAAAGACAGTGGGTTGTAGAAAAAGGTAGAGCTGGTTCAGAAGGGTATGATGCCTGAATTTAACATTGATAATGATTGTGTTTTGAGGTTTGGGAAGAGATTATGTGTGCCTTGTGATTCACAGTTGAAGAATGAGTTGTTATAGGAGGCTCATAGTTCCCCGTTTTCAGTTCATCCTGGTAGTACAAATATGTACAGAGATCTGTAGAAGTATTACTGGTGGGATAGAATGAAAAGAGATATTTTTGATTTTACTGTGAAGTGTTTGACTTGTCAGCATGTTAATGTAGAGCGGAAATTACCAAAAGGGATTCTTTATTCATCACCAGTGCTAGAGTGGAAGTGAGATAATATATCCATGGAATTCATTGTGGCATTACCAAATACATCTCAAGGTAATAATTCAATCTGGGTTATTGTTTATTGATTGACTAAATCTGATTATTTCCTTTCTATTTGATAAAAATTCTATCTAGATCAACATTCTAGGTTATTTTATAAATAGATAGTCAAGTTATATGGAGTTCCCCTATCCATTGTATCTAATCTTGATCCTATGTTTACTTCAATCATTTGGAAAGGCCTTCATAAGTCATTGGGCACTGAATTAAATTTTAGTACAGTTTTTCATCCGCAATTAAATGGGATGTTAGAAAGAACAATTCTGACCATGGAGGATATGTTACGTGCTTGAACCATAGATTATCAGGGAATATGGGACCTACATCTTTTCTTGGTTGAATTTTTTTATAATAACAGTATTCATTCCATTATACAGATGGCTCCGTTTAAGGAATTATATGGAAAGCGGTATAGAACTCCATCTTTTTGGGGTGAAGTAGGGGAAAGGAAGCTGATGGGACAAGAATTGGTATAAGAGATGGTAGAAAAAGTTCAGTTGATTCATAAGCAGATGAGAACTGCTCAGTTTCGGCTGAAAAGTTATGCAGATAACCGGAGGAAGGATCATTCTTTTGAGGTATGTGATAATGTTTTTTTCAAAGTTTCTCCATGGAAAAGTGTGATGCGTTTTGGTAAGGAATGAAAGATGAGTCTGAGGTTCATTGGACCTTATGAATTCCTAGAGAAAGTTGGATCAGTTGCATACAGATTGGCTTTACCTCCAAGTTTATCCCAGGTACACAAAGTTTTTAATGTTTCAATATTGAGAAAGTATATGCGAGATCCATCTCATGGTTTGAGCCAAGACGTAGTTTATTTGGAAGATAATCTCTCTTAAGAGGAACAACCAGTCCAGATTCCTGACCATAGAGAGAAAGTGTTGAAGAATAATGTAAATTGATTAGGTGAAGGTTTTGTGGAAATCCCTATGGTTTAAGAGGCAACTTTGGAATCAAAAAATGCTATGAGGGATAAATACCATCATTTATTTTATAAGTGAATAAAATTATGAGGACGCAATTCCCAAAATGGGGGAAGTATGTAACATCCCAGGTAAGTAATGAATAAGACAATTTCAAATTTATTACTATTTTTGAATTAAATATTAATGTTTTCTTTAATGGGTTTGCTATGTTCGATGGCGTACCTGACACGCAACAACAGATTTCTTTGAAATCTTACGTTGCACACTAATAATATAATAATATTATTTTCAATGGTATTTAAAATTTAGTCTTTGTATTTGCGGTAATGAATAGAAATACCTAAAATATTATTATATATGTTTGTTAAATGTTTTTACATTTATCCCAAAAATGTTAGAGGCTTAAAATGCGAATGAATCCAATTTTATGAAAAAATACTCTAATATTCACTAAAAGGTCAATTTATTACCTTTTGATGGTGAACCCTCTTTAAATATAGTTTTCGTCACTCTTATACAGTCTATTGGACCAAATAAAATTATTCTTTAGAATCAGGAAATAAAAATTTACTTGTTTATGTTTTTGTTATTTTTCCGATAAAGTTCATTTTTTAATGAATAGTTAAAAATATTGTATTTTAATTGAAAAACACCTTTTAATATAATTTATTTGGATGGCTAGATTATTTTCATAGTTGGTTTTAAAGTGAAATTAGAATATATTTTTACCATTTAATCCAATGGTGGACATTGGAATTAATTTCACTTTGAAATTGGATGTAAACAAGTGTCAATCTCTTGATATATATTGTTTCTTAAAAACAGGCTATTTGATTTGACAATGGGAATTAATTATAAAATTCATTAATGCAACTTATATGTTTTGAATGTTTTAAAATAGACATTATCTTTTAATTTAGAATATCTAATATAGATTAGGGTGAATTTTTGGTATTTTTTTTATAAACATCAATTTGTGGTGAATAGTGAAACCACTAAGTGTTAGTTAAAAAAACTAATATTTCATTTAAAGCAAATTTTACCACTTCTGTGAATTAAATTTCAAAAATCCATCATACATGGTTATCATAAGTAAGTAAAATGTGGTTCAATGGGATGAATTTTTTTGTGAATAGTAACTTTTAAGTTTTATTAACCGTGGTTAAAGGTAATTAGTGTAATTAAAGGTAAAAATAATGTTATAATAATTTGAAATTACCATTAAAATTGTCCTACCCTTATTGGATGTGTCATTTCCAACAAATAAAATCCATGGGTCAATTTTTGGGACCCCATGGAGCAACTTATGACACAATGATGATGTAATGTTTACGTCATTATTGAATAATTTAAATAAATAAGAAGATAATGTTTAAAAAAATATCCAACACTTGTCCAATTCTTATTGGATGATTTTATTTCGAACATGGGACACCTTATAGTTTACTTTAATGATTTTGGGACCTTTAGAAACCAAAATTCATTATATAATAAAATAATATTTTCAAGCATTCTAAAAGAGACCCTCCTCTCCCTTATAAAAATACCCCACTTCCTACCCATTTAACACACTTCTCAAGCCCTTTGGCTCATCCAAACCCTACTAAAATAAGCTCCCAAGATCCCTATATTTATTATAGAATCCTTACCTTATACATAAAGCTCTTCAAGAAACCCTTTTGGTTCAAACCAAGGGGAGTTACACGATTTAAAGGTAATGTCTTCTCTTAGGTTCATTTGATTTATTTTGCTTCTCCAACCCCCTAAACTCTATTTATTATTTTATTTTGTAAAAAAACCAGTATCTTAAATATACTAGTATGTTGTTATGAGAAGGATTCAAGCTACACTTACACACACCTTCATCTAATGGGTTAAGAACATAGTGTTTCTATGGACGGCGAACAACTACCTCACGAAACGATGATTGTTCAAATATCTCCTACCGCCTCTCATGGTGGACATTAAGAAGTCACTGTATTGATATATGATATTTATTATGTTTATTTTTTCTTTATGATTCTTTATTTTTCATTTATGTAATACCTTTACGGTTTCCATAATGGATAAACGTTATAATTTCATTTTACGAAGTGCAGACTACCGCCCCCTCAATGTGATTTGAATCGTTAATTCCATATGTGGGACATATAAAGGATGGAGTTAATAATATTATATATGATATTATACTGTAATTATAATTTACATCAATATCATAAAGTTTTAATTCCATTAAATGTGAAATATAAATGAAATTAGCATTCATTCGTACGTACGACTTACCGTCTCCATGAACGGTGTATTTAATTTCATACCTTTAAATGTTATGTAATATTATAAATGAATTTATATACTAAATATATATGATATCTATGATATCTATATCATGAATATAATTTTGGGGATAGTGGAAATTTTATCACATGAAAAACGTGTAATTATAAGAAGTTTATTTTTGACCCAAGAACCAAATATCGACAAAACGACTGTTATTAACTTAGATGATTACATAATGTTCATATCATGGCAATAAGTGATATAAAAGGAATAACGAACTTGAAAAATGTTCTTAAGCAAGTATAAATTAACTCTAGTTTATTATTCCGGAGATTAAATAACGATCGAGTCTAGTCGGACACGAGGTACGAGACTTTGTCTCACTCTCCTTTCATTGAGGCATATTTTGTTTTTATACAATAATCTCTTTTATATGTTGTGGAAACACCTTTCACTTTTCATTACATTCAAAGGGTATCTTTTTCTATGAAGCGTTTTACTAAACAACAAAAAGGAATGTTTCTTTTAACATACGGAGTGACAACGGCATTTCCACGGCCGTGAGTATTACTTGATCATTGGCTTCCTTATCAAGCCGTAATGTTTTTAAAAGGAAAAATAAATACCATATATTCTATTAGGTATTCTGTTATTGAAAATGGTTTTGATAATGGATTTTTTATGTCAATATATTTATGTGATATATTGTGATTGAAATGTGGAAATGTTTTTGTTCCTTTACATTTGTTGTATATGTTATGATTTCATAATTGTACTCTGACTTTTGACAGGTGGTTACGTGATAAACCAAATGATGGGTGGTTCCGTGATAAACCAGGGTGGGTGGTTATTTTATAACCTCCAATACATTGGTTATGGAAGTCGTCCATATGGCTATGGCATTTAGTGACATGTGTGGAAGTCGATGGTATGGTTATTCCATTTAAGTATATTTATGTTCTAAGTTACCTATATATGTTATGTGTTTTGTATATGGATTTTATGGTGATATTTTGTTTACAAAAGGGAAAGAAATGATATTTAATTTAGTGAAGAGTATTTACTACTTTATATAGGTGAAAATTATTGCTTATGAATAGGTATTCATGGTTTACTTGTTGTTTTGAAAAACATTGAGTTCCCTTCTTTGTGTATTCCATACTTAGCATTTTATGTTCATCCCAAGTTTTTGAAATGTTTTTCACAGGACATAAATATGAATAGGGTCAATGATGGGATCAATGAACGTCATGTTATCTAAATCATGGAACTGGACATGACTCTTTTTTTTCAAGAGTTTTTATTCTATGAAAAAAATGGAAACTGAGATGATGTGTGGACTTTGTAACTTTTGAGATGTAATTGTTATGACCTAATTCTCTAAAACTCTAAACCTGAAAAGATCCCCGTTGTGAATTATTCATTTAATTCAATATTATGTAATTTTTTAAGGTCGGGTCCATATAGATATGGTTCATGGGAATTGTTTATGAAGACGGGTGGTTCTGTGATAAACTAAGGGTGGGTGAGCCTGAGATAGCTCTCCAATGCATTGGGTAACACGAAGGAGTTAATCACTAAGGTTTCTCCAATTAGATTTAGTGAATATAATGTGATGGGTATTCAAAACGTAACCATGAGGGTTACTCCCAACGTAAGAATGTTATGAATGCCTCAAGATACCTTTATGTCTTATTATTTCTTTGAGTTATTCATAAATATTATGATTTCATGACGTATGTTAAAGTGCATATGTTTTATGAGTAATGTATGATTTCATTGATTCTTATGTATACATGGACTAATGTTTTCCTTCCGTACTTTTATATCCCTTATTAGGTTTTCATGATCATCCCAAGTTTTTGAAATGTTTTTTATAGGTCAAGGGAAAAGTACATGATGTGATGATACTATCATGGAAATGTTAATAAAGAAACCAAGTTTTATTTTAAATATGATTCCTTTGATGGAAAAAATGAATACTGTTTTGATGCAACCACCTAGTTGAAATGTGGAATAAAATGCATGATTTATGATCTAATTCCTTAAAACACTAAACCTAAAAATATCCTCAATGTGAATTATTGAAGTAACCCAAGATTAAGTAATGTTTAAGGCTGGGGCCTTATAGTTGGTATTAGAGGGTGGTTTAGATAACTTTAGGAGATAGAATTTTGTTAAATTATTATCCAAAAATATTTTTTTTACACTATGGTAAAATTGAAATGATATAGCATTTTAAGATTTCCATGTTGCTTCATCTAAGACATGATTGTTCAGAATGGTTTCCCATAGAGGAAACATAGAAGGAGTTCTAGGAAGTAATATAGAAGGAAAATGACCTTCCAAATCAGCATCCTGAGATGGTCGGAATTGGAACTGACCAGTTTGTTGCAGTAATGGTGCAGTTGACTCAAGCGATAAATGGTGGTGGTATCCAAGCCCGAAATCAGCCAGATCAACCACAGAGGAACATGTTAGTGGTGGAACATTTTATGAGGCAACATCCCCGATCATTTAGAGGATCATCTGACCATGTGCTAGTTGAAGGGTGGATTAAAGCAATGGAGAAGATTTTCGATGTCATGGGGTGTTCAGAAAATCAAAAGTTTAGTATTTTTGTATACTTTTTGGAGGGTGAAACAGATCAGTGGTGGTTGATGGTTAAAAATATCTGGGAGGATGATGAGATTGATTCTCTTGACTGGGATGAATTCAATGTAATGTTTGTTGAGAAATATATTCCTAAGGTTGTTTGACTTAGGATGGAAAAAAATTCTTGGAATTGAGGCAAGAGGAAGACTTAGTGGCTGATTATGGAGAAAGTTTCACTCGATTTTCAAGGTTTGCTCCAAATTTTATCTGAGACCTTGATAGTAAAATCAATCATTTTTACTTAGGATTAAAGCCAAAATATCGAAGGGCATTAGCTTCTTGTGAGTTAAAAAGTTATGAAAACCTTTTTTGATGTGCTGAGAAGGTGGAAATGGAGTTTTCAGATGATCAAGTGTTCTATGAAAACCAACATAAGAATAGTATGAGGTTGCAGGAGAAAAGAAAGAATCCTTCAAAAAGGTTTGATGCTATGAAAACTATGTTTGTAGTTTGTGATAAATGTGGTAAAAAAGCATGCTGGGGAATATATTTTGAATTATAGAAAGTGCTTCCGATGTCGTAATATGGGACATAAGGCTCGTGATTACACTGGAAAAGATCTGGGTAATGGAAAGACCAAATTTGACTTATAATTAGTGAAATGTCTCAAGTGCGATGAGATGGGTCATTATGCAAACGACTGTCTGACAAAGATCTAAAATGATGGGAAGCAATCAGAATACAAGTAGAAAGTTGTGGTGAAATCCTTTACAACTAATTTATCAGATGTTGGGCCATCAAATGAAGTGGTATCGGGTACTTTGTTTGTTTTTCAAGAGTATGAAAATGCGTTGTTTGATTAATGGTCTACACATTCTTTCATCTCTGAAAAATTTTCTACTAAATTTGGAATTCCATATCAAGAAATGACTCCTGAACTTTTGGTAAAAACACCTGGGGGAAATTTTGAGGCAAAAAGAATTTATAAGAATCTTCCTATCCTTATCCGTGGAAGAAAACTACTTGAAAACCTTATTTTTTTTTTACCTCTAGTAGAGTTTGATGTTATCATGGGTATGGATTGGCTCTCTGTTTACCATGTTAAGATTGACTGTAGTACTAAAGAAGTTTATTTTTAAAATGAATTTCAGTTTGTGAAGAAGAATGAACCCTTACTGTTGATAACATATACAGAGGCAGAGAAACCTGTAAAATATGGAAATTAATGTTACCATGCACATATTGTTGGAAATAAGGAACTGTTCATATTAATGATGTGCAAGGGGTAAATTAGTATACGAATGTTTTTCCTGATGAGTTTCCTGGAATAATGTGAGATCGGGAAGTTGAATTTATTGTTGACTTAGTTCTTGATGTTAAGCCAATTTCAGAACCCCCTTATCGAATAGCTCAAATTGAACATTTAGAGTTGAAGGATTAATTGAATGGTTTTTTAGACAAAGGTTTTATTCGACCTAGAACATCACCATGGGGTCCTCCTGTCTTATTTGTTAAAAAGAAATATGGTTCAATGAGACTTTACATTGATTATAGAGCCTTGAATAACATCACTGTTAAGAAGAAATATCAATTTCCTCATATCAATGTTTTTTTGATCAGCTCCAGGGAGCTCAGTATTTTTCAAAGATTGACATGAGAACGGGGTACCATCAGTTGAAGGTAATGTAAGTAGGTATTCCGAAGACCGCATTTCATACAACATATGACCATAATAAATTTTTAAATATTCTTTTTGGGTTTACTAATGAACCTGTTGTATTCGTGGACCTTATGAGTAGAATTTTCTATGAGTTATTGGATAAGATTGTGGTTGTTTTCATTGATGATATTTTGGTCTTTTCTAAAAGTAAAAGGGATTATGAAATTCTTTTAAGGGATATATTGAAAACCTCAAATGAAATGAAATTGTATGGGAAAATCATCAAGTGTGAGTTTTGGTTGCAACACATTTCGTTCCTTGGTCACATTGTTTTTAATGATGGAATAACTATCGATCACGCAAAAACAAAGGTTGTTGAAGAATGGAAAAGACCCAAAAATGTAACCTAGATTTGTAGTTTTCTTGGTTTGGAAGGTTGTTAACGAAGGTTTGTTAAAAAATTTGCATGGTTGTCCAACCCATTGACTAAGCTAACTCGGAAGGGTGTTAAGTTTATCTGGGCAAAAGAATATGATGATTGGTTTCAGAAATTTTATATAAGAATGGTGAATGCTCCAATATTGGCACTACCTTCCATGAATGGTGAGTTTGTTATATACAATGATTATTTATAGATAGGAATTGGTTGTGTCTTAATGAAGAATGATAAGTTAATTTATTATGCTTCACGTCAGTTGAAAAATCATGAGATAAATTAACCTACACATGATTTGGAATTAGCTGTTGTTTTTTCGCTTTAAAAATTTGGAGGCATCATTTGTATGGTGTAATGTGTGAAATATATACTGATCACAAAAGTTGAAAGTATATATTCACTCAGAAAGAATTCAACATGAGACAAAGGAGATGGCTAGAATTAATCAGGGATTATGATTGTAAAATTCCTTACCATCCGGGAAATGAAAATAAAGTGGCATATGCTTTGAGTCGAAAAAGGAATGCTTCATTAACTATGTTATGTTTGGAATGTGATCCTTTGGTTATGGATTTTATGAATTTTGGTTTGGAAGTTATTGGTGTAGGAAATTCTTCTTTTTTGTTTCATGTATCGGTCAAATATTCTATATCAAACATAGTTAAGAAATCACAGAAGCAAGACAGTAAGTTTCAGATAAAGGTAGTTCTAGTTCAGAAGGGTATGTTACCAGAATTATTCATTGATAATGATTGTTTTTTGAGATTTGGGAAGATATTTTTTGGGCCTTGTGATTCACAGTTGAAGAGAGAGTTGTTATGTGGAGCTCATAGTTCTCCATTTTCAGTTCATCCCAGAAGTACCAAGATGTACAGAGTTCTACGGGAGTATTACTGGTGGGATTAAATAAAAAGAAATATTGCTGATTTTACTGTGAAGTGTTTGACTTGTTAACAGGTTAAAGAAGAGCAGAAATTACCAAAAGGGATGCTTTAGCATTTACCAGTGCCAGAGTGGAAATGAGAGAATATATCCATGGACTTCGTTGTGGTATTACTGAAGACACCTCAAGCTAATAATGTAATCTGGGATATTGTTGATCGCTTGACTAAATCTGATCATTTCCTTGCTATACGAGATACTTTTTACCTAGATCATCATTATCGATTGTATCTTAAAGAGATATTCAGGTTACACAAGGTTACCCTCTCCACTATATCTTATCGTGATCCCTAGTTCACTTCTAACTTTTGGAAAGGCGTTCAGAAGTCGTTGGGTACTGAATTAAATTTTAGTACAACTTTTCATCCTCAATCAGATAGGCAGTCAGAACAAACAATTCAGAAATTGGAAGATATGCTACGTTCTTTTCGATGGATTATCAGGGATGTTGGGACCTATATCTTTCATTTGTTGTGTTTTATTATAATAACAGTTTTCATTCCAGTATACAGATGGCACTATTTGAGGCATTATATGGGAAGCTTTGTCGAACTCCAACTTTTTGGGATGATGTTGGTAAATGGTAGTTGATTAGACCAGAATTGGTAGAAGAGTTTTCCAAAAGAGTTCAGCTGATACAGAAACACATGAGAATAGCTCAGAGCATGTAGAAAAGTTATGCGGACAATAGGAGGAAGGATCTCTCTTTTGAGGTAGGTGATCATGTCTTCCTCAAAGTTTAACCATGGAAAAGTGTGATGCGATTTGGTAAGAAAAGAAAGATGAGTCCAATGTTCATTGAACCATAATAAATTCTGGAGAGAGTTGGATCAGTTTCATACTAAGTGGATTTACCTATGAGTTTATATCAAGTACATAATGTTATTCACGTTTCAATGTTAAGGAAGTACATGCTAGATCCATCTCATGTTTTTTGTCCAGAGGTAGTTCAGCTGGAATAGAATCTATCTTATGAGGAACAGCTGGTCCAGATTCTTGACTATAGGGAGAAAGTGTTTCCGAATAAGGTGATTCATCAAGTAAATGTTTTTTTGGAATAACCACATGATTGAAGAGGCAACATTGGAATCTGAAAATTCACTGAGGGATAAATACCCCCACTTATTCGATAAGTAAATAAATTGTGGGGACGCAATTTCCGAAATGGGAGAAGGATGTAACATCCCATGTAATTAAATAATAATATATTTTCATATATATGTCTATTTATGAATTAGATAGTCTTTTAGAGACTTAAAATGAGAATAAATCCAATCTTAAGCATCGAATACTCTAATATTTTTAGAAGATTGTTTTACCGCCTTTTGATGGAAACCCAATTTTAAATATAACTTTTGATAATTTTATAATCTCTATATGTCAAAATAAACTTATTCTTTAGAATTATGACATTGAAATTTAGTTTGGACAAATTTTTGGTATTTTTCTGACAATGTTGATTTTTTAATGAATAGTGAAAAATACTACATTTTACATCCAAACTGCATTTTCATCTAATTTAATTATATGTTTATATTGTCATTTTAATTGGTTTTAAAGTTTAAATAGAATATATATTTACCATTTAATACAATTATGGACATTATAATTAATTACACTTTGGAATTGGACATAAAAAATTCCCAATCTTTTGATGGATATTGTTTCTTAAAAACACAAATTTGTTTTGACAATGGGATTTATTTTTAAATTAATTACTGCAATTTCTGTGTTTGGAATTTGGTAAAATGGATTACATATTTGTAATCAAAATTTCCAAATTATGTAATTAATACCTTTTTGTTTTTGGAAATTATGAATATTAATGACAGTAATAATCTGCAATTATCGTGATTAATTAGTAATCGGGTAGATAAGGGTAATAAAATAATATCATAATACTATAATATGACCCCAAAATGTGTCCACGTCTTCTTGGTTTTTTCATGGCCGACCATGGACAGCCTTGGGCCAACTTGGGGACCCCATGGAATCACTTTAGTGTGATAGTGACCTTTTATCATATTATTCTTAAAGAAAATGAAATATAATAGAAGTATCTAATACCTATGTATAGAAAATTAATTTTGTTTTTATAAATTTTCTATTTGACTATAAATAGTCAGTTTAAAGCTAAAAATATTTCCTAAATCATTGTGTTTTATTTAGAATTTTTATATATTAAATAAATTTATTTATTTATGACACAATGATGATGTATTTATTTCCACATTAATCAAAGATTTAAATATATGATATTATAAGTGTTAAAAATAATTTTTTTTTAAACTCTGGATGCTATCCACGAATTTTATAAATGATTATGACATGTGAAATTTATGGTAATGTTTTTATTTCGATGGAATAAAGCTTTTATGCCTTTATCAAAAGTCAACTACCAAATAGTGTCGAAATTGGCATAAATGAGTTTTTAAAACAAATGTAATTTTATTAAATGGTATAATTGTCTAAAATTTCTAATATTCTGCCAAATGACTTATAATATATTAATAATACCATTATTTATACAATTATTGGATTTTGGGCATTTTATTGTAATAAATTATGACATTATAGTTTGAAAATAAAAAAAGACGTGGTAAGAATTATTAATTTTAACTATGTGTTAAAAGGAAAAGATAAGGTGAATTATATGAACTCCACTTGTCTAAATCATATTGGTTGAGTTTATTTCTACCAATTATCCTTTTATCCCCGAAATATATCATTTCTTAACCATTCTAATTTGAAACAAAAATTATAATAAATTAATATTTAATGACATTCCAAGAGTACCCATCCTCCCTCTTATAAAAAGACCTCACCTCTATCCCATTAGTCACACCTCTCAAGCCCCTTGGCTCGTCCAAACACTAATCAAATAATTTCTCCACATCCCTCTCTTCCTCCTCAAATCCTCACTTTGGGAAGAATTCTTTTCAAGAGATCCTTTGCATCATATCAAAAGAAGTTACCCGATTTAGAGGTAACACATTCTCTGAAAATTCATTGTTGTATTTTCCCTCTTCACTCCCACTAAAATTATTATTATTTGATTCCATAAAAAAAATTATCCCCAATATACTAGGATTTTTTATATGAATTATTTTATTTACACTTACAGACACCTCTTTCTAATGGTTAAAGAACATACTGTTTCTGTGGGTGGCAAATTACTGCCTCACGAAATGATGATTGTTCAATTTTCTTTCAACACCTTTCATGGGTGCCATTATGATGTCATTGTATTTATGTATGAAATATATTATATTTATGTCCTATCTATGCTTATTTATTTTATATTTAAAACATACCTTTATGCTTTTCATGTTGTGTAAATGTGATAATTTCATCTGAGGAAGTGTGGACTACCGCCCCCTCAAGTGATGTGACTCGTTCATGCCAAACATTGAATTTATAAATAATGTAATTAATGAACTTATGTTACTTATATTGTAACACCCCAAGATTTCATTGTATGTTATTTCTTCAAAGTAATTCAATAACTTTCACTACACGCAAAACCAAGTTCTGGTGCACCATGACTTACAAAACAAGCTGTTCAAAAGCGATTATGAATACTATTAGCTGAATTTGGAAATTTTTATAATCCTTATAATTTTAGAATCCATATTATGAGTACTTTAGATATAATTTAAGAACAAATACATTTTTTTTCAAATAAAAGAAGTATTTTTCAAAAAATGAAATTTTACATCTTTTTAATGGCGAAGCCTTTTCAAATCCAATATTTGATACTTTTATATATTCAATTTGAAAAAATAAACTTATTCCTTAGAATCAGGACATAAGAATTTAGTTTCAATAAAGTTTTGGTGATTTTCTTATAACTCTCAAATGTGGGTGAATAGTGAAAAATATTATATTTTCACTGAAAAGAACTTTCTTAATCAAAATAATTTATATTATAAAATTATAAATTTTAATGGTATGGAAGCATAAATAGATTATATTTTTACCATTTTATCCAATGATGGTCGTTGTATGTAATTACACTTCGAAATTGGACATAAACAAGTGTCAAACTTTTAATAGCGGGAATTAATTATAAATTAATAACTGCTACTTTTATGTTTTGAATTTGGTAAAATATACTTCATTTTTGGATTATGAATATCTAAATTAGCTTAGGGTGAAATTTTGGTACTTTTCTGATAACTTTCATATTTTAATGAATAGTGAAAATTACTAAATTTTTATTAAAAACAACTTTTTTAATCAAAATAATTAATAGTAATTAATTATGAATTTGAGTTATTTTAAAGTATAATTAGATAATAATTTTACCACTTAATATAATTTTGGTCATTGGAAATAATTTCATAATTAAAATGGACCAAATAAAGTGTCAATATTTTGATAGTTTTTATTTGTTAAAAACAGGCTTTTTGTTTCGACAACGGGAAATAATTTTAAATTAATTTATGCCAATTATCTTTTTTGAATTTTGAAATATGGATTCCATATTTGGAATCAGGATGTCCATGTTGTGAAAATATGTAACTTTTATTTTTAGTTATTTTGAATAATTATTTCGGTAAATAGTTTATTTACTATGGTTAAAGGGTAAATTCTTTAAATAAGGGTACAAAATAATATTATAATAATATTAAATTACCCTAAAATTTTTCCTAACCCTATTGGTTGATACATGTCTGACCGTGGGCATATTTGGGTCGATTATGGGACTCCCTGGAGCCACTTGTAAGTGATAATGACACATTATATTAATTAAGTTAAAGAAAATACAAAAATGTCATATCATATATCTTTTAGAAAAACAATTTTTACATAGGGTTGTATATGTTATATTTTCTACTATAAATATTAATTAGAAAGATCAAAATAATTCCTACATAATGGTATTTTTTTATAATTTTTAGACATTCAATAATTTAATTTATATATGATATAATAATGATGCAGTATTTTTCTTATTAATAACAGAATCAAATAATTAGTTTTATAAGTGTTCAAATAAATATAATTAGAAAGTTTTTATTCCATACACGAATTTTATTGGTTAATATGACATGTTAGGATTGATTAAATTAATTTGTCTTTAATTAATAATTTTCATATGTCTTCAACAGAAATCAGTTATAAAATATTGTCAAAATTGATATAAATGAGTTTTTAAAACAAATATTATATTATTAATTGATATTATATTCATAAAGATCTAAGTTTCAGCCAAAGTACTTATATCATGATTGGTGTATCATTAATGGACCACATGGGAGTCACTTGGATGTATATATTATGTTTATTAACTATATAATATAAAAATACAAAGTGACATGGTAAATGTCAAACTAATTAACTTAGAGTTAATACTAAAAGATAAGGTTAATATAATGACCCAAACCTATCTAAAATATAATAGTTGAAAGTATTTAGACCCATCCCCACGTTATACTTTGAATAATTAACTTTTGATTCATCAGAAACTGAATCTGAATTTATTATAAATTAATACATTATGTTTTTTCTAAAGAGACCCTCCTCCCCCTTATAAAAAGACATTAATTATAACCAATTCCTCACACATCTAAAGGCTTTTGGATCATCCAAACTCTGCCCAATTAATCTCCCAACATCCCTCTCCTCATCCTTGAAGCTTTACATTAGGAATAAGGCACTTCAAGGGTCCTTTTTGGTTCAATCCAAAGGGAGTTAGCCAAATTGAAGGTAACGATTTCTCTTAGATTATTTTCTTTGATTTTACTTCTCCAACCCCTAAAATCTTCTTATTATTTTCTTTTGTAACAAAACCAGTATCCCAAATATACTAGGATATTTTTATGATAAGCATTAGAACTAAATTTACACACACCTCTATCTAATTGGTGAAGAACATAATTTTTATGTGGATGTCAACCAAACGCATCACGAAACGATGATTGTTCAATTATCTCCTACCACCTCTCATGGTGGCCATTATGATGGAACAATAACTAAATATGATATAAATGATATTTATTTTATATATAAGTTTCTGTAATTCAATTCTATAGCTTACCATTATTCATTTCCTATTGTATATATATACGATAATTTCATTTGAGGAAGTGCGGACTACCGCCCCCTCGAAGTGATATGACTCGTTAATACCATACATGAAACGTATTAAGGATGGTATTAATGAAAATAATTAACACATATAAGATATTATATTATAATTTAATAATAATATAACAATTAATCATTAGGTTTATATTCCTTTTAAAATAAAAAATGAAATGGAAGTAGCGTTCGTGCGTACGTACGGACTACCGTCTCCACGAACGCGATAAGATTCATTACCCATCGTTTCCATTCAAGTATAATTCTAAATTTATGATTAAAAATAGATTTTAAGAACTCGATATCATTATGGATATGAATAATATACATAAAATCCATAACAAACACGTCTTATGTAACAAAACATATAAAATAAAACGAGTAAATTAACACTCGAAACGACGATAATACTAAAATATTATTAACAAGGAAATATTAAAAGATCATATATGATATCGTAATTATGTATATGATTCTTGTATAATTGAATAACAATTATTTAAATATTATATATGTGGTTAACCTACCATCGACCAAGGAAAAGTACAAGTTAAGGGGTTTTCATCTCACTCCTTATTCCAGTGAGATTCGTGCCATATTTCCACTATTACCTTTTGAGTGGCGTTTGTACTGCCCATAATTGTATTCTCTGTGTAATACACTTTAATTTATTTGTACTTACATATTCATTGTATGATACCTCTTTCATGGGGTGTATGTTTCGTATGATACCAAATTGGTAAGGGTTAATTTCACAATGTCTTTATTATCCGAGGTTGTTTTTACGTAATTATATACTGGAGCATATTTATTATTCATGTACATGTACCATTAAAGAGTTTTCAAAGGGATTATTATAATGGTCTTTTTTTACTAAAACATCATTTCAAATGTTTTAAATATTTATTCTTCTAAATATTTCTCATTAATGTCCATGTCTTCACAATGGTTTTTAAGGATTTATTTATATGGACATGAATGTTTTTAAAATATTAATTCCATTGAAATGTTTCAAAGTGGTATGGGACACTTTGATTCAAGAATTTCTTTAAATTTATTCCTTTCTAAATTGTGTGTCTTTTAAAATTTTTCAGGAAAAGGGGTATTTCTCTCAATGAGGTTTACAAATCATTTTCATCTATGTAAAAATTCATTAATGGATTTTAATTGTGTTTTGAAGTTGATTTATCATGATTCAAATCTTCCATATTGTGTTGAAGGTTTTCTGATATTTTTGACTATGGATGTTTTATTTTTATACCATTCATAGTTTATGGGTAATGTATTGACATTTCATATGCTAGTTTTAATGAGAATGTTTATGTTATGTTTAAACCTATTCATATAAAGAATGCATTGGACATAATAAGTGACAGGTAGAGCCGGCTACAACTCCTCGAGGCATCGATAGGTCTCATGAGACAAACTAGTGTCATGGAACAAGTCATTGACAAAATCTTATTTGTAGTCTTAGAACGAGGCCTTGACTTTGTGGTTATGATAGTCTGACATTATGCATTCCATTATTATGAAAGTGGTTATTGATATTGCATTTGTTAATTTGACTAGTAGTATATCCATTAGAATAACTAATTGGAATTATTTCATTTTATATTTTACATATTATTCTAAAGTTCAAGTTTAAAAGGCTTTTGTTTTAGTTATACATTGCCTTAAATGTTTATTCTTATCTATGAAAGCTTCCACTATATTGTTATCCTTACTGAGCATCTGAGCTCACCCCTTTCAATGTTTTATTTTTCCCAGGATGTGATGAAGTAATTTATGAATGAACTGTAGAGATAGTGTGAGTGTTTATGAAGACAAGATGTTGTTGTAGTTTTTTTTCTTTATTATGTAATGTAAGACTTATGAATATATCTACTGTTTCCAAGACTACTAAACTAATCGGTCTTTCGAGACATGATATTTTGTGATTATGCAAATGTTATGTAATAATGCACCGACTCTGGGTAACTGGGCTCGGGGCGTTATAGTTGGTATCAGAGGAAGATTAGTACAAACCTTGGAAGCTAGATTTAGATAATCTCTGATTAGAGAACATAGAAAAAAGATGGACATTGACTATTAGTATAGAAGAGCATCCTAGATTTTTGGTAATGTAGAGATTTTGTGTGTTTTCCAGGAAATACATCCCTTTCTGGATATGAGCAGGTAGAGGCGGACCTGGAAGAGATGTACCTAGGGGTAAAACCTGAAAACACAGCTTTGATCTAGACTCGAACGGGAACTGGGGCATGACAACGGGCCTTGCTGCAGTCTTGGTTACGACACTCCATGGGGATATGCTTAGGATAATTCTAATTTTCTTTACAAACCATTATGAAGGGTTTATGAGTATATACTTCCTCAAAGAAGACATTTTTTGATTATGGATTATATCCGTAAACTGTTTAATTTATATTAAGTGTTTTACAAGTTTGGGATTAGGTATTTCTCTTCATAATCAAATCTACTGTATTCCATTGTTTAGAAATGGTGCCCAATATAAGGAATGAAAACTCCAGCAATACGCATGATCCAAAGAGTAAGAAGGATCATATCTTTCATGGTCTTATGCCAGAATTTTGAAGGGAAATAGTCTCCCATGTATTATTATCATATGAAGAAATATTATGGTCTTTTGATATGATAATTAAAGACTTCTCGGAGTCCTATGGATTTGAAGGGAAGCCTGAGAAGAAAAGGATGGTAGAGAGAAAGACAGGTAAAGGGAAGAAGGTAAAGAAAGATTTTCCCATATGTGATAACTGTGGAAATAATCACCTTGGAAAATTATTGAAGGAAATGGTAGTATGTTAAATGTGTGGAGAAAAGGGACACCATGTTTGTGATTACAAGGGTAAGAAAAAGGTTTAAAATGTACAACGCTTCATCTGCAAGGAGTGGGGACACTACGTGAATCAATGTTCAAATCATTAGAGTATGCCCCAAATGATGCTATTGGATAATAATAAATTTATGATACTACCATAGATGATGAGGAATGACTAGTGTTCTTATGTTGTTATTAAATAATTATTTCATTTGAGTGTTGTATTAATGATGTACTGGTTATATGAATTATGGAGATAAATGAGGATTGTACTGCATTGCTATTTCATTGAGGATTTGAGATTATATGGTACTATGAAAAGTGACTCAATAGAAAGTTAATTTTTTTTTGAAAATACATGGTTGAAGGAAAGGTAATCCTTAATATTGTCTTGATACTAAGGTAGTAATTTTGGAAAAAGATATGGTTCATTTAAATAAATTATATTGGATATTCTTGACTACCTTGGCACTGATTAATGTTTTGTATATTTCATAATTGTTGGAATATTCAATGTTTTTGGATATAAGGAATATATCTAGTATTCTATATAGAATAAGGGAGCATGAATGTAATCAATAAGGTTTTATGGTAATTTAGGGTGTTACCATATTTTAAAGGAATACATGATGAAGATATTCACATGTTATTACATGGAAAAAATAAATATCTTCATTATATTTACCATCCTTATAAATTATGGACTGTGTGTTTGGAAAGAAGTAATTTTGATATGTCTAAAGGTTAGAATTGATTATATTTGACATTTGATACAATATTTATGGTTAAATAATTTCTGAAGATTATTTTTTTATTGTTATTAAAACGATAACCTAGAGGTCGGGCGACAACCTGTCGCGTCCGGCAAGGCTGCGAGACTTGAAGCCGCAACCGAATGGCAACAAGGGTGTATCACCTACCACTGACCCACGTGATGTCCTTGATTGAATAATGTAGTTTTTTTAAAGGGTCTAGTAGATGAATTATAATTTTATTTTTTGAAACCCTATACTAATAGGATAAATTGAATATTTCTTTAATTTCTATTATCTTTTAGAGTGAAAGATGAGTTTTTGGTAGAAATTAGTTAAAGGATGGAACTCTACTTTTCAAGTATATATTTTTCTTCTTCACTTATTCAATGAAGAAAATTAATTCTTATACTTTAGTGAAGGGATCTTAAAATAAAAAATGTGTTATCCTAATACCATATGTTTTGTTGAACTGATGGTATTTTAAATCATCATAGATTGATGAATTTATGGCCGTCAATTTTTCAATTATTTGTGATTGATGACCTCAATCACTACATATAAATATTTACGTTTTTCCTCCAATTATATGTCTCTAATTTCCACCAATGTTCTCCTAATCAAGATCATAATTTTGGTGTGACCCTTTCATTTCCCTTTTCCTCATATTAAGACAAAATTTTATTAACATAATTTCCGATGTGGGTTTTCCAAAAGGTATTTTCTATTTTCAACCTTTTTATTTTCAAAAAATAATTTCAAATTGTGAGGACACAATTTATTGAAGGAGGGAAGAATGTAACACCCCAAGATTTCATAGTACGTTATTTCTTCAAAGTAATTCAATAACATTCACTACACGCAACATCGAGTTCTTGCACACCATGACATACCAAACAAGCCATTCAAAAGCGGTTATGAATAGTATTAACTGAATTTTGAACATTATATAATCCTTATAATTTAATAATCCATATTATGAGTTTCATAGACATAATGTAAGAACAAATACATTTTTTTCAGATAAAAGAAGTATTTTTCAAAAAAAATCAATTTTACCTCCTTTAAATGGAGAAGCCTTGTTAAATCTAATATTTGAAACTTTTATATATTCAATTTGAAAAAATAATTTTCTTCTTTAGAATCAGGACATAAGAATTTAGTTTCAATAAGTTTTTTTTTCATGATAACTTTCATATTTGGGTGAATAGTGAAAAATACTATATTTTCACTGAAAACAATTTTTTTAATCAAAAAAAATTTTATTGTTTAATTATACAATTTAACGTTATAGAAGTATAAATTGATTATATTTTTTCCATTTAATCCAATTTTGGTAATTGTATGTAATTTAAATTTGAAATTAGACATAAACAAGGCCAAGGTAGGTCTCTTGAGACAAACTACTGTTTTGGCACAAGGCCTTGAAAAAATCTTATTTGTAGTCTTGGCACGAGGCCTTGACTACATGGTTATGATAGTTTGGCATTAGTCATTACATCATTATGAAAGTGGTTATTGATATTTCATGTGATTATTAGACTAGAAGAATAGCCATGTGAATAAGTAAATGGTATTATTTCATTTTATCTTTTCTATATTATGCTGAATTTCAAGTTTAAAATGCTTTTGTTTTAGTTATACATTGCCTTAAATGTTTATGCTTATCTATGAAATCTTCCGCTATATTGTTATCCTTACTGAGCATCTGAGCTCACCCCTTTCAATGTTTTATTTTTCCCAGGATGTGAAGAAGTAATTTATGAATGACCTGTAGGGATAGTATGAGGGGATATAAAGACAAGATGTTGTTTTAGTTATTTTTCTTTATGATGTAATGTAAGACTTATGAATATATCTAGTGTTTCCAAGACTACTAAACTAATCGGTCTTTCAAGACATGATATTTTGTGATCATGCCAATGTTATGTAATAATGCACCATCTCTAGGTAACTGGGGTCTGGGCGTTACATATATAACATATATATTATACTGTAATAATAATATATATATATCTCATTTACTTATAATTCCTTTAATATGACAAATAAATGAATGTAGCGTTCATGCGTACGTACGGCCTACCGTCTCTATGGACAGTGCATTTCATTTTTTATCACCAAATGCTATGGAATAGTATAAAACGAATATATACTGGATATATATGATATTTAAATCATTAATACCCTTCTGGAGACGATGTACTTATAACTATAAGGAAATTCTTTTCAAACAAGTTCATTTTTGACTCATGTACCAAACATCGACAAACCGTATCACATGAACTCACATAATTAACTAATTGTTATCACATGATAATATGTTATATGAATTGAACAATAATATTTAATGGAAGTCCTTAATCAATTATAAATTGACCTATTTTTATTAGTCAAGAATATAAAGAAAAAACGAGAACAATTCAAACATGAGGTTAGGGACTTCATCTCAATCTCTTTTCACTGAGGTATATTTTTTTAATACAAGACTTTATTTTATACATTGTATAAACACCTTTGACTTTTCATTTCATTCAAAGTGAATCTTTTTCTACAAAGAGTTTTACTAAATGAAAAAAGGAATGTTTTTGTCTTACGTATGCAGGGACAACGACTTCTCCGCCGCTGTGACCATTATATGAGTTTTGGCTTCCTCTAAAAGCCATAACTTTTTTTAAATGAAAATTAAATACCGGGTTTTAATTTTCATTTATTTAGGTATTGAAATTTTTTTGATAATTTTTTGATTATATCAATGTTTTGTATTGATATCTTGTGATGGAAAAGTTGAAATTTTATGTTTCCTTTATGCATGTTTAATGTGATACGATTACGTTATGGTTCTTTGGCGTTGTTTATGAAGATGGGTGGTTTCATGATAAACTAAGGGCGGGTGAGCCTGAGATATCTCTCCAATGCATTGGGTAAACAATGGAGTTAAACGCTCAGGTTTCTCTGAAGAGATTTAGGGAATATACTGTGATGGTTATTCCAAACGTAACCATGAGGGTTACTCCCTACGTAAGAATGTTATGAATGCCTCAAGTTGCCTTTATGTATTATGATTTCAATGAGTTATTCATAAATATTATGATTTCATGAGGTATGTTAAAGTGCTTTTGTTTTATGAGTAAATTATGATTTCATTGATTCTTATGTAAACATGGACTAATGTTTTCATTCCGTACTTTTATATCCCTTACTAATCTTTTTTTGCTCATCCAATGTTTTTGAAATTTTTTTCACAGGTCAAGGGAAATGTACATGATGTGATGATAGTGTCGAGGACGTATCAAGAAAGAAACCATGTTTTATTTTAAATATGATTCCTTCTATGGAGAAAAATGAGTACTATTTTGATGAAACCACCTTGTTTAATGTGGAATGAAATGCATGATTTATGATCTAATTCTCTAAAACGATAAACCTCAAAAGATTATCTATGTGAATTCTTGAAGTAACCTAAGATTAAGTAATGTTTATGGATGGGGCCTTATATGTACAATATAAATATATTACACACAATAAATCAATAAAAATATCCATCATCATTCAAACATCAAAAATTTATTTTAAAAATATATCTACTGTTTTAGGGTATTATTAACAAGAAGTATATCAATCTTCTACTCCTTCCATGTATGAAACCAACCATATATTACATCTCATCACTGGTCTCTACTACCTCTTATTCCCTAAATATATATTGTGATCTATAACTAACCTGTCCATCATCCAATAATAAATTTGAAGGGTTCTTGATGATTTTTGGGAAGTTATCGATCATCCATTTTATATATGGTTGTTAAAGAACATTCCAAGAACCCAAAATTATTCTGCATTTGTATGGTTATCATAATTAGGTGGGTTGATTATAAAATAAAATGATAATAAAATTAAATATATATTCACACATAATACCAAACTATGGTTTTAAAAAACAACCACAAATAATTTACATATAGTTTCTACACCTCCTTAACTACTAAAGTATCATGTTATTAACATAAAACCAATACAATCATTGAATACCTAATGAAAAAACAATAAAAAATAAATCCCAATTAATATTGTTTTTCTTCAACATGTAATAAATTTTCCGGATTAATTCACAATATTAATAGACATCATATCCATTTATTCCCATTAAGTTATGTTTCATTTTAGGAAAAATAATATCCTATACAAAACACATGTTTTAATTTATTGACCATTATATTAATCTGTAAAACATTACAATAACATTACATAGATATAATACCACCCAAATCTATCCAATATTAAAATCTATCAACAAAACAAACATTAAAATACAACCATCCTCATAACCTATTAAACATAACATGCTAAAACCATAACAACAACCCATTCTAACAATGGAATTTGATCCATTACCCCAAAACCCAAAATAATACATTCCAAATACCAATATATTCAAACCACTATATAGTATCCCATATTACAATTAATTATTCTCCATTCAAAGTTTCTACAACAACCAAATACCAAGCCACAATATCATCATATTACATTAATCTAGATATTTTAATAACATAAATTATTATCAAAATATTTGACATTTCTACAATAATGTTCAATAGAATTTCTACAAAAAAATATTTAAAATAAAATAATAAATATAATAAAAACACATGGTATCTACTGACAAAATAAGAAATAAATTGTGAATTTCCCATGTCTAGTTAGTTTCTATTATTTATTTCTATTATCTTTAATGTAATAATCATAAAATCTACATAATGTAAATAAAAATATGGTAAACTCTATAGATGAGGATATTAAAGAGAGATATTTCATCCACTCATAAAATAAAAACCTTAGATAAATCACCATTAATGAATAGTATAATTGGGGAACAACCACCCCAAGACTTATTCGAAATATACAATAAACTAAAAACATTTAATTACCCTTAATAATTTCTCAAAAATATAATAAAAATTGATATGGCCTTTGTAATATTCTTCTAGAATGAGAATAATGAAAAAGAAATGAAAAACAATAGAGAGAAGGTTATTTCTTTCATATCTTTATTCATAATTAACTATGAGGTCTTCATCCTTAATGGAATTGGATGGAACAAAGAGGTGTTCATAGGTTCAGATGTGTTATTAATGAATTTTTTGATAGATGAAATTTATGGGAGGATTGACCTTCTATTTGTAGATGTGTATATAAAAATTAAAATATTGAATAGTGAAACCCAATACATGAAATATATCTTTATGGTGAATTGACATGTACATTTCTCATATTTAATTTGGATGTCACTATGATTCCTTAAGATATTAATGAATGTATAAATGCCATAATGACCACCATCATTTATACCATGGTATAGTGAAAGGAATTTCATACATCTAAATATAAATTATAGGGAAAAAAAATATCAAAATGACAATCCATATTCCATTTCAATGTTTTCACTCATTCATACATGACTTCACCACAATCCTTCTTATTCAAACATCCTAAATTTATATTTTTATGGTTTAGGTTTCACGAAGAGTGAAATTTACAAGATAACACCAACGAAAATGGAATCACAAGATATATTCAATATCACTATTTACCTTTTGGAATATACAAGTGACTGAAAACATCATATAAAACAAAATAATAAATTTTGTTCATTATGGCATATTAAGTAAAACATTAAATGGAAAAAATTCACAGTTCCACAAAAAAACCCAAAAGGGGTTTTCTATGATCGTCATGATAGAATACATAAAACATCTATAAATGAAGATACTTCTATGTTGTGGTTACTAATAGGATGGCCATAACTCATCTATGGAATTTCTGGATTAGATAATTTCACTAAATATCTTTTAACATATTGAAAAAATAATTGAATGTCAAAAAATATGAAATATACTACATCATATACCCCTTAAATTATTCTCAACCACATGAATAAAAACAAAACCAAGATTATAAAAATTTACATGAAACTATCATCAAAACATTGTGTGATATATTTATATAGAACAACACTATAATCCTATTCATAATCAATTGGTAAAATGAGAAATATTTAAATAAATCAACATCCTAAACTATTAATTTTTCAAAATTAAAAAATATAAATGATTCTGATATTTGGTAGACATCAATGATTATTATTTTAATATAATAATCTATAGGATAACAAACATCCTGAGATCAAAAATTGGTTGAATAATTGACCCATGAAACACCATTAATTTTTGTTCCCAAATAAAATCCACCCTCTCCCAGAATTTTGTGTATTCAACAATATCAATATATCTCAAATATACTATGTGTATGTAATTTATATGATTTGATTTAATTTCCATCATGTGGAAGACATAATGAATTCTATATATCCCATGACGTTGTGGAAAGAAATAAACCACTATTCCAATGCACTCTTATACAATGGATGTCTCAATAATCCTGGGGTGAAAATACTATCACATCCAAATTGCTACTAAAAAAACTAAGGTAAAACAATAATAACATGTTATCACTATCCTTATACATTAGAGGTGTTTTCACTTATCTGTATGAGACATATTCTAGTAATTATCTACCTTTGTGATCCCTAGAACTTGCTGAATCATCTTGGTGGAACTTGTTTTCACATTCATATCATGGTGTCCTAAATCTGAAGTCATAGTGTATTATAATAAGTGCAACTACCTATGATTTTACAATAAATATTTCCGTTAAATAAATGATGGTTTCCATAGTTTTCTCCAAAAATTACATCAAACAAAAATATCATGGAATTTTAAAATAATATTTTAAAAAAATTATATGAACAATAATATTTATAGTTAATAAAAAATTATTTAGCAAAGAAAATTATTACTTTGATAGATTGTATAATTAATATTATAGTTACTTCTCATGTAAATATTTAAAGTGTTAATTAAATAAATTTATCAAATTTTTATGAATTTTATAATATATATTATTGTGTTCTATATAATAATATATTATGATTCCATATACCAGTAATTAGAATGTAATAATTCGAATGAAAACTAAATTTTATAATGTTAAATATTCAATAAAATATCCTTATACTTATATTTTTTAATTTCTGTAAAAAGATAAGTAAAAATTTATTAGAATATGAATTAGTAAAAATTTAAAAATTATTTTAATTTAGAAACTCATTAATATAGAATGGTGTTTTTTTCATTTTTAGAAAATTATTATTTTTCGGTGAAAACTAAATTAATAAATTTTCATATTATACTAAATGGTAATTAAATGATAATAATGATAATAATAATTAAATCATATTAAATTTATCAAGAGAAATATATATATGTGGATTAAAATGATTTAGTTGTAAAAACTATGATGAATTTTAAAAAAACAAGATTAAAATTTTCGAAATATAAGTAACATTTGAATCCAAAAAATATTTTTTTTTATTATATTAAAAAAATTCAACATTTATAGATATTAAATTTATAAAAATTGAATTGATATTTTAATAGTAGCCTTACTATGATATAATGAGTCAAATTTTGATTTTTGGAATAAAATTAAGATTAATACAATTGTTTGTATTGATCATAATAATGGTGAAAGTGTTGTTTTGAAATCAAAATTCATTAATAATTTTGTTAAATTTTTATTAAATATATTATAATAATATATATTTTATATATATTATTTAATATTATCATAACTTAAATATAGATCTAAATCATTGATAATTTTATTATTTCTTAATGTTATATAATATTACAAATAGTGAATGGTGAAAATAATAATTTTCTAAAGAAGTATTATTTTATAAATTATATTTTTTATTTTAAAAGAAAAATATATATTTCATAATTTTTACATTACTAAATAGAGAATAATTATATTTTCATCACAATAACATTTCATATATGAATTATCATATATTTATAGAAAGATATAATTTACTAATATAATAAAACCATACCAAAGTAAAAAACTATTATAGTATAAAAATAAAATTGAAAATGACTCAAAACATATTTCAAACATACGATAAAATTAATTCTTGATAGATTATTCAAACTATCCCTAAAGGTATATATTTTACGATTTGGATCTATCTATCCATTAATTGTGTCATACCATCTTTGAAAAGAATTTTTAATTCACGGAAATCACATTTTCTCCACTAATATAAGTATACCACTTCAATCTGTTCAACACAATAATTAATCTTTGAATATTTTTTGATCTTATACAATAAATTAATTTTCTATAATTCTCATGAATATTTCAATGCACATGTTATTTAGATGTTATCTCAATCCCATCAATTCTATGAATACTTTTAGGGGATAGTTCAGCCTCTCTCTACCAGTAATACATAATACAGAAACACTTCTTCAGATTATTCATCTTCGAAATATATTCTATAAAAGAAATTATAAAAAAATAATTTATTATTATATTCATATGTTTTATTATCGAAATGTAATAGAGAGATAAAATTTCCAAAAAATCATTCTAAATATGTATGATATCATCATGTGTACATTCGGGAAACAGTTCCTAGGATGATGTGTTTAATTTCTCATCACCTACTTACTTTGATTATTTAAATAGGGTATTTAATGTATTAATATGATATTTATAAAATTATTAATATTATTAAATATTTATCAACACCCTAACTTCCAATTATTAATTGTAAAGTAAATATGTTTTCTTAGCATATGTTATGCTTGCTTCCCCCACTATTCGAAAAATATTTTTTCCATCACCGCCAAATAGGGATTGAAATAAACATTTATTTAATGAATTATTATTAATATATTTATTTCATAAAAAAATATCTAATAATAAAAAAACCCTAAATTCCATCCATTATAGAGAAAATGAAAATGTCATCAGTCTTTATATTCAAACTACCGCCTACATGAATGTGAATTGTTTCTTATTACTATGTAATAATTTATAATTATTAAAACTATTTTATAATTCAATTATGCAACTTAATCTTATATAAATAATATCATTATTATTTTTTATAATCATAATAATCAAAATGAATCACAATATTATCCAAAATAACACATATAATATAGTTTATTCTAGTGTGGGTTTGTTCAACCACCTTTATAAGATATTATATAACAATATAATGGATAGATTTTGAATCATAATTACTAATTTTATATGAAAATAACAGTAAAATATATATTTTTATTCTCTAATGGTGATATTAATATTTATCAATAGAAAATAATTCAATAATACATTTGATTCCGATTTCCAAAGTATAATAATCATAGATTTAATATTAACAAATCATAATAAATATAAAATAAATATATAATTAAACATATTCAATAGTTAAAAATCTATTACAGAAAATGAATCTAAATTTTAGTTATTAAATTTGAATATATAAATAATAGTCGAGGACACCATTTCCATAATATTACAAAGAGTAGAATTAAAATTAATTACACCCCATAATAAAGATAATAAAAAAATAAATAGTAAATTTAGAATAAATGTTTATAATTTGATGTTTCATATTTTTATATACATCATTTTTATTTTCAATTATAAAAATTATGTTTTCATTTTTTTTATATAGTAGGTTGTTGTGATATTTATAATGCAGGAAAATATGGCACATTTTTCGATGGAAAGTTTTAATCATTGGGAAATTTTGTAAATAATGAACCTACCATCCTTAATCTTTTAAAATAAAAGTTATCTAGAAATATTTAACATTACTATATATTAATTAATGAAGCTTCTTTTTTATTTCATAATGAATGTATTGATGGATTATGGTTTATGATTTATAAAAGATGTATTGGGTTTTCTGGAGTAAACTCTTTCTCTTGAGAAAGAATTCGTCCACTTGGACTTTGGATTTAAAAGAAATATTTCAAATGTTCTATGATGATATTATAATTTATACCCTCCAATATTTATGTGGAATTATGTTATCACTTTAAAAACATCAAAATTTATTAATTCCATTATTCATTAAATTTCAACATGCTGATTATAATTCTATTCCACTTCCAATAAAAAATTATTCTTCTACGTCCATAAATTACCATCCTTATACTGTTCACTAATATATTATAAAATAAAAATATATATTGTCCCCTTAGAATATTAAATTTTACTTTATATATTTTTATAAGGAAGACTAATTATATGTTTTTCATGATGCATGTTTTATTAAATTGTATTTTAAAATATGTATGGTTGATTCCTTATAATATCTTTTATATTATCCTACAGTCAATATTTACTAAGGTTAAAATTTCTTACATTTTTAATATTAAATTATATAATATTATTTATATATTAAATGTTTAACAACATTTTTTTGTTAAATTTTTTTTGAAATTTATTTTGAATGATACTTGTAATTTAATAATTATAATAATGCTAATAATTTTTTGTAAATAATCTCTTATATTTTTTATGGAATTTTATATTTTATTCCAAAAGTAATTATTTTCCATGGAATTTATTTTTATTGAATTACCCTGAAATTTTCAATATATTTTGGTTCATTAAGGGACTAAAATTAATGTATCAAATTATTTAATTTATTATTACATAATTAATGTGTTTTAAATATATATATCTATGATCATGGTATTTTATATAGGTATTGATCCTTTAATTTTCATTTTTGATATTTTTTCTTTTACTAATATTGATTCATAAGAGGGTAGAGAATGTTTTAGAATCATTTATGGATCATTCGAAGCCCATAAATGTAGAATTTTAGAGATTAAGGGGAGGTTTACATATTGATTAAACTATGTCCCTTAGGCCGCACAACTATGAATGGAATAGTAGTGGGGTATAGCGGGGGCATCCAAGTTGGTTGTGGTTTTCCAAATCAATTTTACTTACTGTTCAGGGTGCCCCCCCCCAAGTCAATAGGGTTATAATGGGTTATTAATAGTTTGAAAAAATGTTCTCTTATCCTAGGAAAACGGTGTCCCCATGGACATCAATGTTCATGGTTGGCGCATTGTTTGGAAAGTAGTGCATCCAATCCTTATGCACCCTAAATTATGTGTAATGTTACCATATAAACTAATATTCAATAAAAATTCCTCCGTTTTTTCTCAATTTCAAATTAGTCTACATTTAATTGGAAAATCCAAACCTTCCCCAACTAGGATTTTAATATCTTCCATTTATCAAGCTCAAATATAAAAATTTAATATAATGGATCACCATATGTATGTTTTTAAATCATCATAAATCCTTACTTTGATTGTATCAATGGCTTTGTTGTTAATTCTATATAGGCCAATATGCCCTATATTAAGGTATTTTTTTAATTCTTCTAATTTTTCCCAATCTAAACAAATTCAATGACTGATAACAAAGGTGGAATCCACTACCCTTATAATGTATGTAGTTTATAATGTTTCCCTATATGTGATGAAGTATATTTCCATTTTATCGTGATATGAATGATACATCCCTTATGATTATATTTAAAATTTAATGTTAAAATTTTAAAATTATAATATCTATTATAGAATTTATATGATCCTAATATTTCCCTATTATAGGTAGTCGGCCTCAATGGGAGACACACCATAGAGTGTTCCATATTTATGGGACATGTATGTGATTCCCTAAAATTAATTTATAACCTACTTAAATGGTGATTCAAATATCCCCTATTTAAAATAAATGGTTTGGATAAATTAAATTGTTTTGATGAATTTAATGGCCTCCAAATCATATGCTATAAAATAGCTCAGCCTTGTGATGTGGGTTTCCCGACATATATATAAAAAATGGCTTTGAGAGTGTATAGAATTTCCATCGGTATAGGGAATGTGCATCACTTTACATGACAGCTAATGAAACCACCATGCAATGGTGGAGAGTTGATCATGATGTAAATGCTTGGGAGGGGAAGATTCATGTAGTCAAAGTCTGTATGATTTCCTTAGGACCTACGAGTCCTGTAATGTATCCAAGCCTATGGGGAGTGTAATCTCTAAGCCTACGAGCCTTGTAAGGGTTCCCCCTCATCCCTTGAAAGGGGGTTATAAAACATAAATAAAAAAGAAGGCCTTCGGGGCATTCAGGTATACAGGCATAAATGTATAGATTATGTAAATAATTAGTGAATGTAATAGTAATGTTACCTAGTCCTAGTTTCATTATGAAATGAAATTATGGCTATCATTGTCAAAATGGATGGATTATTCAACCTTGATTTATTATGGTCATGGATATTGAATTATTAAAACTCAATTCATGCCTTGGTAGATACCGAGACTCAAATATTGTTTTTCCTTGAATGGGATTAATAGACAACACTGATCCATTCATACAACTTCTAGGTGAATAAACACACCTACATTACATCTATTTCATTGAATTGAATAACCCATATGGAATAAGGGTTCATGTATAATTTCATTAATTTTTGATTTGAATGAGTTGTATTATTCTTCTTTGATTTAGCATGATGTTACAAACCACCCTTGATTTTACCATGCGATCATTTTCTCTCTAGAACCGATGCTAGAGAAGTTATTCTCATAGTGACCAAGAAATTATTTTCGCATATGGTTAACCCCCAGGGTAGACCCTTTTAGAGTCCATATGATTATAAACATATATTAAATTGCTATTGGAGATCATTTAGGGCCATCGATGAATATGGACTGCTTGGTTGTACCAATTGGTAGCTAGATATACATCTTATATTATTGTATAGGAATGTATAAGAACCATATTTTTCATTCATGATTAACAATTATGATGGGATATTGGTATGATATTATTGATAATGTTCTTAAAATGATCATGCATTGTTTAAAATATTTTTATCTTTGTTGAATTGTGTTTAAATCCCTATACATTTATTCATATTCCCACTTTATTACCCAACAATATAGATGTTCTTGACTTGATCATTATTTTTTATAAATCTATATCAGGATCATTTAGAAACAATATTTTGATTATTATAATGAATTAACTATTTAGTCTATTAGAATAAGACATTGATACTACTCAAACAGTGAGGGTATAGTCTAAATACTATTCCACCATTGAAAATCATTGTTAGTTAATAGACTCTAGCGTATGAGGATGGATGTTTGGGACATTTTTTCAACAAGTATTAGTTACTTTTAAGTGAACCAGAAAGACGAAGTTGCAATTTAGAATCAGAGGAATATTCCACTTTCAATACTATTTTGTGTTGGTACTATATAATACAAGCAATTTTTTGGGATTTGGAATTGAGATATTCCTATTAGTAACATTATCCTGTATTGGGAACATCAAAATAACCTATTAATGGTAATTTTGTTTTAGTTTATTCTTGTTACATTTTTTCGGAATAAAACATTGAATAACGCACATGATATGTGATATTTTTTATTATTATAGATATCCTTATTACGCATGACCTATTATGGAGAGGATGTGATACTCAAACATCATTATTGGAACATGAGTATCAACAAGTCTTGTATATTACATGTTATATTTAATATTGTTTATGAATTTACAATTTAATGATTCAATATATATAATTATATATCTATAGATCAACAATCATATATATCATTTATAGGAAAATTTGATTAACTAACATGAATGCCTTATCCTGAGTAGTTTTTCCTTCATATATTTAGGGTGTCCTCATAATAATATCATTATCATTTGTTGGGGTCATGTAAGTGTAGATACATAATATGAAATGTTTTTTGTTTATTGAATACCAACTATAATTTATAAATTACATTGGGAATTATATATTTATATTGGTTATACCTATAATTGGGCAACAGTGAATGACCTATAACATTATTGGACAGAATTTGGTAGGATGGATGATGTTACATGATGTTCCAATTAAAACTTATAGGTTTATAACCATATATAATTAGAATAGTGTATCATATTACTATAACATGATTTAAATAAATATACATTTAAAAATATTCATTATTTATAAGATAAATAAAATAGATTTCATTTTATGGTGATTCAAGTTTAGACATAACGGGTTTTTCAAAAATTACATGAAATTAATTCACCACATACTGGAACCTATAATATTAAACAAATAACACTCCCTTACTTGAACATAGTATTGGGAAAATGATATTATCTCAAATGGAATTTTTGGATATTTTATGTTACCTTCACTACAATTTTGGAGTATGAAGAGTACTTATAAAATAAATTATAGGATATATTGTTCATTTTGTACTCTTCAAATTGTGATAACTAGATGAAAGTTTATTTTCAAAAATGTGTTATGAAATTCTAGATATATTACACCAAGGGTTCTTAGGGTTTTCTGATAGGAGGGTGGAAGTGACTATGCTCTATAGCGGGTGGACATCGAACAACCAATTGTACATATAGATGTTCTACATATTGAACCTCCCGCTATTCTTAATATGGATATGAATATATATCTTATAGAGGGTTCCATAAGAATAATTAAATATATTAATATATCTAAATAAACTATCCCTTTGTGGAAAGGGAGTTCATATAATATTTTCCTACTTTATTTAGAGAATGAATTCTATTGACTATTGAGTCATGGGTGGATTCCATGCTGTCCCTCTATGATCACCTCAAGATGTGTGCTAAGATAAAGTTCAATAATACGTAGTACATTATTTTTGGATATTCCTTGATATGGTGGGATATCTTGAACCAATCAAATAATCAGCAGGATATGGTGTAGAAGGATTTAAATACAACATTCAATGAAAAATTCATTCCTGAGACATTGGTAGGTGATCTGGAATGAGAGTTTATTCACCATGGATAGTTCCCTTTTTAGATATATAATACTCTGATTATATCACTAATCTTTATAAGTTTCAT
Organism: Viscum album; assembly: GCA_963277665.1. Classification (NCBI taxonomy): domain Eukaryota; kingdom Viridiplantae; phylum Streptophyta; class Magnoliopsida; order Santalales; family Viscaceae; genus Viscum; species Viscum album. The sequence goes on from OY728147.1 coordinate 446,371,086, forward strand.
CCTACATTTTTGGGTAATGAGATGTCTAGGGTTGGATGATTTTAGGATGGGCTTGTGGAATCCATATGGTCATAAGTGAATGTGACCTTTTTTACTGTCATGAATGAGATAGTAAACAAGGACCACCACATATTTCACAACATTTAATTAGGGGAAATTTTGTGATGAAATAATTTTGTACCTTAGAAGGGAGTAGTTCATCATGAATATGAAAACATAATTTTTTTACTTCTCATTGAGGTAGTATTAGTTTAAGTTTGTTCCGGAGTAATAATATATTTGTCACCAGTGTGGTTGGTCGAGACACATGAATCCCCACTGTTTCAAGGTCCCTATTGATTTCTAGTACAATTGAAGTGTGGTTCATATTCAACGGTTTTATAGATAATTCCCTCAACAGAAAGTGATATAGAACATAAAATCTATAAAGGATCAGGGGTTAGATTAGAAGCTACATGTTTGTAAAGGAACTAGATTGTTACCGACGAATCATGTAAAAATGGTGGTCGTGGATGAGGTAGCCCAGAACCTATTATTCAATTCAAATATATTGGGTCAATCTAGTGTAGCTGGGATGTATCTCAAGGTCAATATTCCAAGAAGAAATATGAAATATAGCCAACACCTGAGGATTATAGATTTGTGTTATCAACTATTTGAGGTATGATTTTAGTTCCATATGATTTATGGAATATTTTATTTCACATTGGACCATCCGATTACATTATATATGTGGTGGTTATCAAATTTATTTTGACCAAATTACAATATTTATTTGGGGTGATGATACATGATACTCTACTCCAATGGGTATCTTATCATTGAGTATATGAAAATTCAAGGAGTGACCCCCTATGAGAAGAGGTTATTATTTTATGTTATAACTTTTTTACAAAGATGATGAGTTTTGATATAAATCCTCTGATTTATGTGTTGGTTCCTTATCATTGATGTGTATATTGATATCAATAGAGGGTGTCAGTTACATCTATCAATAGTGGTAATTATGTTAATATCAGTTAATGGGATATCAACGACACTCATGATGGACACAATCATCATTGGTAGGGATTAATTATACTCTATATTGAATGTGTTTATATTTGTGATCATGTAATTAAAGGTACATATTTTCCTCCCAGAGTATATCACCTCCTTAAATTCTTCCCTATTGAATATTCTGAGATACCTCTTGAAAAAAAGGAACTTTTTTCTTTTGATCAGGTTTTGAGATTACCATCAATATTTAGTATTCTATATTGGATACCTATAACTATGATTTGGTAATAGAAAATTTATTTATGGGATATATAATCCTTCTGGATTATAGGACCTACTACCTAACCATGGGTTTTCCTATCTTTATCACTAAGTCAATCGATGGTACCCACATACTTTTCATGTATTACTCATTATTGAATCATATTGTGGTTAAGAATCATTATTTAATTCTATATATAAATGATCTCTCTGAAAAACTACATGGAGATAGTTTTTTCTAGAATATTAATATGAGGTGAGGAAATCACTGAGTGTGTCTCAGACATTCAAATGTAACATATACAACATTCCTTATTATGTATGGAAAGTAATAGTATTTGGTTATTGTTTTCTTCCATATGAATGTTCTCCATGTTTTATGGACCTGATGAATAGTTGTTTCTACCCATATAATGATTTTTTGTGATGCTATTTTCTATAAACATTTCCGTGAACTCATATACTCGAAATGATCTAGATAAGCATATTGATATCATTTTTTAACAATGAGGTGGCATAAGTTTTAATCTAATATCACCAAATTATATTATTAAATCTAAAATTTTCACCTTTTTAGTGACATTATTTTAGACTCAAGAGTATCATTTATCTTATAGATGTTTTGAAAATATGTTTCCCTAGGAACATCACAAGAACATACTTGATATCTAATGATTTTTAGAGATGTGTGGACATTATTGGAATTTAATTCAATATATATCATTATTAAATACACCTATTATATGAATGAACACTAAAGTAGTTAAAAATTTATGGATAAAAGCATGTGGGAAATCCTTTTAAAAAATTAATGGCTGATTTACATCAACAGTAATCCTAATTTTTCCTCATATTGGAAGTTTCTGTATTGTTTATTATTATTCATCATGCTTTGGACTTAGAGAGATTATGATGAAAGGATTTTGGGTCCTGGAATATGGGTCTCCTAAATTGATACCTCATAAGTAAATAATACCCAATACATAATTTTGATATTTAGTAAGTGGTTTATGCCAATTATATTTCATGGAATTATTTTCACATAGAGTTGATTGTGGTCTATTAGGAGAGACAATCCCCAAATAAAGCTTCACTCATCTTTTAGTGAATCTCATAACAAACATATGAGTTGAATACCAATGTTTTAATATATGATTTTATAAATTTGAAAAAAAATTAATCCAATAGAAAATTCTCTGAGAAGGATGAATTAGACATAGGCAGTATTGAATTCATGTATAGTGTTGAAGCATATTGATCATTTTTTAGAGAAGATTTTTAGGTTACTGATCATCATGGGATTCAAAAAATGAAATTATTATTTATTGATTATGTATACATTGAGATAGTGAGGATGAGGTATTTCTATGGAACTATGGGACTTGTCATATGAGATACAGTTTTATTTGTGGTCCTTTCATGTAGATGGGTCCCTGATGGGAGAAATATATTGAAAATTCATGGTTGTTTCTTGGTTACAACTGTCATCCAAGAGGAGTTTATGTAAGAGTCACAAACCTCTTTATGGGAATTTCATCCCCTTATATACAATGTGTATCATGACTTACATATCTTGTATTTTTGAATTTATATGAAACATGAGGTACCATATTTTATTACTAGGCCTTCAACCTATTATCGGGTGAAGGAAGATCACCAGTGGCTAGTGGAATATTTATAGCCATTTCTAATACCTAAGTGTAAATTTGATATTGGTTCCTTTTATTTAGTGATATTTTTTCAAATTTCCTTTGAGAAAAATAGGATTCATTGGATATAATTTACTAATTGATGAATGTCACACACTTATTTCAAATTTGTGAGACCTTCTAATTTGATGATATTTGGTGGATTTATGTTGGACATGTATTATGGCATCACAAGGTTCCATGAACAATTATATTAGATAAGGATGGCCATTTTACATAATGGTTCTTGTATTAATTCTAGAACTATATAGGTAAACAATTACCACAATGTACAATCTATCCCCAACATATGAAAAATTATCGAAAATATAAAATTATGCTGTTATGAGCATGAATCCATTAACATGAAGGTTCATAGGTGAATCACACACCCCATGTTAGGTTTTAATACAATCAAATATTTCAATAAATGAAATTTATAGATCCATATAAGGGTCTATATGGTAATATATGTTTTACACCCGTATACTAGTTAGTGGAATGAGTTTCAGTAGTACTATGACCTCAACATATATGGGTTATATCATAGTAGGTATATATTATAAATAATCGTATGGCTACAACACGGTGTAGGAAAAACCAGTATGATGATTCCCATAGATTGCATCTAGAGTTTGCAGTTAGAAATAATGTTTTATTTTTTGTATTTCATTGATTAAGTCATCAGTGTGTATAAAAACAATGGATTTATGCACCTTTGTTCATTAAACCCTTTTAAAATCTTGATAGATTCAGGCTAGAAACCTATTGGTTGTAGATACCTTAGAGGTACTATAACATTCATGAATTAATCAATGATTAACATATTATAAATTATTATTTGGATATATCTCATGTTGTTCAAATTGATGAGGTTTTTCTTGAAAATAATCATTCTTTTGAGAAGTATCCCATTTAAATTTTTTATTGGAGATTAAACCCAATCTGAGTCATGTTAGTGTTCATCAATTTGAGATGCTATGGTATCATTGTCATGTCCTAGATTATACATGTCATTCAAAGGATAAAAATAATAATCATTTTGTAGAGTAATTCATAGATTATGGTTTTCCACCCTCTAAAGGGAAAGACGAGGACAAGTTATTTTATGTGGAAGTAGTTGAAATATCCTTATCTTTCATGGATGTAAGGATATTAAAATTTGAATTTCAATATTTATGATATTCCTAATATAGAATCCTAAAAAGTTAGAAAACAATTAAATTTATTCTGGGGTTCATTTATAACCATTAGCATTTGTTTTTAGAGAAGTAATGGTAAATGGTTTGGTTAAATCATGTAACTCAGCCTGCATGTATGTGCAGTATCAATAGTGGGTTATAGAGGAGTCATAAGGGCTTTTAATTGTTTTCAAAAATAATTCACTAATAGATATTGTGTAATCTGCATGGATAGTACAGTGAAAATGGGATACCAACATTATGAAAAATCATTCACCTATCATATTTTAAGAATGTTCCTTCAATGATGTGGGTGAACATGGGTTTCACATGATTTTTCAAAAACTTTTCCCATTACATACACACCATGAATGCAATCCAATGCCACTAAAAAACACATGACGAATCAAGAGATCTTTTTCATTCCTGTAGAAGAAAAGCTGACTACGACCCTCTATTTTTCAACAGAAACACCAGAGAAGGACTCAGAAGCATTCCTGATGAATCCAACGATTCCAGAGCTGCATTGATAATCAATAGATCATTCTAAACTCTTATCTACCCTCTCTAAGTGATTTATTTATTAACTTTCGGGTAGTGTGGTGTACTCTGTATTTCTTACACACACACTATCTCCTGCACTGAACTGGAGGATGTCAAAATCCTCACTCCAAATCTCTTATCACTTGTTTACCCACGTCAACTGTGGAAGAGGTCCTTGTGTGGCTCAGTCTTTGTTTTGTTTCCCACGAAGAACAGTGGTAGAGGTACCTGCGAGGACTAGACAGTTTTGTAAACTATTTTTAACCCCGATCCTGGGTGTGGATCAAATTTTATAAAAATTTGAGGGGACTAAGTCTCGGCTTGAGATTGAACCTCTTGTTATATCTGTTGTGCACCTTTAGTTTAAGTTCAAAGTTTACTACATATATCATATTTATTCCGCTGCTGTTACTTTGAAATGAAAAACTATTTTAAAGCTATATTGATAGTTAAATTAGCATGTGTTTACACTTATTGTAAATAAGTAGGTTAGTTTCAAAAGTTAGTTTAATCTTGTGGTTAAATTAACTGAGACCTAATCAATCTTTGAGAAGCTAAGTGAACATTTACAATTTGTATAAATTCACTATAGATTAACTTGTTTTATAAATTGGGGGATTTTAAATAGACAATATTTTAATAGAAATTTTAATTGGAACTCAATTCACCCCCCTCTTGAGTATCCACTCCGACCAACATTTGGTATTAGAGGATTTTTTTTTGTTTAAGGATTTTTTTTTTGAAATACTCTGTTTTGTCAACTGTGATTTTAGTTGCATCTTTAAAGATCGTAAATTTATGATAGTTCTAAATTTTATCTCTTTAAATTATCTCTCTAAAATCTAGTTATGGATAATAGACTAGACGGTGCTGCTACTAAATTGTCACCTTTCTTCAATGGTACAAACTATGCTCAGTGGAAACATAAAATGAAAATTCATTTAGAAAGCATGTGTTTTCATATCTGGACTTCTATAGAATCTGAATATAAAATTCCAGAAACAGAAAGAATAACATGGGATGAACCTATGAAGACTGCCGACAATAATAATTGTAAAGCAATGAATTCCATGTACTATGCTCTAGGAGATGAAGAGTTTAATAGAATTTCTGCTTGCAAAACTGCTTTTGAAATTTGGGATACTTTGGGTGTTTCTCATGAAGGAACAACAAATGTTAAAGAAATCCAATTGAATACTTATAGTATTAAATATGATAATTTCAAAATAAAGACTCATGAACCAATTTCAGATATGTATCTCAGGTTTAATGAGATAGTCAATACAATGAATTCACTCGGAAAGGTTTTTCCAGTGAAGGAAAAAATTATGAGAATCTTGAGATGTTAACCAGACCGATGGAGAGGCACATCTGTTTCAATCAGAGAGTCATGTGACATTGATGCTCTTCCTCTCAAATAACTCATTGGTAAGCTCATGATGTATGAGGAAGAACTCAAGGTGAATAAAGAGGAAGATGATGAACCTAAGAGAAAATCTGTGGCTTTCAAGACAACTAATTCAAAGAGTAAGGACAAATATAAAGCCCAAATACAAACTGACAGTTCAACCATTGAAAATTCAGAATCTGATAGTGATGCTGAAATGGATCAAATAGCCAGAAGGTTTAAGAAATTTTATAGGAAGAAGAAATTTTTCAGAATAACTAACTACAAAGGAATGTATGACAACAAGGTACACTAGAAGAAGGACTGGAAAAAGCCAGATAAAAGTGATGAAGTTGTCTGCTATGAATGAAAAAGGAAATGACATATAAAAGTAGACTGTGAAAAGCTTAAATACAAGAAGAAGTATGAGTACAAGGACAGTAAGTACAAAAAGGATATGAAGGCTACCTGGAGTGCTTCTAAAGACAGCACATGTGAATCTGAGATGTCTGATTCTGAAATAAAACATTCCAACATGTGCTTCATGACAAACACATATGAGGTAACCTTATATACTCCTATTTTAAATCCATACTATTCTGGAAATGATGTAGAATCTGAATCTAATTCTGAAAACATGACAAGTGAGGAATAATTTGAATATTGTAATATGCTGGAAGAGACATGCAATGAACTTAAGGATAAATACAAATCATTAAAGAAACAGCATGTTCTCACTACTACTGTTAAAACTGAACTTACTATTGAAAAAGAGAAAAATGCTCAACTATTAAAGGAGAACACTGAACTGAAAATGTCTAATGAGAAACTTAGAAAGGACTTAGAGAAATTCACAAATGGAAAAGATACACTAACTCGAATGCTAGGAAAGAAATTAGCACCAAGATACACTACTGGAATATGCTAAAAACCTGGACAGAGGCAGATTACCATGAATAGATTTATTCCTAAATCTGGACAGAATACTGGTAGTTCTAGTTCTGGACATGTATATGCTTCAACTAGTTATTCACTTAGTTATAAATCTAATAGTGTTTATCTTTCAAAATCATTCGAGTCTGTAAATTATATGAGAACCATAAGACAAATGTGGGTACCGAAAGCTTTGATAGCTAACCTGTCTGGACCCATGAAGATTTGGGTACCAAAATCATTTCCTTTTTAAATCTGTTTTGTAGGAAACCTGCTTGAAGAGTTCCCACATGACGACATGGTATCTGGACAGTGGGTGTTCAAGACATATGTCAGGGGATTACTCGTGTTTCAAAAGATTAATAATGGTTTATAGAGATCATGTCACCTTTGGTGATAATTCTGAAGGAAAGATCATCGGCCTAGGTCAAATTGGTAACACTGATTCAGTTTTAATTTCTAAAGTTTTATTTGTTGATGGACTTAAATATAATATGTTATGTATTTCTAAATTATGTGATGATGGTTTTAATGTCAAATTTGAAAATGATTTTTGTAATGTTTTTAATTCTAAAAACGTTTTAGTCTTTTCTGCTCTAATAAATGAAAATGTTTATGCTGTTGATTTAAATTCCTTAGCTATGAAAAATGTTACCTTTTTAAATTCTTTTCATAAAGTGTCCTGGTTATGGCATAGAAGATTAGGACACTGAAATTTACACTCACTTAAAAACTAACTAGGAAGAACTTGGTTAGAGACCTACCTAAACATGAGTTTTCAAATGACAAAGTTTATAATCTCTGTCAAAACGGAAATAAACATAAGGTTTGTTTTAAATCAATGAAAGAAGTTTCAACTTCTCAACCTCTCGAGTTGGTTTACATGGATTTTTTTAGACCATCTAAAGTTTCTAGCTTAAATGGGAAGCACTATGTCTGTGTCCTAGTGGATGACTTTTCTAGATATACTTGGGTATACTTATTAGCTCACAAAAGTGAATCTTGTTCTTACTTTGTTAAATACTCCAAATCTGTAGAAAATCTTAGTGGACTTAAGATTAAAACCCTAAGAAGTGATCATTTTCGTGAGTTTGAGAATCATGAGTTTGAATCCTACTACTCACACAATGTCTATAGTCACAATTTCTATACCCCTAGGACACCTCAGCAAAATGTCGTATTAGAAAGGAGGAATAGAACCCTGCAAGAAATTGCTATAACTATGCTTAATGAATATGACCTACCTATTTATTTTTGGGCTGAAGCTGTCAACACAGCTTTTTATATTATTAATAGAGTCTTAATTAGACTTGTTCTTAAGAAAACCCCATATGAGTTGTGTAACAATAGAAAACCTAATGTTAGCTACTTTAGAGTCTTTGGCTGCAAGGTATTTATTCTCAATACAAAAGATAATCTTGATAAGTTTTCTTCTAAGAGTGATGAAGGAATCTTTTTAGGATATTCTTTAACCAGCAAAGCCTATAGAGTCTTTAATAAGAGAACCAAGTGTGTGGAAGAATCTGTTCACATCAAGTTTGATGAAACTGATCCAAAAGCGCCTAAAACCCCTCTTGAAAATCTTGAAGAAGATTTATCTTTTCTGGACCATAATGACAAATCTAATGAACCTGTTATAAAGACAACCAGTTCTGGACTTATTACAGAATCTGTTCCTAATGAACCTGAACCCAGAGAAGAACCTGAAATTTCTAGTCCTACCTTTACTAGATCAACTAGAATTCTAAATAATCATCCTTTAGATGTTGTTGTAGGAAATCTTGATAGAGGGACACAAACTAGAGCTTCTCCTTGAAATCAGGTTGAACATCAAGCCTTCTTGTCACAACTTGAAGCAAAAAACATTGATGATGCTATTAATGATGAATTTTTTGTAATTGTTATGCAAGAAGAACTCAATCAATTTGAATGAAATAAAGTTCGTAATCTTCTTGAAAGACATAAGGACACTTTCACAATAGGCACTAAATGGGTGTTTAGAAATTAAGTAGATGAATCTGGAAACATAGTTAGTAATAAAGCTAGGATAGTTGCACAAGGCTATAGTCAGGAAGAAGGTATTGACTATGAGGAGAGTTTTTCTGTAATAGCCAGATTAGAAGCTATTAGGATTTTACTTGCTTATGCTGCTCATCTAAATTTTAATCTATATCAAATGGATGTAAAGAGTGAATTATTGAATGGATATATTGCTGAGGATGTTTTTGTTGAACTACCACCTGGATTTTCAAACCCTCATTTTCCAAATCATATTTTCAAATTATCAAAAGATTTATATTGTATAAAGAAAGCTCTAAGAGAATTGTATTATATATTAAGTACTTTTATAATTTCTAAAAGTTTTACAAAAGGAATAGATGATCCTACTCTGTTTATAAAATGAATTTCTAAAGATGTTTTAGTTGTACAAATTTATGTAGATGATATTATTTTTGGATCTTCAAAAACTATATTATGTACTGATTTTTCCAAAAATGATGAAAAATGAATTTGAAATGAGTTTAATGGGTGAACTTAAATTCTTTCTTGGATTTAAAATCTTTCAAAATGATGATGGAATTATTTTAACTCAAAGTAAATATACTAGAGATCTTTTAAATCGTTTTGGATTGGATAGCACAAAAAAGTAGTTACACTCCCATGAGTACCACTTGGAAGATAGATCTTGATGAAAATGGTAAATCTGTTGATCAAACCACTTATAGAGGAATGATTGGAAGTCTACTCTACCTAACTGCTAGTCGTCCTGTCATTATGTTTAGTGTGTGTATGTGTGCTCGTTTTCAAGCAAACCCTAAAGAGTCACATTTAAATGTGATAAAGTGAATTTTCAAATACCTCAAGCATACTCCCAATTTATTACTGTTCTATCCCAAAGGACAATCATTTGAATTAGTTAGTTAGTCTGATGATGATTTTTCTCGATGTAAGTTAGATAGAAAAAGCACCTATGAACATGTCACCTTTTAGGCAAGTCACTAGTATCATGGTGTAGTAAGAAACAAAATTCTGTTTCATTATCTACTGAAAAAGCTGAATACATAGCTTCTGGAAGTTGTTGTGCACAAATTTTGGGGATAAAACACACATTACTAGACTATGGATATTAATTCAGACATGTCCCAATAAATTGTTACAACACAAGTGCTATTAACATTTATAATAATCCTATTTCTCATTCTAGGATAAAACATATTGATGTAAGACATCAGTTTTTGAGGGATCATTATCAAAAAGGTGATATCACTTTGGAATTCACTGGTACTGAATATCAACTTACTGATATATTCAGTAAACCATTATATTCTGAAAGATTAGACTACATCATACATGATCATGGTATGGTTAATCATAAGTAAAAATCATGTTGATCTTAATGTTTAATACTTTACTATATATTACTTTACAGTTTCATGGTCACTGTTTCTAAGTTACTATTTTATGTTCACGGTCTCACCGTGATGACTTTATGGTCATGGTCTGTCAACTTACTGTCTCACCGTGACTACACAGAATACTCACTGTCTCACCGTGACGACTACCAACTGTCTCACCATGATGACTAGTTTTCATCACACCGTAACGCCTACTCACGGTCTCACCATGAAATTTTTTTTATTCTTATTTAAACTCTTATCGTGTGATTTTTATTTTACCGCTATTTGATTTCCCGCGTTTTTGTTTTTGTGACATTTGACATTCCCAAATGATAAAACATAAGGGTTTCATTCGATTCCTTACCCGAACTCTCTCTTGAACCTTATCTTCCCTCTCGCCCGAACATTCTGTGGATGCCAAGGATGAAGCGTCCATCTTCACCCTCGTCTGAGAAGTGCCGCTCTAAGAAAAAAAAGAGGATACCGAGGATAGCTCCCAAAGGACCTCTAAACCCAAACCTAGTAAGTCGTATAGTTTTAACTGAAAAAGATGTGTCTGCAGAGTGGTTGATGTCTAGAAGATCTTTAGTTTTGATAGTTTTATGACAACAAGGATGGCTTGGATGGTTCACTAGACAGAATAGACCGATTTAACCGAGATTGGTATCTCAATTCTATCAGTATGTGAGGACTTCTTTTTAGTTTACAGAAAGATTTATGGTGACAAGATGTAAAAATGGTCAAAAGTGCTCTTTCTCTTCGAGGCAGTGGGATGTATGCCCAGGGATACTCCATGAAGGAGTTTGTGAGGATTACCAGAGTGACCCTCATCCAACAACCGAAATCTTTGACATGGAGAATTATTTGGAAAACCCGACTAGAAATGGAACCATGTGAAGGGCCATAGATGATGAATTAGATGGGGAGACTAGACTTCTGTTCAAGTTTGTTCAAAATTTGATTAGCCCAAGAAAAGGAGATTTTGCTGTGATGAAGTATCAGGATGTGTTTCTGATTCATCTATTGAAGAATGACCAAAAGATCAAACTATGTAAGTATGTTATCAACCATATCTGTGAGTTGATCAAAGTCACTTCCAAATACACCTCTTTGTTTTACTCAAGGATGATTTCAGCTATGTTAGTTGCCAAAGGGAAGGTTGGACCGAATGAATAAAAGTTAGAGGACCTTGATTTCTACCTATCCATGCCTATCATCAGAAGGATGAAGATTAGCTGGAACCCCTGGAATAAGTAGTGGGTTGAGGATAATGATCAAGTGTATAAAAGGTTTAATCCTATTGACTATCCAAGAAGGCCTAAGAAGCTATCTGATCCTGGTTTGGAACCAGATGAAGTGGCTGAGTTTTCAGAAGAAGAAGAAGAGGAAGTAACTGTTGAAGTATCTCCAAGAGAAGAAGCTGGAAGAACTCAAATGGAAACAACTCTTATTGAAAAAGAAAGGATTTTTGTCCCTGTTGTTATCCCTGCTAAAATACTTCAAGGAGAGGAAGTCGGTGTTAGTTTGAGAGAAGAGGAAGCTCATGTTTCTAGTGCGGATGTAAATCCAGAAGCTCATCCTAATGCTGCAAGGAAGTTGGTTTTCCCTGATTCAGAACAGCAAGTAACCCTAGAAGTAGATCCTGTTGAAGAGGTTCTTTCTGTGGAAAAAAGAAGCAAGTCTGGATGTTTAACCAGTGGAACAATCGGTTCCTGATATTATTCCCTCTTCTTAAGAGAGGAATGAAATTGCCTTTCAGTTGGCAAGGAAAGAGTTTGCTGAAGAGATCAGGGATGATCCTGTGGATCTTGTCCATGTTCCTGAGCATTGGGAATCTGAATGGAAAGAACAACTTGAGGGGGAGGAACCTCAAAACCTTGAGATTACAGAATCTGGATCTGCTGAAGCTTATCAAACTTCTGTCTCATACTCTGTGCACACCCTATTTTTTTCCAAAGCTTTTATGATGTGGATGAGTCAGAGAAAGTATCTACAACTGGATTGGATCTTTCTTCTCTGTTTCAACCGAAGACTGTAGGTCATCCAGAACCAGAACCAGAGCCCCAACCTCAATCCGAATCAGAATCTGAGTCTGAAGATGACTATGAACCTCAACTAGAGTATGAACCACTACCTTTACATGCACCCCTACCCGAGCATCACTCCATTGTGACTAAAGATGATCTAAAAGTTTTTGGAGAAACATTGTTAGCTGGAGTTGAGAAAATTGTCTCCACTCAACCTCATCCAGTAACTCAGTTAAGTCAAGAAGATGCATCAATTATCTTGGAAAATATTATCTTGCATATTCAACCGAGGATGAGTCGAGAAATTCAAGATGCCAGTGTTGAGAATAAGCTTCTGAGTGCTGATATTGAAAATATGAAAAATATTATAGAAAATTTGAAGAATGAGTTATCTTTGAGATCAGAGCATGCTCATGTTTCTACTCCACAACCTGTTACTGCTTCTCCTGAGACATCTGATTCCCTCCTTGCAAGGGAGATTGTGTCTCAAGTTGATCCATACCTGCTTTATTTTGATGAAAAGATTAGAAAAAGACACACCAAGATGCTGGAACGTATGAGAGAGCTTGTGGAAAATCTGAATAAGCTTATAGATGAATACACTGGATGCCTGAAAAAAGTGTTCAAACAGCTCAATGTTCTAACCGAAGCTATCAAGGCTTCACCTGCTTCTGGTCAGACCTCCACATCTTCTTTGGATGATTCTATGCTAAGATCCATAATCAAGGAAGAACTTCAGAGTGCCTTCAGCGGCTTGGATCTATTTTCTTTGTCAGAAGTGGTTGAGAACAGTGATATGGCATTGGACTTGGTTAGGATTCATTCTAAGATAGCCAATGATGCTCAACAAGAGATCACCAAGAAAATAGATCTTTATCTCTCCCGTATTTTCTCTAAAAGTTATATGACAGATCACTTTAGATATCCTGTTGAAATTTTGAAAATCCCTCCAGTGACTCAAGATCTTAAAGCCCATGTTCAGGAACATACAGAGTTCACCCGATTCTTGGACAAGTTTATGGAGAATAAGGATGATTTTGAAAAGTATATGCAATATGGTGGTGAAATCATTACTGATTTCATCAATCTTTTGAAGTCATATCTTCATGTGCAGAGTACTGCTATAGTTTCTCCAGTTGTTGCACCCCTTAGACTTGGTCAACCAGCCTTAGCCTCAACTGCCATGACAGTTAGCCAAGCTCTTTCTCAGATCCGGCCAGTCATTATTGACCAACCTAAGCCTAGATATTATACTACTCCCACTTTGGCTCCATCTATTTTTTGAGGTATACCCTTACCCTCTTTGTCTACTGCATCTATGCCTTCTTATACTTCAGCACCAACTCCTGCTGCTGATAAAGGCAAGGAAAAGATGGATCCCTGAAGAGTCTAGTGACTGTTTTCTTTTTGATGGGATGTCATTTCTTGTTTACTTTTTTCACTTCTCCTTGATGTTCTATTCTGAACCCTTTGTTTAATGAAAAATGCTGAGTTTCATTCCATTTTCTCTACTTTTTTATAATCCCAAAATGGGGAGAAAAATCTACATGTATACATGGGGGAGAAAAACTAAAAGTGTCAGTTCTATAATGTTTTTTTTGCTATGCTAGTATCTTTAATGTAACATTTCATTTATATTCTGACTATATCTGATTTGTGATCATCAAAAAGGGGGAGATTGTTGGACTCCTCATGTGTTAATCGTGTTTTAATGATCACAAATCATATTACTGTTAATTAATCTTGATCTTCATTGCACATTTTTCTAATACTCTTCAATCTCAATAATAACTACTCATCATGTTTTAATGATAACAAATCTTATAGATGTTAATTACTCTATTTATTATTTACAAGTCTCATGCATGATCACAAATATCTCATATATTATCAAGCCTTTATGTTTATGATTCAAGTTCTCTTACTTTCTAATTGTTAAACTTAATCCATATGCTGCATATTACTGTCTATGTCCAAATACAGATATTTGTCTAAGTATGGACTCACAGTGAAGGACTCACTGTGACCCAGTCACTGTGAAGGACTCACCGTGACCCAGACACCGTGAAGGACTCACCATGACCCAGACACCGTGAAGGACTCACCGTGATCTAGACACCGTGAAGGACTCACCGTGACCCAGACACCCTGAAAGAATCACTGTGACCCACATACTGTGAAGCTCATACCGTGAAGCTCATACCGTGAACCTCATACCATGAAGAAGACACTGTTTACTTAATCACTGTTACGCCGTTTCTTATCTTTTTGTCAATATTATTTAAATAATACTAATGGTCATATTGGATGTTTTTAATGCAATCAATGTTATTTAATGATAGTTGTTGACATGTCATGAAACTGTATCTCGTACCTATGGAAAGGGAATAATTCCTACCGCCAGAACTTGTGGAATATAAGGATGATTAATATGCAGTACACGTAACAGAACAGAAGTGAGGTGTGAAAGTGTGAATATACAACGAGAAGAACTTACATACACCTGAGAGAACTGAGCTGAACAAGAAGAACAATCCTAAGCAAGAAAGAGATTTCCAGACATTCAATGAATTCTCATGAATGCAATCCAACACCACTGAAAAACACACGATGATTCAAGAGATCTTTTTCATTCCTGTAGAAGACAAGCTGACTACGACACTCTGTTTTTCAACAGAAAAACCAGAGGACTCAGAATCATTCCTAATGAATCCAATGAGTCCAGAGCTGCATTGATAATCACTAGATATTTCTAAACTCTTATATTCTATCTTTAAGTGATTTATTTATTAACTATTGAGTAGTGTTGTGTACTCTGTATTTCTTACAGACACAATGTCTCATGCACTGAACTGGAGGATATCAAAATCTTCACTCCAAATATCTTATCTCTTGTTTACCCACATCAACTTTGGAAGAGGTCCTTGTGTGGCCCAGTCATTGTTTTGTTTCCCACAAAGAATAGTGGTAGAGGTCCCTATGAGGGCTGGATAGTTTTGTAAACTGTTGTTAACCCCGATCCAGGGTGCAGATCAAATTTTATATAAATTTGAGAGGACTATGTCTCGGCTTGAGACTGAACCTCTTGTTATATCTGTTGTGCACCATTATTTTAAGTTCAAAGTTTACTACATATATCTTATTTATTCCGCTTTTGTTACTTTGAAATACAAAACTATTTTAAAGCTACTTTGATAGTTATATTTGCATGTTTTTACACATATTGTAAATAAGTCTGTTAGTTTAAAAAGTTAGTTTAATCTTGTGGTTAAATTAACTGAGATCTAATCAATCTTCGAGAAGCTAAGTTAACACTTAAAATCTGTATAAATTCACTAATGTTTAACTTGTTTTATAAATTGGGGGATTTTAAATAGAAAATATTTTAACAGAAATTTTAATTGGAACTCAATTCACCCCCCTCTTGAGTATCCACTCCGACCAACACCATTTAATGTGATACATTTTATGTTTTTTTAAAAAGAAATAGAATGATTAAATTGAAACGGAATGATGAACATCATGGCCTCATAAGCCTAGGCTATGAAATAGAACCACCTTCTGATGTGAGTTGTCATTTTATATAAATTATATGCAAGATAAAATAAATGAATGGGGAATATAATGGGCATGTTACGTGGTCCCTTATAAGATATATAATAAATTTATTTATAAAATTTAATTATGGAAGATTTATTAAACCTTGATTGACTACATTAAGTGGAAAATAATTACTTAAGTGTGAGGTATTCCCTAGGGGATACATGTAATCTTGTAATAGTTTTCTTGGGATGGGATCATGGGATACAAAAAATTAATTCATGCATCAGATGGGAGTACAATCACACCAAAAAATCTTCATTTTACTAAATGTTAATTTCCCAACATGGCACTGATGGTTCTTACATATTTTGGTATAAAATATAAATTTACTTCCCCAATTTAATCTCATTGGATTAAATGTGAAATTAAATAATACATTAGTTATTATCTCAAGATCATTTTATGTCTAGAACCGAGTATACCTAGCACATGATTGAAAGTATTAGGTGTCAAATTCACTATTTTTGAATGCCCATGGGTATACCCATGTAGAATTAGATGATTAATAATAATAAATTATATTGTAATTAAAGGCATTTAATTACCATAACTAATCATAATCTCCTTAGTAGTATTTGATGTGTCCATCCCATATACCCATAACCCTAAAACTCTACATGACATACCCTATTAATCCAAATAAGGTTCTATTGGATGGGTGTATCATAAGGATACCAAATTTTTGTGGTTTTATTTATTCATTTTTACACTAATTATTACTTACAAACTAGTCATTATATTTTAATTAATTGGATAGTTCTAAACACCGTTTTATCTGGCATGCTAGGTATATATCAAAAGGTTTCCATGCATGTGTTTATTACCTAAAGATAAATCTTGGAAACAAGTACAAGAAAGGGGAAGCATCATTTTTTCGACCCATGATTATCTATTAGGATGGGTGATTTCAAATAGATGAAATATGTTTTTATCAAGATTCTCATGGCTATTTTCTTGGTAATATTATTTATTTTTTTAGTTTATTATATGGATACTTCCTTGTTTGAATATTCCAATTGTATAACACCTCATTGTATAAATACATTACCATATTATAATTATGAATATGATTCTATAGAGTTGATTTAAATCCTCTATTATTTTAATTAAAAACCTTTTTAATTATTCATTGATTTTACCTCTATGATATTACATTGATAATGAGGGTATTCTTTTCTGTATATACTATCGGAGAACGTCACTACTAGTTTACATCTTTTAGCATATGGTGAGGCATCATCGAGGTCATGTGGCGGAAATATTTTAATAATAAAATGAAAAACCGTTCCCAAGACTATATATGGTCAATATTCCTCGATATATTAATTAATTACTATGAAATTTTACCCTGATACCATCCAAATTCATTCCTAGGATAGATTAAAAAAATCTAGGAATTTTATATTAAAGAATGTTCTCATTCATGGAGAAACTAAGTGATAGTGAATTTTGTGTCATGTCTTATTAGAACCAATATTAGGGGATGATTATTATATTATTTGTGGTGTACTGTATTACCCTCCAATACATTGGTTAGTGGATTAAATCATATCCACACAAGAGTGTATGTTATCAGTAAGACTAATTTCAAGTGAATGTGTTTAGAAAACCTAATACAATGATGGTGTAGATCAGACGTGAACATGATCTTGAGTATATAAGTGGTATCTCAATGAAAAATGGTGTATAACTAGTAATTTTAAGACCAAAAGTGTACAATGTTAGTGAGACAAACCCCAAGAATTTACACAAGAGTATAGAACCACTTCTGATTCAACGAAATATCACTAAGGTGGGTGATAATTTTTCTTATCTTTATTGGTTTTATATTTCATTCAAAATATCCTTCTCCATTGATTAGGGTAATTTTTAAATTTTTTCAATAGTCCAAAAAATAGACAAATAAAAGGAATGCATCATGTCTAAAATGTACAACTATCAACCTGATAAGGTATGCCCATGTTGATAATGAGAATAGTTCAGTAACACACTACCCATAAGAATAATCATATGTGTATAATGAATATGCATATAACACTGAATTCTATATTCTCAAGTCTTTGGAGTTTGGTTCAATATATCCCATACACAAATTAATCCCACTCATTACAGTGAGAAATTTTTGGACAAAAACAGATAATTCTTCATCTAAATTGAATTTGTATAAACTGTGGATTCTGATGAAGTCCCCCACATACACACAATATGTAAATCTTGTAAAAAAATTAACCCCCAATCCTACACATGAGCATTTTGTTTCGTCACAATTTATTTACAATACATTCAAATAATCTAATTGATTATGTTCTTCTTATTCAATTCATTATCTCTGTGTAATAATGAAATATTCATCATATTTTACATATCCCTACCATCGTATACTTATATCCCACCTCTCCCTTTCTACTTATAATTTTTTACACTATCTTCCACAAATTTATATCTTCATAGTATACACATTATTGAATAAATAAAATATATTAGAATATAAATTTCAATTTAAAATATGTTTTCTTTAATAAAATAAATTTTATATTTTACTATCTTAATAAAGACTATTAAATTCATTTTTTTATATATAAAATAACAATACAACCAAAAAAATGAAAGACACATCTGAATTGATGTTAAAACAACCTTGCTTTTAAATAAATCCAAATTCACGATGCAAAATTATCTATTGCAGCATGAGGTGCGAGTTAAAAGATGTTATTTTTTAATTTTCTACACTCACAATAGAGTTATCAATTGTTGTTGTGTTGAGGTATTTAAATTTCCATTGAGACTATAATCTATAACAAACACCCATGCATCAAGATCAATTAAATAAATTCTACTCATCCAAATTTACTCCAAACTACAACATAAATTTCCCAAATTTTACAAAGATGTTGAAACCCTATATCAAGTTACATTATTTTTTTTCAATTCAATAGTTTTGACACAATCAGTATAATTTTTTTACAGTGAAATAATATCTTTACAACATATTAACCTGTAAAAAAAAGTGTTCATAGAATTCATCTATTCATCTTTGAAACATAGTATTTCTTTTACTGTTCATCCACAACAATTCCAATATTCATGTAGAGAAACTAGTATTACTATTTAATGGAGGTCTAAGACCCAGCATATCAAATAGTGTTGTCAATTCCTCCCTTGCATAATGTTCGATATACAAATTTTCTACCCAATATCCATCGTTAGCATCCCAACATCATAAAAACCACTATTGTGCCATAGTCCGACAAGATGTAAGATAGTTGTGGAACATACATCTATTACGAAGGTGAATATATTCTCTAATAAGGTTATATATTATAATACATTACATTATGGTGTAGAAATAATTTTGGATATCCTATTTATCTACTAGCATAATGAAAATTTCTCATAAATATTATCATAGAGATACATATTCATTATCACATGAATGTAAATCTCAAAAAAACATTTCATCACATGAAATTTCATTTTCAAAATCATTTATCTCTTATAGAAAAGAAAAAAAAATCATATAAACCCCATCACCTTTTATGGACTTATCATAAAACCATATCTATAAATATTGGTCTCAATGATTTCCCCCATATGATTTTAATATCAACCAAGAAATAGAATTAAATGAAAAAATAATAAATATATTACAATATATCAATATTTAATAATTTTAAACCTATGTTAGAAAACATTTTGTAAAAAAATAGCATTAAATAAATAAATCCACGTTTTCCATAACATAATAATAATATATGACAATCAAAACATGTCATATCAACCTTTCAAGAAGGTTAGATACCACATGAATATATAATATAAAATATTAGTAAAATGATTTAAATATAAACAATAATATCATACAAAATATCATCTTATAAAACATGTATGTTCTTTAAAAAACATTGAGGCATGGTCACAGACATTCTAAAATGTGAAAATCATATATTTCCTCTTTTAGAAACTCTCTTAAAATATATACCCCCATATATATATATTCACCATATTTACATAAAAATAAAGGAAATAAATATAATGCAATATTTATATAATGATTTTCAAATCATTTAAAATTAATATCATTATAATAGAATTGATATGTGATGAAATAACTATTTTCTAACCTTGAGAAATATGGGGTTAATTTCCCAAAAGCAACCATAGATTCTAAATTTCATTAATAGTAAATTGAATAGTCAAGAATCATCATTAATTATTTTTTGGAACATAATCTACTTTTAACTCATTTTATTCAAAATTAACCTTCATTAAATGACATTTAAAATCATTGTGTTCTTTTTTGGAATGTCAAACAGGATTAATTAGTAAATTTACTTCACTTAGATTTTTATATCCCATTAAATGTTAAACTATTCCTTCAATATTCAGATTCCCCATCTATTTCATTATCCACAATTAATGTGTCAAGGCATAATTTGATGAAAAATATCATTCATTATTCATTCTAAAATTAGTAGAACAATAAATCATACAATGCTAAGAAAAAATCTTATATCTATAATAGAAAACACCATTAGATGTTAACCTCATGTACCTAAAATGAATGAAATAAAGAATGAAATATATTTTAAATATCTTATATTTCCTTTCTTATATAATAACAAGAATGATTATAGTTGATTTATTCTTTGAATATGGTGTATATTTCCAATAAATATGTACTCCTTCAACCAATGAATAATATTTTCAAACAAATACCAATTTTTTTCTCACTAATTTCCCTTTATCATTCAATTCTATATTTAACATCCAATTCATTCATATGATATTCTATTGTTATTAATTTGGTACCAAATCCCTAGTGTTATTCATGTCTACCTAATCTACTTATTTATTTGTAGAATAGTCCCACAAATTATGATTCTTTGATGCTACAATATTTTTTTTGTTATATTTCGGAGTATAATAAGTTATGAATTATAGTAATCATATTAATCCTAGTTTCAACTTTAAATCAAATATAAAAAATTATGTTATGTAGGAAAAAATTATTTATCAACCATGGATGAAATGATTTTAATTTACACTCATCACATGAAATGGAAAAATCAAAATCACCAACATCAACATCATAATTAATTTCATTTCATTAAGTAGTTTCATCATGTTGTCAATGAAAGAAAGCTTTATCATCCCATCATGAAAGGTATTTATTAACTATCTATTCATTATGTGATCTCTCCAATAATTCCACATAAATGAAATAAACTATCATTCCTATTTATAACAAGAATAAACAATATAATCATCAATTTCAACGATATACTAGAAGGATCCCATGAATAACATGATTTAAAAATGTCCCATTGTTTTAAACATTCACCTATATAACCCATGGGTTACTAAACAAATGAAGATACATCAAACATGCATATTGTTAAGAATAACCCATAATTTGGGTAATAAATAAATTTATCGTTTTCAAACACCAGATGAGGATTCGAACTCTAATAGTAATAGATTTTCTCTAAAAATTATATGATCAGTAATATTTATCCTAAAAAATTCATTCTATCTCAACCAAAAAGAATTCTTCTATCCAGCTAGACCATATTGTGAGGTGTTTATATGGGACTATGTCCATGTAAAATTTTATGATTCTATATATAATTATAAAAATTAATAATAAAAAATAATTAAATTTATTTTCAAAATATTCCTCATAGAAATTACTTTATATATTTCATCGCTTCACATAAAACTCTCCATAAATATTTAGTCCATAGAAAAATTCTTTATGAACAAGATAATTGTATAAATATTGATGTATTAAATAATATTTTTATTAAAATTATATCTATTTTTTATTTATTCCTCATGGTCCCTTAAACATATAAATTTTTGAGATCATACTATTGATTATATTGAATCTATTCCATCTTTTATGAAGAGTTAACAAACCTTCCTTTTCAGCATGGTGAGCACGTCAAATATCATTTTCTTTATAGGAATGGAACATCATGAAAATTGAATCATGGATTGATGAACATATTATATTTAATATTGGATGACAATTTTTACAATTCCATATTTCATTTTATTCATTTATACATTGATAACACAATCATACATCATCACCCCTTAAAAATAATTCAATCTCATTCACTTTATTGTTTTCAACACATTTCCAATTTACTTTTTGCGGATAAAAACCACATATATTGTAAATCCAAAATCATTAAATTTTTCACAATTTAACACAAAACTAAAAATATTATGTTTCAAAAAAATAATATATAATGTTTTCTAGATTATGAGAATTGTTTCTAGTTTATGACCAATTTTTTCCAATGATCATTCAACCAATATAGTGGATCATATAGGATACACCATTTCCAAATGAAAATACGAATTCCGTGAATTTTTTTTATCCAAAAGTTATTTTTAATTAATATATAGTTTTATATGAGAATATAATCCCCAAGATTGATGGAAATTGTCCCTCGGATGCCTAAATTGTTTTGAACTATATTTCACCCTTGTAAGAGTAAACAAATTGAACTCAGTTTTGAAAAAATAAATTTTAGTGAAGTATAAAATATTCTATAATCACATAAACAATCATTTCATCTCATTAATACTCTTATTTTTATGAATATTATTCAATCATTATAGTGATCCTAGAAATAATAAATATTAAAACTTCAAAATATCATCCATATCTGTCTTCTTTAAGATTTATTTCTTCATGGTTTATATTTTACCAATATTTTCATAACACTTATCATATTCATGAAATTACTGAAACCAATTTCCCTGATCTTCAACATATTTTTTTATCATTATCTAACATATAGACGTGAATGACGATAATTCTATCTTTAATTATTTTAATTGTCTTCTCCTTTGATATTTTTTTATTAATAATCAAAATATTTTTCATTCTACTTAATTATCTATTAAAACTATATTATATGATTATTTTTATTGTCATTTTACATTATTAACAAATTAATATATTCATTGGTCATTAAATTTTATTCTTTTATATTATAATCATTTTTATTGAAGAATTATTCCACATTATTTAACAATTTAATCTCATAATTATATTTTGAAATAATATAGAAATATAATAATAATAATTTCATATTAATGAATTAAATCATAGTATATTCTTCTTTTTTACATTAACAATTACATTAGACATTAATTTTAATAGTGATTATTTATTAGAATCTATTCCATGATATGGAACCACAAAATCATATTCATTGTAACAATCAATATCATTTTTAGACAAGAGGTTTCTCATAAAAAAAGTAGAAATATTATTACCATTATTATTGTATTAATCCTAATGATTATTGGGTTTCTTCAGTGAAAAATTTTTATGCATATCTACTTTTTCTCAAATATATTCATTGGTTTTGTATTTTGATCTATGTTATGAATATTTCCTAATATCATTACATGTGACTGATTTTATGTGATGACTTAACATCTACTTTACATTCCCCCCTTTCATGTTTGAGATTATTAATCTAATAACAACATCAAGATTCTCCTCTAACATCTCACTTGAATATAATTAATGTTGTTGTTATTCGACAATTAATTTTCTATTAAACAGAGTATTAATTTATTTATTTGATGTGTTTAACTTTTTATCATTATCATTTTCCTTGATTGAATTCATATTTCTTATTTGATATGTTGTTAGTGTATTAATAAAAAAAATCACTTGATATTTCACTTTGGATGAAAAGGAAATTCATTCAAATATCTCTAGTGAGAGATACATATTCAAATCACTCATGGGAATATCTTGCATCCTCTCACTATAGACATGGATTGATCAAGAAAAATAATTACCAAAGTGAGGAAACAATAAATTCATTCATTATACTGAATTAAAAAAACTAAAAATTTATATATCCAAATTATGAATTTATATCCATTCACATTGGTGAATCCTTCATCGAAATTTTTAAAATTAACATTGATATCATTTTATGTTTTGATCCCTTTAATGTTGAAGAAGTCATATTTCTGGAGTGGTGATTGAATGCAATTATTATTGTGGATGTAAGTTTCTATATTAAACTAAATTTTTGTTTTCATCACATAGAATCCATCCTATAGAAACAAACCTATCATCTATAACAACCAAAACATCATAATTGATTTGTATTATTCATAAAAAAACAACCTATATTATCACATGTGATATATTTTCACATCAAATCATTGAATAACCTTCCATTAAATAAATTTATGTTATCAATTTTAAATAAAATATATTGGTTACATATTAATCAAACTGATTGAGTGAAATTTAAAATACATATATCATCAAATGACCCAACACATACCAAGGAATCCTAATCAGATACAACATTTTGAACCAATTCATCATCAATGAAATATCTGAGAGATGGGTTTAAATCATTGATAAAAATTAAATATTTATATTTCAATCAAAATAACCATCATCGCCTATTTGGTTGTAGTGATACTTTTTACATAGAACCCAAACAAATAATAACATAAGTGGATATATATATATATATACAAGGATTACTAAAAAAATATGAGATGGATTTCACATGGTGTGATATAGATCCTTCTAAAATCACATTACCCATTTACAGAATAATCTGATTATAACTGAGAAGGGTATAACTATGGAACTCATGTTTTCCCAGCTTCTAACTATGATTCCTTATATTACACATAAAACTATATATCACACATTAATATGATAAATTTTTGAATCATAATAGAAAACTTATCATCCAAATATATATTAATAAAGATGTTGAGTGTGATCAATTCATCAACAAACACTCTACCTCAACTATATTAATTACGAATAGTTTTCCATAAATTATTGATTATAACATCTTTCCTCATTACTTTAAATTCATTATACACAAACAAAAATACTTCAAACATATTAATATTTGAAAATTATTTTTAATTGGATAAACATAACAAAATCACTCTATAGTAAATATCATGAATAACTTATTAATATTTTTCTCTTCCCAATTTCAAATTCTAAATCATTACACTATATTCTATACAATCAAATCTAAACTCTTGACCACATCATCAAAAAGTAAATCAGATTTCTTTTTAATATTAAAAAAGATATCTTGGATGTCCATTGTAATTGTTAGATAATATCACAAATTAATCATTACCATTAAATTCTAATTTTAAATAAAATAATATTAAAATATGAACCAAATTTTTTATGTAATGCCATGTCATCATGACTATTCAGATGCCCATATTTTCTTATAAATCAATATTCATGCTTCAACCTCCTAAATTATAGAATGATGTTATTATTAGAAGTAGTGATTCATTGAATATATGGAATTTCTACTAACTAAGATTGTTCTATAGATTTTAATTCATTAAAAGACTAGTGAAACCAAAAATATCATAGAAATTCCTTTCATAGAAAACTATCAATTACAGCATGGTGTTATTCATTTTCCTCATACATCAGTTTGGAAAATGAGCTTGGTGGGGCGGTACCAAATTCTTTAAAGCCAACGAAATTCATTCACAAAATAAATTTTTATGTGATGTCAGTTCTACAGGGAATACCCATTATATTTTCAAGCGTAATAAAAACATAATTATAGTGTAGATACATGTACATAAATAGGGTTAGAAAAACTAGACAATTAATTTATGTGGTGTGGTTTCTATTATATAAAAGAAACCCACCATTCTATAATTCAGGTAGTGAAACATGTAATACAATTGTGTAGATGTCTCTAATTGATAATCTCTTGAGGTTTGGTCACATACTATTTGTTGTGAGGTATTATAATCCATTTTCCACCCCACAACCAAATTTACAATCGATATACTATTGAAACCAATATTGTTGTGATGTAAAATAATATTTAAGTTGAAAGGATCATGGTTATTAATAATAGTGTACATAATATTCTAAAATTTTATTTGAGGGATATATTACATTCTTTTCATCCCGAAAATAAATCAATTATTCCATTTAAGATGTTGGTGTTCTGAACTCTTTTTCATGATCTACAATAACATTAACCCATTATATGAATCTTTTGAATTAATATTTCAATAACTACATCGACACAGGAAATTTTGTTTTTAACGTTATTTATGTATTGTAAACAAAATCATACAAAAATAATCATATCCACTCATACCACTTTTATGATTATTTGAAAAACAAATCTCTACATATCATGGTCACAACAGGTATGATTGATCAAGACTTATATGAGATGAATGACTTTTTACAGAGTGAAAAAATATGATTATGATACATCTAACTATACTATTTTATTATTCTTTTAAATTTTCTAATGTTGTGATTAATCATGTATTTTTTTTACTCATATAATATTGAATAAGTGATATGTAATTGTTTTTTATGAATGGTATAAAAAATTATTTAATTTATTTTGGATCACATACCAACATGTGTACCTTATTCTAGTATCACATAATTTATATTTAATTATTTTATTTACCCTTTCAGATAATTTATTCCACCCCATTCAAATGTTTTACATCCCCTATATTATGAAGACGATTATATCCCATGACCTGCCAATATAGTGATCTAGGGTGGTGTAATTCTTGGAAAATGGTCACTTATATTTAAAATAAATTTTCTATGCTGATAATATTAAAATAAAACTAAATGTAATGGTTTTCATAGTTGATTAGGATTAGTTTGATATGTTAAACTAATGTTACATATAACCACGTATAACCTTGTTCATTGCATATTGTATTGATGAATGATTTTATAATAAATTATCATTATCATATTAATTGGGATCATATTTCTAGGTCATTAGAGTCAGTATCAGATGACTATTAATTTATATTTGGGGTATATTTTTTTCATTTTTTGATATTAGGATAACATTATGTTACTGAAAAAATACTAGATTATTATTTGTATAAAAACAACACAATGTTTTTATAATGTAGATGGTGTTTGGGTTTTATAGAAATAATATAATTATTTAGATACATGGATGATTATTTGGTTTTTTCATTTATTAATATATTGCTAATCAGCCTAAAAATGGATGGATATGTGTTTAATTTATCTCTACTCAATACATTATCAGTTTCCCCAAAACCGTAGTCATAGATAAACAGTCATGGTGGTGTTGCATTTCCTAATAAGAATTATATTTTTATGAAATTATATAGAATTTGAATATATTTGAAAAATAATTATTAAATTGAAATGATTATGTATATATCAAATTGAATCGTATGTACTCATTACATGGGTTATTCACATAATTTATTAGTTAATTGTTCAATTTTTCCTTTTTCTTTTTATGAAAAATTAATTTTCTCATTTCTTGACACTCATTTCATTATATGATGAAATGAACATGGAATTTTTTTTTACAATTTGGGGAATTATAAAATGATGTGATTATTTTAAAGGGAAATGAATTTGAAATAATCTGATATTGAAAATAGTATGGTTATGGTCATCTAAATATCTCATGTAATGACTGAAAACAAGAGTCTTTCTAAATATTTGAA
Organism: Viscum album; assembly: GCA_963277665.1. Lineage (NCBI taxonomy): Eukaryota > Viridiplantae > Streptophyta > Magnoliopsida > Santalales > Viscaceae > Viscum > Viscum album. Next base: position 446,398,647 of record OY728147.1, read on the forward strand.
TATATTAATGAAAAATTGATTGATTTTCCTAGAATAACATGTGATTAAAAACTTTAATGAATGAATATACTTCATTTTATGTGTCAAAAATGATGGATTAGGATCCCAATGGAATGTATCAATGGAATAAATAATTTTTTTACCCTGGGAGGATTGGGAAGAAAGTGGTTTTTATCGAAATGTGAAGATGAATCCAATGAATGAAATTAACGATTAGAATTTATAATATGTTAAAAGTGTTTATATTTTCAATTATAAAAAATATCATCATATATAAATGACTAATGTGGATAAAAATAATTAGTAACATCCAAAAATGAAGGATAAATGGAAATTATTTATTATCACAACAGGTGAATTTATGTCCATAAAATGAATTATTAAAGATATAGTCATCCTACACTATATACTATTGGATAATGAATTTGAATCTAGATCATTAAACTCTTTTATTCCTAGACAATGGTAAAGGTATTTAGATAAAAGAACCCCAAAATTTGTTAATATTAGTGAAAATGTTTATAATTTTTCTATCCAAAATTGAATATTACCGGAATATCTTCCATTAATGTCGTGATGAAATATATATATAGTTATAGTTATTGTGATATTATATTTTTATTTGTATCTATCCATAGATGAATAGATAATTTTAGAAATAATAAAATCATTATTCTTATCAACGATGCATAGTATATCAATTCAAGTATTTATATGAACAATATTTAGATGATAATTATATTTTATGGATCACCATGCTAAATAAAAATAGGATGTTGTTACATATGGAATGAGATAAACACATCATTACCTATTATTAAATTAATATGAAATTAGAATTTTGTATAGTTTTAATGGATGAAATATATCGATGAACAATATCATTAGTCATGTATTAATTTTAGATACCCATAAGCAATTTCATTAGTATCAGAAATGTAATATTTTCATGAATGAGATATATTTATTGTAAAAGAATAAAATGGACTTAATCAAAAAATAATAATTCCTTAAATAAATATAATTAATTTAATTGGATTCTCTACATGCATCAGCTAACATAAAAAAGTCAATAAATATTAAATTAATATTGTTGAGAAAAGAATTAGAAAAAAATTCCTCATGTAAATTAAATGGTATTTATATTGAAAAAATATACATTTTAAGAATATAAAATGAAAATAATTTCTTCCACTTGTATCTATATAAAATAAAAATGGTCCAAGAAATAAGATTACCGAACATAATAAAATTAAAATGATAAATATAATTTACATGTTCTGCAAGGGGGATTCATAGAGTTTTATGTGGAATTCTCCATATGAATCAGATTAGATAAAGCTATAACAGCAACATCTGTTAAAAAATCAATATATATAATGATCTAAGAATATATTTCTTAGATGTTTCGGGATCTCAATAATTAGCTTCACTATAGGCAAGTGACACATAAATATAGAGATAATTAGAATTATATATGATTTTGATACACTCTAGAAGGATCCACTATGGGATATTTATTGATATATTATTTATAGAATCCAAAAAAAGGGTTGAGTTATATTCCACCCAATGTGGAGCCTATCTAATATGTGTTTCATATTTTATATCATGTATAATTTCACATAAATATCCAACTCACATGTTCAACATTTCATTTCACTTATACCATTATTTACATTTCTATTAGAGGATGATATACCCCCATTGCTTATCGGATGAAAATGAGTCATTTCCCTTTTATTCAGGTCTAATTATTAATTAATATTAGATGTATTTGATTCATCATAATTTCTAGCCTCATCTGGATTAAATTGGACATTGTGAGGGATAAATTTGTTATCATTCCCCACACCTATTATTTGTCTATGAAAATTTATATATTTATATCCTTCTCCATGGAGTCTGTAAATTATTTTTCATCATTACTACTATGACTAAGGATCCATCCAAAATAAGTAAACTATGTTATATCCTTTTTGATTCAATCAATATTATAATTTCATAAAATATGATCCAACCTATATCGCATGACATTTTGTCCATAAGGCCTCTTATCACCAACTTATAAATCATTATATGAAGCCCATTTATGGTGTTCAATATACATTTATTTTAGATATTATATATCTTTTTTAGTTACATACATTGTTTCACCATCCTTCAGACCTATTTATGTCGTTACTAGATAATTCAAAAAAAAATTAAATCATCGGGTTCGATAGGCCAAAAGAATCTTGCTGCCACTTCTAACAGATAAAGATAAATATTGTGATCGATAGATTAAATATATAATGGATCCATGTCACCAATATTATCATGTTGTTTCAACCTCTTTGATCATCCTCCATGAATCATTTAACTCATTATTTTGGATTAAATCCTTCTAGGAATAAACATTTTATCAGCGATTCTTAGTTCACTAAATAGCTTTGGATATATGTCTTGTACTAGATTATGAAATTTCATAGTGGAGGATGGGTCTTTAGTCTTTTCATTTCCATTTTCAAGACTCCTCAAGAAACGAGTATTTAGTATTTTCATTTCCATTTTCAACCTTTCTAAATAATACCATATTATCATGGCTTGTAATTGTTTAGATATTGTAGTCCATGATTCCTCTATGGTCAGAAATAAATTTCCCAATATAGTTATAATCATTGAATAATTTTTTTCCATATTTCATTGTGTATACCTTGTGTGATGGTATCCTCCATGTCATTATGAACAAAATCCTCAAGAATGGTAGTTTCCATGTAAAAATATGCTAGAAACCTTCAGAATTCACTTGAATTTTATTATTAGTTCTATAATCCATTTTTTTGGATGAAAATTTGCAGGTATAATGTTCCATTATTAATGGGTGTTCCAAAACATCTTGTTCATATCTTAGATTCAATTGATAATTTGGTCCTTTGTATTCTTTATGATGAAAATGATAAATTGTAATCCCATTACGAAATTCCAAGAACACTTTTATTTAGGGAAATATATCCATAAGTTAAAGCCTTTATCTTAGATTAATTTGAGGTGAATACAATTTGGTATAAAACATTTAAAATTAACATCAACATCTACTCAATAATTCCATATATATCCAAAATACACATAATTTGATCATTGATTTTATAAATTTATCATCCAATTTGATTCACCACCCATGAATTAATGCGGATATTTCATTACCTCAATCATTCCACCACTTAATATAGGTTTTCCACTACATAGAAATTCCCCCCCCCCTCTAAATTATCCACCCCTAATATGCGGTGAAATTCATAGAGAATGTGATGTTTCCCTTTTTTTTATGAAATCTAAAAACATTTCCTATATATGTAACATATTTGGAACGTCACTAGTTATATGAGTTCTATTTTTTATTCATTGATAAAACAAATCCTTATAAATGTAAAAACACGGTCGATCATGGAATGTATCTCAACCACTATGTGGATCAACCCAGGGATTTGGCACCCAATTTCCAAGATCACCAATGTCAACCCACCTGGTCTTATATCCATCATTTTCAACCACAATTATAATATAATAATAAAATTAATTGATTATTATTAAATGAATATGAAAAATAATAATAATTCATATTTCTTTCAAAAAATATATTGGTATATTTTATAGAATATATTCACATGAAATATTTCTAATAACACTTAATTTTTGAAATGTAATTTCAAAATAAAAAAATTCCTTATATATATTTCATCAATAAAAATGAAAAAACTTAAATGTTTTAAATTTTACAAATTTATACTATAAAAATTATCTAATAGTGAATTTTTGTGATTTTCATAATATACATTATATATGAGAATAGTAAAAAATAATTTTATTACTAACAATATAATGTTTAAAAATTTAATAGGAAAAAATATAACATTAAAAAAATAAACATTTAGTGGATAAACATTATTTTAATAGAGTCAAATTATTAATTTTAAAATACTCTATTTTAAATATAAAATATAGTTTTATCTTTATAAAAACTATTAAAATATTTCACCTAAAAACTATTATTATTTTATTATATAAATATTTAGTTTTCAACAATTAAATATATTAAAAAATCATATTTTCGATTACCATGTTTATATAATTAAACATGTTTAAGTTATTTGTAGTCATAAAATTATGAGAACTACTATTAAAGTTACTGAACCTGATAATAGTGAAATTTTAATTTTCAATGATTTGTATTGTTATAATAGATTAATTTTAACATAACTGGATAAAATACTATTTTTTAAATAATGAAATTACATTTATTTATTTAAATATATAAAAATTTATAAACACACTTTTCATTTTTAATTAAATATACATAATAATAAGTAGAGTTAAGTTTAGAATATTATTTTTCTACAAATTTATATATATATAAATATATATATATATTAAATTATTTTATTTTAAAGATAAATATATCATATTTTGAGAATAAATTATTTAAAATATAGTAAAAATTTCATTTCTTAACACCATGTTTCTTTGGGGGGTTTATCTTGTAATTTATAAAATACTTAATTTACTTAGTTAAAAACATTATCAATGTAAAAGAATTGTAAAATTTAGAAATCCAATTTAAAATGAATCAATGCATCTTAAAAATTAGGGATACTTTTTTATATTTCAAGATATATCAACACAATATTACACCTCATATCATTATTTCAATATATTGGACCCATTGACCACTCAATAGTTTCATCTCATCATTTAGAATTTGTATTTACTGACAAAAATCAATTATCTTGAGATAAAAGGATATAATATTCACCATTTATTTATTACACATTTTATTATAAGTTTTCTTCAAACACTACCCCAGTTACCTCTACAACATGTCTTTTCAATGTCTATAGTAACATGGTATTTAGATGATATCCTAATCCCTTTATTTATTTAAAGAATTTTAATGTATATATATAAGCTCTCTCTTTGAGAAATACATACTATGTAGAAATTTTTTCTTAACCATCCATGTACAAAAATATTCAATCCTTTAAGAAATGATAAAATAAATATTAATTATATTCTGAAAATTTGTATACTAATTGAATATTACTTCTAACTTCCTAAAAACGAATTCAAAATAATATGACATCACGATGAATATTCCTTCAAGATTGAAGAATTTTATATTTCATTCCCAATTTACATTTCATGTATAAAATAGGTATTTAATGGATTAATATGAAATTTTTAATACAGTTAATCCTATAAAAAAATAATATATTCTCTATCCTCCCTCACATTATGAAAAATTGAATGTGTCGCTGATGGGTATGTGTAGAATATAGCCTCCATGAAGGGTCATAATTTGATTTTAGTCACCATAATATTGGAATAAAGATAAATTAATATTTACATATTTTACTATTATATTACATCATGATTAATAATCTATAAAGATAATTAATTTTAATCCATTCATATGTTATATTAATGGAACCTAACTCATTCATACATATGAACAACCACATCCTTAAATGTGAGGTATTTGGTTATTCACATTAGATAATTAATATTTATCCACCTATAGTACTACCAAATTAAACAATATAAAATCCAAAAAAAATATCATTATGAGTAATTAATAACTATTTTATTCTTTTTGAATAACTATCCTTACAATTCTCATACATTTTTTATAGCCTCTTATTGTTTCATTCAGTTTAACCACCTCGAATAACAACATTAGCAATTTCAAAAATGTTTAACTAAAGAATCATATTCATAGATTATATTGGAAAATAAAAAAAATGTTATTTTTTTAATTTAAATATTGATATATAATCCATTTTTAATTATCCACATTCAACGTTCAACAATGAAAAAACTAGCTCGTAATTGTTTTTTTGATCATTATAATTAAAAAATTATAAATGAAAATATAACATTATAAATCATCACAAATCATATTTTGTAGATGATAAATTAATCATATAATGATTAAAATTGAATAAAAAAATTAATTGATATCACCATTATGAATTTTTCACAAATTGATCAATTAAATTTACTGACATCAGATGAAGTAAACAATGTATAACTTAATTGATAATATATAATGACTACTTATAATATGATAGAATACTTGGCAAGATATTTTATTACATTTCTAAAATAACTAACTTGGATAGGAATTTTTTTATTGTATGACATAGTGTTATTATTTTAGAGGTTTTATAAGTTGAGGGTTTCATCAAAAAATTTCCATCTTTGAGATGGGTTTATATAAGGATTATACTTTATATTATATGGTTTATTTAGTAAAAATATATAATATTATAATATTAATATTTTTCTTCAGTAATATTATTTTTTATTTTATTTAAAGATAATCTATCAAAGGATTTTGGTTTGAATTGTAAAAATTCCATAATAGTTTTCATAAATCAAATACATTTTAAAATTATTCTTTTTAGATTATATTTTGAATCCCAATTGTTTCTTATCAGAATAAGCCTCAACACATTCCTTTTCCATGTTTAAAAATATTTTTTTACTATCATCTTTTTCATTTTGGAATTTCATATAACATATTTTAAAATATTAAAATATTTTTCCATCCATTATCATTTATATAATGATCCCCTCCAAGTTTACTTAAGATAAATTTTATGTATTTTTCAAGGATAGAATTTTGAATATTATTTTAAAAAGTAAATGTTTCCAAATATTTTTCCATAATATAATGAGGAAATTATTTTTTAATACACCCTTAACTTCATATTCACTGCAATTATAAAAAGAATTTATAACAATGTCATTTGTAGTACCTCATCAATTATACGTATCATATTAGAATTATTCATTTAATTGGAAAATATTTTTCATTAATTTTTAGATAAATTTTTATTTACTGAATTTTTTTGCATTAACTTATTTGTATAAAATAATCTAATTCAGTATTCAATATTATGAGGAATTTTTTGATGTGTTATCCACATAAATGTTTTTTCACCTACATCAACATCTATCAAGCATTTTTAAGATTCAATAGTGAGATGATATTAATCTACCCCACACCATCCGTCAAGAGATGTATTATGAAATTTTATATAGTGGATTTTCTGAAACCAATCTATTTTCTAGGAGTTAAAATAAAAATATTAATTTAATTCATTTTATATTAGGATACTAATATATTTATCATTATTAATTAATGATAGGGGTCTAATATATACCACAAAAGTATTGGCCGAGGTTTATTTTATTATGAGATCATGATGGTAAGATTTCAGTAAGAGCAAGACCAAGGATATATGGGTGGTAATACTGAACATAATAATGTACATGGGCTGTGTGCCCAAGACATAGGGTACACAAGTTATCAGACTATTCAAATTGGTACATCGATGGAAAGTCCTTGCTGAAGTGGGAACATGAGAAGTAATCCAAATCCCATTAAGGTACATAGGTGGTTATCCTATTCCTACTATGTTTTGATTTCCATGGTGGGTAGCCATGATATTTAATTTTAATGTATGCATTTGGGTCATATTGTGTATTATTACTCTGATCCCATGTTACAGATACACATTTTTTATTTTATTCTATGATCCTATATTTACATTTTATGATCCATGTTTATTTGATAATTATTTAAATCATTTGTCTTATTTTTATGTTACCGTTACACCTACCTTATTATGTTAATCTAAATTGGATCATCAGATAGAATTCCATATGTTTAACCATAATGAGGAGATGAAATCACCTCTTTCTTATTTTTTTCTATTCCACGTGTTATGATTTTGAGTATAATTTATGAGGTGCCTATAAGAGTATATAGTGTTATGAAATTATTGATAAATTTTACTGAGGGTCAAATAATATTTCTATTATTTTTTTAATCATCCAATGATATGAAATCAAAATGTTCTCTGATATCTGTTATATTATTTTGACATGTAATAATGATGTTATTTATTTAATTGTATAGATTGGGCCATATATCACTTTGTTGAATCCAGTTAAAAATATTATGTGTTATTTTATGTAATCCCAACAGAGATGGTATGGGGATCCAAATGTTGATAAAAATGAATGTGAAGCATATTTTTAAATATAGGCCATACCACTAGATGAGTGAGAAATATAAAAATAATAAAACACTTATGAAGGTATGAGAATCACCAAAGAAACTATAAAATCCAACATGTAATCCCACAAAGTGACCCATAGTGTCTGGATGGAGAACCTGGTCTCACCATCTATCTGGGGAAGAAACATAGTTCAACTGAATAAATTTTATCAAAAGATATGATGTGATGATCTATAGGCAAATTTTGTAAAAAGATCATCCCTATTATAATTGATGGCTCTGGGTATTCTATGAAGTCTCACCACATCATCCACATATTAAATCACCATATGATCCTCAATGATTGAATCCAAAATCCCTTTGTATTGTTGTGAAATATTAATGATATCTATAACAACCTAAATTAAGATTTATCTTTAATGATCATGTGGAATCTTGTTATTTAAATTCATCATGCTTTCCTAAAATATATAATCAGATACATATTAATGTATAAAATATACTACATATTCCTTATACTCAGAAATAAACAATTAAATGACAAAAATGACCATTATAAGCTTTATAATATTTTTTTTATCTAGGAAACTAAAACTAATCACCCATTCCAATACAAATTTTGGATAAACTGATCCTAATTTCATAAGTTAATCTATGAAGCACATGATGAACTATGTCGTGCATCATTAAGGGGACAAACATCCATCTAAAATGAAACATGTATTGATAATATTATTCTAACCATACCTTAAAACAATATATATGAAATAAACGATTAAACATAACAACTATATATGAGTGTCTCCTTTATGAATCCTATATATGATGCAATGATGTAGATGACAGTGTCATAAAAAAATTTATTCCATTACCACAATCTTCTTTAACAAAAAGATACAGAACATCCAACCCTACCATATTTCACTACACATCTTCTAACCCTCACATAACATAACCTAGTGACTTTTTTCATCACAATATCCAAAAAAATTGGTTCCTTAGGGTTTTATACTATCACAATTTCATAGACTTGTAGTAAACCCATTAAAATATACTGTATTAATTTCATATTGTATTGTGATAAAACATATAATAAGAAGTTAGGATATATTAAAGCTGAAAAGGGATCACCAATTATTTAATGTGATCATGGATTCATGAAAAAAACAATAACCTCCATCAATACATCATTGATGGAATACTTATAATCATGGAATAATCATACATTGGCCCCTTATGATTTCACTAGAATCTAATGTAATAGAGAACATTTAAATCATTAGAATCATCATTGCATGAATTACAAGAGGGGATATGGAATTCGACCACAATATTTTCTCTTCCCACAAACAAACAACAAAAATAATTAATGGATATTTTAAATCTCCCAACATAGAAACATATTTTTTGATGATTTCTAACCCCATGTACCAAAATATACACATGAAATGATATACATAGAGAGAAAGGAATAACATAATCTCTAAGAAATGTTAATGGTTCTTAGAATGATCCTCTTTATAAAATGATTATAAAATAATTTAATTAGTGAACATGACCATAAATGGATCCTTGAATTATTCATATGTATCATACATGAGTAACATGAACACAACAAAATATTTTGGAACATAAAATTACATAATATCAAAATTAATGTTCCTATATATACACCAAAATGAATTTAGATTATACTCATACCAAACTCTAGTAGGATGATATCAAAACCCAAAATAAAACCACTTAACCAAACAATAAACCATTATATTTTCAAATAGATCATAAATCATCTTCCTCAACACTTGAATCTCAGAAGGATCTATTTGTGTAGAAGAAAATAAGTCAATGTAGAATAATAATAAAACAGAATCCATAACTAATTTTCAAACTAAATATAAAATCTAAGTCATAACGATGGAAATAATAAATGAAATACAATGATGACATAATGAAAAATTAAAATTTTCATCTCCATTAATTCTATAGAAAATTATTCCAATGATAACAACAATAACATATATCAACTACATCTCATAAGATGAGCACACTCATATAAACAATCCACATGTTTGAATCCATCATAAATAACTCCACTCCCCTCTAGAAGAAATATATTTAAATTTATAAATTTTAAAAATAATGGATTCTATGAATAATATTAAACTATTATATCCATAGTTGCTAAAATTATTAAAATAACTAATTATTCTCAATGATTAGTTTTCATCAATAATACATATAAAAAATTTAATCCATTCCACCAAATATTACTTTATTTAAAAATTGGTAAATAATAGTCCACTACACCTTTAGTAATATGTAATATAGTATGAAATATTAAATTAATTTTTGTGATTATTTTTAAGGGTACCAGGAGATGTTATGGATTAAATTAAAGTAGATGGTACCTTATTTGATTTATTACCCCTATAGGGATGTTGCCATGAAATAATGAATCTTACCTTAGTCTTCTCCTCAACATCACTACTGATAGAGATAAACCTGACATATCATATTTGTGGGTATATAAGGATGATGGAAATCTTTGGAATAATCCCAACTAGATTTACCTCCCCATGGAGGAATATCATCCCACCACTACACATACACATGCAGTCCATGATGTTGATATTTCCTTGAATCGAACTACTTCTAGATATTAAAAAAATTATTATGGATTCCATAACCATGATGGACTCATTTTTTAGTAAAAATTGGGTTCCTACATGTTATGTATCTATAATAGAATCATACTAATAAGCACTGCCAATGGATTCACGTGAACTCTTATAAAAAGAAATTGTAAAATAGACTAATGTGGTTTATACCGTTCATGTAGAGAACTCAATTTAATTTTTTTCACTAACCTTTGTAAGATTATATACTCCTCATACTACTAAACATTCATTCAAATTAAGGAAATTACCATGTATTAGGAATCTTATTATTAATCATACCTTATTTTTCTCATCTAAATATATAAGAAAACAATTTGAGTCACTATGTTTCTGAGATATGGGAAAAAACCCACAAAGATATTCCATCATCTAGAATCATCATAAGAGGAGTGGTTATTATTGAACAAAAAGGGATATGTAAAACATAATCCCATGATATTGAATAATCTAGAGCACTATTAAAGGAGGATATATTCATGCTTCTTGGATGACATTATAACGCCCAATCTAAAATCAATATGTAGGAGAAGGAGTTTTACATGACCTTTTGATTTCCTCACCATAAGAATGAGTTCGATTATAATTATAATGGTTCTCAGAGATATCAGTGTTGATACTATGAAATCAACATGCTGAAAAACAGAATAAGAAATAACACACATAACACTATTTAACAAATTAGAAAAAAAATTAAATAGAACATATCCAATTCGATAAAATTAATAATAACTATTGACTTATAAAATATCTTATTAATAATAGAATAATAATTTTAGGTATTTAAATAAACAATAAAGAATCACACCAGATCATGTGCCTATATCTCCACCAATAATCATGCCTCATATCAAAAAATTATGTTCACTAAGGCCTTTCCAATTCAAGTATATCGTTTCACGAATTTTATATATTCATCAAGATTAAAATGAATTGTATTTATATAGAAACTAGTATGATAATGAAAATGTGTATTTAACAAAAGTTACATCGATGATGTTTTTATTTCATGATATAAAATAATTTTTCTATAATAAATAGAACCGCATAATAATTGATTCATCATTTTGAACTGACGATTTCATTAACTATGGACCCAACTTTGTTGACACGATGATAGTAAGGATGTAAATGTCATTAACTACACATAAAACCCCATTATATAAGTTCAATGTTTGCTTCAAACCCTAATTCTATCAGTATTATTAAAATTTTCGAAAATTCAGGACTGATACAAGCCCCACCACGATGGTAATAATTAATTGGAATACTAAGAAACACACATTAGAGATGGTCATAATCATCATATGATATTATATGCAACTAGACTTATATGACATACATGGATTTGTACATAACCCATAAATGGAAATAAAGAATATTTGAAAGACCCAAAATTATATTAAAGATCCAATAATGACTAATCACATGTCAGATTATATGTTTGTGAACAAACTCTTTCAACTAAACAATCCACAGTTCCAATCCTTAGTCAAATCATTACACTCTACTCCAAGGGGAACTTTAACCAACACTAAAAAAGATATTCATACTGATTCATAATTCATTGTTAAATATGATATTTACACCCAATATATTTATAAATATATCTTAAAAAATAATTATCAGGCATTTCAATAACAATTACAAAGAGGTGAGGCACATAGACCTACATGCGAATATACTTGATGATGGGTTAGATATTCTATATAGAATCTGTAAAATCTAGTATCATGGATGGGTGTCAAGGGACAATCACACACATTCATGAAACATATGTCAATAATGGTATTGAATAATAAGTTATTAAGTAATTGAAATATTATACACAATTCCCTATATTTTATGGAACACCCTACGTAACATCCAATTATTTAAAAAATTAATCACTATACAGGAGAGTGTAAATGATACACTAAATCAATCATAAATGATGAACTAAATAATATTATTTTGATTTTTTTACTATAAACTATCTATTAGAAATGAGGGTACAAAACATATTAACTATATAATGAATATATTTATTAATAAATTATATATAATTATTTTGTTTTTCCCCAATAAATTATAAAAAACAAAACAATTTTTAAAATAAAATGAAATGTTTTATTGAAATACTTTTTAAGTGTGAAAAAATGTGTTTTATATAAATAAACAAACAAATACATATTATTGGGTAATATATATTATATATATAATATATTCAATATAGTGGTTAACATTCATATAATATTTTTTTTCTATAAATGGTTTACTAATAAAACAATTTTATGTATAAAAGAAGTTCTTTTCTAAAAAGAAAATTTTACCAAATTTTGTTGGTAAACATGTTTAAATTTAGTTTTTTGGGAATTTTATATTTTTATTTGGAAAAATAAATTCTAAATTTAATTATTTATATCAATGTTTACTTTTGTTTAATTTTGTTGTATTTTTTTATATATTTTTTTATTGAATAGTGAAAAAAATATTACATTTTCATAGAAAACATTTTTTCATCTAAATTCATTATATTATTATATTCTACCCTTAGTTTGGTTATAAATTATATAGAGACAAAATATACATAATTTAATTCATTTTTTGTTATTATAATTTATTTCAAATATAATTTGGATATATTAACATTTCAATTTGTTGAATGTTTTTATGTTAAAAACATGTTGCTTTGGCCCATATGTGGGGTTTATTTTTAATTACATTCTCAAAATTAATTTAATTGAATTTAGTAAAATTGATTCCATATTTTTAAAGATAACTTCCATATTTAGTCAATATTTTCCTTTTTTTGTAAATATTAATTATTAGATAATTATTTTCATTACCATGGTTAAGGGTAAATCGAGTAATTAAGGGTAAAAATATTGTTATGAACAACAGAAAATCAATGTAACCCTTGTCCTAATTAAATTCGATGTTTCGTGTTCGCGTAAAATCATGATTGGGACTATTTGGAGCTCTTGAATACACGTTGATGTCTTTAAGCCACTTATAGTATTTCATTTAATAAAAATTCAATTTTCCTTTACATTTTTTTAACAAGTATCATATTTTTAATATAGAGTAATATAGAGAATATGTGGGACTATATAATTTATATTGAAAATCATGGATATCATCAGCATGGTAATTTTATTTAATTTTTTAAGAGGAGATAAATTCCCTTAAATACTTATACAATGATGATGTATTACTTATTTATGTAATGAAAAAATCAAATGAATGAAATTAAAATATTAAAATTAAGATAATTTAAAATAATAATAATTATTCACTAATTTTATGGGAAAAATTGATTTTATTTGGATTATTTAAAATATTTGGTTCAGTGATATCATGTTGTTATTAAATTTTTAAAAAAATCGTGTAATGAATTTTCAGAAAATTAACAATAATGATATTTTAAAATAAGTAATATTTTTTAAATTATTTAAAATTCATAAATGCCAAAAATCAGTGAAAAATATTTATATAAGTCAAAAAATTTAATAAATGACTCATTAAATAGTTTCTTTTCATTTTATTGTAATTATGAAAACCCTTGGTCTGTAAATTACATTATGACATGGTATTAAATTAAAAATGGGTAAATAAGGGTTAAAAAGATATGGATTCTAAAATAGTGAAAACATTACTAAATAATATTTAATGATATTTTTTTACCCAAAATAATCCTATATTCTAAATATATCAGTTTGAATCCCATTGTAATAGAAAATTATTTGACATTAATTTAATATTTTAAATAATTCCAAGAGTTCCCCTCCCCTCTCTTAAAAAAGGTAACCACTTATTCTATATTCCTAACACATGAAAAAATATTCCATTCATCCAATATATTCCATAATCCATTTTATACTTTAAAACATTCATGAGATTTTGGATTACAAAAAACATCATCCTAAGGAACCATATGGTTATAAGCAACGATGGAATTCTAAAGAAGAGGTATCATTTTTATTAAGTGAATATTTTTAATGTCTTCATCAATATCCAGAAAAAATATTCATACATGATAAAATAAAATATACAATTTAATAAATATATTTATACTTTATTATGTTATTTCATGACCAATATCCATCTTGAATTCCATAAAAAGGGAAAATAATAAATTGTTTATGTGTAAGACGAAAAACCACCTCACGAACCCTTATAATTTTAATCCATCCCTATTTTGGAATACTCTTTATAATGTTGTAATAAATTTTTATATATTATATCAATGAAAATTTTATCACCATTTATTTGTAATATATCAATTTTTTTTATCATACTATGCACATAATAATTGTAAAGTCGTTCATGTGTACATGTGAATTATTACCACCATGAGGCATTTAGATTCGTATTTCTTCACCACATAACATTGATGATATATATAATTATATTTAAATGATTAATATTATATTAATCATATTACAACCCTTATTAATATATAATATAAAATATGCATTCTTTTCTTGGTGATAATTGAAAAAGGAAAACATTACTCTTGAGTACGAACGACATACCAGCCCCATGATTGTAACACAGTTCATTTTTCACATCCATGTTTAATGGATTGATTAAAATGTAAAAAATTTATATTAAAATTTCTATTAGGTCATGAATATTGTTCTAGATATGATTTACTAATTACCACTTTGAGTGTTGAGATCATACCAAAGTCATTTTGTACTCAAATACAAAAAATAAACAAAATGTTCGACCTAGACATAAATAATTATTTAATTGTTATATCTTGTGAATAAGTGAAATAAAAGAAATAATATACATGAAAATTTATTAATAATTTAAATTAATAACATATTCTTATTATTCAAAAATATAAATAACATATGGAATGTTTTGGACTCATGGTAAGGGAAGTTTTAACTAAATAAACCCAATTATAAATGTTTTAAGGATGTATTTTATAATATTTCACAATGAGGTTCACGTTTGTAAAAAACACTAATTTTTTAAATATCGATAAGAAATTTTTGAAAACCATAATTTCTAATTTCCCTCCATTTTATTTAAAAACGAAAAATCTTATGGTTTTTTAAAGGATTTTATATGAAAAATTCTATTTTATATTTATCTTTCATCTCATTCTATCAAACATACAAAGAAATGTTTTTTTAATAAATACATATTGAATTGTATTTCCTGATTTTTTAGCACCTAAATTATTTAATTTATTATTTATAATTTTACATAATAATATTAAATGAATATGGATTCATTATTTTGTGTGTTTTATATTTTAAATGTTATTTTTATTAGAAATGATAATTTTGACATCCTGATATATTTTAAACATTAGTTTATAATATTTTTAAAGCTGATTATTCATGATTTTGTTCTTATTCATAATATATTAAGGTTTTTTCCATACTATATCTCATGGAAAAACTCTATGTATCGTTTAAATAGTATTATTCCCCATTAAAGATAATGAAAATTTGGTGATCCCGATATAGCGTATATGAATGGTGATCCCCATTATTGCTCTCCATTTCATTGGGTATATTGAAGATCTAATTTGACTGTATGGATATTCCTTTGGTATAGGTGAATATAAGATTGATAGTGTAATTATGGTCTAAGGAAAAAATGTTATATTTATATTATTGCTAATGTGTTTTTATGAAAATGTTTCACAGGGTATTCATGCGTTCACTAGACTAACGATATACATTCTTTATATCCATATAGGCTTTTGTACACATATCAAGTTTTAAAATATTTTTCATCGGGTTTATGTGAGACTAGGGACAAGGATGAGATCATAAAAATAATTGAGAATACTTTTTCATTAATATAAATCAAATTTTATTTTAAACAGTTTTTTATTGTGGGAAAATTGATATGTAGTATTATATTCCACTAATAAGATATGTTTTTACATTTTAATAGTACATCATATTTATATCTAACACTAATCTTAAAATAACCTAATAATTTTATGATTGTGAATACTAATTCAAAAACAAAAGAATATGTAATATTTATATTTAGGTTCTTATAATTGGTATCAAAGGATTTTTTATATAACATTGGAGATTATGATTGTTTCTTAAGAGTTATGTATATCATCATGAATTAATAATAATCAAGTCTATCATAATTTCTTTTCCATATTAACCCCCTTTGTGGTTATATGTTATGAAATCTTATAGTGAGTAATGTTATATTTTTAGGCATTCATTTTTGATGTAATTATGGGTTGTTACATTTTGGGATACAAAGTTAATGGTTTTAGATAACCATCAAGGATATGTCATATTAAGGTTATTTTGAATATTTTTCTCCCATTTCAATATTTTTATAATTTTGATATTATTATAGTTTTAGAAAAAGAGAAACCCGCATGATGGGTGAAAACACTATCCATCTAGCAAGGCTGTAAGAATTAAATCCACAAATGAAGGGTGGATCACCTACCAATAGACTATGGGAAGTCTCAGTCAGTACATATTTTTCTTTTTATGTGAAATATTTTATGGATAAATTGTAAATTATTTTTTTTACGTTTGTTTTATTTATTAGATAACACTGGGATTGGAAAATGATTGGGAGATTATGTTATTATTGTCATATTAGAAGAGATTTACTACTTCAGGAAACCTATATGATTAAAATAAATAAAATACTGGTTCATTTTATATGAGGGATAAATTATGAGGTATGTTTTTAAATAATATATGATTTTATTATGGACGCCGGATGATTCAAGTTATTTTTTGAAATTATTAGCGTATCTTGAAGATTATTAAGAAAAATAATTTATTTTATAGTAATTCAAGAGTAATTTCAGTTATTTTGGATAATTCACAAACAATAAATTGGACGTATATTTGATAAAATATTTGAGTTACATTTTTTTGGACTATTTTGAATATTTTTGAGGATAATTATTTATTAAATCCTTCGTTTTGAACTTCGAATTTAGTAGTTGAATTTAACGGATTAATGTTGTTTTTAATAATATAACGGTTCAATCTTCTTAGGGAATTATCAAATAATTTAATAAATTTTTTTTGGTTAATGACTAATAAGAAGAAGAATTTAATATTATCGTTTTATAGATTTTATGATTCATAAAATTTGATTCAAATGATTTAGGAATGAAGAAAACCATCTTCAATACTCCTCATTTGTAAAAGAAGATTATTTTTTGGTAGAAATTGATGAAACAAATAATAATATAATTTTCAAGTAAGTATATATCCTTATTCATTACACCATATAGTAAATTAATTCCTCACCTCTTATTAAATTATCATAAAATATAAACATTATCAATATATTATTATCAATTTTCTTTTCGACCCATCACATATTTATGGTTTTGTGACTGTTAAATACATCATGATCATGTTCTAAATTTCCCTATATTATACGTTAATAGTTACTTTTATCATCTATGACCATGTTTTACTATATAGAATCTTAGTATGTGTTATCATAACATACCATTATACCTCCATTGATTTATTTTAAAGTGTATGTTTTTAATCAATTTTCTGATGTGTGATTTACATTTTGAATATTCAATCCATATAGAAACATCCTAAGATGATATTTCATGTAATAAATTTATTATATTCTGGATAATTAAATAACCTAATATTCTATAAATTAATCATTAGTTTCTATAGTTTACAAGATAATCCACATCGAAAAAAATCGAACAACTAAATATAATTATTTGAAGGTTTTCATTATAACCATTCCATTAAAAGTACGGATATGAACAACATTTACAATGTTATGAAAATATTATTCCACATGAATATATAAGGAATAAATATTTTACAAATTAATTATATATGACCATAAAATTATTTATAAATTATTAATAAATGGTTTTTTGATAAACTAATTAAATGTAAAAATATAAGTTTTACTGCAATAAATAAACAAATACTTCTTAATGGGTTATATTAATGATATATATATATATATAATAGATTCAATATAATATTTACTATTCATATTATGCATTTTATATACACTACATAAGAAAAACAATCCAATTTTATGTATAAATGATGTATTTTTATAAATATGTTCTTTTGACTGATCATCACATCACAAATGTTATAATTCAATTTTTTTGTAATATTTATAAATTATATTTGAATATATAGACATATAAATTGAAATTATAATATCTAAATTTAATTTTCCATGATTTTTTAAATTTTAAATTATGTTCCATTTTTTGATGAATAGTGAAATCGATTCAGCATTTTAACTTAAAACAATTTTTTCTTGTAAATAATTTATAATGTTAAAATATATTCTCCATTTGGTTGGAAGTTTAAATAAATTAAAAATAAACCCACTAATCAAATTTAGGTTAATATAATAAATTGCACATTGAATATTTATGTAAAACTATTTCGTGTTTTACATTAAAAACAAATTGTTTTGTCTCATGTACTAGATAAATTATTAAATTATTTTCTATGATTAATGTTAATTAAATTTGGAAAATTGGATTCCATATTTTTAACTTCAGGTATAAATTTTTTAAATAGGTTGATTTAATTTTATCAAAATATTAATATTCATATTAGTAGTTATTATTACCATGGTTTTGGAAAATCATGTATTATTGTGTAAAAGAAATATTATAAATATTATAAATTAACATAAATTGATTTCATTTTCATTTAAAGAGTTATTTTGAACCAAAATCATCATTGGGAATGTTTTTAGATCACTTGGGTCTTCTTTGATGACTTTATACAAATTATAGTATTTTTCTCAAAGAAAATTCAATCTTATTTTACATTTATTTTAAACAAACAATATATTTTCAGTAAGGGGTTATATATAAGATATCATCCACTATATATTGTATTTCAAACTAACTTTTTTTCTTCTTCATGGAAATTTATTTTTATATTTTATGAGATAAATAATTACTCTACATGCTTATATAATGATGATAGATCAATTGCTTATTAAATAAAAATATCAAATAAATGATATTAAAATTATGAAAATGAATATAATATGAATTAATTAATGGCATCCACTAATTTAATGGAAAAATTATACATGTTATTATTATTTTGAAATAGTTGGTTTGAAGATATTAAGTCTTCATGATATTTTAAAATATTAATGTAATTATTATTCTAAAAATTAATATACATGATATTTTAAACTAACATATTTTTTAAAAAAATTATTTAAAATTCCTAAAAAACTAAAATTCATCCATTTTATTAGGATATTTCCAAAAATTACTTAAATTACTTATTTATTGGAAGTTTTTAATTTTAATGTAATTATATTTACCCTAAAATTCTAAATTACATGATATCATGATAAGAATTGAAAAGATTAAATATGTGTTAAGCAATGAGATGAGGATTAAAATGTAGTAAAGAATTGTCTAATATTCATTAAATGAACATATTTTGAAATAAATAATCATTTATTCGAAATAAACTAGTTTGGATACATTTTGGATATAAATTTGAAATATATTAAATTAATATGTTGAATAATTCCAATAGTGCCACTCCAGCACTTATAAAATGGAACCTATTATTCTCTATTACTCACATTTAAAAACCTATTCTCATAGATAATATCTAACTATATATCTACCTAGAATCCATCTACCGATTTTGGATCTATTATTTTAGGAAGAACCCCAATCATAGTGATCATAAGGTGTTAAGAAATGAATGATTTCTAAAGAGGATGTATTCTTTTTATTATGTGTATCTATTTTAATTAATCTTCCACATCCATAATATCTTTCTAAATCATTATAATATAATTAATCTAGTATCGTAAGAAACTAAAAATTTATAATATTTGTGGAATTACTTATATCCATATCAACTTCCATCAAATGAGAAAATATGTAATTATTTTTGTGTACGGTGGACTACCACCTCGTGAACTGATATAATTATTCTACTATAACTTTTTTCTACAATAGATATAATAATTTAATTAATTATTATATATAATATTAATGAAATAAATATAATTATAATAAAATGGTAATACCAAATTTACATTCTTAAATTCACATGCACCTAAAAATGATAATTGTTTTCGGGTGTACGTGTGAACTATCTCCTCCACAAAGCAATGTGGTTTTGGTTTCATAACCAAATAACATGGAAGATTTATAAAATTATATTTAAATGATTAATATGATATTATTTATATTATTATAATTTTTTAATTATAAAGTAATACTTACGTATTTTTGAAATGATCATTGAAAAATGAAAATGTTACCCATTCGTATGTAGTGCTTACAGTCTCCCTGATTGTAACATAGTTAATTTCTCATATACATATTTAACAGAATGATTCATAAGTGTGATTGACATATAAATATAATTATTATTTCAGTAATATTATTCTAGATTAGGTTTACTAATGTCTTTTTTTACAATTAACATCATACCAAAGTCATTTTGTACTCAGGTGGTGAATGTCAACAAATCATTCAGCGTGATCTTAAATAATTATGAAATCATTATAACATGTAAATATGAGATATAAAATGAATAATAAACCTTTAAAAGTTCATATGTATATAAATATTTAACTTATTTTTATTATTTAATAAGATAAATAACATATTTTATGTGTCAGACTCAAGATAATAGACTTTTTTACTAAATAAAACTCATTTTTTATGTTTTAAAGATAAATTCTCCATAGATTTATATTTCCTTTTCATGTTTATAAAAATATTTATCTGAATTTATTAATATGGAAGTTAATATTTTGAAAATATAATCTTCAATGTTACTTCAATTTTTTAAAAAAGGATTCTTTTATGGTTATATGTAAAAGTCATTCTTTTGAAAAAAATACTATTTTAGTGTTTCTCTATCATCTCTTTATAAAAAGTTAAATAAATTACCACATAAAACTCAAACTGAAATACTTAAATTCTTGATTCCTTAATGATTTAATTTTTTCACTAAACATTTTCATAATTCATTTCTTTTAAAATGGTTTAATTATTATGTGAATGTTTTTTAGATTTTAATTTTGATTTTACAAGAAATGGGTATTTTGATATCATGAAGTGTTTAGAACATGGGTCAAAATATTTTTCATGGATTTTATTCATGATTTTGTACATAGGAATTATATATGAATGTTTAGCACCATTATTGATAATGTGAGACCCTGATATAGAATATATAAAGGGTTGATCCCCGTTATATTTCATGAAAATGGGTGGGATCGGTATAGCTTATATGAAGGGTGAGCTCCATTGTAGATCTAAAATTCATTGGGTACTCTATAGATAAAAGTAAACCATAACTTTATTTAATTTTTAAGGGTGAACCTGAGAGTGATATGTTAATGATGTGTGAAGGAACCTAAGTGGTTTTTCTATGAATGAAAATTGGTTTTTTAATATTTTTAATGGGTTTTCATGATTTCACTAGGATACAAATTTAATTTATATGCATACCATTAGGAGGATTTTGTAATCATCGCCCATTTTAAATTATTTTTCACAAAGATTTAGGATTATTCGGCATAAGGATACGATATAGGGGATAATATTTAATATTTTTTATAATGTGAAGTAATTTTTAATTCACATAGTTTTATTATGATGAAAAAATGGATATTGAATATTAGTGTCCACATGAAATGTATGGGTTTAAATTTTTAATGTGTTCTAATATTCATTAAAGCTACAATAGAAAATTCCTCAAAATATTAAAAATTTTAATTCAAATTCAAAATCATTTTAATATGTAATGTTTATGGTCGGGTCCTTTCACCCCACCCCATTAAAGGCAATGTTGGATCTAATGATTCTCTAAAGAACATTTAAATTAATAAGACTACATATTTATTGGTTTGAAAATCCCATAAGGATTGATATAAATTATCCAAATTTTTATATTTTAAAATGAAAAAAATCAACATGAGATAATATATTATAATAATAAATAAATCATGTTATATAAGTGTAATAATTCGTTATTACTATTTCATAATTCATGGAAATTATTGTTTATGTTGAATCCAACCTTTTAACTATAGGTATTAATTATTATGTTTTCATAAATTATATATGGAAACTCATACATGAGATTTTTTCCCTGAAAATTGATTCCACAACAATATTGGAGAGACTAAGAGAGTTCTTTCACATTTAGTAATGAGAAGAAAAATTCAAATTTATCATATAATATTTTCACAGATCCTAGATATGGGATTTTTTGTCTCTGTAGTCTCAAAGTGATACAAAATATTGCGTCAGAAATTTTTTAATAATTTTAAAAGATGTTCTGATTTTCAGCAATAATATTCCAAATTAAAATCCTCATTTAATTTCTGATTGATGTTTTAATTTATAATGCAATATTTATATTTTTTAAAATTACATCAAAATAATTATTGACATAAAATAATGCAATTACATAATTTTAGTCCATTTAAAAACCTGAAAAAATTATTTTGGTTCATTTTGGGACGGTCAAATGGGGAAAATAGGGATGGAAACTACCTTTACTTCAAATAGGCTGATATGTATGATTATCCTATTTTTATCATTTTGCAGCACATTTTAGTCACATATTGGTAAAGTTTTATACACATAAATTGATTAAGAATACCCTTTTGTAAAAAATGAAATTACAAGCTATCATTACACAGGTCAATCCTATCCTTATACAACAATTGGGTAACCCTTACATAACCCTTCAAAACTAAGTTAAACCCTTACCTTGTGGCTATAAATTAATTCCACACTTACACAGTGCATAATTTATCTTTACGTAACCCTTGAAAAATTAGAGATACCATTACATATAAAATATAATATCCTACGTATATAACGACCCATACTTTACATACATTGTTAATACATCGAAATTGAAGCACACTTATTACAACATATGACAAAACCACAAAGGACCGTATAGGTATAGTGTCTTTAGAAACTAGGACACATAAACAACTGGTTCATAAATCTTCTACAGTGTCTCCAATTTATTTCATCATATCTAGGGTCCCTTTTAGCATATTCTACTTAATATCCATCTTCCTGACCTGGGGAAAAGAAAACATAAAAGGGTGAGCTCAAATGCTCAGCAAGGGAAAATAAAGGAAATAAAAATCATATCATATCTTTTTGAAAATCATAACCTGCAAAAGAGATCATAATATCTTAACATGGAACAAATCATAGAAGTGAAAATGAGATCCCCATAATCATAACATGAAACTTGAAACTTTGTGGCATGCACACATAATCATGGAAAATCATTTCTTGTTAGTCATGACTCACTGCCAAGACTATCTTAGTGGACAAAGTCCCTTTCTGAACCGAGTCACCCTCGTTCCAGTCCTGTTTCACTGAACCGGTATAACCTACCATTCCAGCCATGTCTATCTCATGAGATATAAAATCTTTACCCAATGCATTGGAGAGAGATATAGGTCCCACCCATCTTATAATGAATCCTTTCTTATGTGTGCCACATAATCATAAACCATACATCATAGCGTAACCCATGTAATAAAAATGGGATTCTTAAACAACATGACATCATAAAACAATTCATATAAGATAAAGGAATTCATAAAAATATTTCCATCACAACATAATCAAACCAATGTAATAATAGGGATAAAAAGAGAACCCTTTTATTATCTTAGATGGAAAATAATTTTGATAAAATACTTGAACTCCATTCTTGAGGAAAATATCCTTTCTACTTCAAAAACATTTTTCCTTTCATAACACGTCATACGACTTTAAAATAAAAGAAGTTGATTAAAAATACACTTGAAAACTTGTAAAGGAAGTTTCTTGGAAATAATGTTTTAAAATTCCATTCATGCCGTATAAGTTAAAAAAAACATTCTTCGTACTTTTCTCGGAAAAGTCAAAAAGTACCTCGTGCAAAAAACGACAAAAGATTCCTTTCATACATATTACTAAAAACTCACCGAAGGGTAAAAATGTATTTAAACAATTTTAGGTGGATGGAAATAATATTACATATTGATGAAACATGGATGTGGATGAAAAAATACACCCCAGTAAATACTTACGAATAAACAATCTCGGATAAAAATGAGATTGTGATATTTCCCTTACCTTAGGTCCGATTTGCTTTGTACATGTCCAAAGCTCCTGTATAATGGTTTAAATAATGTTATTGACTTATTCCAGAATCATACATATTTATATGATATCATATATGTCCATATTCTTAGCTTCTTATTAGTAATATTTCATTGTTACTTGTTACTCGGGTCTTTATTGACTTTTGTTCTTATGCGTGTTTTGCCGAATAAATTCTTATTATTATTTTAAGGTTATAGATACCTTATATCCATAATAGTATTAGTGTATCATATATCATATTTATTCATTCAAATCATTTATATAATTACTCTGTAATGATGATCATGTAGAACGAGTCGCATCACATCGTGGAGACGGTATTCCGTACGTACGCACGAGAGATGATATTGTTCCCATGATCGTGGAATTGTATTTAAGTGTATTTATACTATTTCTGTATCAATATAACTTTATAATAATCATATATAGTTACTCATTACACCATTATACCCATCCTTGTAAGGTGATGGTGGAAAATAGATTACACCACGGCGTGGAGACGGTATTCCGTACATACGCACGCGCGGTGGTTTCATTTTTCCGTAGGATGGATAGAAGGTGAATTAGGGTTGTTTCATATTTATAATAACATATCAGTTTGTAAGTAATACTGATGTTATTACTTTATCATGAAACAACTAAAGAAGAAGAAGTTGAAGACGAAAGAAATTGAAAAGATCGGTAATGGATATTACCTCTTCTTTGAAACGCCTCTTTGAATCCTCCACTTAGGGAACTAAGATTGGTCTTTGAAGAATACCAGGACCTCTAGGATTATTCTAGGGAAGTGGAGAATGGATTTTGGCAGGTTTTGGCCGAGATTGAGTGCTCAAATTGGTTTGAGGAGGAGGGGGAGGAGGTCCCCTTTTATAAGGGAGGAGAGGGGCACCTTAGGAATATCTCAAAATATTATTTTATATTAAAGTCAAAATCGGTTTATAATGGTTCCAAAGGGTCTTATTTCGAAGGTAAATTGGGGATGGGTCGAAATCCTATCAACCAATAGGATTTATACAGGTTTAGGTTATTATTTTAACCTTATTAATTAGATTTAACTCTAAGTTAAATAAATTAACTTTTTCCGTGTCTTTTTGTTTTCTTACACTATATGGTTAATACACTTACTATAACATGCCAAATGAACCCCAAGTTGTTTATTATTAATATATATATCCTTATATAAGTAATTTGGCAGAACCTTAGATTTTTAGGAATAAAATAAAAATTAATAATATAATATTTGATTTAAAAACTATTTTGTGTCAATTTTGTCACTATTTGATATATGATTTTTGTGAAAGTCATAACAGAATTATATGTTCGAACCAAGTTTATTAAATCAACACTAATATATCATAGTAACCTAGAAAATCCGTGGAATTCATAAAAAGTCTCAAATTCCATTTATTTGGGCATTTATAACATCAATTATGTTAACATTTCCTTAAAAGGGTAATTACTGCATCATCGTTGTGTCATAAATAAATTAATTTATTTAAATTCTAAAAATTATAAATAAAATATCATTATGTAGGAAAGCTTTTTAGATTTCTAATGAATATTTATAATCGAATTTATCTTATGTATAAACCCATATTAAAATTTTTGTAGTTATTAAACTTTGATTTTAACTATTTTAACTATTCATTAAATAAAATAATATTAAATGTCATAATCTAATCCAAGTGGACCTAAATGGTCATATTATATTCATAAGGTTGTTTTAGGTCGAATTACACTTATCCAATAGAATTAGGACATGTGTTAGGGTAATAGTAATATCATATTTACCCTTAGTTACCCTATTTACTATTAACCGCGGTAAAAAAAAGTAAAAAGTTACTATTCACCAAAAAATTATTTTTATCTCATTGAACCAAATTTTACTTACTGATATCAACCGTGTCTATCGGATTTTCGAAATTCCATTCACAGAAGTGGTAAAATTAAGTTTTATGCAAAATTCAGTTTTTAACCTACCACTTAGTGGTTTCACTATTCATCAAAATTTGAAATTTTCAGAAAAATACCAAAATTTCTTCCTAGGCTAATTTCGGTATCCCGAATCCAAAAATGAAGTCCATTTTGAAAGAAAAAATTTCAAAAAGTGGTTATTACTATTCATAACGGCTATTTTAAATAATATTTTAATAGCATATCGTCGTTTAGTGAAACTCGGTATTGCATACAACGCAAGCTATCGAGGAAGGTCATGATTGAGTGTAAAGTAAGCCAAGCCAGTGTGTAGTGAAAGATTCCTTTGATGATATATATATAACATAAAAACAAAATATTACTCATAAAAATCATGGGTGTTACATTCTACCCCCCTTAAAAAGATTTTCGCCCTCGAAATTTGTCACTTTGTAACAAACAGATGATGATACTTCTCCCTCATCATATCCTCAAGCTCCCATGTAGCTTATTCAAGTTGGTGGTTCCTCCATAAAACTTTCACCAATCGAGTGGTCTTGTTTCGTAGGACTTTTTCACTACGATCCAGAATCTCTATCGGTTGTTCTTCATAAGAAAGATCTTGCTCCAGCGGTACAACTTCTGAGCTGAGTACATGTGAAGGATCAGGTATGTACTTTCTCAGGAGAGATACATGGAACACATCGTTCAATTGAGAGAGATTCTGTGGAAGCGCCAATCGGTAAGCTACCTTTCCAACACGATCCAGTATTTCGAAAGGACCGATATATCTAGGGCTCAACTTCCCCTTCTTTCCAAATCTCATAACCCTCTTCCAAGGAGATATTCGTAAGAACACTTTATCACCCACTTCAAACTCTAGGTCTTTTCGTTGGTTGTTGGCATAACTTTTCTGTCGACTCTGAGCTGCTCTTATGTGTTGTTGAATAGATCTGACCTTTTCTGCCATTTCATCAACGAGATCAGGTCCTAATAGCTTTCGTTCCCCAACTTCATCCCAGCAAGTTGGAGTCCTGCATTTCATTCCCTAGAGAGCTTCATAAGGAGCCATCTGAATAATGGAGTGAAAGCTATTATTATAAGAAAATTCCACCAAAGGTAGGTGTTGATCCCAACCACCTTTGAAATCCATAGAGCAAGCTCTCAACATATCTTCTAGGGTTTGAATTGTTCTCTCAGACTGACGGTCTGTCTGAGGATGATAAGCAGTGCTGAAACTCAACTCTGTATCCAGAGTATGCTGAAGACTTCTCCAGAACTTCGAGGAAAATCTCGGATCCCGATCAGATATAATAGAAAGTGGTACTCCATGCAATCTTACCACTTCTTTTACATATATCCTGGCAAGCTGATCTAGAGAGAAATCCTCTCTAATAGCAATGAAGTGTGCGGACTTTGTAAAACGATCAACTATGACCCAAATAGCATTATTGCCTTTGGATGTTTTAGGAAGTCCTGTGACAAAGTCCATAGTGATGTTTTCCCATTTCCGTTCGGGTATGGGTAATGGTTGTAACATCCCCTTAGACTTCTATCTCTCATCTTTAACTTGTTGACAAACCAAGCATCGAGAGACATATTCAGAAACATCTCTTTTCATTCCATCACACCAGAAGTACTCTTTTAGGTCCCTATACATCTTCGTGCTTCCAGGATGAATAGAGAATGATGAACTATGAGCCTCATCCAGCAGCTCCTTCTTTAATTCGGGGATGGGAGGAACACAAACCCAATTCCTGAACTTTATTATCCCATCACAATCAAGGTTAAATTCAGGAGAATTTCTCACCTTCTTTTGTAACTCGGCATCTTCTTTCTGTGCCTCTTTAATCTTCACATGTATAGATGGTTGAACATTCATTTGATAAAGATAAGATTTTTTTCATCTTCCATTATAATTCCATGATCCATCCTTTGTAAATCCATAAATATTGGATCTTTTGTGATCCTCATCATGGATAAACTAGCATGGTCTTGTCGACTTAATGCATCTGCCGCCTTGTTTTCTTTCCCAGGATGGTAATGGATTGAGCAGTCGTAATCCTTAATCAGCTCCAACCATCTTCTTTGACACATATTCAACTCCTTTTGTGTGAAAATATACTTTAAAATTTTATGATCAATATAAATATCACACCTTTCACCATAAAGGTAATGCCTCCAAATCTTTAATGCAAAGATTACTGCAGCCAACTCCAAATCATGTGTTGGGTAATTTTGCTCATGGATTTTCAACTGTCATGAGGCATAAGCTATCACCATATCATTTTGCATAAGAACACACCCCAATCCCTTCTTGGATGCATCATTGTAGATCACAAACCTTTCTCCACTACCAGGCAGTGTGAGCACAGGTGCACTGGATAACCTTCTTTTCAACTCTTTGAAATTCTCTTCACATTCCTCTGCCCAAACAAACTTAACTCCTTTCCGAGTCAACTTGGTGAGTGGATTAGATAATCGTGAAAAATCTTTCACAAAACGTCGATAATATCCAGCCAAACCAAGAAAACTTCGGATCTCAGTTACTGTAGTTGGTCTTGAACATCTTTCGATAACCTCTGTTTTTGCTGGATCCACAGATATCCCCTCTTTTGAGATTATGTGACCCAAAAATGCAACTTTTTGAAGCGAAAATTCACACTTGGTAAATTTGGCATAAAGCTTCTCCTTTCTCAGGGTTTTCAATATAATTCTCAAGTGATCTTCATGCTCTTCCTTGCTCTTTTAATAGACAAGAATATCGTCTATAAAGACTACCACAAATTGATCAAGATAGTCTCTAAAGACTCTATTCATTAGATGCATGAAGATAGCAGGGGAATTAGTAAGACCAAATGGCATCACTATAAATTCATAGTGTCCATACCTTGTACGGAAAGTCGTCTTTGGTATATCCTCCCTTTTGACCCTTAATTGATGATACCCTGAATGCAAATCAATCTTGGAAAAGTATTGAGCTCCGCGTAGTTGGTCAAATAAGTCATCAATGCGTGGGAGAGGATATTTTTTCTTGATAGTGATCTTGTTAAGTTCTCGATAATAAATGCAGAGTCTCATTGATCTATCTTTCTTCTTAACAAATAGAACAGGTGCTCCCCAAGGTGACGCACTAGGGCGTATGAATCCCTTATCAAGATTCTCTTGGAGTTTCTTCTTCAATTCCTGCAACTCAATTGGGGCCATTCTATAAGGTGTCTTTGAAATAGGCATAGCACCCGGTACGGGTTCTATTGAAAACTCAACTTCACGATTTGGTGGAAGACCCGGTAATTCCTCCGGAAAGACATCATCAAACTCCCGTATGATGGGAATATTCTTAATCGTAAGTTTCTCACCAACCATTTGAGATAAATAACCTTCATTTAGTGGAATCAAGACCCATAAGATGGAAGGAATTTCCACTGGAAGGTTATATTCATCCTTGCATCGATAGACGATCGTAGATTGATCTGGAATATGAAATGTGACTTCCCTTCTTTGGAAATTGATATGAGCTCCATGTAGTGAAATCCAATCCATGCCAAGAATCACATCAAATTCCACTAAAGGAAGGATCACAAGATTTGCAGGAAGCACTTTCCCACAAACTTCGATCGGAGAAGAATTATAAACTTTTGATGCGACTGTTGTGCCATTAGATGTTGTCACAGCTAACTCAACATCTAATTGTTGAGGTAATACGGTGATACCCTTAGAAAATTTTTTAGAAATAAAAGAGTGGGTGGATCCAGAATCAAATAAAACATTTTCTACTTTAGAGTGAATGGTAAGTGTACCTTTCACCACTTCGTTATCGTACTCCACATCGCTGATAGAAATTGCATGTGACTTTCCTTTGTCTTTAGCCTTAAGATTTTTTTGACGTCGACCATCATCATCAACCCTTGGATTTGGGCATTGATTGGAATAATGCCCCATCTCCTTGCACTTGAAACATTGAAGTGTATTAGGTTCATTCTGTGTATCCCTTCCTTTTTTTTGCATCATTAGACATCTTCTTCCCATTATCACGGCATTCAAATGCCCGATGAACTTCCTTTCCACATTTGAAACATTTACTTGTCCCTTTAAGACAACTCCCTCCATGTTTCTTTCCACACTTTGAGCATAAGGGAAATCTCATCTTCTTTTCAGTGTTCTCTTTAGATTTTCCTTTGAATTCCATATTCCTCTTCTTATCAAACCCATGTGACTGATGGGTTACTCCAATCTCCATCTCGACTTTGAGAGCACATCGAACGATTTCCTCGTAGCTATTGAAGTCCCTTATGGCTAAATCCCTTCGAAGACTTGGTTTTAAGCCACTAAAGAATCGATAGATCTTACTCTCAGGTTGGATAATAATACCAGAAGCGTACCTTGCAAGTCTTGTAAAATTTGCTTCATAGGTACCAACAGATTCATCATCCCTTTGCTTCAGTTCAAGAAACTATTTCTCCATCTTTGTTCGGTGAATATGAGGGAAGTACTTATTAAAAAATATGTTCTTGAACTCGTCCCATTCCATAGACTCAATTTCATCCCTTTGCCTCGTATTCTTAATAAGATTCCACCATTGATCAGCATCTCCTTCCAAACGATACACTGCTAGTATGACTTTATCATGTTTAGAACATTGAAGAACTGAAAATATCTTTTCAGTAGTACTAATCCATTGTTCAGAAACTAATGGATCAGTAGACCCACTAAAAGAAGGTGGACGCTGTCTCATGAAGGATTCAACAGAATGTTGCTCCTTCCTTTTCTCGTTTGGAAGTCCTGCATGATTCATAGCTTGAAAAAGTTGTGTGAGCATGGCTACAAGATTTTTCATTCAAGCTCCCATATCGTTTGGTTGCTCAGGGGGACAATCATTGCATTTCCAATCGCATTCTGCATTAACACGGTTCCTTCGGGTTCCAGCCATTGACTAAAACCAAGAAGAATAGTGTGAGAAACACTAATTATAATAGGAAAACCACATTATCAAGGATAAAATTTCACACTTAAGGTCTTATCCTAGGGTATTCATGGCCATTTCTAAAACACTATGATTGTGTTCTATGCTTAGACATATCCTTAGGGTTCTTACTAAGGCTTTCACATCCTAGTTTCCAAAGGTTGACTATACCTTTCCTCTGATACCAACTATAACGACCCATCCTTTACATACATTGTTAATACTTCAAAATTGAAGCACACTTATTACAACATATGACAAAACCACAAAGGATCGTATAGGTATAGTGTCTTTAGAAACTGGGAAACATAAAAAACTGGTTCATAAATCTTCTACAGTGTCTCCCATTTATTTCATCATATCTAGGGTCCCTTTTAGCATATTCTACTTAATATCCATCTACTTGACCTGGGGAAAAGAAAACATAAAAGGGTGAGCTCAAATGCTCAGCAAGGGAAAATAAAGGAAATAAAAATCATATCATATCTTTTTGAAAATCATAACCTGCAAAAGAGATCATAATATCTTAACATGGAACAAATCATAGAAGTGAAAATGAGATCCCCATAATCATAACATGAAACTTGAAACTTTGTGGCATGCACACATAATCATGGAAAATCATTTCTTGTTAGTCATGACTCATTGAAAAGACTATCTTAGTGGACAAATTCCCTTTCTGAACCGAGTCACCCTCGTTACAGTCCTGTTTCACTGAACCGGTATAACCTACCGTTCCAGCCATGTCTATCTCATGAGATATAAAAACTTTACCCAATGCATTGGAGGGAGATATAGGTCCCACCCATCTTATAATGAATCCTTTCTTATGTGTGTCACATAATCATAAACCATACATCATAGCGTAACCCATGTAATAAAAATGGGATTCTTAAACAACATGACATCATAAAACAATTCATATAAGATAAAGGAATTCATAAAAATATTTCCATCACAACATAATCAAACCAATGTAATAATAGGGATAAAAACAGAACCCTTTTATTATCATAGATGGAAAATAATTTTGATAAAATACTTGAACTCCATTCTTGAGGAAAATATCCTTTCTACTTCAAAAACATTTTTCCTTTCATAACATGTCATAAGACTTTAAAATAAAAGAATTTGATTAAAAATAAACTTGAAAACTTTTAAAGGAAGTTTCTTGGAAATAATGTTTTAAAAATCCATTCATGCCGTATAAGTTAAAAAAAACATTCTTCGTACTTTTGTCGGAAAAGTCAAAAAGTACCTCGTACGAAAAACGACAAAAGATTCCTTTCATACATATTACTAAAAACTCACCGAAGGGTAAAAATGGATTTAAACAATTGTAGGTGGATGGAAATAATATTACATATTGATGAAACATGGATGTGGATGATAAAATACACCCCAGTAAATACTTACGAATAAACAATCTCGGATAAAAATGAGATTGTGATATTTCCCTTACCTTAGGTCCGATTTGCTTTGTACATGTCCGAAGCTCCTTTATAATGGTTTAAATAATGTTATTGACTTATTCCAGAATCATACATGTTGATATGATATCATATATGGTCATATTCTTAGCTTCTTATTAGTAATATTTAATTGTTACTTGTTAGTCGGGTCTTTATTGCCTTTTGTTCTTATGCGTGTTTTGCCGAATAAATTCTTATTCTTATTTTAAGGTTATAGATACCTTATATCCAGAATGGTATTAGTTTAACATATATCATATTTATTCATTCAATTCATTTATATAATTACTATGTAATGATGATCATGTAGAACGAGTCGCATCACATCGTGGAGACAGTATTCCGTACGTACGCACGAGCGATGATATTGTTCCCATGATCGTGGAATTGTATTTAAGTGTATCTATAATATTTCAGTATCAATATAAATTTATAATAATCACATATAGTTACTCATTACACCATTATACCCATCCTTGTAAGGTGATGGGGGAAAATAGATTACACCACGGCGTGGAGACGGTATTCCGTACGTACGCACGCGCGGTGATTTCATTTTTCCGTAGGATGGATAGAAGGTGAATTAGGGTTGTTTCATATTTATAATAACAAATAAGTATGTAAGTAATACTGATGTTATTACTTTATCATGAAACAACTGAAGAAGAAGAAGTTTAAGAAGAAAGAAATTGAAAAGATCGGTATTGGATATTACCTCTTCTTTGAAACGCCTCTTTGAATCCTCCACTTAGGGAACTAAGATTGGTCTTTGAAGGAGGCCAGGACCTCTAGGATTATTCTAGGGAAGTGGAGAAGGGATTTTGGCAGGTTTTGGCCGAGATTTAGTGCTCAAATTGGTGTGAGGAGGAGGGGGAGGAGGTCCCCTTTTATAAGGGAGGAGAGGGGCACCTTAGGAATATCTCAAAATATTATTTTATATTAAAGTCAAAATCGGTTTATAATGGTTCCAAAGAGTCTTATTTCGAAGGTAAAGTGGGGATGGGTCGAAATCCTATCAACCAATAGGATTTATACATGTTTAGGTTATTATTTTAACCTTATTAATTAGATTTAACTCTAAGTTAAATAATTTAACTTTTACCGTGTCTTTTTGTTTTCTTACACTATATGGTTAATACACTTACTATAACATGCCAAACGAACCCCAAGTTGTTTATTATTAATATATATATCCTTATCTAAGTCATTTGGCCGAACCATAGATTTTGAGGAATAAAATAACAATTAATAATATAATATTTGATTTAAAAACTATTTTGTGTCAATTTTGTCACTATTTGATATATGATTTTTGTGAAAGTCATAACAGAATTATATGTTCGAACAAAGTTTATTAAATCAACACTAATATATCATAGTAACCTATAAAATCCGTGGAATTCATAAAAAGTCTCAAATTTCATTTATTTGGGCGTTTATAATATCAATTATGTTAACATTTCCTTAAAAGGGTAATTACTGCATCATCGTTGTGTCATAAATAAATTAATTTATTAAAAGTCTAAAAATTATAAATAAAATATCATTATGTAGGAATGCTTTTTTAGCTTTCTAATTAATATTTATAATCGAATTTATCTTATGTATAAACCCATATTAAAAATGTTTTATTTATTAAACTTTGATTTTAACTATTTTTACTATTCATTAAATAAAATAATATTAAATGTCATAATCTAATCCAAGTGGACCTAAATGGTCATATTATATTCATATGTTTGTTTTGGGTCGAATTACACTTATCCAATAGAATTAGGACATGTGTTAGGGTAATAGTAATATCATATTTACCCTTAATTACCCTATTTACTATTAACCGCGGTAAAAAAAGTAAAAAGTTACTATTCACCAAAAAATTATTTTTATCTCATTGAACTACATTTTACTTACTGATATCAACCGTGTCTGTCGGATTTTCGAAATTCCATTCACAGAAGTGGTAAAATTATGTTATATGCAAAATTCTGTTTTTAACCTACCACTTAGTGGTTTCACTATTCATCAAAAATTGAATGTTTTCAGAAAAATTCCAAAATTTCACCCTAGGCTAATTTCGGTATCCCGAATCCAAAAATGAAGTCCATTTTGAAAGATAAAATTTCAAAAAGTGGTTATTACTATTAATAACGGCTATTTTAAATAATATTTTAATAGCATATCGTCGTTTAGTGAAACTCGGTATTGCATACAACGCAAGCTATCGAGGAAGGTCGTGATTGCGTGTAAAGTAAGCCAAGCTAGTGTGTTGTGAAATATTCCTTTGATGATATATATAACATAAAAAAATATTACTCATAAAAATATTAGGTGTTACAACGTAATTGTAGAATTATATTCCTTTATGTAGACCCTAGGACCTACGTATTGTTAAAAAATCACAAGAAAATTTTTCATTTTAAAATAAAAATACACTTAGTTTTTTATAAAATTGGGTTTGAAAAATATTAATGTTACAATTATCCTTCTATAATATGTTATTTTCCTCAATAATTATCTTTTGAGTTATTTTTTAAAGACTTCAATTGAAAAAAATATTTTCACAAATTATCAATACCATGTTTTATTCTGTACCCTTCCATGTCTCCATATGATATGAGTAAGTATAACTATCCTTCCCAAAATTCAATCACCTATCATCTTTATGGTTTTAATTTTTTATTTGATGTATTCATAACCAAATAAATATCCCCCATGTGCATTTGTTCCATGTACTAAATAAATAAGTCTTTATGGGTGGGAAATCCATTGTGGGTATATGTCATAATGTTCGGGAATGTGTGTATGGTTTGTGTGTTTTTTATGTTATTATAATCCCAAGAACATAATATAAATAATATTTTCACTCTCTATAACATGCATAGGATAATTCATGTATATATAGAGGTGATATATGTGGAACACATCATGCATAACGATGTGATATTGAATACGAAATAAACAATAAACCACAAACCATGTATTCTTGAAATCTCAAACATTCTAAAATATCATGGTCTTGGTTTTCCTTCCATATACAACATTCTATTTCTTTAATGGATGAGTCACCCATAAAAAATATATGTAATAAATAGAAAACCCAAAATTTCACCTCTTCCAACCGAAATATGAAATTATACTACATTGAGAGCTGTATAACTATTTCTAGATCTACAAAAATTATTCTGAGGTCTCCTAAACCAATTTCAGTCCCATAGCATTGGCTCTTCCATCCTCATTCCAGCATAGATATGAGTGACATGTTCAACCATTCAAATCTTCATAGTGTGTCATATAATTCATATGCTGAAAGCTATTATTAGAAAAAATGTACTAAGTTAATACTATTATCCAATTATTGATTAAATTCATATGATGTAGGATCAATATATATCCTCTAGTATATGAATCATCCATAAAGATAGTCAAACTCTATATGGGTGATATGATGTTCCCAATCTCAACTGAGTCAAAATATCCTTCTGCAAGACTGTCTATAATTGAAATGTGAAATGTATATCTCTATATGAAACAATTATAAAATATTCTCTATTCATATTAAAAATACCTTAATCTTGTAACATTCCCAACACATCAGTTTAATGATTATCCAATATCATCATAAAGTGGGAAACATTATTCAACTAATTTTCAATCCCCCATACAACATCATTATGCATTATGCTCCTAGGTATCCCTATAACAAATTCCATGTTGAAATCAGTCCACTTACACATGGTAATTGGGAGGGTATAGAGTGAACCACTAGGATTTTTTTTCTCCACCATTGCTTCGGGATATGTAAATATTATCAAAATAGAAATATCCATAATTATATGTCACCCTAAAAATATAATTTTTATGTCTTAGTACATCATTGTTTACCCAGGATTCACATTCCCATGAGAGGTATGGGAATAAAGCATATGTTATTACCAATTTTATGTTGAAAATGATACCCGACCTTGAATATAATATACATTTTCATAATTGTCTATGGACCAACTCAGTATTGGATCACTCTCCTCCAACCACTGTCACAACACTTTACATGTGGGATATAGCTTATGTATTTCAATTACATAGTCCACTACAGTTGAAATGATAACTAATGGTACACATTTCATTTTTTGTCACTCCTCATTCACATTCATCCTCCAATTGGAATAAAAACACATCATACACAACTATTTCAATGATGGTCACTATCAAATATCATATTCACCTAACATTTCCTATTGATATCATCCACCATAATGTTTCTATAATATAGTGTATTTGTCAGCTTGATGTAAACTATCCATAGGTACTCCAAAAATCACAAATAACTCATTTCTATATCCATAAGTGATAAGATAAAATTCATATTACTATCATCCATAAGACAAGAAAACTATGTCTAATGATATATTTTCACCAAAACCATAATCTGTGGAAAAAATATAATAGTTCATTATCATGGGTATGGTAATTTAACTCATGTGTTCTCATAATGTTAGACCTTTAAGAAACAATGTGGTTTTCCTTCATAAGCAAAGCTCATAATCCAACACCTAAGGAATAATAAAAATACACCATATTCCCCAACCATGATTTTTTTAATTTTAACACTACTTATTTCCCCAGACACATCTATATATTGATTAATTTCTATTACAAATAATTTTACCAATAGTTAACCATCAATTTATTGTTTAGGGAATTCATTAGGACATCCAAATATGAGAATTACATAATGAAACATCATTAGTACCAAACTAATCCTTGGAATATACTAATATTAAATATAATATGTGGGAAATGACCATGAATAACCACCCCAACCATTTCTCAGTATATAAAATTTATTCCATACAACAACACATTCCATAAAAATTATAACTATTTAATTGAAAAGAAATGTTTGTTCATTTTATCATAATGATTTAGCTCTCAATGGGTACACAATACATTATTATGGTGCATAATATATAGATCTGGTATCAGTGAATAGATGAGGATGTCATCAAGGTCTACCATAATGTTCAATAAAAGAAATAGTTGAATGATATTTTTCATAAGGGTCATCAATACCTTTGTAGAATTCATTAAACAAAACCCCATAACCATGAACTCATATATAAAATACATACTCGTAAATTATATCTTTTTAATATATTCATGTCTTAGAAGAAGATAATTTTGCTATATCATAGTTCAATCATGGAAAACTATGTATCTTCATACATCTAATCGAATATATCATCAATCCTAAGAAAATCGTATATTTTCATTACCATTACCTGCTCCAATATACTGTAATTGAAATAGAATATAATAATCCCACACTCTTTTTTTGATAAAAAAACTAGAAGATAATAAAGACTTGTTCCTAATCTAAATATTCCTTATTCCCAATGTTATCGGGTTTAATCATGTGTTCCATAAACTTATATTGTATAAAATGATAAAGAAGAATTGACATAGGCTTATTCCCAAGATTGAGTTGTATATTTATATATATATATATATATATATATAAAGATATATTATTAAATTCAGTTATACAGAACCGTCCTAATATATATCTAGAAAAATAGATTGTGTTGTGTGGGTAAAAACGTATCCTAAAGAATGATCTAAGGACATATGATTCACCATAATAGCTTCATTCTAACTCAAATCTAGAAGTACTATTACTGATTTATACTACAAATCACTAATCATTAAAAAATTTAACCATAAGTGAGGTAAAGGATAAACATATCTGATCAAATTATATCCATTAATGATATCTCATAAGTATATCCATTATAAAGATGTCCTCAAACATTTTTCATTTCTAGGATAATGAAATCCTACAACTCCCCCTGGACACAAACTATCATAGAACAGTCTAGACACCTATGATAAAGGAATACTTTTTCCCTAATTCTTGTTCAACATAATGAATATCTAAATATATTCATACCTTTAATCCAAGGAAAACAACCAAATTATTCTATATAAAATATTAGGATTCGCTAGTGTCAACCATAACAGTAGATGTGGAATAGGTGATCAAATATTATACATTAACACTTATATATTCCATCACTGCCATAATCTAGATCATGATATATTAAAAAATATTATATTTTCCCATCTCCATGGCATTTTCCATAATTAATTGATGTTTTTGGGTTCTCCATCCTCTGATGAGGTTGTCCAACCCGCCTTTCTTGTGTATCTTGATCCTCTTATAGAAATTCTTCAATGAAAAAATCTTTATATGTATATCCTTTAATCATTATTGGTACTTAGAAAATGGATACATATAGATATTAAAAAGACACCCAATTTTACAACAATTGAACCACCTTATAAATTCAGCTCCCCTTCATGATATTATGTGTGTCCTTTTTTGAACTGTCTTCCAACTACCATACTTGTTATGATCATCATTCGTGTTCTTATTACTAGGATATGCCCTCATAGTAGTGAGAGTATGCTTAGCCACTATATTATATGGGATATAAGTTTTCATTATACCATGTCATCTGATAGGTGTTTCTGGATTTTCCATTCTATTCATAACACCTCCATGTTATATGTGAGAATAAATCTCCTAACCATCAATTTGATCTAATTATAGAGGCATATATCAGTCAATCATGAATTTGTGGCCTCTTTAATATACATAATATGGGTGTTGTGTATCATCATCATGAAAAGTGTATAATATGAAGAATCATACATTTATCCATATATTAAATCCTTTAACTCATGGAAACAGACTATATTCAATGTGTATGTTAAATAATTTTTTCTGAGTATCTCCATGATGGTTTCCCTTATTTAATACTCTCATAATTAGTCATAATTTATTATAGTATAGAATCTGTGTGAAGGTCCCTAGTAGTTTGAGGTTTCCTATACCACAAGGCCATCAGTAAGAGTCTTGAGTAGATGAAAAATAATATCATTGACAGAAATGTTGGCATGTACATCTTAAATTCCCATAGTAAAATTAATTTCCAATATATGATGGAGGCAGAATCCTTAATAATGATCATTAATGGTTTTCGAAATGATTTTACCTTAATGATAAAAATTTGAAAAAATCCTATAAAAACCCATTATGTAGTCTGAAAAACCATATTTGGTAACAAATAATTCTGGGGTGCATCCTCTATCACCACTCGTGGTGGTATATGAACATCCTACCTAAAAATAAAATCATCAGATACATCTTCTCTGATTTCTATCAAAATTCACCGAAGTTTAATTTATGACTTCCAAATAAATTTATCTATGTATCTAATGAATTTAATTATTATTTGATAATAATCAGTTAATGGGATAATAAGAAGTTTTTCAAAAGAGGGTTACCATAACCAAATGTATATCACTCGGAGCACTTTCAATTATTGAAGCAATGATCTCTATACATGCACAATATCCATATACATATACATATATCAAAAGTGAATAATATGATTAGTAATTATGATTCTAGTAAAATTATATAATAAAAACAAGGATATAAAACAGATGTTCAATAATCAAATCATTGAATATATAAATTATCTATTTTGAAATAACTATCATTATCCTATATGACATGTGATCCAACATGAAAATCATTATGTATAACCTACCAAAATCCCATAAAATGTATTAATGGTCATATCATAAGTACCCCAGAGGTTTTTTATACACGATATAATATGGAACATGGAATCTCCCAGATGTGAGATTCATACAACAAATCCCCTTTCTACCATTTCAATGAATAATAAAATGAAAATAAACAATACTCAACTTTTGATATAATTTTTTTATGGCCTAGTCTAAATAAACAAGTCATATTATTAGTTCTATATATAATATTGTGTTCCTGCCCTTACGCAAGTGGTTGTTGACATTAAATGATATTTTGAAGTCCATTAGTATGTAGACTGTAACTTTAGTATATAAATAAATAATTACATTAATACCACATATAAAAAAATAGAATAAATAAGTAATGAATTAAAAAATGACATGATTAATTTATAAATTCATGGAGAATTATATAAGAAGGTATCATACTGATGATAGTGAAAATTTTGATGATAAAAGATTTTAACTAAATAATCACTGAAGAATTTATCTACATATTATCCTACTACAACCTCTAATAGTAGTGATCAAAATCCAATCACCCAAATATTGGGGCCTTCACCTTTATGGTATCATTGATCATGAAGTCTACAAGACCATCGTGATACCTAATAACGATGTGATTAAAAACTTTTTTGATATCCCAAATTCATCCTGAACATGAATTCTTAGGCATAAGTTGTTATTTAATGATGTAACATAAAATTTATAGTAAATTTTTTCAAAATAGTATTCTAGTAATCATTCACTAACCTCGGTGAAAAAAAAAACATTGAACCCTCCTATCACGACCCCCTACCACCAAAGGTGCCCCTCCTCACGTGGAAATGGTGAAAGTGGGATAATGACCCCCGAATTCTGCATCTAGTAGGCCCCGGAGTGGAGACTAGCACCATGGGTATGAGTTTTCTCAAATTTGGGAGGCATTACCCTTTTTATTTTTTATGATCGTGAAATAAGAAAAGTCAACTACCAAAAAGGAAAAGATAAAGTGTACAGAAATAAACCCAAACCAATCCCACATGCATGTTTAAAAAATTATGAAACAAAGAACAAGTACAAAGAAACTCAAAAGTACAATACCAAAAGAAACAACAGTACAGCAACTGCAACAACTCCAACTTTTCCGACTAGTAGGGTCCCGCACGGCCCTGGTAGTCCTCCTGGAAACCTGAGAGTAAATGTAGTGTGAGAATACAAGTTTACTCAGTAGGGAAACCTAACGCTCTCTTGCACAGGTGTGGAGGCATCCTAATGTCCCGTGAGAACAACAAAATAAACCATCCTTACAAGGAAATCTATCCACCCAACCTCACCAGCAACGCTCACCCAAAACACATAACAACATATAGTAGTATATAAGAACAAGAGTATTGGGTACACTACACCATTTCCCACTAGTTAGCTACTCTTCCTAACTGAGAATGTTCTGATGCTACCACACTCTTCTCGGCCGCACACACCTGGGCCTCAAGAACCACATATCCCGCCCGCACACACCTGGGCCTCACAACCACAATCACATCCCCGCATGAACTCACCTGGGCCTCAGAACCACATATCCCGCCCGCAAACACCTGGGCCTCACAACCACATATTCCGCCTGCACACACCTGGGCCTCACAACCACAATCACATCCCCGCCCAAACACACCTGGGCCTCACAACTACATATCTCACCCGCATACACCTGGGCCTCACAACCACATATCCACCACTGTATCACAAAACAAGGCTCGTGCCACATCATCACCCCTTTAATATCATTTACCGCAGCCCCGTTTCCCATCCTATTCGTAAAAACTCAGGATCCACCCTCCCTTTCACACACCACATAACAAAGCCAACACCCACATGTTTGTTATACCATTTTGTTCAACTGGGGTGATAACACAAGGGTTCCAAATTTTAAATCAGCCAACTTTACGTGATTAACCGAATTCTTCATTCCACACTGTTCCATCCACAAAACGGTCCAGAAAGATAGGGCAACATTTAATTGCTCAAGCAAAAGCCCCAACGACCGTGATTTTCAGTAGGCATAAGCCTATTCAATTATCAAAATAACAATATGATAAATAAAGATAATCATAATAACATCCCCATCCCCGTTTGTTAATCCAGTTATTATCTTTATTTATTGGTTCAACTGTATCTCACGAAAACAAGAGCATACCCACCCCACATGATGCACAATAAGAGAGAGACGAAGGTAAGATCTCTACCTCAATAGGTTATAATCACAGTGCTCCCCCGGATCAGCTTTAGAAGACGTCCGTCAGCGTCTGTCACTTCTATTAAACCCGGAAAAACCTCCTCGAGTGGAATATGGGAAGGAAAGGCAGAAGGGAAAACAACAGATCCAAGCTCAGAAGTTCTGCCTCGTCGTTATGATCTCGTGGCCACTGACGGATCGTAAATCGGAGCTCAGACGAAGAAGTTATGGAGGAAAGGATCTTTGGAGTCTCTTGGGAGAGCTCTGCTCATATGAGAGGGGAGGAGAAGAGTGATTTGAAAAGGAGAGGCCCCGTCCTTTTATAGGTGAGAAAAAAAAGTACACGGCATATACTTTATAGTACACGGCGTGTACTCGGCCATTTCACACGGTCTCCATGCGGCTTCCAACATGTAATTCAACAGGTCACACGATCGTTGACTAGTCAACACACGGTTTGAGGGTAACGCTTATGCGGGACAGAACTAAATGGCGGGTAGTATGGGCTACATGGCATGTACTCATTTATTTTACGCGGCAAGTACACAGCCTCCACATGGCACATGACAATTGACTGGTCAACACACGGTTTGAGGGTAATGCGTATGTGGGGAGGAACTACATAGCGTGTAGTATGGGCTACACGGAGTGTACTCATTTATTTCACATGGCAAAGACACGGCTTCAACACGGGGTATACCCGGTAAGGTGGTACACGGAATGTACTCACAGTACATGGTGTGTAGTTACAAAATTTTGAAAAGTGTGGGAAAAGTCCATTCTACCCCCCATAACACTTCATGACCCGCTTTTCGACAAAGGAATGGGCTGGAGAGGTCCAGGCCATTACATCAGATACCTATTAAAAC
Source organism: Viscum album (assembly GCA_963277665.1). Lineage (NCBI taxonomy): Eukaryota > Viridiplantae > Streptophyta > Magnoliopsida > Santalales > Viscaceae > Viscum > Viscum album. The sequence continues at coordinate 446,442,589 of OY728147.1, forward strand.
ATTCTCATCCCTGAGAATTCAGAAACCAACCCAGAGGAACACAACAAGATACCTCTTAGTGTTATCGTTATAACAGGAACCCAACCAACAACCCTAATCATATGTGATAGGAATTCCCTCTCCTATGTCGAGATATTATCCGCTTTAGGCGGAACTGACTCGCCTGCATGGGTTTAATCACAACCGCATTAATGCGTCTAGAGTAAGAATTGGGTCTTCCCACTTCTATATATTAGGATTTTTCAACTTACGCTGCCCCCAAAACCATACAACCAACACACTGTCCGAACACGTGGCTTGGGGAAATTCCTTCTCCCATGTCAAGATATTATCTTCTTTAGGCAGCACTGACTCGCCCGCACGGGTTCTATCGAATCCGCATTAATGCATGTCGATTAAGGATCAGGTTTTTCCTTTTCCCACATGTCTGGACACATTACACACTTCCAGCGAACAAGGAAATAAAACCTCTCACAACCAACAAGCCAAGAATTCCAAATATCAAAGGTACAGAGCATAACATCAAAACAAATCTCAGCAGAACCAAGAAAAACACAAGTCAAAAAAACTCCGTGTACTGAGCGTGCATCTAAGCCTCCCGCTTCCAAGTTCTCTCCTCGAGGGCACCATGCCTCCACGACACATGAACCAAGGTGATGGTTCATCCATGGAGCACCTTCTATTTACGATCCTCGATTCTGACTGGTCGTTCCTCGAAGTTTGTGTCATCTCCCATATATAACTCTCCCAAATCAATAACGTGAGAGTCGTCATGTAAGTACCGATGAAGATGGGCGACGTGGAAGACGTCACGAACCTTCTCCAACTGAGGTGACAGGGCCAGCTGATATGCCACCTCTCCGACTCTCCTTAGCACCTCGAAAGGTCCGATGAACCTAGGGGAGAGCTTACTCCCCTTCCCAAACCTTCACTGCCCCCGTCGAGGGGAAACCTTGAATAACACATGATCTCCTACCTCGAACTCCAAGGGCCTCCTTCGACGATCAGCATAAGACTTCTGTCGGTCCTGAGCCACAGTCATCCTCTCACGCACAAGCTGGACTTTCTCTATGGTGCTATATACTACCTCAGGCCCAAGAGCACCTGTCTCACCAACCTCTTCCCAACAAATGGGTGAACGACATGGCCTTCCATACAAAGCCTCAAACGGTGCCATGCCAATAGTAGAGTGGAAGATTTTGTTGTAGGAAAACTCTACTAAAGGTAAGTGCCACACCCATTATAACGACCCATACTTTACATACATTGTTAATACTTCAAAATTGAAGTACACTTATTAAAACATATGACAAAACCACAACGGACCGTATAGGTATAGTGTCTTTAGAAACTGGGAAACATAAACAACTGGTTCATAAATCTTCTACAGTGTCTCCCATTTATTTCATCATATCTAGGGTCCCTTTTAGCATATTCTACTTAATATCCATCTTCCTGACCTGGGTAAAAGAAAACATAAAAGGGTGAGCTCAAATGCTCAACAAGGGAAAATAAAGGAAATAAAAATCATATTATATCATTTTGAAAATCATAACCTGCATAAGAGATCATAATATCTTAACATGGAACAAATCATAGAAGTGAAAATGAGAGCCCCATAATCATGACATGAAACTTGAAACTTTGTGGCATGCACACATAATCATGGAAAATCATTTCTTGTTGGTCATGACTCATTTTCCAAGACTATCTTAGTGGGCAAAGTCCCTTTCTGAACCGAGTCACCCTCGTTCCAGTCCTATTTCACTGAACCGGTATAACCTACCGTTCCAGCCATGTCTATCTCATGAGATATAAATCTTTACCCAATGCATTGGAGGTAGATATAGGTCCCACCCATCTTATAATGAATCCTTTCTTATGTGTGCCACATAATCATAAATCATACATCATCGCATAACACATGTAACAAAAATGGGATTCTTGAAACATCATGACATTATAAAACAAATCATATAAGGTAAATGACTTCATGAAAATAATTCCCTCACAACATAATCAAATCAATGTAATAATAGGGATAAAAACAGAACCCGTTACTACCTTAGATGGAAAATAATTTTGATAAAACACTTGAACTCCATTCTTGAGGAAAATATCCTTTCTTCTTCAAAAACACTTTTCTTTTCTTAACATGTCATGCAATTATAAAATAAAAGAAGTTGATTAAAAATAAACTTGAAAACTTGTAAAGGAAGCTTCTTGGAAATAATGTTTTAAGAATCCATTCATGCCGTATAAGTTAAAAAAACATTCTTCGTACTTTTGTCGGAACAATCAAAAGGTACCTCGTACGAAAAACGACAAAAGATTCCTTTCATACATATTACTAAAAACTCACCGAAGGGTAAAAATGGATTTAAACAATTGTAGGTGGATGGAAATAATATTACATATTGATGAAACATGGATGTGGATGATAAAATACACCCCAGTAAATACTTATGAATAAACAATCTTGGATAAAAATGAGATTGTGATATTTCCCTTACCTTAGGTCCGATTTTCTTTGTATGTGTCCGAAGCTCATCTTCTTTGGAACGCTTCTTTGAATCCTCCACTTAGGGAACTAAGATTGGTCTTTGAAGAAGACCAGGACCTCTAGGATTATTCTAGGGAAGTGGAGAGGAGAAAATGGCAGGAGTTGGCCGAGCTTGAGTGCTCAAATTGGTGTGAGGAGGAGGGGGAGGAGGTGCCCTTTTATAAGGGAGGAGAGGGGCACCTTAGGAATATCTCAAAATATTATTTTATATTAAAGTCAAAATCGGTTTATAATGGTTCCAAAGGGTCTTATTTCGAAGCTAAAGTGGGGATGGGTCGAAATCCTATCAACCAATAGGATTTAGACAAGTTTAGGTTATTATTTTAACCTTATCAATTAGATTTAACTCTAAGTTAAATAATTTAACTTTTACCGTGTCTTTTTGTTTTCTTACACTATATGGTTAATACACTTACTATAACATGCCAAACGAGCCCCAAATTATTTATTATTAATATATATATCCTTATCTAAGTCATTTGGCCGAACCTTAGATTTTTTAGGAATAAAATAACAATTAGTAATATAATATTTGATTTAAAAACTATTTTGTGTCAATTTTGACACTATTTGATATATGATTTTTGTGAAAGTCATAACAGAATTATATGTTCGAACCAAATTGATTAAATCAACACTGATATATCATAGTAACCTAGAAAATTAGTGGAATTCATAAAAAGTCTCAAATTACATTTATTTTGGTGTTTATAACATCAATTATGTCAATATTTCATTAATAAGATTATTACTGCATCATCATTGTGTCATAAATAAATTAAATTATTTAATGTCTAAAAATTATAAATAAAATATCATTATGTAGGAAATATTTTTTGCTTTCTATTGAATTTTTATAGTCTAATTTATCTTATGTATAACCCCATATTAAAAATGTTTTAGTTATTAAACTTTGATTTTAACTATTTTAACTATTCATTAAATAAAATAATATTAAATGTCATAATCTAATCCAAGTGGACCTAAATTGTCATATTATATTCATAAGGTTGTTTTTGGTCGAATTACACTTATCCAATAGAATTAGGACATGTGTTAGGGTAATAGTAATATCATATTTACCCTTAGTTACCATATTTACTTTTAACCGTGGTAAAAAAAAGTAAAAAGTTACTATTCACCAAAAAATTATTTTCATCTCATTCAACCACATTTTAGTCCTTGATATTAACCGTGTCTCTCGGATTTTCGAAATTCCATTCACAGAAGCGGTAAAATTATGTTTTATGCAAAATTCAGTTTTTAACCTACCACTTAGTGGTTTCACTATTCATCAAAAATTGAAAGTTTTCAGAAAAATACCAAAATTTCACCCTAGGCTAATTTCGGTATTCCGAATCCAAAAATGAAGTCCATTTTGAAAGATAAAATTTATAAAATTTCAAAAAGTGGTTATTACTATTCATAACGGCTAGTTTTAATAATATTGTAATAGCATATCGTTGTTTAGTGAAACTCGGTATTGCGTACGACGCAAGCTATCGAGGAAGGTCACGATTTCGTGTAAAGCAAGCCAAGCAAGTGTTGTGTAGAAAAAGATTCCTTTGATGATTTATATAACATAAAAGTCTCGGGTGTTACATTGTACCCCCCTTAAAAAGAATTTCGCCCTCAAAATCCGTCACTTTGTAACAAACAGATGAGGATACTTCTCCCTCATCATATCCTCAAGCTCCCATGTAGCTTCTTCAAGTTGGTGGTTCCTCCATAAAACTTTCACCAATCGAGTGGTCTTGTTTCGTAGGACTTTTTCGCTACGATCCAGAATCTCTATCGGTTGTTCTTCATAAGAAAGATCTTGCTCCAGCGGTACAACTTCTGAGCTGAGTACATGTGAAGGATCAGGTATGTACTTTCTCAGGAGAGATACATGGAACACATCATGAACTTGAGAGAGATTCGGTGGAAGCGCCAATCGGTAAGCTACCTTTCCAACACGATCCAGTATTTCGAAAGGACCGATATATCTAGGGCTCAACTTCCCCTTCTTTCCAAATCTCATAACCCTCTTCGAGGGAGATATTCGTAAGAACACTTTATCACCGACTTCAAACTCTAGGTCTTTTCTTCGGTTGTCGGCATAACTTTTCTGTCGACTCAGAGCTGCTCTTATGTGTTGTTGAATAGATCTGACCTTGTCTGCCATTTCATCAACGAGATCAGGTCCTAATAGCTTTCTTTCCCCAACTTCATCCCAGCAAGTTGGAGTCCTGCATTTCTTTCCATAGAGAGCTTCATAAGGAGCCATCTGAATACTGGAGTGAAAGCTATTATTATAAGAAAATTCCACCAAAGGTAGGTGTTGATCCCAACCTCCTTTGAAATCCATAGAGCAAGCTCTCAACATATCTTCTAGGGTTTGAATTGTTCTCTCAGACTGACCGTCTGTCTGAGGATGATAAGCAGTGCTGAAACTCAACTTTGTATCCAGAGTATGCTGAAGACTTCGCCAGAACTTTGAGGTAAATCTCGGATCCCGATCAGATATAATAGAAAGTGGTACTCCATGCAATCTTACCACTTCCTTTACATATATCCTGGCAAGCTGATCTAGAGAGAAATCCTCTCTAATAGCAATGAAGTGTGCAGAATTTGTAAGACGATCAACTATGACCCAAATAGCATTATTGCCTTTGGATGTTTTAGGAAGTCCTGTGACAAAGTCCATAGTGATGTTTTCCCATTTCCATTCGGGTATGGGTAATGGTTGTAACATCCCCTTAGACTGTTGTCTCTCAGCATTAACTTGTTGACAAACCAAGCATCGAGAGACATATTCAGCAACATCTCTTTTCATGCCATCCCACCAGAAGTAATCTTTCAGGTCCCTATACATCATCGTGATTCCAGGATGAATAGAGAATGAAGAACTATGAGCCTCATCCAGCAGCTCCTTCTTTAATTCAGGGATGGGAGGAACACAAACCCGATTCCTGAACTTTATTATCCCATCACAATCAAGGTTTAATTCAGGAACATTTCTCACCTTCTTTTGTAACTCGACATCTTCTTTATGTGCCTCTTTAATCTTCACATGTATAGATGGTTGAACATTCATTTGATAAAGATAAGATTTTTCCCCTTCCATTATAATTCCAAGATCCATCCTTTGTAAATCCATAAATATTGGATCTTTTGTGATCCTCATCATGGATAAACTAGCATGGTCTTGTCGACTTAATGCATCTGCCACCTTGTTTGCTTTTCCAGGGTGGTAATGGATTGAGCAGTCATAATCCTTAATCAGCTCCAACCATCTTCATTGACGCATATTCAGCTCCTTTTGTGTGAAAATATACTTTAAACTTTTATGATCAGTATAAATATCACACCTTTCACCATAAAGGTAATGCCTCCAAATCTTTAATGCAAAGATTACCGCAGCCAACTCCAAATCATGTGTTGGGTAATTTTTCTCATGGATTTTCAACTGTCGTGAGGCATAAGCTATCACCATATCATTTTGCATAAGAACACACCCCAATCCCTTCTTGGATGCATCACTGTAGATCACAAACCTTTCTCCACTACAAGGCAGTGTGAGAACAGGTGCACTGGATAACCTTCTTTTCAACTCCTTTAAATTCTCTTCACATTCCTCTGTCCAAACAAACTTAACTCCTTTCTGAGTCAACTTGGTGAGTGGATTAGATAATCGTGAAAAATCCTTTACAAAACGTCGATAATATCCAGCCAAACCAAGAAAACTTCGGATCTCAGTTACTGTTGTTGGTCTCGACCATCTTTCGATAACCTCTGTTTTTGCTGGATCCACAGATATCCCCTCTTTTGAGATTATGTGACCCAAAAATGCAACTTTTTGAAGCCAAAATTCACACTTGGTAAATTTGGCATAAAGCTTCTCCTTTCTCAGGGCCTTCAATATAATTCTCAAGTGATCTTCATGCTCTTCCTTGCTCTTTGAATAGACAAGAATATCGTCTATAAAGAATACCACAAATTGATCAAGATAGTCTCTAAAGACTCTATTCATTAGATCCATGAAGATAGTAGGGGCATTAGTAAGACCAAGTGGCATCACTATAAATTCATAGTGCCCATACCTTGTACGGAAAGTCGTCTTTGGTATATCCTCCCTTTTGACCCTTAATTGATGATACCCTGAACGAAGATCAATCTTGGAAAAGTATTGAGCTCCGCGTAGTTGGTCAAATAAGTCATCAATGCGTGGTAGAGGATATTTGTTCTTGATAGTGATCTTGTTATGTTCTCGATAATCAATGCAGAGTCTCATTGATCCATCTTTCTTCTTAACAAATAGAACAGGTGCTCCCCAAGGTGATGCACTAGGGCGTATGAATCCGTTATCAAGATTCTCTTGGAGTTGCTTCTTCAATTCCTGCAACTCAATTGGGGCCATTCTATAAGGTGTCTTTGAAATAGGCAAAGCACCCGGTACGAGTTCTATTGAAAACTCAACTTCACGATTTGGTGGAAGACCCGGTAATTCCTCCGGAAAGACATCATCAAACTCCCGTACTATGGGCATATTCTTAATTGTGAGTTTCTCACCAACCATTTGAGATAAATAACCTTCATTTAGTGGAATCAAGACCCATAAGATGGAAGAAATTTCCACTGGAAGGTTATATTAATCCTTGCATTGATAGACGATCATAGATTGATCTGGAATATGAAATGTGACTTACCTTCTTTGGAAATTGATATGAGCTCCGTATAAAGAAATCCAATCCATGCCAAGAATCACATCAAATTTCACTATAGGAAGGATCACAAGATTTGCAGGAATCACTTTCCCACAAACTTCGATCGGAGAAGAATTATAAACTTTTGATGCGATTGAAGTGCCATTAGGTGTTGTCACAGCTAACTCAACATCTAATTGTTGAGGTAATACGGTGATACCCTTAGAAAATTCTTCAGAAATAAAAGAGTGGGTGGATCCAGAATCAAATAAAACATTTGCTACATTAGAGTGGATGGTAAGTGTACCTTTCACCACTTCGTTATCGTACTCCACATCGCTGATAGAAATTGCATGTGACTTTCCGTTGTCTTTAGCCTTAAGAGTTTGTTGACGTCGACCATCATCATCAACCCTTGGATTTGGGAATTGATTGGCATAATGCCCCATCTCCTTGCACTTGAAACATTGAAGTGTAGTAGGTTCATTCTTTGTATCCCTTCCTTTGTTTGCATCATTAGACATCTTCTTCCCATTATCGCGAAATTCAAATGCCCGATGACCTTCCTTTCCACATTTGATACATTTACTTGTCCCTTTAAGACAACTCCCTCCATGTTTCTTTCCACACTTTAAGCATAAGGGAAAGCTCATCTTCTTTTCAGTGTGCTCTTTAGATTTTCCTTTGAATTCTATTTTCCTCTTCTTATCAAGCCCATATGACTGATGGGTTACTCCAATCTTCATCTCGACTTTGAGAGCACATCGAACGATTTCCTCGTAGCTATTGAAGTCCCTTATGGCTAACGCCCTTCGAAGAGTTGGTTTTAAGCCACTAAAGAATCGATCGATCTTACTCTAAGGTTGGATAATAATACCAGAAGCGTACCTTGCAAGTCTTGTAAAATTTGCTTCATAGGTACCAACAGATTCATCATCCCTTTGCTTCAGTTCAAGAAACTCTTTCTCCATCTTTGTTCGGAGAATACGAGGGAAGTACTTATTGAAAAATAAGTTCTTGAACTCGTCCCATTCCATGGACTCAATTTCATCCCTTTGCCTCGTATTCTTAATAAGATTCCACCATTGATCAGCATCTCCTTCCAAACGATACACTGCTAGGATGACTTTATCCTGTTCAGAACATTGAAGAACTGAAAATATCTTTTCAGTAGTACTAATCCATTGTTCAGCAACTAATGGATCAGTAGTCCCGCTGAAAGAAGGTGGACGCTGCCTCATGAAGGATTCAACAGAATGTTGCTCCTTCCTTTGCTCGTTTGGAAGTCCTGCATGATTCATAGCTTGAGAAAGTTGTGTGAGCATGGCTACAAGATTTTTCATTCCAGCTCCCATATCGTTTGGTTGCTCAGGGGGACAATCATTGCATTGCCCATCGCATTCCGCATTAACACGGTTCCTTCGGGTTCCAGCCATTGACTAAAACCAAGAAGAATAGTGTGAGCAACACTAATTATAATAGGAAAACCACATAATTCAAGAATAAAATTTTCACGCTTAAGGTCTTATCCTAGGTTATTCATGGCCATTTCAAAAACACTATGATTGTGTTCTATGCTTAGACTTATCCTTAGTGTTCTTACTAAGGCTTTCACATCCTAGTTTCCAAAGGTTGACTATACCTTTCCTCTGATACCAACTATAACGACCCATACTTTACATACATTGTTAATACTTCAAAATTGAAGTACACTTATTACAACATATGACAAAACCACAAAGGACCGTATAGGTATAGTTTCTTTAGAAACTGGTAAACATAAACAACTGGTTCATAAATCTTCTACAGTGTCTCCCATTTATTTCATCATATCTAGGGTCCCTTTTAGCATATTCTACTTAATATCCATATTCCTGACCTGGGGAAAAGAAAACATAAAAGGGCGAGCCCAAATGCTCAGCAAGGGCAAATAAAGGAAATAAAAATCATATTATATCTTTTTGAAAATCATAACCTGCAAAAGAGATCATAATATCTTAACATGGAACAAATCATAGAAGTGAAAATGAGATCCCCATAATCATAACATGAAACTTGAAACTTTGTGGAATGCACACATAATCATGGAAAATCATTTCTTGTTAGTCATGACTCATTTGACAAGACTATCTTAGTGGACAAAGTCCCTTTCTGAACCGAGTCACCCTCGTTCCAGTCCTATTTCACTGAACCGGTATAACCTACCGTTCCAGCCATGTCTATCTCATGAGATATAAATCTTTACCCAATGCATTGGAGGGAGATATAGGTCCCACCCATCTTATAATGAATCCTTTCTTATGTGTGCCACATAATCATAAATCATACATCATCTCATAACACATGTAACAAAAATGGGATTCTTGAAACATCATGACATTATAAAACAAATCATATAAGGTAAATGACTTCATGAAAATAATTCCCTCAAAACATAATCAAATCAATGTAATAATAGGGATAAAAACATAACCCTTTACTACCTTAGATGGAAAATAATTTTTATAAAACACTTGAACTCCATTCTTGAGGAAAATATCCTTTCTTCTTCAAAAACACTTTTCTTTTCTTAACATGTCGTGCAATTATAAAATAAAAGAAGTTGATTAAAAATAAACTTGAAAACTTGTAAAGGAAGCTTCTTGGAAATAATGTTTTAAGAATCCATTCATGCCGTATAAGTTAAAAAAAACATTCTTCGTACTTTTGTCGGAAAAGTCAAAAGGTACCTCGTACGAAAAACGACAAAAGATTCCTTTCATACATATTACTAAAAACTCACCGAAGGGTAAAAATGGATTTAAACAATTGTAGGTGGATGGAAATAATATTACATATTGATGAAACATGGATGTGGATGATAAAATACACCCCAGTAAATACTTACGAATAAACAATCTTGGATAAAAATGAGATTGTGATATTTCCCTTACCTTAGGTCTGATTTGCTTTGTATGTGTCCGAAGCTCCTCTTCTTTGGAACGCTTCTTTGAATCCTCCACTTAGGGAACTAAGATTGGTCTTTGAAGAAGACCAGGACCTCTAGGATTATTCTAGGGAAGTGGATAGGAGAAAATGGCAGTGGTTGGCCGAGCTTGAGTGCTCAAATTGGTGTGAGGAGGAGGGGGAGGAGGTGCCCTTTTATAAGGGAGGAGAGAGGCACCTTAGGAATATCTCAAAATATTATTTTATATTAAAGTCAAAATCGGTTTATAATGGTTCCAAATGGTCTTATTTCGAAGCTAAAGTGGGGATGGGTCGAAATCCTATCAACCAATAGGATTTAGACAAGTTTAGGTTATTATTTTATCCTTATCAATTATATTTAACTCTAAGTTAAATAATTTAACTTTTACCGTGTCTTTTTGTTTTCTTACACTATATGGTTATTACACTTACTATAACATGCCAAACGAACCCCAAATTGTTTATTATTAATATATATATCCTTATCTAAGTCATTTGTCCGAACCTTAGATTTTTTAGGAATAAAATAACAATTAGTAATATAATATTTGATTTAAAAACTATTTTGTGTCAATTTTGGCACTATTTGATATATGATTTTTGTGAAAGTCATAACAGAATTATATGTTCAAACCAAATTGATTAAATCAACACTAATATATCATAGTAACCTAGAAAATTAGTGGAATTCATAAAAAGTCTCAAATTACATTTATTTTGTTGTTTATAACATCAATTATGTCAATATTTCATTAATAAGATAATTACTGCATCATCATTGTGTCATAAATAAATTAAATTATTTAATGTCTAAAAATTATAAATAAAATATAATTATGTAGGAAATCTTTTTATCTTTCTATTGAATATTTATAGTCGAATTTATCTTATGTATAACCCCATATTAAAAATGATTTATTTATTAAACATTGATTTCAACTATTTTAACTATTCATTAAATAAAATAATATTAAATGTCATAATCTAATCCAAGTGGACCTAAATTGTCATATTATATTAATAAGGTTGTTTTTGGTCGAATTACACTTATCCAATAGAATTAGGACATGTGTTAGGGTAATATTAATATCATATTTACCCTTAGTTACCCTATTTACTTTTAACCGTGGTAAAAAAAAGTAAAAAGTTACTATTCACCAAAAAATTATTTTCATCTCATTGAACCACATTTTAGTCCTTGATATTAACCGTGTCTCTCGGATTTTCGAAATTCCATTCACAGAAGCGGTAAAATTAAGTTTTATGAAAAATTCAGTTTTTAACCTACCACTTAGTGGTTTCACTATTCATCAAAAATTGAAAGTTTTCAGAAAAATACCAAAATTTCACCCTAGGCTAATTTCGGTATTCTGAATCCAAAAATGAAGTCCCTTTTGAAAGTCAAAATTTATAAAATTTCAAAAAGTGGTTATTACTATTCATAACGGCTAGTTTTAATAATATTTTAATAGCATATCGTTGTTTAGTGAAACTCGGTATTGCGTACGATGCAAGCTATCGAGGAAGGTCACGATTTCGTGTAAAGCAAGCCAAGCAAGTGTTGTGTAGAAAAAGATTCCTTTGATGATTTATATAACATAAAAGTCTCGGGTGTTACACCCATGATCCTCCGAAATCTAGAATGCATGCCCGTAGAATCTCCTCCAATGTCTGGATAGTCCGCTCGGTCTGCCCATCGTTCTGGGGGTGGAAAGTAGTGCTAAGGCGTAGCTGGGTGCCAAAACCATGTTGTAACCCCCTCCAGACTCGTGAGGTAAACTGAGTATCTCGATCTGAGATGATAGTCTTTGGAACTCCATGAAACCACACCACCTCGTCTACGTACCTCTGTGCTAAGGTAGTCACCGGACCCGACTCCTTAATTGCTAAGAAGTGAGCTGATTTTGTTAGTCGATCCCCCACTACACAGATAGCATCTGTGATTAAGTCCATTGGGATGTCTTCCCATTTCCACTCGGGGACATCTAATGGATGCAACAAACCACTTGGAACACGATGTTCAACTTTTACTTGCTGAAACACTACGCACATAGCCACAAACTCTGACACTACCTGTTTCACCCCGGGCCACCAAAACTATACCCTCAGGCCTCGGTACATTTTCGAAAATCCCGGATCCACCGCCAATGCCGAGCTATGGAACTCACGGATAACCCCCTCATGCATCGCCTCCGGAACAAACAAACTTCAATGAAAGAGAATCCAATGTCGGCTATCCTCTGACAATCCTTCTGGAGCATTCCCCTGATCGATACGATCCCGCATTACTTCCACCTCGGAGTCTCCCCACTGAGACTCTTCCACCTACTGCAGCATGGAGGACTGCACCGTCATCTGAAACAAACAGCCTCTAACATCTTCTACCCTTACATCCAAGTGCAAGGCAGCCAACTCTCCCATCGCTTTCCAAGAATCTGCGGATTCCCGAACCACTTCCTTATATGACTTCCTACTCAGGGCATCAGCCACAAAGTTTCCCTTACCTTCAGTGTAAGATACCTCGAAGTCATAGTATTGGAGAAACTCGACCCATCTCTGCTTCCGTAAGGTCAGGTCACGCTAGGAGAAGATATAACGTAATCTCTTGTGATCTGAGAAGACCACAAAGCACTCCCCAATGAGTTAATGTCGCCACAACATCAGTGCGAATACCACTGCTGAATGATCTAGGTCGTGGGTGGCATAGTTACACTTGTGAGGGCACAACTGCCTAGAACCATAACAGATCACACCCTTCTTCTGCATCAGTACGCACCCCAAACCAAGGATAGAAGAATCAAAAAACACCTCATACAACAACCCTTCCTCTGGAAACCCAAGTACTGGAGCACTGACCAACTTCTCCTTCAGGTAGTCGAAAGCTTCCTGGAACTGCTCGCTCCATAGAAAGACCTGGTTTTTCCTAGTCAAAGTAGTAAATGGAGCAGCAACTTGAGAGAAGTCTGAAACAAACCTCCGATAATAGCCTGCCAACCCCAGGAAACTACGAACTTCTGCCACGGTATTGGGTGCCACCCAAGAAACAACTGCCTCCACCTTCGACGAGTCCACTTAAACTCCATGCTAAGACACCATGTGCCCAAGGAAGTGTACTTCTTGCATCAAGAACATACACTACGACAATTTCCTATAATGCTGGTGGTTTCAAAGGACTTTCAAGACTGACCTGAGATGTTCAATGTGCTCCTCCTATGATCTTGAGTAGATCACAATGTCATCGATAAACACAATGACGAACCGGTCCAGAAGCTCTTGGAAGAAAAATTTCATAAGTCCCATGAACACAGCTGGTGCATTCATAACTCCAAATGGCATCACTACAAACTCAAAGTGCCCATACCTGCACCTAAAATATGTCTTTGAGATGTCACTGTCCTTTACCTTGAGTTGATGATATCCAGATCGCAGATCAATCTTAGAAAACAAACATACACCCCTCAGCTTGTCGAAGAGATCTTCTATCCTTGGAAAGGGGTAATGGTTCTTGACCGTTACCCGATTCATCCTTCGGTAGTCTATGCATAGTCTGAGACCACCAGCTTCCTTCTTCACGAACAAAACTGGAGCACCCCATGGTGACGCATTGGGTCGAACAAAACCCTTCTCCATCAGATCATCAATCTGAATCTGCAACTCCCGCAACTCCGAAGGTACCATCTGATAAGGGGCCATTGAAATCGGATGGGCACCAAGCTGTAAGTCTATACCGAACTCAACGTCACGTCATGGGGGGGGAGAGTCACAACCTCCTCGGGAAAAACACCAAGGAACTCCCCAAAAACCTCTGGAACATCCACCATCTCCGTATTAGCTGAAACCACTAATACCCCGCCTAGAAAGGAAAGGAGAGGCTTCATATGCCAGCTTCCCACCTAATAGCTCCTCTCGCCAACAAAAGCTACACATCGCCCATCCACGTTGGAGAACACGACTCTTCTTCGGAAGCAGTAGATAATGGAATTAACAGAAAATAGCTAGTCAATGCATAGGATGACATCGTAGGGCTGCATCTGTAGCAAAAATAGATCCCCACTAGATCGATGTGGTCCCAACATCAGCCCACCTCCCCGGAAAAAACGAAATATGCTGGTCGGACCTCCAACTGGTGTACTCAGCACCTGGGGTACGGAAAGTCTCTCTACGTATAGACCTAAATAATGGGCTAGATCGGGTGCAACAATGGAGTGCGAAGCCCCTGAATCAAAAAAAGCAGAAACAAGACTGCTAAACAAACAAATCGTACCTTGCACCACCTCTGGTCCTGCTAGAGCTGCCAACTCTATTGCGTGATACTGTCAATGCCCAGCTCCTCTGCCTCTCTGATGTCGACCACGTCCCCGACCACTCCCTGGTCGAGGTCCTTTAGGAGCACCCTGTGGTCGGCCTCCTCCTGCAAAGTCTGCCCTCGGAGTGGTAGGTTCCTTCTGATGCTGGAAGGGCCTCACCAGCAACGAGTGCTGTTGAGGCGGGTGCTGAACCTACCCACCTCCACCGTACTGAGCTCGGGTCAGGCACCGACTCTGGATGTGCCCAAAACCTCCACAAGAGAAACACATCAGTCCAGGGCTCGTGAAAAAGGGATGAAGACCTGAAGATCTGAACTAGAACTACTGGGGCCCGCTCCCCACTGGCCTGAATCTGGAAGGTCCCGTCGTAGGAGACCTGCTGCTGACTGCCTTCCCTTTCGACAAACCCGTCTGGATCCCCTCTCGTCATGCACATCCCTGCGAGTGAATCCTCTCTACAACCTCTTCCTTCTTCTGTACGGCCATGTACGTCGGAAGGGTGAAGGGGGTGCGAGCATACTGGAGCGAAGGATGAAGCGCCTCCTCCAAACATCTCGCCCGAGACTCCTCAACCGAAAAGAGATCCGGAGCAAAGCATAGGAGATCCTTGAACATGATCCCCATCTCTTGTACTGACATACTCCCCTACTGGAGGGAGAGTAACTCCTACCGCTTCTCCGCCTTGATCATGGAAGAAAGGAATTCCTCTTGGAACTCCTTCTCAAAGTCATCCCACAGAACCTATGCCTCTGTCCTCTCCCTGAGTTAGAGTGTCCACCACTGGCATGTCGCATCTCTCAGCTGACTGACTGCTAGGGGAACCCAGTACTCCCTCGTAGAACGGATCAAAGTAAAAGTGATCCCTAGCTCTTCAACCCACCCCTATTTCTCTATATCTGATGTACTACCCTCATGCTTCTTGAGGGTTTTTCGTTGGAAGGAACTGAGAGTCTTCTGCCACTCGCTATCTTCCTCCTCTTGGTCAATCCTCAACTGATCGACCGCCTGAATCTACTGGGCCTCGGCTGTCTGAGTCACTCAGGGATGAATTCTAGGTGCTATAGATGTACAGTAAACAAAGATCACCTAAGCCCAAGTAGCAAGGAAATTTCTCAAGGTTTCATTTTATCACTTTATTTCTTTCTGAGAACACCCAATTAAATTAAAACAAAATCATGATGATGCATGTACCTTCCCTAGGTTTTCCACCCTATAATCAATGTAGTCTCACTTGGTTGTTCAGTAGGCTCAGTGTCCTTTCATCGGATCACGGGGACCCTAAAATCCCGTGTCGTATCCAGTCTTTCCTGGCCTATGTCACACACCAAGATCAGCCAACACTGTCACCCTACCATCCCATGAAATCCTTATTGTTCTTGACTCTAGACTCCATCCTATCTCTCATCCATCAACTCTGATACCATTCTGTCATGACCCCCTCCCACCAAAGATGCAACTCCTAATATGGAAACGGTGAAAGGGGGTAGTGACCCCCAAGTCCCGCCTCCAGTAGGCCCCAAAGTGGCGACTAGCACCAAGGGTATGAGTTTTCTCAAATATGGGAGGCATTACCCTTTTAATTATTTAAGATCCAGAAATATGAAAAGTCAAATACCAAAAAGGAAAAGAACAAGTGTATAGAAATAAACCCAAACCAATCTCACATGCATGTTTAAACAATTATGAAACAAATTACAAGTACAATAAAGCTCAAAAGTAAAATACCAAAAGAAACAAAAGTACATCAACTGCAACAACTCCAACTGTCCCGACTATTAAGGGTCCCGCACGACCCTGGTTGTCCTCCTAGAAAACTGAATGTAAACGCAGGGTGAGCATACAAGTATAATCTGTAGGGAAACCTAAATCTCTCGTGCACAGGTGGGGAGACATCCTAATGTCCTGTGAGAACAACAGAGGAAACCAACCTAACAAGGAAA
Organism: Viscum album; assembly: GCA_963277665.1. NCBI lineage: Eukaryota > Viridiplantae > Streptophyta > Magnoliopsida > Santalales > Viscaceae > Viscum > Viscum album. Next base: position 446,459,054 of record OY728147.1, read on the forward strand.
TCTATCCACCCATCCTCACCAGCCACGCTCACCAAAATCACATAACAACAGGTAGTAGTATATAAGAACAAGTGTATTAGGTACCCCACACCATTTCCCACTATTTATATTCTATTCCAAATGGTGAACGTTCTAACGCTACCACAATCTTCCCACCCGCACACACCTAGTCCTCAAGAACCACATATCCCGCCCGCACACACTTGGGCCTCAAAACCACAATCACATCCCCGCCTGAACACACCTGGGCCTCACAACCACATATCCTGCCCGCAGACACCTGGGCCTCACAACCACATATCCCGCCCGCACACACCTGGGACTCAAAACCACATTCACATCCCCGTCCGAACACACTTGGGCCTCACAACCACATATCCTGCTCGCATACACCTGGGCCTCACAACCACATATCCACCACCCTATCACAAAATAGGGCCCATGCCACATCATCCCCCCTTTAATATCATTTACCACAGCCCCACTTCCCATCCTATTCGTAACAACTAAGGATCCACACCCCCCCCCCTTTACACACCACGTAACCATGCCAACACCCACATGTTCATTATTCCATTTTTTTCAACTGAGGTGATCACACAAGGGTTCCAGATTTTAAATCATCCAACTTTATGTGATTAACTAGATTCCACATTCCACAAATTTCCATCCACAAAATGGTCTATAAATATAGGGAAACATTTTATTGTGCATGAAATGGACCCCAACGACCGTGGTTTTTAGTAGGCATAATCCAATTCAATTCTCAACATAACAATAGGATAAATCAAGATAAACATAATAACTTCCCCATCCCCGTTCTTTAAGACAGTTATTATGTTTATTTATTGGTTCAACTGTATCTCACAGAAACAAGAGGATACCCACCCCGCATGATGCACAAAAAGAGAGAGATGAAGGTAAGATCCCTACCTCAACAGGTTCTGATCACAACGCTCCCCTGAATCAGATTTAGAAGACGTCCTTCGTTGTCTGTCACTTCTGTTAAACCTAAAAAAACCTCCTCGGGTGGAAGCTGGTAAGCAATGGCCGAATGGAAAACAACAGATCCAAGATCAGAAGTTTTTCCTCGTCATTACAATCCCGTGGCCACTAAAGGATCGTAAATCGGAGCTTGGACGAATATGTTACGGAGGAAAGAAGCTTTGGAGTCTCTCGGGAGATCTCTGCTCGAAGGAGAGGGGAGGAAAGGAGTGATTTGAAAAGTAAGAGAGGCCCCCTCCTTTTATATGCGAGAAAAACTAAAGTACACGGCATGTACTTTCTTGTACACAGTGTGTACTCGACCATTTCACACGATCTTCACACGGCTTGCAACACGGAATTCAATGCGGCACACAGTCATTGACTTGTCAACACATGGTTTGAGGGTAACGCGTACGCGGGAAGGAACTACACGGCGTGTAGTATGGGCTACACGATGTGTACTCATTTATTTCACATGGCAAGGACACTGCCTCAACACGGCAAATGGCCGTTGACTGGTCAACACACGGTTTGAGGGTAACTCCTACGCAGGGAGGAACTACACGGCATGTAGTATGGGCTACACGGCGTGTACTCATTTATTTCACTTGGAATAGACAAGGCTTCAACACGGGGTATACCTGGAAAGGTGGTACACGGCGTGTACTCACACTGCATGGCGTGTAGTTACAAAATTCTTGAAAAGTGTGGGAAAAGTCAATTCTACCCTCTAGAACACATCATGACCCTCTTTTCAAAAAAGGATTGGTCCAGAGAGGTCCGGGCCATTACACCTCTTGCACAGACTCAGTTCAACTGATGATGTCAATATCTATCACTAATGTCACAATAAGATCCAAAAATCCCTAAGTAGGATGAAACCTTATACCCATCAATCAAATTACCATAATCTAACATTAATGAGTTCTATATGTCACACTAATGGTGGTCATTAATGTAAATTCCTAATGCATCACCCTGATAGTTGTCATAATAATCCTATAAGGTTTTGTCCCACCTTCCACATTTGACGTATATGGATATTTATGTAACAACATTGATGAAATCTCAAATAATAGTCTATAAATGATGCTTTTTCCAACTCCCCAACATGGTATTCCCTCAAACAATCTATCCTTTCTATTATCCACCTCATACCATGAAAAAATCCATAGTCCATATAATTTTTGACATCACTAAACACCACATCAAGGATCATGTATGAAATAATAATTCATTTCTTCCTGTAAGGATGAAAACAATGCTTCTACATTTTATGAATTCCCACAACCAATATTTATCTTTTAATGGAAAGATATTTCATATCATGAACTGTCCCCACAAGGATATACAAACACAAGAACATGAAATAATAATTCATAAGGTGTTACATAGGCCAAAAAAATCATAGAGTCATATAATAGAGATTGTTCTTAAGGGAAAATCACACACTTGTATGAATTATATTCCAAGCATGGGTTGAAAGAATAAATGATCAGATCACAAAATCATCATATAAAATTCTTTATATGGTATGGAATGTCATACCTCAAGCTTCCTAATGATTAATCCAATGGATTATAAAAGCAATAAACATAGAAATAAAAACCACATATTTACTAGTTCGAACCACACTCCATGTATTCCTATAACTTGTTCCAATTATATTATTTAAAAAAATATATAAAACTCCACGTGTAACAATATTATTTTCACTAAAAATAATGGGGAATGTATAACAGAATTCGTTATTAATATTCATTAATTTTGAGTTATTATCAGTTAAAGATGATTCCAACTATTAATCCTTAAGGATTATGAATTACTATTTCAAAAATATATTATTAAATAAAAAATTGTTAATTTTTCAATTAAAAAATTATTCCCCCACAATATGGGGAGGTAGAATGATATTTCATTAATGGAAATACAAAAAATAACATCAATTTATTGAATAATAATTTTAATGAAATTGGACACGGTAGTTATATGACTCTTGGGTTAAATGTATATAAATACTTAAAAGTAAAAAATTATTACATATTTTAAAAAAAAATTTGGATTTTATGGATTGATAAAACAATTAAAATTATTATAAAATAAAAATTTGATATGATTATTGGTGTCATAGCCTTTTAGATAATCTAATTTGACATGAAAACAACAATTGAGTCAAAATAATTAATTTCAGAATTTGATTATTTTAAAATCAATCAAACATTAATTTGGTTTATGTTAGTATATAGAAACAAATAAAATGGTTTAAAACAAGTTTTACTCTAAGAGGGAAATCACATAATTGTAACATAGTTTCACCCACGGGTAACTAATTGATTTTTAAGGGTAATGAATTCTATCCATATGAATGCCATGATCTCAAACCCACCTTTAATCAACTCTTGATTACACTTATGTAGACAATGAAAATTTTCTGTTATAATTACCTAGTTGAAAACAAAAATTACCCAATTTTGGATTTACCCATACCTGACCATAGAATTTTATTATTTTTAATTTAAATAATATTTAAAATTTATACTATTCATACATTGTTGTTGGGATTCCCAACAAAACAAATGAAAAAATACAGTTATTCTAATATAACTACCAAAAATCAACTTCCAAAATGGTAGATGTTTTCTAAAATTCCCTATACTCTATTACAATTATAAGGGTAAAAAACTAATTGAATTTTTTTATATTAACATAAAATAAATTATTTTTTTAATAAAAAATTGGTTAAATAAATTTTCTCAATCCATAATTATTAAATAGAAAAATTCATTCTGAAATCCTCTTTTAAAATAAACACATGATACATCTTCATTCTTGTTTTCACGAAAAAATTATTCTTTCACCAGAAGGATTCCCCTATCATCTGAATTATTTCCCACTAAACCCAAAAATTATATATTTCTGATTTTCTATAATAAATAAAAATATATATCCCCGCTAAAAAATGAAATTCCAATAAATCATTGATACTCCCCTCATACTTCTCTACACACTACAGTTGAAAATCATGATTTTTCTTATTCCACTACTCATCCCCTTCAACCGAGTGGACCCTCCGATGATCAAATAACGAATCTTGTTGAACATAACCATCGGGAACCACATATAGATGGTGTACATGACCCATCTTTAAATAATGGATCAAACACATATACGTCTTCAACCGTGAGATTAATTTAGATTCATATAAATTTATTAATTTTTAAAATCCCATAATTAAACTATTCTGTAAAAAATTAATGTTTGATTCGTGTACTAATATTAATCATCTAAAAATAATGCACTCTTTTAACACCTTGAGATTTGGGAAATAAATTATATAATTTAATCTTTTTAATTATATTTATTTTATTTATTTTCCCAGAACACTGTAAATAGCTTCGGTAATATGAAAGCACTCTATTTGGATTTCATTTCATACTACACCATATTAATCATGAAATGAATAAAACACTTATATTACATTTTGGTATATGAAACAGTATGACTGGTCTATTTTACAAATGATCTATATTCTATCAATAGCATATATTACACGAAAAGACGAGTTTTACTAAATAAAATATAGTTTTAATATTGTTATTAAAATATTATTCTTGTTACCACCTATGAATTTGAATGGATGTTAAAAATAAAATAAATAAATTTTGAAATTATTAATCACACATTTATATTAAATGAATAATTTTGTTAATTATCTGTTAAAAATTAATTTTAGAAAAACCAGAAAATAATGAACTTGTTTCCCAAGAAAACTATTTTTCTTGCATACAGTCAAAAATTTTCTCATGAAATTAAACAAGACACTCTTGATAAAATATATTTTTAGAAGTTCATTTATTATATATTTACAAAAATTAACACCCATATTATTAATTTTTTAGATATAAGATAAAAATTAATCAAATTTTATGATTAAAAAGTTATACTTTTCTAAAAGGTAATTTAAGTGATTTTTAACGACACACCAATTTAAAATAAATTGTTTGACACATTGCTATATCAATTTGAAAAATTATACTTCTTTTTTTAATTTTAAAAAATTCAATCAACTTTGGTAGAGTTTTTTTTTATTTTTATAAAACGTTTCTTTCTTTAATAAATTTTGAAAAACATAACATTTTAATTGAAAACAAATATTCCATTTAATTTTTTAATATAGTTAAATAAAAATTTAATTTTTTTAAATAATATTTATATCAATATTACATATTTTAATGTAGAATTTTTTATTTTAATCAATTTCATATTTTAATTATATATAAAAACATTTCATTGTTTTCAAGTTTCATTCTTTAAAAACATGTTGTTACATCCCTTTAGTTTGAATAATTTGTAATTATTTTATGTGACTTATATTATTGGAAATTATAAAAATTTATTCCATAATTTGAATTAAATTAATTCATAATATCTATAATTTTAAACTTTTTTTTTGAGAAAAAACAGATATCATTAATGACGAATTTCAGGAGACGTACATATGCAAAGCCACGAAGGAAAATTGTCCAGCCAGAGCTGGTTGGCCTCGAAGTGGCCTGATGTTGCCAACTGGTGGGCTGCATTGTTGACTTCTCTTTTGGAAAAGGAGACGGTGCAGAATGAAAAGCATTGGCAGAGCGAGAGAATTCTCTTGATAATGAGACCAAAAGACTGGAGTCTGCCGTTGTTGTGGTTAATGGCATCAATCACGGTGAGGCAGTCATATTCAATGCAAATATCAACCCACCCATGTTCCAAATCCAGCATCAAAGCTTCTAGGATGACATTAGCCTCAACAACAGTAGGTTCCCAAAAGGCATGATGTGATTCATACTTTGCTGCGATGATTTGCACTAGATGATTTCAGGCCAGGAGACCGAGAGGGACAAGTCCATCCTTTGGGAGAGACGCGTCCACGTTGATCTTAAGAACACCTTCCATTGGGGGGTTCTAATGAGGGGGCAGGAGGGGGAATTAGGCATTTGATGTCAATTGTGGTGATTCCATCCATCGATCCATGAGGAGGCTCGTTCTATCTAGAATTCAGGAGGTTTATACCTATGGTGGAAAACAGTATCGTTACGCCATACCCAGATGATCCAGGCCAGGGTGCAGAATAACCCTGCCTTTGCTACTGAGAGAGAGGAGCACCATCATACCAGGAGAGCGGGGAGGTCATAAGCTGTATCCAGTGATGCATCTGGGGTTGAGTCCCATTTATTCTAGATTTACTTGGATTTCGGGCAGTGAATGATGGCATGCATGGGGGTCTCTGGGATGTTCGGGCAAAACGGGTAGAAAGCAGCATTGGACATATGTCGGTACACGAGAAGGCTCATTGTTGAGAGGGTGCCCGTGAAGACCTGCCACCAAAAGTGGCATATTTGTTGGGGTACGTTGAGCTTCCAAAGCGATTTCCATGGTCCCTCGTTCCGGCCGATTGGGTGGTTTCCAAGAGCAAGCATGTATCATGATCTCACTGTGTATTCGCCCAATATGTCATTGCACCTGAAGAGATGGTCATGGCCTACGTAAGGGACCCATGGGATGCTTAGGATAATTCTTTGTTCTCTTTTGTTAAACTATTCAAAAATCTTATCCACACACCTCCCCATTCCTTGGTCGGAAAGGAGGCTTCTGACAGTGGCGTCTTTAAAGCCTGGTTGTGCGTGCGATGTAGCCCGCATACCTACCGTATCAATCAGCCATGGGTCAGACCATATGTTGACAGATGAGCCATCCCCAATCCTCCATCCCAGCCCTTTTTCTAAGAGCTTTTGGGCCCCCAAATGATTCTCAAAAGGAAGCTAGGACGCGGGCCAAGTGAGGAAACCTGGAGGACAAGTAGTGTAAAAAATATCTAAAAATTCATTTAATGGATATTTTTATTCACTTTAATACCTTAGATCATAAAATGACAAATATTGGAGTCACATGATATAATCTAGACCTCTAAATAGTGTATACATATTATATTTAAAACAATTCTACTCCACCAATATAAAATGGTACTCACCAACCAATTTTTTTTACACCTCCCTATTAATTTGCCTCATCCAACACCTTTTCAAATAAGCTCATAGAATACCAAAATTATTCCATGATTTATCCATTTGGGATGAATCCCAACAAAGAAAGCCCTTAGGTACAATCCGAAATGAGTTACCCAAAGAAGAAGAAACATAATTCAAAAAGATTTTTTATTTTATATCATGTTCCACAAAATCAATTATTTTTATTCACAGATTATTTATTAAACACGGTATCCTAGATATATTGATATGTTTTCATATTAATTGTACAATATACTATTACACAAACGTTCATCAAATGGGATACATAATCATAGTTCATGAGTGTAATTGGAAAGTACCTCACGAATTAATGTCATTCAGTCATCCAATACCACATTTAATTGTTTTGAATAATGATGGAATTAATATTTTTATGATATATAAGATATTTTTGATTTCATTATAGCTCTATAATTATTTTATAACACATAACATCATTCTTTATAATGTTTAGGAATGTGATAACTTCCATTATGGATGTGTGGACTACCACCTCGTCAAAGTGTTTTGATTCATTGATTATTTACATGGAATGTATTAAGGGTAGGTTCAGTAATAATATATGATATAAAATAAATAAAAAGTCTATTATAATGATAATATATATGCATAAATTCATTCCAAATTCTTTCTTTCGATATGATAAGAAAACATAAATACCAAGCATGCATACATAGGGTCTATTGTCTACTTGAATGGTGTAATTAATTTCATATTTACATATTATAATATTTTTATATATATTTATATACTCAGAATATATGATATTTAAATCATTTTATAAATTCTAAATATAGTTAAATAATGATTTATGAAAGGGGGTCGATAATAACAATGAAAAAACATATTTGAAAAACAAAGTGGTTATTACACGAAATGAAAATTTAACATGAAAATGTTAATAAACATGTAATATAAATTCATAATAAACCATATAAGGTATGGTATATAATAATATGGTTCTATGATAGAATTTTAATGATCAAATATTTTTATACATGTAACTAATATGATTTTCCATGTATTGATTTTTGGTATTGTAAGGATTTTTTTCGAGACAAGGAACTGTGATGGAGTGTGATTATGAGGTCATGGGCAACCCAAATAAATGTTTGAAATATACTGAATAAATTAAATATAATGTGAACACATATTTCTTAAAAACGTGGGGTAACATTGAAATAATTGATCGAATTAGAAATCACATGGCACTATTGAGTTCAGAGCACGAGTTTTACCATAGGCATGACTAATTGTGGGTTATCATGGTTCGTGTGTTGAAAAATAATAATGGGAATAAAATTTATTAATTAATTAAATAAATTATTTAATTTTTTTATGTAGTGACTTAATTTCTTTTTGATAAATGAACACTTATAGAAAACATTTAGTGTTAGCTGTATATCCCTATAAATTATTGGAGAGGAATTTGAGGAAGTGGAACAAGATTCCATTCATAGATGATGCACGAATCAAGGATCGATGACCTGAATATGATATTATTGAATCTTCTCTCAAAATACTAAAACATTATATCATATATCATTTTTAGTTTATCAAAATATATATATGTCATTTTTTAATTTGGTTTCATTTCCTATTCTTTTTTCTAACGATGATAACGACCAAATCAACCAACAAATTGAGATGTTGATCATACGTATTTGTTTTAAGGGTTTAATTATGGGTTTATATTGGCAGAATTTATTTTTAATTTAATTTTTCATTTATGAGTTTTTATTCTACTGACAAAAAATTGAGATCTGTATGAACTTCAATCGAGTTCTGTCACACTTATTTTTTCTTGTGTTTTTCTCACCCATTTATTCATTCCAATGGGTCATTATCTGTTTGGCCCATAGTTGAACATATTTTTATCAATCTAATGATGGACACCTATTTTTTGGATTAATGATCTAATATCATAGATCATTGATCTACATGATAGGATGATAGCGTGATGATGAAGACAACAATTTATTGGATGACATAGATATTTATTTTTTCATTGATGAACAACAAATAATGACGAATGATCACATTTTATCAGGGGATAGAAGCCTGGACTACAATTAATTTGATGATGTCTTGACTCAATAAGGCTTGATCGATATTTTTTCAATGAATCCAACACTAGATTAAAGGATGGAGAAATTGTTAGGAAGCATTGAGAAGGATCTGGATTAATTGAAAATCCCATGCTACAAGGCATGTACCTTGGATCTAAATACCATGTCCCCCCTAAGTGGAAAATATTTTTTTTCAAACAAATAAGTATTACACATCTTGTGATCCCTATCACATGGTGTGTGGGCCCACCCCAGAATCTTAGTTTATAACTTGTACTATATGTGGGAATGGGTTAGAGTACACATGTTTGATCACATCGTGTACTCCACCAAACAGACATAGACTAGACCAAGTACATGGGAAAAGACATGTACTAATAAACATGAACATGTACATAGTCTAAGAGTTGTGTAATGGAATACTGGTAGAGTATACTAGAAGCCTACAAATCATATACTTCACCATGAACAAGGGAAACAGAAATGGTATGTTTACATGGGTAGGACCCGATGTCAAGATAGATGGTGTTTTATCCATACTAAAAACCATTTACATTAATAGATAAGTCTTTGATCCCTTTTACTATACATTTTGGAAAAGTTTCATTATGTTTTTTCCCATTGACCTTTACCTGAGGGTTAGAATGGAATCATATCATAATCCTAGGACAATGACCCCTTCGACATGACATCGTGGATATATTTGATGGAATCCATCAGAGAGGCCCATGGTGAGGTACTTCATTCTTCTTCGTGCCTAAGGTGGATATCATGGTATAGATGTGTACAACACTAAATTAGCACACATCATGTATTTAGTAGCTTAATCGTATATTGAGATGCCACAGAAGACACGTCTATAGGACATCATACGTATGAGTTACGGAAGATGGATGATTAAAAAATATTAGTAAATATTTTATTTAAAGTAGTTTTTTGATACCAGACCACATTTGGGAAAAAATTTATGAAATAGTCTTAAAAATATTGCATTGAAATTGGGGTCATGCAGGCACTAACGGTGCATGATTCGGGCTCCCCAAATCGAAGTTATGGGTGTTTAAAAATAATAATAATAATGATATTTTTTCCTTTTTCTTTTTCTATTTATTATTTAACCATTCCTTTGGGTATCTCGTGCCTTCTCCCTATTTATCATGTGGTTCCACCCCTGCACCACATGGCTTCCGCACTCTATTCATCCATTGTCAGTGTGTCGGGCCTCCAGCCGGCTTCGTTATCCTCGGCTACCTCGTCGGCCACTACCTTAGCCTCCCATCGGATCCTCCTTCCATGATACCACGATAGCCTTGACCTTGGCCTGATCCACCTACGCCAGAAACTCCACCACCATATCAGCTTGTTGCTGCCTAATGCCGTCACCTGACCACAATCTAGACACTGTCATGCTCGTCACTGGACCGCCTGGAAGTGCACCAGACCGTCGTACTGCTCCTCTGTGCCCACCTCTCCTTAAATGTGAACCTCGCACCTTCAACGGGTGAATACACCCCCATTTTTAGTTTAAAAAACAACAACATACCCATATCTTCATTCATTGGGTGAAGATCTATGCATATCCTTTCTTTGCTCATGATTTTGTCATCATTTTTTCGATCTTCCTCAAATTCGGGTGACCGATCGCGCTGGGGTTTCCTGACAAAGGCTAAGATGGGATCTGCATGGATTCCACTGTGATGAATGGAATGATCCAGGGAGAAATTTACCAGGAAAAATGGGATGGATCGTTCTCCAAGAAAACTTTTCCAACATATCAATAATGTGCAATTTTTTATAGAACCCAACTGATAAAACAAAAAATTTCAATATTCAAGCTTGTGCAAGGGGCACAAGGCGACAAATGATTCATCAATATTCTGAATCATTTAATCGAGGGAGTAAGATGCTAATAAACATTCCTACACCGTGATTGGATCAAGCATTGTTGATATGTGTGTTATTAGAAATCCATTGCGCTCTTCGTGCATCGATCTGCTGGGATCTAAAGTCTCGTCATCTGTTCATCTTTGTTCGTTATTTTCCAACATGGGGGCAATAGGAGAGGAAGATGATCTGTCATTGGAAAAATAAATTGTGTGGCCAAATCCCTAAAATATCAATTTATACATATAAATACGGGATATGATATGAACCAAAGAACTATATAAACAATTACTTAATTACTTAATTATTGGTCCATGAATGCACATAAGATGAACTCCCAATTCCAACAATGTTTATACCATGACAAGAGTAAAACATACATTCTAAACTCAAAAGTGGTCTCATATTTCTCATATGAGACCCCATCTGTGAGTTATTTCAGGTTTGAGATATTAGATGAAAAAAATAATATTTTAATTCATCCATTTAACACACCATTGACGAGCGAGGGGTCCGAACATCCCGTGACGACTCATTTTATGTCGCGCCATGTGTAAAAATGGCATTCCAGACCCACACATGGTTTTATAATTCTGATTAAATAAACCATTTAAGAGATAATCCGTTTTCATTTATCAACGGCAGGTGCGTTATATAAAAACCCTTGATATTTTTTTAAATTAATTCCTAGAACATATGGACTCAGAATCGCACATCGTCTCATCACTTGGCTTTGGAATAATATTTATAAATATTTCAATTTCTTATTTAGAAAAAACTGTGTCTTTAAAAACATGATATTATATTCTTATAATGAATTCTTCATATATAGCATCATACCATCTTCATTTTTCGTTAGATTCAGAAATTTCATCTACATATCCGCTTGCAGTTTGTGGGGGGGTGGGGAATTTTTCTATGAAAACCACATTTTAATATTTCCATTAAATGATTTCCATTTATCCTTTCACATTATTATTATAAATCAATTACCATAATTTATCTGCCTATCCCAAGAGAATAAAAACATCCATGAAAACCATCTCCATTTCATTATATATTTTTTCTAATGAACTTATCAATTTCTGATCAAGAAATGGATTTGTTTTCAACTTTAATGATGAAGTTTTTTTTTCTCATAAATTTTTCTATCAATGTGCCTTCATGTTCTGTAGTATGACTCTATTTATGGGTATAGTTATATGTTATAACATTAATCAATTTTCCCAATATAGATATAAGTTGTTTAGAACTATTACAACATAAGTTCTTACATCATTATCTTGGATATGGGGAAGTCCCTATAAGGATTACATCAGTAGATACTATTTTCATTATTTCAACTATCTTTCACATACCCAAAAAAATGGAAGATATTAGATTAGATAGAAAAATTATGATGAAAAATATATAATCACAAAAATATTGAATCACCCAACCTAAAATGAATATTTTGGTATAATTAGTCTATAAATCCTATGTTAATTTATTTGGGAATATTTCTATATTTGGTAATAATCTTTGGTTGTCTAATCAATGTATTCCTACATCTAGTTCCCAATGATTCTACTAAACATGATATGAAACCAATTATAAATACCCATACACCAGTAGTCTGGAGAAGATGCATTATTTTAATACATTCACATATGATACAATTGATCACATCCCAAAGGATCGAATAGGTTATTAGTTTTTTTAATCTCGATACATATTTTAAATTAAAATTACATTTTAATAATAATAATAAAGTGATATTTTCCTTGAAACCGTTATTATTCTCTAAGATGAAACCTTGATATCTGTCATGACAAATTTATTGAAATTCTGGGGAAAAAAACATAAGATACGGGGGAGGTCAAATTCTTATTAATGGTAATGTACAGTGGATGCAAACATGAATTAAAAAATAAAAATAAGTATGGAAAGAATAAATGATTATCTAATAATTCAATATAAATAATCACATGATCTTAAAACATGAAAATTATTATTCTATATAAATAAATAATCTTATTAGATAATGATAATGATTGAATGGGTAATGTAAAATGTTTAGAAAATTTATATCTATCCTCAATATAGAGACTGTCTACATCAATGTTGAATAAATTTTATGTCTTCTGTTGAAACCCTTCGGGGACAAGTCAATATCAATACAGATGAAAATTTATATTTTCTTATAAACAAATGAGAAGAGTTTTCCAACAATTTATTTCAACTCAAGTACCTATTGATGAATCTAATTTATTTTCTATATTGGGTATCTAACCATTCTTCCATGTCTAATTCATTCCTCACATCAATAAATAATAAAAATTAATCAATATTTCATAAGAGACTCAATAACTAGTCAAATAGTAGATAACCACTTCCATAATAAAACATATTATTAACCATTTAAAAAAGTATAGTAATTGGTATCATATGTAATAAACATCTATGATGTAAAATATTCAACAAAGGATGTTTACACATACTAACAAAATTAAATGATATTCACGAAAAATAATTTTGAAAAAACACTTATTAATAAATATGAAAAAACATTGGTACAAATATATTCGTTTCATTAAAGAAAACAATTTCAATACAAAAACAACCTTTTATATTGATTGAAAATTTTCAATAAAAATATAACCAATAATCGAAATAAATGTTTTCTTTTAAAAAAACTTAAAATCATTAAATGTTAGATGAAAGTAAAATAATGGGAAGGGCGGTGGTTATGACAACCCTACTTTTATTACAAACATAAACATGATTTATTACATAAAACTTCACTTGATACAACAAATAAGATCGAGAGGTTTAGTGTCTTTGGGTCTTAGGATCATTACATAAAAACTTAAAACATGAAATACAACATCTTTATTGAAAACATCCTTTACATGACCACTACATTCCCTCGTACTTAGCATTGCATGGGATAACCTGACGACATGCATAAGAAAATGGTGAGCTATAAAGCCTAGTAAGGGAGTACTCATGGAATAACATGAAGATTAAAATAAATTTTAGACAATAGGTATATCAATAGATCATAAGAGAAACATGAACATAAAGACTTGATAAAGCTGATAATCATAACATGGAAATGTGGCAACAACACTTAACATGGAATTAGCATGGGCCAAGGCTCATTGCACATGAAGCATGAGTAAATCCTCATTGCACATAAAGCATGAGTAAAACCTCGTTCCACTTGAATTATCATGAGTCAAAACTCATTGCACATGACGTGTCATGATACTATACTTTACACAATGCATTGGAGCACTATAAGGGTGCACCCTTCTTAAACATTTCATTCATGCATAAGTGTGCCACATGGATCATAAAACATGGATTCATAAAACATAATCATTTATCCCACGATGAAGGAATGTAGAATTCATACATGAAACTTTATAATCAATAAGTAAATGTTCATAAAGGTGAATACCCTTGGTGAAGAAATGGGGATGGTATTCACTACATAATGGCATTGGCTTAGAAAATTGGTGCGATTTTGGCAGCGTAACGGCGTGACATAAGAATTCATAAAAATGGTTGATGAGAGAGATACGGGTTACACATCATATTTACATGTAACGGATAGTATGTAGGTCATATAGATACATGTCCCAACAATTGTAATGGAATTTAGATTCATGATACAAAAGTATTGCTTGAATGTAAATGAGGAGAGAGAAGTTCCTTTCGAAATTTCGGCATAGTAACGGGTGTACATGGGGGGCATTTAATGAGAGAGAAATGGGTCTACCATAATTAAAACATAAATAGGATGGTATGAGGGAGGTGAAAAAACATACCCCAACATTCATAATTAAAATTAAATGGGCAAAACAACTTAATGAAAATTGGACAAAAATGAGAAGGAAGAAAAACCCTTACTTGGATGTGTGCTTCCAAAGGCTTGAGAGAGGATTGATAGAGGATTATTGAGATCTTGGGGCACCTTGGAAGGATTATAGAGAGAGTAGGGCAGATTTTGGACGAACTCCAAAGGATTTTATTGGGGAGAAGTTGGATCTTGGGTTGGTTTATATAGGAAAGGTGAGGGAATTCTTTATTATTTAGGTTTGGGTCCCCTTACATTAAAGTAATCCAAACCACAAACCATCCCATGGTTTTGCCCATGGTTTTTGGAAAAGGGAAGATTAAAACCATATTTTATAATTCCAAAGTCCTAACCTCATAAAATAATAGGGTTGCTTATGTGGAGGTGAGTCACACTCCCATGAAAAACAATATAAAAAGACAAGGTTTTTAATAAGTCTTGAGGGGTCCATTAATGCTATGAAAAGTAAGTCAAACAAACCCAAAATCACATTATTTTAATGGTAAAACATATATTGGCCGAACATAAAGATTATAGTATTTTATTACATCACTATTGGGCCATTATGATGTCATAAAACACATTATATATTTAAACAGTATTTAATTTTTACCCAAAAATTTCACTGTCTCAGAAAATTATGAAAAATTCACCATTGGATAATTTTGAGGACCTGATTCTAGAAATAAAATTTATTTTATCTAAATTATTTTATAAATATGTTAATTTTTACTTTTAAAATAAAAACCGACATTTATCGAAAATTCACGGGTTTTGACAGAAATGGCTTTCAAATTTTAATAAAAATTACAATTGAATTCCTAAAACTATAAGATCATTTATATTTAAAAAATTTTATTTAATAATAAAAATAATATTTTATTAAAATAATATTTAATTCAAAAATCCATTAATTTAAGAAAATATATTTATTAATTAAATAATAATTAAAAACACTATTTGTACTTTAAAAACTATTTACAATGTATCAATAATGACAAGAAAGTATATACATTATTATATACAAAAAAATAATGTACATGAACATAATACTGTCGATTCGTTACATAACCCCTTAAAATAGCCGCATAAGACCTAAGGGTAAGGTTTGTGATGGTGACAGACTCTTGGGGTGGCTCGGATAACATCGCTCGAGTGGTAATCTCTATCAACTTCCACATTTCTTGTAGACGGTCTCATTCGAGCTTGACATGATGAAGCTCAGCTTGGTCTTGGTCAAGAGCGAAGCCCAAGGATGCCACCTCTTTTCCGAGCTCTGAAAAATGGGCTTTGTATGGGGAAATTCTACTGGATGAGGTCATCGCTTCCATTGTCTGAGTAAATTTGGATTTGTTAAAGCACTATATTTGTACTAATCATGTGATCACTGTTCGACGACTATATTAGCAACGGTAAAAATTCTTATCATAAAAACAAAGAAGTTGAAATTTTATATAAACATAAAGAGACATTTAATTAGATCAAGAGGGATTCCCATTAATGAATCTTTAGGTCATCACAATATTCCTCCCTTAAGAAATTTCACCGTGAAATTTTTCTTTTCCCACACTAAAACAGATGTGGGTAACATAGCTTCATCATTTCCTCCGATTCCCATGTCTCTTATTCAAACATGTGGTTTCTCCACAACACCTTGACGAGGGGCATTGTCTTATTTCGTAGAACTTTTTCTCTACGATCTAAGATATTCACTGGTTACTCTTCATAAGAATGATCATCTTCCATTTGCACCACCTCGGAAGAGTGTAAATGTGAAGGGTCTGGTATGTACTTCCTTAAGAGGGATACATGAAATACATCATGCATTTTGTCCATGGTAGGTGGAAGTGCTAGTCGATAGGCCACATCCCCAAAACGATCAAGAATCTCGAAGGGGACGATGTACCTTGGACTTAACTTACCTTTCTTTCCAAATCTCATGACATTATTCCATAGAGATATGCATAGAAATACAATGTCTCCATCTTTAAACTCATGGTCTCATCGACGGTTATCTGCATAACTCTTCTGTCGACTCTGGGCTACCTTGATATGCTGCTGAATGGTTTTCACCTTGTTTACCATTTCTTCGACCATTTCTAGTCCAATTAGCTTACGTTCACCGACCCCATCCCAACACATCGGTGTTCTGCACCTTTTCCCATACAGGGCTTTATATGGTGCCATTTGGATGCTCGAGTGGAAACTATTGTTATAAGAGAACTCAACAAGAGGAAGATGTTGATCCCATCCACCTTTAAAGTCTATTGAGCATGCTCTCAACATATCCTCAAGTGTTTGGATAGTCCACTCGGATTGGCCATCAGTTTGAGGATGATAGGATGTACTGAAGTTCAGTTCAGTATTCAGAGCATGTTGAAGACTCTTCCAAAACATAGAGGTGAATCTTGGATCTCAGTCAGACACAATAGATAGTGGTACTCCATGCAACCATACCACTTCCCTGATTTATATCTGTGCTTGTTGATCCAATGAGAAGTCCTCCCGAATAGAAATGAAGTGTTCAGTCTTTGTAAGACGATCCACAACAACCCAGATTACATTGTTGCCTTTGGATTTCCTTGGAAGTCCGGTGACAAAGTCCATGGTGATGTTCTCCCATTTCCATTCTGGTATGGGCAATGGTTGCATCATACCCTTTAACTTCTGCCTCTCTGCCTTCACTTAATGACACACCGGGCACATTGATTTATATTCAGCGATCTCCTTCTTCATATTATCCCACCAAAAGTTTTCTCGGAGATCTCAGTACATCTTTGTGCTCCCTGGGTGAATAGAGAAATTTGAACTATGTGCGTCATCCAAAAGTTCCTTCTTCAGCTCCAGACATGATGGAACACATAGTCTTTTCCCAAACCGCACAATTACTTCTTCATTAACATTAAACTCCGAGTATTTCCCTTTTTCGATAGCTTCCACCTTTTCCTGAATTCCCACATCATCCTTTTGAGCATCCTTTAACCTTTACAAAAGATATGGTTGATCAATCATTTGTGAGAGGATTGATGATGTTCCCTTATTTATGATTCCCATGTCCATCTTCATCACGTCCAAGGAGATTTTATCCTTCTCAATTCTCATCATCGATAGAATCACTGGGTCCTTTCTACTTAGGGAATCTTCCCCCTTGTTCGCTTTCCCAGGGTGAAAATGTATTGAACAGTCATAATCCTTGACGAGCTCTATTCATCTTCTCTGGTGCATATTAAGATTTTTCTATGTTAATATATATTTAAGACTCGTGTGGTTAGTATATATCTCACATTTCTCCCCATAGAGATAATGTCGCCATATTTTCAAGGCAAAGATCACCGCTGCCAACTCCAGATCATGCATTGGATAGTTTCGCTCAAGGATTTTCAACTGCCTAGAGGCATATGATATCAATTTATCATTCTACATCAGCACACAACCTAAGACCTTCTTTGAAGCATCACTGAATACAACAAAAAGTTCCCCACTTGTGGGTAATGTGAGCACAGGCGCAGTGATAAGCCTTTTTTTCAACTCCTTGAAGCTTTCTTCGCATTCATCACTCCAAGAAAACTTTACTCCCTTTCGAGTTAGCTTGGTAAGAGGGTTGAAATATCGTGAGAAATTTCTCACAAATCGTCGATAATATCCACCTAACCCCAACAAGCTACGGATATCCATTACCGACGTTGGCCTCATATATCCCTCAATTACATCTGTTTTGGAGGGATCCATAGATATCTCATTGCTTGTGATGATATGGCCCAAGAATGATACCTCCTTCAACCAAAACTCACACTTGTTGTACTTTTCATAGAGCTTCTCATTGCGTAAAGTCTCTAGTAAAGTTCTTAAATGCTCCTCATGATCCTCCTTGGTTTTGGATTATATTAGAATATCATATATATAGACTAACACAACTTTGTCAATGTAATCTCTAAAGACTCTATTTATTAAGTCCATGAATATTTCCGGAGCATTAGTGAGTCTGAAAGGCATTACTATGAATTTTTAGTGGCCGTATCTTGTGCGAAAAGCAGTCTTGGGGATATCTTTCTTCTTCACCCTTACTTGATAATATCCCGACCGCAAGTCCACCTTGGAGAAGTATTCTGCTCCACACAGCTGATCGAACAAGTCATCAATTCGTGTTAGAGGATACTTGTTCTTTATTGTGATTTTTTTTTAAGTTCACGATAATCGATGCAAAGCCGTATTTACCCATCCTTCTTCTTGATGAAGAGGACTGGTGCACCCCACGGTGAAGCACTTGGGCGTATAAACCATTTGTCCAGATTCTCTTGTAGTTGTTTCTTCAGCTCTTCAAGCTCTACAACATCAATTCTATATGGAGTCATGGGTATTGGTAAAGCCCCGGGTATAAGTTTAATTAAGAACTCAACTTCTCTTCTAGGAGGAAGACCAGACAGTTCCTTAGGAAACACTTCCACGAATTCCCTCACAATAGGCATTTCATCAAGGATGGTTTCTTCCTTGGACTCAATCATGTGAGCCAAATACGCGTTCTAATAGGGCAGTAATATCCATGCTTGAGATGATGGAGCTAAAAGAGATTCATCTTCCTCCTGACACTTTTAAAGAATCGGGGGTCGATTCTCCATATAGAGGGTGATTTCCCTCTCCTGATAATTAATGTTCGCTCTATATAAGGAAATCCAATCCATGCCAAAAATTACATTAAATTCCACCAGAGGGAGTATGATGAGGTTCACTGGGAAATTCAATCCACAGAATAAAACAGAGTTGGACTTATATTCATGGGATGCAATGATTGCCCCATTTTCTGTACTCACCGAGATCTTCACTTCCATGATTTGTGGTGGTGCTAGAATTTTTCTACTAAACATTCGAGATATAAAAGAATGCGTAGAACCTGAATCAAAAAGTACGTTCGCTATTCTTGAATGAATAACTAGCGTACCTGTCACCACCTCGTTGTCCGGGTTCAATTCAGTAGAAGTGATGGAAAAATCTCTTCCTTGCTTCCTTGGAGGTTGTTGGTTGCCTCCGAAAACCCTTGGATTTGGTCACTGATTTGCAAAATGCCCTTGTTCTTTTCATTTGTAGCATTGAACAATGTGTTGAGGATCGAATGGAGAATTCCTCTCCTCTGTCGCACCCGCGGGTCTTTCTTGCCGATAGTTAAAAGCTAGGTTCCCTTATCTTCCACACCTGAAGCATTTCCTCGTCCCCCTAAGGAAATTTCCAGGGTGCTTGTTTCTGCACTTTTGGAAAGTGGGGTGTTTTATCTTCTTAGCACCGTTGGATTTAACCATCGTACAACCAGCACTAAAGTCCACCTTATGATTCTTATCCCCATGATACCCCTTTGATTCTCTGATCTCCATTTCGACCTTGAGGGAACATCGAACAATTTCCTCATAGCTGTCGATGTCATAGATTGCTACTGCTTTCCATACGATAGGCTTCAACCCACCAAAAAGTGGTCAAATTTTCATTTTGGGTTAACGAAAAATCCGGAAGCGTATCGTGAAAGCCTTGTGAAGTTTTCCTCGTATGCTCCAACAAATTCTTCGTCTTTTTTCGTGAGGGAATGGAAGCCCTTTTCCATCTTAAGCCGGAGGGTGCGTGGAAAATAATTATCGAAAAACATCTTCCAAAAATCCTTCCATTCCAACGCCTCGATCTCCTCCTCAGGCTTTTTATTTTTGATCAACGTCCACCATTGATCAGCTCCACCCTCTATACGATAAGCCGCCAGGAGAACCTTCTCTTGTTCAGAACATTGAAGGATGGAGATGATCTTTTCAAAGGAGTTGATCCATTGTTCAGTGATCGTGGGATCTGATGATCCACCAAATGTAGGAGGCCTTTGTCTCATGAAGATCTCGATAGTGAATTGTTCTTTCTTAGGGGGGGGGGGGGTTGAACATTCTTATAGACCTGTGTTTCTATTCAAAACATGAGTTAGCTGAGAGAGATGCGTGGAAAAGTTCGCGATTCCCTCTCCCATTGGATTGGGCATCTCATTTGTACAGTCATCACACTAATCTTCACAACGGTTGTTAGCCCGAGTCCTCTTATTACGGGCCATTTGTTGGAATAAAAGGAAAGTTAGGGGTAACACAAAAATGGTAATCCAAAGAAAAAAGTTGATGACTTATAAATAAACTTTTATTTCCTTAACTCATGAGTCTATAGGCATCAATCTAGGATTTTCATGATGTACTTTCTAACATATATTCTTAGGGGAATTTTTTTATTTCCTTTAATAAGGGTTCATACTATGATTGTGAATTTATCAAAACATACCCCCCGAGAGTGTCGTAACCAAGAGTTCAGCAATGCCCATTGTCGTGAACCAGTTCCCGTTCGAGTCTAGCTGAAAGTGGTGTTTTTGGGTTTTACCCCTAGGATACATATGTTCCAGAGCTGCCTCTACCTGATCGTATCCAAACAGGGATGTATTAGCTTGATAGCCCACTTACTCAAGACTCACAAAAATGTAGAGAAGTTTTTATTGTACTTAATCTTTTATCTAAGGCTTTACTAGGGCTTTCTAATCCTAATCCCAAAAACAACTAAACCTATCCTTTGATACCAACTATGACAACCCTACTTTTATTGCAAACTTAAACGTGATTTATTTACTTAAAACTTCTCTTGATACAACAAATAATATCGAGAGGTTTAGTGTCTTTGGGGCTTAGGATCATTACATAAAAACTTAAAACATGAAATACAACATCTTTATTGAAAACGTCCTTTACATGACCACTACATTCCCTCGTACATAGCATTGCATGGGATAACCTGAGGACATGCATAAGAAAAGGGTGAGCTATAAAGCCCAGTAAGGGAGTACACATGGAATAACATGAGGAGTACAATACATGTTATAAAATAGGCATATCAATAGAGCATAAGAGGAACATGAACATAAAGGCATGATAAAGCATGATAATCATAACATGGTAATGTGGCAACAACATTAAACATGGAATTAGCATGAGCCAAGGCTCATTGCAAATGGAGCATGAGTAAATCCTCATTGCACATAAAGCCCGAGTAAACCCTAGTTGCACATGAATTAGAATTATTCAACACTCATTTCACATGACGTATCATGATACTATACATTACCCATTTCATTGGATAGCTATATGGGCGTACCCTTCATAAACATTTCATTTCATGCATAAGGGTGCCACATATATCATAAAACATGGATTCATAAAAAATAATAATTTATTCCATGATTAAGGAATGTGTAATTCATACATGAAACTTTATAATCAATAAGTAAATGTTCATAAAGGTTAATACCCTTGGTGGAGAAATGGGAATGGTATTCACTACACAATGGCATTGGCTTAGAAAATCGGTGCGATTTCGGCAGCGTAACAGCGTGACATAAGAATTCATAAAAATGGTTGATGAGAGAGAAAGGGGTTACTCATCATATTTACATGTAATGGAATGTAATTAGGTTTTATAGATACATGTTCCAACAATTTTAATGTAATTTAGATTCATGATACAAAAGTATTTCTTGAATGTAAATGAGGAGAGAGAACTTCCTTTCAGAATTTCGGCATAGTAACGGGTGTATATGGGAGGCATTTAATGAGAGAGAAAGGGGTATCCCATAATTAAAACATAAATAGGTTAGTATGAGTGAGCTGCGAAACCATACCCCAACATTTGTAATTGAAATTAAATGGGAAAAACAACTTAATGAAAATTGGACAAAAATGAGAAGGAAGAAAAACCCTTACTTGGAAGTGAGCTTCCAAAGGCTTGAGAGAGGCTAGAGAGAGGCTTCTTGGGATCTTGGGGAACCTTGGGAGGATTTTAGAACGATTGTGGTAGAGGTTGGACGAAATCCAAATGCTTTGAGTGAGAAGGAAGTGGGAGCTTGGCTGGGTTTATATAGGAAAGGTGAGGAAATTCTTTATTATTTAGGTTTGGGTCCCCATACATTAAATTAATCCAAACCACAAACCATCCCATGGTTTTTGCCCATGGTTTTTGAAAAAGAGAAGAGGAAAACAATATTTTATAAGGCCAAAGTCCAAAATTCTTAAAATAATAGGGTTTCTTATGTGGAGGTGAGTCACACTCCCATGAAAAACAATTTAAAAAGACAAGGTGTTTAATAAGTATTGAGGGGTCCGTTAATGCATTGAAAATTAATTGAAACAAACCCAAAATCACATTATTTTAATGGTAAAACATATATTGGCCGAACATAAAGATTATAGTATTTTATTACATCACTATTGGGAGATTATGATGTCATAAAACACATTATATATTTAAACGGTATTTAATTTTTACCTAAAAATTTGACTGTCATAGAAAATTATGAAAATTTCACCATTGGATAATTTAGACGTCCTGATTCCAGAAATAACATTTATTTTATCTAAATAATTTTCTAAATATGTTAATTTTCACTTATAAAATAAAAATTGACATTTATCGAAAATTCACTGGTTTTGACAAAAATGGCTTTCAAATCTTAATAAAAATTTCAATTGCATTCTTAAAATTATAAAATCATTTATATTTAATAAAAATTAATTTATTAATAAAAATAATAATTTATTAAAATATTATTTAATTCAAAAATCCATTCATTTAATAAAATAGATTTCTTAATTAAATAATAATTAAAAACGCTATTTGTAATTTAAAAACTATTTACAATGTATCAATAATGACAAGAAAGTATATACATTATTATATAAAAAAAAATAATGTATATGAACATAGTAATATCGATTCGTTACATACCCCCTTAAAATAGCCGCATAAGACCTAAGGGTAAGGTGTACGATGGTGACAAACTCTTGGGTTGGCTCGGATAACATCGCTCGAGTGGTAATCTCTATCAACTTCCACTTTTTCCCGTAGACGGTCCCGTTCGAGCATGACATGATGAAGCTCAGTTTGGGCTTGGTCAAGAGAAAAGCCCAAGGATGCCACCTCCTTTCCGAGCTCTGAAAAATGGGCTTCATATGAGGCAATTCTACTGGATGAGGCCATCGCTTCCTTTATCTAAGTAAATTTGGATTTGTTAAAGCCCTATATTTAAACTAATCATGTAATAACTATTCAACGACTATATTAGCAACGATCAAAATTCTTATCCTAAAACCAAAGAAGTTGACATTTTATATAAACATAAAGAGACATTTAATTAGATCAAGAGGGACTTCCATTAATAAAACTTTGGGTCGTTACTGTGGTAAAGTCATTATCTCTATATACTGAGAATATCTGAAGTCAGGTGTGCCTACTCCCATTAAAATATAATAAAAAGTAAAGAACAAAAAAGATGGTCATGGGGAAGCTCTACAATGGCGAGTATAAATCACTCCATCATGATCAGCTTATGCAAGGCAATTAAAATACTCCGGAAAAACAAAAGACCCACTCGAGCTGACCACCAAGATTGCTCTCTTTGAGAGGGAATCCACAACTTGATTAGCCTCCCGATATACATGTGTGACTTCCAGAGATAACAGTTCCATAAGCTGAAGACAATCACCCCAGTCTGATAACATCTTCCTTGGAACATTCTATGATTGGTCTTTGATAATCTGGGCTGCAACAGACAAGTCTGGCTCAATCCATAATTCATGCCAATCTTATTTCACAGCATACCTGACTGATTTTATCACATCCCATAGCTCCTCTTAAATTGAATATCCATTTCCTATATAATGAAAAAAGAATCCTTTCATAAAGCCATGGTAAGTACGAAAAACCCCACCACATCCAGAAGGTCCGAGTGCTCCAGAAGTTGCTCCATCAACATTAACTTTCAGCCATCGAGGGATGGGTGGAATCCATCTCACATACTTCATAATCATTGGCTTTTTCATCCTGCCATTGACACCAAGTGATCTAAGAAAAATCAAATCAGGGACAACATTTTTCATCTAACTAGTCTTCACTTTAGAAGCATTCAGAATTGCCTGATGCAAGTATAGAACCCCATCATGAAATGATGTCTCGACATTATTGAATAGAAGTTCATGTTTTGACTTCCATATGAAATAAATAACACTGTAGAAGCAGCAAGCAGTAGTGACCGGGCCTTCTCAATACACTCAGTCCCGCATATAGACAAAAAAATCCCATCAACAGATCAGAAATTGAGAGAGCAGCAAAAAATATGTTGTACATATGTCCACAACCTGCATGAAAATTTACAGAAAGAACAACATGTGCAACAGACTCATCCGCCTCTAAGAATAGAAGGCAGACCGAGGCTAGATGTATCTCAGTATGCTGCAAGTGGACCTGCAGTGGAAGCCTCTGCTTCCAGATTTTCCAGATTAAAATAGAGTTTTCAGGAGTAACAAAATCCTTGTAAAAAACAGTGACCCAACTAGGAGGGTTCAAAGAGACACCACAATGAGTTCTATAGCACTCTCTTGTGGTGAACCGACCATGAAGGTTGGGTATCTAAACCAAAATTTCACAAACACTGAAGTAGTACCTTGAGATTTCAAGCTGAACACAATTGGGTAGCATTCCAATAAGATCCGGATTCTCATGAAAGGAAAAAATGGTTATGTTTTTCCAGTGAAGATGGAATAAGAGCATCATCACCAATGGGTCGAGAAATCCAAGGTGTATTCCAATAGTTCAAATGTGACTTTTTACAAACCATCCATTTAGAACACGACATTAGATCGGCATATGACTTTTTAAGAGTAGGCCATACAGATGAACTGATATAATTGGGATACCCTGCATGAAGTTTCTCAACAAAACTGTCGACAAGAAAATCTAGAGAGTTATCTGGTATGTATTGGTGTTTTAATATGAATTTTTTAATTAGAGTATCATTGAAGATTCTAATATCTTTGAATCCCAAACCACCTATACTTATAGGTTGGATGCATTCCTTCCAGGATAAAGTAACATGTTTCCTTTCATGAATTGATCCAATCCATATGATGTTTCTTATTTTACCATTTTAATCCTTGATAAGAGCTCTGGGCCGTATATATAAAGAGAAAGAGTACACAAACATTGTCATTATCACTGAATTGACAATACATACTCTCCTAGACTAGGACAGACTCTTCCCCTTCCATCGTGCATGAGGACTTGTAATCCTCAATGCAATACTATCATGGTGACATCTCTTTACCCTGCCCCAAAAAAGTGGTACCCCAAGGTAATTAAAAGTCAAAGGTCCTCTTTTCCCCCCAATCTCATAAGCAATTCTGATCTTCCTTGATGTTGAAAGTCCTCCACCAAAGATGATAAATGATTTTCCCCAACTAATGACATGACCCGCAACCTCTTCATAGTGTGATAAGATTCCTTTAATACAAGATATAGTACCATTATATTCTCTCCCAAAAAAAAGATGTCATCAGCATAGAATTAGTGGGATGGGGCACATAACTCTCTCCCCACTCGCATCCTCTTATACCATCCAAAATTAGCCAAATCAGTGAGACACCAACTCAAATAATCTTCAACAATGGAAAAAAGCAGGACCGAAAAGAGGGTCACATTGTCTTACTCTTCTTGAGCATTGGAAGAATCCCCTAGGCGGCCCATTAACCATATTTAGCGCCTATCACTCTCCAGAATAGAACCAATAAACCCAATGAATTTCTAGGAGAAACCATGAATTTTGAGAATAGTAAATAGAAAATTCCATCTAATGGTTTCAAAGGCCTTAGATATGTCAATCTTAACTTCCATATTTCCATTTTTTATATTTCTCTTCATAACATTAACACATTCAGAGGCAGTGTAAAGACGTCTTTGTATATTCCTCCCTAGAACAAACCCAAAGTGATTACATGAGATGAGGTCCTTGGAAATATCACCAAACCTTCTATCCATGATAATACTAATTAATTTGGGCATGGTATTTCCAATAGCAATAGGTCTGAAATCCCTTATATCAAGAGAATTCTCCATATTAGGAATTAAATCCATAAAGTTAGCATTAATTCTAAAGGGTAAGTATGATGACCTGAAAAATTCATTCACATAATTTACAACATCCACAATAATGATATCCCAAAAACACAGGAAGAAATTATTAGTAAATCCATCATGGCCTGCCACACTGTCAATGTTCAATGAAAATAAATCATCATGTATTTCGTTTACACTAGGGATATCAAGAAGTTTATTGTTTTTCTCCTCTCCAATTTAAGGCTCAAAGCACCTCATAATCATATCGGAGTTATCAATTCCAGTATCGGAATAAAGTTTCTCAAAATAGAGTGTCAGAGCTTCTGATATCTCATTCTCAGAACAGAACAGGTCTCCATCAATAGTGACTACATTCAGGCCTCTCCTGGCTCGTTTTCCCTATTCATGCAATGAAAAATCTTTGAATTCTTGTCCCCTTCCTTCAACCATCTATGATTGAATTGATTCTGAACCAGGTTTCCTTTGAGGGTAAAAATCCTGTCTAGATTTTCAGCAGCCTAAATTTCTTCCCAGGGGGGTACATCCTGGTACATATTTCTTTATTAACAATGTAATAAAGTATTTTCAACCTCACTAATTGCATTATTCAGTGAGGAAAAAGACTCCATACTCCATTGCTTTAGCCTCGCCTTAACATCCTTTAGCATACATCAAAGGACATGAGAAGTGATACCAGAGAAAACATCAACCCATGCATTTAGAACAATTTCTCTGCAGCCCGGTATCACAACCGAGGCATTGTTAAATTTAAAAGAAAGAGGATCTGATCTTGATTTATTGAAACCAACATCCATGATAATGGGGTTATAATAAGAGTGCATCCTCGGGAGGGTTCTCCCAGAAACATCAGTCATCTTATTTCTCCCATCCACTTGCACGAAACATCTATCTAACTTACTTGCTTGCTTCCCATGAATAGTGTGTCTGCTCTAGGTGAAATCATCTCCAGAAATAGACACCTCAGTGAGTCCACACATATCAAAACAACATAACATGTTAGAGGCTTCAATGCTACAAAAAGTTTCACCCGTTTTCTCCACAGGCCTCAGGACAGTGTTGAAGTCACCAAGGATAACCCAGCTAGTGGACATAGTTTCAGAGATATTAGATATATTCCTCTATAGT
This sequence comes from Viscum album, assembly GCA_963277665.1. NCBI lineage: Eukaryota > Viridiplantae > Streptophyta > Magnoliopsida > Santalales > Viscaceae > Viscum > Viscum album. Next base: position 446,486,992 of record OY728147.1, read on the forward strand.
TACCTTATTCTTATGTATAAGTTATATTCATAAACAAAAGACCCGGCAAGAGAGTCATTACCAAGACTACAAGCAACAATGATTGACTATAAGTCAACTAAGACAGAGCTAACATTAACACTGTCATGCTTTAAAATCCACAGAGATTTAGTTCTCAACTCAAAATTATTGTTTGGAACAAAGGAGTACCCCATCAAATCCCACTTATAAGAGCTTCATTTTCCTTATTTCATTCTTGGTTCAGCAATTCCGATTAACAAACGTCTATTGGTCATGACAAAATGCCTAAGAGATATGATCGTGGGAGTGTTCCCGATCCCTTGACAATTCCAATAGTGGATCTTCATTTTTTTGATCGTAGCATAGTACTAGGCCCGTCATTCTTTTGAATCAAATCCTTATCATGGATAGGATTCTTAGAGTTAATAGGAAAAACCTGATTTTTTGTCAACAGAATGAGGAGCTTCATCATCATTAAAACCCTCCTCAGTGTCAAGAGGAGAGAATCTGTTAACAGAATCAACAGGAGCAGAAAACAGAATATCAGGAAAAATCTTTTTGTCCATCGTGGTTGTTTGAACCTGTGAGAAGTTCCTAGGGGGTCAGAGGGTGTTGTATCAACAGTTTCACCATCTTTATCAGGAAGCACTACCTCCTCCACAGCACTAGCAATATCCAACAGTGCATGAGGTGTGATGACAGATGCAGAAGCATTCACTGTATCCTGAAGAGGAGAATTATATATCAAATCATGATACGACACTGCACGCTCTTTCATAGTGGCATTATCAGAAGGAAATGTGGTCATCTGGATGTGCTGTAGAAATTTTCCCACATGATCAGTAGGTGTTGTAACCACCTCACCAGATCCTGCAACCAGATCATGCCTAGCCAGAGACTCCTCCATAGATTCCTTCAGACCAGAATCAATGGTATCCTTGGATTTACTATTCTTTTTTCTACAATTATCCAATTCATTTACTCTAATGTTACTAAAATTACATGTTTTATTCCTATTACATTATGAGATCATATTCCTAAAGAAGTGACAGTTGAGGCAGAACTTGGGTTTCCTTTCATACAGAATGCCTATGTGATGGTATCATCCTGAGTAGTTAACACTACCTCCTCAACCAAAGTTGCATCCATGACCAATTCAACAGGATTTCAAGAATAGTGGCAAAAATATGATTATTCGTCTACCGATCAAGCCTAATCGGATTTACAACAGATGAAGCGATGTCCTGACGAATTTGCAGATGCCAATAAAACCATTTCAAATTACATACCTGAATCCCGACCTGTGGGAAGGTATTTATTACAGCATTGGGATCATGGTTCTGATCCAATTAATTGATGAAAAGAAATCCAGGCTGTAAAGGGACCGAGCCAAAACTCCATGCTCGTCTCCTGATTTCATCCGACAAGAATATGATATTAAAAAATCCACATCCCATTGCAGTCATTTCCCAATCTAAAAATCCCCAAATTTCCACAATCCTTGTGGTGAGGTCACTGAATTTCCATGGCTTCACCCCCTTAGGAACCCCAACTCGTGCAATGATGAAGAATCTGCAAAGTTTAGTTCACTCCTCAATCGCATTTTGTGTCTCAATGACATGCGTAGTGTGCCCTTTCCTTATGATCCATCCTGAAGATGCTGCATCACAATAAAGGAAATGTGTGGTTCTTGTATTCTTAACAGCTTCCACAAAGATCTTCTTACAAACATCAAATTCACGAACAGCACCCGAAGCTTTCTTTGCACATAGAGAAAACAAATCCCTGTGCCTGATTCCATCATCAACCACTAAACCCCGATCAGGCTGCTTTCTTGGAATATTAACCTCACCCACATTAGGGATTTCTCTCGTCTCACCTCCACATTCCTCCATTATCAATACCACATTATCACTATATATGTTAAGAATAAAACAATCATGCTGTCGTTTGTCCAATCAATACATATAAAATACATAATAACATTCATTTTATAAAAATAATTACATGAAATTCAATATAATCATAATATAACAATTAAAATACATTTATATAAATTAATATCATGAATATTGACATGGAGAAAAATATTTCACAATTATATATTTAATCATTTATGCTGTTGCATACCACACTGATCATTTAAATCACAAGCCCCATGAAAAAATTACATTGAAAAAACAAAAAATATATTAAAAAAATATATATTATATTCATGATATTTAAAATTGGTTGTACATACACATCAAAAATGGAGGTGGGTGTAAAGAATCAAATTGTGCCTTACGGAAAAGTGATTCAGACAAAGTCCCTTGCGTTAAACATCCTTTAGTCGAGCGTGATTTAACCTCCAATGTATTAAATATATATTTCCTATAAATATATCAAATAACAATATTAATTTATATAATACCATATATGTATTATTTAGGCCATTATATTACACTTTTACTAGAAATTCCTTTTTAAAAGATAAATTTTGTGTAATAACCGCTTTGATTCTTGCATGTGCTTTTGATTTTTTATATTTTTTATCCTTATGAATGTATCATGAATTAATCATCTAGTAAATGATAAACGTGAAATAAATTAATTATTTAATCATTAAATACATGTTTATAATCTTTATTTAGATGTTTACATTTAAAATGAATCACATCATGTCTTATAGACGGTAGGTCTTACCTATGCACAAGGGAAAATTCCATTCCAGTGACGTTGATGAAGTATAAAAGTTGATTTTCATGAACCCCTACAAAAAAAGTGTACCTCTCCTGGTCTGGAAATGTGAGAAGAGAGAAAATGACCCATGTTCCCCACCACTAGTAGGCCATGGGTTGGCGACTAGCACTGAGGGTATAGTAAAGACACAAATGGGGTGCATTACCCTCTAAGATAACACATACAGAAGAGAAAAATAAGATATACACCAAAAACTCATAAATAGAATATAATATAAGAAGAACACAAGTAAACATATAAAATTTCAAGAAAAGACTACTATATCAAAATTTGAAAAACTGTATATACCAAAAGAATGTAAAATGGTAGCGACAACGAAGCCTGAACAGCTCTTGAAACCCCAAGAATGTAGTAACCAACCATTCCTCCATCCTACTCCAAGAGAATTGAAAATTAGTTCACATAAAAAGGGTGATTATAATAGTATTCTCGGAAAGATCTTCCCTAGATCCTCTCTTTAAAAATTAATGAAATCATGATAAAGCATAGTGAACAACAAGTGAAATGAACTCGTCACCTAAACCAGTATAGTATGTTACTAGCCTCCCCATGGCTATTACCACCAAGTATCACATACAAGTGTATATATTTAAAAAATAAATGTCAAAATTACCCCATTTCAACTTCCCAATTATTTTCTCACATTTCCCCAACTCCACAACTCCTCAGTATCTCTCTCCAAAAGGCTTTCCCACTGACACCTGGGCAAAGGACTATAACATGAACCTTGAGCATCAGTTTGCACCTCATGCATCAAAATGCACCTTTTTCATCACACCACCATGTCTATGTTAGCAAAGAAACTAGTTTCCTTCTAGGATCCACCACAGCTCACATAACGTGTATCATTAATTGGGTATTATAACTCGATCCATTATGACCCATAAGCCGAGTAAGGATCCACAATCCATTACATCTTATATATGTATTACCAATAATAGTTCAAATGAATATATATCCAAAGTATATGCATGTGAGAAAACCATAATTCATTACATCCCACTAAACACATATATGGAGAGAACTAAATATCACACATATCTTCACAAGTAACTACAAAGAGTAGAGAGCTGGGCCAATAGAGGTAGTCAGTCATCCATCCTCCCTCCAGGATGTTGTTTAAAACATCCCCTAGGGATCAGAATATCTAGAGTGCTAGTATCCCTATCCAAAAGGGTGGAGTACCATGTAGAGACATGAAAAGTATATAATATAATATAGCTCACAATCACAATATGGGAATAACCTATTCTTAGGCTCAATTATAGATAACATCTCTTAGACTCTTAGATGCCACTGATAATGGTTGATATCCTATAATCACACAACCACTTATATAACTATATTATGTTATGTTATCCCTTTTTATCCATTTCACATTATGTTAATTATTTTTTTAATAATTAATTAACCATTTAAATTTTACAAATTGCATCCCATTACCAATCCATCCAAGATACATTCCCTCTAGGTGTAACCAAACCGAGTCCATGACTTCATTGAAATATTACCTCGACATTGCATCCCATGAAGCTTCTCTCCCATGGTTTCAACATCATTGATTCAATAACTTATTAAACAAATCATCAAATGTCCATTATTCCAAGTAATCTATGAAAGCATTCTATGCTACCAAACATATGGGGATCAACACGGTGAGTGGAAGAACTACTATTCAAGACATTACCACATATAGCAGGAGTGTAGAACCATCCATCCTTGAGTAGATAAAATCAAAAAGAATGTTGAATACCCCACACATCATCCCATTTTAGGAAGGATGGAAAAAAATACCTTATAACTAAAGAAGTGGGTAGATTCATGTAGATAAACTAACAACCAAATTCAACAAGAATTCAATATTCACATCAACAGGTAAGCCTAGGTTTAACTGATTCCATCACCTCATATATCCTCCCTGACACCCAATTCATAAACAAGGGAATCTCACCACTCTAGGAATCAACTGGTGCCACAACCACTGGGCCTCCCTACCTCCACATAACATAGTAACCCTCTAGGATAATCCTCCCCCTTCACAATTCAAGTAGCATGAAGAAAACAACAAAACAAATAAGATCTTGGACCTATAAAATATATTCATCCTTCACACACATCGAGCACCCGCGACTCCTAATAATAAATTGCTATGCCTTTATAAGAAATAATTTTACTTATAATGATAAAAATAAATATTTTTATGCACAACGGGTTCTTCATTCTAACTGGAATAAACTGATTCAATTAAACATGCATAAATGCATCCATTTGATTATCTTTGAAGAACAACAATAAAAGAAACAGGCTTCATTAAACCTGTCTCTTTATAATTGGACAATAAATTAAAATCAATCCTAACTTTACATTTTTTTCCAATGTCCATCAACAAAAAAAATTAAAAATAAGAAAAGAATAGATATCACACTATCTGTCAAATCACGAGGAAATAACATTGCTAAGAAAATTGATTCAAATTTTATAATCTGGTTCAAATATTTATTATGACAATTTCATTGTTAACAAGTTTTATATATGATTATATCTCTACTACTGTACGTAAATATAATATAGAATCCACGTATCCCCTTCCTCAAAATTTTTACTACATTTTTTTCATGAGAACCTGCAAACTAAACTGATCACGATCACCTCTCTCGTAATGACTATATCCACCTGGGGACGTCACAACACAAATGTATCCTCGACCATTATTGAAAGCTCTATTAAAAACATGTATATCCCATTCCATCACATGGAATTTAGAAATGGGAAGAAAAATATTAAATATCCTAGAATAATAGATTTGTGAAAGAACTGATATAGAACATGGATCAAAACATTATGGTTGCACCAAAATAGGGGCTGCACATACAGAGAGAAAAGATGCAAGTGGAAATGATAAAATGATAGAACAACCACACAAATCCTTGGGAATAATGGTTTCAAGAACAATACATCAAGAGAAAGGATAAGGACAAACAAGGTTGTAAGGTATCATAACCCTTTTGGAAATCTAAAACGAGCATCAGTTTAGATATAGTTTAGATTTTCCATGGACGGTAGATCAGGTCAGCACTACACGGTTTAACCGGGTAAACAAATACGAATGCTTAGGAAAAACATGATTGGAGTAATGGGATTTGAATCATCCTTAAATCACTAAACACATATCTTTGAATGCATTTTATGGTATAGATAATTTCAAAGAGTTAAAACTGTAAGATACTAGAAACACTGTTGACATATGTATCATGGATAAAACTGGTCACATATGTCTAACTGATGAAAATATTCACATATTTCAAACTGATAGGACTAACTGGCATGACTCACATAAAAATGAATCACTGATAGATGATTCACTAATAGATGTATCACTAATAGATGACTCACCGATGAGAGTTTTCACAAAACTTGATACACTATTCACCGAATTGGATATTTTGGAATGTGTTAGAAATAAGTCACCAAGAACTCCCAGAACACCTCAAATACTCGATTTTTAATAAGGAATTGATTGGATATGTCTAGTACATTAAATCAAGTACATCTGAAAACAGTGTCTTCTATGAGAATCTAAAGCCACCCCAGATAAGAAGTAGAAAAAGGGGATCGAACAACAACCCTTAAAAAGACCTCTCAAGGATATCACTGCCAAAGGTGATCAGTTGATTCCTCAATGTCACAATGTGAACCCATGCTGAAATAGCAACCATATCCTAAACACTATCCTGAGAGAGATATATTTCAAAACTGGATAAATCCACAACAAGCAACAAAATAAATCCATCTCATTAATAGAAATGGTCTACAACTACAAAATAAACATTGTTACAAGATAATATCCAAACATAAAATATCTCAGGGTACATAGTGTGTATATGTGGCTAAATTTCCCATGTACTCTCCTCCACTCCATAGTTCTTCCAAAAGGCATTAACCAACGGGATAGTATGCCCACACAACACCTTCTCCTTGTTATCCTGAATCTCAACAAGCTTCTCCTCGAAGGTCGTATCATCATCAAGGCCGATCTCTCCCCAATCGATGATTCGAGAGTCATCAGAAAGATAATGATGGAGCTATGATTCATGAAAAACATTGTGTATACTACTCGTCTATAAGGTATTTGCTTTACGATATTCCACAACTCCTACATGATCCAGAACCTCGAAATTTCAATCAAACATGCGATAATGCTCACTCCCATGATCAAACCTTCACTACCCATGATGGGGATACACCTTTTGAAACACATGATCCCCAAATTAAATCACCAATGGTATCCTACTATGATCAACATAGAATATTGGATCACCATGTTACTCTTTAATTTTTTGATGAATCACCTGAACCATATCCGTTGTGTTCTATACCAGTTCTGACCCTAGTGTTTTTGAATCTCCAACCCTAGTCCAACATAATAGAGAAAAAGAAGATCGGTCGTACAAGGCATCAAATGGAAAAATATCAATGGTGTATTGGAAACTATTGTTGGAAGAGAAATATACCATGTAATGGTTCTTTATCCATGATCCTCCAAAATCAGAGTCACAAGTGGGAAACATGTCATAATGATTCTGGATAGTCTTCTCTGTTTGACAATCCTTCTGTGGATGAAAATAAGTGTTAACGATTATTGGATAACTAATATCATGTTGAGTCCTCTCCACACCCTGGTGGTCAAATGGGGGGTCTCGATAAAAAATTATATTCCTAGTAACTCCATGTATTCTCCCCACCACCTCTAGATACATCATCGAGAAAACCTCAACTGATATCCACTCCATGTTCACTATAAAGTGGGACGATTTCGACCAATGATCCACTACTACTAATATATTATCATTGATACCCTGATGTCTAGGTAAAATAGTATCAAATTTCATTGATCTGTCCTCCCACATCCACTAAGGGAAATTTAATTTATGGAGAAAAACATTGACAACATGATGCTTGGCATTCACATTCTCCAGACCATGCTTTAAGACACAAACACTATTACTTTATGATTTAAATTACGCCAACAAAACTAAATTCTCATTGCTCTATACAATTTTTTCATCCAATGATGTATAAATAATGGTGAAATAAGGAAATCTTTGAGAACAATATCATGTGACAAAGAAAGAACAAAAGACCTTTTCTGAAACAACACCTGATGTTGTTCATCCTAAGAACAACCATCAGGAACCTCACAAAAAACATCTTGTTTCCTCCATAAATCCACCTCAAGATCCCAAAAATGGGATTCTTCCTCCTACTACACCAGAGATTACTTTACCATCATATAAAAAAGAAGACATATTCCCCCATCATTCCCCATATCCAAATGTATTGGTGAATGTTCTTTCATCACTCTTCGTGAATCACTTGATACACATAGTGCATCGATATGGAAATTCCTTCATAGTGATTTGGATAAAAAAATACCCTTTCCAAGTGTATACAATATTTTTTTAGTCTTAATCTTATAATAACTCCATCCACTGATGCTAGCACAAGTTCATGTCATGCTAGTATAAAACATATATCAAGATCTTATAATAATTAAAAACCACAAAATGCTCACCTATTATCTTCACAAGTCTTGGGAAGAAACCATATCCTAAAAATAATGTTCATTGGGGGAATATTTATATTATTGGGGACACAAATATCATGACCCATAATAAATAACTAATCACTACTGCATCAGAACACATCATAGCCATAGATGTGATGAATTACAAAAAACCACAAATTAAACTCCTTTTTCTATAAGACAATGTACTGGACCACTGACCAGTATCAACATCAGATAAAAAAAGCTACATGACACTGATCAATACACAAAAACACCTAATCCTTTCTTCTCAACACTTCCATTGGAGTCAAAACCTAAGAGAATCAACAATGAACCTCTTCAAATATCTTACAAGGAAAAGGAAACACCACACCTCTACCACTATATTAGGGGATTCCAAATATGCAGCTGCTCATATCATTGAAGAATCCAAATATAAATCATTATGGGATACAAAAAGCCCCACGAAATGAACTTCACGAGCCCAAAACACACAGTTCAAAAACTTCCCAAACAACTGTGGTCGAAAAAGAATGCCCAAAACCAACCTATAGATGCTCTGTATATTCCTCCTCGGACAAAAATTACAGAAGGATGTCATTGATGAAAACCTCCATGAACATATCATAGGACTCATGGAACACATCATTCATCAACCCAATGAACATAGTTGGAGAATTCATCACACTAAACAACATTAGCAAGAACTCATAATGCACATGACAACAACCTAAAGCGGTCTTTGGGATATCCCTTTACTTCACATTAATCTGATGATATCCTGACCACAAATGGATATTTGTATAAAAAAATTATCCCTTTACTTGATTTAAAAAAAATAATAAATCCATATATGTATATAGTGGCTTATTGCTGTCACTTTTTTAGGCGACGATAATCAACCCAGAACAAAAAACTTCCATCAGCCTTCTTCATGAACAAAACTGGTACACCCCAAGGTAACACACTCAGCCGAAAAAAACAAAATATAGTAGACCATATTGATTTATACATATCTCCCACAAATCATATGGCCCCATCATACATGGAGATATTGAGATAGGATACATGCCTAGCTATAACTTGATCCTAAAATCGATCTCTCATTGAGGGGGTAATGATGAGAACTGTTCTAGAAAGACATCACAATACTCTTCCAAGACTCAGGGAAATGTCAATGGATGAGCCAAAAATTAACTCAATAACAGATCATCCATCATGGATGATAAGGATAGAACACACCTCTAACCCATTTGAAGGTCTCACTCGACAAAAATCATTAATGACTCCCCATCAGTGTTTAAGAACACTACCATACTCTGAAAACAATACAAAATAGCTAGCACTGAATGAAAAAAATACATGATAAGGAATAATTCATATGATTCTATTCATAAACATTGTAAATATTACCAAGAGTGGTACTAAACAGCACTAGTTTAAAATCTCTACACACTTATAACATGTCAGCTCATCCTCCTACTAGCATAGTCAACGCTATGGGAACTGGAAGCCTTTATACCTCAAGTCCTATGTCACGGACAAGGGTAGGTGAAATGAAGGAGTGTTTCACTCCTAAATGAAATACTGAATAAACACATGTAGAAAACATGAAAAGGGTACATCAAGCATTGTATAGATCACTTATCACCGGCAACACAAAATCATGACGTTGACCACGACTTACTTTATAGCCTCAATTACCATGATGAAAACCACCACCAGTACAATGATCTATTCCTAGAGGATGGGGAGCCTCATAAGGATGTCTTATGAATTCCCCATCTTCTCTATTTTATTCCAAAGCTGGTACAACATGATACTGTTTCAAAGGCTTGAACTCCCACAATGGAGGAATCTAAAGTGGAACACATGATTCACATCGGCCGAATAGAATGGTCCGACACTCTCTCTGATGATGGAATCAACCTCTACATTAAAAAATCTCAGGTTATCTTGGAATAGGTCTAAGATCCAATTCCCATGGATAAATGAGACATTGAGGGTTGGGACCTACCCTCAGCCAAATAGAAACTCTTATTCCCTAAAAATCATGAAACCCTTACTGGAGATCTTCTTCATGAGGAATCCTGAAAAATCCCCTATTTTAATGATCCAGTTCTGGATAATGTGTTGTTGATGAACTCTCACCACCCCAAAACCTCAAAAAACATCTTCATCATAAATAGAGTGACTTGGAACTAGATCTATGAATACAATGACTCCACAAATTTCCTTACATTGGGCTCATCATATGGAAACAAGTCTAGATAATATCACAATAGGTTATGAAAATGGATTTCACACTATCGCACACTAGAGAATACTTATTGAAGGGTATGAAGCTTATAGAAATTGGCCACCATTTCAATCGGAGAAAGAAACATGACACTGAAATGGTCTTTAAACTCCTCCCACAAGACTACTAAATCCTTTTGATCCCTAAGGAACATAAACCACTACTACCTCGCTTCCCCATATAACATCCACACAACCAAAGACACCCATCTCTCCTTCCAAACACGGATCAATCCTAAAAATATCTCAAACTAGTCCGACCTTTTTTCTATGAATTCATATGATATAGATCCCTTGTACTCTGTAGAATCTAGTGCTGAAAATCTCTGAGTTTACTCTTTCATGTTCTTTCATAGTCAACCTATACTCTATGGTGATCTAATGGAAGGTATTGAAAATATTCTTATGCATGATCCTGACGAGGATTCCAACCTAGAGCGATACCATCAAAAGAACTAATAGATATAGCTAAACATCATAAAATATGGAAGACTTATCATAAATTAATTATTTTCTATTATTTATTTTTGGCTAACCTATCCCATTGTCTGCTCATTCAAACACATGCACAAATAATAATGTTTCACACTCCTTTCCTAGGTCCCTACCCTAAAACAGAAATCACATCATATAGTAGACACTATAAACATAATAGTAAGTGAATACGATCACATGGGACCCTAAATACATGTTTCTCATCCATTCTTCTATGTTGACAGTGCTTTCTATACTTGATTGACAGCATTTCCCTACCAACCTATGCAACCTCATAGATTCCTAACTCCAAACTCTATCTGAACCATCAAAATGGCTCTGATACCACTTTGTCAGGACCCCCACCAACACAATGTGTAATCCTCCTAGGATTTCAATGTGAGAAGTAGGATAATGACCCACATGTCCTGCTTCTAGAAGGTCCCAGTTTGGGGACTAGCACTGAGGGTATAGTAACCACACAAATGGGAGGCATTACCCTCTAAGAGAACACATGCATTAGAGTGGGATAAGATAGAAACAAGACATCTATTTTATAGAAAAAATATAAATATAAACCAAAGTATGCATATGTAATGTAATGTAAAGAATACTACAACAAAATATAAAAAACTATAATTACAAAAAAAATGTAAAATGACACTGAACATGAATCCTGAACAGCTCCTGTAACCCCAAGCTAGTAGTAACCATCTTGACCTCCAACATGCTCGATGTGACCTGAATAATAGTTTATATAATGTAGGGTGATTATAATAGTATACTCAGTAGGATCCTCCCCAAATCCTCTCCTAAAAAAGTAATGAAATCACGCTAAAGAAAAATGAACAATAAGTGAAATGAACTCATCACCTAAAGAGGTATACTATGTTTCCTACCTTACCACAAATACTCTAAAAAATAATCACCTACAATATTATATAGTATGATGATGAATGTAAAGGGTACCCAACTACCACTTCCCCACTAGATTTCTTCTTTTCCCCAATTCCACCTGTCTTGATCATCTCTCTCCAAAAGGCTTTCCTACAGACATATGAGTGAAGCACCATAAGACACACCTAGTGATTCAATAAGCACTTTGTGCATCACACCACCATGTATATGAAACCAAAGTAAAAAAGTTATCTTGTGGGAGCCATTGTTTCCCATATAATGTGTATCATACATCTATTATTATACGTCAATCCATTACATCACATACACTGAGTAAGGGTCCTCAATAAATAAAAACCTATACACATTATTCCTGTAGTAGTTCTTAGGAAACTACATCTAGAATATATGCGTGTGAAATATTGACAGGCCATTACATCCTTCTTCACTCACATACAGGGAAAACTAACCATCGTGTCTACCAGCACAAGTAACTACCAAGAGAAGAGAGTAGAGACTGATGGGGTAGTCTACCATCCATACTACCACCAGGATGTTGGGGACAACATAACACCTAGGGCTCAGAATCCCAAGGGTGTCAGTTTCTCTAACCGGCTGGGTAGAGTAGAAAATAGAGTCACAAAAATTATAGAATATAATATTTCTTAGAAGCACACTATCGAAATAACCTTGTCATAGACTCAAATACAACTAAAATCTCTCATACTACTGACTTCCAAAGCTAATACTAGATATCCTATAACCACCAAAATCATTTAATGTGCTATATTAAGTTACTTTAACACTTTTTATCAGTTTAACAGTACATTAATTAATTATTTAACCACAAATTAACCATTACAATTTACCACATTACATCCCATTACCATTCCAATCAAGATCCATGCCCTCCAGGGATAACCAAACCAAGTCCACAATTTATCAGAAATATTACCCTGACATTGCATCCCACCAAGCCCCAACCCCTTGGTTTAAATGTCATTGATTCAATCATTTATTAACATAATTACCACTTTCCAATAATTTCACATGATCTAAGAATGCATTCTGACCTACCAAACACAACATGCTCAAAATAGTGAGTAGAAAAACTACTCATCGAGTCGTTTACACCTATAGAAGGAGCGTAGACCCATCCATACTTGAGAAGATAAACACATAAATCACATGGAATACCTTAAATTTCATAGCCACTTTTGGAAAGAGGGTAAGCAAGAACATCAACCTCATGTAGTGGGGAAAGAGAACAAGATAAAAAAACAGAAAAATTCAACAGGAATTCAACATTCACATAAACGGGTAATCCCAACATAATCTCATTACATCACCTATTATGTCTTCCTCAACAACCATAAGCATAAAACGATGAATCTCGACACTCTAGGTGTCAACTACTACCATGACCCCTGGGCCTACCATCCCACACATTCCATAATAGATCATCTAGAATAGCTATCCTAGGATCACACCATGAAAAAAATAGTAAGAAAAAAACAACATAGATACTAGGATCTTAGACCTAAATAAGGAATTTAGCCTTCACACACAACGATCACTCACAACTACAAAGCATAATGTGCTTATCCTATACAATCGAGAGGGTAACTCAGAACCCTACAATGCAATATCTTTATTAAATGACTAGTTTTTAATAATTCTTTAATTAACAAATTCAATTAAACATAAATAACTGCATCCATTTCATTATCCTCAAAGAACTACAAAAACCACCGAATTCATTTATCATGCCTCCTTTTTATTGGCCAATAAATTAAATATAATCCCAACATCACTTTATTTACAAATTTCCATCATAAATCACCTGATAAACAAAACTATCATTGATATCACCCTATATATCATATCAATAGGAAATAACATTCTTATAGAATTTGATTCCAATTATTTAATCCGTTTAAAATATTTACTATGTCAATTTCATTGTGATCCTGCTGGATAAATAATGCTAAATCTTCTATATCATTTTTATATAATAGAAGTGAAATAAATCCCCCACCTCAAAAGGTTTACATCGTTATTTTCCTGAGAGTGGGACAAAAAAATGGATCATGATCACCTCTCCCACACAGACTACATCCACCAATGGATGCTGCAGAATAACCACAATGACCAAAACCCATGAAAGGTCCATTATAATCATAGAGATCACATGTTATCACATGGAAATGGGAAACTGTAGGAAAAATATTGAGGACCCCGGACGAATGGATGAAGATCATACCATATATGAAAGTTGGATCAACACATTATAGTTTCATCAAAGCATAGGGTGTTAATACAGTAAGTAATGAACTATGGTGAAATGATCGATGGATAGAAAAAGCACACAAATCTGTAGTAACAAAGTATCATGGTTCCTCACAAAAAAATAAATGACAACGAAGAAGAAGAGTGAAAGTTATCTCGACCCTTTAAAAAATCTAGATGGATATGTGATTTTTATATGGTTTAGAATTTCCCTTAAATGAGGATCTAGTCATGACTAAATGGTTTTACTGAGTAAAGACATCATAACCCATAGGAAAAATCTGATAGTAGTAATGGAATTCTAATTGGCCCTAAATCCTTTAAATCAAGGCTTTGAATGCATTTTACATTAGAGATAGCATCAATAAGGTGAAACTATATGAAGATGGAAACAATGTTCACATCTATCTCACCAGTGAAACTATTCACATATGTCTCACCAATGACATTGTTCACATATGTCTCCTTGAGGCAACTCGGTGGCTTGACTCGCTGATAGATTACTCACTAATAGATGACTCACTGACAGATAAATCCCCAGAAAATGACTCAACGAAATTATGACTCCCTCAAAGATGACTCACCAATAGATGACCCAATAATGACACTATTCATATAATTGAAAATATTTTTCATATATATAGATATATGGAAAAGTGTTTTAAATAAGTCACCATTATCTCTTAGAACAGCTCAAACACTAGATTTTTAAAATGTAATGAACCAGAGAGGTATGTTCCATTACATTAATGGTAAATTAATTTTTAGGAATAAATATCACATTATAATTATCATATATATACATTTTGAGATCATTTTATACAGTCAAGTAACGTGGTGAGGAAAAAATGTAACACCACAATATAGATAATGTTTGTCGTATGTATGCACGCATGATGTTTTTTTTTGTGGGTGATTCATAAATTTTGGAATAAGGTTTCCCCATAATAATAATAACACCTAAGAATATAAATTATAATAAATTTACCACATTAGTATTGAAAACACCATGAATATGATGTAGAAGATGAAACAAAAATGGATGTGTTGGTAAAATAATTACCTATTCTTCAGTGAAAATCTTTTAGATATAATACTAAGAGATCAAGGGCTTGTTTTTTTTGGAATAATAGGGCCTTTAGAACATGGGTAATGTTTTTGAGAGTATAAATATATTGGGTTCAGTTAATATTGATGGATAATAGTGGTGTGATTAAGTGAGGGAGGAGGTGTAGTTTTGTAATTGATGTGAGAGAAACGTTTGGAGTCTCTAAAAATATTAAGTAACTAAAATTATTTATCAATTATTCATGATTTAAAACAGATAAATTTAGAAGATAAAACTAGAATAGGTATAAATCCAATAAACCAAAATATTATATACATGTTTAGTTCAAATTAATAATCTTAACTTTTGGCTATAACACATAGTTAAACATTTTAACCCTTACCGTAACAAATTATTATTTTTATTCCTTATGGTTAAATTTATTTTTTGTAATAAGGAAAATGAAAACTAAATGAGTTCTGAATGAAATTTTCATTGTTATCAAAATAATTTGGCCTAAATTTTTATTTTTTTTATGATTTTTATATTATTTAATAAACATAATTTATTTTAAAATATTATTAGTGGATATTTTGGAACAATTCATTACATGCCTTTTAAAATATATCAAATGAACTTTATAATAAAGAAAAACCCCATTAATACATCCATTATATGTCTAGGCAATCCAAAAAATTACTACATCATCATTTTGGAATCCTTTAATTTATTCTTTAATTCACATAAAAATAAAATAAAATTATCACGATGAACATAATTATTTGATAATTAAAATGAATATTTATCGCTAAAGTTATGTTTTGAGTATCAATATATATAAAATGTAGCACTATTGAAAATATGAGTATGGTATATTTTACTTTCAATAGAATAAAATAATATGGATTCCATCAAGTTAGCCAAGTAAACAAAATATTCCATAATGTCTTCCCAATGATAATTTACGTCAAAAATAACTCGTATTATAAAAATACCACATGTTTTATAGTAATTTTATAATACTTATATTTATTGTTTACTGTTAATTACTCAATTTACGTTTAACCATGGAAATTTAAAGAATTACTAAAATGAACATTTATAATATCTAAAACTAAAATATAGATATTAATGCAATTTGAACCTTCTAATTTCAATTATGAAATAATTTTTTCAAAATAAAAAATAAATAACGAGGTAAATTTAATTTAAAATTAATATCAATAATGGAATGAGAAAATAAGTTATTAATGTGATAATTTTCAAAAGATTGAAATATTATTATTTATAATATCAATGTGAAATTTCTTAAAATTAGCTATATAAGATTAAATGACAAAAATTTACATTATTATACATTGGAATGAATCAATAATATAAGTTTAAACCATACATTATTTATACATAATTGTTGTTTTAAATTTAAATGAAATATTTTTTCAATTTTCATCAAAAAATAAAACTTATTATAAAAATACAAAATATTAATTATAATCTAATTTTTATATTATTATATTATAGAATATGCTATTTTTTCAAATATTATTTATCAAAGGTTGATAACCTTTTTTATACAATTTCACCATCAAAAGGAGGTAAAATTTCATTATTATAATTATACATCATTTTTGTGTAAAATTTTGCTTCTTCATATATCATATTTGGATAACACATAAGCTGAATTTTAATAAATAGATTTAATATTATATATATAATTAGTATAATCCAAAAAAAATTATTTGATCACTTTATTATTATAAGAAACACATGTCCTCTTTAAAATTCATTTATAAAAAATCGACTATATTAATTGGGAATTTTTATTTATTTCTAAGTAATTAGTAACCAAGGAAGTAAAAATTATATTTTCATAAGTAAGATATAACTTTTCCTGAAAACCAATTTAATGGATGGGATATGATTTGTTTATAAATAATAATATTAATAATGTATCAATGTTCATTTATTATAGGTATTTCATGCAATATAAGCAATTGATGATATTAAATTTGAAAAGATATATACCAAAAAATCTTATAGTGTTACAATTTGTTTTAAAATGATTGAAAAATAAAAAAATCCCTCTAATATTATGAATAATCCAATTGTGATTAACATAGTCATTTTTATGATTATATTTGATAATAAAATATTTATATACAAAAAAGAAATTTCTCAGGAATTTGTTTTTTTAGAAGTACATGTTTTGGTCTAAATAAATTAAATTAATCACTATGGGTGAATTATTTAAAATAAATTTATGTATTATATATTCCAAAAATGGTTTTAACAATCATCCAATATTATTTCTATGCATTGGATATTAATAAATCCAGTTTTATGATAAATCTAATTTTTTCTAGATTCATATTTAGTTTCATTTTTCAATGTTAATTTAAATTTAATTTATACCATTTATATTTTCCTAATTTTATAAGATTTGTTCACTACTACTAATTATGAGGTTCTTTTTTGTTATATAGGTACATTTTATTTTTATACAAGATGAATAGTAGTTGTGGTAAACATTTTCTACTCAATAAGAGGTAAAATCGGTTAATCTATCTTATAACTAGTGGTAAGGTAAACATTATCAATCTAAATTACTATTTCAGGAAAGTGATTCTATCATAATAACCTCATTTTTTGAAATTTAGTTTTTATTTTACACTTTTCATTGAAAATTTCTGATATTTTTTTTAAATAATAGAATGAAAAAATATGACTCCATTGATTTTAAATATCAATTATGTTCCCACATTTGGACAAATTAATTTAATGAAAGAATCTACATGCATATTTTGAAAATAATTTTTTTATTTTAATAATTGAATTATATAATTATTTTCTAGTAATTATATAATAACCATGAAATATTATGCAACTTTGTTGAAACATTTAATCAAATTAAAGAAATTGAAAATAAATAATAATAAAAATATTAATATTGATTTAATATAAAATTTTAACAGTGTTCCATGAACCTTATAGATAATTAAGAGGTATTTTTGTTGATCAATGGATTCTATAATAATTACAACATTATATTTATGGATTTTTTTTCAACATAATTAAATATATTCAAAATTTACAACACTTAAATTTTATAAATATAATATATAATAACATAATTTTACAATAATTAAAATCATGAATGAAAGGATGAAGAAAATAAATTGTTTATATTTCTATCCTTCTTCTATTTATTATCCTGTTTTCACTTTATATGTTAAATTATATCCACTTAAGATTGGAAATAACATTACGACGGTTGAGGTGAATGTAACGTCCCAATTCTGGGAGCCGCCCAAAGGTGCCCCGTACCCGGTTGGTCACATGGCCTCAAGAGCATCTCCTCAAATGCTAGAGGCTACCAACTAGCAGTGAGGGCTTGGGGGTGATACTGGAGAAGCAATTCCCTCATTATCAGAGTAATGCAGTGGAAATAAACATATAACAATAGCAGAAGCAGTAATAACATGCAATAAGTAAACAATGGAAAAATAAAAATAATAACCCATTGAAGCACACATATATATAAATTATGAATGATACATATGTCCAGGAAAACAACCAAACAAGTCGCATTTATTGAATACAATACTAAATCATAGTAGAAATAAAACAAATAAACTATAGCTGCATCGTAAGCGTCAGCTTGTTCCCATGCTCTCCAGCTCCACAACAACCAAGTACCTAAATGAGAAGGGTGCTTGACAGTATCTATACCTATTGCAATATAATATTTTGGGACACAAAATCACGACCCAGACTGGGTGTGAGACGAATCCTAGTTAGAAACCACCCAATGATCTGTACATAACAGTAAGTGAATATATATGGAGGAAATAAGAAAAATAAAGAAGTAAACAAAGAAGTACTCAAAAGTAAAGAATCCTAGAGGTCAATATCATTCATTTACAAATATCAAGAAAGCATCTGAATAAGAAAAAATAACCCTCTAGGAAGTACTTATAGAATATCCTCTCTAGATCAACCTATCAAACACATGAAACCCTCTGGGAAGTACTCAAAGTTTAACCCCTCTAGTTCATCTTTATCAAAGACTCTCTGAGAAAGAACTCACCATCAATTCCCCCTTATAGTATTTTATCAGTAATATAATGACACTCTTGGGAAGCACTCAAAAACCAATTACCCCGATGATATCACATCATAGAACAACCGACTATTTGGTGGAGCACTCATATCTATCTCCCAACGGTCTCGCAACGTAAAAGTAAATAGACACTCTAGAGAATCCCTCAACATCCATTATCCCTATAGTCTACTACACAAAATTACCATATCCCTATTTAATCCAATCGTGCACAAAGATGTTTGATAGAAAAAGTATACCTTAAGAACTACATGGGAAAAGAACTTTCAAGAACTACATGGCTAACAACTACAAGAATAAAACAGAATCAGATAAATCACTCCATCCTAACCACACTAGGCATGAAAATCAAGATTACTAACATTAAAAGCTAGACCTAATGGTTAATATCAGTTCAAACATGGAAAAGGTAATCGACAACAAGGTAAATAAACCTATTCAAAATAAAAAAACCTCTACCCAGCCCCACAAGGCATTGCAGGCATTAACAGGGATAAAATCTCTAGACATGCAATACCCTGTTCTTGGGTATTAGAATGTTTTTCTAATAATATATAAAGACTAACTATGGAAAGGAAAAAACCAACTACCTTGATGTTGTATGATTGATATAATCTAGAATTGTCCCTTGAATTGACCAAGACCATGGTATATCTACCAAAAAGTAAAAAACACTCAATTGAGGATATCTCATGAAAGGAGAGAAATTAGGAAACAAGGATCCTGAAGAAAGAACAGATCATTGTGGCGATTCCAATGCAATCGACATTGGTTGAATCATAAAATGGATTATGGGTTAGGGGATCCAAGAATAATCATTATATTCAGTCATTCATGGACGAGAGGTTGTTATAAGAAGATGAATCTAGGAATGAGACGCGACCACCATCCATTAGATGAAATAATAGAAAAAGTACATGACGCGTCTTTTTAAAGTACATAGAATGTATATGCCTTTACTAAGCCCTAGTTTATGTGCTCTCCATGTCAACCCATGCATCCATGTACTCATCCGTTACATTTTCAGTACACTTTCACGTTTGGAAACATGGTATGTGGTGTGTAATTATTAGTACGCGGCATGTACTCCTTAAATTTCCGAAAACTCTTCTTTTTCTCAAAAACACCTGAAATCATGATCCATAACTGAGACAAAGATATACGTTTTTAGAAACACCCCCCCCCCCCCATTAATAAATTTATCCCTGGATTTCTCTAACAATGTGGCATAGAAGAAGAATCCTCGAACAACTCTTCCCACTATGATCGTGCGTCGGCCTCCCTCTCCCATGTATCGTCTGTTACTTGCCTGTGTTGCCATATCACTCATACCAGAGTGTTAAAAAAGACTTGCAGAAACATTTCACTGCGATCAAAAATCCGGATAGGGTTCTCCTTGAACAAGGCATCCAGTTCCAACTCTACCTCCTTGAGTTCAAAAACATGAGATGAGTCTGAGAAGTAACATCATAGCTATGAAACTTGGTAGACATCATAAATAGACTGATATCTCTGAGGTAACTGTAACTGATAGGAAACTGGAATGACCGTTTCTAAAACCTCAAATGGCCCAACATACCTTGGAAAAATATTTCCCTATTTCTTAATCCTCATGTGTCCCATCGTCAGCATGACACATAGAAAAACCTGATTTTCAACCTCAAAATCTAGAGGTCGTCTCTGTTGGTTTGCATAAGACATTTTTTTTGTGACTATGAAGTATCCAAACTCTTCCAAATCAACTATATTTTTTATGTGGTCTCCTGAACAAGATGAGGTCCCAACATAGCTACCTCTCTTGCTTCCATCCAATAGAGGGGTGATGGGCATGACCTACCATAAAATGCCTTATAAGGTTCCATAAGAATCGTTGCATGAAAAATATTATTTTATGAAATATCCACATGATGTTTGTGATTCTCCCAAGAACCTCCAAAATCTTCGACTCATTCTTAAATAATTTCCTCTACAACTTGAATCGTAAGATCAGATAGACCATCAGTCTTGGAATGGTAAGAAGTTCTCAGAAGTACCTACTTATAAAAAGCCTTCAGTAGCACATGAAAGACCCAATATGTAAAATGTGTGTCCCTGTCTGAAATAATGGAGTGTGGAACTCCATGAAAATGTATAGTATCTAAACTGTACAGCCTTATAAAATCATCGATTATAAATTTATCCTTTATTGTTAATAAGTGATAAACCTTCAAGAGTTTGTCAATGACAACCCAAATTGCATCGTTCCCTCGAGGTGACCTTGCTAGGCCTATCACGAAATCCATTGCAACATCATTTCACTTCCACTGAGGAATGAGTAATAGCTATAAAAGCCCTGATGGTTGCTGACTCTACACCTTCACATGCTGACAGGTGGAAGACCTCATTTAAAAACCAACTACATCTCTCTTCATTCCTAGTAACCAACACTGATGGTGTAGATCTCGAAACACCTTGGTGACACTAGGATGAAGACTGAAAATCATGCATCAAATCCTCGTGTATGTCTACTGATACCCATAATCTCCCATAAAAATAAAAGATCTCATACTCGGATAGAGTCCTTCCAGGAATAGGGTCCACTCTTGACACACACTCTCATAGAACTAGTCCTTTAGAGTCTGATAGCTGCCTTATTCTCACTCGATCAAGAAGAGTAGAGGTAACATCAACAGAAGAAAGAAATATCTGCCCCTATCTATCATGCACCTCCAAATTCATATTAGAGAACATATCAATAACATTACACTCACTACTAGTATCCTGAATTTCTTGTTTTTGAGTCCTCCTTCTCAATGCATCAGCCACAACGTTTACTTTTCTAGGCATGTTGCCAAGGTCAATGTCAAAAGATTGAAGGTACTCCACCCACCTTCACTATCTCAGATTAATATTTCACTTTGTGAAGATGAACATGAGACTTTTGTGGTCCATGAAAACCACAAAAAACTCTTCCAACAGTTAATTTATCCCACAATGTAAGACATGAACAACTACAATCAACTCATGATACTGCGTCGGGTTATTCCTCTCAAGTGGCCTCAACTTCCTAGACCCGTACACAACGACTCCTCCCCCAGTATAAGAACTACTCCAAGATTGATACTTAAAGCATCATAATACATTGTATAACTCTTTCTCAGCTCTAGAAATACTAGTATCAATGCTGAATTTAACCTCACATTCAGCCCTAGAGAGGCTTACTCATAAGAATCAGTCTATAGGTTCTTCACACCCTTATTAGTCAGGCTAGTCAGTAGAATTTCTTATAATCAGATGTCATGTTTGAACTATCTATAGTATCCAGCCATCCCTTTTAAAACTTCTTTCCTCAAAGGAGTTTTTTGGATATTCCCAAGAAACTACTACACTCACTTTCTCTAGGTCTACCGATACTCTTGTGTCTCAGATATCATGACCCAAGAAGTGAATTTGATCCATTCTAAAGTGGTATTTTGAGAGCATAACATATATCTAATTCTCTCTCAGTGTACTCAAAATGATCTCAATATGGGCAGTATGGTCATGTTGAGAGTAAAAGTACACCAAGATATCGTCCACAATGACTACCGCAATTGAAACCAAGTATGAATGGAACACTTGGTTCATAATTTACATAAAAACTGCATGGCGCATTTGTGAGACCGAACAACATAACCATGTACTCGTATAGACCATACCTGATCTGAAAATCAATAAGAGGTATATCAGACGGTCTAATGCTCAACTAATGATAATAGGATATCAAGTTAATATTTGAGAACACATGGGCTCCTCAAAGATGATAAAAGAGATCATATATCCTCGACAAGGGATATCAGTTCTTAATCATCAACTTGTTCTGCATCCGATAATCCACACAAAGTCTGTGGGTACCGTCTGACTTCTTCTCAAATAGGACAGGAAACCCAAAAGAGATGTACTGGGTCAGATGAAACCCTTAGCTTATAACTCCTCTAACTGCTTCATCAGCTCCTGTAACTCTGGTGTAGCCATCCTATAATGAAGAATGGACACCAGTGCTATTCTTGGAACAAGATCAATAGAAAAGTTCACCTATCGCTCTGGAGAAAACATGAAATGTCCTCTGGAAATAAATCCTTGTAACTATCCCCCACTAGATGGAAGTCCAACTGTGAAGTCACTTGGTCATCCAAATATTGACTAGAAATAGGGGTTGTGACTCCTCCTAACCCATGATGCTCGGGTCTTGCTCTGTTCGTCTGGACATCTCATTTTACCGTATGTAGATACAGGTCTCCCTCTGGAAATATGAAACTCACCCTATGACATTAACAATCAACGACAACCTAGAAGGGAACCAATCAGTTCATCCTGAGAATAAAATCATGGACTTTCATCTCTAATACATAGAGGTTCCATAAAAATGACACCCACTAACCCGAAGAGGGAACTCCTTACACTGACGTACACTAGTCGTTCTAGTCCACGAAGGAGATCCCACATCAAAACCTTAGTAGAATTAACGATACAGAGCCCATGGATCTCCACGTGGATGTGTATTATTTCCATACTAGGTCATGTAACACCTCAGACACATGGTGTTTTGTCTAAACACATGTCCTGTACTTTAATCCTCTTCCCCTTCTCGAGTTCATATACCCGACTTAACCCACACAGTTCTCCTAGAGAAAGACTACATGGCTTATTTGTGCCAGAGACTATGTGTAAGAGAATGAAATTCACCGACCAATGTTGTTAGTCACATGGTTGGTTATATGGCTGAATCTACACGGCGTGTTTGTTTTAGACACGACTTGTAATAACTACCCACAATCCACCCAGGTCATTGCTCACACGGCAGGACACATGGTCTATACACACGACATATATGTCTGGTACAGAGTATGTTCCACCAAGGATTTCCCAAACCTGTGTATTTACCCACACAACGAGTCACACTATTAGAGACTACACGACATACATATAGTACTCACTTTGTACGTATGAAAAACAATTCCTTCCAAAATAGAAAAATACATTATGTGTGTTAATCATCACACGCCGTGTATTGTGTGTTTTTCAGGACAATAAGCCTTTGAATCTACTCTGGAACCTATAAAACACTAGAAAAAATGTCAAAGTTCCAATTTCCAATCCTTGGGGGCCCATACTACCCACAAATCAATGTTTTTCATTTTATACATGTAATAAATATGAGAAAAAGTTTAATGATCCGCCAAATTCCGACCCATGAGAGAAAATTACACCTCAAGTACCAAAGGATGGAATTCATTCAAATGAACCCTACCAAATCCAATACCCTATAAAATAGTAGGTATTATATCAATGCATTAGAGGGAGATATTGGTCCCACCCATATCTTAATGATACCATTCTTATGTGTCCCACAAAATCATAAACCATACATCATGGCATAACCCATGTAATAAAAATGGGAATCTTAAACATCGTGAAATCATAAAACAATTCATATAAGACAACATAATTCATAAAAATAATTCCATCACAACATAATCAAATCATTTTAATAATAGGGGTAGAAACAGAACCCTATTTTATCTTAGATGGAAAATAATTTTGATAAAACACTTGAACTCCATTCTTGAGGAAAATATCCTTTCAAATTCAAAAACACTTTTCCTTTCTTAACATGTCATAAAATTCTAACTAAAAGAAGTTGAATAAAAATAAACTTGAAAACTTGTAAAGTAAGATTCTTGGAAATAATTTTTTAAAAAATTCATTCATGTCGTATAAGTTAAAAAAACATTCTTCTCGTACTTTTGTCAGAAAAGTCAAAAAGTACCTCGTACGAAAAATGACAAAAGATTCCTTTCATATCTTTTACTAAAAACTCACCGAAGGGTAAAATTGGATTTAAAAAATTGTAGAAGGATATAAATATTACATATTGGGGAAACATGGATGTGGATGATGAAATACACCCCAATAAATACCAAAGTATAAACAATCTCGGATAAAAATGAGATTGTGATATTTCCCTTACCTTAGGTCCGATTTGCTTCGTAAGTGTCCGAACCTCCTGTATAATGATTTAAATAATGTCATTGACTTATTACAGAATCATATTCATTGATATTATATTATATATGGTTCACTTATGACTTTATATTACCCGTTATTTTGTAAATTCATGTTAAAGTAGCATTTTGGGTAAAATCGTCTCATTTGACGTTTGTATTTTAACTTGTAATTATTCATATGATTACTTAGATAATTATTACTTAATTCAATAATATAAAACATGATTTATATATAATATATATTCATAATATACATATATATAATGGATCGATAAATGGAATGAAATACACCGTTCATGGAGACGGTAGGCCGTACGTACGCATGAACGCTGTTTTCGTTTCCTTATTGAATTGAGTGGAATTAAGTAGATGGCATAAATATATATATACATAAATACAGTAGTATTATTATGTCATATATTTCATGACTAATTATTATATATGCTTTATAATCATTCATGAATGGTTAACGTGGAGAATGAATCTCATCGCGTCGTGGAGACGGTAGTCCGTACGTACGCACGAGCGATGATATCATTCTCATGATCATTGAATTGTATTGTAGTGTATGTATACTATTTAAGAATCAATATCACTTTACAATAATCATATATAGTTATTATTTACACCATTATACCCATCCAAGTAAGGTGGTGGTGGAAAATAGATTACACCACGGTGTGGAGACGGTATTCCGTACGTACGCACGCGCGGTGATTTCGTTTTCCATAGGATGGATAGATGGTGAAACAGGGTTGTTTCATACTTATAATAACATATCAGTATATGAGTGATACTTATGTTATTACTTCATAATGAAACAACCTAAGAAGAAGAAGTGGAAGAAGAAATAAAGATGAAATAATCGGTAACGAACATTACCTATTCTTTGAAGCGCCTCTATGATTCCTCCTCTTAGGGCACACAAATTGGTCTTTAAAGATTACCAAGACCTCTAGGATGTTTCTAGGGAAGTGGAGAGGAGAAATTGGCAGTTGTTGTCCGAGATTGGAGGCTTAAAGTGGTGTGAGGAATAGGGGGAGGAGGTGCCCTTTTATAAGTGAGGGGAGAGCACCTTTGGAATAACTAAAACTATTATATTATTATAAAGTCCAATTCGGTTTTAAATAGCTCCAAAATTATTTATTTCAAAGATAAGGTGGGGATGGGTCGAAATCCTCTCATCCAATATAATTTAAGAAATTTTAGGTTCCTATTTTAACCTTATCATTTAGATTTAACATTAAGTTAAATAATTTTACTTTTACCGTGTCTTCTTGTGTTCTTATACTATAAGGTTAATAAACATACTATAAGCAGCCAAACTAACCCCAAGTTGTTTATTATTAATATATATAACCTTATTTATGTCATTTGGACGAATCTTAGATTTTTAGGAATAAAATAACAACTAATAATATAATATTTGTTTTAAAAATTATTTTATGTCAATTTTGACACTATTTAGTAATTGATTTTTGTGAAAATCATAACAGAATGATTAGTTAGAAAAAAGTTAATTAAATCTATACTAACATGTCATATTAACCTATAAATTTAGTTTAATTCATAAAAATTCTTAAATTACATTTATTTGGGTATTTATAACATCAATTATGTCAATATTTCATTAATAAGACAATTACTGCATCATCTTTGTGTCATAATAAATGATAATTATTTAATCCCAAAAAATTCTAAATAAATTCTTATGATGTAGATAATTGTATTAGATTTCTGGAGACTATTAATTTTTGAAGTTTTATGAAGTTTATCACTAAATTAAAATTACTATACTTATAAGATTTAAGAAAGTGACATGTTGTCACATTCTTTGCTTTTAATAATAATTAAATTATTTTCATGGACAAAAGTCCATTAAATGAATCTAATCAGACCGTTAGGTGATATTGGTCGACTTTTACTCATCCAATTAGATTTTTTACATGTGTTAGGGTAATTTTATAATATTATATTTACCCTTAATTACCCGATTTATCTTTAACTATGGTAAATAAAATTTACCGTAGTTACTATTCATAATTCCCCAAAATAAAAAGTAGCTTATTAACATAATTTGGATACACTGATTCCAAATATGGAATCCATTTTTCCAAATTCAATACACAAAAGTTGCATAAATTAAATTTAAATTAATCCCGTTGTCAAAAGAAAACGGGTTTTTCTTTAAAACATTGCAAAAGATTGAATTGATTTTTCCTACGAATTCAAGGTAGAATCAATGCTAATGACATACATTATATTAAATGGTAAAAATATATTCTATTTATACTTTAAAACCATTGAATATTAAAATTTAACCATATAAATTATTGCGATGAAAGAAGTTGTTTTTAATTAAAATATAGTGTGTTTTTACTATTTATCAAAATATGAAAGTTACCAGAATAATATGAAAAATTTATCCAAAGTAAATTTTTATTTCATGATTCCAAAGAAGAATCTTATTTTTTCAATTTGTACTTATAAAAATGTCAAAAACTATATTTAATGTGGGTGTGCCATCAAAAGGTGGCAAAACTGCATTTTTTGAAAAATACTTATTTTACCCGAAAAATTTATTTTGTTCTTATACCATGTTTTAAAAAATGTGTAAGACAAATAATAATGTTATAAGATTCAAAATTTAGTTAATAATATTCATAATGGCTAGTTCATAATAATATTATAAAAATATATCGTTGTTTAGTAAAACCCGGTATTGCGTACAACACACGCTATCGAGGAAGGTCGCAATTGCGTGTAATGCAAGCCAAGTCAGGGTTGCGTGTTGTGCAAGAATCCTTCGTTGTTTCGTATATAATAATCCAACCATATTTAAATTATACATTGAATATATATATATATATATATATATATATATATACTCAATGTTGTGAAGAACAACTATTACCAAATTGTGTGTAACACGATCCAGGAATAGTGTTGCGTATACTGCAAGCTAATACGGTATTGCGTATAGCGCAAGGTAATCTTGGTGTAGCATACAACACAAGACATTAATGAAATTAAAATAATATTTTTCATAAAATATCGGGGTTTTACATTGTTTCTTTTATGTTTAACCATTCTAAATGAAACAGTCAAATAATTATTATGTTTTATATCTAACCTATATTGTATCACAGTAACATAATCCATATATTATCATACATTGTGATTATTTTTTTTATAAAATACTGACTTATAATGTTAAAAAAATATATTCCATATACTATATATATTAAACTATACCTCTATCAACTAATTATTTATAAATTTATAATTAGTATTTCACATTCATTGAATATAATAATCATTTTCACTTAGAGTTGTGAAGAATTCAGAAAAACCATACATTACCAGGAGGACTCATATTATCTGGTTCTAATTTGGATTAAAAAAAATTATGATCTAAATTTTATAGTCCTACATAATTCATGGCACACTAATTGGATTTTATAATAATAACCAATGAAAACAGATAGAATGTATTTAGTTCACACACATTTTTTTTCCCGTGGAAAATATTTTAAAACATGGGATATGAAAATATGATTAATAAGAAGTATTAAAATTAATAAAACACATTGATACAATTTAATATCATGTTACAACAAATGATAATTTTTCTACATTATATAATTAACATGTATCTAAAATAATAATTTATTTTTGAATGAGAACAACTTTATTTCCAAAATGTTTTCATAAAAATATTATGATTAGAACATAAATAAAAATCATAATCATTATGGTTTCATGGAAAAAATGAATCTCGATATTTTTCCTTCTTGATAAATAAACCATTAACCATTATAAGTATAATAAACATTCCATAATTGATAAGTTTATTTTCATAACATATGAAGTAAAAATATCTCAACAAGAACGAATTTTGCTGATTAAAAAATATGGTTCATATGGTGGGAAATATTTTTTATATAACACTTAAAAACACCACTACCATCACTCTTCTAAATAAAATAAGCTAACCTATTAATTCCACCATTTACTATACAATAAAAACATAATTACCTAGTACATTTTTTTGGTAATATCATAGCTATTTATCATCATAATTGATGTCCAATTACCATATCATGATTAAAACAAATATAATATTTCATTTAAGTCCAATATCTAAAAAACAAACTTAAAATATTCATAAAAATATATAATTATCACATAGAAAATGGGTACTATACTTTTCCATTGTAAAAACATAAAAATTAAAAAATTGAAAAATAATAAGAAATTGTATTTTCTTTGAAAAGCATCTGAAAAAATGAAATGGAGCCATCTTAATGAAGATATTATATGATGATTTTAAAATATATTCATCACTAAGATGATGAAAATAATAATATTTTCATATCATTTTAATGAAAATATATACTCTGTTTCGTTGAGGATAATATTTAGTTAAATTTTAACATTTTTTACCCATTATTAACAAGTTTTAACATTTAATATGGTGACGTCATTTTTCCATGAAAATTTAATTTTACCCCCAAAACTGAAATTGAAATAATTTCAAAATATTAATGTCATGATTTAAAATATTTATTCCATTTAAAAATATATATCTTCATTAATTTTTGAAAATTAATTTATATATAATTACATGAAATATAATTAATAATGTATTTTTTGAAATCAAATCATTGATAATTAAAAATTAATAAAATAATGAAAAATAATGATTGATTATAAGTTTGAAATTAAATTATTATTTTTCAATGGATGATTATGATTCTAAAAATCAATAGAAGAAATTAATTTACCCTTCTAATTATTTATTTAAAAGAAAATTACCAAAAATAGTTCATTTTAGAATAAACTCATTAAATATATTTCCAAAATGTAAAATATTAATTTTCAAGTTGAATAAAATAATATTTAATTAATAATATTACATCATATCTATATATATACAGTCTATAAAAAATGTATAATTTTATTCAATTATTATAATATGGTTATCATATAAATGAGATTTAATTACCAAATCTTTATTTTTCAAAAAACATATTTTAATAAAAATATTCCAAAATATTATGAAAATACCCCTAAGAAACTTTTATCGTACAAATTTTATAAATGAAGGCATATTTATTAAAAAATAAAACATTTATATGAAATAAATGTATTTAAAAAAAACATATAAAGTATGGGAAACAATATAATGCATACATTCATAATTTTATATTTAAACATATTTTGTAATTATTATTATTTATATGAATCCAATATTAGTAATCTTAAATATAAATAAAAAATTAAATTAAATTATTTTCAATAGTACTTATTTTTCACACATGCAATTGCACAAAAAGTATAGGAACCAGGAAAAGTTCAAATATGTTATATTTTGAAAAACGCCCACTCGTTTAGAGGGATTCCGTGAAAGGAAGAAAAATATGATTTGGAATAACTATCATTAGTGTATATGATTATTTATTCTATTTTCTAGTAAATTGTAAAAAAAAATAATGCATGGGGGTGATAACAATTTTTTTCGGTTAATCTTAGGGGGACATGGTTTTTTTGGAAATGTACATAGAAACATATAAGGTGACTGTTAGACATTTTATAAAAGAAAAAAGATGGTATCCCAATGTTGGATGTAGTGGAGACTAACATGAGGTTTGATGAAGTTGGAGATAGGGAAAACAATTTGAGGCATAAAATTTGGGTTTCCACCTCATTAAGACAATACATTTCTTATGGTAATTAAAAATTTCAATATAATATTCATAAACCTAGATATAATTGACAATAATGAGGATATAGAGAAGAATGTGATGACTATTACGAATAATATCATGATTTTGGTTCAGGAAGTGGAAGAAACTATAAAAATGAATGAATAATTTCTTCTAATTATGTTTATCGTGAAATTAGCCCAACATGTATTTTTAGTGATGTACATGTGCAAATTTAGGCACCATGGATATTTTGAAATTTCAGTCGATGAAGAATTCATCCTCAAATTTCCTTAGGCTGTATCTATATTTGACACTCCTTTGTGAAATACAAATAATTATTTAATTAATAGACACAAAGATTGGTAGTAATATTCATATCCATTTACCAAACTCTATGTTATGTAGAATTACTCCAAGAAATGGTTTCATGGAGAATATGCACAATTTTGTTCAAGGAATGTTCTAGATATGAATGTTAAGTGTATCATTAAAGATCAATTGTTGGGGGGGAATCTTATTTCATATGATGATAAAATATTATGTTTCAGCATTTGAACAATCTGTATTCAAGTAATTAATGTACTATTAGATTAATTTGTATTTTATAATCAAATTATTTTTGATTAATTTCTATTTGGGGTACTGATTCATTCATATGGCCATAAAACTACACCATATCGAGCGTTAATATACCAAAAATTCTATTTTCTAAAATACTATTTGAACATGTAATTGATAAATTTCATCGAAAATTTAAATTTCGAATGGGGAAACTAGGAAAATGTGTAATTTTAGAAAGGCCATCATTACTCACAAAACCTTATAAGAATAGTTTATAATGTATGTGTCATCTTAGTAAATATATTCATTGTTTTAATAATCATATATAAGTGTTGTTTGTTTATAATCATTTATATGTTTTCTTAATCACAATTATTATTCTTGGAAAATATGAAGAATTTATTTATGATGAATTGTCTTAAAATCTAGACTAATGACCTCGAGTCATGAAAATAATAATTTCACAAATTGGTGAGTCAACTATATGAGGACTCAATCGACTACATTAATTCATTTATATAAGTCAAATTTTAGAATATTCAAATTTTAATTGATCAATAACTCAAATACTATATATACATCAGATTAACCATGATTGTAGCCCCCCGGTTTCAGGTATATAACCCTCTATTTATGATTTTTTTGTAACTAAAATATTTTTGTGAGGTTTTGGAAGGTTTAAAGGACCTTTGAAAATTTTTCTGGATTTTATGGATGCTCATTGTTTCCGAAAAGTTAGTATACATCAGAAAAAACTTCCATGAATCCCTGGATGGGGAAATAAGGTCACTCGGTAGGTTCATGGTTGGTGCATGATTAAGAAAAACTATGTGGATTCCTAGGAGAAACTGTGTGATCCTAATATATTTTTTGAAAATGTCAAAAACTGATTTTATGTGGTTTATCTATCCTTGGGAGCCCAAAATTTCGGTTTTTTTTGAGGGAGTACATCACGCACAGTTAGCAAATCGTTGCAAATACTATTCCCTTAATCGTGCACCATAAAATTTTTGGTTTAAAAATTTGTTATCTTACTTAATTTATCCCTTTACATAATTTTTTCGATAAAATCCAATCATAAATATATTTAATCTTACTCCCATTTAAATTTATCCAATTTTATTCAATACGGTGATATTCAAAGTTGAATCTATGTTCAGGGGAGGCCTAGATTTTTCGATAATTTCTTATTCTTGATAATTTTCCCTAAATGTATTCCACATACCTTTATTAGAATCATATATCTATTTCTATTGGAATATATCTATGATATATTCTTTCAATATTAATTGGATATTATTTTCTTGATTTAAGTGAAAAAAATTGTTGTATGGTTCTAGGAGGTTTGATCCAGGTTTTTAAAGTAGCTGTGTACTTATTTGTAATTGAATAAGATTTAAATGTGAGTAGGTTATCTCTTGACTACTATAGATTAAAATACGATGAACTGGTCTCAAATATATTTAATTTCATGAAATTAATGTGAACCCATTATTTGATTTGATGAAAACTACATTATATACATTCTCAAGAATATTTTTTGTATTGGATGGTTTAAATGAAATTAATTTTTCTCATAAATTTAAAACAATGATAAAAACATATAGTTGGTATTTTATGCATGATTTTTTTAAGAAATGATTTCATCAAAAGATTCTTTTTCAATGCAATTAATGTTTTGCTGAAATGTATTCGCATGTTTGGACTTTAATTGTATTTTTCAGTCATAGATGGAATGTGATTATGTGAATTTTGGACGGATATGGGAGTGAATACTCCCCCATTAAAATTGGATTGTTTGTGCATTAATTCCCTCCCTCATAATTTTTTTCCACAATGTGACAGAAAAAAGAACGTATGACCCTCCACTCATGAGTATAGGGAGGTCATTTTTTGACAATCATGTGTGGATGTGTGGAAATGGAATCGTTATACCAAATAAAAATAAAAAATGATTTAAAAGATTTTTTTATTTACCCAATAATGTGTTTTTAATTTGTATAATTTTTTTAAATTGGTTTTTACTATTTGATGAAATGTTATAATATATTTTATCCATGTGGAATGAGTTGGGATTTCGTTGGTGGAATCAAAATATGTTTTATACCCACCCATAATTGGGATCCATTTTGTGTTTATAGATGTTATATGTTAATACATAGGTATAGGTGTATTATCATAGATAATAATTGATTCTTCATGATAACTAGGGTTGAAAACGTGGAGTTGGAACAAGGGGATTTTTTGGTGTTTCTGAGTCAATAACCATGGTATATTTATGATTTATATGTCTTGGTTTCTACTATGAACTCATATATTTTCTTTTGTTAAGGTTTTGTTATTGATTTATTTTTATAATCATGCATCATTTATTTGTTTGGTGGTTATAGTTTAATAATTTTTTTGATATTAAATTAAAAAATCATCCCAATTTGTTTCTAAGCACTTGTCATTTATTTTAATGTTTTACTGTCTTGAGGAGGTCACCTGAGGCCTAGTAACACATCCGTCTCTTCCCAAGCCAAAGGTTAATGGAAAGGATGTTACCAATAGTATTTGTTTGATCAATTACAGATTATCAGTCTTGGTAAGAACATATATATTCGGGGTGGTAGAAAGTTGTAGGAATGACAGATCATTAAATGAAGAGTATAAAATGTGCATCTAACCAATTTTGGATGAAAATTAAGTTACCAAGGATTTAGGAATGTGAGTATTTTAAAACACTTCCTGTAGTTATAAACTCATCCTCAAGTGTCTATATAATAATAATATCATGACATTAATTCATATAAATTATTTCCCAGTAGAAATTTATATATCATTTTGAATAATTATTTAGAAATTGATGAGAAATTTTTTATTTTTTAAAAGAGTGGACATTTGTCTAATTTTCTTAATAAGGGGTTATATTTTAAAACATGGTTTCAATGCTAGAAGTGTTGAATTTTGAAAATCCATGATATGATATGTATCATGTGTTACATTTGAAATAAATAATCTTCATGTTTCTAGATAATGATACTAAATGGTTATTTATTTTAATTATTGTGAATGGAGCTAGGAATGTGTCATAAAACCAATAGGATGATGAAGTTGAGAATTTGGTTTCCCTTAAGGAATATGTGAACCAACTGTTGGTTTAAATTATATTCTAGGATTTGTAGGACATGGATAGGGGAATATAAGGGATGAAGGAATTATATGTGATCCTTTTGTTTTTTTCAAATTAATAATCCATCCATATTTTAGGGTGATTCTCAATTAAGAAAATTAGAATTTTGGTTGAAGTGGATGAATATAATATTTGATTTACATGGAACAGTAACTGAGATAATGGTAATTTTATAAACTAATATATAGGAAGTACATTCATTCTAATGATGGGATCTAATAGTTCAGGATAAACCGGACCATGTTATGACATGGGAAGATTTTGAAGATTTTTTTATCTAACAGTTAAGTCCTCATACATTAATTATTTTATGAATAAAAAACCAATAATTTTAAAAAAGATAAACTCCCAAACATTTTGTAAACAACTAAATTAATTAATTTATTATGCTTTGCACTGGAATTTAATGCAACTATATACATGAATAAATGAATTTTTGAATTAAGTTTGTGTTCAATGGTTTTCTCAATTATTATAGCTCATAATATAAAATATTATACAGATATTTTTAATAGACAAATGGTTGGATATATTTATATCATAAAAATACGATTGGAGGAATATTTTCAATATGTATAAGAAATAGTAGGAATTTGATTCTTGGAATATGAAGAAGAGGGACATGTATTACCTTGGTGATGGTATGACTAATAATCAGACAACAATATCATTGACCATTACTCCTAAATAAAAGTGAAAACCCTATTCTTTTCATTGTAGTTATCTCAACCACATGATGAGATATTGTATAGAACCACCAAGATCACATCACAATTTCAACCAAAAAGGACATCATCATCACTATTTTCATAGTTCCCCAAGTCCAGGAATTAGGGAAACATATCAGGCTTCTTGTACATCCTATTATTTGATTTGACCACTGTAGTAGAACAACTCTAATCGTAATAACTAATCAAACCATAGTGATTGCAGTAATACATTGATTCCTCAACCTTTGAAATATAAAAAGGTTATCAATGGTCAATTTGAAACAAGTAAGAAACTATATATAAATAAGTAAGTGATCATTGAAGATCAATCAAGACCCTCAATGGTGAGATATAAAAACCATATAAATTTTACCCTTTTTAGGTATTTTTGTATTCATGTTCATCCCATTCATTAATTTCATTAAGTGGTATTGATCTTCTGGGTTTTCATGTTGAGATTAATACCTATGTTTTTAAACATCAAAAAATGATATTAAAAATTTAATATCAATATTTTATGTGGAATGAATTTTCTATAACTATCTGTGGGGAAGAATTGATTTGAAATTTAACTATTCTTTGGTTGTTTGTCTGACTAAATCCTAAGCATGGATTCATTGATAATTCTAAAATCTCACAATGATTTTTTATATTGAACCAAGATCAACATAAATTCATATTACATATATTTAGATGAGTATTCATTATATGGTAATGATTCATGACTGGGGACCATAATAGTATTGTGCCTTTGAAAACATGACATGAGGAATGGAAACATAATAAGGGGTGAGTCTAATGATCAGTAAGGGTAAATAAAAAACATGAAAATAAGAATTTAAAAACATGAATACCACTTTTGATAACCATAGTATGTATAACATATTTCAAAATTACGAGTCATGGAATAAATCATGGTAATCTATAAGGCATCAATAATAAAAGAACATGATCCATGAGAAATTTTTTTTGCATAAAACATGGATTTGAGGTAAACACCCATAATCATATAAAATAATTTCTATATTATCCTCGGATCATTTCAAAGACCATCGTAGGGGGAAAAGTCCCTTACTAAACCAGGTGTACATACTATTCTAGCCCTGTATTGTTGAACCAGATTTACTTCCCATTTTACTCATGTCTATATCATGAGATATAAATATTTATCGAGTGCATTAGAGGGAGATATAGGTCCTACCAATCTCATAATGAAATAATTCTTACGTGTTCCACAAAAAACATTAACCATTCATCATAGAACAACCCAATTAATGAAATTTGTTTCATAAACATCATTCCATCATAACATAATCCATGTAAAACAAATAGATTTCATAAATAAAAATTTATGATAATATTAATGGAAATAAGGTTTCGTGAAAGAATAAAAATATATTCTTTATGTATAAGTGTAAAAAACATACTACTTGTACTTTTTTCGGTAAGGTCAAAAGGTACATAATACCAAAAATGGAAAAATATTCCTTTCATACTGTTTAATAAAAATTATCCAAAGGATAAATTGAACTCAAAAAATTGTAGAAGAATATAAATAATTTTATATATTTATGAAACATTTATGTGGATGATTAATATAACCTGTTAAATACTTATGAATAAACATTCTCAGATAATAATGGGATTGCAAGATTGTCCCCTACCTTAGGTTTGATTTCTTATTTATGTGTCCAAAACTCTTGTATAATGGTTTTAAACATATTATTAAATTTGAACATAACCATATTAATATTTATTATATAATAAATTAATCACTTATGACTTTATATTACCTGATCATTTATCAATTCCATGTTAAAGCAACATTTTGGGTAATAACCATTTTGTTTATCAGATTTGATTTGACTTCTTATTATTGATCATATTATGTAGATCATTATTTATATAACATATATATTATTTATGTAACTATATATAATAGATAGATAAATTAAATGAAATACATCATTAATGGAGACGGTAGGACATACGTATTCATGAACGTTATTTCCTTTTTCTTATTGAATTGAATGGAAGAATGTATATAAATTATATATTTATATAATTATAGTATCATTATTGATTAATATATTTCATTATTATTTATTATATATAGTTCTTAATCATCCGTGAATGGTTAATGTGGAGAATGAATCTTAACGTGTTGTGGAGATGATAAACCGTACATTTCCACGACCGATGATATAATTCCCTTAATGGTTAAATTGTATGGAATTGGATTGTATATTAATTATAAATAATAATTATCATGTAATATTCATTATTTAAATCCTATATATTCATCATTTTTCCCATCTAAATAAAGAAGTGTTGAATAACATTTTACACCACGGCGTGGCGATGGTATGTTGTACCTACGCACGCATAGGGATATAGTTTTTTGTAGGGTGGATAGATGGTGGAATATTGATATTTCATAATAATACTAAATAAATATATTTATATAAGTTATACTGGAGTTATTAATTTATTATAAATCAACTAATGAAAATGATGTATATGATGAATGATGTTTAAAGAATCTGTTGAGGGGATTAGCTCTTCTTCGACATGCTTCCTCTAAATCTCCCTTTAGAGCACTAGATTTTCCCTTTCAAGAAGAGAATAACCTCTAGAATCTTACTATGGAACATGATAAGGTGAAATGGAAGGGTATGACCGATCTTGATAGCTAAAATTGAATTGAATAAGTGTGGTAGGAAGTTCTCCGTTAGGATTGTGGTGAGGGGAACATGTGGAAATTCTTAAAATATTTAATTAATTTAAATTAATTTTTTAATCCAAATGATTCAAAAATAAAAATATATCAAATATAATATTAGGATATTTCAAAATAAATTAACTCAATATGTTTGATATTTGTATTATTTTATTTAAAACCTTATCTTTTTTGTTTAACATTAATTATTCTGTTTTGATTTTTCTTGTTAAAGCAACATTTTATATATTATGAGGATATAAATTTTTCTTAAATGGGGTAAATTTCCCATAATTAGATACTTTCAGAACTATTAGATCTTATAATAGACACTTTTTATTTTAAAATATTTTTTGTGGGGTTTAAAAAATTTTAATAATTTTTAATTTTTATAAAACATCAATTATGCCAATTTTTAGACTATTCAATTTATGTAATCTAAATGAAATCTAAATAGATATATATATTAGAACTGAATAGTTTATTATTCTTATAAAATTTCATATTGACCTATAAAAATAGTTTATTTCATAAATATTGTCATATATTATATATTTTAATATTTATGATATCATTTATTTGATTTCTTTATTAATAAACAAATTACTACGTCATTATTATGTCATATTTAAATATCAATATTTATTGTATATAAATTGTAAATATAATACCACGATGTAGGAAAAATTATTATACATATAATTAATATTAATATTTAAATATATAACTTATATAAACCCATATTAAAATTGTTTTAGAACTAACATATATGTTTATAAAATATTTTCCTTTACTTTGCATTAAAAGTTATAAGTGTCATAATCACATCCAAGTTGCTTCCAAAGTCCAAATTATCATATAAAGTGTTTTAAGTAACGTACATATTTCATAAAATATGATTATGATATGTTTTACTGTAGTTTTATAATATTATTATTACCCTTAATTACATGTTTTACCCTGTTATCGTGTTATTAAAAATTAAGGAAGTTACTATTAAAAATGCCGAAAAACAAAATAAATCCATTCATATAATTTTAAACTACTGATTCCAAATATAGAGTAATTTTTTCAATATTCAAAACACATATGATGTAGTAATTTATTTATAATCAATCCTGTTTTCGGAATGTGAGAATGAGTTTTTTAAAGTCCAAACATTGCAAAACATTGAAATGGGTTTTCATCTGAATTAAATGTTAAATTATTTATAATGATATAAATTATATTTAATTATAAAATATATTCTATTTATAAATATTAATCATTCAATAATTTAATTTTATATTATAAATTATTTAAATTATTTATTTTTTCAATTAAAATTTATTGTATTTTTACTATTCCTCAAAACATGAAAGTTATCAAAAACTAATCCAGATAAATTTTTTATATCTTGCATAAAAATTTAAAGGATATTTTGTTAAATATATTATATAGAAGTGTAAAAAACTTGAATTAAAATGGTTATGCCATCAAAAGGTAGAAAAGATGCATTTTTTTTAAAATTCTTCTTTTGTTCAAAAAATTTGTTTTTTATATATCATGATTAGGAAACAAATAGGATGAATTTTAAAAAATTTATTGAATATATTAAATATATTTTTCATTAATAGAATCCATCAAGAGTTCTTTTTTTTATTTTATAAACTTACTTATTTTCATATAAATAGTTTTTCCAAAAAAGTTAATACTGTTCATACCCACCAATATAAGGACTGGGTTATAAGGTAGCACAATAATATTTAGTTTTTTACATATAGTTTTCCTTGTGTGAAAATAGGACTATTAATATAAATTGAATGTATATTTAATACAATCCATGAATATCATTTCATATACTGCATGTAACACTGGTGTTGCGTATTGCACAAGCTTATCTTGGTGTAGCGTTCAACACAGAGAATCAAAGAATATATATATATATATATTTCTCATAATAACAAGGTGTGTCACATTATCCCCCCTTAAAAGTATTTTCTCCCTCAAAATTCATTGGGGTTATAAAATGTTTAATACATGAATGTTTCTTTCCTGGAATCCTAGATCATAAAATGGAATAATAAAACATCATTTTAAAAAGGAAATTTCGAAACATAAGTGTTACCCATGTAAACTCATCACTCGGTGTCCAAATAGGAGAACATATGTGGGAAGTGAAAACATGGATATAGATCAAAAATTGAAATATCAATTTCTGATGGAGAGTGGTAGAGAACATCGTTAGAAGAAAGTTTACAATAAAAAGCCATAAATCTATGATTTTATAAGAAACCATTTGATTCATTAGATAAGATGGTACTTGGAAATTTTTTTTGGTTTTCAAGACCCTTTTTTGAAATTTGATGAACATGAGAATAAATACATACTTGATTTCAGTACAATATCACCATTTGTTGTGCGTTGAAAAATTTCCACTCTATCTCATATTTGATGAAAAGAAGTTTAATTTGACCTTCCTAAAGTGTAGGTAGGTCATGAAATCCATAAAATGAATTATTTTTCATTACAGATAACTTTATAAAGAAAAATTTTCGAACTAGTAATCAAATACACATAAGTCCACCTGTGGTTACATAATACATTATTTTAAAAACTCCATCCAATATTTACCTTAAACATTCCATAATTTGATAACCTTACAATCCATCTGAATGATAAAAATCCAAAACTATTGAAAAAAATATCACTAACTAATATTAACAATTATCCCACATATATCAGAATATATATCTTGTTAGTTCCATTCTAAAAATTTGAACACATTCATCATGTATTATCATGAGTCACGACTCCATTTGGGTGATTGTCGACCGACTCACCAAGTCCGCCCACTTTTTACCCATCAGAGAGCAGGGCTCAGAGGAGAGCTTGGTACGCCTCTACGTTCAAGAGATCGTACGACTTCATGGTGTGACATCATCTATCGTCTCCGATCGAGATGCTCGCTTTACTTTCCGGCTTTGGAAGGGGTTGTAGGAGGCATTCAGGACGCAGCTACGTTCGAGCACCGCCTTTCACACTCAGACGGATGGTCAGACGGAGAGGACCATTCATACTCTCAAGAACATGCTCCATGCATGTGTCCTTGACTTTGGTCGCAGCTGGGAGGATCACCTACCCTTGGTAAAGTTTGCGTACAACAACAGCTACCACTCCACCATCGAAATGACACCATACAAGGCATTGTACGACCGACCCTGCAGATCACCTCTGTGAGGGAAAAACCCTAAGGAGTCACCACTTGTGGGACCGGATATGGTCCATGCCACGATAGAGAATGTCCCGGTCATCCAGGAGAGGATGAGGACAGCTCAGAGCCAACTGAAGTCTTATGCTGACAGGAGGCGGAGACCACTAGAGGTTGAGGATGGCGACTACGTTTTCTTGCGGGTCTCACCTCGACGTGGGTTACAGAGATTTGGCTGGGACGGAAAGTTATCTCTGCGCTTCATCGGACCATTCCAAGTTCTCAACAGGATAGCCGAGGTGGATTATCGCCTGGCTCAACCACCTCAGTTGCACCGGGTGCACGACGTCCTCCACTTATCTCAGCTGAAGAGATATGCGCACGAACCGACACATATCATCGATCATGGGGAGCTGGACATTGATGACGAGGAGAATTTTGCAGAGGTGCCAGTGGAGATTGAGGATTGACAAGAGCGGGTCCTATGTGGGTGGTCTATTCCTCTAGTGCGCATCAGGTGGCAG
Organism: Viscum album; assembly: GCA_963277665.1. Classification (NCBI taxonomy): domain Eukaryota; kingdom Viridiplantae; phylum Streptophyta; class Magnoliopsida; order Santalales; family Viscaceae; genus Viscum; species Viscum album. The sequence goes on from OY728147.1 coordinate 446,529,042, forward strand.
CACGGGAACCTCCAGGAGAGCACTTGAGAGCAGGAGGCTCAGATGCGTGCTCAGTAACCTAATTTGTTCCCCTAGTTTGTGATGTATCTTTACGTAGATGTAACTCCCTTAGGTGGGAGTAATGTAAAGACCTGTAAATTTCAAGGAATTGGTTTTCATAATTTCATTGGAATTTTACGAGTGCGCAGTTTCTGGAGGCACCTGATTCCAAGGCCCGGTGTGCCCGAAATCATTTTCCGAAGTTTAGCCAGGGTACGTTCAGTGAACGAACGAGCTGGTTTTCCTAAATTTTGAACCGGTGCCCGGAATCAAAATCTGTGGGCACTGATAAAACCACAGCACCGGTAATTGCTTAGGAACACCTTTTCCGAAGGTCAGTTTTCTCGGGAGGAGTCATTAAAAATGTGAAGAATAAAATTATAGTTGTTTTACAATTATAATTTTATTTTACCAATAGTGGTTTAATTGTTAGGGAAATGGAAGTTGTGAGGAAGTTGGGGTGGGGCCCACACGTGCCCCCACCTCCTTAAATTTCCTAACACCACCATTAACCCACCCTTTAGCTTAAATATGTAACTCATCCTCTCCCACTTTTAATTATAAGTCAACTCTCTTATTAAATTATTTGATTATGTTATTCAATGTATTTAATTAAGAGTTGAATTTTGAATTCAGGGCATGGGATTAATAAAATAAGGGAGAGACTTATTTTATTTGGGGATTTGTTGTGTGAGAAGAATTGGGGAGAAAATACACACGCATTGGGGATCTTCATAATCTTCATTGTAGAACACGAGGAATGCCAAGACTTCGACGAAGAACGTCGTCGCCACAAGGAGAGATCGACGTGCCATCTCATCTCCTCTTCGCCGCCGGTGTGCGATGCCTTCCCTCAAGAACGATGACGCACCTTCCTCCGTTCTTCTTTACACGTCAAAGGAAGGGAGACGCCGCTCCTCCTCGGAACTTCTCCGTCGAAATATACGGAGCTTTACCTCGTGAAGCTGTTTCCCGCAACAATCTTCTTTCGACGACTACTTCAAGGTAGGGGTTTTAATTTCAAATTTAATGTATTAAATTTGTGCTTGATATGTCAAAGTTATTTTATGTTATTTTGGCCACCTATTATCAAATTAACGAGAGGAGGTCAGACCGCATGCACACGACCGATCCTCCTCCCCCTTTGTTGATGTCCATCATTGCGGTTTGGGACGAAGGCGGCGCGGTGCTATGACACAGCGCGAGAACGAGGAATATCACCACGACGAAGGAGATCAGCGCCATCGCGCCACGCCATTGAGGCCGAAAGACGACGCGGTCGGAGCGGGGCTGTGGCGGAGGGGCGCGGCACCGTCGTGCCCCGCCGGTCGGACTATGGCCGCAACAAAGCAGGGGAGGGCGGCCAGAACCGCCGGCCGCCTGTGCCCCAGGAGGTGGGACCAAACGGTCCCTCGCGGCACAAATGGTCAGCCGTTACGGTTGAACAGATCTGAAAAAACCTGGGGTTAGAACCCCCGGTCAGCATAGCAGGGCAGAACCCCCGCGGGTCCGCTGTTCGGTTCAAAGGGGACGGCAGCTCCCCCCCCCTTCCGCGTCAGCTCAGCACGCGGGCGCCCGGACCGGGCCGCCCGAGCTGGGCCGGGCCGCACACCGGGCCGAACCGCGCCCACTGAGCCAGGCCACGCCCATGGGGGATGGACCTGGACCCGGGTCGGGTCGACCTGGTTTGGCCCGACCTAGGGGGTCTTAGGCCGGGTCGGTCTAGGCCCAAAACCCACTAAAATCGTACTGCTTCATTCAAAGGCCCATAAATGGGATACGAACCTCCGATTGATGCACCATTATTTGCGATGAAATCCTTGGATCGAGACGGTCGTTTCGGTATATTACACTCAAGGGTTCAGAGAACTTTGGGTATGGCCAGGTTGGTTCAAACACGAAACCAACTGGGCCCTCGGAGCGGAAACGCTTATAACTTGACCTCCGGACGTCCGATAGATGTGCCGTCAACTTTGTTGGATTCCTCTTAGTGATACGGTTATTTTGGATTACTCCACTCTAGTTTTGGACGTAGTTAGAGTATGGTCAGGTTGGTTTTGACTTAAAAACCAACCAGGGCCTTGGGACGAAAAAGCCAATAACTCTCAGACCGGGCGTCCAAGTAACACGTCGTCTGTCACGTTGAGTTCTTTTTGTCAAGACAGAACTATGGGATATATCAACTCTGGACTAAGTGTCATTTGATGTATCTAATTCCCTTGGCTCGTGGAGTAGACCCTCCCAAAATCGAGCATGCTGTGTGCGGGAACCCTAGAGCTGGCTGCGACTGCGACGATGACGACGACTGTATTGGGATCCTCCATGGGTTCAGCAGCGACGAAGACCATACTGAAATCCTCCATGGGTTCGACGATGATGACTACTGTTCTTGTATCATATGTGGTTCCGACGGTATGTGACTACTGTTCTTGTATCCTACGTGGGTCGGGCAGTGTTTGACTATGTACTTGTATCCTACGTGGGTCCGGCAGAGTAGCTGGTCTTGTATCCTTTGTGGGTCTGACAGATTAGCTGGTCTTGTATCCTATGTGGGTCTGACATATTAGATGAATCAGTGGCTACATATGATCATCTCTATCGTCTTATGAAGAAGTATACCTTTGTGAGCTGAGTCTTGACTTTTCAATCTTTATCTTCGATATGATTGACTTGCTTTCCTAAGTGGATTGGGTGGTGTTATTCTGTGTGGATTGGTTGTGCTATCCTGTGTGGACAATATCGAACTTGAGCTCGGATTTTGGAGCTGGACTGGAATTAATGACATAGGTATATGTATGGGAATATACCTAAGTAGAGTTGGTTGTTACTTCATTATTGTATCTTTCCTTTGTGGTTTATCCTTCGTGGATTTTGGGAGACCTTCGGGGGTCTCGGGGTCCATACTGAGTAGCATATACTCACCACTGCACGGGCTATGCCTGCACTACATTGTGTTGGATGCAGACGACATACAACGCTGACCGAGGTAGGAGTTCGTCGAGCTGGATGGTACCTGGAGGTGGATCACTGGACGAGATGTACACGGAGAAGACGGCTGGAGACAAGGAGCAGAGGAGACCATCTGTGCCCACCCTTTAGGTGGGATTTCCAATGGACGGCTCGACGTTGCTACTTTACTTTTCAGTTTCTGTAATTTCTTTTCAGTTGTACATTACTTTCAGTTGGGTTTGTATTCTGTCCCATTTACTTTCCAGCACTTACAGTTGTACCCAATTTACTTAGTATTTACTTCTGCTTTCTTACTCTGTGGTGTTTGTTTACTTTATAAAGGCAATTCCATCCCTTTTTATCGGGATTTATGCCTTTGGTGCTAGTCTCCAGCCCCTGGCCAATGGAAGGCGGGCTTGGGGTAGTCACGATAGAGGCCCCGAGGAAGGGTTGTGACAGTATGTTTTTCTTTTTCTGGTCATTTCAATGAAAAGGAGGAAATTCTGGAGGTCGTTCATGGGTGAACGGTTGGTGCACGGTCTGAACAAACCATGCAGCCAGCCTAGGAAACCATGCAACCCTTGACAGTGGGCTCTTCACGGGCAGCGCATGGTTTTTCAAACCATGCGGGCCAGCCGTTCGAAGTCCCTGGATAAGACATTAGCAACTGTACGGTTGGCACATGGTTTGAAAAACCGTGCGTGGTAACTGTTCAACCGTATAAAGTTATGGTTCTTAAGTCCTAGGCCACTCAGGATTTACCATTCCTCCACCATTCTTCCTCCTACTCGTTACTCATGTGGGAGTTGCGATTTTCCGAGGTTGGGGGAGCTCGTTGGCTCATTTTGGAGGCAAATCGAAGGGGTTTCTTGGTGAATCGAAGGCAGTTCTGCTCATATAAGTCCCTTTATTGGTTATTTGTGGTTTTGGTTGGGTTTATCCCTCTTCCTCTCTTAGATTCCTAGATCTTTAAGGGTTTCATGTAGATCTAGGGTTGTGTTGAATTTGTATGTTAAGGGTTGACATTGTTGATTATAGGGAAGTATATTTAGAGCGGTATTTCTAGAAGTGGTTTCCCGGATTTTTGGGTGTGGTTGATTGTGGATTGTTTTTGCTGGAATCCTAAAGGTGGGTGGCTTTTGCCTTCCGATTTAAGGTGTCTGAATTGTATGTGGAAAATTGCCAATAACCATGAATGGGTTATTGTGCGTTTACCGTTTTGACCCGTTTAATTGCCTTCTTTGCTTGTGTGTGTGAGTAGAGGATACTTGTATGTGAGTAGGGTTGATTTCTATGCTTTGGAGGTGTTTCCATTACATGTTCTATTTATGATCGTTTGGTCCTTTTTTTCCTGTTTCCCATGCCTAGTGATTTTAGGATGGAGAGTTGCTTTATAAAATGCTATTGAGCTATATAATTTTTAGACAAGTAGTTTATAAGGTTTACCTTTTCCATATTGCATTGTTATGCTCGTTGACTTGCATAGGGCCATGATGACCTAGTTTTATAGTCTATGAGGGGATAGACAGAGTGATCTTCCTCAGAGAGTCTTTGAAAATTATATACTATGAGGGGATAGACCGAGTGAGCTTCCTCGAAGATTCATTGAGCATTATAGAATATGAGTGGATATACCAAGTGAGCTTCCTCAGAGTGTCTTTGAGAATTATAGGCTATGAGGGGAGAGACAGAGAGAGCTTCCTCAGAGTGTCTTTGATTACTTTGAATTACTTTGAACCATCCTAGACTATAGGAGGAAAAGACCAAGTGATATTTCTCATAATGTCTTTGAATGACATAGGCTATAAGGGGAATTGACTGGGTGAGCTTCCTCAGAGAGTCCTTGACCTTTGGGCTATAAGGGTAATTAACCTTGTGTGATTCCACAGAGAGTCCTTGACTACTTTAGACTATAAGGAGAATTTACTGTGAGTGATTTCTCAGAGAGTCTTTATAAATTCGTTTGACTGTACCAGAGTGGCTAGACTGAGTGTACTACCCAGAGGGTTGCTTGTACTTGTTAGGTAGGACCGGAGGGGATGCATGTGTGTACTTCCCAGAGGTTTACCTTGTTTTTTAACTTTTTAATTGACACATGGAATTTTTTACTGCTGAGTACTTTCTTGTTTACTACTTTCGGTAATTTTATATACCATTTAATCACTACTTAATAGACATAGATCTTTTGGTGGTTTCCTACTAGGATTCATCTCACACCTGTTTGGGCCATGCTTTTGGGACCAAACAGATTATATTTTTGTAGGTATAGACAAGGTCAAGTTCCTTTCTACCTCAGGTGCTTGATTTTCTGCAGAGATGGAGTGAATGGGACCAAGCTTAGGCTTGTGATGCTGAGAAGCTATTATCTGTTTCTATTGTACGTTGGTTTAGTACTATTTGTATTCAGCATTGTGACTTGTTTGGCTATTTTCCTAGACATATTTACCATGAATAATTATATATATATATCTGTGTGTGTGTGTGTGTGCGCTCTATTTGTTTATTATTTCAGTCTTCTGCTATTTAATGCTATTGGATATTTACTGATTCTGATACTGTATGTATTGTTTACATCCTCTGTGTACTCTGCCAATGAGGGAATAGTTTCCCCACTATCACACCCAATGCCCTCAATACTAGTCGGAAGCCTCTGGCTTTTGTGGAAATGCATTTGAGACCTTGTGACCAACCGGGTACGAGGCGCCTCTGGGTGGCTTCCAGAACTGGGACGTTACCAAGTGGTATGAGAGGAATTATTTTCTTTTGATGTACTGTTTGGAGCCTTTAGCTAGGGATAGGATGGAATCGGTACTTGGTAAAAAGATGTTCCCAGTATTAGCTAACCCGTGTTCAGGGAAAATCCAATCTCCCTAATTTATTGGAATTTTTATGTTTTGCAAATTTACAGTTTATTTGATTTTACCGTTGGGTGATTCACATGATTTTTTCTTGTTATTGTAGATATTATTGAGGTTCTATTTTTGTTGTAACACGATGAGATGAGGGTATGACACCTCATTCATCATTTAGGAACTTCCTAGAAATCACATGTTATTCATTTTTTCCATGCCATCTAGTATGCATTAGTGATTTCATGTTTTTGTGATAGATAATGTGTAAATATGCATGCTGTTGAGATTGATGCCTTGATATGAATACATGTTTTTTGATAGGGTATTGTTTGTGTAGAGGTTTCCTTGAATGAATCCCAAATTTTGGTTCCTGAGGTGTTATAGGCCCTCATGGACCAGAACATGGTGGATCACCACCTTGTATATTTTGTTTCTAACCCATGTAAGATGCCAAAATTTTATTGGTGGGGAGTGTGGGCCCTCACGGATCAAAATTTGGCACTTTCAATGATCGTTTTAGTGTTTCTTTGGGTTTCAGAGTAGTCTCTGAGGTTTACTGTCTGGAAAAACCTACAATGCACACCATGTAGTTTTGACTACATGACTTGTGTTCTTCTGTTTGGGAAGAAATAGTCTTTATTAAGTAAACACAATGTACTATTATGTTTTAGTACCTTTTAATCTTGATCTGAGGTGTGAATTTGACTTTTCAGAGTCATGCCACCAAGATATCCTCCGGTTGTACGCCAGCCACACGGCTGTGACCAGACAATGGATATGGCTGACCAAGGACTTCCGGCAGATCCCCCTACTATGCCAGTCATAGCACCATCAGTTATACCTATCCAAGGTGTTGATGCATAGTTCTGGGAAGGCTTTATAATGATGATGCAGACCTTTCAGGTAGTGCCGCCTCCTGCACCGTCAATGGCATATTTGACGCAGGTCATTCAGTAGCAACATCCTCCCACTTTCTTATGGGATGGAAGACCCCAGGAAGCATAGTCATGGCTGGAAGCCACACTGACGATTTTCGATCATCTGAAGATACCTCCAGAGAAGAAGGTGAAGCACGCTACCTACATGCTCTGAGACTATGCCAAGAGGTGGTGGGAGGTAATCTCACAGGCAGGGTTCCAGTAGAGTATGGTGTGGGATGAGTTTCGGTGCATCTTCTAGGATTACATTTTTCTAGAGACCTTGAGGGCCGATCGGGCCCGGGAGTTCATGAGTCTTGAGCAGGGTACTCTTTTTATTATGGAGTAATGATATAGGTTTACTAAGCTACATCATTTCACACCTATTCCAGGAGGTGATGAGTTGTTACTTTCATGGATGTTAGAGGATGGTCTGAGGAACAAAATCTGATCAAAGGTGAACATCTTTAGGTTGACTTCGATATCCTCCATCACCAACCATGTGCTGATCAAAGAGTACAATTTGATAGATTCTAGAGCTATGATCCAGGGCGGTTTGACATCCAGAGTTATTATTCCTCCTACTGATAGTAGGAAGCACCATTGAGTGTGTGCGTGAGGAGATCAGAGTAGGCGAGATGCATCTTCTGGTAGCCAGGTGGTGTGCTACCAGTGTAGGAGAAGCGAGCATACTAGGCCACAGTGCAAGAGAGACCTGATGGATTGCTAATCTCGCGGAAAGATGGGCCATCTACAGAGTCTCTGTCAGATCTTCTCACCTAAAGCTAGTGAAAAGGGTTCGTCTATGAATCCTTGTACAGGAGAATACCCACTGGTTTCTCACCATTTTGGGAACTGGAGTTCTTCTGGACATTCAGGCCAAAGTGGAGGTCGCGGTCATGGAGGCCAGTCTCCAGGATATCAGCGACAACATGGTGGATCAGCTTAGAGAGATCAGGCGTGGTCACAAGGCTGTGGAGCAGGCCAGACCTTTGCAGTGGACTAGACCCAATAGGATAAGCATCACAGACCCCCTACTGTTCGAGGTACCATTCAAGTTGCCTCAGTTTTATCTTCTTCTCTTTTCAACATAGGGGAATCCCATAGCTTTATATATGTTGTTGTCGTGGAGAGACATGGGATATGTATCTTCTCCATTACTGATATCTTGACGTTAGACACTCTGTTGGGGACAAGGAAATCTAGTGTGCATCTGTACAAGGATTTCCCTCTTGAGGTTGGTGGGTGTCACTTCCTTTGGGACCTCTATGTCATAGAGATGACAGGCTAGGATTTCATCCTCATAAGGGACTGGTTGGTTCCCTTCTAGGCATTCGTAGATTTCAATCATTGTAGGGTGTGTTTCATATCACCATAGGGTCGATCTTTTCTTCATAAGTGTAAGTGGGTTGTCCAGGCGAGCAGAGTGGGACCAGATCATCTTGGGTTAGGAGGAGTTACAGCCCAGATTGCCAGTCTATATCTGGATGACCAGGGGACTTCATAGTTAGACTTTCCTCAAGAAGTGGATCATTTCAGATATATCTTTCCAGAGGACTTTTCAGGTTTTCCTCTGGAGTGAGAGGTAGAATTTTTTATTGAGCTTGTGCCAGGAGAAGCACCAGTGTCCATTCCTCCTTATAGGAAGGATACACCTGAGTGGAAGGAAATCAAGAAGCAGTTGGAAGAGTTGCAGGAAAATGGTTTCATCCGACCCAGTATTTATCCTTGGGGTTCACCTGTTCTTTTTACGAAGAAGACAGATGGTACTCTTAGGCTGTATGTAGATTATCGGATGTTGAACCAGTTGACGGTCAAGAAATGATATCCCTTACCAAGGATTGATGACCTATTTGATCAGTTTCGAGGATCCCGAGTGTTCTCAATGATCTATTTAAGGTATGGTTATCATCAATTGCGTGTTATACCATCTGATATACCTCTTATAGCTTTCCTAAGAAGGTATGGTCTATACGAGTATATGGTTATGCCGTTCGGTCTCACGAACACGCCTACAATTTTTATGGCACTGATGAACCGAATGTTCCATCCATACTTGGATTCTTTCATGGTTGTTTTTGTGGATGACATCATGGTGTAATCTCATACAAGAAACGACCATGCCACACATCTTGAGATCATTCTGAGTACACATAGAGAGCATCTTTTACATGCCCAGCTCTCAAAATTCCACTTTTGGATGGATCATATTCACTTCATGGTCATGTTTTCTCAGAGACAGGAGTATCAGTAGACCCAGAGAAAGTCAGAACAGTAATTTCCTGGGAGAAGCTGAAGAACATCTTTGAGGTTCACAGTTTTCTAGGGCTAGGTGGATACTATAGACGCTTCATTCAGGACTATTCACTCTTAGCAGCACCGCTGACGGGCCTGACTAAGAAGGGTGAAAAGTTCTTTTGGTTAGATTCATGTGAGTCAGCCTTTCAGGAGCTAAAAGGGAGGTTGACTTCAGCACCGATACTAGTCTTTCCAGAGCCAAGAAAGAGAAATACAGTTTACTGCGATGCATTAGGTATCGGTTCGGGAGCTGTGCTAATGTAGGGAGATGGTGTCGTTCTGTATGGGTCTCGGCAGTTGAGGCCACATGAGAGGAACTACCTGACGCACAATCTGTAGTTGAAAGCTGTTGATCATGCCTTACGCTGTTGGAGACATTACTTTCTAGGAGAGCATTTTGTGGTTTTCACCAACCACATATGTCTCAAGTAGATTTTCACTTAGCCTGACTTGAATTTGATAAAATGAAGGTGGGTTGAGTATCTTTAGCCCTTTGTTTTTGAGCTTAGCTATACACCTTGTAAGTGCAATGCAATGGCTGATTAATTGAGTACGAGGACTCAGTTACAGGCAGCCCAGGAGGCCAGCCGTGAGTGGTAGATTATGGCTCTGTTCTCTGAGATTCATTTGGAGGTGCATGACAGACAAGGGAAGACATTTATATCTTCAGTAGCTGTTACCTCTACTCTGGTTAATGGAGTGCAAATGAGGCATTTATCATATTTTGAAGGCATAGTCATGTGGGAATGTGTGTCAGGAGAGGACCATATTAATGGATGGTCCATATGTGAGGATGTGATCTTGCGTTTCCAGGAGCACGTATGGGTGCCTGCAGATATATGTGAGGAGCTGATGCAAGACTTTCATTCCTCAGTTTGTGTAGTTTATCCTGGAGTCACCATGATGTATCATGATCTACACCATCAATACTGGTGACTAGGTATGAAGAGAGATGTTGTCGCGTTTGTCATGAGGTTTCCCACCTTTCAGAAGGTGAAGTCGGAACATCAGCGACCATCAAGACTTCTAAAACAGTTACCCATTCATGAGTGGAAGTGGAATGACATTGTGATGGACTTCATGATCTGTTTTCCAAGGTCACCTCGAGGGAATGATGTGGTATGGGTTGTCATTGTCAGACTCATGATGTTCGCTCACTTCTTGTTGATCAAGGAGACCTTTAGTGTTGACTTGCTGGGAAAGTTGTACATATGAGAGATTGTACAACTACATGGGGTTCCCCACTCCATTTTTTCAGATAGGGATTCACGTTTTACTACTTGGGTCTGGCAGGGGCTTCGGAAGGCTTTGGGTATACATTTACATTTGAGTACAACATACCATCCCCAGATAGATGACCAGTCCGAGCGTACGATTTAGGCGCTCGAGGACATGCTTTGAGCATGTATTCTAGACTTTGGAGGTTTTTGGGAGAGACATATACCTCTAGTAGAGTTTTCCTAAAAAAATAGTTTTCAATAAACTATTTAGATGGAAAGTTATAAGGTTATGTATGGTAGGCTATGTCGATATCCTTTATGTTGGATGGAGGTTGGAGAGGCAACTAGGTTGGGACATCATCTTGTCCAGGAGAACACAGAACATATAGAGTTGATTCGGAAGAGGATGGATACTACACAGTCTCTTTAGAAGTCTTATACTGACCAGAAGAGATGAACTCTGGTGTTCGAGGTCGGAGACCTAGTTTTTCTATGTGACGCACCGAGCTTGTGCACAGAAGGATCAAGAGATAGTGTAGGCTTTCGTCGAGGTACCTGGGGCTGTTTGAGGTGTTGGAGAGATTTGGTTCGGTGTCTTATCGGTTGCAGTTTCCTCATAGGTACCATGCTAAGAATGAATTTTTCCATGTTTCATAGATTTGACGTTACTTTTCATACCCGTCTCATTTCTTTCAACCTGAGGGGGTTGATTTAGGGGTGAATTCCTCATTCAAGGAGCATCCTATCTGAATTTTCGATCACAGTACAAAGGTTCTCCGTGGCTGGTATGTTCCTCTGGTATTAGTGCTATGGTAGCACGAGCGAGTACAAGACGATACTTGTGAGAGGGAGGATGATGTACGAGCACAGTGGCCAGAATTGATTGGGGTTTCTTCTTCTGCGCCGCATCGCTAGAGAAATTTTGGGATGAATTTATTTAAGGGGGGAAGTTTGTAAGAACCCGAATGTTATTTTCAGGTTTTTTCTTTTTGTGGTTGTTTCTGAGTAAAATATGTAATTTTGGAGGTCGTGCAGGGGAGGACAGTTGGCACATGGTCAGTGCACGTTCTAAACATACTATGCATCCAACCTAAGAAAATCTTCAACCCTTGACAGTAGGCTTCACACAGGTAGCACACGGTTTTTCAAAATGTGCGGGCAAGCCGTGCGAAGTCCATGGATGAGATAGTAGCAACCGCATGGTTAGCACATAGTTTGACAAACCGTGCGGGGCAACCATGCGACCACTTAATGTTATGGTTTTTTAGTCCTATTCCACTCGAAATTTAACATTCCTTCTCCATTATTCCTCATACTCGTCGCTCACGTGGGAGTTTTGATTTTCAATGGTTGGGGAGCTCCTTGGCTCATTTTGAAGGCAAATAGAAGGGGTTTCTTGGAAAATCGAAGGTGGTTCTCCTCGGGTATGTCCTTCTTTTGGTTATTTGATATTTTGGTTGGGGTTATACCTCTTCCTATCTTAGATTCCTAGATATTCAAGGATTGCATATAGATCTTGGTTTTTGATGACATTGTATGTAAAGTGTTGACCTTTTTGATGACATGGAAGGAGATTTAGAGTGGTCTTTCATAAAGTGGTTGTCCGGATTTGTGGGTGCGGTTGATATCAGATCGATTTCATCGGAACCCTGAAGGTATGTGGTTTGAGCCTTCCGATTTAAGGTCTTTGAATTGTATGTGAAAAATATCTAATAACCATGAATGGTTTATTGTGCGTTTTCCATTTTTAACCCAGTTAATTGCCGGTTTTTCTAGTGTGTGTGAGTAGAGGTTATTTTTATGTGAATAGGGTTGATTGTTATGCATTGGAGGTGTTTCCCATGCTTGTTCTGTTTATAACCGTGTGGTCATGTTTTTCTTGTTTCCAATTCCTAGTGATTGTAGGATGGTGATTTGTTTTTTTTGACATGATGTTGAGCTGTAGACTGTTTATCCAAGTATTTATTAAGGATTACCTTGCCCATATTGCGTTATTATGCTCGTTGACTTACATAGGGCTATGAGAACATGGTGTTATAGACTATGAGGGGATAAACTGAGTGAGTTTTCTCAGAGAGTCTTTGAGAATTATAGAATATGTGGGGATAGAACGAGTGAGATTCCTCAAAGATATATTGAGAATTATAGAAAATATGGGGATAGACCGAGTGAGCTTCCTCAGAGAGTCTTTGTTCAGTTTGAATAACCTTGAACCATCCTAGACAATTGGAGGAATTGACCGAGTGAGCTTCCTGAGAGAGGCTTTGAATGACTTGGGCTAAGAGGGATTTGAATGGGTGAGAATCATCAGAAAATACATGAAATTGGGTTTATAAGGGTAATTTACCTTATGTTCTTCATTAGAGATTCTTTGACTACCGTACACTATATGGGGAATTGACTATGAGTTCTTCCTCAGAGAGTCATTATGAATACATTTTACTGAACCAGAGGGGCTAGGCAGAGTGTACAACCTAGAGAGTTTATTGTACTTTATAGGTAGGACCAGAGGGGATGGCTGTGTTTACTTCCCAGAGGTTTACTTTGTTTTTTATCTGCTTACTTGGCACGTGGAATTGTTTAATGCTGAGTACTTTCATGTTTACTGCTTTCTGTACTTTTACCTGCCATATATTCAATGACTGATAGGCACAGATCTTCTGGGGGTTGCCTAATGTGATTCATCTCAAACCCGGTTTGGGTCATGATTTAAGGCCCAAACAAATTATATTGTTGCAGGTATAGACAAGGGAAAGTGCGCTTCTACTTCAGGTGCTGGATTTGCGGCGGAGCTGGAGAGCATGCGACCAAGTTTAGGTTTGCGATGCTGAGGAGCTGTTATCTGTTTCCTTTTTTACTTTGGTTTAGTACTGGTTGTATTCTTCATTGTGACTTGTTTGGATATTTTCATATACATATGTACCATGTATCATTATATATATATGTGTGTGCTTCAGTTTTTTATTATTTCAGTCTTCCGCTGTATAATTCTTCCGCTATTTTATGTATTGTTTACTTCAGCTATAGACTCTACCAATGAGGTCATAGTTTGCCCACAATCACACCCAAGGCCCTCCCTTCTAGTCGGAAGCTCGTGGCATTTGTGGAAATGCACTTGAGGCCATGTGGCCAACCGAGTACGGGGCAACTCTCGGTGGATTTCAGAACCGGGACGTTACAGTTACTAGTACCACTCAACATATAAAATATAACAAATGCATAAAACCATAGCGGAAAACTACATATATATATTTCAATATTTTAAATTCTATAAAAGTGATTCTACAACATTATTCAAGGATACCATTACAGAAACATTCAATCATTCCACAACTTTTTAGTCACACTCAACATCATCAATAGTGATAACAAATGAATTTCCATAGACTTTGGCCTTAAGAAGTTTTTGACATTGATCATCATCGATAACCCATGGATTACTATTTTGGTTATCATACAACCCTATTTCCATGGACATATAACATTGAAGGGTGGGAGGTTCATTATATATATCATTTTCAATATTCAAATCATTAGATTCCTTTTCCCATTACAACAAAACTCATATTCCAAATGACATTCATTTAATTATTTAAAACATTTACTAGTCCCTTTAAGGCAATATCCACTATCACTTTTTCCAAACATTGATCATTTGGAAACATTCATCTTCATTTCACCATAGTTTTGAGATTATCCCTTTAACTCCATCTTCAATTCATTACTAAAACATTGAGATAGATATGTGACATAATATTCAAATTCTAACTTTATTGAAAAACTCATAATATATTCATAGAAACTAAGGTCTCTTATAGCTTACACCATTCGAAGCCTTGGTTTTATTCCACAGAAGAATCGATCATCTTTACTTTTTGGTTGGATTATAAGGCTAGAAGCATACCTTGAAAGTCTTGTAAAAATTTTATCATATGTACCAAAAAATTCATAATCCTTTTGATTAACCTCTAGGAACTCTTTTTCCATCATTGTACAAAGAATACATGGAATTTACAAATTCAAAAATATGTTACTGAACTCTTCACATTCCATTGATTCAATTTCAAATTTCTTCCTCGTAATCTAGTTTAGAGTCCACCTCTGGTCTTATTTTCCTACTAAATGATAAAAAACTAAATTAAATTTCAATTTACCAATAGAGAAGGATAGAAAATATCATTTAAATTATACTAATACACTATTCAGAAACCAGTGGATCTGAAGACCCACTGAAAGAAGGTGGAAATTATCTTATAAGGGACTCAACAGAATGTTGTTCCCCTCTCTTCTCATTTGGATGTCCAAAATAATTCATAGCTTTTGGAAGTATAATGCTAGGATTTTTCATTACATCTCGCCAAACATTTGGTTTTTCAAGAGTTATGTAACACCCCAAGATTTCATAGGGTGTTATTTCTTCAAAATAATTCAATAACTTGCACTACACGCAACACCGAGTTCAAGAGCACCATGACTTACCAAACAAGCCATTAAAAAGAGGTTATGAATAGTATTAACTAAATTTTAATCTTTTAGAATCCATATTATGAGTTTCTTAGACATAATTAAAGAACAAATTCATTTTCAGTATTGCACTTTTACCAAATTTTAATAGTGAACCCTTTTTAAATACAATATTTTAAACTTTTTGACTAAATGGGGACAACAAAAATTTAAAATGAAACACCCCAAGCTTCTACGGTACACTTCTCTTTGAATAATGTAATAGCGTGTGTTGTACGCAACATCGAGTTCTAACACACCACAACCAATCAAAATAGCCGTTATGAATAGTAATACCTACTTTTTGAAATTATATATATTTTATATTTCAAAATGGACTTCATTTTTGGTTTCTTAATATCGAAATTATCCTAAGATGATTTTTTTGTATTTTTCTGAGAACTTCCAATTTTTATGAATAGTGAAAAATACTTAAAAACAACTTTTTTAATCAAAATAATTAATAGTGGTAAATTATGAATTTGAGTGGTTTTAAAGTATATTTATAATATATTTTTACCATTTAATACAATGTTGGTCATTGGACATAATTTCACAATTAAACCGAACATAAACAAGTATCAATCTTTTGATAGTTATTATATCTTAAAAACACGCTTTTTGTTTTAACAGCGGGAATTATTTTTAAATTAATTTCTGCCACTTCTGTGTTTTGAATTTGGAAAAATGGATTACATATTTGGAATCAGGATGTTGATATTTTGTGAATAGGTAACTTTTATTTTTAGACATTTTGAATAATTACTGCGGTAAATATTTTATTTACCATGGTTAAGGGTAAATCCGGTAAATAAGGGTTAAAAAACAATATTATAATAATACTAAATTACCTTAAAACGTGTCCTAGACTTATTTTTTGATACATGGCCTACCATGCGAACCTTTGGGTCGATTTTGGGACCCCATGAAGCCAATTGTAGGTGATATGGACACTTTATTTTAATTAAGTTAAAATGAATACAAAAATGACACAAGCATATATCTTTTAGAAAAACAATTTGTACATATGGTTATATATGTTGGAATTTCGACTATAAATATTCATTAGAAAGAAAAAAGGATTTCCTACATAATTATCTTTTATTTATAATTTTTAGACATTAAATAAATTAATTTATTTATGACACAATGATGATGCAGTAATTACCTAATTAATGGAAAATTAGAATAATTGATATTATAAATACCCAAATAAATATAATTTGAGCCTTTTTATGAACCAAACTAATTTTCTAGGTTAATATGACATGTTAGGATTGATTTAATTAACTTTTTTCGAAGTAATAATTCTATTAAGTGTTTCACAAAAATCAACTATTGAATAGTGTGAAAATTGACATAAAAGAGTTTTTAAAACAAATATTATATTATTAATTGATATTAAATTCTTAAAAATCTACGGTTCGGACAAGATACTTATATCATGATAGGTTCATCATTAAAGGACCACTCGGGGGTCTCTTGGATGTATATGGTATGTTTATTAACCATATAATATAAAAATACAAAGAGACATTGTAAAAGTGAAACTAATTAACTTAGAGTTAATACTTAAAGATAAGGTTAATATAAGTACACAAACCTGTATAAATTCTATTGGTTGAGTGGTTTTCGACCCCTCCCCACCTTAAACTTTGAATAAATAACTTTTGAGCCATTAGAAACCGAATATGAATTTATTATAAATTAATATTTCTAGCTTTTCCAAAGGTGCCCCTCACCCCTCTTATAAAAGGGCACTCCTCCTTCTCATTTCTTCACACATTTTAAGTCTTTTGGTTCGGAAAAACACTGCAAAAATACTCTCCCAACATCCCTCACTACAACCTAGAGGGCTTATTTGGATCCTAAATCCAACCTAAAGATCCCTTTTGATCAAATCAAAAGGAAGAACCCGAAAAAAAGGTAATGATTTCACCACCCTTTTCCAAGTTCCTTTCCTATTCCACTTCTTATTCCTTTGTTATTTCCATTATAAAATAATAACTCCAGTATCATATATATACTGTGATGTTATTATAAATATGGTACAACCATATTCACTATTATATCCATCTTTTGAATAACATGTCACCATATGTGCGTACGTACGACTTACCGTCTCCACGTCGTGGTGTAATTGTTATTCAATAAATTATTATTTGGATGGGTATAATAATGATGTGTAACTCATGTAAATAATAAATATAACATTATAATGATTCTGTATATATTATATACCATCCAATTATATTTTATTTTAAAATCAAAAGAATGATATTATCGCTCGTGCGTACGTACGGACTACCGTCTCCACGAACGCGATGAGATTCATTCTACATCGTATCCATTCTAGTATAATTCTCATTTGATGATTAATAATAGTATCTAAGGACGTGATATAATTTTGGATATGATTAAGATAAAACCTATCCATTACAAACATGGCTTACGTAACAAAACATATAAAAGAAAACGAGTAAGTTAACACCCGAAACGACGATAATTATAAGATATTATTAACAAAGCAATGTTAAAAGATCATATATGATATCATATTAATGAATATGATTATTGAATAATTTAATAACAATTATTTCACCATTATACAGGAGGTTAAACTACCCCAAACAAGGAAAAGTACAAGGTAAGGGTTTATTTCACAATCTCTTCATTATCCGAGGTTGTTTATACATAATTATCTATTGGAATCTATTTATCATCCACATCCACGTTTCTTAAAAATGAATTTCAAAACATTTTTACTATTTACTAGAATATGGTTTAAAGTCATTTATACCCTTGTTTGACTTTTTATAAGAGGTTTATAAAGGAATCTTTTCGTCGTTTTCCAAACAAGGTGCTTTTTAACCTTTTTGAGAAAATTAAGGTACGAATGTTTTTTTAACTTATACGGCGGGTGCGGCTATTTACCGCTGTTATAAAATGTTCAATCTTACCTTACAAGCTTACAAGTTTATTTTCAATGTAAATGTTTTATTTTATAATTATGTGACTTTTAAATGATTTCAAAATGAATATTCTAAGAATTTCGGAAAGGTACTCTTTATCAAAATCATAATTTTAAATGTTTTAAAGATTTACCTTTCTAAATCTTTGTAATTAATTTCCATGTCTTCAAAATGGGTTTTAAGGATTAATTTATATGGACATGAATGTTTTTAAAATGTTAATTCCTTTCAAAAGTTTCAAAGTGTTATGTGACACTTTGATTCAAAAATCTATTTTAATTACTTACTTTATAAATGTGTGACTTTTAAATGATTTCAAAAAAGGAGATATTTCTCTCAAATAGTTTTGATTTCATCTATGTCAACATCCTTTGATGGATTTTATGATTATATGAAGTTGATTTATTATGATACAAAAGTTCCATAATGTATTGAAGGTTTTGTGATATGTTTGACTGTGGATGTGTTATTTTTATACCATTCATGGTTTATGGAGAAAGTATTGATATTTCGTATGCTAGTTTTAATACGAATGTTTATGTTATGTTTAATCCTTTTCATATGGGAATGAATTGGACTTAGTAAGTGACGGGTGGAGCCCGCTATAGCTCCTTGATGCATCGGTAGGTCTCATGAGACAAACTAGTGTCTTGGCACAAGGACTTGGAAAAATATTATTTTTAGTCTTGGCACAAGGCCTTGGCTATGTGGTTATGATAGTCTGGTATTATGCATTCGATCATTATGAAAGTGGTTATTGATATTGCATATGATTATTCGATTAGTAGAATATCCATGTGAATAAGTAAATGGCATTACTTCATTATATTTTTTCATACTATGTTGAAGGTCATGTTTAAAAGGCTTTTGTTTTAGTTATACATTGCCTTAAATGTTTATGCTTATTTATGAAAGTTTCCACTGTATTTCTTACCCTTACGGAGCGTTTGAGCTCACCCCTTTTTTATGTTTTATTTTTCCCAAGATTCCAAGAAGTATATTGTGATTGATAAGAAGGGTTAAGACAAGAGAATAATGGCATTCATAAAGGATTATATATGTTTTTTTGTATGTTATGAAGTGTAATGTAACATTCATGTATGTAATCTATTTTCCAAGACTGCTAAACTAATCGGTCCTTTGGGACTTTATTCCTTGTAATCATTCCAATGTATTAAAATAATGCACCGACTCTGGGTAACTGGCATCAGGGCGTTACAGTTAGTATCAGAGGATGTTTAACAATAACCTTGGAAACTAGATTTAGATAAACTCTGATTAGAGCACATAGCCTTAAGATAGACTTTGAGGATTAGTATAGAAGAACTTCCTAGAATTTTGGTATTGTAGAGATTTTGTGAGTTTTCCAAGAAATACATCCCTTTCTGGATACGAGCAGGTAGAGGCGGCTCTGGCACATATGTACCTAGGGGTAACACCCGAAAAAACCTCTTTGAGCTAGACTCGAATGGGAACTGGTGCACGACAACGGGCCTTGCTGCTCTCTTGGTTACGACACTCCCGGGGGATATGCTTAGGATAATTCTCATTTTATTTACAAACCATTATGAAGGGTTTATGAGTGTATACTTCCTCAAAGGAGACATTTTTATGATTATATATTATATCCATAAACTATTTAATTTATGTTATGTGTTTTACAAGTTTTGGATTAGGTATTTTTATTCATAAACTAATCTAATGTATGCCATTGTTTAGAAATGGTGCCCAGTAGAAGGAATGAGAACTCTATCAATGCACATGATACAAAGAGAAAGAAGGATCATATATTTCATAGTCTTAAGCTAGAATTTATAAGATAAATAGTCTCACATGTATTATCATCATATGAAGAAATAATATCATGTGTTGATAAGATAAGTAAAGAGTTTACTGAGTCCTATGGCTTTGAAGGGAAGAAAGAGAAGAAAAGGATGGAAGAGAGAAAGATTGATAAAGGGAAGAGGGAAAAGAAGAATTTTCCCATATGTGAAAACTATGGAAAAAAACACCCTGGAAGTTGCCTGAAAGGAATGGGAGTTTGTTATAAGTGTGGAGGGAAAAGGCACAATGTACGTGACTGCAAGGGTAAGAAAATGGTTTCAAATGTACAATGCTTCATTTGCAAGGAGTTTGGACACTATCCGAACCTATGTCCCAGTCATCAGACTATGCCGCAAATGATGCTATTGGATAATAATCACGTTATGATACTACCACAGATGAAGAGGAATGATTAGAGTTCTTATGTTGATTATGTCAATTGAGTGTTTTATCAACAATGTATTTGTTATAATAATTATGGAGTATATAAGGATTGTACTGCAGTACTGTTTCATTAAGGACATGAGATTGTGTGGAACAAAGAAAAGTGACTCAATAGTAGGAAAAATTTTTGGAAAATATATGGTTGAGAGAATGGTAAACCATAATATAGTTCTAATACCAAGGAAGAGATTTTGGAATAATACATGATTGATTTGGATTAATTATATTGGATATTCTTGACTACCTTGAAACTGATTAATGATTTGTATATTCCATCATTGTTTGGGTTTAAAACATTTTTGGTTTGAAGGATAATATATATTATTCTTTAAGGAATAAGGGATCATGAATGTAATCAATAAGGATTTATGGTAATTCAGAATGTTGCAGTGTTTGAAAAGAATACATGATGAAGATGTTCACATGTTATTACGCGGAAAAAAGGATCTTTATTGTGTTTACCTTCCTTATAAATTTTGGACTGAAATATTTTGCATAGTTCTAGTTTGGATTATTTTGGATTGCCATAAAAGGACAACCCAGAGGTCGGGCGGCAACCCGTCGCGTCCGGCAAGGCTGCGAGACTTGAACCCACAACCGAAGGGCGACAAGGGTGTATCATCTACCACTGACCCACGTGATGTCTGAGATTAAATAATGTAGTTTTTCTTAAAAGATCTGGTAGATGAATTATAAATTCTTTTTTTGGAACCCGATACGAATAGGATAAATAGAATATTTTTTTTACATTCTATTATCTTTAAGAGTGAAAGATGAGTTTGTGGTAGAAATTAGTTAAAGGGTCGAACTCTACTTGTCAAGAATATATTTTTCTTTTTCTCTTATTCTATGAAGAAATTAATTATTATACTTTATTTAAGGAATCCTAAAACCAAAAATGTGTTATCCTAATACCCTATGTTTTGTTGAACCAATGGTACTTCAAATAATCATAGATTGATGAATTTAAGGACCTCAATTTTACACTTGTTTGTGATTGATGACCTCAATCACTACCTATAAATATTTATGTTTTCTCTCCAATTATATGTCTCTAATTGCCACCAATGTTCTCCTGATCGATATCTTGATTTGGTGGGGACCCTTTAATTTCTCTTTTCCTCATATTAAGACTAAATTTTGGTAACCCAATTTCTGATATGGGTTTTCCCACAAAGATATTTTTTATTTTCAACCTTTTATTTTCGAAGAACAATTTCAAATTGCGAGGACGCAATTTATTGAAAGAGGGGAGAATGTAACACCCCAACATTTCATAGGGTGTTATTTCTTCAAAATAATTCAATAACTTTCACTACACGCAACCTCGTGTTCAATCACACCATGACTTACCAAACAAGCAGTTCAAAAGATGTTATGAATAGTATAAACTAAATTTTAATCATTTAGAATCCATATTATGAGTTTCTTAGACATACTGAAAGAACAAATTCATTTTCAGTATTTCACTTTTACCAAATTTTAATAGTGAACCCTTTTTAAATACAATATTTTAAACTTTTTGACTAAATGGGGATAGAAAAAATTTAAAATGAAACACCCCAAGCTTCTACAGTACGCACCTCTTTGAATAATGTGATAGCGTGTGTTTTACGCAACATCGAGTTCTAACACACCACAACCAATAAAAATAGATGTTATGAATAGTAATACCTACTTTTTAAAAATATATATATTTTATATTTCAAAATGGACTTCATTTTTGGTTTCTTAATATCGAAATTATCCTAAGATGATTTTTTTTTGTATTTTTCTTAGAACTTCCAATTTTTATGAATAGTGAAAAATTCTTAAAAACAAATTTTTTAAACAAAATAATTAATAATGATAAATTATGAATTTGAGTGGTTTTAAAGAATATTTATAATATATTTTTACCATTTAATACAATTTTGGTCATTGGACATAATTTCATAATTAAAACGAACATAGACAAGTATCAATCTTTTGATAGTTATAATATCTTAAAAACACGCTTTTTGTTTTAACAGCTGGAATTATTTTTAAATTAATTTCTACCACTTCTGTGTTTTGAATTTGGAAAAATGGATTACCTATTTGGAATCAGGTTATTAATATTATGTGAATAGGTAACTTTTATTTTTAGACATTTTAAATAATTACTGCGGTAAATATTTTATTTACCATGGTTAAGGGTAAATCCAGTAAATAAGGGTTAAAAAAATAATATTATAATAATACTAAATTACCCTAAAACATGTCCTAGAATTATTTTTTGATACATGGCCGACCATGGGCATCTTTGGGTCGATTTTGGGACCCCATGGAGCCACTTGTAGGTGATAGGGACACTTTATTTTAATTAAGTTAAAATGAATACAAAAATGACACAAGCATATATCTTTTAGAAAAACAATTTTTACATAGGGTTATATATGATGGCTTTTCAACTATAAATATTAATTATAAATATAAAAGTATTTCCTACATAATTATATTTTATTTATATTTTTTAGACATTAAATAAGTTAATTTTTTTATGACACAATGATGATGCAGTAATTACCTAATTAATGAAAAATTAGAATAATTGATATTATAAATACCCAAATAAATATAATTTGAGCCTTTTAATGAACTAAACTAATTTTCTAGGTTAATATGACATGTTAGGATTGATTTAATTAACTTTTTTCGAAGTAATAATTCTGTTATGAGTTTCAAGAAAATCAAATATTGAATAGTGTCAAAATTGGCATAAAAGAGTTTTTAAAAAAAATATTATATTATTAATTGATATTAAATTCTTAAAAATCTAAGGTTAGGCCAAGAGACTTATATCATTATAGGTTCATCATTAATGGACCACTTGGAGGTCTCTTGGATGTATATGGTATTTTTATTAACTATATAATATAAAAATACAAAAAGACATTGTAAAAGTGAAACTAATTAACTTAGAGTTAATACTTAATGATAAGGTTAATATAAGTACCCAAACCTGTCTAAATTCTATTGGTTGAGTGTTTTTCAACCCATACCCACCTTAACCTTTGAATAATCAACTTTGGAGAAATTAAAAACCGAATATAAATTTATTATAAATTAATATTTCTAGCTTTTCCAAAGGTGCCCCTCACCCCTCTTATAAAAGGGCACTCATCCTTCTCATTTCTTCACACCATCAAAGCCTTTTGGTTCGGCCAAACTCTGACCAAATACTCTCCCAACTTCCCTCACTACAACCTAGAGGCCTTAGTTTGATCAGAAATCCAACCTAAGGATCCCTTTTGATCAAATCAAAAGGAAGAACCCGAAGAAGAGGTAATGATTTCACCACCTTTTTCCAAGTTCCTTTCCTCTTCAACTTATTCTTCCTTTGTTATTACCATTCTAAAATAATAACTCCAGTATCATATATATACTGTGATGTCATTATAGATATGGTATAACCATTTTCACTATTATATCCATCATTTGAATAACATGTCACCATACGTGCGTACGTACGGCTTACCGTCTCCACGTCGTGGTGTAATTGTTATTCAATAAATTATTATTTGGATGGGTATAATAATGATGTGTAACTCATGTAAATAATAAATATAACATGATAATGATTCTGTATATATGATATACCATCCAATTATATTTTATTTTAATATCAAAAAATGATATTATCGCTCGTGTGTATGTACGGACTACCGTCTCCACGAACGCGATGAGATTCATTCTCCATCGTATCCATTCAAGTATAATTCTCATTTGATGATTAATAATAGTATCTAAGGACTTGATATAATTTTGGATATGATTATGATACAACCTATCCATTAAAAACATGGATTACGTAACAAAACATATAAAAAAAACGAGTAAGTTAACACCCGAAACGACGATAATTCTAAGATATTATTAACAAAGAAATGTTAAAAGATCATATATGATATCATATTAATGAATATGATTATTGAATAATTTAAGAACAATTATTTTTCAATTATACATGAGGTTAACCTATCCCAACCAATGAAAAATACAAGGCAAGGGTTTATTTCACAATCTCTTCATTATCCGAGGTTGTTTATATGTAATTATCTACTGGAATCTATTTATCATCCACATCCACTTTTCTTAAAAATGAATTTCATAACATTTTTACTATTTACTATAATATGGGTTAAAGTCATTTATACCATTGTTTTAATTTTTATAAGAGGTTTATGATGGAATCTTTCCGTCGTTTTCCAAACAAGGTGCTTTTTAACCTTTTCGACAAAATTAAGGTAAGAATGTTTTTTTAACTTATACGGCGGGTGCAGCTATTTACCGCCATTATAAAATTGTCAAGCTTACCTTAGAAGCTTACAAGAATATTTTCAAAGTAAATGTTTTATTTTATAATTATGTGACTTTTAAATGATTTCAAAATGAATATTCTAAGAATTTCTGAAAGGTACTCTTTATCAAAATCAGAATTTTAAATGTTTTAAAGATTTACCTTTCTAAATCTTTTTAATTAATGTCCATGTCTTCAAAATGGTTTTTAAGTATTTATTTATATGGACATGAATGTTTTTAAAATTTTAATTCCTTTAAAAAGTTTCAAAGTGGTATGGGACACTTTGATTCAATAATCTCTTTTAATTACTTAATTTATAAATGTGTGACTTTTAAATGATTTCAAAAAAGGAGATATTTCTCTCAAATAGTTTTGATTTCATCTATGTCAACATCCTTTGATGGATTTTATGATTATATGAAGTTGATTTATTATGATACAAAAGTTCCATAATGTATTGAAGGTTTTGTGATATGTTTGACTGTGGATGTGTTATTTTTATACCATTCATGGTTTATGGAGAAAGTATTGACATTTCGTATGCTAGTTTTAATATGAATGTTTATGTTATGTTTAAGCCTTTTCATATGGGAATGAATTGGACTTAGTAAGTGACAGGTGGAGCCCGCTATAGCTCCTCGATGCATCAGTAGGTCTCATGAGACAAACTAGTGTCTTGGCACAAGGCCTTGGAAAAATCTTATTTGTAGTCTTGGCACGAGGCCTTGGCTATGTGGTTATGATAGTCTGGCATTATGCATTCCATCATTATGAAAGTGGTTATTGATATTGCATGTTATTATTAGATTAGTAGAATATCCATGTGAATAAGTAAATGTCATTACTTCATTATATTTTTTCATACTATGTTGAAGTTCAAGTTTAAAAGGCTTTTGTTTTAGTTATACGTTGCCTTAAATGTTTATGCTTATTTATGAAAGTTTCCGCTGTATTGCTTACCCTTACGGAGCATTTGAGCTCACCCCTTTTTTATGTTTTATTTTTCCCAAGATTCCAAGAAGTATATTGTGATTGATAAGAAGGGTTTAGACAAGGGAATAATGGCATTCATAAAGGATTATTTATGTTGTTTTGTATGTTATGAAGTGTAATGTAACATTCATGTATGTAATCTATTTTCCAAGACTGCTAAACTAATCTGTCCTTTGGGACTTCATTCCGTATAATCATGACAATGTATTAAAATAATGCACCGACTCTGGATAACTGGGGTCGGGGCGTTACATGTTAAATCATTTCATTTCCCATTTCATTCTTAATTAACAAGGTTCAATTGGGTTCCATCTAATGTTTGAAACACAATAGATTAGTGTGAGAGGAAAAAATCATATAAGGAAGTTGAAATATTCAAGGAGAAGTAATTTAAATCTCTAAAATATTAGGTTTAATCCACTGTTTACTATAATAAATACCAAAAATCCATGATTGTAACCTATATTTATACTTATCCTTATGGAAATCCATAGAGATATCATAGAAGTACCTCTAGGGATATAACTATAAATTTCAAATCCTCGTTTCCAATGGCTAACTAATCATTTACTATGATACCAACTATAATGACCCAATCATGACATATAAGAATATTAAATATTTTTAGATAAATATTCATTAAATTTTATAAATGAACACCATAAAAATAGATTAGTTTAGTTTCTTTGGTAACATGGCATATATTTTTCTAACTTGTGAAAGATAATTACCATTTCCCATAGAGTCTCCCCCTTAGTACTTATATTTAAAATAAATTTATAACCTATGGAATGGAAATATAATAAGGGGAGATCTCAAATGATCATTAAGGATAAAAAATAAAACATTAACATAATAATGTAAAATTACAAACATACCTTTATATAATCATTCCATATATAACATATATCATAATTACTTGTAATGGAATAAATCATATAAATTTACAAGGAATAAATTATAGAGGAACATGAGAAATGAAAAATTATCATTTGAATAAAATATGGATTTTTTAAATCAAACACAATCATATAAAATCATTTCAATATTATCTATGGAACATTTCCATGTCCATAATAGTGGATAAATATGATTACTGAACTGAGTTTACATGCCATTCCATCCCTGTATTATTGATCCAGATTTACATGTCATTCCATTCATATCTATCTCAGAATATTTAAATCTTTACCCAATAAATTTTATGGATATATAGGTCCCACCCATATCATAATGAAATCATTCTTACATGTTCACAAAAAACATAAATCATTCATTCTAACATTACCAAATAAATAAAATTGCTTTCTTGAACATCATTCCATCGTAACATTATCCATGTAACATTGATGGATTTCATAAATATTATTCTATCATAAAAAAAATGAAATCTTAAAAATAATAAGTATAGATACATAATCATATTTATATATTTTCATCTTATATGGAAAATAGTTTTTATATAACACATGAAATTAATTCTTGGGGAAAATATTATTTCTTCTACAAAATAATTTTCTTCTCAGAAAATTCCATACAATTTTAAAAGAAAAGAATTTATTTTAAAATAACCATAAAATTATAAGGGAAGATTAATGGAAATATGGTTTCAAGAATGAGTAAAAATCCATTCATGTTTTATATGTTTTGAAAAATGTTCTTCCTGTACTTTTCCCGATAAAGTAAAAAATTACATTATACCATAAACAACAAAACATTCCATTCATACCATTTTATTAAAAATATCAAATGCATAAAATTTACCATAAAAATTGAATATGAATATAGATTATATTATATATTTAGGTAAAATGTATGTTGATGATAAATATACCCTATTAAATACATACAAATAAATAATCTCAGATAAAAATTATATTGAAAAAATATCCATCACATTAGGTTCGATTTCTTTCATATGTGTCTATAACAGATATATAGCAGTTTTAAAGATATTATAAAATTTTAAAAAACAATAATTATATTCATTATATTAATTATTATTAACTTATGACTTCAAATTGCACGTTCATTTAGAAATTGTTTGTTTAAGCGACGTCTTGTGTAGTAATATTTTTATTTATTGTACGTGTTATGACTTGTTATTAATGATATTATTGATTATATGGTTATTAAATTAATTAATGAATGTAAAAAAATATTTATATATCATATATATTTAATGTATAAATATATATAATAGATTTATAAATGAAACGGAAAACACCGTTCATTGAGACGGTGGGTCGTACGTACATGTGAAAGTCATTTACGTTTCCTTATTGAATTGAATGCAAGCATGAAAATGACATATATACATATAAATAATTCCATTATAATTATTATTTCATATATTTAATTCATATTTATTATATAAACATTATAATAATTCTTGAATAGTTAACGTGGAGAATGAATCTCATCGTGTTGTGGAGACAGTAAGCTGTACGTATTCATAGATAATGGTATCAATCTCTTAATAGTAAAATGGTATGGAATTGTATGGTATATTAATTATAAATAAATATTATCATTTAAAATTAATTATATAATTTTTTTTATTCATTGTTATATCCATTTAAATAATGTAGTGCTGAATAACAAATTACACCACGGTGTAGAGAAGGTAAGATGTATTTACACAAACATGGTGATATCATTATCTATAGGATGGATATAAGGGGTAATATGTTTATTTAATAACTATAATAACATCTTAGAGAATAATTTATACTAGAGTTATTAATTTATAATGAAACAACTCATGAAGTGGAGGTACAAAAAGAGAGAAATGTGAAGGCATCGGTAGAGGAGATTGCCCCTTCATCGACATGCATACTCTAAATCCCCCATTAGATCACTAAATATGGTCATGGAAGAATACCATAACCTATATAATGTAACAAGGTACGTTTATAATTTAAAATAAAAGTGGATGTTGGTGCATGAAGGATAAAATTGGAGTTAAGATATGAGGGATGAGGTTCCCTTTTATGATTGAGGTGAAAGAAACCCTAGGAAATTTCTAAAATAATAAATTAATATAAATTAATTTTTTAATCCAAATGATTCCTAATTGGAATATATCCACGATATTATGAGTATAGTTATAAATCCTATCTTCTATTAATTTTTATACTTGTATTGATTTTATTTTAAACCTTATCTTTTTGGCTTGCCCTTAATTATTTTCTTTTAATATAAATTATGGTAACATCATTTTTATTATTAAGTGGCTTAAAATTTTACATATATGAGGTCCATTTACCATAATTGCAATAATAATGAACATTTAGATGATATAATAGTCACTATGTAATTTTAAATAATTTTTTTGGGTTTTTTAATAATTTTAAAATTTTATATTTTTATATAACATCAATAATAACAATTTTATAATATTGATTTAATTTAATTAAAATAAAATATTAACCAAGATATACCATCAAAAAACCTTTTAATAGTATTATAAAATGTAATATTCACCTCTAAAAATAATTTATGACATAAATATTGTCAAATAATATTTATATTAACATTTATAATATCATTTATTTGATTCCTTCATCAATAATGTAATCATTGTATCATCATTGTGTCATAATTAAATTTAAATATTTTATATTAAAAACCTTTAAATAAAATACCATGAGGTAGGAACACTTTTTAACTTTCTAATGAATATATACAATCTAATATATATGTTATGTGACCTAATATTAAAAAATATTATTAAGAAGATTTATTTTTGTATCATATATTCCATTACATTAAATTAAAAGTTATAAGTTTCATAATCACAACCCAATGGCTTCCAAAGGCCAAATTTTCATCTCAAGGGTTTTCATGGTCGGCCATATGTCATATATTTTGATTAGTACCCATGTTAGGTTTGTTTTATAAGAGTATTCTTACCCTTAATTACTTGTTTTACCCTTTTACCATATTAACAAAAATTACTGAAGTTATTTGTCATTATGCCCAAAAATAAAATAATTCTTTTTACATAATTTGTAACAAATGATTCTAAATATGGATTCATTTTAAAAAAATTAAAAACACAAATTTTTTTGTTTTTAATTTAAAATCAATATCGTTGTGAGAATGAGAGAAAGAGTTTTTTAATAGTTTAAACATTTCAAAATAATGAAATGGTTTTACATCTAAATTCAATGTAAAATTATTTTTATTGAAATAAATTATATTTAATGATAAAATAATGTTCTATTTTTACTTTAAAGCCATTAAATAATATAATTTACCAATAGAAATTATTTAAATGAAAAAATTTGTTTACAATTAAAATGTTGTGTATTTGTAATATTCATCAAATCATGAATGTTATCAAAAAAATTTAAAACATTCATACAAAGTAAATTTTAATATCCCTATTCCTAATAAATATTTTATTATTTTAAATAGAATATATGGATGTGAGGAAAACATTATTTAAAATGGTTTCTCTATCAAAAGGGGAAATACCTTTTTTATTGAAAAATACATCTTTTGTCCGAAAAATTGAATTTTCCCTTATATCATATACAGAAAATATATATAATTAATTTTATACAATATTTTAAGTATTTCTAATTAATAAAATCCACCATGTGTAGTTTTATTATTTTATAAACTCACTTGTTTTCATTTTATTTGTTTCTCAGAAAAAATTTTATATAGTTCAAACCAACCATTTTAATGACTCAGTTAAAAGGTAAAATAATAGTATTTAGTTGTTCACTTGTACTTGGTCTTGTGTGAAATGAATTATATCACTAGATCTTTAAATTTTATATTACAAAATCCAAGCATAATATTGCGTATACCGCAATCTAAGATGGTGTTGTATACTTTGAAAAGTTGTCTTGGTATAAAGTACAACAAAAGACATCATAGAATATATATATATATATATCATACTAATCACGAAGTGTTATACTATTATACCTGAAGGGTTAGTTTAAAAACCGATGATGGGATCAGGAATCTATATAGAGAATATACGAATGTAAATTCAGGTTGAAGATGATTTTTGGCACAAAATGTTTGAACTATCTCATATGATTTGGAATGATTAATCCTTGAATTAATGAATGAGATCAAGATTAGTTGTTTTCATGAATTTCTTCCAAAGTTTCATGATGTTTTTATATATTATTATATCATTTTTTCTACCCACAAGAGAAGTGGTCTTTATGATTGATGAATTACTATGGATCATCGATATCTTACTTATGTCTTAGAAGATGGCACCAACATATTATGGATTATTGAAATTCCATTTATTTTGTAGGAATAAATATGGTTTATTCAGTCTAGTAAATCTCTGTTGGATGAACCCATTTTTCTAAAAGGAGCATGAATATATTAGGAGTTTTTTTAGATTATTGAAGGAGTAATAAAGTTAAAATAATGGTTATGTATTTCCTTCCATGCATTGATGATATGTTCGCTTAATTTAGAGGATCCTAGTGGTTCTGTAAAATTTTCATATTTTCTTGATGTCACCAATTGTGGGTTTGTAAAGTGTATATTTTGAAGATATATTTCAATATTAGATGTTGAAATTATGGAATTATCGTTATTTATTTTTAGCTTAATAATTCAGTAGCTTTAGATATGGAAGTAATCAATTAGAAATCTAAATTTGTAATATGATTCTATTTTAGTGATGTTTTTTTATTAAATAAGGTTGTATTCTAGGATAATGTTTGAGCACGAGGAACACTGGGTGATATTTATGTGTACTTTTTCGGATCATAGTATATATTCCAGACTATTAAAGTGTGTTTTTTCCACAAGAGTTAAATTTCATTGGATATTCTATGTCTGAAAAAGGAGGTTATGTGTATCTGGAAATGATAGTGGTTCTGATGTCTTAGAGATAACAAAATAATGTATTTCAATTACATATATTTATTTACAAGACTGGTTATTTCAGATGTGTTAATATTTAATCTTCCAAACTATATTCACTTATGACATCATTTACATGTAAAAATTGTCTTTCATAATTGGATGATGAATGGAAGTAGTCTTCTGGATAGAATAATGTTGACCTCACATCAGATCCAATCATTATATTTTCATTATCATGACAAGGCTATGTAGTATATTGTGATGCATCGAGATCGGGGTTGGGATGTGTTCTAATGCATCGTGATCATGTTTTTCCTCATGGATCATGGTAGTTATGGTTATAAAATAACAACTAACCAATATAGTACTTGAAATTAGTTATTGTGGTCAAGGATTTGTTGACATGGAATCATTACTAATTTTTTATTGAATTTATGGTGTTTATAGATCATAAGAGCAGTAAGTAATTTTATCACAAAGAGTTTAAATATTCAAAAAAATATGATGGATTGTGTATCTTCTAATTTTTGATTTTGATATAATGTATATCTTGTGTAACAGAAACACTATGGTGAAATCATTAGATGGAAAATAATATAGTCACTTGGTTAAAGAAGATTTAAAATAATGAAAGCTAATGTGGACGATTTCCTACATGCACATGGAATGTGTAGAATAAGTTAGTGTGGTTGTTTTCATTCTAGTTTCCTTTATTCCCTATTTGGATGATAAAGTTAATGTGGAAAAGAAATCTAATTTTTAATTTATTTCTATGATTTCAATCTCAACGAGATAGGGGTCATTAAGGGTTGGTATCTTGACAAATATCAGCTTTTTGGTTTCTATATCGCATGATATTACCTTTCCATTTCTAGGAACAAAAACGTTATATCTACCACTTTTCATAATCTATTGTTGATCCTAGAATAAAAATATTTATGTGTAACTGAAAACCCAACTGTAATAGGATATGAAGAAAACAATTGTTGTTGACATTAATTTAATATTCCTCTCCTATCAGTAGGTTAAGGTGGTACACTATCGGAAAGCAGGAATGTTATAGTATTTACCTATTCAAATATGGAAGTTGGAGAAGATAGATATGGATATTTCAACATGTCTACCATGGATGATTCTGAAACACGATTTGATATTTTTGATAGTTGATCATCTCATATTGTCATCTTATTTCCTCCTTATTCATGAATTAAATATGGTATAATACTTATAAAAAATATACATTTGATAAGTTGTATAAAGGCATGGAATATAGGTTTTGATTATTTTAAACAGAGATTGATGGTCTATATACATTTTTTTTGGAAATCCTTATATTAATCCCTTGGGTGTATATTGACTATGAAAATAGTGTATCATCATCAAATGAATGGATAATATGATTGTGTTATATAATAATTTTGGGAAATAATAATAGATCTCTAATATATTTTAGTGACTCATGGGAGAGTCCAATAACATTAGTGGATTTTTCATAAAACAAAAATTAGTAGGCCTAAAAAATATGGATCCTTTGAATCATTTTATGGGTTTTAGTATTTTTCTCCAAAAAATTATGTAGAAATTAGAGAGACATCACCTCTTGGAAAAATCCAATAATGATAGTCATTGTGGAAAATATAGTTGATCAAAAAATGGATTGATATGACTTAGATTCATCCGAAATCGATTGTTGATCATCATGAAAATTATTTTTCATTTGAGGTTAGTGATAATTTTTCCTCATATTAATATTTCAAATGGGTTGGAAGCATAATTTTGGTAGTAATAGATTGTTATCACCTAGATACATATACCCTAATAAGATAATTGAACGGTTTGGTGAGGTGGAATTTCTGTTGGATTTTATACTAATTTTTATTTATATGCATAATGTGTTTTATGTATCTCAATTGAAGATCTATCAACCAGATCCTAACCATTTTATTAAATGGTATCACATCAACCTTGATATGGGTTCTTCGTTGATTAATGTGAAAATACATTTTTTGGATAAGATATAATATGTAATTTGTTGGAAAATAATCAATATAGTCCAGGATATTTAGAAGAATGGTCAAATTCCAAAAGAAATGTGGGAGAATGAACATTAATTGTTGGAGTAATGTACAAAAATAATTTAGGACAATCCTAGATTTATATTATCTTGGGGCAAAAGGACCAATGGTGGGGAGGTCAGGGAACCCTCAGTTTAAGGTACATGAAAATTTATTTATGTAAATTATGTATATAAAATTGTTGGGTATATTTCTATAGACTCATAGGATATTTGACAGGTAATTTTAATCATTTTATGTAGGTTTTTTGTTTCCTAATAGTTAGTAGAAAACATGAAGCACCTCCAAGAAACCATGAATGTGAAAAAATAGGATACTATGTAAGTTCATGGTTTTGCCAAACCATGCTGATTCACATGAGAAACAATAAAATACTACTATCATTTGAAACATATCCTAATTCATGGTTGGTTCACAGTTTCCTAACCATGAAATCCAATAATGTGAGGGGTTTCTTGGGGCAGTGGATCCTAAATGGTATGTTCATAATTTTCCAAATCATGCACCCTAACTATATACAATTAAATTTCAAATTAAAAAATTGTAGATCTAGAACAATTCATCTTTTTAAAACACATTTTCAACTAATCATGTAATAAAACATATTCATCTTCAACTTGTGTGTTTGGATTATTTTTATTTCAATCCATGAGAAATTCCTTGGTGAATGGTTGTGTGTTGGAGGCCTAGATTTGTCTGTATGTGCTCGTTCTGGGTCTTCTTCCATTGATCTCTTACACTTTCCTATTATAGAATCTTATATATAAAACATTCAGGGAATATATATTCTATGTGATGTAAATCATGATGGTACATGAATGTTTTTATTTGAGGAAACAATATATAGGGATTGATTTAGGTGTTTCATGTTGGGTTTGGGAAGTTGTTGTGTCATTCTTCATTTTCACATATTTTTGAAAGGTTGGTGGCTTATCTCTCAACTTCCCTTATTGAAAACATGAATTCATATATTCATATTTATTTTATATATTAGAATTTTGGTTAAACCATTGTATTTTTTTATGGAAACTAATTAGTGACATTTTATTTGAAATTTTTCAAAATGTGTATTTTGGTGGAATGTTCCCTTGTTTTATGACATTAAAATGATGAATTTAAAATTATATTTTTGTCTTTATGCAGGGAATGTTTTTCAAAAATATTTTCAACAAAATATATGCATTTAATAAATTTAATGATTGATTGAAATGTATCCCCCTAGACGGTTTGACATGTTATTTGGTATACATTGTAGGCAAGTATTCTTGTACATTTTGGATGGATAAGACTATGAAGTTCCACCGATAAAAATGGTAGAGGTATTCTATTGGTGTTTCCACAATAAAAATAGACCAACATGTGATTTCTTTGTGACTGCATGACTCACCATTCATGAGTAGCAAGAGATTCCTTTTTTACCTAACTACATTATTTGATGCTTTATTTTAAGACTATGAAATTAAAACCATGATTGGTTTTTATTAATCTGATAAATCATTATTAATTTTGAATAGAATGACTTAATCTACAACATAAAATATATTATTAGGTCTACCGAAGATCATATTCTATAAATCATTAATATTTCAATCATTAAATTTTTTTGGAAAGAGTTAACTAGTGATTGTACCTCTTTGATGCCAAATTCTATTAATCTAAATGGTGAGTGTAGGTATTATATGAATTCATATTGAACATTATCTTCAAGATAAATGGAAATGATTTCAATATTAGGATTCAATAAATCATAGTAATATAAAAATTCCTTCACATAGTTAAAGTAGATTGTCCTATTCATTTTATGAGGCATGTAGAATAATTTATTCAGGCATATTCAAGATTCAATACCCTGTCATATCCATCGTTCAATACAACAATTTATTTATAATAATATATGTATTCTTAATTAACTGGAATATTAATTACATTATTTTTGTATAGGCCTTAATCAAACCACATGATATAGGATGAAAATAATTTGGAATCAAAGGATGAAAATGTGGGATGCATATGAAGATAAAAAAATGAGTTGTTTAATCCTTTGATAAACCCATCCTTAACATGAGAAAAATGTATCCTTTCTCGGATCCAGAATAGCTTTTTGGGATGAAAATTACTCACATTAAAATTACACTCATTTAATGGTGGATGTAGTCAAGAAAGATAAAATAGCATATGAAGATAGAATGAGAATATCTCATTCTCCATAATTTTTTAAATTTTCATCAGTTTTATTAAATTTTGAACCTCTATATGAATGGGTAGTAATAGTTAATGGGGTGAAAAAATATATAAATATTCACTCAAGAATAGTTCTCACTAATTATGAAAGTGGTATGTAAGCTGATCTAATTGGAGAAGGTCCTCGGTGTGTTGAGAAATAATGGTATGATATCTTTGATTCCTCACATCATAAGAAATACTCTACTTAGGATAATTTGTTCTTTGATATCAATCAATATCTTATAATTATATTGGTGATAGGGATGGTTATGATGATGATCATGAGGATAATCCCATAATCCCAAAAGTTTATTCAATTTTAGTGTCTTCTAATGTTCCAGTGCTTGATGTGCCAATCCATTCATCAGTAATCCTAGAAGAATATGTTCAACACGAGGCCACTAAAAGTATATTAAATATTATTTATACACCATCTTTTAGGTCAATCTCATTAATTATTATCATGGAAATCAACTATTGATTATTCAGCCATGACATATATTGTGTTAATGGATTAAGAAGACTATGAAATTCAATTAATTGAGAGAAATCCAAATATATTTTATGATCATTAAGTATTTTTGTTAATACCTTTTGATTATATGTTATGTTACTAAAAGAATACATTTTTCTCCACATGATACTATTTTTTCATGTTAATTAGTTCCTTCCCAAACTCAACTTTCCTTTTCAAATCTTCAATTTGAATTTATTCATACGTTATACAATTTTTAGATTATCTTTGGATGTGTCTAATTATGTGTGTGTTTCTCGTATCTACAATGCCCAAGAGTATGCTTTTTAATATGGTTATTCCTAAATGATTGAATTCATTTCACTTATATACATCATAAGATGTTTCAATTGTATTATTATGTTGATCACAATCAATGATGTTTTTAAACTCATATGAATGTTTTTAGATGACATATTGGACCTATTAAATATTATTTATCGGATATTATTGCTATAATAGAGAGAATGTAATGATAAGTGTTTACATGTCCACCCAGACCAACAAATTATGCTCTTGTATTGATATTTATAGATGAGAATCAGACTAGATAGAAGTATCATAAATACATCTCGAGTAATGATGTCAATGATAAATATATAAAATATCTAGTTATAATGGTTGTTCATGTACTTGGAGATAATATCTATGATATGGTTAAATCATAATATAGAAATTCTTATATGGAAAATTTTTTCATCATAGTTGCTATAAAGTATTATCATAATTATATTTATACGATGAAATATTTAAATAATCATTTACAATCTTTTGGAAATGACTATAAGATTCAACTTCTGATATCTTATTTAAAATGTATTTTAGAAAATCTATTGATTTGACCTCCACTAGTAGACCATTTTTATGATTATAAAATGTTTTGTTATATAGATTATTGATCATTGGTCAATAAATATAATATATATTTCCAGGTATCTCCAAAATTTAATTATATCACAAATAATCATGTTGTTCATCCTCCATCCTTTCAAATACCTCTCATATATTCTCCTATAATATGAGATATAACAAAAACATATACCTTAGTTTCTAAACATTGATTTGCACTGATTTCAAATACTTTTTATGTAAATCCTCCCATATGACACTTTAATCTCAACTTTCCTCAGAAAATGGATAGATCTATATTTTTTCTTAATAAATCATGATGCTTAGAGTGGTAACTAAACTTTATCATGAACATATTCTTACTAATTTCATTAGAATGGAATATACACAATTAATCCCACAACCCTTCCAGAATCAGATTTATTTTCTTATTAGAGACTTTTATATGGGATTTTAATAATATAAATTATCCATTTAAGAAAAATTTATAATTCATATTGTTATTATTTAAATTGTTAGATGATTTTTCAGAATGTAATAATTTTTACATTATCTCCATTTATTGAATTTTTTAAATATAAATAGGGGTATTATTGAATTGAATTTAGTAGGTAAAATTTTTAGATATTGGAATACATGTAAAATTATTTTATATTAATACTTCCATGGATCCATAGTTTGTAAAAAAAAAATTTTAATGAACTTTTTTGCATTCATAAAAAAGGATGCGATTATTATTTTAGTCCTGAATTTTTTATTTTAAAAATAAAAATCATTGTTTATCAATTTAAAAATAATGTTTAATGTATTTTATATATCATTTTTAAAAATTCTTTATATTTTCTATTTTTATGAATAGAACATGATTCCAGACATAATAAAAATTATATATATATTATTTATATCAAAAAGTGTTCAATTGG
Organism: Viscum album; assembly: GCA_963277665.1. Classification (NCBI taxonomy): domain Eukaryota; kingdom Viridiplantae; phylum Streptophyta; class Magnoliopsida; order Santalales; family Viscaceae; genus Viscum; species Viscum album. The sequence goes on from OY728147.1 coordinate 446,566,817, forward strand.
CCACATAAAGACATGATGAACCACATAAAGGCATCAATATATGGAAAATATTTCACATAATAGAAAAATCATCAAGAAAAATTCACCGAAATTATATATTACAAATATAACACAATAGAATATTCAAAAAGGACTCATGAAACAATATATTATATTTTATTAACCATAAGACCAATCGAGCATCGATAAATGGTTTGATTGACCGCATAGTAAGATTGTTCAACCACATGCCATGATGGATCAACTCTACGTAATATTGGATTCATCAAATAAAATGATTGATACACTAAAATCATTTTGGATTGACCATTGTTGATTTCCCACCATATATTCAAAAAAAAATATTAAATCAAAGCAACCATGATAATCCAAAACACCATATGTTTTGTTTATGTAAAAATGTGTAGAATTATATTTGCGAAATTTCATGATGAAACCATATAGAAAATAAGTGAACACAATTATTTTTATAATATATTGGATCAACAATAACATCAATCAATATATTGTATAACCTTATCAAAAAATCAAGATCATTTTTTCAGATAAGTTTTTATAATTACTATAGGCAAGATAATGTGGAACACATTAAGATTCTATGACTAAATGTGGGTATTATATTTGAATATAATATTTTATAAACACATTCTGAAAAATATTAAATTTGACATGAGATGAATTTAATGATCTATAATTTCATGATGGCTAAGATGACTCATATTTATTTGATTCTAATATTAATATTAGGAGAAAATAACGTTTTTATACGAACGAAGAAAGAAAAATTTACATATGATAACTAATTTTTTTATGTGAAAAAAATAATATATTTTTTCTTATCATATTATAATTTCATGATATAATAAAATCCAAATTAATTTTCATCTTATCATCAATCATTAAGATGATTTCAACAATGTGAGAAACATCGACGAAACATCAAAACATCAATAATATTATGCGTTAGATTTTTTTTTCATATCATTTGCTCTATTTTAGAATAATTTTTATTTATGACTCTATTACTATATGTATTTATTAACACTTTATAATCCATTTTATTGGAGATTATATTACACTACATTTTTCCATAAATTTTTACTCCCAAGAAATTAATCGAAGAGGACATGTATTTTCCTGATAGACCTACACATTGTTGTTTGTAAAAACCCAGTACATGTATTTTATTAGATTATTTATAAATATAAATTATTATAAATGAGTAACTATTTTTTGGGGAGGATTAGGACATGGCCTCTGACTGAACCCCTTACCTGTTTATTTTAGTGTTTATTAAATTTTTAAAAAATATTATTTTAAAAATAAAATTAGAATTTTTTACTAATATAATCATTCATATATAGTTTTTAAAATTGATATTTCACCTGTTTAATTTTTAGAAATTAATATCATAACATTAAAATAGTTAAAATATTGCTCTAACTATTTTTTAGATAATATTTTGATAATTTATTTAAAATACTTAAATTATATATAAAAATTTTATTAACTAAATGGGATATATTTAAATATTATGGTTTTAGTTTTAAAATGATTTTAAAATGAATATTTTCTTTGGAGTCTCAATTAACCACCTCCCCCATGTGAGTAGACAAACCCTGTCAACAATATACATGATTGTGAGAAACCACCCATAGAATAATATGTAGTTTCTCGTGGATTAAATGGTTATATTTAAGACACTGGGAGTGGAGTTTTTTTCAAAAATATTGGAGGAATATCCAATGAAACTGGGGGATGACCTCCTGAATGATTGATAGTGGTCGGTGTGGGATCTTCTAGAATAACTCCAGATTTTTGTTATTTATCCAATAGTACTACCTTAATAATGAATTGTAATAAATTGATTTTATCATTATTAATTATGATATTGAATATTAAGGCTAATGGAATGGAAAAATAACATGAAAATGGATGTAATATTTCGTTCTTACTAAATAATAATATGGAGTGATTATTGTTCATTAGAATACTAATTGAATGACCAAATGTGATAAAAATCCTCACATAGATATTATTGATTTAATTTATGGATAATTGAGAATATAATATATGTTATCATTATTGTAGGGACTATTTAACAATGTGAAATTGATAATAATTATGTTATAGGTAGAGGTGATACCATTACATGATAAAGTGTGTGATTAGATTCAAATAACATTTAATTGAATTATAGAAAAAACTAGATCATTATATGTGTTTCCACACAAAAATATATGAAAAATATGGGATGAAAATTCATGATGCTTTAATCGATAATATCATTCAAACCATAAGGTTTATTGGTTTCATTTTCATTAAAAATATGAAATTATTTGTATCTTTTGATAGATTCACATTTACAAAGGATGAGTAGTTGAATCATTATTTCTTCCTATTTTTTTGGTAAATTTTATAGTTATGAGTACATACATAATTGTAATGATGATTGTTTCACAAGATTTAAATGAAATGGTTTCAATGCCAATGATACATGATCAATTGGTTACTATTACTAAATTTATTATCTCATTAGAATATTCTTGTCCAATTTCAAGATTAATTTATATCAAATTATGGTCAGTATTTTTGTATTGAGGTCTATGTAATGTATTGTTAAGGAGTGGAACGTCTTTAATAAAATATATCTATATATAAACAATAGAGACTCCATTATCTAATTGGGACGAAAGGAACTTTAGAGAGAGGAATTTCTATAATTGTTTTTCGGTCAGTATGTCAAGGAATAGATAGAAGGAAGGCCTATATAAATTATCCACTCATGCACCATTATTCTAATTCTACTCCATCCTCTTACTCTTATAATTGTACAAATATTTTATTTTTATCGACACAATGAATAAATCCTCAAATGGAAAGCTAATTATTTTGACATTTTCTATCACACATTCAGTTTTTAAAATACAAATTAATTTGTTGATAATTGTTTTTCCATAACATATTTATTTTGATAAATAGTAGTCTATAGATTTTATATGTATTCATAATGTTTTTTATTTATTTTGAAAAATTATTATGGTAACTTTTTGAAAGTTAGTGATTAATTGATTTAGACAAAAACCAATGTTTCACATTTTTTAATTAATTTATAACAAAATACATGATATGAATTACATATATATCACATATAATTGAATATTCCATAGTATAAGTCATATAATGCATGTTTCAGTTATATGATATGATTTTTTTTATTTTTTAATTCAGGTTGCATAATCTACTAAACATCATCTATATAGTGTTCAACAATATTCAAAACATCATTAAGTGTCGTTATTTTTTTGGAAAATATTAAATGATCTTTGAATAAATAACTCATAATAAATTATTAATTGGAATACATTATATGTAATTTATATAGTATAGAAAATATTTCAAATCAACTATCAAGATCATACATTAATAAAATCGTGTGTATGTAAAGGATATAATACATATTGTTTATGTATGTGGTGCATTCAATTTCAATCTCATAAATTGATTTATGTGTGTTTATGTAAAGGATTTGGTCCTTATTTTTTATGTATGTGGTAATTTATATAGCCTCAACTATGATCTCTTCCACCTTTTTTATTTTTTACCTACCATGAGAATATTCTTGCAGAACATTTTATGATAAAGTGAATTCCATGTAGAATATGAAAAAGCTAGTTGATCAAGTACCCTATATGCATTCAATATCAAGAGTGATGAATTTTAGTGAAATTATTTAAATAAGAACCATCAAGATAGAGAGTTTTATAAATTGAATAAAAATATTTATATTTATATAATTATTTTAGATTTGGATTATATGATTATTGAACAAAAATATTAATGGGATTCTTCTATTGTTTTGATCATGTATCATTATAACACATCCCATCATAAGTAATTTTCAAAGAAGAATCATCCTCTATCTTTATTATTTTCAAATTTATTTTTTTGGTATTAGAGTTGAATTTTTTTTCTCAAGTAATGTTAAGGTCCTTGATGTGTTGAAATATAACAACAGTTCAGTTATTTTCAAATGACATATAAATTTATGATGTTAGAAAAAATGATAGTGTGATATAAGATATTATGATGTGATTGGATAATTAATAGTAATAGTTAATATGAAATAGATATACATTGTTTCATCTTGTTCTTATATTTTGTCATAGAGTCAATCATATGATATTCTAGTATTGTGATTATAGACATTGATTTTTTATAAATTTTTTTGAGAAACTCTGTATGATCACAACCTGCTACATAAAATCAGAATTAATTAATTATTGATTTAATGATGTGGGAAATGAAAGAATATTGGGATGATATAATTGAAGTTCATTCCACATTAATCCATTTCACCCCAAAATAAAATCTATGTATGAGAATTTTTTTTGGATCAACATTAAAAAATTGGAATGTTGATATTTAACAAATGATCATATGGTATTGAATCATATGATGGCATTTTAACAAAACACAAAAAACATGTTTACATCATGATCTGGTTCAGACCTCTATATATAAATGTCCCATCCAATAATAAAGGGAAAAATTTTAATTGAGATATTTGATCATTCCTTCTAGGGATCATTCCAAATATGTCATTGATAAAATAAAGGATAGTAATTTTGTTTCATACTTGATCAAAATTCCAAGAGATCCTTAGAATGGATGTGGACAGTTGATCAACTAACTAACACTCATCAATAAAATTCATGTCCAAGGGTTTTTATGATCAACTTTCATCTCATACAAGACACAATGAATCTATAAATATTTAATTAATAATAAAATATTATAACTACTAAAATTTTGTTTCCCTATTGATGATCATGTGTTTCTTCTTTATAAGGGAATGCATGATACTAGATATAATATGGGTATTTTATTGATAACTATTGTTATATTATTATAAATAATTAGTGAGTGATATTATGTAAATGTCTATATGAATGAAATAATTTTTAGCACAATATTAATGTAATCACCATTATAGGGGGTGAATTAGGGTTAACATAGATTTGAAAAAAAATTATTATATTTCCTAGATTAATCAAATAATATTTCCTCAACAAAAGGAACATCTTCAATAACACACATGAATGTGTATAATAAAAATGAATATGAAATAAAAATACATAACCCAAGGGTAAACATAAGACCATATATATTATTTTTTTAACAACATGGGATAACCAATAGAGAAAACAAATGATGATTCATTATACCAGACTCAATTATATAATTATTAAATGATATTTGTTTGAGGTTATGGTCAAAACATGTCTTGTATCACTACAATTAGAGTGATAGTAGAAATATAGAATGCTTACCAGTTGAATTTTTTTCTTATTATCTACTATTATTAGTATCTAGGATGGATGACTTTATTTATATTGATGAGGTTCTCTACTGTGTTTTCTATTGAATGGAAACAATCATCAGAAATCCATATGTAATGAACAATTGAAATATAAATTAGCTTCAATAATCTCATATTAATATATGTGAGTTAGAATATTTCATGAGAGGGTTATATATTTTTAATGTTGATCCATTTAAAGACTATAGTTTCCTCTTCATGTTATAATTCACTCATTTCTATTCTTAAAAAAATATTAGTGAAACTAATCTCAAGATGAAAACAGTCCCATACATCAATGAAAGTTTTTATTATATATCCTCAATTCATCATGTATCTATATTTCTTAATGATAGTAATTTATTCTGATTTACTTTTTTAGATACATCTAAAATCCTTACAACCCATCATCATTTCTCTACAAATAAAAATTGGAAATATATTCCATTCTATATTTCTCTGAACATGTTATGGAAATATATCTTATAATTTTATCATAAAACATATTATCCATTTTTTATTTCCATATATATTCCATATAATAACTATAGGACCTGAAAATTTAATTTAATTAGGGCCTGCCCATAAATTTCAACTTATTGCTCATTAATATTCTCTAAATTCCATATATTTATTCATTGGTTATATATATTATCCTATAAATGATCTCATAATAATAATTACCAAATTTATTAGTAGATTTATATTTTGAAAACATACTTCATCGAGAACAAAAACTTGAATAAAATATTCCATTTTTAACTAAAAATTTATTTAGTAAAGATTCACATTAAATGTTAGTTACCCCTTCTGTTAATTTCTCTATTTATATCATTAACTAAATCTTCCATGTAAATATATTTTATATTCTCCAGAAATATAAACATGTAATAAATAAATAATGTCCCATTTATTTAATTTAAATATTCTAGTGAAATTATTTCACAATAAATTTTCCCATATAAAACACTTCTAAAATATTCCTTTATTAAATAAAAAACATAGATATATAAATATTAATTGAAATATCAATTTTAATTCCACCGGAAAAAATTCACATAAAACATCACTTCTAAATCCATTCAATTGTTTATATAACTTCAAATTGAAACATCCAAACAAATAATTATTCCATTCATTGAATATAGAGAAAGTAATATTTTCTTATATTCCACAACGAAGATATTCATCAACCTCTCTCAATATTCTCCCAAAAACAACAACCCTAAACATTTGTTTTATTTTAAATTTTATATTACTTTGTGTGCAAACAATAATGAAAAGATATATTTTTGAAAACATTTTATGGATTTATTGAATGTTTATATCTCATTTATTCTAATGTAAGTATTCTAATGTTGTATTTAATATCTTGTAAGTTATTATTCATTATACAACATCTCCTATAATAAATAGTTACATTTCATATAACATTTAGAAATACTTCATAAAACATATTTATTTTACTTATGAACAATATATATTCTACTAACCATGTGATTTTATCTATTGTAACCCTTCATACATACATATTTATCTTATAAATCGTTTAAAACATTACATTGTTACTATAAATAATTATTTAAAGTCATTTAATAATATTCTTATCTGATATTTATTAAGTTAATCCCACAAATAATTTTAATTTCTTGTTTGATATCATTAATAAAGTTACAAACCAATTTTTATTATGTTTGTAACATAGTGTTATTGATTTATTCATACGTAGATCACATATGTATCTTGAATTTGTTCATCAATTCACCAAATTACATAAAAAACAATCAATTTCTATATAAATTTAATATATTGTTATTAATGAACATTAATATTAATTAATTTCTATGAATTCAATTTTTTATTAATATTTATTAATATTTCATTTCAAAATCACCAGAAACGTTATGAACAGATTTAAAACCTCACCTAGAGAAAAATTATAAAACATAAACTTTTTAAAACAATTACTAGAAACCTCAATTACTATAATAAATAAATATTTTATTATTTATGAATCTCTACCCAATAATATCACAATATATATATCATGAAGTGTAACTAGTAATTTTAATAACAACTAGTTTCACCCAAAGCAATTATATCATTAAATCCATCAAAAAGTGAGACTCCATTTTGGATATCCTTAACTATTATATAAAAATGACTATATTTTCCATGACATAAATGATAAAAAAATATTAATTATTTAAATCTGGTATCCCGATTAAATCCATCCTATATATTCTCTATGAAACAAAATCATTTAATTGAGTATCTCATTATCTTGTCCATCTCCACATGAAAAATGAACATTTGAGCTAGCTTTTGGACAGTTGGAAAAATACATTAATTATATTAATGATATTTATGTAGTCATTTCCATGTATATTTTGTATTCATTAGAAATAAAATTCATTATTCATGTTTCTAACTTGAATTCCAATAAAAATCACACCCTTGATTACATAATTATCAATGTTTACATTTTTCATAAATTATCCAATATTTCTATATCAAAAAAATACAGAATCATATAAATGTTATGGATTAATGATCCAAAATATTTTATCCCCTTTTTGAATCAATATAAACAGATAATGTTAATGTCATTTCATGTGTGTTTTATCGATTCCTGATACTATTAATGTACGACTCCACATAGAAATTCATATTCATAACTATACAAGATATTACAACAACATCATATATCATCTTCCCAATTTAATTCTAAATTATGAGTATTTTAAGTGATTTAATATTTTTAATTGAATCCCAAAATACATATTTTTGGAATCAATTTATATTGAATTACCATTCCACATTATCTCAGTTTTTTTTCTTATAGAATTGGAGCATAAAAAACATAGGTTATTTTATTTTATGATAACAATAGATTTGTACTTAGTTTCGTTTAAAAACATATCTAAAATTTAAAAAAATTCTTTGATTAAACCTTTTAAATAAACCATTTTCACTATTTATTATTATTTGGAATGAAATTTATAATCCTTCTTTCAATACAAAAAAATCTTCCGCCTATTCATACATTCTATCACCAATATTTTTGAAGGAATTAACTACTATGAAATAATACATTGAAAAAAACACTATGTATAATATGTGAATGAATGGTGTAGAATACAAGAGTTCACCTCAAATAAAAAAATTTCATCTTTTTCACCTACATATATCAAAAAATAGATTGTAACATGAAAAATTCCATGATTACAAAATATTTCTCATTGATCTCAATCACATATCTATAAAAGAAATGTAAATAAATCATAATGTCTTAATTGAGTGATCTATAACACCATAAAATTCGTATTTTAATATCTCTCATGGGGTCTTATAAATTAATATATATTTTTACTTTTCCAAAATATTTTGGGTCTTTAGTTTCCATTGATGATTTGGGTTTTCAACCTATAACTAAATAATCCTAATAAATTTTTATAATTATGGTAATTTTATATATAATTTAACATAATATTGAGAGGGGTTTTATTAATATAATTGTTGATTGAAACAATGAATATTGAGATACAATACAAATGTATGTATAAAATAACATGGTTGTAAAGGTAATTAATTTTTTTCCGTCATTATCCAAATTATGGCTAAATTGTTTTTAATAGTTTACCCCATAGTACAAGAACTGTAAAATTATATGGTTAGTTTCAAAAATATTATTCATATGAGATATCATTGGAACCCAAATTCACACATCAATTAAAATTAATGAATGTTGATGACACCTATGCCAATAGTTTGATGGCTTCTATAACTAGTTTATATCTTATGTTGATTCATCCCTTGAACATAACAATCTCCGGTGAATAATTATAATTCAAAATAGAAGGAAGGTTTTGAGTAATATATATATATATATATATATATATATAATGAGTTCAAGATTCATGTAAAAGAGTGGTTCCTGATCACTTGACCAATCCCTTAAATTTCTATTTACGTTATGACGAACATATCAAGAATATAATGAAATTAAAATCAACGATTCAATACGTTCTAAGAGAACCTATCATAAAGAAAACACTGAATTTAGGAATTATCATTTTTAGTATAGACATAATTTTAATGTTAGTGGGAGAGATATATAATGGTATATATGTTGGTGATATATAGTTTAAAAATGATAATAATTATTATTACAGTTTTATAGTGGTAAAATATAATTAAAATAAATACAGAATGAAATATTCATAATTAAGTTTAAGTAAATCCATATTATTATGCTTCATTATTGTCCTTAAAAGGGTTATCCTAGATATGGATATAGATAATTGAAATATTCAACATTATTTTTCAAACATTTTTTAAATTACCATCATAATATTGTCATCGATTAAGAATTTTTGTTGGGTCATTTATATTATCTCGATTAAAGAATCTAGTCCATTATTGTCTTGACTTATCATTATCTCCATGAAATTATATAATTATACTCGAAATCATCAAATACAATATATACCCTAACATGTGTAAATAAAAATAAATTAATTTGAAACATAAAATCATTATATTAAAAAATATAGTAAAAATTTACAAAAGGATAAATTATGTGGAAAGACATAAATTTACATGCAGTATACATTATCATTCTATAAAAATATATTAATATTAAAAATTAGATAAAAATAAATTTGTGATATTTAAAATAATAAAATAAAATGATATATTTCAAAAATAATTTTCAACATGAATATAGTAAATAATATAACTCAATTAAGATAAATATATTTTTATTAACAAAATGATTTATCTAGTATATATATAATCACATAAATTGAAAATTTGAGAATATAATTATTCACCTGTTATATTAAATATTAAATTTCCTCTATAAGTCGATCCCATTGTTTCTATTCAATATTAGATGAATATCAGGTTTCAAGATTATAAATAGAATAGAATTTAGTGAAATTATTATTAAAAGAAGTTTCACTATTATAAATTCCCCTTTCAAATTAATATTATTACAATGTTCATTTACATATATATATATATATATATATGATACCACTGGAAAAACATTACAATAAGTGAATTTCCTATATATTATTTTGGGGTTCAATATTACCCTCACCTATATCCATTATTTTTTATAAATATTACTTATAAGTTTATAATATTATTTATTATTTTCTAGTCCATATTGATGTCATGATTGTATTTAGTTTTCAAATGGAATTATTTATTACTCACATGAATATTGCCAAACTATCTTATAAACTCATATGGGTTCAATTTTTCCAATTTTACTAAATATTCAATGAAATTATATGGATGTATTTTGAGATGGCTCACAGAGGTTATTTTAAATTTATGACATTGCAACTGATAGGTTTAAAAATTCTTGTTTCCTCCTAAAAAAATACAAAATCAAATTAATTTTCTTCAAATTTAAATCAATGTATATATTCAAATAAATTTCTATGATTATAGATTTACAACACATGTTGATATCATATATATTCAACATTTTAATATTTATTGATCTCCTCAAATGAAAGAGGATACTTTCCATTATGAAATACTTAGTTTAAAGCTAAAATTGTTATCATTTAAAATCATTAAAAAATTGAAAATATAAAAATAAAATATAATAGAATCGTCTATTATAACTCTACCACAATGGAATTATCACTGAATCCTTCTTGAATCAAAAAAGATTTTATAATTTTATTAAATCAGGATTTAATTTTAGTAAAAAATGGGAAAAGGAAAATTGAATGACACATAATGACTAATTTTCATTTTAAGCACTACGATAAACGTGTAGGCACTACCAATAGAATCTCTACATGTTAAATCATGAAAGAAAGTATATGAATTACATTTAATGAAAAATAATATTAAATCAAATAAGAGGGGAAATAAAATTGGATAATTAATGGTTAAAATAAAAAGTGGGTACTGGGTATTGAATTCTACTAAATTGTCATAATATTGGTCTCCAAAATTACATTGGTGGTTATGGTTTCTTATTTGAACTACTATATGTTATTTATTATATTGAGTATTCCATCATATTATTTAATTGATACTTCATTGTCAACCATATTCAGATAACTACACCACTTAAAGGTATAATAAGATAAAACCCACAATTTGATTAATTAATCTATACAATCTACTCCCAACCCCAAATAATGGCTTCATATTTATGTGAGTATTACCACATTGTCTCCCCAACAAACATAGTAATGACTATCCATCAAAATTTAAAACAATTCACTGGAATTATCATTATTATTCTCCATTTGAAATTCCTCAATAATTTGGTTAAGTTAATGAAATTACTCATTATTTTTTCTTTATATATGATTATTAATCAATAATACACTCATCTGGTTCTTTTCCCTCTAGAAAACATATTTTGAAATTTTTTCAATTTTATCTAATAACGAAATATCAATTATTCATAGAGAAACTAAAAATTACAGGGAAAAACTCAGTGACATTCTACCATATACTAAAATCCTAATGATTTTATCTATATTAAAATGAAATTATTAATTAAAATAATTTCTATACTAGTTAATAGATGTTACAGAGGGGTTTTATGAGTCATATTTTTTGTATATATAAACAAAACTTTATTGACACTTTTCATTGGAATTATAATGTGTCTCCTCATTCATACTAGTATTAGCATCCATAAATTCCGTATCAGCCAACTCAGTGCATTTTCATATGTATCACTATAGAGAAGACAATAATATACATATGAAATCAACATTACTAGAATTATTATATTATAAAAAATTGTGTTTAATTTATACAATCTTTTTAATAAAAATATGACCTTAATGAATTGCAAGAAATTGTAATTATATTGATGTAACATGTAATTAAGAATAAAAAAATTATAACTAATAAAAAACTATATTAGTTGACCATTTTAGAAAATTATCTGATCCGCTTAAAAATTATGTGACTTAATAAAAAGGCTTATTTTAAATACAATAACAAAAAAAATAAAAACAAATATTAATTATTTTTCTAATATAATTAATAAATAATTTCAATTGGAGTGACATGATGTTTATTCATACAAATAAAAAATTAATCTAATATCATTTATCAAATAAATGATGAAAAAATGGGGGTTTTCAATATATTTTTAGTATATGATGTTAGATTTGGTCTAAAATGACATAAGACAATTGTGTACATTGAGTCATACTGAATTCATTATGTGAGTCGTTAACATGAAGTAAATTCCTAGAAAAGATAAATGAATTAAAGATAATTTTTGTAATGAAAATATGATTCAAATTCTTTAGTTTGGGGTATGGGATGTCTATTGTATAGAAAAGGGAAACTTTATAGTCAAAACTCATTTGTGAAGTAATTCCTTCCACGTCATGAGTCAAATTAATTTTTAGTTGATTCAAAAATATATAAAAAGAAACATAGATCTTTTTTAAAACATATAGAGACAATATTGACATGTTAGATAAATTGTTTGTGTGTGATGAATTCTTTAGACTATATAATACATTGAGATGAAAAAAAGAACACATTAATTCATGTATTCAACATTGTGTATCAGATTAATATGTTGTTGATTCCAAAAAAAATAAATTTGAAATATGGAACATTTTATTTAGTAATGAGTGTAATAAAAATGGATTTTCATTATTTTGAGAATATGAATCATGTGTTATATAGAAATGAAGCTATTTTAATCAGGATACTCACATTGATCCAAACCAAAAACATCATTTTTCATAATGATATACATATGATTTGTAAAATTAAAAATGAATTTTTGGAAAAATAGAATATATTAATAGAAAATATGTGTTCTTTTTCTTAGTTTTGATTATTTAATGTTTTTTACTAAAATGTAACTTTCAAATAAAAATATTCACATTACATATTACCACACCAACCATGTGTCTATTCAAGGACAGATTGAATTTACATTTCATAATTACTAATTAATATATTTCTAATTTTATTAATGTGTTATGATAATTTATTATTGGTATTGACTCTATCATGTGTTATTTTAAAAAAGGTTCAATTTTATGTTTAATGAATGCACCTTGATTCATACCAACCAAATCATGTGTCTGATTGATCTGTTTTTTATTTCAAAATTTCACAAATGAATCATATATCATAACTATATTAAATATTGAAAATCTAATTTATTTATTATATTTTATTTTGTGACTTTTAGTATGAATAAAACATCCCTTTCAAATGAAAACATGGTCTCTAAGTAAAATTCTTCAAATGGTGTCATAAATTTACTTACAATTGATTCATATACATAAAAAATGAACAATGAATAAATTATCCTATGTTTTAAAAAATTGATCTTTCATTTTTTGAGAATATTAGATGAATTAATTTAAATAATAATACTTTTATATTATAAAATTCACACTCTATTATACCAGTTTCAATGTACATAATATTACTTTAGGATTCAAGATGATAAATAATATTGAATCAAATATTATTTTACAAATATATCAATAAAATTAAAACATTTTCCTCTGATTTTGAATGTGTTGTCCTTGTTTTGGGCTAATAATTATTATGTATAAATAAAATACAATCATGTTTCATTTATACAATAATTTGAAAGATTAATTACTCTAAAATTATACTTTTATAATGAAGACACTCACTTTGATCCATACTAATCATTCTTTGTTTTAAATTAATGTATGATTGAGTCATAATCTTAAAAAATTAAATAAAATCATTATCATATTATATCAATTATATTCAAGATCATCTTCATGGTTACAAATCTATAATTTTTTTTAATAACATGAAACATTTAAATGAAAGCATGAACATCGATTCATACCATCCTCAACATGTTTCAGATTGATGTCAGATAAATTTCTAACCATAAAAATGAATAATAAATCATTTTAGAAATTTATAAATTAAATATGATTATTTTTTACCATATCTCAGTTTATAACATGAATTTTAAATTAAAATTAAATTTTTAATTTAAAAATATAATAATTGACCCATTCCAATCACAACATCTATCAGAGTGAAATATAGATGAATGATATAATAAAATATTATGAAATAATTATTCTCTCATATAAATATAATACAAGTGTTCATTAATGGGTTTGAGTATGAGGAACTGTTTTTTGACTAAAATGACCCTTTAAATGATCAATTATAATTTAAATCATACCGGCCACCCCACATGTTAGAATGATGTGAAGTTTATATCTACAATAAATAAATAAATAATATATCATTTTGATAATTTTTCCATGAATTTATAAGGAATAATATATTTTTATATAAATTTTGTGTGTTTTATACTAAAAAATACCTTTATACTAAAATCTTAATCATTGAACTATAGCAGCAACATCACGTGATAGTTTAATGTGATGTTGAAACATATATGTCAAAAATAAATTTCATATAATGTTTTCTTAATGTATAAATACAATAAAAGTATTTTCTATTTAATTATACATGGTTACATGTGTTTTTTACTAAAATGTAACATTTAGGTGAATAAATATTTTTTATTTAAATGGAAACAGATTGTTTCAGATTTCCACGTTACTCTTTAAAATAAGTTAAATATTATTAATTGAATATTTTTATGGTATATATAAGAAATCCCAGTTATTTTTTGGTTTTGATAATACGATGATTATTTCGGAAAAAATGAATCTTTTTTAGGAAATATTTCAGATCTAACCATGTTGGAAATACCAGGGTTCAGATTGTTGTTTCGATGATTCCAAAATGTAAACAATTAATAACATATAATCATTTATGTATGAAACATTATGATATTTTTCAAAATTTTTACTATGTGAACCTTGATGTTTAAAAATGAATCTTTAAAAAAACATTCACATTCTATCATACCTACCATTTCATGGGGCATATTGAGGTGTGATTTATTAAAAGAATATAAAATGTGAACAACAGTTCTATCTAAAATAATTAGGTACATCCATGAGCATTATCATATTTTTGGTAATGTGACTCATGCTATAGAATAATGTTACACTTTTATAGTTAAAATAGACTAAATGTGTTACATATTTCACCATTCATATTCGGTTGATGTGAAATTTGTTTATATAAATAAAAAGTTAACAAAAGAGAACTTTAAAAAAATATTATTGAAATCCATAAGTATTTTCAATCCACATATTATATATGGAATAGTTTTATACTGAAACCCAAATTTAAATATAAATATGAACACTGAGTGATACTATCCACAATAATTTTTGGACCACTGTGTGATTAATTCTGACAAATAAAAAAGGCCCATTGGATTATTTTCCTAAATATTTACTACAATATGGGTATGTTTTATTGTTATGGAATGTGTGATGCATGTTTTTTGTCTAAAACTTTTTTATTTAATTAAAACATGCACACTGAGCCACATTAGCCACACTGTGTGCTTAATTGGAATGTTTTTTATTCCTAATCATAATAAATGAATCAAAAAATATTTTCAAAATTAATCATGTTAATCTATGAATATTTAATCAGTTTTTAGAATAAGATTATTTCTTTTAACATTAATTTCACGTTTAAATGAATTCAAGCACATTGTGTTTTACCAACCACAATGTGTATTAGATTTAATTGTTATTGATTCACACATATCCTAAAAATGAATTATTGATCAATCCACTCAATTCATTAGGTAATATGTAATTTTTTTCTCATATCAGAATATATTAAGAAAATTTTATACAAAGAAGAACATTTTAAATAGAAAACAGACAATTTGTGTCATAACATCAGCACAAGATATTATATTGTTGTGTATTATATTCTTACATAATAATATGTAATCAGAAACTATTTTATTAGATTATCATTTCATGTTAGGAATGTTTTATTATTTTGGATGATGTGAATGTTGTTTCCTCATAACGTAAATTAAAATTATTATTTTTATTTCCATTTCCCATATATATGGATATATGGTCATGGTTTGTCTCTAAATACATATATTGTGCAATCTTTTATAATAAATGTTATAGAGATAAGGCCCTATAGAGTCACTCCCAATGAGATTTCATAAGAATTTATAATTATAAAAAATTAATGTTTAAGATATGTTGTGTCCCATGGTGTGGGATGAAATATTTTTTCTTTTCATTATTCATAATAAATATATACATTTTATATTAATCATTTTGGAATAATAATAAATGAATTTATTTCATTAGTGTAATCATATGTGTTATGTGAATATGATGAATTTGTTTTTGTTAATGAAAGATTCTATTCAAGGATTATTAAATATATTCTGGAGTTGTGGGTAAATTTAATGGTTCTTATTTTATTAGTTAACATAGTTTACACATTTATAATGTGTTATTAGATATTGATGCAATTTGTGGTGTAATAAACAATCATAAATGAAAAATATAGACAAATTTATAAGGAATAATTCATAAAAGGTCCAAAGTTAAATTTTCATAAATGATACCTTATATTTTCATGTATTTTATTCCACCTTTCTTACACACTATTCCCCCACAATATTCTGAGAGAATCTCTCTCTTTTATTCTAGGTTTGAGAGTGAGAAATGGTCATCAGAGCACCGTTATTAGAGAATGGCATCCAAAATCAATGAATTAGTTCTCCAATGACCAAGTGAATGTTGAATGACACTTTTATTTACATCTATTGTATTTAGAGATTGATAATATATGTTTGAGATTTATTTCGAAATGTTTTTTGATTATCTAGAGGGTTTTATTTTTTGTTGATTTATGTGATAAATACTGAAACAATTCTGAAATGAGTAAGATAAAGACTATAAAACATAGTTTTTTGTATAATTTCGAATACATTACGTCAACATGAGTCCCTATGTTTGTAACCAATAATTTAATTTAACCATAGATGAAGTTATTATGTCATCTAAGTGATAAAAAATTCAGAAAACTAATTTATACGAAATAATTGTTCCCTCTATGAAATAGTTGATTCAGAGTGATTATTTTAATTATTAAAAAGAATTATAATTACATATTTCTGATTAATATTAGAAGGTTTTGATATTACCCAAACACTAAAAAAGATGCATTGATCCAAGGAGAGTAACTCCATCAATGACCTTATAATTATTGAAGATACATTTTTGGGCAGAAAAATAAATTCAATATATAATTATATAATTTTAATCCCAATGTATATAAACATGTTATTAATGATAACCTTGTGTATTTACTCTAGAATGGATGTTTTAGTGGTTCTTCCAAGCGAAATTTTAAGTAAAAAAATAAACAATTATATTTAACATTTATAATTAATGTGAATAGTAACATTGGGTTACTATTCATCCACGAGTTATAAAACATGAAACCCTAACATGTATTTTAAATAACCTATATGAAAAATAATTCAATGAAAACAATCATGAAATATAAAAATTATATTTGGATTTTTATAGTATAATTTTAAAAATTATGTGAGATATTTTCCATGATTTAAAATTAATTAATTTCATTTTTTAATAATTTATTAGTTCCTGAATTATTACATAAAAACATAATTTATTTGAAAAATAATTTAATATCTAATTATCATAAGTAATATGGATAAATTTATTTCTACAAATAAAGTTTATTTATTAATTAATTTAAATGAATTTTATGGTTGTAACATTTATATAATTAATGATGTACTAACACATCATCTCCCACCAATCATTATATTTTTATTAGATGAATCTTCCATAATTGTTTTTAATCTTGTTTATTTCAAATCATTGAGGCACCCCACCAGTGTGTGAGTTATTATTTATAATAGAGGTGGTGAAATAGGAGTTCAAAAAAACATATAGTTATAGAAATAACAGACATGATGATGATACATTGGATGGGGTGACATCTATAAATTGAGACAGGGATGATTCACAGAGTTTCCCCCATGGTTAACAGTTTATCCATTATATCCCAATATGTCAAATAGTAGTAAAATACCAAAATAAGTTTATTTTTTAAATTTCTTTATTCATGGTTTATTATATAGATAATGTGATATGATTATGTGATCACATATAATAATAAAAAATCATACATAGATAAAATTAATTAATATATAGTAAACAATTTCTATTATGTAAGATTGTGTTTTTCACGTAATGAAATATAATACATGTAAAGACCCGTAAAATTCAAGGGAAATTTTTTTCATAATTTTCTGTGGGATTTTAAAAGAATGCAGTTTCTGATGGCGCCTGATTCTGAGGCCCGGTGTGCCCGGAATCAATTTCCAAAGTTTAGCTCGGGTACGTTCAGTGAACGAATGAGCGAGTTTTTCTAACTTTTGAATGGGTGCTCGGAATTTAAATATAAGGGCGCCATTGTAATCGCAGCACCGATTTTCGCTTAAGAGGACTTTCACCTCGAAGGTAGATGATCGAGTTTGAGAGTTGGATTTTGGGTTCACATGGAATAATAAAATAAAATAAGTGAAAACTTATTTTACCTTTGTTGAACCCACGCCAAGTGGATAGTGTTGTTTAAAAGCTCCGCATGGGAGTTGGTGGTTGGACCGCCACACCCTAACCTCCCATGGGAGGATAATTAGGGTGGGGACCACCCGAGCAGCATAACCTCCCATCAGGGGTTATGACATGGGGTCCACACGGGGCTTAACCCCCCATTTAATGGGAGGGGAGGAAATCTCTCAACACTCCCCCATTAATGAGGGAGAGCCTCTTGGACTCTAACTCCCCTCTTAATGGAGGATAATAAAAACCTCATCAACCCCCCCCCCCTTTAATGGGTGGAAACTCCTTGACCCTCTCCTTGTTAATTAGTTGGGGAACACCCGGACCCCTAAACCCCCTCGGAACACCCCAAATTAATTATGTCATCCACTCGGGCAATTAATTTGGCAGAGCCTCTCCACTATTTGAATTTTGAATTGTGCCAACCATCATGAACATAATTAAGTGGGTCCCACTTAATTAATTTCCTCCACCAAGAATAATAGATTATATTCTATTATTTTGGGCACGTTCTTGCGCCTTTCGGTGGAGAGCTTGAGAGAACTTCTTTCTCCAGCAACGAACACGAAGAACAACAGCGACGCTTCTTCCCCGACCTTCTTCGGCCTTCTTCCTCGGAGCCCCCCCCCTTTCTGACGCGGTTCTTCTCCGAAGACCCTCCTTCCTCCCTCCTCTTCATCAACACACCGACACACGAACTTGGAAGTGGAAGCGTGCGGTGAGCGACGACATCATCTTTCCCCACGACGCCGCTTTCCGCGATGCACTTCGAACTTCATCTCGTTATCAAGGTAGGGGATTATTTTTTTTTGTTAGTGAATACTTTTGTTGTTGTTCATCATTTTTCTAAATTGGGCCGCCTGTTATCGCAATAACGGGAGGAGGTCGGACCACACGAACACTGCCGACTCTCCACCCCCCTTGATGTTTGAACTTGTTACGGAAAGAGCAAAGGCAGTGCGGTGCCGTTGCACTGCGCGGAAACGATGAAGAATGGGAAAAGAAGGGCGGCACTGTCGCGCCACGCCGTTGAAGTCGAACAAGCTGCGGCGCCATCGCGCTGTGCCGGAGAACCTCGAAGAGGTCGCAGCAAGAGCAGGGCCACGGCGGAGGGGCACGACGCCGTCGCGCCGTGCCGATCGGACAAGGGCGCGACCTATGGCCGCAGTGGTGCGGGGAGCGGTGGCCGGAACCGCCGGTCGCCGGAGCAGGAGGTCGGGACCACAGGGGTCCCGCGGCGGCAAAAAATGGCAGGCCGGACCGGGCCGACCATTTTAGGGGGATACCGGTGGTTCTTAAACCCAGGCTGGAACAAAGAGCGGCCCCCACGTGGGGGTCGTGGCTCTTCAATCTGTGGGGCAGCGCGCCCCCCTGTTCCGCTCAGCCCGGCCAGCCGAGCTGGCCTCGCGGGCCGCCCGAGCACGCCAGGCCACCGGCCGCCTAGGCCGGGCCAGGCCGCGCCCACCGGGCCGGGCCGCGCCCTAATGGGCCGGACCCAGACCCGGGGGGGGGGGTATCGGGCCGGGTCGGACCGGGCCCGAACCCCCTATTTTCGGGCAGTTTTCGTTCAAATTCCCATAACATGGGCTACAGACTTCCGATCGATGTACCGTTAGTTGCGATACGATCCTTGGATCGATTCGATTGTTTCGGTATATTAAATACAATGTTTCGGAGAACTCTGGGTATGGCCGATTTGGTTCGAACATGAAACCAACCGGGCCCTCGGAGCGAAAACGCTTATAACTTGAGCTCCGGACATCCGATTGACGTGCTGTCAACTTTGTTGGATTTCTCTTGATGAGACGGATATTTTGGCATACTTCCCCGGAGGTTTGGATGCATTGGGTTAGTGGCCGGGTTGGATTGAACCTGAAATCCAACTAGGCCCATGGAATGAAAAAGCTGATAACATTCAGACGGGACGTCTGTTTGACGAACTGTCAGCGGAGTTGGTGATCACATTGAGAAAACGTCCCTATGAGTATAACATATGTGAGTTTGGGTTACGGTTGAGTTACGGCCGGGTTGGTTCGCACACGAAACCATCCGGGCCCGTAGGACGATAAGGCTAATAACTCACAGATCGGGCGTCCGATTGACGCGCCGTCTGTTGAGTTGAGACCCCTATGACGAGGCGGTACATTGAGATACTTATTCATAGGACTTTGTGATACTGGGAGTATCAACCTATAGCTCGTGGAGCGGACCCTCTCGGAGATGAGCGTACGGAGTACGGAGACCGTGTAGCTGGATGAGACCTGCCGAATGCTTGACCGACTCGGCTTGGAGTGAGATGACTAGCCCAGTGGACAGAGCACTACTGTGTTTGGGTGAAGACCCATGGCGGACAGAGTGCCTGGTAGAAGGCAGCAGACCCGCGGTAGTCAACAGAAGGAGTACCTCTACAGGCTATTAGGGGGGGGGTGCATTTCTGTGTTTGGGTGGCAGACCCCGGCAGGAAGCACTACTGTGTTTGGGTGGCTGACCCGCAGTACTCGACAGGAGGAGTACCTCAGCAGTCTAAGTTTAGTGAGCAGTACCTCGGAGTTGTGATAGGATCACTATACTCGACAGAGACGGGGCTCTTCAGCAGTTACAGTTTCGATAATGAAAATCCTAGTTTGAGGTGAGTCTATGACCTTTGTGTTTACCTCATGATTGAGATGGCTCACTTGATAACATAGGTATATGTATGGGCATATACCTAGGTAGTGGTTATACGTTGATATCATAACCTTTGTGTTTCCTCATGATTGAGATGGGTTACTTGATAACTTAGGTATAAGTATGGGATTATACATATGTACGGGTTATCTTTTGAGATCCTACTTTGTGCTTATCTATGTTGGATTTAGTGAGACCTTGAGGGTATCAGGGTCCCTTGTGAGTATCGTATACTCACCCATGCATGGGCTATGCCTGCACCTCATTGGGTTGGTTGTAGATGACGGGCAGCACTGACAGAGGCAGAGTGTTCGAGGACTGCACGGTACCCAGAGGTGGACCTCACGATGAGTTAGTATCCGGAGGTGGACTTCACAACGAGATGAAACTCGGAGGAGGTTGATGGCTGAGAGCGTTTTTGAGGCTATCTGTACCCACCCTTCAGGTAGGATCCGTGGTGGACGATCCAGAAGCTGCGCTATCTGTACCTACCCTTCAGGTAGGATCCGAGGAGGGTGACCCAGGAGCTGCTTTCATTCTTCCAGCTGTTTGTCTTTTCTATTGTACTTTCATTCAGTTGTAGCTGTACATTCAGTTGGGTTTTTATTCTAGCCCACTTACTTTTCAGAACATTCTTTTGTATTTACTATATTAATTCCTCTTGTACTCTATGATGTTTTATTTACTTTTATAAAAGAAATGATTTCCCAATTATCGGGATTTAAGCCTTTGGTGATAGTCGCCAACCCCTGGACTATGGAAGGTGGGCTTGGGGTAGTCACGGCACGGGCCCCAAGGACGGCTCGTGACAAATTGGTATCAGAGGAGTAGGTTCTACCGCAGAACATATAACTCTGATATTTTCTTTCTGTGAAGCAATACTGTTAAATGTACCGAGTGTGGTTTTTAGTTCAGGGAGTCTAGTTTTGGTGTGGGTGACCGACGTATCCATACACCAGGACCCTGACAAATGATTTCCGACTTTGTGCACAAAAACACTGATTGCGTGTGTGTTTTCAAATGTTCTCCCTTAAAACAGCTCATACCAGGTCAGCTCACTAGGTATAATCGTTTGACAATGTCACGTATGTTTCTTTTAGGATGCTTTTCCACGGACGACCAGCTAGAGCCCAGAGGGATGCATGAACTGACAGCCTGCCGAGCGACGAGGGTTCGGTACAGGGCCCTCTTTCAGTTGAGGCACCAGCGGAGGCACTAGTGGTACTACCATACGTTGGGCCACCGATGCCACCAGTCCTAGCAGCAGGCGATGCACGCCTCTTGAGCACACTGCACGAGTTCCAGCGCTAGATTCCACCCTGGTTCTGGGGAGAGACGAACCCACAGGTGGGTGAGGATTGGTTGGAGGCTGTGGTGAGAGTTTTCAGGATAGTGGATACACCAGCAGGCATCATGGTGATATTTGCTTCCAGCCTCCTTCGGGGAGCAGCAGGCAGGTGGTGGAGCCAGATTCTCTCATTTTGCAATGAGATGACCTTCACTTGAGAAGACTTATAGACATTTTTCAGGGTGTATTATGTACCAGTAGATCTACACCTCGAGCATGTTCAGGAGATGATGCCTTTGCTTAATGATTTTCCATCAGTAGATGAGTCATCTGTAGGTAGTAGACAGATGATGCAGAGGTCCAAGAGGACCAGACCCGCAGATGGGAGACCTTGGGATACAGGTTTTGTTGTGCGAGGCACATGAAACCGATCCAGTTGTACGAGGAGCAGGAAGTGTTATGAATACGGCAGGAAGGGTAACCTGGCTCGTGACTGCCCGACCCCCCCGCACAGTTGATCTGTAGGCATTGGAGGAGCCACCGAGATAGAAATAGCAGTGAGTGATTGAGCAACAGCCGAGCAGTGGACAATGCAGTAGAGCTTCGGAAGCAGGTGGACAGGGGAGGAACAATTGGATTCCTTTGGTTCTTGGTACTTATAGTTCCATGTTGCTGTTGTATTTGTGTCTTTGTTCTATGAGATGCAGTAATAAAAAGGCACTTATCTTCATGATGTTTTCTTTCCTTTCCTTTTATTTGGTTGATACTGAGAGGTCCCAGTTAAAACTATTGACTTGACCCTCACATTGAGAATTCTACTGGAGGAAACCCAGTGACCTCACACTGATGCCGAAAGTGTGACTCGACCCACATGGTGAGATTTTCGGTTGGAATCTCTTGGTGGCAGCGTCGAGGCCTTACGAAGTTGGTCTCAGTATAGATTGGATTCACATTTCATGCTCATATTGAACGTATTAGGCAAAAAGGTTGTGGTCTAACTACAACGCCGGGATGGGTTTTCCTTGGTCGTTGAAAATGAAACCCCGGGCAACACAGGATAAACTCATGCATAGGAGGGTTTGGGCAATCACTCTTGGGTCGGCTAACCTTACCCTCGTGGCAGTAGGATTTTTGTGTTTCAATTCTAATCAGGAAGTGGAGGCATCTAGAGTTTGAGGATGGGGATCGCGCCCTTAAACGGGTCTCACCTCGATGTGGTTTACGGAGATGTGGCTAAGGCGAAAAGTTATCTCTGAGGTTCAGCGGACCTTTGCAGGTCCTCAGTAGGGTAGGCGAGGTGGGTTACCATTTGACCCATCCACCTCATTTGCACCAGGTGCATGACGACATCCACGTATCTCATCTGGGGAGACACGTGCTTGACCCGACGCATATCATCAACCACAGGGAGCTGGACGATGGCGATGTGGTGACTTTTGTGTGGTTCTAGTAGAGGTTGAGAATCGACAGGAGTGGGTCCTACGAGGACGGTCGATTCCTCTTGTGTGCTTTCGTTGGAAGCACGGGAACCTCCAGAAGAGAAAATGGCAGCAGAATGCTCAGATTCTTTCTCAGTACCACTTTTGTATCCCAAGTTTGTGTTAAAGCTTTACGAGGACGTAAATTCATGAGGTGGGAGTAATTTAAAGACGCTTAAAATTATAGGGAATGTTTTTTTATTAATTTTCTTTGTGATTTTACAAGAATGTAATTTCTGACGGCACCAGATTCCGAGGCCCAGTGTGCCCGGAATCAATTTCCGAAGTTTAGCTCGGGTTCGTTCAGTGAACAAACGAGCGGGTTTTTCTAACTATTGAACGGGTGCTCGGAATTGAAATCTAAGGGCACCATTAGAATCACAGCGCCGATTTTCACTTAAGAGGACTTTCACCTCGATGGCAGATGGTCGGGTTTGAGAGTTGGTTTTTTGGTTCACGTGGAATAATAAAATAAAATAAGTGACAACTTATTTAATCATTGTTGAACCCACACCATGTGGATAGTGTTGGTTAAAAGCTCCACATGGGAGTTGGTGGTGGGACCACCACACCCAAACCTCCCGTGGGAGGATAATTAGGGTGGGGACCACCTGAGCAGCATAACTTCCCATGAGGGGTTATGACATGGGGTCCACACAGGGCATAACCCACCATTTAATGGGAGGGGAAGAAATCTCTCAACACTCCGCCATTAATGAGGGAGAGCCTCTTGGACTCTAACTCCCCTCTTAATGGAGGAGAATAAAAACCTCCTCAAGGCCCCCCCATTTAATGGGGGGAAACTCCTTGACCCTCTCCTTGTAAATAGGTGGGGACCACCTGGGCCCCTAAACCCCCTCGAAACTCCCCAAATTAATTATGTCATCCACTCGGGCAATTAATTTGGAAGAGCCTCTCCACTATTTGAATTTTGAATTGTTCTAACCATCGTGAACTTAATTCAGTGGGGCCCAGTTAATTATTTTCTGCCACCAAGAATAACAGATTATATTCTACTATTTTGGGCACGTTCTTGCGCCTTTTGGTGGAGAGCTTGAGTGAACTTCTTTCTCCAGTGAAGAACGCGAAGAACGATGACGACGCTTCTTCCCCGACCTTCTTCATCCTTCTTCCACGGAGCCCCCCCTTTCTGATGTGGTGCTTCTCCGACGAATCTAATTCCTCCCTCCTCCTCGTCAACGCACCGACGCACGAACTCATAAGTGGAAGCGTGCGGTGAGCGACAACATCATCTTTCCCTGCGACGCCGCTTTCAGCGACGCACTTTGAACTTCTTCTCGTTATCAAGGTAGGGGGTTATTTGTTTTTGTTTGTGAATACTTTCATTTCCGTTCATCATTCTTCTAAATTGGGCCGCTTGTTATCTCAATAACGGGAAGAGGACGGACCACACAAACACGGAAGACACTCCTCCCCCCCTTGATGTTTGAACTTGTTACGGCACGAGCAAAGGCAGCGCGGTGCCGTTGCACCACGCGGAAACGATGAAGAATGGGCGAAGAAGCACGGCGCCGTCGTGCCGTGCCATTGAAGTTGAACAAGACATGGCACTGTCACACCGCACTAGAGAACCTTGAAGAGGCCGCATCCGGAGCGGGGCCGCAGTGGAGGGGCGCGACGCAGTTGCGCTGCGTCCATCGGACAAGGGCGCGGCCTATGGCCGCGGTGGTGCGGGGAGCGGTGACAGCAACCGGCCAGCCGTTTCAGGGGGAGACTGGGGGTTCGAAACCCCTGGCTGGAACAATGAGCGGCCCCCATGTGGGGGTCGTGACTCTTCAATTAGGGGGGCAGCACACCCCCCTGTTCCGCTCAGCCCGGCCAGCCAAGCTGGCCACGCGGGCCGCCCGAGCATGCCAGGCCACCGGCCACCCAGGCTGGGCCGGACCGCACCCTAATGGGCCGGACCCGGACCCGGTTCTGGTCGAGTCGGGGGGGGGGGGGGGGGTATCGGGCCAGGATGGACCGGGCCCGAACCCCCTATTTTTGGGAAGTTTTCATTCAAAATCCCATAACATGGGCTACAGACCTCGGATCGATGCACCTTCACTTGCAATGTGATCCTTGAATCAAGGCAATTATTTTGGTATATTACACTAAAGGTTTTAGAGAACTTTGGGTATGGCTGAGTTGGTTCGAATACGAAACCAACTGGGCCCTCGGAGCGGAAACGCTTATAACTAGAGCTCTGGACAACATATTGATGTGCCGTCAACTTTGTTGGATTCATCTTGATGAGACAGAACTTTTGGCATACTTCTCCTGAGGTTTGGACGCATTTGGTTAGTGGCCGCGTTGGATTGAAACCGAAATCCAATCGGGCCCCTGGAACGGAAAAGCTGATAACTTTCAGACCGGACGACCATTTAACGAACCGTCCATGACGTTGGTGATCACGTTCGAAAACCATCCCTATGAGTATACCCTATGTGAGTTTGAGGTATATTTGAGTTATGGTCGGGTTGGTTCGCACACGAAACCAACCGGGCCCCTGGGACAATAAGGCTAATAACTCACAGACCAGACGTCCGATCGACGCGCCGTCTATTGCATTGAGACCCCTATGACGAGGTGGTCCTTTGAGATACTTCTTCTTGGGACTTTGTGATACATGGAGTATCGACCGATAGCTCATGGAGCGGACCCTCCGGAGATGAGCATATGGAGTACGAAGACCGTGTAGCTGGCTGAGACCTGATGACTGCTTGACCGACATGACTTGGAGTGAGTCGACTAGCCCAGTGGACGGAGCACTACTGTGTTTGGGTGCTGACCCACGGCGAAAGGAGCGCCTGGTAGAAGGAAGTAGAACCGTGGTACTCAATAGAAGGAGTATCTCTGCAGGCTATTAGGGGGGGTGCACAACTGTGTTTGCGTGGCAGACCTCGGTGGGAAGCACTACTGTGTTTGGGGGGCTGACCTGCGGTACTCGATAGGAGGAGTACCTCAGCAGTCTCTGTTTAGTGAGAAGTACCTCAGAGTTGTGACAGGATCACTGTACTTGACAGAGACGGGGATCTTCAGTAGTTACAGTTTCGATAATGAAAATCCTTGTTTGAGCTGAGTCTATTACATTTGTGTTTACCTCATGATTGAGATGGGTCACTTGATAACTTAGGTATATGTATGGGCATATACCTAGGTAGTGGTTATCCGTTGATTTCATCACTTTTCTGTTTCTTCATGATTGAGATGGGTTACATGATAACTTAGGTATAAGAATGGCTTATACCTAAGCAAGGGTTATCTGTTGAGATCCTACTTTGTGGTTATCCTTGTTGGATTTTTTGAGAACTTGAGGGTCTCACGGTCCCTACTGAGTATTGTATACTCATCCCTGCATGGGCTATGCCCGCACCTTATTGTGTTGGTTGTAGACGACGGGCAGCGCTGACAGAGGCAAGTGTTCGAGGACTGGATGGTACCCGGAGGTGGACCTCATGACGAGTCAGTATCCGGAGGTGGACTTCATGATGAGATGACACTCGGAGGAAGTTGACGGGTGAGAGCGTTGTGGAGGCTATCTGTACCTACCCTTCAGGTAGGATCCATGGTGGATGATCCAGGAGCTGTAATATCTGTACCAACCCTTCAGGTAAGATCCGAAGAGGGAGACCCAGGAGCTACTTCCATTCTTCCAGATGTTTGTCTTTTCTGTTGTACTTTCATTATGTTGTATCTGTACTTTAAGTTGGGTTTGTATTCTGGCCCACTTACTTTTCAGCACTTTTTTTTGTACTTATTGTATTACTTCCGCTCATACTCTGTGATGTTTCCCTTAATTTTATAAAGGAAATGCCTTCCCAGTTATCGGGATTTACACCTTTGGTGCTAGTCGCCAGCCCCTAGCCTATGAATGGCAGGCATGGGATAGTCACGACATGGGCCCCGAGGACGGGTCGTGACAATACACATGTTTAATAGAAATATGATTTCATCCATCGATAATTAATAACTATTTAACCCCATAAAGGGAATATAAAGTCGTCAATGCATTCCATTTCATATTTCTTGATAAACATTATTGTTTGAGGTTCTTCAGAGACCATGTTAAGGGTGAATCCAACTAAACAAGAGTTCTTATGATAGTGTTGGATGGACTGAACTATGAGTGGAATAAAAAAATTGGTAATAAGTATATTTATTACAACATTATAGGAAAAATATATGGAATGATATTTTATATATTACAATGTATGGGAATCTAATAAATAAATTATGAAGCCATGATCTATTAAGGATAGTGATAAAAAAGTAATCCATGAAACTATCTATATAGTGTTGAATCCATAATGTGGACTATACTGGGGGTGATGATTTATTCCAGAAAAATACTCTAGAATCGTAGTAATATTAATCATGTAGTTATTGTATACAAGTACATGATAATATATTTTGAGTCAATTAAGAATAATATTTTTATTAATAGATAGTAATCATGATAATAGGAAAAAAATTTAAATGCTTTATTTTGTTAAAAATAATGTGAATATAATAATGAATTTTATCTATGAAATTTTTTGTCCAATTAACATGATTATAACAATACTAGATTCGACTATTTGTATATGTTCATTTGTATAATATTAAATGATGATTGAAATTATAATTTCTAGATTCCCCAATACATATTTATCAACCTCATCAAATGAGTGAAATTTTAGAGGGACCACTAATGTGTAGGTTTCGGATGCGGTGAATGAGTACTTTAATGGTATGACCAACTCATATTCAATTCTCAAATCACAGTTGATATTTTCTTTACATTAATAGGAGACAATGTCCTATGAAAATGTTTATTAAATAGACTACATTAATATTATTTAATAGTATGGAGATGATATTCACATGTAATTCATAAATATTTTATTGGTTGATATAGAATTTCCAAAACCTGTAATTAATATTTCATTTATTATCTAATGGAATGAAATTCAGCACACTATAATTATGATACATGATTCATGTATATAATACCCCTTGATATGATGAACACATGCACCGAAATATCTTATCAATGTCATCTAAAACAATGTTCTATAAGAACCAATCAAGATCTCATTCATTGTTCTTCGATGATTGCAGCAGTTCTATTAATGATAGATGAGTATCCCATGCTTCTCTCTCCAAACATAATAGAGTTTGAGGGGAGAGAGAACTATAGGGATTAATATAATCTAACCATATACGTTGTGCACACCGAACATGTATTAATAATTTAATATCACTAGATATTTGTTACATATGTAACATGGTTGGGAATTGGGTCATAAGCTCCCATCCATATTTAATATTCAAAAAATGGACCCATGTATGTTGATAATAATATTAATATTACTATTCACTTGACATGTACAGTGAATTAATAATTTAAATAAATATCATATATATTATTCATACCATAGAACTTGGTATGCATTTTATTAATAAAAATTAGTAGTTATCTAATAATCATTACTTAATTTAATAAATGAAAATGAACTATTATGTCTCATAAATAATGAAATTATATTTTAAAACCTAACAACCTAATTATTATTATTATTATTGTAAAAAGTTTTAATCAAATACCTTTTTATTAAATTATGGTGATCAAAAATACAAGAATAAATAGTATTTATTCAAACAAATTAAATTCAATATTGGATTTTTACTAAGATCAAGGAAAATATTTTTGTGGGAACTTCTCGAATGGGTTTTTAGTAGTATTATGATTTACCAATTAAACTCCATGGTTAATTCCTACAAATACACCAACGAATACATTGTAAATTGGTTAATATACCAATTATTTCCACCTTGTAGTGTATATTTAACGTATAATATGATCAACTTAACATGGTATCATTATTGAATATTGTTACTTTCTAGTTATATCAATCAATATGAACAATATCTCTATATAATACATTATGGAATCGAACCATCCCACCATACACAGTTAGCATGGTTTTATGTAATCTATTATGTTCCATTAAGGGCATTTAGATTTAAACATCCATAATATGGTAGAAAAAATATATCATCACTCACATTATACATTAATTCTAAATCATTTTTAATGACCCCAATGTATACTACATTTCCAAGAGAATATGAAGTAATTTTATTCTCAATACATCCCAGAAAAGAAGTCATGATATCCATTAAATATAATATTAATGTCTGAGGATAAATTAAAATATCCATCGATTTGAAAACCCAATGACACATAGAAATTTGGATTTACAATTTATTATAATTTTCTAAAAGCCACATTTTCTTGGGATTACAAGGAGTAACACAATTAGAATGAGTCTCATTGTATTTCCAGCCTCCATTCATGGATATAATTCATCGTTTTTGTCTCATTAGACAGCACAATCCAACCATAGAAGAATGTTCATGAATAATGTCATAGAACCTCTAGGTTCAAATCATAAAGGGGAACTATTTCGACCTTTAGAAAGAAATATATTCTAATGAAAATAAAAAATAAAAAATACATTCCATAGAATAATCCCAATATGATACATAATCTATTTTAATTTATAAAAAATTTAATCAATTACTAAACAAGTTAGTTATAGGGAAAGAGCACAAAAAAACTCTAATATTAACTATGTACACATAAAAAAATATTTCAGTCCAATATATTTAAAATTATAAAGAAGTCTCTTGTGATATAAATCCTTCATTAAGGGGACCAAAATATTTTCATATTTGGATTCTCTACACGCTATAAAATTACCTTACTGGGAATGTAAATTAGGAGATGAAATATTTGATGTTTTTTCTTTTTTTTAGTGATCTTGGCTAATTTCTTAGATCCCCCACTATACTATTATAACAAAAAATTGTGATAGATTATTTATTATTTGATACATAAATATGATCTCGGATAATGTTTTGAATCTATATTTATTACACTACTACATTTTAAGACACAATTTCCTCTGAATCCATGATAGTATTGGCAACAACTATTTTAATAGAAATACTCTAGGTTGTTTCTCCTCTTTTGTGGAAAAATTATATATCATGAATACGATATTATGTTATTCTTGTATTTTGAGAACTATCAGTGGTATAAAACATAAATCCATGTTCATTATCTCCTTTCCACTCTACTATCATATTCTTATTTAACCTAATAATCATTAGGTTATTGTTAATATCACTCAAATTCTATTCACTTGGATCATCGTGATATCTAACTAATTTTCTCAATGCATAAGTAACATCCCATGTTATTTATAACATGGAATTCTTAATATATTATTTCACTAATTTTTATGGGATCATAATCATTCAAAGTAATTCCTCTTGTTTACGTGGACACTTTTTATGGGAAATAGGTTTTAAATTTTATGCTTGTTCCAATCCTTTCCTAGATTGTTCCATACTGAATATCTTTGGTTTCTTGTCAACGTATGTACCTTTACTTAGTCTGACTAGCCTCTTGTATCAATCAAGCATAATCTTCATGCATTTAATTTATTCCACTTCACATAATTACATCCTGGGAGGAACATGATAAACTATTAATTAAACCCTTGCAATGTTTCTATATTATTTTAATTTATTAATATGTCTTCATCATATAATACTTTGAAATAAATATTTATCAAACAAAACCATTTTTAAACAAATGGATATAATTAATTACTAATGAAACCAAATTATTTTAACGCATTACCGATTAAAATACCTCATGAACATGATGTTTACATTATTATATATATGGACCTCCGAAACATAGATACCTTTTGGAATTTCATTGAGTAACAAGCACTATTGGATGTGTCATATGAACATCCTCTTGAAGGTTGTCATTAAGAAATAATGTTCTGAAATCCATTTTCCAAATGACTTTGTCCTGGTAAGCATTAAATGAAAAAAATATTAAGATAGATTTAAAAATGGAAACTAGATTAAATGGTCTTTTTGAAAATGAATTGTCGTTGTGTAAACCCTTCATCCATTATCTATGAATTTTAGTTAATTCCTTTTCTATCCATATCCATCTTTATCTGTAATCACCTTTACACCTTAGGAGTTTTATTTAATTAGGTGGATCGATAAAAACATAATCATGGTTTAGATTCATGGAATACATCTTAGAATTTATGGGTCCATTCCATCATGTAGATTTTGACCTTCCAACCACACCATTATAGTAGAGGTTTCCATTATCATACACAAATAACGATTCACTATCATCAGTTACTATAAAACCATATCATTCTAATTATCTAACCTATATACCACTACTACACAAAAATTGTTTTCCAGAAAATCATCTTCCAAGGGGTCCTATGGAGTAAGTTCTGATACTAAATCTTATGTAACTTGATCATCATCTTTATTTATATAAATATTTCTCCAACTATACACCTTGAGGATGTGATACTTCTAATGAAATATGTAATATAATGTGGTAATCACATTATTTTTAGTGGTATTGTATAGAAAATATCCCTTAGTATCCATTGAATCTCGTATAAATATAACCTTCACACCTTGGGTTTCAAGTCTTTATCGTGAGGTACCCTTAAAAAATGAATTGCAATCCCATGGATGAACATGTGAAGAAATAAATTTCGTTCCTCTCCATTATATTAATGGAATAACATTATCTACCATATATGGTATTTGGTTTAATATGTATAATTACACATGAAATGTATATCCAAAAATGTATAATGGTATACTGTCATGACCCCCTCCCACCAAAGATTCCCCACTAGATTTGGTAATGAAGAAAGTGAGACAATGACCCCTGAGTCCCACCACTTTTAGGGCCACGTGTGGTTACCATCACCAAGGGTATAAAAATCTCACAAAATTGGAGGAATTATCATTTTTATAGTTAACATGATTAGAAGATATGATCTATTAATGGAAAATAATACTATGAAATGTATATAAAATAATACCAAACTGATCTTTCATGTATGTTTAAAGTAAAACATCTAGAAAGGCAATGAAAACCTCCAATGTAAATACCTAAAGAAAATATAATCAGTGACACAAAAACTATCTCCTACACCAGAGCTAGAAATGCCTAGAATGGTCTGTGTAATCTCTCAAAAAACCTGAAAACATCTTTATATATGTTGGGTGAGCATACAAGTATACTTAGCTGAAAAAATTCAATGCCTCTCATGCACAAGTGGGAAGAAATACTAATGGAACTGTGAGATAACAACAAAAACCAAAAGAACATAACAAGGTATACTATCCACCCCAACCTCACGAAGGTATAATAACAAAATAACAAATGTCATGTAAATTAATGTAGTGAGCATGTCGTTGAAAGGGTACCCCGCACCACTTCCCACTAGTTAAATTTTCATCCATAATGATGGACATTTTGATGCTACCATGCTCATACACAAGACCCACTAACAATACCAACCTTCACACACATAGTCCAAATACCACATCCCACCCACTAACACCTAGGACAGAAACACATCACATCCTGCATGCATACACCTAGGACATAATTTGAAACCTCATCTCAAGGTCACCTGGAACAGTACAACATATCACTTCCCAAAGACACCAGGGAAAGCACACCTCACACATAGAAACCTGGTCCTCATAACCTCACCACATCCTTCATGATGATTCTTGGGCTATCAATGCCTATAATAGGGAATATATAAGATCTAATAACTCGCCATACATCCTCCCTCCGGGATGGTGTGAAAACACCCTCCCCCATAAAACGGGGGCTTCAGAACATAGTACTCATCTAGGGTGGTTTGCGCATATAAATCACAATAAACTACAAGTATATATATATTTACATACACTAAGCCTAAGCTATTGTTTTAAAAAAACAATCATCCCACACTAAATTTCGCACAGTTACACCTTTAATGCATAACCATAAAACCAGCCACATGCTTAATTCATAACCCCATCCCATTAATTTAACCAATGATCATTATTTACATTATCAATAATAAATTATTTATTTCAACCTTACTTGTGAAACTACAAAACAATTGAAGCATTTTAAGTGAGAAGGAACCATAATAATCACAACCAAATTCAAATAGAGAAAGAAGCACTAGGGTAAAATAATACATTCCAACACCCATTTCAAATATATCATACTCTAGAAACTTTGGGCGATACTCCCACACTAGGAAACACCATACTTATTCAAAATTATCCCTACCTAACCATCTTAGGCATCCCCGCTGCATGGAAAGCACCACTTTTATCAGAACAAGAGACTGTATGATGTTGGTGTCATATTGGACAAACGGACCCGGTCCAATAAAAATAACACATCCCACATGAATTTTCACTACAAAACAAGTTCATCCATTCCCCTTTCAATTAATATATCAATCATATATTACATTAAACCAAAAAACCCTCCATGCACAGCTTGGTCTCAACAGAATCACCACACAACCAGCACAAAGCACAAGATAGAAAAGATCCCCAAACAACACACAACCACACCAAACATGGAGATGTGAATTCATATTTAATAAAATCTTTCCTTAATTCTACATTGATTACGAAGAAGTTATCATATATTATTTTTTATCTTGGGGAATCCATTTATTAATCCGAATATACATGATTAATCATGATTTCATATTCCCATTTATTCAACAAAATATTAACAAAAAGTATTCATGAATATGGTGTGAAAACTGAGACCACAAACAACCATGATTTTCAGAAGAGATATAGCCAACACAATTCCCACCATGGATCAAATAAAAGATAAAAAACAAAACAATCATTATCATCATCATCCCCACTCAACATTTATTACTAAAGTAACAAAACACATTATCATAGCATGTCATATTATCTTTATAACATGTTATATTTCCATTGTATAAACCATAAATAAATGTTGGGATTCTACCATAATAACAAATGAAAATTATATTACCCACCCCCCATGATACATAATAAATAATGACTATGGGATACCAGCCTCGAGAATAGAGGATAAAAAACACCTCTTTACACCAAAACTGGGGGAGCACAAGCAGTAGTACATACTCCATGGCAAAATGTATATGAAACCCACAACGCAACACACAAATACATGGGTAAGGATGGATTTAGGTGTACCATGTGATAATAGAAACACATAGAGGAGATACGATCTTCAATTAGAAGAGATAGATCCCATATCAATGTATGTAAATAGTATCAATGGTAATTAATGTCAGATCAAGGTCAAGACCATATGGCATGGTTGTTTCAATGTCTTCAGGGAGTTAGGAAATAAATAAAATAATTAATATCCTTTAAAATTCATTTATAAATTCCCAATGAAGGTTTTAATCTAGATTTACATCAAATAAAATGTTAAAGGGGTGAAGGAGGAAAAACACCAGGGAACTAGAAATTTTGGAAAACTGTCAAAAAGAGTTACCTATGGATGAGGCCATGACACTAAGATTATAATGCTGAGCCCCCAATTTTGAGCTATGGATGGAAGCTTCTAATACAAACTAATGATTGAACCTACCAACACGACCTACCAATGGAACCTACTAATACTTGAACTACATATTCTTGACCTATGGATGCACGACCTACCGATGCCTGATTTAGATATTCCCAACCTTCTAATCCATTAATAACCAAGCCCATCTAACACACAACTAAATCATTGACGCCAAATACTAAAACTGAGTCATCGACGTGATTTACTGATGAAAAAATGGAAATTCTGGAGACTCTTTAAATAAGCAACCATTGACTCCCTGAACACCATAAAAATGGATTTTGAAAATGTAATGGACCATGGAGTCCATGCCACTACATCACATACCGCTCAAACTATTCTCACCAAATAGAATTTAACACCAAAACCCAGATGAATGAGGGGTCTGAACAACAACCCCATAAGATACCTCTCAATTAAAAACCACCCTATGTTGTTTGAAAGCCAGACTAAAACCTCAACATCCAAAAAACACTTCCTCCAATATCTTCAAACCTAATCATCTACAAGATAACCCACTTGAGAACCACCCATATGGGGACATGAATTATAGAATTCATTCCTCCTTGTTAAGATACTATCCACCTTGGGCGGCACATATTCGCCCACATGGGTTTAATTGCATCATAATTAATGTGTCTTGATATGGAACTCGATCTTCTTATTTTCAAATGTTAGGAAATTATCACACATTACAGAAAAAACAACTCATATTATAATAATGTTTCTAGAATTACATCGTAATAAAAGAACACTAGAAAAAATAAAAATTGTTTTGGGTACTGGGATCCCATCTACGCCTATCATTCCCAACTACTCTCCTCCATGCCACCATGCCTCCACAACACATGAAACAAAGGAATTGTCCATTTGTAACGACCCGAAAATTCGTTAATAGAAATTAATCTTGATATAATTAAATGTATCATTATGTAAAATTTTTATAAAAATGAGAACTTAATTTGTTTTATGTTTTTGGATTTTAAAATATCGTTAAGAATTTTGAGCATTGGTAATATAGCTGTTGAACAGTGATCACATGATTAGTATAAATATTGTGCTTTAGAAAATCCAATTTATTCAGACAAAGGAAGCAATGGCCTCATCCAGTAGACTTTCCCCCTACGTATCTCATTCAATGGATCTCAAAAAGGAGGTGGTATCATTGGGATTCACTCTAGACCAGGCCCAATCTTATATTCAACATGTTAAGCTCGAATGGAATCACCTATGAGAGAAGTGGAAGTTAATATATATTACCACCCGAGAAATGTTATCTGAGCCACCCCAAGAGTTTGTCACCATCTCACATCATACCATATGGTCGTATGCATGTGTTTTAAGGGGTTATGTAACAAGTCCATAGTACTAAAATTATGTATATTATTCTTGTATGGTGAATATACATTCTTTTTATGATTGGTAATTTGTAAATAGTTTTTAAAGAAAAAATAATATTTTTAGTTAATATTGAACAATGAAATCTATTTTTATGAATTAATAGATTTTTGAATTAAATAAAATTTTAATAAAATTTTATTATTATTATTAAATTACTTTTTTTAAATATAAATTATCATATAATTTTATGAATTCAATTGTAATTTTTATTAAGGTTCGAAAGTTGTTTTTCTCAAAACCCCTGATTTTTCGATTAATGCCAGGTTTTATATTATAATTGAAAATTCACATATTGAGAAAATTATTTTGATAAAATGAATATTATTTTTGGAAACAGGATGTCGAAATTATCCAATTGTGAATTTTTCATAATTTTATGAGACAGTCGAATTTTTGGGTAATAATTTAATATCGTTTAAATATATAATGTGTTTTATGAAATGATAATTACCCAATAGTGATGTCATAAAATACTATAAACACTATGTTAGTACAAAATATGCTTTACCGATAAAATAATTTTATTTTGGGGTTATTGTATTTACTTTACAAAGCATTAGTGGACCCTCCATGACATATAAATCATTTTATTTTTCAAAATTATTTTCCTTAAGAGTGTGACTCAGCTCCACATAAGAATCAATATTATTTTAAGAAATTAAGCCACTGCCCATATAAAATAACGTTTTAGACTCCACTTTGATAATGAAATGGGAAACAACCACGACCTGGTTTGTGGTTTGGATTAGTTTAATATGAGGTGTCCCAAACATAAATAATAATGAATTCCTTATCCATTCTTAAATAAACCCACCCATGCTCCCAATTCCTCTACACTCAAAGACAATGGAGTTCATATAACATATTCCCTCCTTTCTCTGTAATCCTTACAATTCCCCCCAAGTTCTCAAGAAGCCTCTCCCAAGCCTCTCCCAATCCATTGAGATCACACTTCCAAGTAAGCGATCCTCACTTTCCACTCCTTTCAAATTCAAGCATCTTATTTGAAAGAAGTTATTTTAATTTAGAATTATTATAATTTAATTATCATATAATCATTATATTAATATCCATGTGATGTTATTTTAATGAGGAATTACTTTTCCTTCTTCAGTCTGCCCCTCAACTAAGCATTTACGTTACCAAATTTTCGTAAGGGATTCATACCTTTCTCTTTTTACACAAGTTTTTTATTATTGTTATTCCGTTTAATTTTCAATTATAAATTTTGGGGTATGATTTCTCTCCTCCAACATACTTCTCTCTTTATGTCTTAATTACTAGAGACCCTTTTATCTCTCATTAAATTCCTCCCATGTACACTCATTACTATGAAGAAATTCCGAATGGAATTTCACTCTCCTCATTTACATTCATGAAATTCGATGGTATCATGAATATAAATTCCATCACTATTTTTGGGAAATGTATCTATATGATCCCTTGATTTCCATTTCATGAACATATGATTAGACACCACTTTCTTTCTCATCAACCATTTTTATGAATCCTTATGTCCCGCAGTTATGCTACCGAAATTGCACCAAGTCTTTTCAATCAAAAGTCATTGTGTGGTGAATATCATTCCCATTTATATATCAAGGGTATTCAACATTATTAAAATTTACTTATTGATTACATAGTTTCATTTATTAATTACACATTCCTTTATCGTGGAATGAATGATGATGTTTAATGAATCCATGTGACCCACTTATGCAAATGAAATGAAATTTTTAAGAAGTGTGCTCCCCAACAGCGCTCCATTTCATTGGGTAAAGTATAGTATCTTGATATATCATGTTCAATGTGTGTTGACTCATGATAATTAATGTGCAATGAGGGTTTACTCATGCTTCATGTGCAATTAGTTTTTACTTATGCTCCATGTCCAATGAGCCTTAAATCATGCTAAATACAGGTTAAGTGTTGTTGCCACATTTCTTTGTTATGATAATCATTATTTATCATGTATTTCAATTCATGTATTTATTGTGAACCATTGATATGGATATTTTCTAACATGTAATTTATTCTGCATTTTTTTCAATGTTTATTCCCTTATTGGGCTTTATAGCTCATCCTTTTCTTATGCATGTCCTCGGGTTATCCAATGCAATGCTATGTATGAGAGAATGTAGTGGTCATATAAAGGATGTTTTTAATAAGATGTTTTATTTTATGCTTTAAGTTGTTATGTAATGTTACTAATCTCCATAGACACTATACCTCTCAATCTTTAATTTTGTATCAAGTGAATTTTTTATGAAATAAATCATGTTTAAGTATGTAAAAAATAGAAGGGCTGTTATAGTTGGTATTAAAGGACATGTTAAGTTATTTTTGGAAATAGGATTAGAAAACCCTAGTAAAGACATAGAGACAATACTATATATACTAAAAACATCCCTATGATTTGGTGATTATTGAGTAAGTGTTTTATGAGGAAAATATATCCCTGACTGGATATGAGTGGCTAGAGGCAGCTCTGGCACAGAAGTATCTTGGGGTGAAAAACCTGACAAGGAAATTCAGGCTTGACCTGGGGTATCCTGGTACACAACAATGGGAATTTCTGGAATCTTGGTTATGACACTCCCGGGGGGATATTCTTTGATAAATACACAAACTAGAATGAACCCTAATTATGGGAATTAAATAAATTCCCTTAATAATATATTTTTGAAATTAGATCATGAATAGCATATATTGAAGCCTAGAGATTCATAAATTAAAGAAATAAAAGATATTTATAAGTAATTTGTTTTTTCCTTGGATTACCCTTTATGTGTTACCCCTAACCTTTCTTATATTCCAGCCAAGGACTGATAATAGGAGGACTCGGGCTAAAAACTGATGTAAATATCAATGTGATGACTGTGCTAATGAGATTCTTAATCCGATGGGAGTGGGAATTTCAAACTTTTTCATGATTCTCTCTCAGTTAACTCAATATTTGAATAGAAACATAGGTCAATAATAACGTTCACCCCACCCTAAGAAATAACAAGTCGCTATCGAAAGATTAATCAGACAAAGTCCTCCAAATTCTAATGGTTCGTCCGATCCCTTAATCACCAAACAGTGGATTAAGTCCATTGAAAAGATCTCCTCCATCCTCTAATGTTCCAAACTATATATCGTTCTCCTGGATGGTTATTGTATAGAGGGAAAATCTGATCAATTATGGAAATTGATCAAAAATATGAAGCCTGAGGAGGAGATCGAGGCGTTGTAATGGAAGGATATATAGGATAAGTTTTTCGATAAATATTTTCCATGAACCCTCCAACGTAATATGGAAATGGAATTTATTTCCCTCAAGAAAAAAGACGAAATATATGTCAGAGCATATAAGCAAATCATCACAAGGCTTGCACGATACTCCATTAGATTTGTCGTTACCCCTAAGTGCAAGGTTTACGGCTTAATTTGTGGGTTAAAACATATCCTACAAGAAGCCCTAGAAATTTTTGATTTCGACATCTATGAGGAAATTGTCTGATGTGCCCTCAAGGTTGAAATGGAGATCAGTGAATCTCAGGGATATCATGGGGATATGAAGCGTAAGGTGGACTACTATTCTGGTTGTCCGATGGATAAATCCAATGGTTCTTAGAAAATACATCACCCCAATTGCAAAAGGTGAGGAAAGAAGAACCCTAAAAATTTATTGAAAGGGACGAGGAAATTCATTATGTGTGGAAGAGAATGAAACCTTGCCATTAAAATCTGACAAGAAAACCCACGGTTGCGACAGAGGAGAGGAACACTCAGTTCGACTCTCAATGTGTTGTCCATTGCTACAACTACAATGAACTATGGGATCTTTCCAATCAGTGCCCTTACCCACGGGTTCAATGAGGCAACCAAAAACCTCTAAGGTATAAAAGCATAGATTTTTCCATCACTACTGCCATTGTGAACCCCAAAAATGAAGTGGTGACAGTTACACTAGTTATTCATTCAAGAATAGAGAACATACATTCTAATTCAGGTTCTACACATTGTTTTATATCCCAAAATTTTAGTAGAAAAATCCCAACACCACCACAAATCATGGAAGTAATGATGTCAGTGAGAACAGAAAATGGGGAAATAATTACAACCAATGAATTTAGCTCCTCCCGATTAATAATATGTGGATTGAACTTCCCAGAAAACCTCATCATAATCCCTCTAGTAGAATTTTATGCAATTATTAGCATGGTTTTGATTTCATTTTATATAGAAA
This sequence comes from Viscum album, assembly GCA_963277665.1. Lineage (NCBI taxonomy): Eukaryota > Viridiplantae > Streptophyta > Magnoliopsida > Santalales > Viscaceae > Viscum > Viscum album. Next base: position 446,608,279 of record OY728147.1, read on the forward strand.
GCATAAATTTCTCTGATAGGGAAATCACTCTCCATGCAGAAAATAGACCCTCGATTCTGTACAAGTTCCAGGAAGAAGATAAATCTTCTTTAGCGCTATCATCACAAGCATGGATATTACTGCCATATGATCACGTGAATTTGGATCATATGATCGAGGCTAAGGAGGAAACCATCCTTAAATACATTCCAATTGTGATGGAATTCAATGAAATGATTCCTGATGAATTGGATGGTCTTCCTCCTAGAAAAGATGTTTAATTATCATGTGATCTTATACCTGGGAAATTTCCAATATCCAATACTCCTTATAGAATGGATATTGTGGAGCTTGATGAGATGAAGAAACAACTATAGGAGAATCTATATAAAGGGTTTATACGCCCAAGTGATTCACCATGGGGTACAATAGTCATCTTCGTCAAGAAAAAGGATGGGTCGGTTATCCGTTGCATCGATTATCGTGAGTATAACAAAATCAAAATAATGAAAAAGTATCATCTTCCCTAAATTGATAAATAGTTTGATCAGCTATGTGGGGAACAATACTACTCCAAGGTAGATTTGCGGTTGAGATATTATCAAGTAAGGATGAAGAAGGATGATATCCCCAAGAATGTTGTTTGTACAAGATATGAGAACTATAAATTCATTATAATGCCTTTTGGACTCACTGATGATCCAAAAAAATTCATGGACTTGATGAATAGTGTCTTTAGTGATTACCTCGACCAATTTGGGGCAGTCTTTATAGATGATATTTTAATATACTTTATAACCAAGGAGGATCATGAGCGGAATCTAAGAACTGCACTAGAGACCGTATGAAAGGAGAAGCTCTATGCAAATTAAAAAAAGTGTCAGTTCTTGTTGAAGAAGGTCTCATTCATGGTCTATATCATCACAAAAAATGGGATATCTATTGATCCATCCGAGATAGCTGCAATAGAGGGATGACCGAGGCCCGCATTGGTAACAGATATTCGTAGCTTCTTGGGGTTAGCTAGATATTATCTACAATTTGTGAGAAATTTCCCAAGATTTTCCAACCCTCATACCAATCTAACTCAGAAGGGAGTATAGTTTTCTTGGAGTGATGGAAGAGAAGAAAGCATCGAGTTGTTGAGAAGGAGGCTTTTCACTGCACCTGTTCCCATTTTAACCACAAGTGGAGATCTTTTGTGAAATTTAGTGATCCTTCGACGAAGGGCCTATGCTGTATGTTGATGAAAAATGATAGACATTGATTTTTCTTCAAGGCAATTGAATTTTCATGAGAAGAATTATCCAACACGTCATCTGGACTAGGCTGCGGTGATCTTTGCTTTAAATACACAACATTTTTATCTTTTTGTGGAGAATTGTGAAATATATTTTGACCAAAAAATACTCATGTATATATTAAAGCAGAGAGAGTTTAACATGTGCCAATGAAGATGGTTAGATCTAATCAATGATTGCAAAATCCCTTACCACCCTATGAAAGAGAACAAGGTAGAAGATTTTATAAGAAGAAAGAACAAAATGATTCTATCATTGATGAGAATTGAGAAGGATCCATTCTTCATAGATATTATAATGATGGACATGGGAAATATTAAGAATAGAAAATCATCAATCCTTTCACAAATGATTGTTCAACCGTCTCTTTTGCAAAAGTTAAAGAATTCTAAAAATTATGGTGTTGGAAATTAAAAGAAAGTGGAAGCTATCAGAAAAATGAAATCCTCAGATTTCAATGATAATGAAGAAAGAATTGTGAGATTTCGGAAAAGGCTATGTGTTCCATCAAGTCTGGAACTGAATACAGAACTTTTGGATGATGCACATAGTTTGAATTTCTCTTGACTCCCAATAAACAAAAAGATGTATCAAAATATCTAAGAGAATTATCAGTGAAATAATATGAATAATGAGATCGTTGAGTATACATTAATGTGCCTGGTGTGTCAGCAAGTGTTGGAAGAGTGGAAGATGTATAAGGAGATGATGAAGCCATTTCCCATACCAGAATGGAAATGAGAGAACTTCACCATAGGCAGTGTCACCGGACTTCTGAATACATCCAAAGGCAACGATGAAATCAGGGTTGTTGTGGATGGACTTACAAATTCTGCACATTTCGTTGAAATTCATGAATATTTCTCATTATATCTTCATGCACGAATATATATCAGGGAAGTGGTAAGGCTTCATGGAGTACAACTATATATTGTATATGATCGAGATCTATGATTCACCTATATGTTTTGGAAGAGTCTTCCACAAGCTTTGGATACTGAACTGAACTTCAGTATGGCCTATCATCCTCAAACTAGTGTCCAATCTTATACAACTATCCATACACTAGAAGATATTTTACGATCATGTTCAATGGACATTAATGGAGGCTGGGATCAACATCTTCATCTAGTTAAATTCTCTTATAATTACAGTTTTGGCTCGAGCATCTGAATGGATCCTTATGAATCCTTGTATGGGAAGAGGTCAAGAACACCGACTTGTTGGGTTGAAGTCGGTGAGCATAAGCTGCTAGGACCAGAAATGGTTGACGAAATGTTGGAGATGGTGAAAACCTTTTAGAAATATATCAAGGAAGCCCAGAGTTGACAGAAGAGTTATGCAGATAACAGTCGACAAGACCTTGAGTTTAAAGTTGGAGACATGGAATTTCTATGCATATCTCCATGGAAGAAGGTCATGAGGTTTGGAAAATAGGGGGATGTTAAAATCAAGGTACATCGTCCCCTTCAAGATTCTTGATCGTGTCGGGGTTTTGGTCTATTGACTAGAACTTCCACCTACAATGGCCTAAGTACATGATGTCTTTCATGCATCCCTATGTTGGACCATTAACATGAACTCTCTTCAGATGTAGTACAACAAGAGGATGCTATTTCTTATAAGGAGCAAACAATGAATTTCTTAGATCATAGAAAAAAGTTTTATGAAATAAGACAATGCCCCTCGTCAAGGTGTTGGGGTGAAACCAGATGTTTGAAAAAGCGACGTGGATATCAGAGTAAAGGACGAAGCAGGGGTACCCCCATATGTTTTTTTGTTGGAAAGGGAAATTTTGAGGGTGGAATTTCTTAAGGGGGAATATTTTAACGACCCCAGATTTCATTAATGGAAATTACATTGATCTAATTAAATGTCTCATTATGTAAAATGATTATATAAAATGTTAACTTCGTTGGTTTTAGGATTTTGGATTTTAAAATACAATTATGAAATGTGAGTGTTGCTGATATAGCTATTGAGTAGTGATCACATGACTATTATAAATATAAGGATTTAACAAATCCAATTTACTAAGACAAAGGAAACGTTAGCCTCATATAGTAGACTATCCCCGTATGAATCCCAATTGTCAGAGTTTTGATAGAAGGTGGACTCATTGGGCTTAGATATTGACCAATCCCAAGCCGAGCTTCAACATGTTAAGCTCAAATGGAATTTCAGATGAGAGAAGTGGAAGGTGATATATATTACCACTCAAGAAATGTTATCTGAGCCATGCCAAGAGTCTGTTACCATCGCACACCATACCCTAAGTTATTATGCAGGTGTTTTAAGGGTTTATGTAACAATACCCTAGTACTGAGATTATGTACAATATTTTTTTATAGATAATATACATTCTATTTATTATTGTTAGTTTGTTAATAGTTCATGAACCACAAATAATATTTTTAGTTAGTATTCAAATATGCAATCAATTTTGATAAATTAATGTATTTTTCAATTAAATAATATTTTAATAAAATTATATTATTTTTATTAAATTACTTTTCATTAAATATAAATGATTGTATTATCTTATGAATATAATTGTAATTTTTATTCAGGTTTCAAAGCTGTTTTTATCAAACCCCATGATTTTTCGAAAAAATGACAGCTTTTATTTTAAAAGTGAAAATTCAAATACATGGAAAATTATTTGGATGAAATTAAAATTATTTTTTTAATCAGGATGCCAAAATTATCTAATAGTGAATTTTTCATAATTTTCTGAGACATTTGAATTTTTGGGTTAAAATTACAAACTGTTTAAATATATAATGTGTTTTATGAAATCATAATGATCCAATAGTGATGTAATAAAATATTTTAAACATTATGTTCGGCCAATATATATTTTAACATTAAAATAATGTGAATTTGAGTTTGTTTTAGATATTCTAAAAGGCATTAATGGACCCTCCAAGACTTATAAAACATTTTATCTTTTCAAATTATTTTTCTTAAGAGTGCGACTCACATCCACATAAGAACCCCTATTATTTTAAGATGTTCAGATAGTTTCATTATAAAATATTGTTTCTTCACTCCCCTTTGGAAAAAACCAAGTGCAAAAACCATGGGCTGGTTTTTGGTTTGGAATAGTTTAATGTGAGGTGTCCCAAACCTAAATAATAACGAATTACTTCTCATTTCCTATATAAACCCACCCAATATCCCTATTCCTCTTCACTCAAAGCCCTTTGAGATCATAGAAACTCTACCGTACTCTCTCTATAATCCTACCAAGGTGCCCCAATCTCCCAGGAAGCCTCTCTCATGCCTCTCCCAATCCTTTGGGATCACACATCCAAGTATGGGATCCTCACATTCCTCTCCTTTCAAATTCAAGCATCTTATATCAAAGTAGTTCCTTTAATTTTGAATGTTTATAATTTAATTATCTTATAATAATTATATCACTATCCATGTTATGTTTTTTTAATGATGAATTATTTTTCCTTCCATATTCGGACCCTTACCTAAGGCGTTTCTAAGCCGAATTTCTATAAGGGATTCATACCTTTCTCTTATTATCCATGCTTCTTAATATTTTTATACCCTTTTATTTTAAATTATAAATGAAGGGGAATGATTTTTTACCTCCACCATACTTCCCTAATTATGTTTAAATTATTATAGACCCCTTTCTCCCTCATTAAATTCCTCCCATGTACACCTGTTACAGTGCCAAAATTCTGAATGGAATTTCTCTCTCCTCATTTACATTCTAGCAATTCATTTGTATTATGAATGTAAATTCCATTAATATTGTTGGTAAATGTTTCTATATTACCCATTACTATCCATTTCATGTACATATGATGAGAAACCCCTTTCTCTATCATCAACCATTTTTATGAATTCTTATGTCATGTCGGTATGCTTCCAAAATTGAACCACGTTTTTCCAAGCCAAAGTCATTATGTAGTGAATATCATGGACATTTATCTATCTACGGTATTCACCATTAAAAATGTTTACTTATTTATAATATATTTTCATGTATGCATTCTACATTCAATTATCGTTGAATAAATGATGATATTTAATGAATCCATGTTTTATGATCCATGTGGAACACTTATGCATGATATGATATGTTTAAGAAGGGTGTGCCCTGATAGTGCTATAATGCATTGGGTAAAGTATAGTATCATGATATTTCTTGTGTAATGGGTTTTGACTCATAAAAATTAATGTAAAATGAGGGTTTAGTTGTGCTTCATGTGAAATTAGGGTTTACTCAGGCTCCATGTGCAATGAGCCTTGGTTCATGCTAATTCCTTGTGAAGTGTTGTTGCCACATCCCCATGTTATGATTATCATGATTTATAATGTATTTAAGTTCATTTTTATCTTGTGATCCATTGATATTACTATTTTCTAACATGTAATATATTCCACATGTTATTCCATGTTTATTTCCTTACTGTGCATTATAGCTCACCCTTTTCTTATGCATGTCCTCAGGTTATCCTATACAATGCTAAGTACGAGGGATTGTAGTGGTCATGTAAAGGATGTTTTCAATAAGATGTTGTGTTCTATGGTTTAAGTTGTTATGTATTGTTTCTATGACTAAAATACACTTGACCTCTTGATCATATGTGTTGTATCATGTGAAGGTTTTTTGTAATAAATGATGTTCAAATATGCAATAAAGACCAGGCTTGTTATACCATCCACGCAGTGCCTTCATCCAATGGTCATGGATATCCACTATCCATTCCATGATGGTTTTTTATTCCTCAATATCTAATTCTCCCCACTTAATGACTTTATATTCATCTTGATGACACAGAAAATGTAGTGATACATGAAAACCATCATCGATCCTCAATAACTATGGTAGAAATGCTATCTGCTAAGCCACACCACCAACATGTCCCAAAACTTCGAAGGGTCTGATTAACCTAGGAGAAAGATTGATCCCGCTAACAAACCTCCACTACCCACGTCGACGGGAAACATTAAAGAACCCATGGTCTCCAACCCCAAACTCCAAGGGCCTCCTCCTGTGATCGATATACAACTTTTGTCAGTCTTGAACTACCTTTAACCTCTCACAAATGAGCTGAACCCTCCCTATAATTATCTACACCACCTTAGGTCCAGGAATAACTATCTCCCCATCTTCTTCCCAACACAATAGGGAATGAAACAATCTTCTATACAAAGACTATAACGGTGATGTGCCAATGGAATTGTTATAGCTATTATTGTATGAAAACCCTATTAGGTTACTATGTTGTGCCCAAGATCCTCCAAATCCAAAAACACATGCACATAACATATCCTCTAGTGTTTGGATGGTCTTATTAGTCTTCCCATATGTCTGAGGGAGGAATGATGTGAAGAGGAAAAACCTAGAGCCAAAATAATTCTACAATCCCCTAGTTTCTAATGGTAAAACACATACCCCAATCCAAGACAATGTATACCATATCTCCATTCAGTTGCACCACCTCTTCCACATACCTATGTGTTAAGGAATCCATTGTTCCTGATTCCTTAATTGCTAAGAAGTGAGCTGATTTCGTTAGAAAATCCACTAATACCCAGATTTCATCGAATCCCCCATGAGACCTAGGTAATCATCTAACCAAAATCCATTGAGATGTCATCCCTATAATACATAGGGACATTTAAGGGATGTAATAAACCATCAGTAACATGGTTCCCATCCTCCACTTTCTAGCACACCATGCACATAGACAAAAACTCCCCCACTACCCACTTCATCATAGGACACCAAACTGATCTCTCAAGATGCAGTACATCTTTTCAACTCCTAGGTGTACCAATAAGGGTGAGCTTCAAAATTCATGGAGAACTACCTTGCACATCCTCACCATGACAAAAAAATTCCAATGGGATGACATTCATTTCTATCCATCCATTAACCATCCCTTTGTAGCATCACCCTAGGGAATGAGATCATGCATCACCAATTCCTCCAAGTCATCCCACTAAAACTTATCAACTTGCTACCTTGAAGAAGACTGCATTATCATATTTAACCAACATATTTTACAACCATCCACCCCTATTCTAATCAACGTGCAAGGTAAAAAACTCCAACATTTCCTTCCAAGAATCCACAGATTCTTGAAATACCTCACTCTGTGACTTCCTACAAAATCATTTTCCATGAAGTTCCCCTTTCATGTGGTGTATGTTATCAAAATGTTGTAGTCCGAGAGAAAATCAATCCACATTTGATCTTGAAAGTTCATATCTCACTAGGTAATGATATACCTTGAGCTATTTTAGTCCATGAACACCACAAAGCACACTCCAATGAGGTGATGCCACCATAACATCCTTGCTAACATGACTGCTGCTTGTTCCAAATCATTGGTGGTGTAGTTGTGTTCATGGAGATGTAACGTCCATGACCTATAGTAGATCACTATTCACAACTACATCATCACACATCCCAATTATATACCATATGTATCATAAAATACCTCAAGAATCACACCCTCCTATAGAAACTAGATCACTAAAGAACTGACCAACATCCACTTTTAGATTGTTTAATATTGACTGCAACTACTCACTCCACAAAACATATTGGCATTTTCTTGTCAGAGCCATAAACAGTGCTGTAAATCGAGAGAAATTGGGTAAAAATATCTTGAAATAGCCCATCTGTCCAAGAAAATTGTAAACCTCATCATCATTCTGCTGTGTTTCCCCGGAAAAAAAATACCTAGGACTTTGATGGGTCTACTGATGTACCCTACTGAGACACCACATGCCCACAGAAGATTACATCTCTTATCTATAACATGAACTTGGACAACATCCCATTGATATTGTGGCATCAAATAACATCTGAGACTATACTGATATTCTCATCATACTCTACGTTTGACCTCTTGTAGATCATGATTTTTTCAATGAATATGATGATGAATTATTCTGGGATCCCATAAGAGATTGAGTTTAAAATCCACATGAACATAGTGGGTGAGCACTTAACATGGAATTGAATAACCAAGTGCATGAGGTTCCCATACCTACAACTGAAATAAGTATTTAGAATATCAACCCCTTTACCCTCAACTAGTGATATCCAGACCGTAGATTGATCTAAAAGTACCAAATTGCTCCACTTTATTGTTTGAAATGAACATATATCTTCGAGAGAGGGTAAAAGTTCTTGAAAATTACCTCATTCAACCTCTGGTAGTCTATGAAAAACCTTAGACAACCATATTTCTTCTTTGATAACAACACAAGTGAACCCCATGGAGACATATAGGGCCCAATAAAGCCTATATTCCTCAGATCATCAATTAGAATACTATTTCCCGTAGCTGAGAAGGATCCATCCTTTAAGGATCCATCAAAATCGTTGATGCATAGGGATACAAGTGTATCCTGAACTCAACGTCACGTCAAGGAGGTAGAGTCGCAACCTCTTCAGTAAAAGCATCTAGGAACACTCCAAAAACTATGGGAACCTCATTTATCTTAGTATCAACTAATTCCACTGAAATCTCGACTAACAAAGAAGATGAGGCTCCACACACCGACTTCCCATTAGACAACTCCACTCGCCAATGATATCCACATGTTGTGCTTCCACATTTGAAAACAGAACTCTTATCCAGAAGAATTAGATGATATAATTCATCGAAATTATACATTACATGACAAGGAAAACATCATATGGCTACATTTGTAGAAGAAATAGCTCCCAACAAGACTTATGCGGCCCCAAAATCAGTATACATCCCAGACAAACATAAAAAAAGTTGGTATGGAATTCAACTGGTGTACTCAATAGAATGGGCACACAAAGCATATCTATGTCTAGTTCTAGAGTAAGGAAATTAGTTGGTGCGGTGAAGGTGTGTGAACCTCTAAAATCAAAATAATCATAGGTAAGAGTACTCAAAAAACTAATCATACCTTGAAATATTTGTTACCCTGCTAGAATTGTTGCCTCTTCGGCGTGTAACTAACCACAAAAAACTCATCTTTCCCTTGGATGAAAACTATAACCTCGACCGAATTTGGGTTGAGGTCCATAAGGATCACTCGATTGTCAGACAATACCATCTCTATCACCTATAAATAGAGTACGTGCATGTTTTCCCTTCTGTTGAAATGGCATATCCATTAACTACAAGTAAGGAATGTGCTAAACCTACCCATATCCACCATATGAATATCAAAATGGGACATGAATACGAAGGTTCCTAGAGCCTCCACATGCAAAACACCTTGGTATTATGTCTATGGGAAGAGCTTGAGGACCATAAGGTCAAAATAAAAACTACTAATGTCAACTCCCTTCTGGATGAATCCTCAAATGACCTGGTACCTATATTCTACTATTGGAATCCTTTCTATATGTAGAAACCAACTAGGTCCCCTATCGTGGTATACTTTCTCTTGCGTGAATCCTCTCAACCAATTCCAGCTTCTTCTGGACCTCTAGGTATGTCAGCAAGGAAAAGGGAGTGACTGCGTATTGGAGAGAAGGAATAAGTGCCTCTTACAGGTGCCTCTCCTAAGACTACACATCATGAAAGATATTCAGAGTAAAAAGAAGGAGATAATTGTACATTGTTGCCCATATCCCATTCGTACATACCCCCTTTCCAGAGGGATAGTATCAGCTATCACTTCTCATCCATCATGTTCGAAAAAAATTAATTTTACCCAGAACTCTTACTCGAAATCGACTTAAAGAACCTCAAACTCCATTCTCTCCCCCCCCATGTACAACGTCCACCACTAACGTGCATCTCCCATCATCAAACTAATCTCAAATAGAACACTATACTCTATTAGATCCCATATTTGTAAGAAGGTGATCTCATTTTTTTGAGAAAACTCTCCATATCCATGTCTGATACACTTCCCTCATAGTGTCCCAGTTTCTACTATTGAAAAAATCGTAACATTCTATTCCACTAGAATTCATCCTCCACTAGATCAACCCTCTTCTGATCATCCAGATCAGACTCTTGAGCCTCCTCTGGCTATAATAGATATGGATGATGATAAGGTGCCATAGATGAAATTGGTAAAGAAGAAACTCCTAACCTGATTAGTATGGATTTTTATTTAATATTCATTTTAACTCAATTAAGTCGTTATGTATTTTAAATTTCCCAAAACAACCCAAATAAATTAGGGAAACAAGTCGTTATTATTCATGTAACTCTCATAAAGTATCTACCTTGTATACAGTGTGGACTTACATGGTTGTTCGGTAATCTCTGATTCCCTGCATCAAATCATAGGGATCCATAAAATCCCATGTCCTAGCTAGTCTTCCCTGACCTATGTCACAAACCAATATGACTTGACACTATTTCTATACAAACTCACAGAATTCTCACAGTTCCTAACTCCAATCTCCATCCTATATCTCACATATCACCATATGATACCATTATGTCATGACACTCTCACTCCAAAGGATCCTCCCTAGAGTTGGAAATGGGGAAAGAGAGGTAATGACCCCTAAGTCCTTCCTCCAATAGGCCCTTGGGGGGATACCGACATCAAAGCTATGAAAATCTCAAATAATTGGAGGTGTTAACATTTTTATTGTATCCAATATCGATAGATAAGATGTATCAACCTAAAAACTACTTGAATACATAAATATAAAAGACACCAAAATCCATCACGTATGATTTTTTAAAGTAAAACTACTATAAATACAATGAAAAGCTCCAAATTTATTACCAAAATAAATGATAAGATGTGACAAAACAACTATCCCAAATTTCTGAGCTAGTAATGCCTAGAATGGTCCGGATAATCTCCTATGAAACATGAAAAAAGTTTTATATCCATAGGTCGAGAATACAACTATACATAGAAGGAAAAAGAAAATTCCACTCATGAAAAAGTGGGGAGATATACTAATGGCCCTATGAGAAAACAGTAGAAACCCAAATCCCCTAACAATGTATACTAACCACCCCAACCTCACTAAGGTGCACTAAAAAAATAAATTCAGTTAATTTATAGTAGAAAGAACATCTATGAGAGGGTACCGTGCACCACTTCCATGTGGATAAATTCTCATCCCTACTAGTAGACATCCTCTTGCTACCACATTTTCACAAAACCCCACAACAAATACCTTACTACATTCACATGGTCCACATAACACATCCCACATTAAAATAGTTATACCACAACCACATCACATCCATCTCAAAGAAACAAATGCCTTAAAACCACAACCTCATCCTGAAGAAACCAGTTAAATCACAACAGATGTCCTCCCAAAGACCCATGGAAAAGCAATCCTCTATAGTAAACACATGGGCCTCACAATCACACCACAACCAACCTGAAGAGGCATGGGATACCAATTCCTAGAAGAGGGAGCATAGAAGATCCAATAACCAACCATCAATCCTCCCACAAAAATGTTGGAAAAAACACCCTCCCCCATAAAATAAGGGGGTTTTACACATAGTGCTTGACTATAGTGGGTTTTCATAGAAATCACAAGGAAATACATTTATATATATTTACATATATAAGTACCAAAAACTCAATCCATCATTTGGGTTCACAAAACAAACAAGAAGTCCACAAAAAACTACCCTTGCTATCTCGTCTAAGTCATTACCATAGAACCAAATACATACATAATTCATATACGGGGACAATTCATTAAACAAATTATATTTCTTTTTTTAATCAATCCAAAATTATTGATTCAATCCCTAAATGGGAAACTACCAAACCTGAAACATGTTATAATGTCAAAGAAAAAATAAAAACAACTTCCAAATAAAAAAATAAATAATCACCAGGGTAATTGAATCCATTATAACATACATTCCGAATTGACCATTCTATTGATTCTATAGGTGCAATTCCCGAACTAGGTAACACCATACCTCTTAAAAATTATCCATCCCAGACCATCCTCATCATCCCCACTGCTTGGCAAGCAATATATTCAGCAAAACAAAAAAACTCAACCAGGTTGTAGTCCCACAACACAAAGAGACCATGTCCAACAATAATAACAAAAACCAGATACAATCCCAATTCATAACATGTTCATCCATTCCACAATAAATCATTCTCCAAAATTGAGATTACATTACACCAGTAAACCATTCATGCAACACTTTTCTCTCAACTGCAAAACCACTCAACCCATACAATGCACAAGAATAAAAATATACATACACATAACACAATCACACCAAACATGGAAATGTGAAATCATATTTGACACACTCATTATTTAGTTACACATTTATAAATAATGGTTTATCAAATAAAAATTTTGATCATGTTTAATCCATTTAATTGGAAAGATATACATGAATAATCATGATTTCATGATCACAACCATTGAAAAAATATTAGCAACAAGTATTCATGATTCTGGTTCACACACAGAGACCACGAACATCCATGATTTTTAGAAGGCATGTGACCAAAACAATTCACACCATGGACCAAAAACTAAAGCTAAAACAACATGTGCATCATCATAATCATTGTGATCCCTTATTTATTACTTAGGTAACAAAACCAATTAGCATAACATGTCAAATTATCTTTATAATAGGGATGATTATATTTTTATAACCTTTAAAAAATTCATTCCACTATATTCAAAAAGGGACATTAGCTTACCCAGCCCAAATGATACACAATAAATAAAGACTTATGGATCCCTACCTCAAATAACAGACAATCAAAAACTCTTTATGCCAAAATAGGGGGTGCACGAGCAACATGAAAGACTCTAAAGAATATTGTATTCTATGTACAAAAAACAACACATGACTCTATGGGTATGGAAGGACCTGGAAATACCAAGTGAAAACCGAATCACATGGTGAAGAGAAGATCTCGTCCTAGAAGATCCATACACTATATCAATTGAAAGAAACAGTTTCAAGTGCCTTTGAAGTTATATCATGGTAGATACCATGAATATTGGATGTTTCAAAGTCTATGGGGCATTAGTATATTAATAATATAATTAATATCCCTTGAAATTGCTTTATAAAATATCAAACATGGTTTTAAATATGAATATATTCAAATAAAATGTTAATGGGGTGAAATTAAAATAAATGGGAGAACTAGAAATTCTAGAAAACTATCATAATGAGTCACTGATGACTGAGGCACTAAAGGTGAGGTACTGACACTGATCCACTGACATTGAGCTACCAACATGAGCTACCGATAATGCCTATTGATGCCCAGCCTACCGATGCCCGAACAACTAATACTCGACCTACCGACTCCCGACCTTCGAAAGCTCAACCTAATGATTCCCTAACTACTTAAGCATGAATAAACAATTCCACCTATTGAAACTATGTCACTGATATGATTCACTGATGAAAAAACTAGAAATTTGGAAACCTCTTAAAATAAGCTACGCATGCCTCCAAGAACACCCCAAACACTGGATTTTGACAATGTAATGAACTTGGGAGGTCCAAGACATTATATATACTTTCATGTCTCATCATAGAAAATACATTATACAATATGGAATTTGTCCTTATATCACTAAAACCATTCCACTATTGTGTATAATGTGGATTTAGTTATGTTAAAATCACATACCACCATAGATTTTTGATAACATCATGGTTAAGATTTTATCTTCCTAGATCCCATTGATGTTTAATTATCTTATTACCAAGACTATCCTCTAGATCATTCTTTACCAATTTCAACATATAGAATTAGTAATACATAAATAAAATTAGTTATATATAACCATATATTCTCTTGGTATCAGTAAAATAAAAAAATATGAGAACCCGCCTATAGACCCTTTTTGAAAAGGACTTACCACTTCTTTGTGTACCAAACCTAGAATCTTTGTAGACCATTTACATTTACCAAATAATTTTGTTTTTTTCAACAAACATTGGAATCAAGCATGATGTCAACTGATTGGAATAATATTAAAAAATTATAAGTAACCATTATGATACTTCTTTGTAAAATTAATCTAATTTCCATGACCATGGAAGTGATTCCAAAATTTGGTTTTATATGAATCACACATTTTAGAATCATTATATTTTTCAAATAATATTTTATCAAAATTCATTAAATAATATCATCTATTTAATTTTTTATAACATTACACAAAATATATTTATTAATGTGGATACATTAAATTCAAACCATGAAAATACATCCATCCAAATTTAATAAACAAATTGAAATAATGTCATTGGTAATTCATGTTATGTAATTATAGTTCCTAAAAATGAAATTATTATTATCAAAAATCTGAGATGGTAGAATTCAATGGATATAGCAGTGAGCCTCACTGAATTGGTAGCTCATAAATCCCCCACATCTCTACAGGAATTTAACAATCTACATGATTCATATATTGGTATAAAACATTGATAACCACATGGAGTTTCTAATACCAATCTTGTAGATATTGAAATAATGTACTCAAAAATGAAAAAATCGGAAGCTTCCCCTATCCTCATTGGCTCGGTGATGTTCATATTTTAGTGTGCCTTAATTCACCATTTAATACATAAATGAAATTGATCATTTCCTTACCTGAATTTATATTCATCATAGATAGACGGTTCTCATGAGCTATATATATGGGATGTGTATTTGGTTCCTTTTCCATTATTCTTTATATTCTTATTTACAATATTCAGTACATGCTTATCTCCCCACATGTATTTATCAAATCAGAATATAAGAGAAAGAGGTTATGATAGTGTCTTCTCTCTATTTATCTTAATATATGTTTAATTAGAGATGAGTATGTTTTTATATACTGAGGATAGAATGAGATTTATGTGAAATTAATAAGGGTTCATTAATCCCAAGATTTATATAATTTAAATTTATTCAAACATCTATACCACATGTTCCACAACTATTGCAGACTCTCCATGAGTTCACATGACTAGTGAATTGTATATCACATATCTCTATAATCATTCCATCTCATGATAGGGATCCTTAAGGTGAGAAACATTATTATATGCATCCATTCCATTATATTTCTTTAGAATATCACTAGGCATGGTAGATGACATGAATGATTGGAAATCCAAACTCTCATCCATGTGCTTAAAATAGACTGATACATCATCATCACTAACTTTTATGTGATTTGACTCATGAAGTGGGGTTTTCATCAAGTATATTTTCTTTTTATGGAATATTATAAAGCTCTGGTTCAAATTCCATTCCTATAAATTTTCACCTTAATAGGGTTATCCTTACCAATCTTGAATAATAGTGATATTTTAATGTCGACTGATTTTCCATTTTTAAAATTTACCTATAGTTAATATATATTTTTTATTAAATATTTTGATATATATTTTAAATTATCTTAAATCCTATTAATATCCCACTATTGTTCATAACCTAGTATCCTTAACCCTTATTTTCAGAACATCTTGTCTCTTATATATTCAACTAAAAAGGATCCATATTCCCAATCCTATTACAAAGAATTTGGAAATTCATTATATTTAAAAAGTTTTAGATATGTGTAAACTTACTACTATATTAAAACATAGTCACTTGATCAATTTAGTGGACTCCCCTATATTGATATCATATTATTTTAATGATTTACTCAACCATTACCACATAAATCCTCCATATCAATCTTTGGATGTCAACATTTGAGAAAATATATGTTATTTAAACCCAAAAAAATATAGATAAATATTAAATGATAATTGAAATCACCCCAATATAGTTTGTTATTGTAAATTGATCTAATAAATCGAATCATAATTAAGTAGTATAATGATAATCCTACACAATATTTTACACTATGTTATTTTCATCCTTATTCCAAAATCGAATTTTATCTATTTATTAGAATAATTAATATTATTTAAATATGAATAAGTGATTTATAATGTCTGATAAAATATATTTAAATAATTATGTTTTATTTTATTCCATATTTCATGCAAGGAAATGAATTTATTTGGAGATCAAGTAACATTTATATTATTAAAAAATTATAAAAGTAACTAAACAGAAATAAGCATAAGTTGAATGATCATGATATAATCTATAAGTTTTTTATCATGGAGAATATAATATAACCATTGAATCTATATGGAAAATCTTTCAACCAATTTTTTTATTCATGTATTTGTATTCTACCTTGTATCCAATACATGACCTCTATTTATTTCACCGAAGATGATGACTCAAACAACTTGTACTCCCTTTTGAGCTCTATCCTTACATGATATTTAAGTCAAATGTAGTTCGGTGGATCTAATAGATTTCCTAATTTGTGGTTTATATAAAATAAACTGAGGAAATAAAAACATTAAATTATAAGGAGGATGTGATGAGTAACATTCCATAAATAAAAAGACAATCATTAAAAAGATAACATAAAAAAAATCATACAAAAGTTATAGCCATATATAATTATCAACCACCCATAAAACTTCAAAAACTATTCATTTTAAATATTTTTATCAATTACTTTTATTTTTTCATTTCATTAAAAAAATCACAAATTAATTCAATTAATTCAATTTAACATAATTAAATCAATAATATTTATAGATCTCTAGGAATATATATATATATATATATATTTCTATATTATAATATCATTCAAGAAATGTATATATATAGATATATCTCAATATATATTTCAGCATATATCATTCTAGTTATATATTGAGATATCATTAGAGATATATATGTCTATATATATAACAAGATATGTCACTAGAAATATCTATATATATATCTATATAAATATTTCTCACGATATATATCTTATAAAATTGCTGATAATGATATTAAAAATTATGAAAATAAGTGTTGGAAATTTCAGATTACTAAAATGAATCATTTTATGAAAAATAAAGTATTTATTCATGAAATTAGTTAATGAATAATAACTAATTATAAACCAAACATGTGATCACTCTGATAGTACTTATTTTTTCTGGTCATGCTGGAATCACCCATTGATAGAATGGCCAAATAATATTTCAGTTATAAATCATATTTAGTCATTGCAATACATTAACATGATAAATTTTGAAATAAAAAAATAATCTTAATTTGTTTTAATTAGTACTCTGGAATCGTAAGAATAAGATATTCACATGTCATCATCAATATTTTTCTTACATGAAATATAATTAATTCAACGTCTAATTCTAAATTTGTTGATGATAAGTGAGAATGAATTTAATAAGATCATTATTTTACTATAGTATTGAAGTGAACAATCATTATTGTAGTGATTCAAATGTGCACTACAATCTTTGATGAATTCCATAGAACTGTTGGATGCTAGCGTAATCGTACCTAATTGCATTTTCATGGTTGATCATAGTAGTTGCTTTCATAATGGACTATGAAACCATGATATTCTCTCAATTTCAGGATATACAGTGATCATAGATATATCTATAGGTCATGATAAAATAAAACCTAATCCATTGTGCACATCAAAAATGAATTAGGAATTTGATTCAACTAGATATTTATTATATCTATTTTAAGGTTTACAATTGCACTGAAGCCCCCAACCAACTCTAATATTGTTTAACAAACCGATGTATATTATTATTATTATTATTATTATTATTAATCACTAAACATGAGATATTCATTAATAATATAAATAAATTAAATATATATTATTCAGAACATTTAACTCAACCCAATTTCTCTTATTGAAAATGTTCGAGCCAAGGATAATGTTATTTTGAATAAAATATTTTTCACAACGTTATTATATTATAAATTTGATAAATATTATATTTTATAGACTTGATAACTAATGTTTATTATTTTTATCTGACTCAATATTATTTTGAATATGTTTTGAATAAATTATGGGGATCAAATAGACTCAACAATATTATTTATTATGAATTATTAAATTCAATAATTCAATTTAACTAATATTATAGACACACATGGTTTGTTACATTGTATTAATTATTATCATTGTATTTTTATATTAAAACATAATGTCCATGGTTATCATCAACAATAATTACTTTGGATCTATTGAAAAAGAAGTAAATGTGTCAATGAAATCAAACCTCAACGAATTTTTACCCTGTAATATAATAATTTTTTCATGTTATATTAAATCATGTAGGTTACATGATAGTTCCATAAACATATACACTAGACATATCATACATTGAATTAATGAAATTGATATCTCCCTCAAAACCACATGGCCATGGATTTGTACAGGGATTTATTTTCCACCAAATTTTCTTATATATCTACTTCCACTATAGAATAAAATGGACTAATCATTTATTGAATTATCAATTAATGATCAATCATTAATGATTCCCACATCAACAAGAACATATTTCATAATGGTTTTCATCAATACCTCATACTACTTGAGTCATGATATATATTAAAGCTAATCATAATTTCTAAAGATTAATACATATGACTATAGATCATATCATGAAATGAAACAATGAAATATTGATTTGAAAATAAGAGGTTCTTTTCTGTATACTTATATCATAGAGAATACCAATATAACGTCCCAGTTCTGTATTCCGCCTAGAGGCACCCTGTAACCAGTTTTCCACATGGCCTCATGCACATTTCTCTGAACGTCAGAGGATGCCAACTAGCAGCGAGGGCCTTGAGTGTGATTGTGGGGAAACTATTCCCTAATTGGAAGAGTATCAAAACAGAAGTAAAATAGGTAAAAATAGCCGAAGAAGTAATAATACAATAAAAAGTAAACAGCATGAGACAAGAAGAAATTAACTAGAGAAAATATATATATAATACATGATACATATGTATATTAAAGCATCCTAACATGTCACAGTGCTGGAATATTTTAATAAAAAAAGTATAAAATAAAACAGATAAACTCAAGAAGCATCTCAAACTTCAGCTTCATCCCATGCTCTCCAGCTCCAAAAAAAACATGTACCTGAAGTAATAGGGTGCTTTCCCTTATCTATACCTGCAACAATATAATTTTTTTAGGCCTAAAAGCATGACCTAAATAGGGTGTCAGATGAATCACAGTAGGTAACCACAAAAATATCTATCCCAAACAGTCTATAATTATATATGGAAGACAATATGAAAAAAGGTGTAAACGTGTAAGTACTCGGAAATAAACAATCCTAGAGTTCAATTACCTTAAATTTCACAAATTAGTTATGAAAATAATAAAAAATAGGAAACCATATGGGATATACTCATAGCCTAACCCCTCTTGTTCAACTGAACATTACATGAAACTCTCTGGGAAGTACACATAGTCGAACACCTCTTGTACAATTTTAGTAAAGACTCTCTAAGGAAGCAATAAACATCAATTCCCCAAGTGTTATAGTATTGGTAACTAATAGGAACTCTGAGGAATCACTCAATGTCCAATTCCCCCTATGGTCCATATCGTGGAAACTACAGAAACTATGAGGGAGGACAAAGTCTATACCCATCTGGTCTCACAACGTAAAAGTAAACAGACACACTGGAGAAGCCCTCAATGTCCATTCTTCTTATGGTCTACTACAAAAGGTTCTCATGGCCATATGTAATAAATCGTTCACAACAATATAAATCCATCCAAAGTAAACCTCAAGAACTACTTGTCTAAATAGTCTACAACATATCAAACCATGTAAGATAATAATCACTTTTCCCTAACAATACTATGCATGGATGGAAAAGCTTCTTAAGATGCAAGCTAGACAAAATGGTCAAAACAAAAAACATGAGAAAACATCCATAACATGGAAAAGTTGACCATATTCCCAATAAATAACCTCTATCCTTAAAACAAGGCATATCAGGCAATAAAAAGTCTAAAAATCATAAAAACGCAATATCCCATTCTTGGGTAGTGGGCACATTTCAACATGAAATTTAAAGACTGTCTACGGAAAGGAACAAACAACCAAATTCTGCGTTGTATGAACAATATTCATGAACATTAGGACTTGATTCTACCTAGAATTCCATATATCTACAAAAATGCTAAAAACATTCTACTAAGAAAATCTCATGAAAGGGGAGAAATCAGGAAATGAGGTTCTAGATGAGGGAAGAACTCACTAATGCAATTCTAATGCAGCAAACGATGTTCGGATCGGATAAAAGATGGCTATTCAGGGTCTCAAAGATGATTTGTGGCCATACAGATTCTCCTAGATGAGACGGATGAAGAAGAAGATGGTTATTTCAATTAGACGTGACCCAAGTTAGTTTAATGAAATAAAAATAATGTACATTACATGTACATTATAAGTACATAGCATGTACTTTCCTTAGTCGGTACACACACTAGATGGTCTCCAGGTCACCACAGTTGGCCATGTTCTCAACCGTTAAATGGCCAGCACACGACTACCCATGGAAACCTAGTACATGACATGTGTATATAAGTACACGACGTGTACACCTGAAATTTCCTGAAACTCCAATTTTTATCAAAAACAACAAGAAATGAAAGACATTCCTAAAAAAAGATCTGGGTTATTACAAACTTCCCCCTTAAAGGAATTCAATCCCAAACATCCCTAGTAATGCGACGTAGAAGAAGAATCCTCGAACAGCTCTGCCCACTTTGTTTGTACATCGGTCTCCCTCTCCCAGGTCTTGTCATGTACTCGCCTATGCTTCCATAACACTCATACCAGTGTAATAGAATGACCATGGAGAACTTTCTCAATTTAATCAACAATCTGGATAAGACACTCCTTGAACGAGGCTTCCACCTTGAGCTCATCCTCCTCAGGTTGGAAAACATGAGACGGGTCTGAGAAGTAATGTCGAAGTTGAAAACATGGAAAACATCATGCATAGACCAGTACCTCTGGGATAAATTCAACCAATAGGAAACCAACCCGACTCTCCCAAACACCTCTAATGGCCCAACGTATCTCAGTGAAATATTACCCTGTATCCTAATACTCATATGTCCCATCCTTGGTGTGACATGTAGAAAAACCTGATCTCCACCCTCGAACTCCAGAGGCCATATCCGTCGATCTGTATAATACATTAGTCATGACTGTGTAGTATCCATCCCCTTCTGAATAAACTCTATATGCTCTGTGGTATCCTGGACTAGACGAGGTCACAACATAGCTGCCTCTCCTGCCTTCATCCAATATAAGGGTGATCAGCATGGTCAACCATTCAAACCCGTGTATGGTGCCATCTGAATAGTTGATTGAAAGCTGTAATTATTGGAAAACTCCACATGATGTGTGTGCTTCTTCCGTGAACCTATAAAATACAGGATTCATGCTCAAATCATATCCTCAAGAACCTCAATCATATGCTCAGACTAGCCATTAGTCTATTGGTGGTATGTTGTACTCAAATTTACCTTTGTACCAAAGGCCTTTTGTAACCCTTTCCAGACACGAGTAGTAAAACGGGAATCCCGGCCTGAAACAATGGTGTGAAGAACTCCATGTGAATGTACAATCCCTCAGATATACAACCTTCCCAGTTCATCAACACTGAAGGACACCAGGATTAGCATGAAGTGAGAAAAATTCGTGAGTTTTTCAATGATGACCCATACAACATCATTCCCTCGATGTGTCCTCATCAAACCTATCATGAAATATATCGCGTCATCATTCCACTTACACTTGGGATTGAGTAATTGCGGAAAAATCCCTACTGGTCGCGGATGGTTCTCCTTTACTTGATGATGGGTGGAATACCTCATGAAAAATACGTCAATGTATCTCTTTATACCTGGCCACCAATACAATCGGTGTAGATCACAATACATCTTCATGACACCAGGATGATCTGACCAAACCAATGAAGGAAATTCCCACATTATATCATCGCGTATGTCTACTAACACCCATAAGTACCCATGAAAATGAAAGATCCCATCCTTTACTATGGTACATCCTGGAATAGGGTCCTCTCCTGACACACTCTCCCATTGGACTAGGCCTTCAGAATCTGATAGCAGCCTCATTCGAACTCAATCAAGTAGAGTAGAGGTAAGAGCTACAGAAGAAAGAAATTCATGACCATGTCTATCATGAAACTCTAAATTCAACTCATAGAACAAATCCATAATCTACCACTCACTGTTGACCTCATGAACTTCCAATATCTGAGTCCTATAGCTCAGCGCATCAGCCACAGCATTTCCCTTCACAGGCATGTAGGCAAGCAAAAAGTCAAAGGACTGAAGGTAATCAACCAACCTTTGTTCTATAAAATTTAGGTAGGGATGAGTGAAGATATACATGAGAATTCTGTGGTTGGGGAAAACCAAAAAAATTATCTCCCAATAGGTAATGTCTACAACAACGTAACATATGAACAAATGCATCAAATTTGAGATCATGCGTCCGGTAATTCCATTCATGTGGCCTCAACTACCGAGTCCCGTATGCAATGAATCCTTCCCCTGCATAAGCATTTCTCCCTGTCTGATACCTGATACATCAAAGTAAATAGAATAGCTCTTTCCTAGCTCTGGAAATACCAGTATCAGTGATGAATTCAACCTCCCTTTCAGTTCCAGAAAGGCTGACTAGTAAGAATATGACCACAAGTACATCACACCATTCTTAGTCAGGCCTGTCAGTGGTGCTGCTAAGTGTGAAAATTCTTGTATAAAATATCTATAGTAACCATCCAGAACTAGAAAAATTTTCACCTCAAAGAAATTCTTCGGCTCCTCCTAGGAAACTACTATTCTCACATTATCTTCATCAACCGATACTCCATTATCTAAGATAACATGACCTAAGAAGTGAATTTTGTCCATCCAAAAGTTGGATTTTGAGATCTTAGAAGATAACTGATGCTCTCTCATTGTAATCAAAATGATCAAAAGAGGGGTGGAATGGCCGTGTCGAGTTTGAGGGTACACCAAGATATCATCCATGAAGACTACCATGAAATAATCCAAGTATGGATGGAACACTGGATTCATTAGTGCCATGTATACTACCGGCACATTCATGAGACCGAACTACATAACCACATACTTGTATAGACCATACATGCTATGAATGTCTCTAAGAGGTATATTATAAGCTTTAATATGCAACTCATGGTAACCAAATCTCAAGTCAATCTTCGAGAACACACAGGATCCTTGAATATGATAAAAGATATCATAAATCCTCTACAAGATATATCGGTTCATGGCTGTTAATTGGTTTAACTTCTGATAATCTACACAAAGTCTGAGAGTACCATCCACATTCATAGCAAACTAGATTGCCAAACCCCAAGGAGAAGTACTAGTTCAGATGAACCCCTTTGAAAAAAACACCTCCAACTGCTTCTTGAGCTCTTGTAACTCTAGTGTACCCATCCTATAAGGAGGAATGGACACTGGTGCAACTCCTGGAACAAGATCAATAGAAAATCCCCCCTCCCACTCTAAAGGAAAACATGAGAAGTCCTCTTGAAAGACATCCCTGAAAGGATTCACCACTAGAGGAGAATAAATATGTGAAGTCCCCTCGTCATTCAGATACAGACTAGCAATTTGGGCTATAACTCCTCCCAATCCATGATGCCTTGGTCCTTCTCTGCTCACCTGGACATCCCACTCACCCTTATGATGAAACGATCCACCCTCTAGTGATGTGAAACTCACCCTACAGAGATAGTAGTCTACTACTGCGTGGAAGGAAACTAACCAGTCCATTCTATGAATGAAATCATAAACTGTCATCTCTATGACAAAAATTTCTCAACAGAGGTGACACCCATCGACCTCTAAAGGGAACTCTTGTCACTGATTTACACTTGCCATTATTGTCCCCAATAAAGTGTCTAACTTCAATATATCAACAAAAGAAAATATACAGAGCCCAAGTATCTCCACAATAGAAACAGATATGAAACTATGGGAAGCCCATGTGTCGAAAAGTGCAGAAGCTAAAATTGAGGAAACTATGATCGTACCTCAAACTATAGATGGTCTAGGATCCTGCTCCTGATGGGTTTTTCCACTTCCAAATTCTATCTTGTACTTCGGCCCTCTGACCCTGCCTGACCACCTTGACCTGATCCACCCAGCTATAACTGAATCCCTGGCGACTGGATACCATGACCATGGCCTCCACCTCATTCGAAAAGGCCAAAAGAACTCTAGCTTCTGGACTAATGAGAAAATGGTGGTGCTTCCCATGAATTCATGGTCATAGAAGAACTCTGATCACCAGCTGCTGGTGAGAAGAACTAACAAAAATGCTAAATACAAAACATCTTACTGTAATATTGGCACTCAATAGGATCTCTCAGGAAATGTGGCCTTGTATTACCACTCTTAATACACTGGTAGAATACCACTTGAGATCAGACGTCATGCCCAAGACCTTCTTCAAACTTCCGTTCCTAGAATAACTCAACACCTCATGGGATTGGTGTAAAGAACTGCAACGCTATGAAGAGGGAATAGTACTCTATAATTGAAAGAGTACCCAGCTCCAGACTCAAGAACTCTCAGGCTAGATCGGAAATCAATGTCTCTAGGTTCAAGTACTCATAGAATGCATGCTGGAACACATCCCATGTCATAACCTGCTAGAGTCCCACCTGTGAGATCACATCCAACCATCTCTTGGAGGAGTCTCATAGCATGTATATAGCGAGCGTCACCATATTCTTTGGAGGCATATCTAGATTCTTGATGGTATATATCATGGATCCTAACCATGAATTTGAAGTTTGAGGTCATCCATCCCCTGGGAAATTGGGAGGATGCTACTGCTGGAAAACCCACGTCAATTCTGTCATTGACGGGGCCAGAGGCAGTGCTCCTCAGAAGGTCTGTTTGAACCTCATAAATCCCTCTCGAAACTATGTGTATGTTCTAGTGTCTGGAATGATGGCTAGTGCCAAGACTGGAACTATATGAGGATCTGTTGGTAGTCCTTGATCATCCAGGTTTGGTGCCTGATCACTTCCTTGTAACTAGCGTACAACCAGAGGATGTCTTGGTGGCATGACTCTGCAAGTTCATGCACACTCATTATATTATTATTATCATGGACTGAAACATATATGTGTATGAATGGAACATGAGAAAAAAAGAATTCATGTTTTTCAAAACATGTATACACGATGTGTATAATTCATACACAACGTGTTCCCGTAAGACTTCACATGGGCATGTACTTTTTAAAACATATTTCGTGTAACACCCCATACACATGGAATGTTATCCTAACATGCGACTTGTGCATGAATCCTATTACCCTTCCTATTTTCCCTTACACGGCTATGCCACACAGTTCTCCTAGAGCAAGACTACACGACGAGTTAGTGCCAGGCACGGTGTGTACTAGACGAGCTTCACTGACCCGTGTTATTACTCACACGATAGGTCACACAGCTCACTCTAAACTGCATGTTCTAGAAGGAAACGATGTGTACTTATTGATTTTCATCCACTCATGTCATCATTCACATGGACAAATACATATTCTAAACAACACTTCTTGTACATCTGGTACACGATAAGTTCTACCAAAGATTTTTCAACCCTGTTCCTTTTCCCGCACATCTAGTGACACGGTTAGAGACAAATCTGCGTTTATATATAGTACACGGTGTGTACATAAGAAAATCATTCCTTCCCTAACTGAAGTACACATGGCGTTTATTAATCACTACAGCCCATGAAATTGGGGTTTTTCGGATATATATCCTCATAAAATACTACAGAACTCCATAAAAACAATGACACAATATTAAAGTTCCTAATTCCAATTCGTGAGGGCCCATACTCCCCGTGAATAAATTCTTGGCATCTTATACATGTTATATATATACATAACAGAGCAATGATCTACCAAATTATTGTCCATGATGGATTATAACACCTCAAGAACCAATACACGGCATTCATTCAAACTAAATCATAAATATTATAAATAACATATCGAATAGAAGTTATTCAATCAAGGCATCTATCACAACAACATGCATATCTAACGCAACATCTATAACGACAACATCAAATCAGTAAATCACCCTTAATGGAATGTAAATAATGCATGAAATTTGATCTCTTGAAAGTTCCTATATGATGCATAATATAGAATACCCTAATCTTATCATGATGCAATAGAAATAGAACCTCAATAACATCAATAACAAATTCAAAATACATGTGAATCACCCAACAGTGAAATAAAATCAACTGTAAAGTTACAAAAGTAGAAAATTTTGAATAACCAAGGTAATTTGAATTTTCCCGGTACATGGGTTAGCTACTCTCAGGCATATCTTATTTCCAAGTACATATTCCTTCCTATCCTTGTATATAGGCTCCAAACAGTAAGTCTAGAAGGAAATAATTCCTATGATACATCTTTGTAACGTCCCTATTTCGGGTGCCGCCGAGAGGCGCCCCATACCAGGTTGGTCACATGGCCTCAAGAGAATTTTCCCAAATTCCAGAGACTGCCAACCAGCAGAGAGGGCCTTGGGTGTGATAGTGGGGAAACTCTTCCCTCATTAACAGAGTGTCACAATGGATGTAAAATAGATAATAATAGTGGACGTAGTAATAATACCATACAAAAGTAAACAGGAGGAGAATGGAAGAATTTAACAGCAGCACATATATATATTATGCATCATACATATGTCTAGGGAAGTAGTCAAAAATGTCCCAATGCTATAATACAGTAATAAAACAAAGTAAAAAATAAAACTGATAAACTTCAGCTGCATCGCTTTCCTCAGCTTGGTGGAATACTCTCCAGCTCCACAACAAACATGTACCTAATTTAGTAGTGTACTTAACCTTATATATACCTACACCAATATAATCTGTTTGGGCACAAAATCATGACCCAAAAAGGGTGTGAGACGAATCCCAGTAGACAACCACCCAAAGATATGTTCCTAACAGTCGATGAATATATATGGTAGGTAGAAAAGAAAAAGAGAAGCATTAAACAAGGATGTACTCAAAAGAAAATACTCATAGAGTTTAATTGAATTAAATTTCATATATTAGTTTAGATAATGATCACAAATAGGTAACCCTATAAATAGTACTCATAGCCTAACCCCTCTGGTTCAAGAAAACAATACAACCAACCTTCTGGGAAGTACACACATTCTGACCCATCTAGATCATCTTTAGTAAAGACTCTTTGAGGAATCAATCACCATCAATTCCACCTATGGTCTCATATTAGTAACCAATATTCACTATGAGGAAGCCCGAAATGTCAAATTCCCCCTGTGGCCCGTATATAGAAAACCACAGACACTCTAAGGGAGCACAAAGTTTGTCCCCCATATGGTCTTGCAACGTAAATGTAAACATACACTATAGAGAAGCCCTCAAAGTCCATTATCATTATGGTCTACTACTCTAGGTTCTCATGACGTTGTGAAAGTCAATTGTTCCCAAATATATAAAGGAAGGAAAAGTAAACCTCAATATCTACATGGCTAAATAGTCTAGAGTATATCACAACATGTCAGATAATAATCACCCCTCCCTAACAATATTAGGCATGGAAGGAAAAGAAGCCTAATTGGAAAGCTAGAACAAACGACCAAAACAAGAAACATGGAAAAAACATCCACAACATGGAAATGTTAACCCTATTTACAAAAAATTAACCTCTATCCAAAAAACAAGTCATATCAGGCAATAATTGGGCTAAAAATCATAAATAATCAATTCCTCGTTTCTTTGGTATTGGGATCTTTTTAACATAAAATTCAAAGAGTATCTATGAAAAGTAATAAACCACCTTCCTCGACATTGCATAGAAGATATTCATGGACCTCACGTTTTGAATCACAATAGTACTTTGTAGATCTACAGTAATGGTAAAACTATTCAACTGAAAATATCTTGTGAAAGATTAGAAACAAGAAAACAGTGTTCTTGAAGAAGGAAGAACTTGTCGATACGATTACAATGCTACTGATGAAGTTTAGATCAGAGAACGAACAAAGAGTCAGGGTATTAGAGAATATTCACAGCCATACATATTCTCCTGGATGAGATAGATGAAGAAGAAGAGGGTTCTGTCGATTAGACATGACCCGGGTCTATTTAATGAAATAAAAATAAATTACATGGCGTGCAATTTAGAAGTACACGACATGTACTTTTCATAGCCGGATCCGTCTTTCGGCAATCTCCAGGTCACCATGCATGGCATTGTGAAAAGACATAACATGGCCCACACACAGCTACCCAAAGTAAAATAGTACACGGTTTGTACATATAATTACACGGAATGTACTCCTAAAATTTCAAGAAACTCATCTTTTAATAAAAAACAACAAGAAATGAAAGTGAATCCTGAAAAGAAGATCAGGGTTCTTACAACAAAGGATGAAAAATATATCTTAATGACTCAATATATTATGAGCCTCAACCCCTAATATTAGTTATTTTCAAATTTCCTTTAGACAATATATTTGGACAATAGAATAATGTTTAATAATAATGTAATGGAACCTCTAGATTCTAATTATAGTGGGGAACTTCTACGACCTATCATTGTGACATATATTATATGAACATTATAATATAAAAATTTCATAGAGAATATAAATAAATGTTATATAAAAATATAACTTTAATTAAAGAAAAAATTAATCAGTTACTAAACAATTTTAATCCTGGTATCCAACTATAGTATAAAGGATGTGAAATGTAAAGCACCAACTATCCATTACATAAGAAAATATGTAATTTCTAGAGAACCAATATTATTACCTATGTACATGGATTTATATTCTATGATATCATATATTATATATCACATGGAGATGAAAACAAGGATTTAGATAATTGAAACATTTATAACACTTCTATAGTGTGAGTTGGATATCATATATATTGATCATGATAATGTCATTAATGTATTGAAGCACATTGATATATTAGTGTTTTTTACCTTCCATGTGGATAATATATAATACATTTTCCAATATATTGTTCCTAATATTTTTGGTTCTCCTTGTCCATTATGTTTTATGAGATGATTTGTATTGATAAATGGATAAAAGAAATTTTTTGTAAAAATAAGACAGAATGTAAGTGTTAAAGGGAACTTAGTTCCATAACAATTATGTTGAAAAAGTTGACTAAAAATGGGAAAAGGATAATTTAATGTTTTGTTCCAAATGTAACTTCCTTAAAAACCTCCAATGAAACCATAGAAAATGTTTTAGAGCCTTGATCAAGACACTATTTTATTTTCACATTGAAAGGATAGATACTGGAAGAAAAATTGTATTTTATCAAAAAATATGAAATAAAATTATTTTAATTCTATAATGTTAATTAATTAATGTAATATCTCAATTTTTTATTAGGTATAAATTTTAGTATGTGAAAAAATAATATTTTATAAATATGGTAAATAAATTAGATCATAAACATTACATGATTTATGGTGAATTCTCTTAGTGAATGAGAATGGGTGATTCTTATGTGAACAGTGAGAAGAACTGAAAATCTTATTTCCTTGTTGGGTGATTCATGTCCTAATTTTATTGATTATAAGAAAAATATATCATGTTTCCACTAGAAAATTTATACATTATTATATTATGAAATGAATTTTTTCTAGAGTGTCTCATACTCAACTAATAGTTCAGAAACACATGAAATAATGGAAATAAATTCTGAATAAAAACAATATAAATTTAACACATTTATATCAATTCAATTAATTTTCATGTAAATTTTGATGAAGTGGAGAAGGATAATTATATAATGGTGTTTCAACTAATTGGAAATAAAAAAACGGGTATTTCAAAAAACATTAATTGTGATTATTTAGGTAAACAAATAATATGATATAAATTCAGTACACAAGGCATATATATATAATTCAATAAGATAATCATGAATTATTACCAAGAGATGATATATTTAAATTCATGTATTTCCTGATATTTCATTAAACAAATTGTGGAATGTAAATGAGATATAAATAATTGTCTTGGTATGATGAGATATTAGATGCTTTCGGATGGTGTGGTGAACTATATATTAACTATGCATCCATTGATCATTAATATATTCAATGATGAAATTCAAAAGTGATCATTTACTTATACATATTCATAGTATTGATGTTTTTTCAGGGAGTACCAATGATGAATCATAAAAATATTTCCATGTATTACATTATCACTTTGATAGTTTCTATGAAAATATATCAATTAACTCATAATTATATTTCAAGTATAAGGAAACCAAATTTAACTTTATATTTTATATAAAATAGAAAAATTAAGTGAAAAAATTTATTTAGATACATGGAGTTTTTTTATTATACTAATAAACTAACATGTTTCATGAAAAACAAAATTCACAATTATGGTAATTATCTGAACAATTTTAAAGAAATTATGAAAATCTCTATGACGTAATAAAAATTTTCAAGAAATTTGATATATTTATATTAGTGGTTTTTCAGATCTATTTTAGATTTTGGGAGGATGATAGAATTGGATAATTTCAATACTCAAGATGCATATGTATTTTTAATATGAACAAATTCGACAACAATTTTTATAATATGCATATTCTAGAGAGATATGCACATTAGGATTAAAAAAACCTAAAAATAGTATTACATTCACCATTGAGGGTGATATAATATTTATATATTCCCAAAAAATATAGTAAATTGATAATTTTTAAAATTAAAAATGAATATAAAATAATTAAAATGGATTTCATATACTTCATTTTTTATAATTTTTGTAATGTAATTGGTAACTATTCAAGAAAATCTATACATGGGTGTTGACAAGTAGTACCAATAATGATCAGTCAGTTAAACCAAGTCTTACTTCATAAAACCACTACAGTTCATCCTATTTTAGCATCATATAAGATAATTATATTGATCACTAGATGTAAATAACACATTTTAAGAAAGGTATATGTATGATTAAACCGAAAACTATTCTGACACTATAGAATTCCATTAAGATATAACAGTTAATAAGATATGTGTATTTATTTTCAAATGTGTTGTGATCATATACTATCACTTTTGAATTAATTTATTCCACATGTCAATACGATTTTAGTGGATGTACCATAGTTTCCTTGGGATATATATTAAACACATATAAAAAACTACTCTTAGTTATGAATTGATAAAAAATATATCTCTAAAAATTGAATTAATGTATAAATACATGTTATAGGAAACAAAATAAATAATGTTACAACATTTGGGTCACTTATGTCGGGTCTACGCTCATATACTAACAAGGTATTTGGAAAATTCCACATGGAAGTTTAAAAAATGCCACCGGGTATAATTTTCAATGATAATATATATATGATACATATGAGGAGATTAATTTTTTCGAAGGTAATATTATTATTTAGAGAACTATGTAATAATATGTGATATATATGAGATATGGTATTTATAGTGCATGTTTTTTAATTTGAAAATAACATATAAATTAATGTGAAGTAGAAGTAATGTACAAAAAAATATCCAATGGAAATTTTTATTTTAAAACATGTACATATATAGTACATGAATAGGTAGGAACAATAGTTATTAAGGGTACATAGAACATTATTCCTGTATATCAATTTGTTAATGTATAAAATATATGAAAATTAAATGATAAATATAATCTAAATAAATCCAATCGATGTCATATTAATCAATACTTGGAATGGTGTAGCATCTGTTATAGGTAAATAAATGTTATAAAAAAAATACAATGAGTTTTTCCAAGATCATGTGATTTTATCATTTTTACAAGATAAATCCATGAGGTTATGATATATGAAAAGGGTTATTCTCTGTGAAATAATCATTCAATGAGTTTTACTCAATCTAATTATGCCACAGATCACACATTATCTATGTATGAATACATTATAAGATCAATGACTATTCTCATTACTCAACAGAATCTGGATATTTTCACATGATAGATAATGAGGATAGTTAGCATGTTAGCTATACTACAACATGGGTTTTTTAATGTGTGTTCCCAATACCAAACATGGTAGTATGTTTTGATTACCACATAATTTCTAAAAAGTCTTATGAATAGTTTTATCATACCATAATACCGTTGAATATTAATCTTCTACTATTTAAATAGTTATTTGATATGATTATATTTGGTAACAATATGTTATAAAAGTTCCTATAAATAATCAAAACTGTAACATAATATGAAAATAATATTAAACATATAAACTTTGTATTGGATAAATAAATTTGAGATAAATATGAATTCTAACTATAATTTGATTGGGGGATCATAATAATTTATGCCTTCTCTAATGATGTTACTATTTTATGACATTGATTAACAAATATTTCAACGACTATATGTCTAATAATATTAAAAAATGGATCATTTATTATTAGATATTTCTATCTAATATAATGTGTATTAATCTATAATAATAAGATCTTATGAAGTGTGTATTACTTGCTTTGATACATTCTTTCATAATAATAAAATGGATTTGATGTTGTGGTGAAGTATCATGCATTATGTGGGTCATTGGTGTTATGTAATTGGATTAATGAACATTAAAATATATTTTTTCTTTTTAATATATATGGTAACCTAGTCCATGAATTACTAGATGGTTTCATCAATATTAATCTCATGGATATAGTGATTTATAGTAATTCAATCCTGTTAGATCAAAAATACATAAGATAAGAAATTATGATTGCCCAAGGTGTGTTTATTCAATTATAATAGATCACATTTTAAGGAAATTATGTTTTAGGGAGTGTGTTAATATGAGGTTTTAATTACTATTAATAAAACTAATCTCCTAAGTGGAAGTGATGTGTTTCATGATTCCATCATCAAACTATGTGTATGGAAAACTACTATTGATATAAGGACTTGTTGTGTCACAATGTTTTTTTATTGAAATGATTTTACAATAATATTAAATTAGATATTACGATATGGTTGGTCCTATGTTGGGGGTTGGGATATTTCCATTTTTATCCACAATTTTTATTTAACAAATTTACTATTGTGGTTTTTCAAAATAAAATGAAAACCTATTTTATAGGTTTATTCATCAGTGATAAGTAAAAATATTAAATAATATTTTATGAATAAATATTTTAATCAAAATATAATTATGTATTTTTATATTACATTAATTAATTTTACATATTGTGTTTTATCATGTAAAATATTTTAGATATTTAAAATTTGATATTAAATATTTATGGAATTTTAGGCACATTTAGAAATTCATATACAATTAATATGGTTTGATTTAATTTTTTATGGTGAAAAACCAAAATTTTCCCAAAATACACATACATAATTATGGAAAGTAAATCCCCTAAATTTCAATTAGATTGAAACCATTTTATAAACTATCAATCATGTTATAGAGATATAATATGAGATTTTGAGCACCCCTTTCATATAACAGGATCTCATATTAAAGAATTATTCCTCCTATACTTAGTTCGATGTCAAATGATTCTCCAATCATCCACACCAGTATTAAAAGTGTTATTTTAAATATTCAATAATTTTATAAAATCAAAATTGTAGGTCCTATAGGATTTTTTAATTATGTAAAATCATGTGTTAATTTCTAGTACAAAGTTGACACACATTCAATCAAATTTTCACAAAGTATGATTTGTATTTTGATTTTATATTTGTTATTACATCCACATGATATTCATGGGTGGTGCCTAGAAATTAAACATCAATATAGAGAACTATTTTTTTAATATTAGTGAATGAAAATATGTGTAATAATTTTTAAACAACAACAGCATGTCTAGTACCATCATTTTAGTGGGTAGAAAGTGTTATGGACAAAAATATCATTTTGATTGAAATTAAATCCATTGAGTTATATTGGCCACACAACATATCTGATTAATGTGATATTGATTCATATATCTCAATAATAAATAATTTATAATATTCCAAATGTATCAATTAAATATAAAAATTGTTTCATTGTTTTTATATTTTCAAACATATTTTATAGAAAACTCAATTTTTGCCAAAAAACAAAAACATTTAGACTTCTCTTCCAAAACATTTTATTTAATTATATTTCATTGATTAAAATAATTTAGAAATTGTTTATATATAATTTTTCAATATAATAAGAAAATATGAAATTTTTTTCAGTTTTAAGTGCTTCACATATGGTTACCAATAAAATTACACTTTTAAATAGAGACATCCAATTTGATTCCTATGAGATACACCCTGTATCAGATCAACACGTGGCTGATTATTACACATCATAAATTTAAACATGGATCTTATAATATAATTTCTATAAAATAAAATGAAATTGAATCAATTTAGAGTATAAGGAGTGTACAAAATGAATCGTTATTCCATCTAAACTAGCAGATGAAAGGATTATTCCCAAGTTGAATGGGGGGACCTCATTCAAATCGTATAAATAAAATAACCTAGAAAAAATAATGTGTAATGTGTGGATGATTTTCCAAAATATTAGATAATCATATATAGATAAATTATGCAACTAAAAGACAAATATATTATAAAAGGTGAAATCCAACATCAAATAAACTATGGTATACCCAAAAAATTTGATAACATGGATGATAGATGATACAAAAATCGATAAGGAAAAGAGAAACTAAAACATTGTCCATGAGAACGTTAGGATACTCCATTAACACCTCTACCATAGCTAATACACAATGATATAATAATATCCACTTCTCCAAAAAACCTAATAATAATATTATATGTATAACCATGATATAAAATAATAGTTATTATCCATCTTCAAATCCAACTAATAAAAAATTTATTGATAATTTACATCATGTAGGTCCATAAATACATATAAAAATATATTTTTCATGTTTTCTTCAAAAAATATCACCCTTTTCCTTGAAAACACCATTATTAATAACAATTGTTTTACAATTTAATTTATAATATCAATTAGATAATAATATATAGATTAAAATAAATTCAATTATAGGTTATAGGAAAATGGATATCATCTCATAATTTAAAAAATAATCATTTATTGTAAAATAGCCATTAATATCATCATTTAAACGAAATGTGATAATAGGAAATGGTCTAGAATGTTTTAATTATAGCCTTTAATGTAATAATTATTGTTAATATGTATTCAATCAATACATCAATCATCTTCCTCCCAAACACCTTTTCAAACCATATCCTAGACTAAATGAGGCCACATTCTAGAGTTTGATTTGAAACTAGTTGACTTTATTACGTATAATTACAACTTAAAAAACTGGTATTTCAATGAAATTAATATAATTGTGAGAATATACCTGATTGTTTCATAATATATATCTTCTCTTGGAATAAAATTTTGGAAAAAAACTTTCTCAGTCCTATGAATAGCCAAATGAGAAGTTAACCATAATAAAGTATATAAAAAGAATTCAATTCATATCAATTAATTTCCATCAAAGGATATATATCAATTAAATCATTGAATTCATTAAATTTATTTATAAATTTCTTATTATATATATTTATATTTCCTCTATGTTTTCATTTTACAATAAATCATCTACTGATCCAACGTGGACTCTTCCACATTGAGTCATAATATAGTGTCTTTTTATGTGAATCAGTACAATTTATAAAATCATTTATAAATCCCAAAACTATAATAAATATGATTTTTCAATAAATCATTTCAATGAATTACTTCACAATGTTGAAAAATTCAAACGCTTTTGGAAGCCATATTTTTTAATTATAAGTTATATTATCAATATAATTTTCTCAAATCAATAATCAAGATCCACCTAGAAATATGGACATAAAAAACAAGGGTTTAAACTAAAAAAACAGTTTTCAGATTAAATAATACAAATAAATTTTTATAATTTCATAAATAGCTCATGAAGACAGCAGTTATTTATATAGATTCTAGATATAAGTTTAAAAAAATATATGAAATTGGAATATCATGATTAATGAAAAAGATATCGTTGATTCCATTCTAATGGTATATGGTTAGGATTACTTCCTTCGAAATGAAATCAATTGTTAGAATCTAAGAGATGAATATATGAACAAATAATAAAAGCTAATAAGAAGTCACAAGAATAAAAAATACTTATTAGAACATGTGTATTTGAATAATACCAAAAAAAATCATAGAAAATGGTAAATAATGACAAAATAAAGAAGTTAATCCTTAGGCACTGAGTAGAAAGGATACCTTATCAAGTTCCACTATGATGAATGGAGTTTTGATCCACCAATAATCAATGTTAGATCACCCAAAATCAATTATGGAGAGACACTAATTTCATATAAAGAATCACATAGTATATGTCAAGTAAAAACATTACAAATCATGGATGTAGCGTGAAAATAAATGTTATCAAACATATTTACTTGCATCCAGTGTCACTACTAACTACATAGTGGAAACCACAGGCTAGATAGTGTTTTTAGGAAATTTTTTCAAACAACCAGAATCTCCAATGTTTTGGAAGTGTGTACTATTAAAAATATGATCTTTTTATTATATTAAACCCACTATATCAACCATCAACATGATATTAGGTGGGTTCCACCAGTTATAATGTGGTCATCATGTCCGAAAATATCTACTGACAACATCTCAACTACTAGATAGTCACCCTCACAAGAATTAAAATTTGATATCTGTATATATTATATATAAAATATAATTACCAAAATCAAATTGGAACTCTATCAAACCCCCTCACCGCAAATTTAAATAATATTTGGGAAAAGTCCACAAAGATAAGGAATAATGTAAAAACAAGAGAGACAATAATGTGGCCAAATTTGGGAAGTTATAATTATCTACACAAAATGAATTTTATCTCAATGAATGACTATTGAAAAATATTTGATCATGTTTAAAGAGAAAAAAACCAAGGAAACCTTAAAAACAAGAAACATCAAACACTTCTATACACTCAACTAACATATATAGAAAACTGGAAGGATTCTTTCACAACTAAGGAGTAAATTGATAATAATCTAAATACAACATTTGATTGTAATAAAAAACCAATTAACAGAATACAAAACATTCCAAATTATCCAAAATAATAACTAGTGGGAGGCCATAATATCATAAATATTATCACGGGAATGAACATCATTTTTACAACACAAAAAAGATGGTTCATGGTCATGAAAACCAAAATTCCTTCCATGCATCCTGATTGATAAAAAAACTAATTCCGACTGGTGAGAAATTGAAATAATTCAACACAATAACAATATTATTTTTCATGAATCCACTATATTAAATAAAACCTATATCTAAACACTCTTAAATTAAGTGTTCAATGAAGGGGGTTTTCGACAGTAAATAGAAATTATGGAATTATATTAATACATAATCATACAACCCCATGATAGAATCCTAAAACTATTACTAAAAATAACATCTTTTAAAATAGGGTAACTAGAATTTCATATCCCAATTTCACCAAGTCTGATAAAAAAATGTAAAATTTGGAAAACTCAAATGGGTTTCTATTTGAAATTTGGAATATCATGATTCACCAGCATCAACATCAACATGAAACTTCACCACTACATGATTATGATTCCCTCTATATCCTATGTACTGATACATATTAGATAAAATATTTTTCTTCCCCTCACAGTGGATTAAAAATTAAAGAGATTCAAACCATGTTTTTCATTATAGATCAATCTAGTAAGATGAAACACAACTACATTCTAATTATAGTACACACAATGTATGTCATAGAAGACATACTCATTCACAAACTGTAACATCTTTCTTCACATCATGAAATATCATTACTTTCCAAAGAATCATTCCCTACAACCAAGCATACTTCAAATATGAAAGTGAACAATAGAAAATTCTATATCAATTGAGTATGAGAGGGGTAGAATCTTGTGATGGATCTCGTTAAATAAAATCCAAAAAATAAATTCATAATTATTAGACCTCCAGGGATATATGAGGTATGTATGTTACTAACACAATAAAATGGTGAAGATTTTCCAACATTTTATTATCTCAATTTCATTTATCAAGTAATTCTATATATTTTGGTACATTAATTATATTAAAAATTAAAACATGGAGGAACTATACATTAATGATTTTTTGGAATAATAAATTTGTGGAATATTATGCGAAACTTACTAAAAATAATTCCAACCAAGAAAATATAGAATGAATTTCATAAACATACACATTAGTGATTCTTGAATTTCACGATGTGAAAATATCTCTTCAATCATCATCATCCATTCCACCACTTATTAAGAACTACATAACCAAATGAAAAGAGGATGATTTTTAAATTTTCGGATATTTTATATATTATTTAAAAAAATTGATTTCTAGTACTACATAAAAAAATATTATATTAAATTCAATACACACAATAATGAGTTTAATTGATAATGTACAGTACATGAAACACCACGATTTAGTGAAAAATGAAAAATATTTTTTTTAGATATGACTTTGATTAACATGTTGTTTAATAGGTGGTTATTAATAGTATTAACTATATTTATAAATTTATTAATAAATTTTCAACTCAATATAAGTTTATCTATACATTTATAGTTAATAATCAATCATTTTTTAGTACTGTAATTATATTAATAAAAAGTATTTTGTCATCGATAATGATTTTAATTTCTTTTTATGATAAAATATTATTATTAATTGAGAATTCATAAAATTATTATTGTAATATTATGTTATTTTTTGGATTCATATATTCAAAATTAACTAATATTGAAATTTTGGTATTTTAAAAAAATAATGGGTTATCAATGAATAATGAAAATAACTAATCAGCGTAAAAACACACTTTCCTACAAATAAATTAAGCAATTTAAATGATCCATTATGTTTTAACGTAAAATTTTATAATTTAGTTATATTTAATCCATGTAATTAATTTTAAATCAACATTGTATTGGATTTTAGTATAAGTTTTTTTTCTAGTTTAAAAATGAGTTATTCATATAATAGTTTTAAAATTCATTATGTTTCTCCATTTAATTAATTAAGTATACAAAAATTTAGACTTTTTAAATTAATTATTATAGATAATATATCATTAGTTTTAATTTTTTATTATTTTAGTGATTATTATTTGATATTAAATTAATATAAAATCATCTTGTTCTTGAAAAATCCACTTTTCAAATAACTACATTATCAACACGTATGTGGGTATTGATTTAAATTAAATATTTCAATTTATTTGAATTAAATTAGAAAGAAATTGATATCATTTTTCTAATAATAATAATTAAACATATCATATTTGGTAAATTAATTTTTTCACCATAATGAACATTGAAAATTTAAAAAATTATTTTCCTTTTTATGGTTAAACTGGCTCTACTATGGTTCAAAGTAAATGGATAATTTGTAAATAACCTTTAAAATTTTAAAACCACAATTAGATAGACATATTTCAACTTACTAACAAATATGGTTAAAAAGTAGACCATTTTAGTTCCTTCCATCATTTGAAAAATATGGGTACACCCTTTCGTTTCAAAAATTACACATGAGCCACTCAACTCAATTATGGATGTTAATCACCTATCCTATATAAGTCACACCTCAAAACCCATTGGATAAGAAACTAAATTACTAAAAAACATCACCACATCTGTGTTTTGATTATTAAATCCTTATTTTTTTTAATAAATCCATCCTAATAATAATTGTTGTGAAATCCAGATGAAGGTAACTACATAAGAGGTAACATCCCTAATCAATTATTTTATTATATTTATTCCAAAACATTCATGAACTATTATTAATGAATGACTAAACAATAACACTAGAAAATAACATATAATGAGTTGTTAATATGTTAATTCCATGACCTACATCTATCTCATGTTCCCTAAAATTGGAAACGAATCTGTCGATAGTGTGAACAGCGGTCAACCGCCTCACGAACTGACATAGGTCAGTTTCCATGTCCATTTATCATGGTTTTCTATAAGGATCGATGTTTATTATATATATTTTATTTTTAAAATAATAATAATTAATTAATTACTATATTTCATTTTCCTTTAAATTTACATTTCAGGACAGATACAACAATGTATATCACGCATATAACAAATTACTTCCTCCTAAACTGATGTTATCATTCATCACATGTTTTTTACATAGATCTAAATACAGGTAATGGTAAAGAATATATATTATATTTATTCCCTCACCATAGTCCAGTAAATATCATTTCACATAGAATATATTATATTCATTCACTATTGAAAATAATAACGTCACCCATGTGTACGGAAGATTGTCGCTTCAAATACTGATGTGATGTGTTTTTTATTTCCATTTTTAATTAAATTTTAATAAGGATAGAATAAAAGAAATTATATAATTAATATATATATATATATATATATTATGTATGATTAATAATAAATAATAATTATTTTTTAATGGTGATTTATTGTTTACATTTCATAGGTATCATCTATCGATTGAATGGAAACAACGATAACGTCTATGTACGACCTAACATCACCATGAACATTGTAATTCATTTAAATATATAAATATAATAGTTTAATATAAATAAATATATAATGAATATATATATGATATTTATATCATTTTCAATTTCCATTAAATAATAAAAATATGATAAATGAAAATTGATTGAAAACACGAAATCAAAACATAACTAAAAAACGAAGCAGTTATTCTCTGAGATATAACATTAGTAATGAATTATTAATAAAATTGTAATAAAAGGGTGTCAGTATATAATAAATGTTATTATATATATGAATACTTTTAGTAAATATATTTATAATATATATATATTTATTTATTTATTATACATTAGGAAAAAATGTGTATGTAGGATGTTGAGAAAATATATTATTGGATTTCCATCACATTTTTTACACCAATGACACACATTCCATATTTAAAACCTATTTAATTACTGAGTTTTATATAAATCCCATGAATTAGTATAATTCGAAATATATTAAAAATTATTTTAATATAAACATCCATATTAGGATATCTCATTCATATTGTCGATAGTTCTCTAGTAACCAACGTTTTAAGAGATTTGTTTCTAAATTTACGTCCATTAGACATATGTCATGTTATAAACATATTTTATTTTAGGAGGTTTATATAGAGAACCATTGGCATGAAATATTTAAAATTTATTTGTTCTAATTATTTTTCATTTTCATTTAATGGAGTTCCTTCATAGTACATATGATTAAATGTTACCAAATTGGTAAATATTTTATGTTATAATCTTATCTTTTTATATAAATTTTATTAATATATTTATATTGATAAAATCATTTATTCCATATCTCAAGAAACTCATTAGATTTATAATAATTTTTTATGTCATGTGAATACATGTTTTCCTTATATTTTTTATCTTTATGTTATAACCAGTTAAAAATAATTTTTAAAATAAAATCCACTATTATTTATATCTCTAATCCAAACCTATTTCAATTCCAAAACCAAATTTTTTGAAATGTTCTTATATTTTTTTATAAAATTTGCAAAATTATTTTTTAACGATTCTGTTAACTATTTTAGACTGAAAAATTT
The DNA here is from genome assembly GCA_963277665.1 of Viscum album. Lineage (NCBI taxonomy): Eukaryota > Viridiplantae > Streptophyta > Magnoliopsida > Santalales > Viscaceae > Viscum > Viscum album. The sequence goes on from OY728147.1 coordinate 446,650,198, forward strand.
TTATTGAATGTAATTTTCATATCAATTTCTAAATAATTCCCAATTAGATTTTACAAAAAATGAGAAAGGAAACATAATTTTATCATGTAAGACATGATCATAGTTTTCCACTGTCATGAGCCATCATTTTTTTCAAGATTCCATTATAATATTCCATTTATATTCTCAAATTAAAATTAAATTTTAAATTTTTTAATTTTTTTTCTAATAAAATATGCTATTTTTTTCAAAATAAATTTGTTAAATGATTTATAAAGGTTTCATTTCAAATTGACAATGTTATTTTGTTAAATAAATATTTACAAAAAAAAATATTAATTTTTTGTTTTAATAATGATATTTAAATAATTTAATTTTCCTCATGAAATTTTACATGTCATCATTCAGAATAATTTTATATCTTCAATTACATTCAAATATGATACATATTATTTTACAAGGATATGATAATAGGATATAATTATTATCCATTCTTTGGATGTTTTATTTATTTGATATTAAATTTTTAATAAAACTCTTTTTACATACATGTGTTTTTTTATAATAAAATGATTATGAAAAATGGTTCTTTTAAAGAGTTATTATAGGATTTAGTAATTACATAATTATGAAAAATGTATCTTTTTCATAGGTTATTATATGATGAAATTTTTATAAAACCTGTATCATTACATAGATCATGAAATGATGAATTTATTATGATCAAGTCGTACACATATTTATTATTTTTATAATGTGATGTCTAGCACTAGTATCCTGCATCTTTAATTGGATAATGATTTATTTCTCACGATATATACATGAATGTAATAGGGAGTGAACTATAGTTATTAAGGGACATCGTCAACTCTGATGGAATTAGGAGAAAACCATGACTACTAATATGGTTTGTGGAGTCCCATCACTATACAACGAACTTCTTTTAAGTGATCATTGAAAACAACAGAAATGAATTTATATACTTCTTTATATGTTTAAATTCAATTTATTATTCATAGGTTATTCTCTGATAGTCTATTCATATTGGTTCTATTTTGATTCTTGTCTTAGAAACGTCAATGAATTATATCATGCATCACTATTATTATATTTTATATGAATGGTATTGTTTTTAAATGTTAGGATCATATTATTGTAGTCTATATTTCATTTCATGCTTATTTCTTCAATAATATATTACCTTCATATCGTTAATTAGAATATATGAATTCCCTTTATTATTATAACTTTCCCAGGCTATAAATAATGGTTTTATGTGGGGTAGGTTTATGATGAGTACTAAAGAGTGAAGTTCATTATATGATATGCTAAATATTATTCACAAAATAAGTTTCCTGTGTTTTATTTTTCCAAATATACAAAATTATTTTGGTCCTCAGGCATGTACAATTTTATTTTATTGAATATTTATAAAAAATCATATTTAGATATAAAATTTGTTGTAATTATTGATTGTATCATGTGATAGGTTTAGTTATCCTCTTCATAGTAGGAAGTGAAAAATTTAGTTATATCCCTCTAGGAATGTATATGGATAAGTATAAGGTTGAGAAATATTACATGGAATTTTCTAGGAATTATGGTAAAGAATATTGAATGTTGTATCCATGAAATTACATCAAGGCCAGGATATGTAAAATGAGAAGATGGCTACAGTGAATGATATTATCATTAATCCTAATTTGTTATCATGGATAATTACTAACAACAATAACGTTGAGATGTTGTTTAACATACCGAAAAAGATAATTACAGAGTTCAATGAGTTTTTGTGTACTGGAGCCTATATAGTAATGAATATTTTGTTTATCATAGATTTATATATTTTTAGTTTCTAAAATTCTCATGAATATATTATCTATAACTCTGTATTATTCCTTTAGTGTTGTTTTTCACTTCCATATCCATATATTAACAACCCACAAATATTCATTCTATGTTAAACATAGTAATGTGTTACATTTGGTAATGATAATGTGTCCAAATTTCCCACTGTGAGGTCTGTTTTGTTATTTATTTATATGATGTGGGTTTACATGAAGTAATTTTCATATTTTAATCCTTTTATGACTGAGATGAATTTCAATGGTGAAAGAGATATTATGGGGTGGTAGAATATAAAATCCAAATATTTTATTTTCTATATATTTATTATGTTTTTTATAGATTAGGTTATATGTCATAGTGAGATGATCTCACATTAAATATAACAATGGTTTTCTTTGAGGTCGTTCATGTCATATAACAATACGACTTAATGAACCAGGAAATAATATTTTTTAAATATGGATGTTATAAGATATCCATTAAATAAATAGGTATGAATATTAGTAAATAAATAATAAAATATATATTAATGAAAATAGAAAATATAAATTTATTTTTTAATTTGTTGTAAAAATTAAATAATTTTTTGGAAATGTGATTATATTAATGAAAACCATGTTTTCACCAAAGTAATGAATTAATTTTTATGAGAAAATTTTATAATTTATTTATATTTTAATAAAATTATACAATAAATTGAACATAATTTTTGAAATAATCATATTATAATGAACTTATGGTTGTGTTTTAAGGTTTTTTTTGAAATTGTTGATTTTTCATTCAATAGTGAAAAATACCAATATTGGAAAAACTAAAATTCGATTTCCATACATTATTTAATTAAAATGACCCCATAAATTTTAAATGAAGATAATAAGTATCTTTTTAAATTTAATCAGCATAATTTGATTCATATGAATAATATATTGTATTTTGTATATGGTTATTTTGATGTTTAAAAAAAGGCTTGTATGAAAACAATTTTAAAATGCATAAGGTTTCTCCATTTCAATAAACTAAATTAATAAAAAATGGGGATTATATTTAATTAAATATAAATATTTTATAAAAAATTATTAATTTAAAATTTTAAAATGACTCTTTGACAAAAAAAATATCTCATATAAAATGAAATTGGGCTACAAATAAACACTTATAAATCAAAAGAATTTTCATCACGTCTCTATGATTTATTTTAAATATATTTTTTTAATTATGTGGAATTAATATGGTAACATGGATTTAATATTATAATTATTAATAATTTATATTCTTTATTTATTTTAACATAATTTTTGGCCACATTTAATAGTGAAAGGATTAGAAATTATTTATCACCGTTAAGGTTAAAATAGGTTTACTTTGTGGTTAAAATAAAAGGATAAGAGGTTAAGTGACCAAGAGACATGTACAAAAACAATTTCCTATCATATATAGTTTTTATGTTATCACTACATTCCCACAAGATATTCCCATCCTAGGATTTTAATCAGAGAATAGAGATAGTGACACCCGAGTCTTGCCTCCATTAGGTCGTGGGTTGGTGACAATAATTAAGCGTATAGTAACCAAAAAATTTGAAAAGCTTCAGAACATGAACCTCGTGCAAAAAACCAATGTTACCTCATAACAAAAAGTATCTAGGTAGTTTTCTTGAGCCACCAAAACCCACATAATGTGAATCATACAATGATTAATATACCTTAATCCACTACTCCCCATTCACCGAGTAAGGATCCTCAATCCATTACAGCCTATACATGTTATACATATAGTATACATTTGGAAAATATATCCAAAATATATGTGTCTGAAATAACCACAAGAAATTAAATCCATGTATAAGAATATATGGGGAAATATATCTGTCATTCATAAAAACATTAGAAACTACTAAGAGATGAGCGTAGTCTCAAAGGGGGTTGTCATCCATCCATCCTCCCACCGAGATGTTGGGGAAACACATTCGGGGATCAAAATCTGTATGGTGGTAGTTTCAGTACAAAAAGTTATGATTATCATATAGAAACACAAGATATACATGATGTAATATATTTCAAAACAACATTATGTTAATAAACTAGTCATAGACTCAACAACAGATAACATCGCATGGACTCCATACTTCCATAGCTAAGACTAGATGTCATACAAAAACAAAACCATTTAAAGAGATATATTAAATTACTTTATCCCATTTTTTGAATTCAATTTACATTAATTAAATCATTAATATCTTATTATCCAATAATATTTTTATCATTTCAATTCCTAATCATTACAACAATGATCCATACCTCCTAAAATAAGAAAACTGAGTCCACGAAATCTCAAAATTATAACCTGAGCATCACATCCCATAAAGTTCCAACCCCTAGGTTAAAATTTATTAATTTATTTAAAAACATTATTTTTCGTATTTTCTATTATTCTAAGAAAACATTTTATATTACCAAACACAAGGGGATCAACATTGTGATTATATGAACTACCCATTGGGACTTCACCACCTATAATAGTGGTTTAGACTCATCTAACAAAGAGAATACAAACAAGGAAAGCACATGGAATACCCCATTCTAATTTTCCTATCATAGAAATAGTGTAACAAAAACAAGCTTCCTAATTTAGTGGGGAATGTAAAACATATAAAAAAATTAAAAATTCAAACAAGAATCCAACATTCATGTCTACTATTATGACCATATTCAACATATTTTATCTTCTCTAGTGTCCTCCCTGACATCACATTCCTAATCCAATTCATCTCGCTACTCCTGCCATCAACTGCTTCCACAAAAACAAGGAATCCCTACCCAACATAAAACAAAATCTATCTAGGCTCATCCTTCCTAGGCTCATATCACATCACAAGAGGAAGGAAACAAACAATAATCCTGACTCCTGGTCGTAAAACAAGGAATTTTTCCTTCACACACAGTGAGATATCACGACTCCAAAGAACAAAGAAAACAGCCTTCACAAGAGTCAGGAAACTTAATCTCTAAAAATAATTGTATTTTACCAAACAACTGATTCATTATTCCATCATAAATTAACTAATTAATTATTCAAATGTTCCAACTACAGGGTAACCTATGAAACAATGAATCAGGTATATCAGAAATTAAATAAATGATCTAGTTAACATTACATTCATTCTTTTATCAACAAAAATAAAAAATTATTTCAGTTCACTAATCAATTAATTTAAATATTCATATTTTATTTAATTTTATTATCCTAAAATCATATAAAAAACAACAACATTTATTAAACATGAAACTTTATAATTTTGGAATATTAGTTAACAATTAATCCATTTGATATATTATTCACAAATTCCTATCATGAAAAACATGCTAAACCATGAATGGAATATATACCAAACTATCTTGAAAATTAAGAGGCAAACTGTTGTCATATTTCAAAGAAACAACATCTCAATGTGATCGATACAAAATATTTAATCTAGATAAAATATATATTAGATCAATGTCATTGAAATACAAGCACCGAAATTATGAGAGCTCTGTGATTTCATGTAAATAAATACAGACCCAAGGAATCCCCTACCTTAAAATGTGATCTATGTTCTTCATATAAGAACAGATCAATGAAACGGATCTATGATCACCTCTCCAAGAATATTTTCATCAGGCTAATGATGTCATTGCACCACTGCATTAAAAAAGATGAGAGAAACCCCATTAGAATCATAGTAGATCATTCTCCATCTCATGAAAAGAATAACATGAAGAAAATAAGATTGTTTTGGTAGAAAATATAAAAATGGTTAGAAAATGAAACATAGATTGAATATAGATCACTACCGATCGAACAAGTGAGTATGGGAAATGATCCATGATGAAGGAATCCCCATAACATTGAAGAAGAAGTTCCCAGGTCACTTAAGAGAAATAGAGACCAACTATAGCTGTAGAGTTTGACATCCTAAGTAGCTGGAAATATTTTTTAAACATATTGTGTTAGGGAATTATATAATGTGTAATCTCCATTCACATTGTGTAATGCCTATAGGTTTGTTTTTTAGAAAACTCATCACCTCTTTGTAATATTTAATTTTAAAACACCGATATATTACAAATCCGAAAACCCTATTTCACATCATGTAACAATCTTTCACAACATGAAATTTTCAAACTGACATCTTTTAGCGACTGAACTACTCTAGACATCCTCCAAGAACCCTCTTAGCCATTCATTCTTCTGAAACACCCAAATGATCTATCTAGGATGATTCATTCTCTTACATTAGATACTACTCAAAACATTCTCATCCTTGAGAATCCAAAACCAATATGGAGAGAAAATAAAAATGGGGAAATCTGAATATCCACCCTACAAAATACTTCTCAGGGCTCTCACCATTACATGAGCTCAACTGATACATAAAAGGAATATCATGAAACCACACGAGAACCAAAAATAGATCATAAACACTCTAAGGGGGAGATACCTCTCAAAAGAGAGAAATACACAACAAGAAACAAGATAAACCCATCTCATTAACAAAATAAATGTCTAAAACAACAAAATGAACAACATTACAAGAGAATAGCTAATCATAAAATATTTTGGTGTTCTGAGAACGTATCTATCACTCACTTTCCCAGGTACTCTCATCCATGCTATTATACCACCACTCGTCACAATCCAAGGGGATAGACCACTCATGCAACAACTTTTCCTGGAAATCTTCGATCACTAAATTCTTATCCCCGATGGTCTCATAATAATCAATAATGTTCTCTCCCCAATAAATGATGCGCCATTCATCATGAAGATAACGATAGATCTATGACATGTGAAAATCATCATGTATACGTCTTGTCATTGGGGGAATCAATATTCTATATGGCATGACTCCAACATGATCTCACACCTTGAAGGTCCAATACAATAGGATATAAAGCGTACTACCATGAATAAACTCTTGGTGCCCCTACATAGAGTCACCTTTAGTAACACATGATCCTAAAAATAAAAATGTAGATGTATCCACCTATGAATGGCATATGATTTTCGATGATCTTGTGCTACCTTCATCGTCTCAACAATCACCTAAATCATCGTATTAATGTTCTATACATGTTCTTCAATGCGAATGACCGACTCTTTGACCCCATCCAAGCCTAATGTGGAATGTAAATGTTATCAATAAAAAATCAAAAATTTCCATAATCATGATTCAATGATTAATTTTAGTGTATTCAAACACTACCAAGAGATGTTGACTGATTCACGAACCTCCAAAATCCAGGACACTGGAGCACAACATTTCATCAAGAGTTTGGATGGTGTGATCTATCTGACCAACTATCTATGGATAAAAAGTAGTTCTATGGAATATATGATAACTAAATGTATACTAGATACATCTCCACACACTATAGGATAAAAGGGATCTTTATAGACAATGATTTTCCTTAGTATCCTATGGAGTCTCACCACCTCCTCCAGATACTTCCTCGATAGAACCTCCACTAAGATCGACTCATTGATCATTATAAATTAAATTTAAATCAATATACTGCCACCTATATAAAGTCATAGCCTCCCTGAGCTCGAAGTAAAATATTAAAAAATTCAATCAACATGTCCTCCCACTGCCACTTAATAACATCCAATGTCTATAGAAAACCACTGGGAACATGGTGCTCAACCTTCACCTTCTGTAAGACCACACATTGAGGGAAAAACTCTGAAACCGAATGCTTCATCGAAAGACACAAAATATAAATCCTCAAATCTCAGTACATATTTTGAACTCCATTGTGTACCACAAATAATGAACTATGAAACTCACTAAAAACAATATCATGCATTGGAAAAGGAATGAAATGACTTCCCTTAAAGAACACTCGGTGTTGTTCATCCTCAAAACAACTATCATGGGACTCACCACAAAAAACTTAGTCTCTCAAAATCTCATCCTATTTATCCCCCTACTAGGATTCCTCCACCTACCACATAATAGATGACTACACCATTATCTAGTAAGGACAACCTATACCCTCGACTTCTCCCATATCTAGATGTAATGATGAATTGTATTCCTTCACCAGGTAAGAATCAACATATTTACGCACTATATAACTATGTGACTTCCTCCTCAGCAAATGGGATATATCATTCACCTTCCATATTGAAGATGAAATATCGACATTGAAACAGGTTATTGTCATTCTGGTAGAAAACATAACTTGTGATTTTATGATTGTTGAAGAAAAAAAATCACTCCTCGATGTGGTAATCTCCCCAAATTCAAGGGAAACACAACCTCTTCCAACTAGAGATAATGGGTGGCATAGTTTCATTTATGTGGACTCAACATCTGAGACCCATAAGAAAGAACTGATCTATTCTTCATTAGAATAATTCCCAACCAAACATGTGATGTGTTAATAAAAACTCAAAGTAAACTCATTATTTTGGTCAAAATCCATAAGGCACTAAGATGCCCACAAGAACACCTAATCATTTTGGGTCAACACAATCAAAGGAGTCACAACCCAAGATAATTTAGCTATGAACCTCCATTAATATACTGAATATCTGGGGAATCATTGCAAATCATCTGATTTCTTGTGGGCTATCCAAGACAAAAATTATTCTATATTTTATAGATCTAAATATATGCCTTAATATGATACAATATTTCATTCAAAACAGACTTCTCTATTCCAAAACCCAAACATCGATAACTTCCCAAACAACTTCTCATGGGGAAGAAATCCAAAAATGTATTGAGGATACCATGTATACTCCTCATCATTTGAGGAGTATAAAAGGATTTCATTGATGAAAACCTCCACGTACTTATACATGAACTCATGGAACACAAAATTCATCAACCCCATAAACATAAGTGGAGAATTCGTCACATGGTCAACATCACAACATACTCATAATTCTAATTTTCTTAATGCAAAGTAGTGTTCGAGATATTATCATCCACTACACACATCTGTTGATATATTTATTGAAAATTGATCTTTGAGAACCAAAATTCACACTTTTATAGATTTAATATATCATCAATTCGTGGGAGAAAATAGTGTTTATTTATTGTAACTTGGTTTAAGTGATGATAATTGATATACAACCAAAAACATTTTTCATCCCCCTTCACGAATAAATATAGTTCAACCCATGTTGACATAATAATCCAAGAAACAACACACCACAACAAACTATTGGGTTGTATATTCAGCTATCTCCACACGTAAGGTGCTATCCTAAAAGTTAAAATTAGGATTTGATACATGCTATGATGTAGCTCGATCTAGAACTCAAGATTTATTAAAGGGGGTAATGCTAAAACCACATCAATAAAAGACCATAGAGTACTCCTTTACAACCCTTGTAAATGTTTACTCTTGAATATCTGATGATCTTAGCATCATCTCATCTAAAAAATGACAATTATAGAACATTCATATGACATATCCAATGGTCTCTCTTCACAATAAACAGTTTTGGAACATGATCAACATCAAATAATAGAACCTTCATCCTCAATAAATCCTATATATCTTACACTTAATACAACCAATCCATAATTATTATGATATCATATTTTTGTATCTATAAAAATATGATATATCCCCAAGAGCGGTGCTGCTCCAATAGTAGCAGACAACCTCAACATACTTCAAACAAGTCTACACGACCTCCAACAATCGTAACCAATTGCAAGGGTACTGGAAGCCTCTCAACCTAATTTCTCAATGAATGTAAAATGGTAGGTGATATGAAGTAGTTTTTTTCCAAGATCAAATAATGCATGCACCCATAGAGTAAACAGGTAAATGGTACATCGAATACCAGCTAGCTTGCCCAGCACTGTAAACACTAAATCATGAATCTGATCAAGTCCTACTCTATGACCCATTTTACCATGATGACGACAACATACATAACATTTTTCTACTCTATGAATATGGGGAGAATATTGGGGATGTCATTTACCATATCCATATCCTATCTGATGATCCAAAACAAGTGTAACCTACTGCTTCTACCATGGATAAAACTTACTCAATGGAAGAACCATAAGTGGAACACATCGTGCATTCCAAATAATCTAGATTTTCTGGAAATCATACTACTGATAACCATTTCCTCTATAAAAACATGATCCTGATCACCCAACATTGGCATTAGAGTCTCTAACTCTCGATAAAAGATACATTGAGTGGTGGGATCTACCCTCGGTAGATTTGAATCTCTAATGTTGTGAAAACTATGAACCCTAGACCATATATCTTCTTCATAAGGAATATTTAAGACTCATATATCAATGGAAAATATTTCAATCTATTATCCTCTATATGACCTCTACTATTACCAGCACCTCAAGATAAAGATTTAGCAAAAATTGAGTTACCTTGCACTAGCTCTATGGACAAAAATCCCACTCGAAATTCTTCTCTCTAGACTCCACACATGAAAACATTTATAATTCATTTCAAAAAATTATCCTAAAATATATCCAAAACCTTCACACACTTTATATACCCTATAGAATATAAATAAGATCCTAATAACTAGATGTCTTATTTTTATAATAATGAAACTCATCTCTGAACTTGTCTTGGAACTCCTCCTATGATACTATTGACTCCTCATGATCTCTGAGGAATACGAACCACCACTGCCTCACTATCCTTCACCACATCTTCACAAATACAAATAAAAAATGATATTTATGAGGACAGATCAAATAGAAGGCTATCTAAACCTCCTCCATCTAGTCGTTTAAGACTATTTCTGAAAAATATTCCTCAATACTCTATAGACTCTTGTTCTTAATATCTTGGATTATCCTCCTCTGAGTGTCATCAGCATCAACCTATACTCTGATGCGATCTGATGGATCAACCTACAAATCATATTCATTGAAAACCTGATGACGGTGTCGACCAAGATTCATATATTTAACGAAACATCTCTTAAACCATAAATATAAAAGACATTATGATTAATAATTTTTTTCTTTTATTCATTTTAGGATAACAAATCCCATGGACTACCCATTAAAATAAAGACCCAAAGAGGAATGATGCATGATCCTTTCATATGTCTCTACCTAGAAAGTAGTATCACCATATTTAGTAAAAATAATATGTTTAAATTTCCATTAATTGGATCACTAGGGCCCTAAATATCAGTGTCGAAGCTGGTCTCACGTATACACAACAAATTCTAATCTTAGCTGACATAGTTTCCCGCTGAACCCATGAAACCTTAATTATACCTAACATCAATTCAATCATATCCCTCAACTTGATACATAATAAATATCATTCATGACACCCTCCCCACAATGGGTACCACTCCTGGGCCAGCAATGGGAGAAGAGAGATAGTGACACCCATGTACAACTTCTGGTAGGCCCCAGGATAGAAACTAGAACTGAGGGTATAATAAAAAAACATAACATAGTAATTACCCTCCATGAAAACACAGAAGAAAGAGATATATAAGATAGAAACCATCGAAATCTTGCTTAGAATACAACATAAAAGAAACTCGAAGGTGCATAAATGTAATTTCACGCATGAACTACTACAATTGAATGGGGTAAATTGGAAGTAACAATAAAATGGTAAAGACAACAATGACCATGAATCAGAAATAGATCATGAAAAAATCCCAAGATAGTAGTAACTTTCCTAATATCCAACCTGATCCCACTTACCTAAAAAAGGTTATAAATATGAATAGTGAGCATAATAGTACACTCAGTAGGATCCTTCCTGGGGACTCTTCTGAAAAAGTAATGAAAGAATTTTAAATCCCAGTGGACAAAAATTGAATCTTATTCATCACCTGAATAGGTATACTATGTTCCAAACCTCACCATAACTACTCTAACCAATATAGAATTTAAGAGAATATAATATAATAAATAATTTCAATGGTACTGAAATAAAACTACCCCAAAGGTTTTATTATGTTCCCTGATGTCCCATATCCTAAACATATATCTCTAAAAATCTGGCCTATAGAATCCTAGGTGAAGCTCCACAACAAGAAACTCATGCACCACACCACCGAATCTTCATAAAAGAAATTAACCAGTTAGATTTCAAGAGATAAAAAATCCCACATAACATGTGTCATACATAAATTAGTATACCTCAAGATATTACCAAACACTGATTAAGGATCCTCAAGCCGTCTCAATCAATACATGTTATACCAATAGTTTCCCTTAAGAAACTATATACAAAATATTTGTGTTAAATAAACAAAATCCATTACTTCCATATAATAACTTATATGGTTAAATGTAATCCTCATGCATACCTTAATAAGAGAGTACCAAGATAAGATATCAGGACAAAAGGGGGTAGTCAGCGATCCATCCACCGACTAGGATGTTGGGGGAAAACACCTCCCAGGGCTCCGAATATTCAGGCTGTCTATTATCCAAACTGATTGGGTGGAGTATTAAATTTAATATCAAAAGATACATGATATAATATTTCTCAGAACCACACTAAGGGAATGTCCTATTTTGACCCAAATATAGCTAACATCTCTTAGACTCCAAGCTTCCACAACTAAGACCAGATATCATATAAGCATGAAACCATTTAATGAGACACATTAAATTACATTGTCCATTTTTATCATTTTAAGTTTACTTGAAATAATTATTTAATAATTATTTAACCATTAACATTTTCTTCATTACATTTACTTATCATTACAAAAATGATCCACACCCTCCCGACATAAGAAAATCTAGTCTAAGGATTCTCAGAATTATAACATCATTATTTTCTCCCAAGAGGTTCCAAACTCATGGGTTAAACATTATTCATTTATTTTAAAACATAATTTTCCATAATTATGTTTATTCTATGAAAAAATTTTATGCTACTAAACACAAATGAATCATCACATCGAGTATATGAACTACCATTCAATATTTCACCACCTGTATTGTGAGAGTAGACTCATCCAACCACCAAAATATTAACATGGAAAGAATGTGGAATACCTTGTGTGTATTCACCAATATTTGAAAGGATGTAACCAAAAATAACAACACCAATATTTGGGTAATTTAATGAAGATGATCGAGAAACATATTCAATCAAACATCCAATGTTCATATCAATGGTTAATGCCATCATCGAATTCTTTCCTCATAATTGGTGTCCTCCTTGACACCACATACATAATCCAAGGAATCTCACTAATCCAGCCATCAACTACTACCAAAAATAACCGGGACTCCCTACCCATGTACCAAAATATCCTTCTAAGATCATCCATCATTGGATCACATCACATCACGTGTAACAGGAAAAAAATCAATTGTTCTCTTGTCTATAAGACACGACATTTACCCTTCACACAAAACGAGATCTCAGGGCATCCAAGTACAAGGCACTATTCCTATACAAAAAACGTGAAGCTCAAGAACTAAAAAGGTATTATATTTTATCACACAACCAGTTCTTTATTCCAACATTAATTAACTATTTCATTATTCACATGTTCAAACTATAGGAAACCTCATCAACAAGCTATCAAAACTACCAAAACGTAATTTTAAAAATAATGTAACATGTATTAAATTTTTTTTTCAGAAGAAATCAAAAGGAATTAGGTTCATTATCCATTTCAATTAAATATTCTTACTTACATCAATTTGATTATCCTCAAATTGGAACAACAATAGCCACATTCATTATTCATGTATCATAAACCATTTATCCAATTAACTAAAATTTAATTCTTTCATTAAATTCATTAAAAATTTCCATCAATAACAATACTATGAACAAATCATTGCATAGTTATCAAAATATCAATAATATCATGAGGCAAATAGTTATCATAGTACAAACCAACAACATTGTTATGTTATTGATACCAATACATTAATCTAGTTCAACAAAATATTATGTCAATTTCATTATAATCCATGGGGTTAAATTGTTCTAGCTCTATTATTTTACATAAATATATAGAGAAGAAATCAATCCCCTACCTAGATAGGTCGTTGATGTTTTATGAACTGTAACGGATAAATGCAACGGATCTCCAGTCACCTCTCCCACACGATCTCCGCCCATTCGAGGACTCCCCGACACCACCACACTAATATTAACCAAGATAAACACCATTATAACCATGGGGATCATTCATAATCTTATATAAATTATATTGGTAGGAACAAAATAGATCAACCACAGATAACCCATATTAATAGAGGGAAAATAGACCATAGATCATAGACAGATCGATAAAGATCATAGGAGGGAAGCTAGGAATTATTCCTTGATGAAGGAATCCATAGAACATTAAAAAAAGGTTCAATGGTTCTCCTTATATCGAGAGAGAGAAACTACTCCATATGGGTTGACATACTGGTTGGTTGGATATGATTCTTAAACATACACCATTGGCACGACCAATAATCCCCCTTCAAGTTGTGTAATGCCCCGAGGTAATTCTGTGCTGAGAACCCCATCACCAATTCTTTTTATTTATTTTCAAACCCTGATATATTATATTTTGTGAAACCATATTTTATGAAATCAAATCATCCAACTTATATCTTCTAGGGATCGAACTACTATAATTACTTCAAGCACCCTCTGAGCTCTTTTATCTTCAAGAAGACTCAAAGGGTTGATCCACATTGATCTAGGTTGTCACACATTATCACCTAAAAGGGTATATAATAACAAATTTTAGCTAATTTTTATGTAAAATGATAGTAGACCTTTGTCATTTGAAAATTTATAAGAGTGTAAATCACCTCACTTATAAAAATACATCACCTATCCTCACATATTCACATTAAAAAAAGATCTGGTTTTTTTAATCCCCAAATGATACAATTTTTTAAATATCTATTCTAATCAAACAATCCATAGTATGGTATTAAATCCACCCTAAGAAACCATATTGTGAAAAATCAATGAAGTTTAGGTAAAATCCCTATACTTGAATTTTATTTTATTTCATCCTTCTTCCACCTTTAATTATTAATAAACTAATATTATATAATAAAGGCAATATATAATTTACTATGATTTTATTGATTTAATTTCATATCCTAAATCTATCTGAGCTTCCCGCAAATGGGAAGTTAAATTGTCCCCCATGTGTTAGGTTGACTATGTCCTCACAAAAAAATAGTTCATTTTTTTTCATTATTTACCTAGGATTTTTATGGTAATGAATTTAGATTACATATATGATACTTGAAAAAAAAATACTTCTGGAATTCTGATTTCTAATTTGCAAGGATTATGATAACCCCCCTCGTGTGTATGGTGGACTACCACCTCTTGAAAAAAATTGATTCATTACTCAAATATTCTTTAAAAGGATTGTAATATGAATAATTATATAGTATTTATGTGATATTAATGACATAACCACACATCTTGAAAATTAATATCACATATATCTTCTTACCTCTCAGCCTATATGAAAAAAATAATTTTGCATGTGTGTATGTCAGTCTACCACCTTATAAAATGATGATTTTTTTCATATCTATTATAATATGATGGTAATAAGGATATATTAAATGAATATATGTGTTATATATATTATAGATAGGATACTTTTTCTTATATTACTATTAAATTTTTTTAATGATAATCAACATAATAGAGTTACAAATTTAAGATCCCAATATTTATTGTGTTTCACAAATTAGGATCATAAATAATTTTTATATTATGAAACATATATATTATTTAGTTCGTTCATATATATATTTTATATGGAACTATCCCTCTCCTTAGTAAAATTAATCACCCAAGGATATATATATATAAATGAAATAGGTGACCTTAAATCCTAGTAAGATGATGAATGAGGAAAACAAATTTGTATAACACGAGTGATAATAATAATCATCATCATACCATAAAATTGTGATTATCATAAAAATCACGAGGTATACAATCGATAATGTAATGGAATATGCAAATGCATAAAATTGAAACAACACATCATAGTGGTTAGATTCCACTCATAGTTGTGATCAGAACTAGCTTCATGCTCATGCCTAACATATGTTCACAATCATAACATCATAATGAAGAAAAAAAGATTTCATGAAGATTACACATATTGCAGATTATTTCCGAAGATAAATCACATTAATAATGAAATAGAGGTCTTAAAATTCTAAACCCACATATCATATCACAACATTTACATAATCATGCATGCCACATAGAACTTATTATAATTATAGACATAAAATTAACCATTGAAGGGAATGGGTTTCATAAGAAACACATACTAAATATATTGAGGGATAAAAATTGGGGTTACTAATAAAAAAGGAAAAAAATACATTGAATATAAATAAAAAATCTTCAGTAGAGAAGAAAATATATCATGTGGGGTCAAGATGTTTTTTGAAAAGAAGAGTTATTTGGAAGAAATAAATATATTTTTATTAAAACCAAAATGGATACATGTATATACTCAAAGAGAAGAGGGAAGAGAGATGAAATTATATTTCAATAAAATTAATGGAATATCAACACTGGATTTTTTCATGAAAGAGGAATAACCCAATGAATGTATGTTTTGTATGATAATCCCCTTACCTTTATGACTGCTCTATTTTGTATCATTTACACCTCTTGGATAATAGAAATATATTAATTAAAAAATTTATACAATGGTGAGTTATAATCATTTAATAAGATATTTATAAATTATATTCATCATATTATGTATCATAATTTACCATATTTAAATTGAATCATTTTGATACCATTGTTTTCTTAAATATTTCCAGTTTTTCATTTGATTTCACTATTTTTAAAAATGTCATTTATACAATACTATAATTAATTTCATATGTTTATAATAAATATAAATATAATTTAATATATTATATATTATTTATATTATCCATCCATGATGATGGTTATATGTTTTTACATTGAATTGTCTTCTTATGTGGTTAACTGAACATTAACGCAATATTTTCTAATGAGTGGTAATGAGAAATACCAAACTTTTATATATAGTAGTATGCTACTAATTCTATGTTATCATAATTAATATAATGTCATAAAAAATACTAATTTTTTATTTTAGGGTTTTTATTGTAAAATGTTTTATCGATAAATAATGGGAATATGTACAATATATTAAAAGTCACGAGGATTGGATATGAACTTACCTAATCTTCATTTGTACTTCTATTGTACAACACTATAATGGATTGTTGATATGAGTATAATTTCTATATAATGTCCCTAAGTATACTAGCGAATGTGAGTGGTAAAATTTGGTAAACTCATGGGATTTTTAATGGGTGGGAGAAATGGTTTCCAAAGGGGCATGAGAGGGGTCATTAATACTTCAGTAGAGGGGTGTTTTAGAATAAAATTTTGAATAAAATAATGTATCAAAAGTTAAACTTGTAAAAGTGAAATTTTTACATTATAAATAATATATAAATATTATATAAAGTGATTATTCCTTTATATCATATTTATTATTAAAAATAATTAGTTTATTAAAAAGGAATATGGAGAGAAAGGAAAAATGTTATTATAAAGAATTAGTTTTGACATTATGTTTTCTAAAGTTATTTTTCATTTGAAAATTATTTTTATTGTATTATAATTAACCATTTAGAAAATTAAATATACCATGTCCGAATGTAATATTCTAGAAATGACTATTTTATTGTTACATCATGAATGATGTAATTTTTGACACATCATTTATTTCAAAACTGTATTTTTACTATTTACCCAAAAAATGATATATTTCTTAAAATTACTAAAAAATAGCCCTTATATAATTTGAAAATGATTATTTGAAAAAGTATTCATTTTATAAAAATAAATTTCTAAAATATGTAATTTTAATTATTAATACAATGATTATGATTTTTATGAAATAATATAAAATATAGTTTATAAAAATGCTATTGTATTTCCTTTGATTTTTTTCAATAATGATATTTATTTTTAGGGAATTATATAATTTAAATTATGATAAATTCTAATTATATAATAATTTATTATTTTGTGGTAAAATTACTACTCCAACAGTAAGGTTCCTATTCCAAATAGTTAGGTTATAATTCCTAGTGGGTACATTACTATTCCAATGTCACATTACCTCATGTAATATATCTTCATTCGTTAAATCAAAATGAAAATAATTAACTCTCAAGGATCTATATTTCTATTTTATATAATGATTCATGGTATTATAATATTTTTTTCCCTTTCAATAGTGTTTCTAGTGGGATAGATGAATATAGTAGATTGGGGTGATGTAAATTTTTCCATTTTTTATTTTTTAATATATATATTTTTCTACTTGTATTAATTAGAATTTTAATTGGTTTCCTTGCTAATTAATTTCATTGGATTTTGTAATGAATCAATTCCTTTTTTGGTTTCATTGTAATTTTTATTCATTTAATAATATATAATATTATACAACACACATTTATTTAAAACCAAAATATTACTAATAAACACTTGGTTATTACATTCTTCCCCCCTTTAAAATAATTATGAAATAAATACAATTTTTCATTTTTTATGGAAAAGTTTATTAAAAAAGGTAAAATGTTTCCTATTTCATACTCATAAATTTTTTGCATCATTTTTTGTGGATACAACTATTATTTGTAACTTTTATTTACATTATCTTCCCTCCATAACACTTGATGTTGGGTCAAAGTCTCTATAGATTATGATTCTTCCAACATTATATAAAAAATGACCATTATTATTTTTACCCACGTCTCAATTTTTTTATATTTTAGACGCACCCAAATTTTTAAGATATTTTTACCCCTTCCATAAAACATAGTAGGTTTTTGAGGGTTGATATATAAATCTTCAATTTTCAGTAGTAAATTTTTGTTCCATAAATTTTCAATTATTAGTGTTTGTCAATAATAACCATAATATAAGATAAAATATTACCAATTACAATACACCTGATATGATGCATCCTCATGATGTGAATTTAAGAAATCTCAAGTTACTTGATTTTATCATGTGTTTATATATATATACATATTGGTGTAAATTTATGTTACTCTCAAAATCCCTATGACTATTAATGTTTATCATTACGTTAACGAATATATGAGCCATTATAGAAATTATAAATACTAATTTCATATGTATATAATAAAAAAATAAATGAACTATTAATGGGATAATGAAGAGGAAATAAATGTATCAATATAACATTTTTTGATAAAAAAATATCATCTATTATAAGGTTACCCATATGTCTACCCATATTATTTTAATTAATTAAATATTAGTATTAATCCTTATAGAATCATTAATCGGTACAATTATTCTTGTTGTTACTCCAATGTAACTATTGATAATTTACTTCTCCGGATAAATAGGTTTGTCGTGTGATTTCCATTCCATATCAAATTGACATCCATTTCTTATCATTTTAATATAATTTATTATTATTGTCACTCTATGATGTTACTCACTTTTCCTAATCATATGTTCGCCACTACAAGACATATCCCAAATTTAATTACTGTAAATTGGTTTTTCAATAGTATTGGTAGAATCACAATGTATTAAAACCAATATCAATAAATATAGTAAAACTAGTTTATTTAAAATTCTTTAATAGAAAATTAATGGAATCATATTATTAAAAAAAGAAATTTAGGATGAAAACCCCATTATGTATTTTAGGTAAATCTCATATATCATTTATCAGTTTGAAATAATTTTACCCCATTATAGATTATAAAAATCTCCTCTTTAAATTACCCTTTGACATAAAAGAAAACAATTTTATTCTGAATCCCATGAAATGATTGCAAGATTCTATTGATAGGGCCATATTCAATGGATATATTAGTTTACACCATGATGGTATTAATAGAAAACATGAAATTTAATAAATTGTGTTTATAGGTTCTGAGACATATAATATATGAAATATCAGATATTCCATTATGTATATTTTTTCATATTATAATTATATACTAATATTCAGTATTATGAATCTCAATTGGATTATATTCACTCATATGGAATATCAACCAATTTTTATGAAAAAATAATTCATATAATGATGTATAATATGACTCAGATATTTTTTTAAAATTTCAATTTATGAAATATTCAAGAAAATGGAATATTTTTCCTTGGATATATATACATGCATCAATTCAAAAAGAATTGTAATTGAAGTATTTCTGATCTTATGAAATTATTCATTTTAATTTTAATATAATATAATACCATTAATTCTTAATAATTTTAAGGGAATACATTTACACAGGGAATTATATATTTCCCTTAATAAAATTATTAAATAATATTAAATATAAATCAATGAAAATACTTTATAGAATATATAAAATATATATTTATTTTATTTATTTATTTTCATGCTATTTCTTTTTATGGATTAAATATCCTAACAATTACCGTTCTTGTCATATATATGTAGTTAGACGATTATAAAATTTTGTAAAATTTAATTTTGAGATTACACCAACTATTGAATAGTAATATTTGGAAAATATTTCTATTCCATAAAAACTTCATGTTTACAGAATATTTTCATATATCCTTTAAAATTAGTGATATAACATTAAAAAGGATACATCCAAATGAAATATATACAACAACATAGTTGGATATCCCTATCCCAATGACGCATTAAGTAAAATGATACATCAAATAATTAAATATATAAGACCATCATGAAATATAATTGAAATTTATTATTTCATTGATTAAAACATACAAGGGTCTACAAAATAAATATATATTACTTTGAAACAAAAATAAATAAAAATTAATTTATATTAGAAATTTTAATGAAGAATCCAACAAAAAATCACAATAAACATGTAATGAATTAAAAAATGTTATAAATGTGATTTTTATCACTCAGAATTGAAATAAATTATCAATATGAGATTCATTATATTTTATTAATATATCTATAGAACCATTACCACATTAAAAATGTAAAAAACAAAAAAAAATCACTATCCCAGAAATTGATTGATCTACTTGGGGAATAAATATTTACCTTCTACACTTCATCGGCCAGAACCATACCTTATTCACATATCAATAATATACAACATGGCCCAAACGTCAAATTATTTAATTTAGTTGAGTATATTAATATTATAAGTACATCATCACATAACTTTTTTTCGTATGAATTACTTCATGAAAATTTATAACAAAACAATTAAAATACAGTAATTCAATAAATGAATGTCTCTTTTTCCGATACATATTCTGATGTTCTTTGAAAATTTATAGAAAAAAATTTATGAAAATAAAATTTCCAATAAAAAATGAATAACATGTTATTGGATATAGATATGTACCTTATTATAAATTACTTTATAATTCTATCATACAAGATCATTATTTATTTCCTCGGAGTTAGAATTATAATCTTTTGAGAGTCAATATAATCTAGGAAATCATCAACAAATATGAGTATGTATATTTGTAAAAATTCTAAACAATAGCATTCCTTAAATGATATATCACAATAATTTTTATTTTATTGTCATATCATTTAATATCATGTATAATATTCCTCTAATTTTGAGTTCTTAAATTTATGATCATTATATATTGTAACACCATAATCCAAATTCAATTTTTAATCATAAATAAATTCATCCAAATAAACATCCATATCATAACATAGTTATTTTAGGATTGATATACACAGAGATGACATAGTATATTAACAAATTATCAATAACTACAGTGGCTTGTTATATTTTACAAGAATTACCAGAATTGAAGAATGAATATTACAATTCACACATGAATTATTAAATCCATGTTTAGATATAGGATTACATGGAATTATTTTCTCATTTAAACATTCATTATACCTGGGATCATTTTTTTCCTCAATTGATTTGAGCCTCCATGGTAGAAAAAATTTACAATATTTATTCTTGTATCTACATGAAATTTTAATTTCCTTATAATCTCCCAACATTTATAAATAAGTATAAAAAATTTATGGTTTATAATGTACCATAAAAAAATCATTGAACATGATTCAAAATTTTTTGTATTCAGATATAACAACCATATAGTATTTTTTTCATGTTAAATTAGAAACAAACTTGTTTTTTTGACATGAATTTATTCAATCAGAGACCATACTCGTTTAACATATAATTCATATATAATTAAATATTTAGTATTTAATTTTATTATCTTCTCATACCATATCATTCCATGGATAAAGAAGTTTGGAAAATTAATAGTTTCTCAATCTGATTTAGGATTTCAAACTATATTGATTGAGTACGGCTATAAATTTTTTATATTTAGAAGATACAAACATCAACAATCTATTTACAAATTTAATTATCTTTTTATACATTATTTCATTATAAAAATGGTCACCATCAACAATAGTTCTCATTTCCTCAATATAATGTATAAAATCAGTAAAACCAGAAATAATTTCATGTGTCCTCAAAATAAAACTATAATCCCGGTCTCTAGAAGAATTCTCTTCATCCCCATGTTTTGACCAACATTTATAAAATTGGACTATTATATAATACAATAATTATTCTTGCAAATATTCTCTTAAAATTCATGTTGAATAATAAAAATATATCATTGAAAAATTATTTGGGAACTGTTATATGACATCTTTAATAATTACATGATGATGTTTATATCAACATCCTTATAATACTTTTTATATGATTGGAATCCATCAATTTTTAACTATATAAATTCTAATTACTTTAAACATTTCTTTATTCTACAGAAAACCAATTATTACAGAGAAGTCATAAACTAATGTATATCTCCGGATATGTAATAAAATTAAAATTAGTTCATAAATACATAATATTGTATGTGTGTGTGTGAAAATATTATTGAATATTATCTCCAAAAACATGTTTTATTAAAGGGTCATATTTCAAATAATTCATGTCATTTTATGCTTTCTCTATGATGATCAATTATAGCTGTCTCAAGATAAATAGAGACCATGTAATTGTGTCATTGTGAAAAAAATATTTATAATGTACAATATATATATTATAAAAACCTAATGGTTTCCAAAAAATCTAAAAACAATCTAAAAAAAACTAAATCCCAAAATTATCTTTTAAAAACCGAACAGTACAATCATTTAATGGGAAGAAATAAAATCACATGATAGTAAATGATTCTAAACAAAACGTAGTTTTTATAAAAATAGTTTTACCTCACTTATATAAATAGAAAAACACAATATAAATCAATAAATATTAACAATTTATCCAATTAATCATTATATATAATTTTCAAAACCATTTAATCATGGAAACGAGAACTTCATTTTAGATAATAAAAGTTTTTTACAAAAAATAATATTTTTTAGTAGGATGCAATTTCAAAAAACCGAAAAAGAATGTGTGATTTAGAAATAATAAAAAATAATAAATTTCTATTTTAAATATTTTTTAAATTATTATAAATAAAATCATATTTAGGTTAAAAAAAATTTATGAGAAGATTTTCAATTGAAAAAGTTTGCTTTGTGAAAAAAACGATAAGTTTTTTAGGATAAATTATATTTGATGAAAAATATTTCCATAAAATAATGAACGAAACCTCGTCAGAATTCAAATTATGATAAATTTTAAAATTTACAATCGTAACATAAAAATAATAAGTTATGGAGATTATGTGGATTCACTTCTTATTGTATTTTTCAAGATTGTTTGTTTATCGATTGGTTCAGATAATATATTTGAGAAAATAGAATGAGTGGTGTGATCTATAAAAATATGGCAGTTTAATGTGGTTGTGGTGTCATGGACACGAATGATTTTCGTATGGGAGAACATTGAAAAATTAAAAAAATAAAAATTATGGAAAAATAATAATGGATATCTACATTTTAAATCCATACGTACGATTTAGTGGGTCTAAATTCAACCAAAATCTTCAATGGAAGAATTAAATTATTTTATTCCATATTATATTGAAATGGAATGAGTGAGTGGCATGATGTTTTAAGGTTCATCTAAGTTATAGTATATATGGGAAAACATGTTCATAAATAATACCCGTTTTAGTGGAAAATGAGAAGCAATCATTAATGTTATTATTATTAGTGTGGATAAAGGAATAACTTTATGAGATTTATAATTAATGATGAAAAAAATAGTTGTCATCAAGGATAAATAATCAAGCAGTCATAATAGAATAATTTTTCAATACTAGAAAAATATTTATTAAATACTAATTTTGAGAAATTCAATACTATTATAAATGAGTATATAATATTATATATATAGATCTCAAAAACAATTATAATGCAATGATAGTATAAATTTGAATTTTATAAATATAATTACATTTATAGAAATGTTAAAAATATATACAAAGAAATTATATGATAATTAAAATTTAATAATATTAAAATATTAATGATATGTAATTTAAAACACTTTTAATGATATTAATCAAAAAAATTATTTATTTTTTTAATAATATTTTTCAATATTCATTTGTTTTATTAAAAAATTATTATTTAATATTATTGAAAAAATATTTAAATTTTATTGCTTAATTTAACAAAACTTTTGTTTAGTATATAAATTTATAAATATTTTAAAGTAGATAATGATATACAGATATACTAATTAATATTATAGATAGATATATTTTAAAAAAAATTCAAAACATATTATTTATTAAGATAAAAATATTAAATTTATTAATACTTGTATTTGAAAAATAGTATATTCATTAATATTTATATGTTTTTTTTAAATATATATTAGCAGTAAAAATTAATAAAAATGATATTTATATCAATTAAGAAAATATAAAAAAAGTATAATAATAGAAATCATTTAAATTAAACAAAAAAATTTAAATAAAAAAATATTATTAATTTCATTAATTGAAAATTAACTAACTACAAAATTCATAAAGATTCAAGTAGAAAAATATAATAGCAATTAATTAAATTTTATTAATATATATTAGAAACATTTTTAAAATATTAAATATTAATAAATAATAATGATTAAATAAATATTAGAAAATACAATGAATTATAAAAAAAATATTGGATATAAATTCTAAATTATTAATTCAAAAAATAAATTAAAAACTCTTATAAAATTAAAAAATATTAATGATTAAAAAATTATACTAAATATTATGAGTAATATTTCATTAAAATGTATTTTATTTTTATTTGATGAAATTTATTAAATAAATAAATGTATGAATATTCATTATATCTAAATATTTGTATATATAATCTTGCATTTAAATGGAAAAAATTAATAAATATTTAAGGGAATATTACACTAAATAACAAAATGTAGTTTTAAAATAATATATTTTTACTATATTACATTTAAAAAGAAAATTTATAAAAAAATTAGATTTTTTTTTTGTAATTATGAAATTTACTATCGATTAAATTTAAAATTAAATTCCTTGATTGTTATTGTATCATAATGACCTATACCATCCAGTCCAAGTTGAAAGGTCCCATAACATAATGCGCACCTCCTCATACGCAATAGTTTCCAACTAGTAGTGTGGGACTATGTCTGATTGTGGAGAGATTATATCAACTATATCGATTCATAATTGTATAATGAATAAACTATAATGGAAATAAACAATAAGAGTGATCCTACAGACTAATATAGATGTATAAGATATCAAAAAATATACAAACTATATATGTGGTAATTCATCTAGAGAAATAAGTGTTGGTAATAAAAAAAATTGTTGGTGCCACCATTGTCTTTCCTAGTATTCCACTAGTTCTATGATCCTCATAACTGTAGTCTACCATAAGTCCCATACTCTTCACCATACACCTCATGAAATCTACAAGAAAACTGAAATGCCCAACTATGGTTTTAGTACATGATTCAGCAGGACACCACTGTTATGTCAATAACACGGTCTGCCCTTGAATAATAGTGTGTATGACAAAAATTAAAATTTAAAAACAATAATAAACATATAATCCAAAACTAGATGGCCATGTGATGACCAAGTCGCCTAAAACACCCATTTATTCTTATATGGTCTCCAGGTTGAAAAAATGTATAGTTTGTTGGTAACAGAATAAAACCATCCACAAGGATGTTTTTGTGTCCCTCATAATCCATAATACATCAAGTAGGTGACCTACTCGGAATCCATAATGCATTAGGTTATGACTAAATTCAATGATCATCAACTACCTACATCCTATTCATAACACATATGGCATCTAGTAACTCATGAAATACATTATTCAACTAGTAAAAATCATGTTACAATGAAAGCAGGCCCCACTTTCATCATCACAATAATCTATGTATGCACCACTTTAATAGAAATCATACCACAATTTCCACCTATCACATATGAAACAAAGAAATCATCCAATGAAAAGACATGACAAGGAATACCATGATAATATACCAAAAAATTATTAGTGAATATAACATCATCATATATAAAACAATTCAGTGAATCATCATTATTTAATTTTTCTACCTCAATAATCTCATTGAATAATGTGAAAAAATATCAACACATGTGAACCCAATAAAATCAGAAATTACAATATATGAATAGAAAAATTTTATCATGGAACCAAGTGTAACGGGATCCAAATAAGGTAAAGATCTTCATATGTCAATGCATTCGATTTCAACAGAATCAGTATACCACACTGTGTGGTTTGAAATCTATCAAGGAAATTTCAATAGTAAAGAACATGTGTTCTTGGTACTTATTATATTATTCATTATCACATCAATGTTTATGGTTTGTTAAGGTATAATAGGACAAAAAATATCTATTTAAATTCAAAAAATAATTAAAATAACACTTGTGATGATACATTATACCAGTTAGATAATTCCAAATTATAATTTAAGGTAAATTCAAGCATTAGAAATATTCTTCTCTAGTATAATTACTTTTTAAAATTACATATAAATTATCCAATATAATTATACCCTGATAAATAATAACAATTTATCATAACTAAAATATATATTGATAATTTGTTATAAATTCTCATTTAATAATTATATCTTAATAATTTATCACAAAATCAATATTTTATTGTTATATTTTTTTTTAATTTCGTATAAATTATCATTTATAAATATATTTCTATGATTTTGAATAAAATTTTCCATTAATATTTTTTATAATATTTAATAATTTATCCATATATATATATATATCAATGTAACTATATTTTGATGATTTTATGAAATGATTTTTTGATGAGTATTCATAGTTATCTTCAGATAATTCATATAATAATCCTAAAAAATAATCAAAAAATATCAATTAAATTTTTTTTATCATGGACACATGAAAATTTAATTATAATTACAATTCGATAATTGTAAAATTATCTCTTTTTTCCTTTTTTCATAATGTTTATATTTTTAAAAATATTTGATGATATTTTTTCACAAACAAATCATTAGTAAGTCAAAAAATATACATTGATAATATGTAAATGATTAACCATTTATAAAATAAAATAATTAAATTTGATAAATTTAATAAATATTCCATTATTATTTAATGAAATTATCTTTTTAAAATTCGAAAAAATTCACACCTATAGAAGAGGGGAAAATATGATTCATTACACTACAATAATATGATGAAGTACATTGGGTAGATTAGGGATGTATCACTAATCAGACACAATTGATAATTGGAGTCTATTATAATGATAATGAAAACCCAAAATGAAGACACAATCATATATTTAGGAACAAAATGAATTCATTCATAAATTATTAAACAAAACCATAAATCACTGGATTTAATATGAGACTAGATTGGAAATTGATTATTGTAACGCCCCGACCCCAGCTACCCAGAGTCGGTGCATTATTACATAACATTGGCATGATCACAAAAGATCAAGTCTCGAAAGACCGATTAGTTTAGTAGCCTTGGAAACACTAGATACTTTCGTAAACATTACATTACATCATAAAAATGAAAACTACAATAACATGGTCTCCCTAGTCCACACTCATATCCTCACTGACTATTCTTGCAAGTCAGTCATAATACACTTCTTCACATCTTGGGAAAAATAAAACATTGAAAGGGGTGAGCTCAAATTCTCCGTAAGGATAACAATATAGCGGAAACTTTCATAAGAAAACATAAGCATTTAAGGAAATGTATAACTAAAACAAAAGCCTTATTGAACTTGAACTTCATCATAATATGGAAAAAGTAAAATAAAATAATGCCATTACTTACTCACATGGATATTCTACTAGACGAATAATCACATGAAATATCAATAACCACTTTCATAATGAGGGAATGTATAATGCCAGACATTCTGAAACATTTTGTCAAGGACTCGGCCAAGACGTCTAAAATGATTAAGGCCTCGGCCAAAACCATAAATAAAATTGGGAAAGGGCCTCGGCCAATTCCACGTCTAGTTGTCTCACGAGACCTACCGATGCATCGATGAGCTATAGCGGGCTGCACCCGTCACTTATTAAGTCCAATACATTCCTTATATGAACAGGTTTAAACATCTCATAAACCATAAAATAATCGTATCACATAAAACATGCATAAAGGAAACATAACATTTCCACATTTCAATCACAAGATATTAATACAACACATTGATATAATAAAAACGCATTCAAAACCATTTTCAATACCAAAATAAAAGAAAAGTATAACATGGTATTTATTTTTCATTAAAAAAAGGGCATGACTTGTAGAGGAAGCCGAAACTCAAATAGTGGTCACGGCAGCGAAGAAGTCGTTGTCGCCGCATACGCATGAAAAAAACATTCCCTTTTCTCATTTAGTAAACGCTTCATATAAAAAAGATTCCTTTTGAATAAACGTAAAAGTCAAAGTGGTTTATACACCGTATAAAATAAATTTGTGTATAAAACCAAATATGCCTCAATGAAAGGAGATTGAGACGAAGTCCTTACAAAGACCATTTTTAAAAAAAATAGATATATTATGTGTATTCACTACAGGTGCACATAAAGAAAGTAAAAATACAAAATAAGACATAATAATATCATGACATAATTTGAAATTAGGAGATTAACCCAAAGAATGGAAGTTGGGTTAAGAAGTTCCCTTACCTCGTGTCCAACTTGACTTGACCGTTCTTTAACCTCCTAAATAATAAACTAGTGTTAATATCTACCATTTTCAATTTCATTATCTTTTTTATATCAGTTATTACAATGTTATGACCATTATGTAATTATTTAAGTTAATAACGGTCGTTTTGTCGATCTTTGGTACACGAGTCAAAAATAAAATTCTTATAATTACAAGTTGTTCATGTGGTGATATATCCATTATATCCAGAATTATATTCATGATATAGATATCATATATCTCATATATATCCAGTATATACATTCATTCATAATATTATGTAACATTTAGAGATAAGAAATGAAATGCTCCGTTCATGGAGACGGTAAGCCATACGTACGCATGAACGCTACTTTCATTTCTATTTCGTATTTAACGTAATCAAATCATAATGATATAAATGTATAATATAATTCCAGTATAATATATCATATAATACCATTTACTTCATCCTTTATACATCCCACATAAGGTATTAACGATTCAAATCACTTTGAGGGGGCGGTAGTCCGCACTTTCTAAAATGAAAATATCGCGATTACCCATAATGGAAACCATAAAGGTAAGCCATAAATGAGAAATACAGAAGCATAAAGAAAACATAAAAATAATATATATATCATATATGAAAATAGTGTCATAAAAATGGCCACCATTACAGGTGTTAAAAGAATATTGAACAATCATCGTTTCGTGAGGCAGTATTTCGCCACCCACAGAAATAGTATGTTCTTTAACCATTAGACGAAGGTGTGTGTAAGTGTAAACAAAATCCTTATCATAACAACATCCTAGTATATTTTAGATACTGGTGTTGTTATAAAATAAAGGAATAAAATGAATTTAAGGGGTTGGAGAAGCAAAATAAAACAAAACAACATTAGAGAAGACATTACCTTAAAATCGGGTAACTCTTTTTGATTTGAGCCAAAGGCTTCCTTGGGAAGAGTTCTGCCCAATGTGAGGCTTCTAGGAGTAAGAGGGGGAAGTTGGGAGAGTATTTGGGCAGAGTTTGGCCGAGCCAAATGTCTTGAAATTGTGAATGAGGTGGTAGAGGTGGAGGCCTTTTATAAGTGGAGAGGAGGGGCACTCTTGGAAAGTAAGGAAATTTTACATTATTATACAATGATTTTCGGATTCTAAAGGTCCCACACTTATATTATTCGTGGCTAAGGTGATAAGTGTTCGAAATATACCCATCCAATAGTCTTTGGACAAGTTTAAGCCTTGGATTGTAAATTATCTTTTCATTTTATTAAAATCGTTAAATAATGAGGTCATTCCTGCATCATAATGATGTCATAAATAATTTAATTTATTTAATGTCTAAAAATAAAAAAAAATACTATGATGTAGGAAATAGTTTTAGCTTTCCAATGACAATTTATAGTCAAAAATATGACTTGTATAATCCCATGTAAAAATTGTTTTAGTAAAACATTTCATGTTTGTGTCATTTTTTACTTTAACATTAAATAAAAGGTATTTATGTCATTTTCCAACTAAAGTGGATCCATGGGGTCCCCAAGTTGACCCATGGGGTTTTTTGGTCGGACATGGCACATACAATGAGGGTAGGACATGTTTCAAGCTCATCTCATATTATTAAAACATTATTTTTACCTTAAACTACACTAATTACCTCTAATCGTGATTAAGAACTTAAAAGTTACTATTCACCAAAAAATTATTTTAATCTCATTGAACCACATTTTACTTCTTAATGACAACCATGTATGTCGGATTTTTGAAAATCAAAACACAGAAGCGGTAATATTTCATTTAAACGAAAAATCAGTTATTTAACTACCACTTAGTGGTTTCACTATTCATCAAAAATTGAAGTTTTTCAGAACAATTCCAAAATTTAACCCTAAGTTATAATTGATATTCCAAATTCAAAAATGATGTCTATTTTAAAAAATTCCAAAAATATAAGTTGCATTAATTAATTTTATAATTAATTCCCGCTGTCACAACAAATAGCGTGTTTTTAAGAAACAATTTATATCAAAAGATTGGCAATTGTTTATGTCCAATTTCAATGTTAAATTAATTATAATGACCACCATTGGATAAAATGGTAAAAATATATTCTAATTGTACTTTAAAACCACTAAATAGTATAATTTATCACTATAAATTATTTTGATTAAAAAAGTTGTTTTTAAGTATTTTTCACTATTTATAAAAAATTAGAAGTTCTCAGAAAAATACCAAAAATTCCACATAGGCTAATTTCGATATTAGGAATACAAAAATGAAGTCCATTTTGAAATATAAAATTTTTATAAATTTAAAAAGTGGTTATTACTATTCATAACGGCTACTTTGATTAGTCGCGGTGTTTTAGAACTCGATGTTGCGTACAATGCAAGCGATTGCATTATTGAATGAGAAGCGTATCATGGAAGCTCGGGGTGTTACATTCTCCCCTCCTTCAATAAACTATGTCCTCGCAATTTGATATTTTTTTTTGAAAATAAAAGGTTGAAAATAGAAAATACCTTTGTGGAAAACCCACATCGGAAATAAGGTTAATAAAATTTAGCCTTAATAAGAGGGAAATGGAAATAAGAAAGTCACCACCAAATTATGATCTCGATAAGGAGAACATTGGTGGAAATTAGAGACATATAATTGGAGGAAAAACGTAAATATTTGTAGGGAGTGATTGAGGTCATCAATCACAATCAACTGTCAAATTGAGGGCCTCAAAGCCTTCAATCTATGATGATTTAAAATATCATCAGTTCAACAAGACATAAGGTATTAGGATAACACATTTTTTTTTAATATCCCTTTACTAAAGTTTAAGAATTAATTTATTCATTGAATAAGAGATAGGTATATATATATTTATGCTTGACAATTAGAGTTTCAACCTTCAACTCATCTTTCACTCAAAAAGATAATAGAACTCAAAAATATTATACTTATCCTAATTGTATAAGGTTCCAAATGTTAACACATACCATTTAGATTAGTAAAATTATATTGTAATAACCAGGGACTTCTTGTAGGCTAGTGGTAGGGAATAAAGGCATGTCGCACTATGGTTGTGGGTTCGATTCCTGCTGCTTTGTTCGACACGACAGTTTATGCCCCACCCTGCAGGTTGTCCTTTTCCTAAAACTATAGTATTATAATATTCCAAAAATAATATTCAGAAATGTTTTAACCTTAAACAATACTATCCAAAGTTCAACTTAATCCATTCCAACCTTTATAGTTATCCAAAATACCTCCGTCCAGACTTTTTGTAAAGGGTCCTTAAATTCCAAAATCAATTGTAACATTAGATTCCCTAAACAAAGTAACGTTTATCTTATTGTAACATACTAAAAATATGATTTCCTTCATCATATTAAAACCTTAATGATAACCAACAAGTACTGCAGTGCAATCCTTAAATATATATCACATTATTCTAATAACCAGAATATAATCCACGAGTCCAAAAGCACCAATACATTAATTATTATGCTTCAACTGTAGTAACAACATAAGATTTTCCTTGATCCCTTGGCCTTCTCTGAGGTAAGTTTCCCTGACTCTTAGGACATTCATTTGCATAATGCCCCATTTCCCTACAATTGTAGCATTCAACATTGATAGCCTCTTTCTTTCCCTTGCAATCACAAGCCTGGTGACCTTTTTCTCCACATTAATAACAAACTCTCATTCCTTTTAGGCAAGCACCGGGGTGATTCTTCCCACAATTATCACATAATGGAAAATCCTTATTTCCCTTTTTCCCTTTATCCGTCTCTTGTTCCATCGTTCTCTTCTTCTCTTGTTTTACTTTGTTGTCAGAAGACTTAGAGAATTCGTTTTCTGTCTTGATAGCACATGAGACAATATCTTCATATGACGAGAAGGATTGTGAGACTAATGCTCGACGGAGAAATGGTTTTAACCCATAAAAGAAATGATCAATCTTACTCCTTGGGTTACGTATATAATCTGCAGCATACCTCGCTAACCTTGTAAAGTTAGCCTCATACTTTACGACATTCTCATCCTCCTTCTGCCTCAGACTCAGAAATTGCCTTTCCATATCTGCTCGATGGTCATGTGGAAAGTATTTTTCTAAGAATAGATCTTTGAACTCTCTCCATTCCATACTTGATACTTCTTCATCTTCCTTTTTGTTTTGAATCAATGACCACCATTGATCGACATCTCCAGTGAGGCGGTAAACTGCCATGATAACCTTCTCCCTTTCGCTACTCCCCAAGGCATGGAATATTTTCTCTAAGGAATTTATCCATTGCTCAGCTACTAATGGATTTGTACCCCCATTAAATGTTGGCGGTTGTTGCCTCATGAAGCGGTCTAACATTGATCCTCCACGTTGCGGATCTTGGTGCTCTATACGAGTAGTGCTATTATTCATAACCTGAGTGAGTTGTCCCAGTATGGTAATAAGTTGATCACTAACAGTTGTATCTACAGATCCACAATAATTATCTTAAGTAGGAGGGAAATCCCTACACGGAGTTTGTGTATTGATACGGTTTCCATTCCATCCACTAGGCACCATTTCTCTACAATGGCATAAATTAGATTAGTTTATGAATCAAAATACATAATTCCATACTTGTAAAACACTTAACATAAATTGAACTATTTATGGATGTAATCCATAATCATAAAAAAAATTTCTTTGAGGAAGTATATACTCATAACCCTTTATAGTGTTTTGTATTGAAAATGAGAATTATCCAAAGCATATCCCCCGGGAGTGTCGTAACCAAGAGTGAAGCAAGACCCGTTGTCGTGCACCAGTTCCCGTTCGAGTCTAGCTCAAAGCGGTGATTTCGGGTTTTACCCCTAGGTACATCTGTGCCAGAGCCGCCTCTACCTACTCATATCCAGACAGGGATGTATTGCTCGGAAAACTCACAAAATCTCTACAATACAAAAATTTTAGGAAGTTCTTCTATACTAATCCTCAAAGTTCATCTTAGGTCTACGTTCTCTAATCGGAGTTTGTCGAAATCTAGCTTCCAAGGATTGTACTAAACTTCCTCTGACACCAACTATAATGCCCCGACCCCAGCTAC
Organism: Viscum album; assembly: GCA_963277665.1. NCBI lineage: Eukaryota > Viridiplantae > Streptophyta > Magnoliopsida > Santalales > Viscaceae > Viscum > Viscum album. The sequence continues at coordinate 446,684,312 of OY728147.1, forward strand.
CCAGAGTCGGTGCATTATTACATAACATTGGCATGATCACAAAAGATCAAGTCTCGAAAAACCGATTAGTTTAGTAGCCTTGAAAACACTAGATACATTCGTAAAAACTACATTACATCATCAAAATGAAAACTACAATCACATGGTCACCCTAGTCCACACTCATATCCTCACTGACTATTCTTGCAAGTCAGTCATAATACACTTCTTCACATCCTGGGAAAAATAAAACATTGAAAGGGGTGAGCTCAAATGCTCCATAAGGATAAAAATATAGCGAAAACTTTCATAAGAAAATATAATCATTTAAGGCAATGTATAACTAAAACAAAAGCCTTATTGAACTTGAACTTCAGCATAATATGGAAAACGTAAAATAAAATAATTCCATCACTTACTCACATGGATATTCTACTAGACGAATAATCACATGAAATATCAATAACCACTTTCATAATGAGGGAATGTATAATGCCAGACATTCTGAAACATTTTGTCAAGGCCTTGGCCAAGACGTCTAAAATGATTAAGGCCTCGGCCAAAACCATAAATCAAATTGGGAAAGGGCCTCGGCCAATTCCACGTCTAGTTGTCTCATGAGACCTACCTATGCATCGAGGAGCTATAGCGGGCTCCACCCGTCACTTATTAAGTCCAACACATTCCTCATATGAACAGGTTTAAACATCTCATAAACCATAACTTAATCATATCACATAAAACATGCATAAAGGAAACATAAAATTTCCACATTTCAATCACAATATATCAATACAAAACATTGATATAATAAAAACTTTTTCAAAACCATTTTCAATACCAAAATAAAATAAAAGTATAACACGGTATTTATTTTTCATTAAAAAAAAGGGTATGGCTTGTAGAGGAAGCTGAAACTCAAATAGTGTTCACGGCGGCGGAGAATTCATTGTCGCCACATACATACGAAAAAAACATTCCCTTTTGTCATTTAGTAAACGCTTCTTATAAAAAATATTCCTTTTGAATAAACGTAAAATTCAAAGTGGTTTATACACCGTATAAAAGAAATTTGTGTATAAAACCAAATATGCCTCAATGAAAGGAGATTGAGACGAAGTCCTTACAAAGATAATTTTTAAAATAAAATAGATATATTATGTTTATTCACTATAGGTACACATAAAGAAAGTAAAAATTCAAAATAAGACATAATAATATCATGACATAATTTGAAAGTAAGAGATTAACCCAAAGAATGGAAGTTGGGTTAAGAAGTTCCCTTACCTCGTGTCTGACTTGACTTGACCGTTCTTTAACCTCCTGAATAATAAACTAGTGTTAATATCTACCATTTTCAATTTCATTATCCTTTTTATATCACTTATTACAATGTTATGAAAATTATGTAATTATTTAAGTTAATAACGGTCGTTTTGTCGATCTTTGGTACATGAGTCAAAAATAAAATTCTTATAATTACAAGTTGTTCATTTGCTGATATATCCATTATATCCAGAATTATATTCATGATATACATATCATATATCTCATATATATCCAGTATATACATTCATTCATAATATTACGTAACATTTAGAGGTAAGAAATGAAATGCACCGTCTATGGAGACGGTAAGCCGTACGTACGCATGAACGCTACTTTCATTTCTATTTCATATTTAACGTAATGAAATCATAATGATATAAATGTATAATATAATTCCAGTATAATATAGCATATAATACCATTTACTTCATCCTTTATACATCCCAAATATGGTATTAACGATTCAAATCACTTTGAGAGGGCGGTAGTCCGCACTTCCTAAAATGAAAATATCACGATTACCCAGAATGGAAACCATAAAGGTATGACATAAATGAGAAATACCGAATCATAAGAAAACATAAACATAATATATATATCATATATGAAAATATTTTAATCAAAATGGCCACCATTAGAGGTGTTAAAAGAATATTGAACAATCATCATTTCGTGAGGCAGTATTTCGCCACCCACAGAAACAGTATGTTCTTTAACCATTAGACGAAGGTGTGTGTAAGTGTAAACAAAATAATTATCATATAAACATCCTAGTATATTGTAGATACTGGTTTTGTTACAAAATAAAGGAATAAAAAGAGTTTAAGGGGTTGGAGAAGCAAAATAAAACAAAACAACATTAGAGAAGACATTACCTTAAAATCGGATAACTCTTTTTGATTGGAGCCAAAGGCTTCCTTGGGAAGAGTTCTGCCCAAAGTGAGGCTTCTAGGAGTAATAGGGGGAAGTTGGTAGAGTATTTGGGCAGAGGTTGGCCAAGAAAAATGGCTTGAAAGTGTGAATGAGGTGGTAGAGGTGGGGGCCTTTTATAAGTGGAGAGGAGGGGCACACTTGGAAAGTAAGGAAATTTTACATTATTATACAATGCTTTTCGGATTCTAAAGGTCCCAAACTTATATAATTCGTGACTAAGGTGATAAGTGTTCTAAATATAACCATCCAATAGTCTTTGGACAAGTTTAAGCCTTGTAATGTACATTATCTTTTCATTTTATTAAAATCGTTATATAATGAGGTCATCGCTGCATCATAATGATGTCATAAATAATTTAATTTATATAATGCTTAAAAATTATAAAAAAAATACTATGATGTAGGAAATCTTTGTAGATTTCCAATTACTATTTATAGTAAAAAATATGACTTGTATAACCCAATGTAAAAATTGTTTTAGTAAAACATTTCATGTTTGTGTCATTTTTTACTTTAACATTAAATAAAAGGTATTTATGTCATTTTACAACTAAAGTGGCTCCATGGGGTCCCCAAGTTGACCCATGGGTTGTCTTTGTCGGCCATGGCACATCCAATGAGGGTAGGACATGTGTCAAGCTCATCTCATATTATTAAAACATCATTTTTACCTTAAACTACACTAATTACCTCTAATCGCGATTAAGAACTTAAAAGTCACTATTCACCAAAAAAAAAATTAACCTCATTGAACCACATTTTACTTCTTAATGACAACCATGTATGTCGGATTTTTGAAAATCAATACACAGAAGTGGTAATATTTCATTTAAACGAAAAATCAGTTATTTATCTACCACTTAGTGGTTTCACTATTCATCAAAAGTTGAAGTTTTTCAGAACAATGCCAAAATTTCACCCTAAGCTATAATTGGTATTCCGAATTCAAAAATGATGTCTATTTTAAAAAATTTCAAACATATAAGTTGCATTAATTAATTTTATAATTAATTCCCGCTGTCACAACAAATAGCGTGTTTTTAATAAACAATTTATATCAAAAGATTGGCAATTGTTTATGTCCAATTTCAATGTTAAATTAATTATAATGACCACCATTGGATAAAATGGTAAAAATATATTCTAATTATACTTTAAAACCACTAAATAGTATAATTTATCACTATAAATTATTTTGATTAAAAAAATTGTTTTTAAGTATTTTTCACTATTCATAAAAAATTAGAAGTTCTCAGAAAAATACCAAAAATTCAACATAGGCTAATTTCAATATTAGGAATACAAAAATGAAGTCCGTTTTGAAATATAAAATTTCTATAAATTTAAAAAGTGGTTATTACTATTCATAACGACTACTTTGATTAGTCGCTGTGTTTTAGAACTCGAAGTTGCGTACAATGCAAGCTATTGCATTATTGAATGAGAAGCGTATCGTGGAAGCTCAGGGTGTTACAATTATGGAGTCATTTATTTATCACCATTATGGAGTTGATGAATTATTTTGTGTCAAATCATATTCAATTCCATTTTTCAAATGATCCACCCATGATATGAATGGATTTCTGGTTTCCCTTGATTAGTAAATGTAAAAAATATGATTTAATAAAAATTAATAATAAAGTCATAATAATAATGGGTAAAACTCATTAACCTCACTTGTGATGGTGGGAATCATCTAAATCAAATAAGGGTTATATCAAACATAGGGTAAAATCCAAATTTTAGACAAAATGAAGGACTCATATTTCTAACATGATGATCTATTCAAAAGATTATTAATTTCATTAAATAATTATTATAATAAAAATATAAAATAAAATAATCTCACATGAGATTTATCAAAACAATTAATGTACAAAAATGTTATGTCACAACAAGTGTAAACCCCACATTAATGACCAAACAATTCTGTCTTATTTTTCATAAGCAACACCATTAAAGGGTATTCAATTATTTTTTTTAAAAAATTATACTGATTGTTTAATATATTTATTATTTTTATTATAACATGATAGAGGGTCTATGAGACTACAAATATCACACCAACTTAGTGCTAACCCGGAAAAAATTACATATAATATTTCAATGTGTTAACCAGGGTTTTAAACTTATATAATTCAATTAAAATATTTAGTGTTCTTTGTTTATAAAAAATTCATTTTAACCTAAAAATTATGATTAATTATTATATATGAGTGTTAATATTATCATAAAAAATTATTGACAATAAAATTATCCCCTTTTATATACATCTCAGCCTTCATAAGTAGCTATAGAAGTATTTCTAGAAAAACAAAGGGCACTGACCTCAAACATCGGACTCATGATTTCATGTCTCATCCTATATCTCTTCTTTTTGTCACTGTATTTCAAAAGTGGTACATTCAACCATCCTAGGAAATTTTCAATGTAATCAGTAATATTCAATGAAAAATCCATATAATATGAATCAATCTCCATTTCAACCTCCTCACCATTAATTAAATTCATCGGATCAGGTATGTTACTCTAGATATGAGATACGTGAAACACATCATTCATACCTTGATGATGTGGGAAATGGTCCAAATGGTACACTAATGTCACAATATGTTCAATGAGAATGAAAGTCCAAAATAACAATGGTGTTATCTAATCATTCTTCCTCAAACGTCAATGTCATGACCATGTAGTTGTAATCATTAATCCTATATCAACTATAGTAGTCAATAAAGGTCTCATAATGTGCTCATAATATAATATCTATCTACTTTAATATGTTATCAATATCTTCTAAATCATATGCACTCTCTCAGAAGAATCCTAAACCACAATGTGTCACACAATATAATTCTCACCTACCTCTTTCTAATAGAGTGGAAATCTTTATATCCTCCCATAATGTGACATAAACAGTGACATCAAAATCGGTGATAGATTTCCATGGATGTACTTTAAGACAATAAAGAACATATGATAACCCTTTGTTTGACTAAGGACTATAATCAATGAACTGATCATATAATCCAATATGCATACCATATTCTCATACATTCCATTTGATGAGGTAACATGTTTTTCTAATCCACAACAAACTCCATGTTTCACAATTCCATCCCTTTTTAATGTGAGAGATAAATAGTTTTTATCTTCATGATAATATAATCAAGGGAACACCATGTAAGAATATTATATGAATGGAATAAAGAATTCATAACAATACTAATGAGTGAGAATATCATATTAGTAAAATGTGAGAAAATTTCGTCAATAGATCAATAGCCACAAAGACAACATCATGAATACAAAAGTTCTAGGGTAACTTAAAAATGTAAAAATTGTCATGCTAACATATCCATATGGGAAATAGAAGTCCATATATAAATACCCTATGGAATTGTTCCTCATCCATTACAATCATTCAATATATGTGTTGGACACAAACCCTTCGATGTCCTTCTTTATTCTTAACAACTAGAAATGTCAACTAATTTTTAGGTCCATATATTTCACACCAGGATATACCACCCATATTATAGAATGGAAATATATCATTAGTTACTCTCTGATGGAATTAAGGATTATTATTATCACATATATTATGGTCACATCGTTGTTTTGAATCAACCATATGGGTATCTAGTTAGCTTCATCTAGCTATTCCGGAAAAATTGAACCATTATGACTTGAATTATATGCAGTCATCACATCATCTAAAAGTGTGGATGTGATCCACAATGATTCACAATTCATAGATCCATGATCCGTATAATTATATACCATCTATTCAACCAATAATCTGATAAACCCCCACTGCTCATCTGAAGACAAATCATTAGGATTCTAAATAGTCTATGTCTTATAGATAATATAATGCACAATGATATAACCTTTTTCTAGGGTATAAACCATCACAAGGTCAAAAATAATCATATAATCAACCTAATGCCTCTATATTATATTAACTTCCCACTAATTATGGATATAATGGAGGCTCTTATGTTTTGTTTTTCACACCTCGACCAGTGTGTATAAATTTATTTAACTATTTTTCTACCATTAAATATTTTTTATGGTGTCTAGGGTGAGTCCCGAATGAATTTTTTGTGTTTATGATAATAAGTGTGTGTCTTGGGTTCGATTTCATTGGACGCACGGGCAGAGCGCGACGCCGCGCGGCTTCACCCAGGAAACTGCATGGCCTTTTCATCTTTGAAGAATCAAAATGGATAAATAAATGTTAATTTATTGCATCATTTAAAATTTTCATGGTTATTAAGAATTTTAAGAATTTTGTTTTAAATGAAAACTAAAATTGTTAAATTTTATTATTATTAAAATGATATGAATACATTTATTATTTTTATTTTATCAAAGTTATTATTATTTAAATTTTTTTTTATTATTGTCGGTTTAGTGATATTATTATTAATCTATTATATTATCAATTTTTATTATAATTATTGTTATTAAATGTTGCGAATACGATTGTTGAAGTTTTGATTATTATTATTTTTATTATTAATCTTATAAATGAAATGAATTTTAGAACTAATTTTAACATTATGATTAAGATTATTTTTTTTATTTTTATTATTTCATTTACATTTTAATTTGTTTTTATATATTTTTTTTAATTTTTTTTGGGTTTCGGGTGTCCCTATAATGTGCTAACTCCCCACCCCCATTATCCCCTGGTGTGCAGCGCAAGAAGGCAAGCCCCCCGCTTCTCCCTATCACCTCGGCATCCTTGCCGCACTCCTCCAACAGCGTGCCCTCCTCTCCCAACCGACTATCCGTGCAATGGATCTCCCTTGGCTCCCTTCTCCAACCCAGGTCCCTCCCCTTGTTGCGCTTGAGCAACCAGTCTGTCACCCCTCTTTCCCTCCAGCTGCTGCTGCACCTTGACAGCATCGCACCTCCACCCCTATGCTTAGCGGAGATAGAAAACACCCAAAAACAACCTTAGGCAATGACCTCCACCAGCCTCACCCAACCATCTCCGACCCCGACTCCCCTACTACCTAAGGCACACCCCCTCATCGTGGCGGTACACACCAACAGCACAACCTGCCCTTGATCATGCAGTCCTTCCCCAACCAATTCAACTACCGGTGACTCCATTTCTGACCAGTCGCAACCCCCTTGACGTGCCACAACCTCCCAGTGTGCTACCTCATTCCCCCCACTCAACGGGTTGCAAGTGCGCAACCCCACTGCCCAGTCGCTACCCCCCAGCCGCGTCCCCATCATGTGCTGAGCAGCCAACCCCTTCTTCCAGCATCCACAACTTCCATCTGATGCTTAAACCTTAGTATACCCATTTGATCCATGCTCCATATGATATTTCAATTTGATATATATGTATATATATAAATATATATTACCATGGTTTGATTAGTGGTTTTGTTAATAAAGTATTGTTTTGGGTAGGATCAAAATTTTTAGAACCTGCGCGAAGCAATTCTGTGTGAGCATTGTTGTCACTCCCAGATTCTGAGCGAGCGTTGTCATCGTGGCTTGATTCTGAGTTTGTGCTATCATTGTACTTTGATCTCGAGGTAGTTTTTCAAGGATCTTTCCTTTATGATTTATGTTCTTCTGTTTTCTACAATTAACATCCTATATTTTTTCTAATTATTGATGTGCAATTTGTTTCTAATTTATTTGGTGTGTAAATTTATAGATTAACTATTGTTTTGGTCTAAATATTGTTGTTTTGTTATGTTTGTGCAAGCCATTTTTTTATTAATTTTTTTATTAATTTCTCACACGGGTTATCAATTTTACAAAGTTCATGGCATGACATTCGAGTTTGCACCTGGTTGATTCATATATGGAAACATTCTTAGTAAATGATGTATGTGTCGCTGATAAATTTTTCGGTTGGCTCTTACAGTTTATTTGAAAAATTAGAATCTTTTGGTTTGGTTTTATAAAAATATTGTCAGCCTGTGAAGTGGTATTTTGGGGCTCCTTATATAGTTTCAAACTGGTTTTGGTCTTTTAAAGAAATTGGATTTCTTTTGTGGTTGTGGAAGAAAAAGTGGTGGTTTTCCCCCTTTTGGAGAAAGAATGTGGTTTTTTTCATGTGGTGATTTGTGAAACATGTTTAATGCTCATTTAGAACTTTATGGAAAGTGATCGAATTTTTTGGATTAAAACCCTCCTAGGATAAATATCATTCCATGGTTGTAACTGATTGATTGGGAGGCCCACGATTAGAATCTCCCAGGTTCACGAAAGGTTTAATTGTAAGAGGCTACCCTATAGAGTGGCACGAGGTGATTCCTATTGTACGTTATTATATATCCTTTGATGGATTCTCTACTGACATCTGTTTTCCCACCCCATTTTCTAATATTTGAGACATGGGAACCTGGAATATTGAGAGAATACTCTGAGAATGATTGTCACACTAGTAGGTTATGGTATTGTCTAGTGGACCATTGTAGTCGGATGTGTTTGGGTTCATTGTTATGGGATTTTCCCTCGGCCTACCCGAGAAAGGATGGCTGAGCGTTTGAGAATTTTTATTTCATCATGTGTGACATGGCAATGGGGATGAGGTATCAAGTACTGGTGTCTTTTGGATTATTTAAGATCTATTGGGTTCACCTTTGTTTACTCGTTCTTAGTGCTTGCATTGTTAATTGTGTTACCTATACTTATATTTTCTTTTCATTTCCCTTGTTGTGTAACTACTTTAGTGCTTTCATTTGTAGTGCATTACTGGAAAGTGATGTGTGGTTTTGTTTTTTGGATTATGGAAACTGTTTTCAAATAAAGGTGTTGTATTGTTTTTGTGAAAATTGAAAATCTAAACATCACTTCCCCCTTTTGAAAATTCTAATGCCCCACTAAAAGACTTACTTGTGTTATTTAGAAATAAATTATGTTGATGAATTTTACTTTGCTTTTGAGAAACATATAGAGAATCTTACTTTTATACACTGTAGTTCAAACAGGAAAATTGATGTTTCTTTTATTATAAAATAAGTCCATTTAGAATAAATGTCGAGATAGGCTACTGATTCTTAATACTCACACCAATAGTTCTTTTATGTTTTTAGTGATTCTTCAGGCTCGATCTAGGATTCCATCACCTGGGGTGATGCTTGATTGTTGGTTCGGGGAGTGACCCATGGGGTGACAATGAGTTAGTTCAGAAATCAAGTTTAGTTAGTTTTATTTTATTTTATTATTGTTTAGTAATTTTATTGGGTTTAATTATTCTATGCTTCCCTTTATTATTTATACTTCTTTATTTATTTACTTTTGGAGAAATCATTCCCATTCGTTCTCTATTGATGACCTGGCACTTGTCGCCAGCTCAGGAGGATCGGGAAGGCCTCTTGGGCTGTGCCGCTGATCGGATCAGGTGACTGGTTCAGGGTCGGCCCGGGTTGCTTCATGAAAAAATGGAATTAGAGGAGGTTGGATCATAGTGGACCTCGCTTTTTAGTGTACCCTTTATTGTTTAGGATGTCGAGGTAGATTGATTTGGATTGTCGGGACTCGACGGGTAGGTGGGAGAAGAGCGTCGCGAACTCTTGCGCGTGCTGATCCTCGGGTTTCCATGGAAAGTCTAGTTTAACTAGTTTCTTTGGGTTTTTATGAAATATTTTTCAATTGGGACACGGTAAGGGGAGTTGGGCTAATAGTGATCGTGTTCCCACACGACCAGGAAAGCTATGTAGAGCTAGTGGAATGTTCTCAAAAGGCTCTTTGTGTCGATGATGTGTTTCTCATATGGCCTCAAACCATATGGTCAATTCACCCACTGAAACTAGTTCCCTGTTTGAGTTGTTTTGGGTTTCCTATGATTTAGGAAAGTGGTTTGAATTAGAAATGTTGGATTTAAAAAATTCTTGTTAAAATGATATGTTTAATTTGTATTTTATTTTAAAGGAAACAAGATTAATGATTTGTTTTTGGAAAATAATGTTGTTTGTTTTGGCCTTGGTGTTCTTATGGGTGCTCAAATGCCTAATTGAATGATGTAATATGAACTAATCTATGGTATGGTGGATGGATGCCCGAGGTGGCACGGAAACATGCATGTGAGTGAGAATCTAAAGAATACCAATGGCAAGGGATTAACCCACCAAACTATTTTAAATTAAATAAGTTTTCAAAGGAAAAGGTTTTAATGTTATGATTTCTTTTTTTCTTGTGTTTAGATATTGTCACCTATGTGGTGTTTGATTTTGAGGATTTTTATTAATTGATTTTCTCTTGATTGGGTTTTTGACTTTTCTTGTCTTGTAGTTATCCCATTGAAACATCGATGGTTGATCGTAGTGTAGTTGATCAACTAAATGATTTTATGATTTAGTTTCAGAAGCTAGATCCACCTCTATTTTATATTCAGGTAGACACTTCTATTATGGAGGAGTAGATGAAGAGGATTTAAAGGTACTTTTACCTCATTGAGTTGCCTAAGTCTTTTATGGTAAAGTTTGAAACCTTCATGCTTGATTGTTCACTGTGAATGTGGTGGTAGTCAGTGTCTCAGAACAAGCCTTATTAAGATCATACTTGGGTGTTTTTCAAGGCTTGGTTCATTTTTCAGTATTTCTCTAAGGATTAAAGGGTGAGAAAGGGGATGGAGTTGTGTTATTTGCAACAGGGAGACAGATCAGTGTTGGAATAATTCCAACACTTTGTGGAGCTTTTCCCTTTGGATTTAGGGTAATCGACATATGACTCCATGAAGACTCGATGTTTTGAAGCAGGCCTCCACCCCGATTTACAGTTAAAGGTGTCCGAGTCAAACAAAACATCTTTTGTCGATGTGGTGGGACAAGAATTTCATGTTGAAGCCATGATAATGGGAGTTCTAGAAGGACTCCTCCCTCCTTCAATCCCCATGAGAATAGTTTAAGATCATGTAAAGGAGATGAGGAATCAATTGGAAGTGGATAAATAATGTCATGGAATCAAAAGGCCTAGGGATATTTCATCAACCTCTTAGGAGAATGATTTCTTGTTTTGTAATTAGTGTAAAAAGTCAGGTAACAAGAGGTCGTCCTGCCCAAGTACTCATAAGCCCTGTCATGCTTGCAGACGTTTGGGTCACTTACAATGATTCTGCCACGACTTTTCTAGATAGCGTCGCAGAGGGAGTTCTTATAAATTATGTGTTGTGGGATTTTTTATTAAAGATTCACCTTTATGTTTCCTTCCAGTGTATGGAATTTCATATCATTGGAGTGTAGTGATGGTTTTATGGGTTTTATAATGTATGGGAATGTCGTGGGTCTTTTGAGGAACTTTGGTTTTCAATGCCAGTGTAGATTCTATTTTAAAATCATATATCTTCATTTGTAAAATGAAAAGATATATGTTTCTTAATGGGATTATCATAACCTGACTGCGATTTAGGAGATGCTTGTTCCATTAGAGCTCTATCCAAAAGGCCTCAGAGTGAAGTCGAAGCCTATTCATGAACCCTGAAAAATTTTAAGGAGTTTGGTTATGGTTCTGCCTCTATCGCTGTGGTGAGGCAGTATTAGCATTCCTGTTGTGGTTTCTCCACTGCATTAGATTTCCTCTTATCGCCAAAGTACGATGGACTTATCCCACATGCAATATCAGTAATTGTTGTTTTTTGGATGCGAGTTTCTATTTATTGGCATTGTGCGGACCACTCATTAGGATCAGTTGTGGCTTTGGATTGTGTCCATCTCAAAGTGGTTAGTCGTGAGAAATTGTTTGTCATAGTTTCATTAATCCAGTCCTTGGGCCACCCCTCCCCACACATGGTGTAACAACCCGAAATTTTAAATAAATCTTGTTTCCTAATTTTATGTGCTATTTTATTTTTATACTCAACAAAAATGTTTCATTTGATAACATGAGTATAATTAAAATGATACTGTTGGTTTTTGACTGTTATATGACCATTGGTCAATATGACCACTAGAAACTAAACGTTTTGATTATTGTCTCTAAATACAAGTAATCTTGGTTAATTAATATAGAAATAAGATTTGATGGCCTCACCTAGTAGTCTTGGACCAATCGAAGCCCATCTAACAGAACTTGGGAAGGACGTAGCACCACTGGGCTTTTCTCTGGACCAAACCCAAGCTGAACTTCATCGTATAAAGATAGAACGAGATCGCCTTCGCGAGAAGTTCAAACTGATAGAAATTACTACTCGTGCGATGTTGGCCGAGCCTCCCTCGGATTCTCTCACCTTAGCACACCTTACACTTAGGTCCTATGCTGGTGTGATAAGGGGCTATGTAAGGAGACCTTAACTGCCTTGTGTAATCCTTTGTTTTAAATAAAAATTTGGATTTCTTCTTATGATGAAGATTATGAATTTTCAAATGACCGGATAAATATAGTATGCATATTTTTGACGAATTTTAGAAAAAGGATATTTTAAAAATGGTTGTGTAAACCTTAAATAATTAAAAACGTGTAATGATTTTCGAAAAATGGTCTTCTACAATTATGTTCAGTACGAAATTTAGAGTCTAATAAGATCAACGTAATTTTTGATGAATAGTAAATTATGAATAGTGATTTTATGATTAGGATTAGTAATGTGTCCAAATGGATTATTAATCTCACTTAAAGAAAGTATTAATATAATCTAGGCACCTTGATTAAGTAACGTGATTCAATAAAATGGTTAAATAACGGTTTCATAAATTATTATTCAAGTATTAGTTTTTTCAGGTGAATAGTGTTTTTTAATTAAAAATTTAATTAAAAATATTTAGATAATTATTTTTATAAAATGGATTTCATTTTTGAACTCAGAACACCGATATTATGCTATGGTAATTTTGGGGTTTTTTTCTGAAAAAATGAATTTTCGGTGAATAGTGTTTTTATTTAAAAATTAAATTAAAATTATTTTGAAAATTATTTTTATAAAATGGAGTTCATATTTTTAATCAGATCGTTGGTATTTGGTTAAGGTGAAATTTTGGGATTATATTCAGAAAGTTGAATTTTCGATGAATAGTGAAAATACAGTTTTTAAGTTACGGGTGTTTAATGACATCATTAAATGATGTATTAAGTTTGTAATCAATATGTTCGAATTATGAATAGTGAGATAAGGTATGAGGTGTCCCAAGTGGCCAATACCATGGGCAAATACCATGGGCAAACCCATGGTTTTGCCAAAACCACTAATGAGGTGTCCCTTTGCCATTAATGCCTTGTCCCCTCACTTTCCCTATAAATACCAAGCCATCCTCTCATCCATTCGACTCCCCACTCTCCCCCAACGAAGTTCTGGTCTCATTACCTCCCAAGGAGTCCTCCCATGGTGCTCCCAAGCCCTCAAGGTCCCAACCTTTGAGTTTTAAGAGTTATGTTTTAAGGTAAGGGATCCGACCTCTCTCTTTCTTTTCAAGAAATCTCTTTTATGCCATTTCTTTTATGATCCATGTTCTTATGTTAAAGGATGTTATTTTATACTCCTCTTACTTCCCTTTTCATGTTCATATAATGATATATCCCCTCTTACTCTCATTATTTCGTTTTATGAAGTTTTAAGTGGCGCCGTTAGGCTGCCGAAATTTTTGTAACAGATTCTTTCTCCCTTCTCATTTTTTTCAAGATCTATTTTCCATGTAATGTTTTGCAAGTTCCTTTTTATTATGTTGGGGTATGATCTCTAAATTTATCATACTGATCTTTTATGATCATATGATGAGAGAACCCATTTGATCTCTTCAATTCAGTATTTTGACGTTTTAAGTGGCACCGTTAGGCTGCCGAATTTTTTTAGTGGTTCTTCACCCTTCTCGTTTTGAAGTTCTACTTTCATGTCAATTCTTTCAATTTCCTTTTTGTTATGTTGGGGTATGATCTCTATATCTATCATACTGTAATCTTATGTTCATATGATTAGAGACCCCATTTGATCTCTTCAATTCAGTATTTTGAAGTTTTAAGTGGCACCATTAGGCTGCCAAATTTTTAAGTTGTTCCTCACCCTTCTCGTTTTGAAGTTCTACTTTCATGTCAATTCTTTCAAGTTACTTTTTGTTATGTTGAGGTATGATCTCTATATATATCATACTGGACTCTTATTTTCATATGATGAGAGACCCCATTTGATCTCTTCAATTCAGTATTTTGAAGTTTTAAGTGGCGCCGTTAGGCTGCCGAATTTTTTTAGTGGTTCTTCACCCTTCTCGTTTTGAAGTTCTACTTTCATGTCAATTCTTTCAAGTTACTTTTTGTTATGTTGGGGCATGATCTCTATATATATCATACTGGAATCTTATTTTCATATGATGAGAGACCCCATTGGATCTCTTCAATTCAGTATTTTGATGTTTTAAGTGGCACCGTTAGGCTGCCAAATTTTTAAGTGGTTCTTCACCCTTCTCGTTTTGAAGTTCTACTTTCATGTCAATTCTTTCAAGTTACTTTTTGTTATGTTGGGGTATGATCTCTATATCTATCATAATGTAATATTATGTTCATATGATGAGAGACCCCATTTGATCTCTTTAATTCAGTATTTTGATGTTTTAAGTGGCGCTGTTAGGCTGCCGAATTTTTTAGGGGATTCTTTCACCCTTCTCATTCTTTTCATAGTTCTACTTTCATGTAAAGTTTTTCAAGTTCCTTTCTAATTATTTTGGGGAATTATCTCTATATCTATCATACTGAACTCTTATGTTCACATGATGAGAGACCCTACTTGATCTTTTCAATCATTTTTGTTGAAGTTTAAGTAACGTCGTTAGGCTGCCGAACTTTCATAAGATAAATCTAATTTTTTCTTCCTTCCATGTTTTTCATTTCAAATGGTATGTCCTTGAAATTTCATTACCATGATCATGTATCCTTCTTATTCTGTCCATATACTGTTTTATGGGTCATTTATGAATGTATGACCCATTTCCCTCTCTTTTTAATGTCTTCTAAAACCTCGTAACATAGCCGTTATGCTGCAGAATTTCCATCCCAAAATGTCTCTCTCTCTTTCTAAAGTTTTTTTATATTATTAAGTGAATACTCAAAGCTCGTTCTTCTAAATGTGTATTCACATATATACCAAAATGTTCTATTATAAATTCTGGGATTTACATACATGAGACCCACCTTCCTTTTCTGTGGGTTTTAAAGTGACTTAAAGATCATGTCTTTAAAGCAGTTTTTAAAACGTTGTGATTATGAAATGAAACCCATTTATTTTATGCTATATGGGTTATTTATGAAATGTTTGATGATGATATATGTGGCTCACATGATAATAAAGGCAAATTTAATGGTGCGCCGTGATAGCGCTCCAATGCATTGGGTAATGATGTAACCACTAGAGATTACAATTTTCACGATACCTTGGTGAATAACCTTGGTAATTTTCAAATGACACCTTGGGGATGGACCTTGGTGATATGTTCATGATTGTGTATGTTAAATGATGTAGCCACATTTTCAAGTTATGAAAAATGTTATTTTTATTATGATATGCCTCCTTATTTCATTCTCATGCCTTAAAGTTCTTTTTCATGACCTTATCGAAGTATCTCAAGTTCACATGTAAAATGTTTCTCTTGTTTTCCTTACTGGGCTTTTTGCTCACCCTTTCTTTTGATGTATTCTCCCAGGTTATGTGATGTAGAAATGAACCAAGGATGAACATGAGGAGAAGCCTTTCAAGTGTTTTAGAAGAATGTTTTATTTTTTCATGTTTAAAGTTTCTGGTTTCTAAGACACTAAACCTAAAAGATCCTCGGTTTTGTAAAATGTAATGAAAGTTTAAGTGATTAAGAGGAGGGATGCTATAGTTGGTATCAAAGGATGGTTTAGTTATTTTTGGAAGTTAGGATATGAAAAATCTAGGAAGAACCCTATAGAAAAGTTTAAATATAGGAAATCTTCCTGGTATTTTGGTGAGTATTGAGTAAGGGGTTTCCAAGAAAATACATCCATGTCTGGATACGAGCAGGTAGAGGTGGCTCTGGCACAGATGTACATAGGGGTAAAACCTGAAAACACCGCTTTGAGCTAGAATCGAACGGGAACTGGTACACGACAACGAGCCTTGCTGCACTCTTGGTTACGACACTCTCGGGGGATATGCTTTGGTAAATTCATAAGCATAGTATGAACCATTATTAAAGGAACAAGGATAAAACAAAATAAAGATTCACATAAGAATATATGATTATGGATAACCTAGATTAGAACCTAGGGGATCACAATTTAGGATATACTTTTATTCTACATATTTATCCTTTTATGCTTAAAGTTTCCTTTTCATGATTATTAGCTAAGTAAATAAGCCCCTAATTATAGTTTCTTTTCTTAGTTAATGGCGGGAAATGGAAGAACATGTCCCAAAAACCAATGTGATAGGAAATGCGATGATTGTCGTATTAATATGACAGTGAAGATTAGGGGATTAAAAGATGATTATTATTTTGGAATACGTTCACTATTTTAGGGACCCTATATGATCGAGGTAAATAGATTACTACGGTATTTTCATTGAGGAGTAAGGTTGACTTATATTTTGAATAATCGATGAATTTATGGTGGACTTATAGTGATTTAGGTTACTTATGGGAATGATTAACCTATATTGGGTAAAATATGTTTAGTTTAGATAATTTTGTTATAAGATGTTAGGAGTGGTTGATGTTGTTTGGAGATGAACAATGAAGTTTATTTTGGAAGACTATGTTATCAAATCCTTCTTGTATTTGGGTTTCAATATTAGTTTGGTTTTTTTTGAGGAATTTTAAGGACCGTTATTTATGGGATGGTCTATGATGAGCTTTGGGTATTACCATGTAACATTGAAGATTTAAAATTAGTTTCCATTCCTATGGGATTCTTCCTTTTTGAAGAGTTGTTTAACCTTACCCTTTCTGTTTTTGGGATGATGTTTAAAGATAGAAGAAATAGATAGTTAATCTTTTGTGGATTATGTGATTCTCTAGAAGATGATTCTTGTGTTTTGATGAGACCAAGTAGTTTTTAATGCTCATCTTTTGGGAGAAAAGATTAGTTTTGGTAGAAACTTATTAAAGGGTGAAACTCTACATGAAGGTAGATATATTTCCTTATGTTTTTTTGTATGTTGTAAATGAATTCCTCAAAATTATGAAAAGGAACGTAAAACAAAAAAGTTGTTGGTTTACGTTTCCTACTAGGTAATAAAAGATCGTTTACACACATCATAAGTTTGGGATTTTCTTATGGTTAACTTTCTCCTAATCATGTTCTCTATCAATCTCCCTCAGAACTTGACCCTTTGTTTTCTCCTCCATGTCCATGTTTTCCTACATGGAATCCTAGTGTGGGCTAACTCGGGTGACCTTCGTACTTCCCTTTCTTTCTTTTAAAGTAATAGTTTTACTGACTCCTTTTCCGATGTGGGACTTTCAATGAAATTTCAAAACCTAATTTTAGAAAAATTGCGAGGACGCAATTTCATAAGGGGGGAGGATTGTAACAACCCGAAATTTTGAATAAATCTTGTTTCCTAATTTTATGTGCTATTTTATTTTTATACTCTACAAAAATGTTTCAATTGATAACATGAGTATAATTAAAATGATACTGTTGGTTTTTGACTGTTATATGACCATTGGTCAATATGACCATTGGTCAATATGACCACTGGAAACTAAACGTTTTGATTATT
Source organism: Viscum album (assembly GCA_963277665.1). NCBI lineage: Eukaryota > Viridiplantae > Streptophyta > Magnoliopsida > Santalales > Viscaceae > Viscum > Viscum album. Next base: position 446,702,196 of record OY728147.1, read on the forward strand.
GTCTCTAAATACAAGTAATCATGGTTAATTAATATAGAAAGAAGATTCGATGGCCTCACCCAGTAGTCTTGGAGAAATCGAAGCCCATCTAACAGAACATGGGAAGGAGGTAGCACCACTGGGCTTTGCTCTGGACCAAACCCAAGTTGAACTTCATCTTATAAAGCTAGAACGGGATCGCCTTCGCGAGAAGTTCAAACTGATAGAAAGTACTACTCGTGCGATGTTGGCCGAGCCTCCCTCGAATTCTCTCACCTTAGCACACCTTACACTTAGGTCCTATGCTGGTGTGATAAGGGGCTATGTAAGGAGACCGTAACTGCCTTGTGTAATCTTTTGTTTTAAATAAAAATTGGGATTTCTTCTTATGATGAAGATTATGAATTTTCAAATGACCGGATAAATATAGTATGCGTATTTTTGACGAATTTTAGAAAAAGGATATTTTAAAAATGGTTGTGTAAACCTTAAATAATTAAAAATGTGTAATGATTTTCGAAAAATGGTCTTCTACAATTATGTTCAGTATGAAATTTAGAGTCTAATAAGATCAACTTAATTTTTTATGAATAGTAAAATTAAGAATAGTGATTTTATGATTAGGATTAGTAATGTGTCCAAATGGATTAGTAATCTTACTTAAAGAAAGTATTAATATAATCTAGGCACCTTGATTAAGTAATGTGATTCAATAAAATGGTTAAATAACGGTTTCATAAATTATTATTCAAGTATTAGTTTTTTCGGGTGAATAGTGTTTTTTAATTAAAAATTTAATTAAAAATATTGAGATAATTATTTTTATAAAATGGATTTCATTTTTGAACTCAGAGCACCGATATTATACTATGGTAATTTTTGGGGTTTTTTTTCTGAAAAAATGAATTTTTGGTGAATAGTGTTTTTATTTAAAAATTAAATTAAAAATATTTAGAAAATTATTTTTATAAAATGGAGTTCATATTTGTAATCAGAGCGTTGATATTTGGTTAAGGTGAAATTTTGGGATTATTCTGAGAAAGTTGAATTTTCGATGAATAGTGAAAATACAGTTTTTAAGTTACGGGTGTTTAATGACATCATTAAATGATGTATTAAGTTTGTAATCAATATGATAGAATTATGAATAGTGAGATAAGGTATGAGGTGTCCCAAGTGGCCAATACCATGGGCAAATACCATGGGCAAGCCCATGGTTTTGCCAAAACCACTAATGAGGTGTCCCTTTGCCATTAATGCCTTGTCCCCTCACTTTCCCTATAAATACCAAGCCATCCTCTCATCCATTCGACTCCCCACTCACCCCCAACGAAGTTCTGGTGTCACTACCTCCCAAGGAGTCCTCCCATGGTGCCCCCAAGCCCTCAAGGTCCCAACCATTGTGTTTTAAGAGTTATGTTTTAAGGTAAGGGATCCGACCTCTCTCTTTCTTTTCAAGAAATCTCTTTTATGCCATTTCTTTTATGCTCCATGTTATTATGTTAAAGGATGTTATTTTATACTCCTCTTACTGAAATTTTCATGTTTATATAATTAGAGATCCCATCTTACTATCATTATTTCGTTTTATGAAGTTTTAAGTGGAGCCGTTAGGCTGCCGAAATTTTTGTAACGGATTCTTTCTCCCTTCTCATTTTTTTCAAGATCTATTTTTCATGTAAAGTTTTGTAAGTTACTTTTTATTATGTTGGGGTATGATCTCTAAATTTATCATACTGATCTTTTATTATCATATGATGAGTGACCCCATTTGATCTCTTCAATTCAGTATTTTGATGTTTTAAGTGGCACTGTTAGGCTGCCGAATTGTTTTAGTGGTTCTTCACCCTTCTCATTTTGAATTTCTACTTTCATGTCAATTCTTTCAAGTTACTTTTTTTATGTTGGGGTATGATCTATATATCTATCATAATGGACTCTTATGTTCATATGATGAGAGACCCCATTTCATCTCTTCAATTCAGTATTTTAAAGTTTTAAGTGGCACCGTTAGGCTGCCAAATTTTTAAGTGGTTCTTCACCCTTCTCGTTTTGAAGTTCTACTTTCATGTCAATTATTTAAAGTTCCTTTTTGTTATGTTTGGGTATGATCTCTATATCTATAATAATGTACTCTTATGTTCATATGATGAGAGACTCCATTTGATCTCTTCAATTAAGTATTTTGAAGTTTTAAGTGGCGTCGTTAGGCTGTCGAATTTTTTTAGTGGTTCTTCACCCTTCCCGTTTTGAAGTTCTACTTTCATGTCAATTCTTTCAAGTTCCTTTTTGTTATGTTGGGGTATGATATCTATATATATCATACTGAACTCTTATGTTCATATGATGAGAGACCCCATTTGATCTCTTCAATTCAGTATTTTGAAGTTTTAAGTGGCACCGTTAGGCTGCAAAATTTTTAAGTGGTTCTTCACCCTTCTCGTTTTGAAGTTCTACTTTCATGTCAATTCTTTCTAGTTCCTTTTTGTTATGTTGGGGTATGATCTCTATATATATCATACTGGTATCTTATGTTCATATGATGAGATACCCCATTTTATCTCTTCAATTCAGTATTTTGAAGTTTCAAGTGGCGCCGTTAGGCTGCCGAATATTTTAGGGGATTCTTTCACCCTTCTCATTATTTTCATAGTTCTACTTTCATGTCAAGTCTTTCAAGTTCCTTTTTAATTATGTTGGGGAATTATCTCTATATATATCATACTTAACTCTTATGTTCACATGATGAGAGACGCTACTTGATCTTTTCAATCATTTTTTTTGAAGTTTAAGTAACGCTGTTAGGCTGCCGAACTTTCATAAGAGAAATCTAATTTTTGTCTTCCTTCCATGTTTTTCATTTCAAATGGTATGTCCTTGAAATTTCATTTCCATGATCATGTATACTTCTTATTCTGTCCATATACTGTTTTATGGGTCATTTATGAATGTATGACCCATTTTCCCTCTCTTTTTAATGTCTTCTAAAACCTCGTAACATAGCCGTTATGCTGCAGAATTTCCATCTCAAAATGTCTCTCTCTTTTTATAAAGTTCTTTTATATTATTAATTTAATACTCAAAGATATTTCTTCTAAATGGGTATTCACATATATACCAACATTTTCTATTTTAAATTCTGGGATTTACATACATGAGACCCACCTTCCTTTTCTGTGGGTTTTAAAGTGACGTACAGATCATGTCTTTAAAGCAGTTTTTAAAACGTTGTGATTATGAAATGAAACCCATTTATTTTATGCTATATGGGTTATTTATGAAATTTTAGATGATTATATATGTGTCTCACATGATAATAAAGGCAAATTTAAGGGTGCGCCCTGATAGAGCTCCAATGCATTGGGTAATGATGTAACCACTAGAGATTACAATTTTCACAATACCTTGGTGAATTACCTTGGTAATTTTCAAATGACACCTTGGGGATGGACCTTAGTGATATGTTCATGATTGTCTATGTTAAATGATGTAGCCACATTTTCAAGTTATGAAAAATGTTATTTTTATTATGATATGCCTCCTTATTTTATTCTCATGCCTTGAAGTTGTTTTTCATGACCTTATTGAAGTATCTCAAGTTTACATGTAAAATGTTTCTCTTGTTTCCTTACTGGGATTTTTGCTCACCCTTTCTTTTGATGTATGCTCCCAGGTTATGTGATGCAGTAATGAACCTAGGATGAACATGAGGAGAAGCCTTTCAAGTGTTTTAGAAGAATGTTTTATGTTTTCATGTTTAAAGTTCCTGGTTTCCAAGACACTAAACCTTAATGATCCTCGGTTTTGTAAAATGTAATGAATGTTTATGTGATAAAGAGGCGGGATGCTATACATGGGGTTAGGGTTTTTGGATTGTGCAGAGTTTTCATTTAAGATCATATCCCAATCGGATGGGTGTTAGTGGTTGTAATGTTTTAGTTGTGATTATTTTCTCTTGTGTAAGGCCTTGTGCAGGACTATGTTGAATTTCATTTGACCTTGAATAGGATGGTTCTCTATGGTGGGGAGACCCACCGTATCTTTGTTATCTATCTTAAGTCATTACTTGAGGCAAGTTGAATTCATATTATGGAGAGTGTGGTCAAGACTCCCCTCAACTGGTGATATGTTTCGGACAATGAGGCCGAGTCTCACAGGTGGTCACTAGAATGTCCTTGATATAAGAAGTTGGATCATGGTTGTGTGGAATCCTAAGGCGTTGATCGAATGGTTGAATAGTGTTGTGGATTTCTAGGGGAGGAAAGCGTTATGGTGGGGATAATTTTCACACCCTGACACATATGTATAAATTTATTTAATTATTTTTCTGTCTTTAAATATTTTTTTGGGGTCCGAGGTGAGTCTCAGATGAAATTCAATGTTTTCGATAAAAAAGGCATGTACTGGGTTTGATGTCATTGTACGCACGGGCAGAGTGCGATGCAGCACATCTTCTCCCAAGAAACTGAATGGCCTTTTCATCATTTAAGAATAAAAATGGTCAAATAAATATTAATTTATTGCATCATTTAAAATTTTCATCGTTATTAAATATTTTAATATATTTATTTTAAATGAAAACTAAAATTTGTAAATATTATTATTATTAAAATGATATTAGTAAATTTATTTATTTTTATTTTATCAAGGATATTATTATTTAAAATTTAGTTATTATTATTGGAGGATAAAATATTTTATTATTAAGCTATTATATTTTCAATTATTATTATAATTATCATTATTAAATGTTGTGAATATGATTGTTAATGTTATGATTATTATTTTTGTTATTATAAATCTTATAAAGTAAATGAATTTTAGAATTGATTTTAACACGATTATGATGATGATGATTATTATTATTATTATTATTATTTTAGATTTTAAATATTTTTTTAGATTAGATTTAATTTTTTTGGGTTTTGTGTGTCCCTCTCATGCGCTACCTCCTCCCCCCTCGTTTTCCCATGGTGTTTAGTGCAAGCCAAAGAGAACCCCGCTTCTCCCCAACACCTCATCGCCCTGACCGCACTCGTCTAGAGGTGCGCCTTCATCACCCAACAGAATGTTTGACAACCCTGATTTTATTACAAACTTATACACGATTTATTACATAAACTGTTCACATGATACAACATGGAAGATCTAGAGGTCTAGTGTCTTTGGGGCATAGGATCATTACATAAAAACTGAAAACCTGAAATACAACATCTTTATTGAAAACTTCCTTTACATGACCACTACATTTCCTCGTACTTAGCATTGAATGGGATAACCTGAGGACATGCATAAGAAAAGGGATGAGATATAAAGCCCAGTAAGGGAATAAACATGGAATACATGAGGAATAAAATACATGTCAGAAAATAGGCATATCAATAGAGAATAAGAGAGACATGAACATACATGCATGATAAAACATGATAATCATAACATGGAAATGTGGCAACAACACTTAACATGGAATTAGCATGAGCAAAGGCTCATTGCTCATGGATCATGAGTAAATACTCATTACACATGAAGCACGAGTAAACCCTTGTTGCATTAGAATTAGCATGAGTCAACACTCATTGCACATGACGTATCAAGATACTATACTTTACCCAATGCATTGGAGAGATATAAGGGTGCACCCTTCTTAAACATTTCATTTCATGCATAAGTGTTCCACATGGATCATATAACATGGATTCATAAAACACAATAATTTATTCCACCACAAAGAATGTGGAATGAATCTTTATAATAAATAAGTAAATGTGAATGTAGGTGAATACCATTGATGGAGAAATGGGCATGGTATTCACTACACAGTGGCATTGGCTTAGAAAGTCGGTGCAATTTCGGCAGCATAACGGTGTGATATAAGAATTCATAAAAAATGGTTTATGAGAGAGAAAGGGGTGTCTCATCATATCTAAATGAATTGGACAGTAAGGAGGTCATATAGATACATGTACCAATAATTGTAATGGAATTTAGATTCATGATACAAAAGTATTGATTGAATGTAAATGAGGAGAGAGAAGTTCCTTTCGGAATTTTCAGTATAGTAACAGGTGTACATGTGTGGCATTTAAAGAAAGAGAAAGGGGTATCCCATCATTCAAACAATAAGAGGGAAGTATGGGGAGGTTCAAACCATACATAGAATTTATAATTGAAATTAAAAGGGTATAACAATATTAAGAAAACTGGACTAAAAATATGAAAGGAAGAAAAACCCTTACATGGAAGTGTGCTTCCAAAGGCTTGAGAGAGGATTGAGAGGGGCTTCTTGGGAGCTTGGGGAACCTTATGAGGATTATATAGAGAGTAGGGAAGGGGTTAGACAAACTACAAAGGCTTTGAGTGAGGATTAAGGGGGGTCTTGGGTGGGTTTATATAGGAAAGGTGAGTGAATTCTTTATTATTTAGGTTTGGGACCCCTTTCGTTAAACTAATCCAAACCAAAAATCAGTTCATGGTTTTTGAAAAATGGATGAGGAAAAAAATATTTTTTGAGGCCAAAGTCCGAACTTCTTAAAAAAATGGGGTTTCTTATGTGGAGGTGAGTCACACTCCCATGAAAAATAATTTAAAAAGACAAGATGTTTAATAAGTCTGGAGGGGTCCATTAATGCTTTGTAAAATTAGTCAAACAAACCCAAAATCACATTATTTTAATGTTAAATCATATTTTTGCCGAACATAAAGCTTATAGTATTTTATTACATCACTATTGGGTCATTATGATGTCATAAAACACATTATATATTTAAACAGTATTTAATTTTTACCCAAAAATTTGATTATCTCAGAAAATTATGAAAAATTCACCGTTGGATAATTTAGATATCATGATTCCTGAAATAAAATTTATTTTATCTAAATAATTTTATAAATATGTTAATTTTTACTTTTAAAATAAAAACCGACATTTATCGAAAATTCACGGGTTTTGACAATAATGGCTTTCAAACCTTAATAAAAATTACAATTGCATTCATAAAATTATAAGATTATTTATATTTAATATAATATAATTTAATAATAATAATAATATTTTATTAAAATATTATTTAATTCAAAAATACCTTAATTTAATAAAATATTATTCTTAATTAATAAATAACTGAAAACACTATTTGTACTTTAAAAACTATTTATAATGTATCAATAATGACAAGAAAGTATATTCCATATTATATACAAAAATAATATACATTTACATAGTACTAGAGATTTCTTAAAATATTCCCCCCTTAATAAGTTTCGCCCGTGAAATTTCCTTTTCCCACACTAAAACAGATGTGGGTAACTTAGCTTCATCATTTCCTCCAAGTCCCAAGTAACTTCTTCAAACATGCGGTTTCGCCAGAACACCATGACGAGGGGCATTGTCTTATTTCGTAGAAGTTTTTCTCTACAATCTAATATCTTCATTAGTTTCTCTTCACAAGAAAGATCATCCTCCAACTGTACCACCTCAGAAGAGAGTACATGTGAAGGATCCGTTATGTAATTCTTTAAGAGGGATACATGAAAGACATCATGTACATTGGCCATGGTAGGTGGAAGTGCTAGTCGATAGTCCACAGCCCCGACATGATCATGAATCTTGAAGGATCCGATGTATCTTGGACTTAACTTACCTTTCTTTACAAACCTCATGAATTTCTTCGACATAGATATGCGTAGAAAAAACATGTCTCCAACATTAAACTCAAGGTCTCGTCGATGATTATCTGTATAACTCTTTCGTCGACTCGGGGCTGCCTTGATATGCTACTGAATGGTTTTCACCTTATCCACCATTTCCTAGACCATTTTTGTTCCAATCAGCTTACATTCACCGACCTCATCCCAACATTTCTGTGATCTACACCTTTTCCCATACAGGGCTTCATATGGCGCCATTTGGATGCTCGAGTCGAAACTGTTATTATAAGAGAACTCAACCAGAGGAAGATATTGATCCCATCCTCCTTTAAAGTCCATTGACCATGATATCAACATGTCCTGAAGTGTTTGGATAGTCCGCTTGGATTCACCATAAGTTTGAGGATGATAGGCCATAATCAAGTTCAGTTCAGTATGCAGAGCATGTTGAAAACTCTTCCAAAAAATATAGGTGAATCTTTGATCTCGGTTGGACACAATAAATAGTGGTACTCTATGCAGCCTTACCACTTCCCAGATATATATCTGTGCTAGTTGATCTAATGAGAAATCCTCCCGAATAGCAATGAAGTGTGCAGTCTTTGTAAGATGATCCACCACATCCCAGATTGCATTGATTCCTTTGGATTTCCTCGGAAGTCCAGTGACCAAGTCTATGGTGATGTTCTCCCATTTCTATTCTGGTATGGGTAATGGTTTCATCATCCCGTTAGACTTCTCCCTCTCGGCCTTCACTTTCTAGCACACCAGCCACTTTGATGTATATACAGTGATATCCTTCTTCATATTATCACACCAAATGTTTTCTCGGAGATCTCGATACATCATTGTGCTCCCTCGGTGAATAGAGAAATTTGAACTATATGCATCATCCAAAAGTTCCTTCTTCAGCTCCGGACTTGATGGAACACATTGAATTTTTCCAAATCACACAATTCATTCTTAATTAACATTAATATCCGAGGATTTATCTTTTTGGATAGCTTCAAATTTCTCTGGAATTCCCACATCATCCTTTTGAGAATCCTTTAGCCTTTCCAAAAGAGACGGTTAAGCAATCATTTGTGAAAGGATTGATGAAGTTCCCTTCTTTATAATTCCCATGTTCATCTTCATCATGTTTATGAATATTGGATCCTTTTCAATTCTCATCATTGATAAGATCACTGGGTCCTTTCTATATAGGGCATCTACCACCTTGTTTTCTTTCCCAGGGTGGTAATGTATTGAAAAGTCATAATCCTTGATGAGATCTATCCATCTTCTCTGGCGCATATTAAGCTCTTTCTGTGTGTATATATATTTAAGAATCTTGTGGTAAGTATATATCTCACATTTATCCCCATAGAAAAAATGCTGCCAGATTTTCAAGGCAAAGATCACCGCCACCAACTCCAGATCATGCGTTGGATAGTTTCACTCATGGATTTTCAACTGCCTTGAGGCATAATATATCACTTTATCATTATGCATTATCACACAACCTATGCCCTTCTTCGAAGAAACACTGAATACCACAAAAATTTCCCCACTTGTGGGTAAAGTGAGCAGGGGCACTATGATAAGCCTCCTTTTCAACTCCTTGAAGCTTTCTTCACATTCATCACTCCAAAAAAACTTTACTCCCTTTCAAGTTAGCTTGGTAAGAGGGTTGTAAAATTGTGAGAAATTTCTCACAAATCATCAATAATATCCAGCTAACCCCAAGAAGCTATGGATATTCATTACCGATGTTGGCCTTGGCCATCCCTCAATTGCATCTGTTTTGGAGGTATCCACAGATATCCCATTACATGTGATGATATGGCTCAAGAATGAGACCTCCTTCAACCATAACTCACCCTTGTTGTACTTCACATAGATCTTATCCTTGCACAAATTCTCCAATACAGTTCGTAAATTCTCTTCATGATCCTCTTTGGTTTTGGAGTATATTTGAATATCATCTATAAAAACTACCACAAATTTGTCGAGGTAATCTCTAAAGACTATATTCATCATGTTCATGAAGATTTCTAGAGCATTAGTGAGTTTGAAAGGCCTTACTATGAATTCAGAGTGCAAATATCTTGCATTAAAAGCAGTCTTGGGGACATCTTCTTTCATCACCCTTACATTATAATATCCCGACTGCAAATCTACCTTGGAGAATTATTGTGCTCCACATAGATGATCGAACAAGTCATTTATCCATGTAAGATGATACTTCTTATTTATTGTGATTTTTTTAGGTTCACGATAATCGATTTAAAGTCACATTTACCCATCCTTCTTATTGACGAAGAGGACTGCTGCACCCCATGGTGAAGCACTAGGGCATATAAACCCATTACCCAGATTCTCATATAGTTGTTTCTTCAACTCTTCATGCTCAACAAAATCCATTCTATATGGAGTCTTGGATATTGGTAGCACCCCAGGTATAAGTTCAATTGAGAATTAAATGTCTATTCTAGGAGGAAGAGCAGACATTTCCTCGGGAAACACTTCAATGAATTCCTTCACAATAGGCATTTATTCAAGGATGGTTTCTTCCTTGGACTCAATCATCTGAGCCAGATATGAGTGATCATAGTGTAGTAATATCCATGCTTGAGATGATGGATCTAGAGGAGATTCAACTTCCTCCTTACTCTTGTAAAGAATCGGGGTTCGATTCTCCATATGGAGTGTGATTTCCCTCTCCCAACAATTTATGTTGACTCTATATAAGGAAATCCAATACATGCCAAGAATTGCATCAAATTTCACTAGAGGGATTATGATGAGGTTTTCCGGGAAATTAAATCCACATATTTTGACAGGGGAGGAGTTATATTCATGAGATGCAATGATTTCCCCATTCTCTGTACTCACTGACATCTTCACTTCCATGATTTGTGGTGGTGCTGGGATTGTTCTACTAAACATTCGAGATAAAAAGAATTCATAGAACCTGAATAAAAAATTGCATTCACTATTCATGAATGAATAACTAGCGTACTTGTCACCACTTTGTTGTCGGGGTTCACTTCGGCAGAAGTGATGGAAAAAGCTCTTCCTTGCTGCCTTGGAGGTTTTCGGTTGCCTCTGAAAACCTTTGGATTGGGGCACTGATTTTCAAGATGCCCTGGTTCTTTGAAGTTGTAGCAATGAACCATGTGGTGAGGATCGAATGGAGTGTTCCTCTCCTCTATCGCACCCGCCGGTCTTTCTTTCCGATAGTTAACAGCAAGGTGCCCTTCTCGTCCACACCTAAAGAATTTCCTCGCCCCCTTGAGGCAATTTCTAGGGTGCTTCTTTCCGCACTTTTGGAAAGTGGGGTACTGGATCTTCTTATCACCATTGGATTTATCCATCAGACCACCAGCATTGAAGTCCACCCTACGCTTCGTGTCCCCATGATACCCCTGTGATTCCCCGACCTCCATTTGGACCTTGAGGTCACAGTGGACAATTTCCTCATAGTTGTCGATGTCACGCACCGCTAATGCTTTCCGCAGGCTAGGCTTCAGCCCACCAAAGAAGCGGTCAACCTTGTATTCGGGGGTAACGACAAAGCTGGAAGCGTATCGTGCAAGCCTTGTGAAGCTTTCCTCGTACACTCCAACATATTATTCTTCTTTTTTCTTGAGGGAAAGGATGTCCCTTTCCATCATAATCCAGAGGGTGCGTGGAAAATATTTATCGAAATACATCTTCCGGAAATCCTTCCATTCAAACGCCTTGATCTCCTCCTTAGGCTTCGTATTTTTTATCAAAATCCACCATTGATCAGCTTCACCCTCCATACTATAATCCGACAGGAGAACCATCTCTTGTTTATAACATTGAAGAATGAATAATATATTTTCAATGGATTTGATCCATTGTTCGGCGATCGTGGGATGGGATGATCAACTAAAAGTAGGAGGCCTTTTCTCATGAAGATATCGATAGAGACTTGTTTTTTCTTAGGGGGGTTTGGACATTCCTCTTGACTTGTGTTTCTATTCAAATATTGAGTTAGCTGAGAGGGAAGTGTAACAATGTTTGTGATTCTCACTCCCATTGGATTGGGCATCTCATTAGTACGGTCATCACACTGATCTTCACATTGGTTTCCACCCCGAGTCCTCCTATTACTTGCCATTGGCTGGAATAAAAGGAAAGTTAGGGGGGTAACACATAAAGGGTAATCCAAAGACAAAAGTTGATGGCTTATAAATAATATTTTATTTCCTTAACTCATGAGTCTATAGGGTTCAATCAAGGCTTTTCATAATCTACATTCTAACATATATTTTTAGGGGAATTTTTTTAATTCCCTTAATAAGGGTTCATACTAAGGTTGTGATTTTATAAAAACATATCTCCCAGGAGTGTCGTAACAAAGAGTGCAGCAAGGCCCATTGTCATGCACCAGTTCCTGTTCAAGTCTTGCTCAATGCGGTGTTTTCGGGTTTTACCCCTAGGATACATCTGTGCCAGAGCCGCCTCTACCTTCTCATATCCAGACATGGATGTATTTGTTTGATAAACCAAATTACTCAATACTAACCAAAACATAGGGATGTTTTTATTATACTTATTCTTGTCTCTAAATCTTTAATAGGGTTTTATAATCCTAATCCCAAAAATAACTAAAACTATCCTAAATACCAACTATGACAACCCTACTTTTATTACAAAAGTAAACATGATTTATTACATAAACTGTTCACTTGATACAACATGGAAGATCGAGAGGTATAGTGTCTTTGGGGATTAGAATAATTACATAACAACTTAAAACAAGAAATACAACATCTTTTTTGAAAACATCCTTTACATGACCACTACATTTCTTCGTACTTAGCATTGCATGGGATAACCTGAGGACATGCATAGGAAAAGGGGTGAGCTATAAATCCCAGTAAGGGAATAAACATGGAATACATGAGGAGTAAAATACATGTTAGACAATAGGCATATCAATAGAGCACATGAGAAACATGAACATAAAGGCATGTTAAAGCATGATAATCATAACATGGAAATGTGGCAACAACACTTAACATGGAATTAGCATGAGCCAAGGCTCATTGCACATGGAGCATGAGTAAAACTTAATTGCACATGAAGCACGAGTAAACCCTTGTTTCACTTGAATTAGCATGAGTCAACACTCATTGCACATGACTTATCATGATACTATAATTTACCCAATGCATTAGAGCGCTATAGAGGCACACCCTTCATAAACATTTCATTTCATGCATAAGTGTGCTACATGGATCATAAAACATGGATAAATAAAAAATAATAATTTATTCCACAAAAAAGGAATGTGGAATGAATCTTTATAATCAATAAGTAAACATGCATAAAGGTGAATACCCTTAATGGAGAAATGGGCATGCTATTCACTACACAATGGCAATGTCTTAGAAAATCGGTGCAATTTCGCCAGCGTAACGACATGATATAAGAATTCATAAAAAATGGTTGATGAGAGAGAAAGGGGTGTATCATCATATCTACATGAAATGGAAATTATGGAGGTCATATAGATACATTTCCCAAAGATTTTAATGGAAATTAGATTCATGATACAAAAGTATTGCTTGAATATAAATGAGGAGAGAGATGTTCCTTTCTGAATACCAGAACAGTAACGGGTGTACATGGGAGGCATTTAATGAGAGAGAAAGGGGTCTACCATAATTAAAACAATAATAGGGCAGTATGGAGGAGGTGTGAAACCATACCCCAACATTTATAATTGAAATTAAAAGGGTATAAAAATATTAAGAAAATTGGACAGAAAATATGAAAGGAGGAAAAAACCTTACTTGGAAGTGTGCATCCAAAGGCTTGAGAGAGGCTTGAGAGAGGATTCCTGGGAACTTGGGGAACCTTTGTAGGATTCTATATAGAGTATGGCAAAGGTTGGATGAACTCCAAAGGCTTTGAGTGAGGAGGAAGTGGGATCTTGGGTGGGATTATATAGGAAAGGTGAGTGAATTCCTTATTATTTAGGTTTGGGACCCCTTACATTAAACTAATCCAAACCACAAATCAGCTCATGGTTTTTTACAATGATTTTTGGGAAGGGTAAGAGGAAAAAAATATTTTATGAGGCCAAAGTCTGAACTTCTAAAAAAAATGGGGTTACTTATGTGGAGGTGAGTCACACTCCCATGGAAAATAATTTAAAAAGACAAGATGTTTAATAAGTCTTGAGGGGTCCAGTAATGCTTTGTAAAATAAGTCAAACAAACCCAAAAACACATTATTATAATGTTAAAATATATATTGGCCGAACATAAAGCTTATAGTATTTTATTACATCACTATTGGGTCATTATGAAGTCATAAATCACATTATATATTTAAACGGTATATAATTTTTACCAACAAATTTTACTGTCTCAGAAAATTAGGAAAAATTCACCATTGGATAATTCGATGTCCGGATTCCAGAAATAACATTTATTTTATCTAAATTATTTTCTAAATATGTTAATTTCAACTTTTAAAATAAAAACTGACATTTATAGAAAATTCACGTGTTTTGACAAAAATGACTTTCAAACCTTAATAAAATTACAATTGCATTCATAAAATTATAAGATCATATATTTTTAATAAAAAATAATTTAATAATAATAATAATATTTTATTAAAATATTATTTAATTCAAAAATCCCTTAATTTAATAAAATAGAATTCTTAATTATATAATAACTAAAAACACTATTGGTACCTTAAAAACTATTTACAATGTATCAATAATGACAAGAATGTATATTCATTATTATATATAAAAATAATATACATGAACATAGTACTAGTGAATTGTTACATAACCCCTTAAAACAGCCGCATAAGACTTAAGGGTAAGGTGTGTGATGGTGACAGACTCTTGGGGTGGCTCGGATAACATCGCTCGATTGGTAGACTCTATCAACTTCCATTTTCCTGTTGATGGTACCGCTCAAGCTTTAAATGATGAAGATCAGATTTGGCTTGGTCAAGAGCGAAGTCCAAAGACGACACCTCTTTTTCGAGCACCGACAAATGGGCTTCATATAGAGGAATTCTATTGGATGAGTCCATCCCTTACTTTGTCTGAGTAAATTGGGTTTTGTTAAAGACTTATATTTATACAAATCATGTGATATCTGTTCAACAACTATAAATGTAACAGTCAGAATTATTAATATAAAACCAAAAAGGTGACATTTTATATAAACATTTTACATAAAAAGACATTGAATTAGATCAAGAGGGATTTTCATTAATGAAACTTTGGGTCGTTACAGAATGTCCACGCTGCAGTTCTCCCCTTACTCAGTGCTCCATCCCTAGGTCCCACACCTTGTTGTGCTCGAGAAACCAGTCTCTCCCCCTCTTTCCCTCTAGCTACCGCTGAACCTTGACAACATCTCACCCCACCCCTCTTCTCAGCACAGCCAGCGCGCACCCGGAGGCAGCCTCTGACAACGACATCTACTGGCCTCACCCCGCCATCGCCGACCCCCGGCTGCCCTTCTAACTGACGCACATGCCTCAGATCGGCATGAAACAACTACCACCAGTGCGCAACCCCGCTTCCCAGTCGCTACCCCCAGCTGCCTCCCCGTCATGCGCCAAGCGGCCAACCCCTTCTTCCAGTTTGCACAACTTCCATCTGATGGGTAAACCATGGTATACTCATTTTTTCCATTAATCATTTGATATTTCTATTTGATATACATAAATACACATTTATATATATATATATTAATATTACCATGATATGATTAGTTTTTTTGTTAAATAAGTTTTTTTTGGTAGGTTTGAAATTTTTGATCCTGCGCGAAGCGATTCTAAGTGAGCATTGTCGTCATGCCTAAATTCCATGTGAGCATTGTAATCACATTTTTATTCTGAGGTCACGGTGTCATCACGATTTGATCTCGAGGTAGGTTTCTCAATGATCTTGCCTTTATGATTTAAGTTCATCTGTTTCTTGTTGTTTTCATCCTATAATTGTTAAATTTATTGATGTGCCATTTGTGGATAATTTATTTGTTGTGTCAGTTGCTTGCTTAATAATTATTGTGGGAAAAATGCAGTCATTTTTTTATGTTTGTGAAATTCATTTGTTCGATTAAATGTTTTATTAATTTTTCACATAGATTATCAATTTAAATATTTTTTTGGCATGAAATTTGTGTTTTCACCCGGTTGAGTCTCAAATGGAAACTTTTTTAGTAAATTTTGTATGTGTCGCTGATAAATTTCACAGGTGGCTCTTACAATTTATTTGGAAAAATAAAATGGTTTTATTTGGTTTTATTAAAATATTCACATCCTATAAAGTGTTATTTTGGGACTCCTTGAATGGTTTCAAACTGGTTTTTTTCTTATAAAGAAATTGGATTTTTTTATGGTTATGGAAGAGAAAGTGGTGGTAGTGCCTCTTTTTGGAGAAAGAATTTGGTTCATTTTAATGTGGTGATTTTTGAAACATGTTTAATCTCCATTTGGCACTTTATAGAAACTATTGGAATTATTTTGATAAAAAACCTCCTAGAATAACACTCTTTCCATGGATGTGACTGATTGATTGAGAGGCCAACACTTAGAGGATCCCAAGTTCTCAAATTGTTTAGAGACTTGAGATTTCCATATGGTTTGGCTTGGGGTGATGAATGTTGTGCTTTATTAGATATACATTTATTAGATGATTGGATGGAATCTGTTGGCTAAACCCCTTTTTTAATACTTGAGACAAGGGAACCTGAGATATTGAGGAAATATTCTAAGAATGATTTCTACACTGGTAGGTTATGGTACTGGCCAGTAGCCCATAGTAGGTGGCTGTGTTTTGGTTCATTGTTATGGGATTTTTCCTTGGCCTACCTAAGAAAGGATGGTAGAGTGTTTGAGCATTTTGATTTTATCATGTGTGACATGTCAATGGGGATGAGGTCTCATGTATTGGTGTCTTCTGGATTATTCGAGATTTCCTGGGATCACCTATGTCTACTCGTTCTTAGTGCATTCATTATTAAATGTGTTACCTATAGCTATAGTTTTGTTTCATTTCCCTTGTTGTGTAACTACTATAGCGCTTTCATGTGTAGTGCATTACGGGAATTTGCTGTGTGGTTTTTTGTGGATTATGGAAACTATTTTCAATGAAAAGTGTTTTATTCTTTTTTTTTAAATTAAAAATCTACACATCAGTTTACCCTTTTGAGAATTCACATGCCCCACTAAAAGAATAAATTAGGTTATTTAGAAATGAACGAGGGAAATGAATTGTACTTTTTTTGAGAAACATGTAGATAACCTTACTTTTATACACTGTAGTTTAAACATGAAAATGGATGTTTCATTAATTATGAGGAAGTGAATTGAGAATATATGTGGGACTAGCCTATTGAGTTTTACTACTCACACATATAGTTCTTTTCTGTTTTTAGTGCTTGTTCAGGAACCATCTTGGGTGTGGTCTCCTATGGAAATTATTTCCCACTGATTTGGGGAGTGACCTATGGGATCACATGGTGGTATATCAGACATCAAGTTTAGATAGTTTTATTTTCTTTTATTCTTGTTTAGTCGTTTTATTTGGTTTAATTATTATTAATTTATTTTTATTATTTATAATGATTTATTTATTTTCATTGGGAGAAATCATTTCCATTAATTTTCTACTGATGTCCTAGCACTTGTCGCCAACCCGGGAGGATTGAGAATGCCACTCGGGCCATGCCACGGAATGGCTCTTTTGACCGGTTGAGGGTCAGCCCGGGTAGGTTCGTGACATGGTGTACACTGAAAATCATTTAAAAAATAGATATTTTTTCATCCACTAAAATGAATGTACTAGAACTAATGCGTCCAAGTCATGAGTAGGGCAGTTAAGCTCATGGGGTCATTTATTATGAGATCTGTAAGCTAATTCAATATCCAGTTTCATTACAATAGCTCCCAAAAAAACGCATGATGCATTATAGTATATATATTATCTAATTATAGGCTTGGTAAGTATAATCATGGGATTTTTAATCATTATCCCATTCCTGTAATGGGAAAACACTTTATAGAAGTTTTACCACTGGTTCATTCCATGTTTCATCATTAGAACTATCAACAGTAATGATATTCATGTGAAATCCATGCGAAACTTCCATTAATATCCTATAAAAAAATTCCCAATTTTTTCATGTATGTACCTCTTTCATTTTTATGGAAACTCATCATATTGGGTCTTTATTTTTTTCATTTGGACTTGGGGGTCGAGTCTTATTTTCAGATACTGTTTGTACATAGAAAAAATGAATTAATGTTCATAGAATCATGTTTATATTGAATTAATTAATTCTAGGTATAAATGTGTTAAATTTGGCTTTAGAGGGTTCTTTATGATTGTGAACTATATGGAAATGATTTAGTTCCTTATATAGGGAATGAGAGGGAACTGACTACTGGGTGATTACATGCCGTATACATATCATAGGATATGTAACTTCTATTATACATAATTGTAACCAATATTTGGATTGAAGTGGTTACACATCATTTAAAACATTCACATCATTTAAAATTAAACCATGGTTAAAAAATTTTCAGAGGTGACATGATTTTTAGTGTATCTTCATAAAAAAAATACATGAAATTAATATGGATTAAATATAATGTATTTCTCCAAGTATCAATTTCAAGTGTGTTATTTGGCTAAAATTTAAATTCTACCCCATAGTAGAAATCCTCCTCACGACCATAAGGAATTTCCATAAAAAAATTGGATTTTCATCTTCCCTTATAGAAATCTCTTTCACACTATCAATACATGGTATGTTGTTTTTCTAAAGAGACAACTTATCTTAAATTTTTCTCTAATTTTTGTGGGGAAATCATTTAAATTTGGTTGTTTTTAATTTTGATCTTGAACCATTTTGATCTAGGGTCCTTTTTACGATCTTATACACCATTTTCATGTATGAAATTTCTACTTAAAACATCATTGGATCAAAATATAACGGTTTGGAGTCTAAACAATATCCATATGGTTTAATAGTTCTTGTGTATATGAAATATTGTGATTGAACAAACACTATATAGAAAATCAATTAAAAATTTCAATTTATTAATGTTAAAACCTAGAATGGATTATTGGTTAGACCCCTTTGGGATAAATGGTTTATGATACAAGGTTTATGAATACCTTTTGGGTGAGATATCCCCTAATTAAATTAGTTTTGTGATTACATTATATGTGATTATGTTAACATTATTTTTAGGTAATTTTTTGATATATATTCACAAATGAAAGGGATTATTTCATATTGATATAGATGTTGATCAATGGTGATATAAATGAAAGTGAAATTAATGGATAATTGGTAATTGTTATAGCTAACCATTAGGACCTATGATGTGATATTTTTAAATTCCTAATGTGGTGATTTGTTATGTGAAGCTATTTTAATGCTTATATGGGGTGTTGGTCTAGTTTAATAATATATTGATTATATTGAGTAGGATGACCACAATCCCATGAGGTATTGTTTATAGGTATAGGGTTCTACCAATTTATTTTTTATACTAAAATTGAACAGGATTCACCCATTCCCATGTTGTAATGCTTATATTGAGTGGATTATGCCCAATGGTCAACTAAAAGGCTTTTATTGAGTCCTTGTAGCCTAGTCCCATTTAGTAATTCTTATTTTGAGATGGCTAAGCCCAGTCGCATACTGTAATTCTTATATTTATAAGTCTATGAAAAAATCAATTATATAATTCTTATATTGAGAGGACTCTGGCTATTCCCATGATGTAATTCTAATATAAATTGGTCTATGTTTATTCCCTTAATGTATATTTAGTGGGATATTCCCAACCCCATGATGAAATTATTATATAGTGCTCTAATCCCAGATTTTGGGATTACTTCCATGGTTATATGGTTATGGTTGGTTATGGTTTTTCGACATTACTATATACTATCATGGTTTGGGATTGATGTATGTTATGTTATTCTAATAGAATATTGTTATTTGTTGGATGGTTTATTAGACATTCTCATTGATATTCTTACATAGTGTTTATTAGGTTCGTGGTAAATTTTATAAATTGGTAATTGAATGCATGTGATTAATACATTATTTTTGCACTTATAATAATATTGTTTTATATAGAGCTTGTGGTGCAGACCTATGAAGTCATACTATCAACCTATTGGGGCCTTCATATCGTACCCAAGATGATTATATGGATTTAGGACTAAAATATTTAGAGAGACGTTATTAGTGATTTTTCATTTTGGTTGGGATAGAGCATGGAGGTGGGACTGACATGGAGTACCAGACTCGGATCTTTTGTGTTTCATTCAGTTTATTGTTTTATTTTATTTTTTATTTTAAAATTAGATTTATCTCATCATGTCATTACATGTTTTTTTCATTTATTTGTCATTTTTTTGTGGATTCATCATTTTACATCTATTGTAGTAAGTCATATTTATATTTCCATATCTTTTTATCTGATATATATATTGTTATTAGATTATTCAATTGATATATTAATTCATACTATGGAGGATATTCTCCCCACTATATCCACCACAACCTGCTTATAGTTGGAAGCCAGTGGTGTAGGCGGATACATGGTTGAGGTCCCATAAGAATCCTAATTTTTTCCCATCAGAGTGTGGTAGAATAGGGATGTTATAATGTATTATCGTAAGGAGTTTCACTTTCCTTTATTATTACCATTCATTTTTTGAAAGGTAGAAAGGAGTGTAGGATGTGTTAGGACTTGTTAATGAAATTATGCATGGGAGTATCTAAAAAATTTACCGTGTAAATTCATAGTTCTATGTGATTGGATTGATGTTTATATTGTTCTCTAATTTTTTTCTTATCTCACCGGTGGTGATTAAACTTTTTGTGAAATTATTATTTCATAATATTATTACTCATAGACTCTTATAGAGTTATATGTGAATGAATTCCTCATGGTATCATAATAGGTATATTTTTTTCATCAATTATTCATGGTAAGGATATTTTATACCATCTGATATATTTTCCATTATGAGATGTGATATGTGATAGATTTTATGACTGATAAAATAAATTAAATAACCTAGAATGTAATTCTAAAACACTGATAATCTATTTTACAGAGACCAATACTAGTGGTTTTATAATTTTTTACATTTTCAGGTTGACGATGTCTATAGACAGTGTTCTATGGAGTGTGTTTATCATGTATAAAAAATTACTCATTGTCATACTCATGTTGTGCATTAGATGAAAGGAAATCTTTACTCTTCTAATGTAGTAGATATGGTGCATCTTGTAGATCACTCGAATAGAGTGGATGGTATGATTCATGAAAACTTCCTAAGGGTCGTGTAACCCATAAAGGGAGAGAAATTCTACAATGTGCCTTTGAGGTTTGATATAATGATATAGTTTTTAGTAAACTATCCACCAATTCTCACCATATATTTATTCCCATGGGAGATTAGTTTTGTATAGAGTTATCCCATATGATCAATATGGATCTCTTGAAACCCAAATATAGGAAGGTAAATTTTACTACATATATACGTTGTGGACCTACCAAGAGTATATGGGATATTCCAAAGAATGTTCTGAAGTATGAGGAGTTATCTTGGAAGGAAACTGGGGTGATGTTTGTGATCCATTTATATCTAGAGTCATTGAGGGATAAGAAGGATCTATAGTTGATTCATATATCAAATAAGGTTATAACAGTTATGGAGTATGATGGACATTTCCCCAACTTATACTTCTTCTTTCTATCTTTAGATGCTGTGAGATATTAAGGTAAAATAATTTCTGGGTAGTATATTCTATGAGAGTAGGTTTTGTGTGAACGTATTTATCTAAAATATGTTTTATGAGGTGATGAATTAGAAATTAATCATATAAGGATGTATAAAATTGGCTCTGAAAAGAACATTAATTTTAAAATAGGATAAACTAATATATATTCTTATATGTGTAATAAGAACAACTATGATAGTTTTTACCAAGACACCAGTGGGGTTAGATGTTAGGGTATTGTGAAGCCATCTCATGAAGGAGTTCCATTCTATTGATTTTAGTGTGCAAAGTTGGCTGACAAGAGGATTATGTCTTTGTACCCATAATGATATATTCATGCTTTTGGAATGATTGGGCACCTGTATAAGATTTTTAGGATCATGAAAGCACATTGTAGTGGAAAGGTTTCAAGACTTATACCATATGTTTGGAAATTCTTATCCACTAATCATGGGATAGGTTGTCATATTTTCACATGATGTTCTTACCAAGACTAGGGGGTTGGTACTCTAGTGAAAGAATTAGTAGAAAATGAAGAGGTAATAGCTCATGGGAGTTATACTTGAGGCCTATGTAATATAGTATAATCAGTTTCATGATATGCATACTTTAAAATCTATTGTCTTCACAGGACTATCTATCGTCTCAAGTTTGATATTTGTATCATCTATCGATACATTAGTTTTGATTGATATAAGAGAAACACATTCCTTTTATAGGATATTGTTTTAAATGTTTTGGTCTTGGATTTTGGAATCTTTGGTTTTTTTGACCATCAGCACACCATTGGGATTCTGGTTAAAGGATATCAAACATTAGATGTCATGTTCTCTAAAGGTTTTTGGCTATCTTTTTTTGGGGTATGTTTGATCTAGATATCATATATTGTTAATTTTTTTATTTTAATGGATTTTATAGTTCTATAATAATATTATATCAATTTTTGATAGATTAGAGTTATATTTTTATCATTATAAGGAGGCATATTGGTTCAACTAGGACAGTGGGGTTTAGAATGATAATGTGGGACCAATTCAGTGAAGATTGTATTGTTTCATGATCCAGATAGAGGGTATTTCTCATGATAAAGGTGTAATAAAGAAGGATTATCTTCTACATATGGTAGAAAATTTTCATGATACTTTTTCATAAGAATTCTAAATATTACCTCTTGAGAGAGATTGAGTTAATGTCTGAGTTGGTGTCGAAATAAGTTCTAGTTTCAATCCTTTCTAATAGAATGGATCCAAAAGAGCTTTAGTATTAGAATATTCATTAGAATGATCTATACGATAATGTGATCATTCAACCTAGTACACATCTAATGTATTCTAATGTTATTTTCTATTCGAAGGTTGATGGTACATTGTGCTTCTTGTTGGATTAGCTGTGATTGAACAAGATAATGGTCAAGAGATGGTATCACTTTCTACACAACGATGATCTCATTGAAAATATAAGAGTCTCTAAGAACATCCCTAGGAATTATTAAAAATCAATTTAGCACTAGATTATGGTGAGACCATTATACATACATCAAACTAAATTTAAGAGCATGTATTTATTGTATGAGTTTTTAGTGATGTCGTTTGGTTTGACTAATGCACTAGTGGTATTCATTTACGTGCTGGATCATCTATTTAGTCCAAATATATATTCTTGTATGGTGTCTCTTATGGAATTAATCATATATTAAACTTATTTATAATATGATCATTCAAAAAATCATTATATCATCTATAGTAAATTGATCGAGCCTATTCTTTATGAATTGATAGCCAAATGTCATTTACGGATTGGGAAATTTCACTTATTGGTCCATTTCATGTTAGAGGAAGGAGTGTTCGTGTACCTGGAGAAGGTTTCATTAATTGTTTCCTATGATAATCCCAATAATGTGTTCAATATTCAGACATTTATGTGTTTAACAAGCCATTTATTTTCTTTTTCTAGCACTTATATCATGTGGAAGCACTAACATCATGGAAGACGACAAAGGCGGTGATGTTTTTTGGTAAGATCATTGAAATGGATAGTTTTAGTAGCTAAACAGAAGTATGACGACATATCCCATCATCACATTATATTTACCAATTATTTCATATACCATTTATTATGGATAATCAAGATATGGACTTGGAGTAGTTCAAAATCTGGAGGATCAAGTGGTTTCTTATGGCTAGAGATAGATAATAATGCATTTGAGGAATTATTAAACTATGGATATAGAGTTAGATGTGGTATTACATGACCCAAGCTATTAGATAAAATATAATTTATGAGAAAATATTATGGTATACAGGGACCATAAGTTCCTTAGGTACATCTTTTCATAGTTGGAGTTGAACCAAAGTAATATGAGTTGGACCTAATATTTATAGTATTTCATATTCATGACACTGTATACATTGTGAAAGGGAAACGTTATTGATAATTGTTTGAGATGAAATAGACATACTAATTTTTATGATAGTCTTTTAATGTTCGGTGGATGATTTCCCTCTTTGAATTCATGCATTTAGATATTTGGGAGACATAGGGATGTGTATCACTAACATCAATGTCTTTTATACCTGACCATTTGGATAGGGTAAATACATAGAATTTATCTTATATGGATGTATTACTTTTGAGAGACCTATTATATTGTGGGGGGAAACCATCAAGATTTAATCTTAGCAGTGGAAATTATATTATTTTCCCATGATGAGTATGGGTTCAGAATAGTATGCATGAGGATATAAAGATATATTTTCATGATTCTACATGGGTAGTAAACCTCTACTTAAAACATAATATTTGATGTTTCTGTAGATAGTACTACTGTCCAAAAAATGAAAAGGTTGTTAGTAGGATTTGGGGAGAGATTCTTCACTTGTATAGATGTGAATGATGATAACTAAAGGCCAAATGGACAGTTGTGTCCTTTCCCCATCCCTGATTGGAAATTTGAATTTGTCACAATATATTTGGTGATAAATTACCATGGGTAACCCATAAGAATAATTCATTGTGGGTTATTGTTGATAAATTAAAAAATTTATATCACTTCTTTCTTATCATGGATAAGTTTCTAGTTTATAAAGTAGGTAGTCTCAACTTTTCCTAAATAGTTCATATTAACAGTATTCTTTGGAGTATCGTTTCTGGAAGAGATCCTCGTTTCCCATTGATGTTTTGGATTGGTATTCAGAAATCTATTGGATCACTAGTTCTTTTAAAAATAGCCTATCATAATTATATTGATGATCAATATGATATGAGTATTTAGATTCTAGATGACATGTCATGAGCATGTGTTTTGGATTTCGATGGTTCCTTTACGTATCATATCGAACATGTGATGTTATCATATAATGATATATTCCATGAATCGGTCTAGATATAATATTTTGAGATATTTTTGTAAATTTGTGTTGTTTTCCACATTGTTGGTTGGAGGTAGTCAATTCAACACTATATGGGCCTACTCTCATGAAGGATACATAAAATGAAGATCAATTGATAATGAGGATATTTTTGACCATGTTAAGTAGACCAAAATATTATACTGGACATTATAGTTAAACTCCAGAGTTCAAAATTGTTCATAATGTTTTAATTAATGAGTCGTGTATGATAGGGAGACAACGTTTTAAGAAATATGGAAATCTAGAACCCATGATTATAGGGATGTAAAATAATATAAATATGGATAGTCCAATGGAGTACCGATGAGCCCTTCCACAATGGTATGTGATATTGAATGAAGTGTTTCACATGTCATTGATCTTGATATATTATACAAGCTTTTCTAATTTGATATACATAGAAAAAATTGAGCTCAGTGTTGATTCATCCATTTAGGTGAATATGATATGGATTTTTTACTGTAGTGAGAAGAATCTCTATGGTAGTACGTCACTATTGGGTTTAGTGCAGTTTTATCACATGCATGTTTAGAAGGATTCCTGAGAGAGAGAGTCGTATGTGTTATCATATTGGATATACCTTTTCAAAGAGACCCCACAGTAATCCTTGGTTCATCATGAGGATGAGATTATAAGTGGTTTGGAGTTTGTAAGATCCCTTAATTTTCATAGTACACCCCACTTTGATTTTATTTTTAATTCTCTTCAGTTTTTGTAATATTTTTGTCGTTGGGCCTTAGTGGTTGTGTCTTGTTAGAATATAGAGAGTTTTTATGGTGGAAATTCCATAATATTCTATGATGTAAGATTTTTAAAATCAAATGATTCTTGGTATAAACATGTAAAATTGTATTTATGAGGGTTTTACATAATTAGAAATCCATGCTAGGTGTTTCAGATTCTTAAGAAAGGAATTGGTGGAAAATCTATATTGGGAGATTTCAGGTCATGTACATGTTACATGACACATATCATTTTCCACACATTCTATGAACAATTATAGGGTGTGATGCGTTAAGACATCAAGAAAGACTTTAACCTCATGAAAAAGATTATTAGTGTTTAATATTAATATTATTTAATGAGATATTTCGTGTATCACATTTTAAGGAAATACATGATGTTCAAATGGATTACATGACATGTATTCTCTTAAGGAGTAGTTTTAATGGTTACATGCTTCAGAAATAATCATTCCCCCCATAACATTTTTTCTCCACTTGACACTATGGAATCACCTAGTAAAATTTTGAGTTACATCCTCTCTTTCATAAGTCCCATATTAGTCATCAGTCATTGAAATATTGTTTTTCCTTCACTTAATCTTCTCTTTTATTGTTCAACGATAATCTTAGTGAATTATCATGGATTTTTCCATTATTGTTTTTTATCTTCATCAATTTTGATCTAGGATCATTATTAATATAATATTTTCCATCATTATTGTTATAAATTTCCATTTGATGCATCATTGAATATCAAGATAAATCAAGGGAGTCCAAATCCAGACCCTAAGGCATGATAATTGGAATTTATGTGCAATATTATTATTACTCCAATGGAATATATGCTCTTAAATAAAATATTCATTTGATAAAATATAAAACATGTAAGGAAGTATTTTATAGATCCGTTTGTGTTTAGTCATCGATGTAACCTTGATTATGGCCTTTTTGGGTGAGCTATACCTTGATTAAATGTATTTAGCTGGAGACTAAATTTGTGTTTATTATTACATGATGTTTATGGGATTTCGTGATAATGATTCACCTTGGAAAAAAATATTTCATTTTAATATGTTTTT
Organism: Viscum album; assembly: GCA_963277665.1. Lineage (NCBI taxonomy): Eukaryota > Viridiplantae > Streptophyta > Magnoliopsida > Santalales > Viscaceae > Viscum > Viscum album. The sequence continues at coordinate 446,728,856 of OY728147.1, forward strand.
TGATCATTTTTTATATAAAATAAAGTGAAATTGATGGATAAACTGTAATATCCATATTAATCATTGATCACTATGTTATGATATTATGATATCCTTGTTATCATGTCATATCATGTAAAATTGTTCAAATGATTATATATGATGTTGCCCCTATTTTATGATGTAATTCTTATATTTAGTGGTCTCTATTCAATCCCATGCTGTAAGGTTTATACTGAGAGGGTAATTCCCAGTGCTCTACTATAATTTTCAAATCCAATCAGATAATCCATTTCCCATTATCTAAGACTTATATAGAGTTGGTTATACCCATTACCTTATTGTGATGTTTACATTGAGTTGGTGCAGACCAATACCAAGCTATGATGCTTAAATTCAATTGGTTATTCCTTTTCTAATGAAGTAAGGAATATATTGAGTGGGAAATACCCAGTCTAATTCTATAATGATTATATTGATCGAGTTATCCCCAAAACCACACTATAATTTTTACATTGATTGGGATATTCCTAGTCCCATGTTGTAATGGTTATATAGAGATTGGTATTCAAATTACCTTACAGATTTAATTATATAATGGTCTTACCCCATATTATAGGTATACTACCACAACTATATGGTTATGGTTGGGAAGATAATTCCACATGATCATAGAATATCTCGACATGGGGTCGATGAAGGATATCTTTTGACATGGAAATATTTTTATTGTCTAGAAATGTAGTCGGACATACTCAGATATATAATGTCATGTTGTTGATGTGGGTTTCATGATATGTTTTTTTAACTGATTTATAAATACAAAAATTTAATTATTTATGAGATTATCTTATTATAATGATAGTTTATTTAGATAATGTGGTGTTGACCAACTTAATTTTAATCACACCCTATTTGGCCCGCCGCATGGTACCTAAAAATATTATATTGATTAAGGTTTCAATAAGGGAAAGGGACACTATTGCAGATTGAGCATGATGGATGGAATTGAGTTTCGATGTCAGACTAAAATGGGGTTTAGGACCATCGTATTTTTCTATATAGCATCAAATAATTATTTTATTTTATTTTATCAGTTTAACATTAGATACATCACAATCATTCATTATATTATTACATATCATTTATTTTTTCTTGGTTTATTGATTATATGTTTACATCTTGTTTTCTTATTTTTTGATTATACTATATATTATTATCAAGTTAAGGATATTTTTATTGGATTAATTTGTAATAATGCGACTCTATACCAGAGGGTATATACTCCCAACTATACCTCACCCCCACTGCTTGTATGAATAACCTGTAATAAAGGGAGGCATGCTTGAGGTTCCATAACAACACGTTCTGGATGCATGAGAGGGTGACAGTGTGTGGGATGTTACATCATACTAGTCCCAAGAAGCATTTTTTCTCAAAAACATTATGGGGAACAGTCTAGTAAATGAATTCCTAAAGTTTATAAGGGTCAATTGATATACCAATCTCTAACACCACATTTATATAAAGAATAACATATATTATATGAAAATCTCACCTAGATAGATTTCCATATTGCTAATTATCTCGATGCATTCATTGGACCATCTTGAGGATCCAAGTTTGCTACAGATTCATCAGTGAGTATACTAGGATTTTACATCCTACTGGTTATGTTTTGATTATTTTTTTCATGATATCCTTGATAATTATCAACTTCTTTGTAAGTCCAAACATCATCTCATTTTACACATACAACCCATACCTTCTCTGAAACATTTAAAAAAATATATCTAAATATATTACCCACAACTACTTATATCTTGAGAAAATTTCATTTTTTTAAACCATTGGGCTCCCCAAAGCATATCAAATAAATCATAAATTTGGTAAATGGTATATATTTTCTTCACCATATTATATTTCTTCTTAATCTAGTTGACACAAAGTCGAAGACTACTATATGTATCCATATAGAACCTCACATGATAACCTATAGTGTAATGGTATTTATTATAAAGTAATTATTCTCCATGTTATGTTATATTAACATAATATCATTCACATTATATGATAACAAATGAAAAGAGTGTATTTAATTTGATAACATTCATAGAATGATCTCCGTATTACTTTAACTTGTCGATCAATCCAAATCCATAATATGAATAAGAATCCAAAAAATATTCAATCCCCATTTCATTGAATTTTTATAGAATATGGTTCCCAAGAAGGATGACTAATTATCTACTTAATGGTAGAGATATTTTTCCATAGTTATTGACTTATATTACATTGATAATAACAATGATAAATTCTTCATGTTGAAGTGTCCCTACTTCCTAAACCATATAGCATGTATGTGAGAGTTCTCATGTTTATTTCCCTAATCTTATTATTCCAAAGTTGTAACATCATCTATTGTGGGAGTGTTCTGGAATGATTCCCATGTAGTTTCATAATACAACATTGACTGAGAACATCTGGGTTGTTTATTAAACACTTAAGAAAATTAAAATAGTTCATTGGATAAACCCTTATTAGTGTATGGGATCACACCGTGTTATTATTTAATAATAAACATAACCCACACTGTACACCTCCCAAAACTGACCGAGATTTTCATCCATACCCATTAGCCACAGTGATTATATATATAATAACCTAAAAATTTCATATTTCAACTAATTTGGGTTTATATATATATATATATATTCACTGAATCATAGAAAAAGATATATCTTACAATGATATCATTCCCAACAGATAGAAAAAATTACAAAATTAAATTATTTAATCAGTTTAAAGCAAAAAAATATGTATATATATGGAATGGGAGCCTTGGTTCCAAGTAATAATTCATGGAAAACCCCATTTCTAATAAATCACACCTCAACAACTTGTGAATCACCTACTATGAATTAAATTAACAGTAATATAAAAAATTGAGTTCTTCATCTCTATGGACTCTTTGAACTCCACTATAAAGTGTTGGATATAAAATATCATAGTTCCCCAACCTAAATCCCAACCTTAATATATCCCTTTAGTTCTATTCGATCCCAATACAATTTGAAAAATGATTTAGTGAATCTTAATTTCATGATACCATTTTTTTATATGTCGACTCAAACAATCGTGATTGAATCGAAAGGTCTCATAACTCTATCCACAAATCCCTGTATATAAGGGGATTATGACTAACAACAAGGGTCAATGTCCATTTTTGGGGAAACCATAACCTCCATACTAATACATAGAAAAATAATAAATAAACAATAATAAATATTAGAAATCAGATCAATGTTTCAAAATAATATTGTTGGAATAAATATCATATTTTAGACAAGGTCCCAATTCAGTAATCTATCTAGAGAAATATTGGAGTGTAATAAATAAATAATAGCAGGTCCCACTAGGGTCCTCCCTGGGAAAAAACCATCTCCACTCTCCTTACTGTAGTTGTTTGACACAAGACCCTTTTCCTTTATAGTATCCATGATTAAATATATAGGTTCCCTAAAATGTATGAGTACAGTGCATGTACAAGACTCAGTTGGACACATCCAATGCTTCCTTAACTTGTTTTTAACATTTATGATAGTGTATTACATTAAAATTATATATGTTTTACAAGAAAAAACATACAATCCAATTCCATGAATTCATATTCTTACCTAGCATCGACAAAACCCTAATGATAGTTTCTTCTGCACTTTGAGAAAAAGTGTATAGTATAACTATAATAGTCTAAACTGGATACAATTCTATTAGTGTTTCACTCTTGATCCATAGGGAATATGTCAAGTATCCTATCCATGTTCCATAAGGCATAGATTAATACTCGGAATCCAAAATTCATTGAGTAACACTTGGAATCTATAAGACTTCACCTATCGACCAGATATTCAAAATCCAAAATGAATCAATTAGAGATCATGTTACAAGGATATTATGCACCACCGCTGTCATTGTCTTACTCAATTCTCACATTCCCTAGGGAGTAATCATACTACAATGGCCACATGTCACATTACAAAATTCCAATCCTCTAATGGAAAATCAAGATATGGAAAAGCATGATATTATCCATAACACACACCATGATAGAATATAGAATCATCATATATCCAACTTTTGAATCAAACATCACCCTGTAATCTTTCAATCTAAATAATCTCATGGAATGATTTCATAGAGTATCGCCACATGAAATACCAAGTCATGAATGAATATCAATATATCAACAAAATGATCATATGATGAAAATATTTATAATAAGATCCATGGATGGTAAGTAACATCCTATCCTAAAGAGGACAATGTCCATTTTATGAATAATCCACATTGTATTGATCAAAGCCAGGTTTGGAAATACTATCAATTAATGACATTTTCTATAGTGATTTATTATCATAGTATTCGACACATCAATACCTACGAATCTTCATTGGTTCCATGAAATATAACTATCAATTTTATATACGAAAGATATAAAATATCACATGTGTTGATATTTTCCCCCCCATGGATAATTAAATAAAAATCTAGGAAAAATTACCTGTTTGAAAATTTTCCCTCATATATAAATATATTTTTATAATTTATTATATATATTAATTTATAATTTTAGATCGATAATTTTTCAAAAATTATATTTTAATATTTTTCTTTTGATAATCAGTCATTAATTATCTTTTTATAACAATTTCCTAATAAATAATTATAAATTAACTATTTTTTATTTTATATTGATAATTTATTATAAATTTCCATTTAAAATAATCCTTTTATAATTTCATATAAATTTACCTTTAATTTTTATATTTTTATAATTTTTAATAAATTATCAATCGAAAATATGATGTAATTATCATTTTATAATTTGATGAAAGTATCAACTGAAAAATCTTTACAATTTAATTTTGATAAATTCAAATAATTAACCTTCTAACTTCATTAAATAATCTATTGAAAATTTTATTTATTCACCATATGATAATTTTGTTATAATTATCCTTGTATTATTGAATAATTATATTCAAAAATAATTTCAAATTAATTATCCTTTTGTAATCATTTGTTGATAATTTATAAAAAGTTATCACTTTCATTCCATAAATTATCTTATGATAATTTGTAAAATATGTCCATGCGATAAAATCACGTAATTATAGTTTTTTAATAATTATTCTTTAATAAATAAAAGAAGTAATCATTTGACAATTACAAGAAATTACACCTTCATACTTCAAATTGAACACCCATCTAAAATTTTTCATCTAATAATTTTTTTATGTATTACCCATATATAATTTTTTTATAGCTTATTTTTTAAATTCATTTCTAATTTTTTTTCGGTCATTTTAATTTCTTTAATTACAATAATTTTTAAAAGAATTATGAGTAATGGAAAAATGATTAATATAAGGAAATAAATAAAAGAAAATAAAACAAAAAAATTAACTCCTTAACCACAAAGATAGAGATGAGTGGGATGGAGTTTTCAACACATTATTAGAATGAGATTAATTACACAGAAAATAGGCTGGAAAAATCCCAAATTGTGAAAATAAGATAACTAGGGTCTCCTAAACATAGAAAGACCCACCAAAATTGGGAGCTGATTGAAAATATGTAATTCTAATATTTATGTTTTCTATTTATTAATGAAAAAAAGAGTCCTTTTATTTAAAACAAGTTTCATACAAAATTGTTGCGGAGTCATTAATTTATCCCCATTAAAGAAATGATAAATTATTTGGGTAAATGGGCATTTAATTCCAGGATTTTAAAGATATATGTGTGAAAAAATGGCGGTTTTACTTTAGTAAAAGATTAAATTTTAAAAAATTAATTTTTAATAAATTTTTTATTTACATAATAAAACATGTAATAATACAGGACCCTCATATGTGATGTTACCCAAAACATGAAATGCAAAAAGTATATATATTGAATTTAATAAAAAACACATTCCATACATAATGAAGTTATTAGATTTCTCCTGCAATGCACTATTTGATAGATATATCATTTAACATATAAAAATTATAAAAATAATGTTAAAGAATTTACTCCCATGTTTGATTTTCCCAAACACCTAATTTACTTAAATGTTATGTTCTACCATGGTAAAACCCCATACTCTTGGAATAACGGAAGCCTCATATTTTTCATACGATGCTCTGTTAAGTTGAGATTACATTATTTTGGAAAAAAATCATGTTCATAATATAATATATTAACTATATCTATGATTTCATAATTGAGGCTCCACCACCCTCATAATCACATGTCGACTCTCGATCATACTATGAAATCATTCCATATAATATTTGACAGTGCTAACTATGATTTTAGACTTAGAAAAATCTGTTTGAAAATTTATTCTATTGTAATTATTGATAAAATACATTTTCACATAAAAATACATCTAAATTATTATAAAATATTGTTTTTATTATTATTAAAATATTATTATTTTCATTTTATATATTAATTATAACATTATTAATAATTATAAATTTATTATTTAAACATACATCAAATACACACACAAACAAACAACCCTATTCAATCAAACAAAAAAATACACACACACACACACTCATACATATAAATACATACATAAATACACATATATACATATATAAACACAAACATACACATATATAAAAAATAAAACATAAATACACTTATACATACATACATGCATTCACAAAAACACAATCATAATTAAGAATACAAACATTCAGAGAAATATATGTACTTAAATATAAAAAAACATTCACACACACATAAAATCATATGAATACATACACATGCATAGATACATAGAAATATACACATTTATACATACATTTATGCATAAACATATAATGATATACATACAAACCCACACAAATTCAGGTATATATACACACATACACACAATTATGAATACAAAGACATACATTAATACAAACACATAAATAAATACATACAAAATATAGAATAAAATATTAATAATTAAATAATATAATTTTTTTATAAAATTATATAAAATGAAAAAGGATAATATATAAATTAATATAAATTAACTAATTAGTAATCATGATAATACTCGTACACACATGTCTACATAAATACATATATATACAAAAAAATACATAAATAATGAAAAAGTTCACCAAAAATATTTGTGTGTGATTAATTATAATTATATATAAAATTTTATATAAGTATAAAAGAATAAATAAATTATATTAAAAAATAAAGAGATAAATTTTAATTTAGAAAAATATATTTTTTCTTGTATGAATCATATTTAATAATGTAAATATAAATATAAATAAATATATATATATATATATATATTTATTATAATTATTATATATATTATATATAAATAGATACATATATGAACATTAATTTTTTTAGATAAATGGTATAATTATAATATTAAATGAAAAAATATAATGTATTTTTATATAAAATTATATATATTTTTACTGTTTATTAAAAATATGGTAATTTTGTTTAGAAATTATGACATTTTGAACGATAATAAATTTTTATGATAAATATATTCACTGTTAAATTAATTTTATTTACAAATATATAAATATAAATATTTTATGTTTATTATTCATGATGACCATTATTAGTGATTAAAATTTAATGATAATGGAAATCCTTGAATTCACAAAAATGAAGCAGTTATGAATACTTGCTTTTATAAGTGTTAAAAATCCTCGAGAATGGTTAAATTTTTTTGAGCTCTTATTTTAGCATATATAAATGGAAATATATTTATTTTTTAACTATAAAAGATAAATTTCATCCCAATATATGTTATATTTGGTTGTTGCTAAAATGTAGTACTAAATTTTTTGAAATCAGTTGTACTGTTCACCCTTTTCGTTGAATTATTTATTGAAATATGTCACCCAGTTTATCCAAACTACAATAAGATTTTACTATAGCACTCCTTCATAAATCTAGCATCAAACCACCGGTCCCCTAAAATAATGTATCAAAATTATTCATCTAATAATTGACTCCTTTCACTAAAAAACCAATATAATTTCAATTATTAATATGTTCAACAAAATATTACTAGATGTAATATAAATAAATCACCAAAATTTCCACTTAACTATCCATTTTAAAATAATAATCATCAATATATATAAAATAAAAATATATATTCCATTTAAATATACAATCATATCATGTCATTATTCAATTTATTTCTATATTTATTTACTCTATTGAATTTTTACTAAAATTACCATCTAAATCATCTATTTGAAACTTTATTTAATTATCTATGAAAATTGACGTTTAATTAATTAATTAATACACTTTTTAAAAGGATAAATATAATATATAATAAAAATATGAAATAGATTTCCTAATGTAACACTAAAATTATAGAATCATTTAATTCTTGATTAAATTTTCTCTAAAAATCATCATATAAGTCTCTCTTTTAGATTATTATAAAATTTTCCATTGAACTATTGGTAAATTTATTTTTATTAATATATACTTAATTATAGATAATAAATATTATTTATTTCCTTAAATATTGAAAAAATATCTCATGTTTTATTATTGAAATATTTTCTTAATTCACATAAAGTACTCCCACAAATATATTTCCTGAATATATTTTGTTAGAAGAATGTCGTTTTGAATTTTATTTATTATGTGAATTAATAATAAATAATAAATTTTATTTTTTAAATTATTAATTATTATTATTTTTATATCAAAGATAATATAAAATGACCAACTCACTTCATGATTTTATTATATTTTGTTATATTATGTCACACATCTATTTTGATCTCAATGACTATAACTATTAATATATTCTACATAAAGTAACCATGTATGTGTCTATTTAATTCACCATAAAATCATCATTTGATAAATAATATAATACCTTTCTAACATAATAGTCCAAAATTATAAATATGAATACAATAAAACCCCAATATTTTACTATATATCATTCCATTAAATAAATGTTGTTTTTCAATAATTTTCTTGATAGACAACAACAAACTAAAATAAAATTTTAATATATTATATTTAGATCTAAAATATGAACATTAAAAACTTTTTATTTTATTTAATAGTGTATTAATTTGTGTAAACAAATTAAGAAATATATATATTCTAATATAATGGTTATTCTTATCAACTTCACAGAGTTTAATTTGTGCATAAAAATTAATATTAATTTTTTAAAATTTTATGAATTATACACATTATTAATGAAAATGTAGTATAATATTTTTAAAAAATTATTTTAACGAAATATAATATTTATTGAATAATGATGTTTTTATTTTCTCTTAAAAAATTAAGAGTGTGAACAAATGTTATATTAAGAAATTATTTTCGTGCAAAAAACGATTTTTGTTATATTTTTTTATTTCATTTAGAAGTTAAATTCCTATATATAGGTTTTTTTGATTTTTAAAAATATCCATAATTTTAAAAAACTATTATCAAAATATTAATTAAGGATAAAATATTTATATTTCTCTAAAATGTTTTAATTTTATGTGAGTAGTCCTAGAAAACCATTTGTAAAAATATCCTGAATTTTATGATATCATGAGGATGTAAAAATAACCTAAATATTATGAAACCCATTTCATGAAAAAATATACTATTTATAAGTTATATTATGTATTTATAAATATTAAAATCAATTTTCATACTTATATTAAACATTTTATATCAAGTGTAATATTTTTAAGAAACAAAATTCTAAAATGTTATTATATAATTATAACATTCCATGAATTATAGGATGTAAATAAAGTAAAATTATTTACAATTTTTAATTATAGGGTCCTTATGATTTCATATGGAATAGTTTATTTTTATAATAAATGAGAAATTTCTATTTTTAAAACTCGTTATTGTGGTAAAATTGAAAATGTGATAAAGGGATAACCTATGGTGTATAAGGACCAACATGTTCAAAATATGATTATTATATTCCGGGTGTCTTTTGGATTGACCAAACATATTCTTCAGTGAATTATTTATTTTTTATATATTCTTTATATGATAAACATATAAAAACCCTATACTTTAACATATAACATTACATGATTTTTAGCATAATTATACATCCAAGTACAAGACATGGGTCATAATGTCTAGTGTCTTGGAAGACTAGGTAAATATAACTGAAAAAATGGAACTAAATGAAGCATTTATTTATTTAATATTCAAATTCAGCTCCTAACTTCCATAGTGCTCAAACATCTTCATAGAGTACCCTGGGGAACACATGAATAAAGAGATGAGTTAATATCCCGGTAAGGGAATAACTATAAGAATAAAGTGTTAGCAGAATGGATAGAAGGCATGACCTGATAATATAAAAGGCATGTATCAAATTTAATCATTACATATATTTATGGAATCATATAAAAATGGATTCATCATAATGTGGCAGCAAAAAAAAACATGAATTTAGCACGAGTCAAGGCTAACTGCCAAGACCATTGCTAATAGTAGCACAATATAAAGCTAACCGCAAAGACTGTCGCACATGGTTGCACAAGCTAGGGCACACCGCCAACACCATTGCAAAAAACATCTCATGATAATCAACTTTACCCAATGAATTTGAGTTCTATTTCAGCACACCCATATTAACATTTCATGAATATATTTTATACATAAAGAATGATACATAATCAATCATATTAAAACACAATGATTACCCATCGGAAGAATTGGGTACCATAATCATGTCAAAAAGCATAATAGACTGGTGTATAATAGAAGTATCCATGAAATAAAGGAACTAAAACATACATCTACATTCATAAGGGAAAATAGGAATGTATAATTGAATGTTATCTCAAGTATATGTGACAACATGTAGGATAATTATTTATTATATTATAGCATTAAAACATTTTTGTGTGGTTTTAAGGAAAACACTATAGAGCTATTAAAATAGAGAAGGAAACAATCCTTTATATTAAAATCAAATTGAAATAAGAAGGTTTTCATAGAAAAAAATATTTTATAAAGACAATGGTAAAATAAATAGAATATAGAGTACACTTGAAATCAGGTAAGAACTTCCGAAGCTCTCTCAAAACAGGTTTTCTTATCGGGATGTATTGATGATGGAATCACATAAAAACACGTATATACTTAAAATAGATTTATGAAAGGGTCTTTATAAATGCGTTTGGTTTATTTAAAAATAATTAAGAAGATTCACATAAAAATATAAGCTAACGTCATTTTTGTAATAGGATGATAAGGAAACCTGAAGGAATAGAGGAGGTTTAGGTAGAATCCATTACGGATTATTGGAATGGTATCAGGTGTGACAAAGAGGAATTAATGAGCTAGAAGAGGGGTTTATCATCACATTTAGATGATGAGGGATGTAAAGGGGAGGCACAAAACCATACCCCATCATTAGGTATTACACTTAAAAGGGCAGAACATTAAAAGACATTCTTGAACAAAAGTGAAATAGATATAATATCTTACCTTAAGTACGATGGTGTTCTCCAATTGTTATTAATGAGCTCAATAATTAAATTAGGTCAATTAATTAAAAAATTCCAGAACCACTTCTATATTTAAAATATTATGTCTTTTAATGTTCATTCATGAGCTTAATGATGGGTTATGTTGTTCAATTTCATATTTCATGTCCGTTTGTTTTCTTTGTTTTTTCAAAGGATTTACTTATTTTCATGAATATAGAATCATGTAAAATGGGGTTGTATTTCTAGAAATGGAATTATATTTTATTATTGAACATCATGAATTATACATGATTATAAAAATAATTTGGTTACCATGATCTATGGATAATAATTATATAAAAAATTACTGATAAACGAATGGATTAATTTGTCGATTTTTCTGATAATAAACTTGTTTTGTATTATTATTTTACATCATTTGATAAATTTTTTTCAGAACACAACAGAAGTTCAGATTAATATATTATAATCATTTTCAGCCATTAAAATGGTTTGATGACCATTCTAGAGGGTTGTAATTCAAATTAATAACTGGTTTTACTATAATGTGATAAATCAACCCATCTCATACGATGTTTTCATTTATTGTATAAAAGGAGGGGGAATGTGAGATTTTGAAAAACTATCCCATTATAATAATATAACTTTAGTATATTTATATTACTAGATGTATCATACCATTTGGGTTAATAGAGGTGAGGAAAGGGAAAAGAAAATAAATGAACTTGAAGGAAAATAAAACAATGATAAAGTGAATTTAACTCTTGAGTTTATCTCTTTCGAGATCCTCTTAAGGGGATATGATCTGGACTTATGAACAGAAAAGAATATTTCAGATGAGGGGGAGGATCTTGGGGGTAGATTTGGGAATAATTTAGGGAATGGAAAAGGCTTGAAAGAAGTGAAGAGAAGAGGTTAAGTGGGGTGGTATTTATAATTGGGGAGAGGGGGGTTTTCAAAATATTTAATTCATTAGTTTATTAATTTCCCAAAATACCAAAAATAGTTATTATTCCATGATAAAAAATAGAAATATTTTTATGTGAGTTAGACAGCAGGGTTCTTAAATTGGCCATGACTCAATAAATATTTTATTTAATATATACTGTATATATACCATATGTTTGTATTCATCAAGAAATCAGGTATTGTTGAAAAATCCCAAAAATTATCCCGAACCATTTTTCGATGTGTACAGTCAAAAAAAGATTTAAAATTTTCAAAAATAATTTTCTATGTATGATTAATTTATATTTTAATTAAAATAATAATTTAATTGAAACATATTTCCAAACTATTAACGCTTTTATAATGCTTTTAAAACATACATAAGGTCTTATAAAAGTATCTTTATAACAAAATACCAAAATTTATTTATTTATAAAAAAATTTAAAGAAAAATTCATTTTAAATTTATTATTTATTTATAATTAATTAATAATGTCTTGAAAAAATATTAATACTTTTACTGTGATCATATTATCACTTATAAGATACCTAAATTTTATTAATATATTCAAGCATGTGGTTACAATTATTTTTGTTTATTTACTTTTCATAAGGGTAAAATTACTATTCCAAAGCATTATTAACTATTCAACAAAAATTATGATTTACATATCAGACTCTAAACATCAAACTAATCACAATCGTTTATGCCATATTATTAAAATTCAAATCATAGAAGTGTCAAAAAAAATTAAATGTCTAATAGTATTTGGTAGTTCATTTTGTTTTCATTTCTTGTGATAATATGACTTAATTACAAGAATGGAATTTACATTGGTAAAAAATTTGGTTGATAAATTATTCCGCTCTTATGTAATTTCTCCGTCGATATTTTTTTACATTCTAAGACATTAACAGATGTGTGTACTTTTCCTTCATTGCCTCCCCCTGTTCCCATGTTGTCCATTTGTACTTATGATTCTCCCATTGTACTTTTTCTAGGTGATTAGTCTTGTCACATATAACATTATCTCAATTATCCAAGATGTACATTTGATGCTCCTCGTATGAAAGATCATCCTCAAACTATACCACCTCAAAAGAGAGTACATGTGAAGGGTCTGGTATGTTTATCCTTAAGAGGGATACATGGAAGACATCATGTACATTGGCCACGGTATGTGAATGTTCTAGTCGATAGGTCATTGCTCAAACATGATCAAGGATATCAAATGGGTGATTTTCCTGGATGTAGCAATCCTTTTATCCCAAATATCATGACCTCATTCCATAGAGATATGTAGAGAAATGCTATGTCTCCATCGTTGACATCAAGGTATCGTCAACGATTGTATGCATAAATCTTCTGTTGAATTTGGGATTCCTCGATGTTGTGTTGAATATTTTTCGCCTTCATCGCCATTTTGTGGACCATTTCAGGTCCTAGAAACTTACACTCACTGACTTCATCCCAAAACGTCGGTGTTCTACACCTTTTACCATATAAGGCTTTGTATGGTTCCATTCAGATTCTTGTATAGAAACTATTGTTTTATGAGAATTTTACTAGTGGAATATATTGGTCCCATCCTCTTTTGTTGTCTATAGAACATGCTCTCAAAAAATCTTCTTCTGTCTGAATTTTTTGCTCAGATTGGCTATCATTTTGAGGATGATAGTTCGTGTTGATGTTCAGTTTAGTGATTAGATAATGTTGGAGACATCTCCAAAACATTGAGATGACTATCAAATCTACATCGGATATTATAGATAATGGTACCCCAATAATCCTTACCACTTCATGGATATATATCCATACAAGTTGATCCAATTATATGTCCTCTCGAATCAAGATAATCTTAGTATTCTTTGTAAGATGATCCATAATGACCCATATAGCGTTGTTTCCTCTGGATGTCTATGGATTTCCAGTGACAAACTAAATGGGTAATGGTTTCATCATACCCTTAGACTTATATCTTTCAGCCTTCACTTGTGGGCATACCAGGCACTATGATGTTTCCTCATCAATATCCTTCTTCATATTTTCCCACAAAATGTTTTCTCAGATATATTGATAAATATGTGTGCTCCCAGGGTGAAGATAAAAGGTAGAGCTATGTGTGTCATTAAAAATCAACATATTTACCACTCGATATTATGGTACATATAATCATGAACTAAATAATACAAATCCTCCTCATTAATCATAAACTCAGTGGCTTTCACATTTCTAATGGCTTCTTCCATTTTTTGAATTTTAACATCTTTTCTTTGAGAAGCCTTTATTTTCTCTTGGAGTGATGGTTAAGAAATTATTTGAGAATGGATTGATGATGTTCCTATCTTAATGATCCCCATGTCAATCCTATACGAATCTATGAAGATTGTAGCTTTTTAAATTCTCATCATTGATAAAGATGTAGGATTCTTTCTACTCAGATCATATGCTAACTTGTTTGTCTTATCAGAATGCTAGTGTATTGTGAAGTCATAATCATTGATGAGATCTATCCATCTTCACTGGTGCATATTAAGATATATTTGTGTGAATATATATTTAAGAATATTTTTATTAGTATATATCTCACAATTTTGCATATATAAATAATTCCGCCATTTTATTAATGCAATGATCATATCTGCCAGGTCTAGATCATTCTTAGGATAGCTTTTCTAAGGGATTTTTAGCAGTGTTGATGAATATGATATCACATGGTCATTTATCATCATCACACAGCCTATGCCCTTCATTGAAACATCATTATACACCCAAAAGAGTTCTCTAATTGTTTGGAGTATGAGTACAAGCGTAGTGATTAGCCTCTTCTTACATCCTTAAAGTAGTGTTCACATTATTGAGTCTATACAAACATCACTCCCTTCCATGTCAGCTTGGAAATTGGTTTTGAAAATTTTGAGAAATGTTTTACAAATCATTGATAATACCTCCATAATCCCAAAAAATTGTTTATATCCATTTCAAATGTTTTCTTGGGCCACTCTTCAATATCTTTTGTCTGGGAAGGGTCCACATATAGCCCTTTTCTCAGGATAACATTCCACAAGAATGGTACTTCCTACATATAGAACACACATTTACTCTATATAGAATTAAACTTATCCCATCACAATTTCATTAATACGTTATTTAAATGGTCCTCATATTCCTCCTTTCTCATGAAGTATATAATAATATCATCAAAAAATACTACCAACAATTTTTCAAAGTAATCTCTACGAACTCTATTCATTAAATCTATGAAAATTTCTAGAGTGTTTGTGAGTCTGAAGTTAATCACTATGAACTCATAGTGTCCATAAGTCTTTAGAAATGCTATCATGGGAATATCTTCCTTAGTCTCTATTATTTAGTGACATCTTGACTGAAGGTCAACATTAGAGAAGTAATTGGCCCTATGAAGGTGATCGAACAAGTCATATGTATGTTTCATGGGATACTTGTTCTTTATCACTACTTTATTGAGATCCTTATAATTAATGTAGAGGTGCATGGATCCATCATTCTTATTCGTGAAGAGGACTGACACACCCCATGGTGAAACAGTCTAGCATATAATTCCCTTCCCCAGATTCTCAGGTAATTATTCTTCAGCACATTCAACTCTATGGTGGTGATTCAATTAGGTATCATTGATATAGGCAATGATTGATGAATATGTTCAATTGGGAATATCAACCTCTCGATCAAGAGGAAGGCCATGAAACTATTCGAGGAATACATCTATATAATCCCATGCAATGGGTATATATTTGAGCGATATTCTCTCCTTTGTCTCAATCATTTATGAGAGAAATTATTGTTCATAAGTAACTAATATAAACACTGGAGAAAATTATTCTAAAGATAATTCATCTTCTTCCTTACACTTGTATATACTTGGAGGATTCTTCGGGATTTTAAGAGTGATCTCCATTTCCTATCAGTTGATGTTTTCTTTGTATAAATATTGAATATCCATGCCGAAGATGATATCGAACTATGCTAAAGAAAGTATGACAAGATTTAATAGGATGATCAGTCTACAAAAATTAACTAGGGATAATATAAAAACCACAGACATAATAATTTTTCCATTCACAGTCCTCATATATTACTTATCCTCCAAATTGTGAGATGGTTCTTGAATAGATCTACTAAACTTGCATGATATGAAAGAATGAATGAACCATAATCTAATATTATGTTTTCTATTCGTGAATGAATAACTACTACACTTGTCACCCCATATTTGTCTGGATCCACCTTATCAGTATTTATATCATAATCCCTTCCTATTTCCTTGGATTTTTTTGTTTATTTCCTCTGACAGTCCTCAGATTTTTGAAATTTTTTTGGATAATTCCCATGTTGGTTGCAGCTGTAACACTTCACCACTGGTACATCATTTCACTGATCCTTCCTTTCTTCTTCTAAATTAGTTTGATTTTTCATATCATGTTGGCAGTTTTATCCAGATTCCCCAACATTCCACATTTGAATCAATTCTTGGTTCCCTTTAGACAGTTCCCAAGATGATACTTTCCACATTATTTACATGTGGGGTAATCAAGAATAATTCCATCGTGGAATTTATTTTCAAGACTACCCACATTTGATGCCATTATCCTATTCTTATCATTGATCCCATAATACCATTGAGATTATCCCCTCTATAATTCAAACATGAGAGAATAACCGACAATCTATTCATAATTTTCAAAGTCTGGAATCACCGATGATTTTCACAGACCATGGTTTAGTCTCATAAAGAATAAATCCACCTCGTTTATAGTGTTGATGATAAATCCATTGAAATACCATGAAATCCTTCAGTTGATTTCTTCATACAGCTCGAGTTACTAATCTTCCTTCTTCTTCAATACGAGGAACTCTATTTCCATCCTGAGACGGAGGGTTCAGGGAAAATATTTATTGGAAAACATTATCTTGAATTCCTCTGAATCCATGGAATCAATTTCCTTATGGGGAGTCATATTAATTATTATTTTCCACCACTTAATATCTTCCCTATAAAAGCTATAGCCCACCAGTATGACTTTCACTTCTTTTGGGAAATGGAGGACATATATTATCTTCTCAATAGAGATAATCCACTGTTCTGCAAAGAGGGCATCAAAAGTTCCACTAAACATGGGAGGCCTTTGTCGCTTGAAGGATTATACATCAACATTATCTTTCCATGGTGGAGGATAATATTCCATATGATTAGAGTTATTATTCATAACTAGGGCATGCTGAGAAAGTACTGTCATGATGTTTCGAGCACTTGTTCTCATAATATCAAGCATATGGTTAGAGAACTATTCCTAATGCCTCTCACATTGATTTTTTGAACGTGTTATTCAGTTTCCTTCCATTAACTATGAAAAAAACAAACAATTAAAGTGATTTATTACATATCTCATGAGCATAAAAAGAAACATTGAACATAAGAGGATAAAATAGTAATGGCGATGTATATCCAAATGTGAAATTCCCTAGGTTTAAATATTGGATATCCTTGATCTATTTCCTAACATATATTATTATGGGATCTTTTTTTATTCCCTTAATATTTTCTTTCCAATCTCATGAATTTATAAAACCATATCACCCATGTGTGTCAAACCAATAATTGGTCACGGCCCGTTGCCATGCACCAGTTCCCTTTCGAGTCTAGCTCAAAGCGGTGTTTTCAGGTTTTACCGCTAGATACATCTCTTCAAGAGCCACATCTACATATTTTTATTCGTAAAGGGATTTATTATCTTGATAAACCTCTTACAGAATACTTACCAAAATTTAGGGTTGGTTTCCTATACATAGTCTCGTACTTAAGGTTCTTACTAATGTGCTCTATTCCTAATCTCAAAAAATAAATAGACTATTCTGTAATACTAAATATAGTGACCCTAGAATTTTACGTATTAAATTACAAGATATTAAGAATAATAATACATTAGAGTACATGAAAAGGATCGTAATGTCACGGTTTTTCAAAGACTAGGTACATAAAACTAAAAACATTGAATTAAATAAAACATTTATTTATTTAACCTGAAATTGTGCTCTAAAATTTAATTGTTCTATAGTATCATCATTGTGTATCATGGGGAACACATGAACAATGGGATGAGCTAAATAGCCTAGTGTGGGAATAACCAAAAGAAAAAACCAGTAACACATGGAATTGAAGGCATGGCCAGATGATATAAAAAGGAACGTATCATAAAGAATAGTAGCATATAAAAAATGAATCATATAAAAATGGAGTCATATTACTGTGGAAGAAAAATAAAACAATAATTTAGCATGAGTCAAGGCTAACTTCCAAGACCATTTCACATAGTAGCATAATCCAAGGCTAACCGGCAATACCATCACACATGGTAGCACAATCCGAGGCTAACAACCAAGAATGTCACACATAATGTCTCATGAGACTCAAATTTACCACATGAATAGAAGATCTATATAAGAACACCCATATTAATATTTCATGAATATTTTTTCCACATGAGGAATCATACATAATTTATCATATAAAAACATAAGGTTTTACCATGGAAAGAATTGGGTTCCATAATCATGACATAATTCATAAAAATGGGTGTATCATAAAAGTTTCCAAGAAGGAAAGGAACTAAAATATACCTGGGAATTCATAAGGGAAAATATTTATGTATCATGGTATGTGATGTCTCATAGAAGTGAAATCGTGTATGAAAATTATTTATGAAATTTTAGTAATAAATCATTTTAGTGTAGTTTTAATGAAAATACTATAGAGGCCTTAAAATAGAAAAGGGAATAATCGTTTATATAAAAAAAGTGAACATAGAATGTTTTCCTATAAAAATAATTCTATAAAGTAAATGGTGGCTTAAAACAGAAGATAGTGAGCACTTGAAATCGGATTAGAACTCGGGATGTTCCCTCAAAATAGGTTATCATATCGGGATGTTTTGAGGAGGGAATCACATAAAAACGTATATCCCTAAAAGATAATGATGAAATGGTCTTGATTAATAAATATTCTACATATTCCAAAAATTTATAAGATGAAAATTAATTGATAAGATAACTTCATTTTGGTAACATAAAGATAAGAAAACCCGAAGGAACAATGGAGGTTTGAGTATAATCCCATACAGATTATCGGCATGGTATCAGGTGTGCATAAGAGGGAACAATGAGATAGAAATGGGGTTACCTATCACTCTAATAAAATGAGGGTAGTATGGGGAGGAAATAAGTCATACCCCATCATAAGGTATGACAAATAAAAGGTCATAACATAGTGGGAATTCATGAATGAAATTAAAATAGAGAGGATCCCTTACATTAAGTCTGAAGGTGTTCTCGACTTGATATTAATGTCACAAATAATAAAATTAATATCATAAATTAAAAATTCCGTAATATCTTATATATGAAAATGATTTATTATATCCTTTTTATGTTAATTATTGAACATATATATGGGTTAAGTGGTTCTATTTCATTGTTCAAGTTTGTTTGTTTTCTTTTTTTTACGATCGGTTTACTTATTTACATTAACGGAGAATCATGTAATATGGGGATGGTTTTCAAGAATTGGTGTTATATTTTATTATTTAACATCCATAAGGTCAAATGTTTATAAATTTAATTTTGTTTTTGGAGTGAAGGTTATTCATTATATAAAACATTAATGACAAACAATTTTATTAATTTAGTGATTTTTATCATAATTAACTTGTTTTGTATTATTAGTTTAGATCATGTTAGAAAATGGACTCCAGAACATTCAATAAGATAAAATATATATTAGGATTTGGTTCAACCATTAAATTGGTTTCATGACTAGTCTAGAAGATGGTAATGAATTTAAAAACCCATCATCATTGAATATGATAAATTAACACAAATTAGATGGTGTTTTCATTTATAGTATAATACAAGGGGAAGGAGAGATTATGATAATCTATTCCCTTAAAATAATTTCATTCAAGTACATGTATGTTAATGGAGTTATCATTCCATTTGGGTTATGGGAGGTGAGGAAATAAAAATGAAAAGTAAATATCTTGAAAAAAAATAAAAGAATCGAAAACATGAATTTACCTATTGTGTATATCTCCTTTGATAGCCTTTTACGGGGAGAGTATTTGGTATTTTAAAGATACTGAGAGATTTAGGACGTTTCAGAGAATCTTGGGGAAATATTTGGGAAAAATTTAGGCATGGGACAAGGCATTATATGAGTGAAGAGAAGAGGTTAGGATGGGTGGTATTTATAGTGGATGAGAGAAGTGTTTTTATAATATTTTATTCCTTAGTTTATTAAAATCTCTCAAGGCCAAAAATATTGATGATTCCAAGAAAACAAATATTAATTTGTGCATGTGAGTTTGACCACAATGTGGTCACATCATCCATGACTCAACTAATAGTTTGTATAACATATAATGCATATATACCTTATTTTTCTATTCATCAAAAATTCTTGTATTTTAGAAAATTTGAAAAATTCACCCCAACCACTTTTTGATGTGTGGAATCCAAAAATGAGATCCTTTTTTAAAAAATAATTTTAAATGTATGATTAAGATAATTTTAAATTAAAATAATAATTTACTTGAAAATATATAGTTTAAAACTATAACCGACTTTATAATTCATTCCAAAATTACATAACGCCTTATAAAATTATCTTAAAACCAAAAGACATAATATTATTAATTTATGAATAAATTTTACCGAAATTATTAAATTTTAAAATATTTAAATAATTATAATTAATTATTTATGTCTTACAATGATTCTGATACTTTTATGATGGTCGTTTTATCCCTAATAAGTTGCCTAATTTTTTTACATTCAAGTGTTATTTTAGTATTCTGTTGGTCAATTTACTATTCATAAGGGTCATATTACTATTAATAAGGGTAATATTACTATTCATTATGGTCAGTTACTATTCACCGAAAATATTTTTTCCTTATTGTACTCCAAACATCATTCTGATAACAACTGTGTATTTAATATTTTCAAAATTCTAATAAAGTAAGTGTCTAAATTATGATTAAAGGTCAGATAGTACATAGTATTTCATTATTTTTTTTTCTTTTTTGTGATTATTTGAAATAAGTATAAGAATGGAAGAGCCATTGATAAAACATTGCGTCATTTTAAAACATGTTATAACTATATATTACAATGAAATATTTTCCAATATGCCATGGACATCATTTATTAAAGGGAACTCTCATGACCACTTCAGGACCACTCCAAAATATTAGTTACCTCTTGAGATTCATTCATTTTTAGATCATTTATAAACCAATTATGATTATTTATCTTTCATTCATACGTAGATTTCGTATACCCTACATTTGAATGGATCACACAATATTAATGATCAAGTCTAAAATGTGAGTACTACTTTTTAAATAACATATTTTTTATTTCAATATTTGTGTTCCATATCCAAATTTCCAAAAACATATATAATTAAATTTATATTGTTTTAGTAATATAGTTTATTATTCTAGGTACTATAACCTAACCACATTACCAATTTTTAGTAAAGAAAAATAAAATGATATTTTTTTGTATGTTTGGACTAATACCTTCATGAAGAAACATGTTTCATTGTCATTAACTACATTAGATGAATGATTTAGTTGAGTAATTTAATAACTACTCATGGTATTGTTAGAATATTTTTGATTATATAAAGATGAAAAATATTTTAGATTTCTTGTGTTCTATTGAAATTAAAACCATCATCAAATCATTTGTGTATATTTCTTTCTCCCTAGAATGTTGTATTATGTTTTCATTCTTGATCATTCATGATCAAGAATAAAAAATGGGGTTAATGAATAAATTAATTAAATTTAAATTATTAATATTTATTTATGATAAATTTTATAATTAATTAATAATATGATCATGAAACATTAGTTTTAAAGTCAAAAATAGAAAATGGGCGTACTAAGTGGGAAATAAATTTATTTATCTTATATATAGATTCATATCAATTACCTAATAATACAATTCTCTCAAATAATTATATATAACATAATGTGTATAAATATTTATTTCATTACATTTATACTATAAATAAATAACATCACAATCATCCATTAAGTCTTTGTATGTTCATTTTTAGGTCCTATAAGAAAACTAATTGATAATTGTCTAAATTTATACAAAGGATTAATATTAAATATTAAATAATGATAATATATGATATGTATAATAGACCAATTTTTTTTCATTATTCACTATTCAAACCATTAATTTTAAAATAACATCTTAATATTTTATAATCTATTCATTAAAAAATACTAAAATAAAGTTCTCACATACTTCATCTATAAATATAATTACCAAAACTATAATAGAATTAAAATGTAACATTATAATTAATTATAAATTATAAGAAACTATGTAAAAATGTATATTTTTACTTACAACTAATGTAGATGTTAGATAATAACCAACAATTATTCCTATAAAAAAATTACAAATAATTTTATATTAGGATATAGTTATTAATAGGTTTCTAAAATTGGTGATTAAAATTGTTATTTTCATAAATATGATATTCATAAACCATGTTGAATGTTAAGAATTATGGTAACTATTTCACTAAATATTTTTTAAATCATTCAGACTTGTTTGATATCGTACAATTGGATTCATATATGGTTTATAAAATGTCCACATGAGATGTAATATAATTAACCTTATTTTATCTATGTTCTTCTATTTTTAATATCATGATAATTCTTTTAAATGGATTTATGTAAAATATTACACAAACTATAATGGGTCTTTCCAATCATATATTTAAATCAATATGGTTATATATTGATATTCAATTTTAGGAGATATTATTTTTTATTAATCCCTAAATTAATTTATTTCGTTATTCATGGGGTTTAAAATTTCCACACAAAATCTGATTTCCATTTTGTTATATTTTACATGATGTGCTTCTTATAAGAGAAACACGACATGTCTCTTATTTTTTTGTCAGGAAACTCACTTTTAATATTTTAATAATATTATGTCGTGATTGGACTTATATATTCATTACTAAATGATTAATATCATTTTATACTACATTAAATCTATTTGTATGTTTTAAATAAATTTTTATAATTTTTTGAATATTTAATTTTTTAAAAAAATTACAACCGTCTGTTTTTAATTTTTTCAATGTGAACACATATTTACTCTATCTTTTTACTAAAAATAAAATAATTCCTCTCAACATTTTCATGTTTTCTAAATGAAATTAGTATTCTATTTTTTTATGAAATAATTTTTCTGAATTATTCATGATTATTTTTATTTTTCATGTGACCTTTCTTAGTTTTCCTAATTTATTTTCATATAGGTCAATTTAAATTAAAATATATCATTCTCAAATAAGGATATTTTTTAAATTTTACTATCCATCCAATTTATGGGATATATTATGAAATGTTGTTTTCTATTAATGAATTTACCTACCACTACCATTCTCATTCCAAATCATTTACTACTAACTAATTCTATTCTATTGTGAGTATTGTATATATTATTTCCCCGATTAAAAGTTGCTCACAAAAATTCATAATCCTTGAATGAATAGATTAATTATTGACCCAACCATATAGAACATATAAATATGGGGTAAATACATTGTTATTCATCATTATAATTCATAATTAATTACATTGAATGATCTTCAATATATTTTACACTAATTAATTCTTTATGTATGTTTGACATTACGATTATTTATGATATTATGTGTATTTCTGTTATATGAATCCTTTTGAAAATGATTTGAAACATGTTTTATTTGCATTGGTTCATTATGATATGATGGATGGATAATTTCATGTCACAATGATATGTATGGATGATAATGGGTGGGGTATTATATCACACCCTATTCCATTTTTTGAATATTTATTTCGTAATAGATATCAATTATTTTTAATACTTTTTTCATACAATATGAATACGTGGATTGATTGAGATTGATTAAAAATTATTATAATTATTAGATATGATCATGAGGATTCCCTATGAGTATGTTAGTGCCATTTTTCATTGTTATTATAATTTACCATGAAAAAATCATTTTATACTTCCTATTCCAATGCATTATGTTTATTATATAACACTATTTTATATGGTATTGTTTTTATGATTATACATCCATCTATTATACCATTAGAAAAAATTTATTATACAATGATATTTCCCATTAAATAACTCTTACATGAAATTTTCTATCATAAGCTTAGGATCAAACTTTGGATTTCATGTTGATGATTTATCCTTAATTTATGGTTTAGATGCACCTTTTTTATGAATCATTTCAATGTTTTTTTGGAAAATATAACTTTATAGGATTCCAGAAGTGGGTCAATATGAGTCTGTTAATGGATAAATATTCACATTTACTATTAAATAAATTGTATATGTAACTTTTCCTTAGTGACACTAAACCTAATAGTTCTATGATCTATTTGAAATTATATTAAAAATAATACAATAGTGGATTTTTTTCAATCAGTGTTAGTACATTTTTTTAATACCACCAAACCCAGTTGTGTATTTATATACTACCTTAGTTGGATTTAATTCTATGAATATATATTTTTCGTGATTATATTTTATACCTTTCTAGTTAATGAAATTTTATCATTGTTAAAATAAAATTTTAACGACCCATACTTTACATACATGGTTATTACTTCAAAATTGAAGCATATGTATTACAACATATAACAAACCCATGAAAGGACCGTATAGGTATAGTGTCTTTAGAAACTGGGAAACATAAACAACTGGTTCATAAATCATCTACGTTGTCTCCCATTTATTTCATCATATCTAGAGTCCCTTTTCGGGATATCCTACTTAATATCCTTCTTTCTGACCTGGGGAAAAGAAAACATAAAGTTGGGTGAGCTCAAATGCTCAGTAAGGGTAAACAAATGAAATATCAATCATATCATATTTATAAGAACATAACATTTTGAAAATCTTATCCTATAAAATAGATCATAACATGAGATAAATCATAGAAGTGAAATGTAATCCCAATAATCATAACTTAGAATATTATGCGTTGTGGAATACACAAATAATCATAGAAAATCATTTCTTAGTAGTCAAGACTCATTACCAAGACTATCTTAGTGGACAAAGTCCATTTCTGAACCAAGTTCACTCCACGTTTCAGTCCTGTTTCACTGAACCGGTTTAACCTGCCATTCCAGGCATGTCTATCTCATGAGATAGAAATCTTTACCCAATGAATTGGAGGGAGATATAGGTCCCACCCATCTCATAATGATACCATCTTATGTGTGCTAGAAAATCATAAACTATACATCATAGCATAACACATGTAATAAAAATGGGATTCTTAAACATCTTGACATCATAAAAGAATTATTATAAGATAAAGGAATTCATAAAAATAATTCCATCACAACATAATAAAATAAATGTAATAATAAGGATAGAAACATAACCCTATATTATCATAGATGGAAAATAATTTTGATAAAACACTTGAACTCCATTCTTGAGGAAAATAACCTTTCTACTTCAAAAACACTTTTCCTTTCGTTACATGTCATACAATTTTAAACTAAAAGATTTTTATTAAAAATAAACCTGAAAACTTGTAAAGTAATCTTCTTAGAAATAATGTTTTAACAATCCATTCATTCCGTATAAGTTAAAGAATAAATCTTCTCGTACTTTGGCGGCAAAATTCAAAAAGTAACTTGTATGAAAAACGACAAAAGATTCCTTTCATAACTTTTACTAAAAAGTAACCGAAGTTTAAAATTGGATTTAAACAATTGTAGAAGTATATAAATATTACATATTGAGGAATCATGTATGTGGATGATAAATATTCCCCAGTAAATTCTGAAGTATAAACAATCTCAGATAAAAATTAATATTGGGAGATTGTCCCTTAACTTAGGTCTGATTTGCTTCATAAGTGTCCGAACCTCTGGTATAATGATTTAAATAATGTTACTGACTAATTACAGAATCATACTTATTGTTATGATATCATATATGGTAATATTCTTAGCTTCTTATTAGTAATACTTCATTACTACTTGTTATTCAGGTGTTTATTACATTTGGTTCTTATGCGTGTTTTGTCGAATAAATTCTTATTTTTCTCATTAGGTTATAGATACCTAATTTAAATAATCGTATTAGTGTACTATATATCATATTTATTCATTCAATTCATTTATATAATCATTATGCAATGAAGATCATGTAGAACGAATCGCATCACATCGTGGAGACGGTATTCCGTACGTACGCACGAGCGATGATATCGTTCCCATGGTCATGGAATGGTATTGGAGTGTATGTATACTATATAAGAATAAATACCACTTTAAAATAGTAATATATAGTTATTTATTTGCACCATTATACCCGTCCATGTAAGGTGGTGATGGAAAATAGATTACACCATGGCGTGGAGACGGTATTCCGTACGTACGCACGCGTGGTGATTTCATTTTCCGTAGGGTGGATAAATGGTGAAATAGGGTTGTTTCATACTTATAATAACATATCAGTATATGAGTGATACTGATGTTATTAATTCATAATGAAAAAACTAATGACTAAGAAGTTGAAGAAGAAATAAAGTTGAAAGAATCGGTAACGGACATTAACTCTTCTTTGAAGCGCCTCTTTGAGACCTCCTCTTAGGGCACTACAATTGGAATTTGAAGAAGACCAGGACCTCTAAGATGTTTCTAGGGAAGTGGGGAAGTGAAATGGTCAGGGATTGGCCGAGCTTGAAGGCTCAAATTGGTGTGAGGAGGAGAGGGATGTGGTGCCCTTTTATAAGGGAGGAGAGAGGCAGTTTAGGAAATATAAGAAATATTAATTTATATTAAATCCCAACTCCACATAAAAACTTCCAAAATGACTCATATACGAAGATGAAGTGAGATAGGGTTGTAATAGCATCAGCCAATAAAATTTAGACATGTTAAGAATTTATTTTAAACATTATCAACATGATTTACCCTTATTTATCAATTTAATTTTATTGGTGGTAAAAATAATCTAAATTTTAAATTATTATAAATAATTACATATGTGTTGTGAATATTCAATAATTTTACACTTTATGACATTTTCGACCATATAAATTTTAATTTAAAAATTTTAAATATTTTTGTGATTTTTAAACAATTTTATAATATGTTATTTTTATAAACTACAATAGTGTCAATTTTGACACTATTCATTTATTTGAATTTAAATAAAATATATACAGAATATATGTTTGAACTAAAAGATTTAATAGATTCATGAAATGTATTATGTATCTAGAAAATTATTGTATCACATTAAATAGTTCATATAATATTTATTTTAATATTTTTAAAACCATTTATTTGATATTTTAATTAATAAAATAATTTCAACATCACTATTGTGGAATAATTAATGATAATTATTTAATCCCTAAAAATTCTAAATAAATTCCAATGATATAGATATTTGTATTATATTTCTTGAGACGATTCATGTTTGATGTTTCATTAAGTTTATCACTAAACTAATATTATTATTCTTATAAGATTTAAGAAATTGACATGTTGTCACATTCTTTGGTTTTAATAATAATTAAATTATTTTCATGGAAAGAAGTCCATTAAATGAATATAATCATACCATTAGGTAATATGGGTCGACTTTTAGTCATCCAATAGGATTTTGGCAGGTGTTAGGGTAATATTATAATCTTATAGTTACCCTTAATTAACCGATGTACATTTAAGTATGGTAAATAAAATTTACCGTAGTTACTATTCATAATGCCCAAAAATAAAAAGTACCCTATTAACATAATTTGGACCCACTGATTCCAAATATGGAATCCATTTTTCAAATTTCAAAACATATAAGTTTCAGTAATTAATTTAAAATAAATGTCGTTGTTAAGAAAACAGGTTTTAGAAGTTAAAACATTGCCAACGATTGAAATGTTTTTACCTATGAATTTAATATCAAATTGGTAATAATGACATACATTATATTAAATGGTAAAAATATATTCTATTTATACTTAAAAACCATTCAATATAATAATTTAACCATATAAATTATCTCAATGAAAAAAGTTGTTTTTAATTAAAAATTTGCGTATTTTTACTATTCATCAAAATATGAATGTTATCAGAAAAATATCAAAAATTTATCCAAAGTAAATTTTTATACCCTGATTCAAAAGAAGACTTTTATTTTGTCAAATTAAACTTATAAACATGTCAAGAACTAGATTTAATGTGGGTGAGCCATCAAAAGGCGATAAAACTGCATTTTTTGAAAAATACTTATTTTACCTGAAAAAATTATTTTGTTCTCTTACCATATTCTAGAAAATGTGTAAGATGAATAATAATGTTATAAAATTCAAAATTTAGTTAATACTATTTATAACGGCTAGTCCTTAATAATATATCGTTGTTTAGTGAAACCCGGTATTACGTACTACACACGCTATCGAGGAAGGTCGTGATTGCGTGTAATGCAAGCCATGGCCGTATTGTGTGCTGTGAAAGATTGCATTAGTGTTTCATATAACATAAGACGAAAAAAACTATTTCTCATAAAATCTCAGGGTGTTACATTCTAGCCCCATTAAAATGAATTTCTCCCTCGAAATTCATTACTTCATTAAAAACAGATGAGGATACCTCTCCCGCATTATATCCTCAAGTTCCCATGTAGCTTCTTATAATTGGTGGTTCCTCCATAAAACATTCACCAAGCGAGTGGTGTTGTTCCATTGGAATTTTTCTCTACGATACAGAATCTCTATTGGTTGTTCTTCATAAGAAAGATCTTGCTCTAGCGGTACAACTTCTGAGCTGAGTACATGTGAAGGATCAGGTATGTACTTTCTCATGAGAGATACATGGAACACATCGTGAACTTGAGAGAGATTCGGTAGAAGCGCCGATCGGTAAGCTACCTTCCCAACACGATCCATAATTTCAAAAGGACCGATATATCTAGGGCTCAACTTTCCCTTCTTTCCAAATCTCATGAACCTCTTCCAGGGATATATTCATAAGAAAACTTTTTCCCCCACTTCAAATTCTAGGTCTTTTCTTCCGTTATTGGCATAAATTTTTGGTCGAATTTGAGCTGCTCTTATGTGTTGTTGAATAGATCTGACCTTTTTGGCCATTTCAACAACAAGATCAGGTCCTAATATCTTTCTTTCCCCAACTTCATCCCAACAAGTTGGATTCCTGCATTTCTTTCCATAGAGAGCTTCATAAGGAGCCATATGAATACTGGAGTGAAAGCTATAATTATAAGAAAATTCCACCAAAGGTAGGTGTTGATCCCAACCAACTTTGAAATCTATAGAGAAAGCTCTCAACATATCTTCTAGAGTTTGAATTCTCCTCTCAAACTGACTGTCTGTCTGAGGATGATAAGCAGTACTGAAACTCAACTCTGTATCAAGAGTATACTGAAGATATCGCCAGAACTTCGAGGTAAACGTTGGATCCTGATCAGAATAAATGGAAAGTGGTACTCCATGAAATATTACCACTTCCTTTACGTATATCCTAGAAAGTTAATCTAGAGAGAAATCATCTCTAATATAAGTAAAGTTTGCAGACTTTGTAAGATGATCAACTATGACCCAGATATCATTATTGTCTTTGGATGTTTTAGGAAGTCCGGTGGCAAAGTCCATAGTGATGTTTTCCCATTTCTATTAAGGTATGGGTAATGTTTGTAAAATCCCCTTAGATTTCTATCTCTCATCTTTAACTTGCTGACAAACCAAGCATCGAGATACATATTCCGCAACATCTCTTTTCATGCCATCCCACAAGAAGTACTCTTTCAGATCCCTATACATCTTTGTGATTCCAGGATGAATAGAGAATGAAGAACTATGGGCCTCACCCATCGGCTCCTTCTTTAATCCTGGGATGGGAGGAACACAAACCTGATTCCTGAACCATATCATCCCATCACAATCAAGGTTGAATTCAGGAACATTTCTCATCTTCTTTTGTAACTCGACATCTTCTTTCTGTGCCTATTGAATCTTCACATGTATAGATGGTTGAACATTCATTTGAGAAAGATATGATTTCTCCCCTTCCATTAAAATTCCAAGATCTATCCTTTGTAAATCCATAAATATTGGATCTTTTGTGATCCTCATTATGTATAAGCTAGCATGGTCTTGTCGACATAATGCATCTACCACCTTGTTTGCTTTCCCAGGGATGTAATGAATTGAGCAGTCGTAATCCTTAATCAGCTCCAACCATCTTCTTTGACGCATATTCAGCTCCTATTGTGTGAAAATATACTTTAAACTTTTATGATCAGTATAAATATCACACCTTTATCCATTAAGATAATGCCTCCAAATCATTAATGCAAAGATTACCACAGCTAACTCCAAATCATGAGTTGTGTAATTTTGCTCATGGATTTTCAACTGTCGTGAGGCATAAGCTATCACCATATCATTTAGCATAAGAACACACCCCATCCCCTTCTTGGATGCATCACTATAGATCACAACCCTTTCTCCACTAAAAAGGAGTGTGAGTACAGGTGCACTGGATAACCTGCTTTTGAACACCTGATATTCTCTTCACATTCCTCCGTCCACACGAACTTAACTTCTTTTCGAGTCAACCTGGTGAGTGGATTAGATAATCGTGAAACATCATTCACAAAACGTCGATAATATCTAGCCAAACCAAGAAAACATTAGATCTCGATTACTGTTGTTGGTCTTGACCATCATTCGATAACCTCTGTTTTTGTTGGATCCACAGATATCACCTATTTTGAGATTATGTGACCCAAAAATGCAACTTTTTGAAGCCAAAATTCAAACTTGGTAAATTTGGCATAGAGCTTATCCTTTCATAGGGACTTTAATACAATTCTCAAGTGATCATCATGTTCTTCCTTTCTATTTGAATAGACAAGAATATCATCTATAAAGACTACCAAAAACTGATCAATATAGTCTCCAAAGACTCTATTCATCATATCCATGAAGATAGTAGGGGCATTAGTAAGACCAAATGCCATCACTATAAATTCATAGTGTCCATACATTGTACGGAATGCCGTTTTTGGCATATTCTCCATTTTGACCTTTAATTGTTGATACCCTGAACGAAGATCAATCTTGGAAAAGTATTGAGCTCCTCGTAGTTGGTCAAATGGGTCATCAATTCGTGGGAGAGGATATTTGTTCTTGATAGTGATCTTATTATGTTCTCGATAATCATTGCAGAGTCTCATTGATCCATCTTTCTTCTTAACAAACAGAACAGGTGCTCCCCAAGGTGACGCACTAGGGCGTATGAATCCTTTATCAAGATCCCCCTGGACATGCTTCTTCAATTCCTGGAACTCAATTGGGGCCATTCTATACGGTGTCTTTTAAATAGGCAAAGCACCCGGCATGAGTTCTATTGAAAACTCAACTTCACGATTTGGTGGAGGACCTGGTAATTCCTCTGGAAACACATCATCAAATTCCCGTATATTGGGAATATTATTAATCGTGAGTTTCTCTCCAACCATTTGAGAAAAATAACCCTCATTTAGTGGAATAAAGACCCATAAGATGGACGAAATTTTCACTGGAAGGTTATGTTCATCCTTGCATCGATAGAAGATCATAGATTGATCTGGAATATGAAATGTGACTTCCCTTATTTGGAAATTGATATGATCTCCATATATAGAAAGCCAATCCATGCCAATAATCACATCAAATTACACTATAGGAAGGATCACAAGATTTTCAGGAAGCACTTTCCCACAAACTTCAATCGGAGAAGAATTTTAAACTTTTGATGCGACTGTTGTTCCATTAGGAGTTGTCACATCCAACTCAACATCTAATTGTTGAGGTAATACGACGATACCCTTAAAAATTATTCATAAATAAAGGAGTGTGTGGATCCAGAATCAAATAAAACATTTTCTACATTTGAGTGGATGGTAAGTGTACCTCTCACCACTTCGTTTTCGTACTCCACATCACCGATAGTAATTGCATGTGACTTTCCTTTGTCTTTGGCATTAAGAGTTTATTGTTGTCGATCATCATCATCAACCATTGGATTTGGGCATTGAGTGGCATAATTCCCCATCTCCTTGCACATGAAACATTGAAGTGTATTAGGTTCATTCTGTGTATCCCTTCCTTTATTTGTATCATTAGACATATTCTTCCCATTATTTCGACATTCAATTTCCCAATGACCTTATTTTCCACACTTATAACATTTCTTTATCCCCCTAAGACAATTTCCTCCATGTTTATTTCCACACTTTGAGCATAAGGGAAAACTCATTTTCTTTTCAGTGTGGTCTTTAGATTTTCCATTGATGTCCATTTTCCTCTTCTTATCAAACCCATGTGACTGATGGGTTACACCAATATCCATCCCAACCTTGAGAGCACATCGACCAATTTCCTCATAGCTATTTACGTCCCTTATGGCTAACACCCTTCGAAGACTTGGTTTTAATCCACTAAGGAATCGATCGAATCTTACTCTCAGGTTGGATAATAATTCCGGAAGCGTACCTTGCAAGTCTTGTAAAATTTGCTTCGTAGGTAGAAACAGATTCATCATCCTTTTTCTTCAGTTCAAGAATCTTCTTCTCCATCTTTGTTCGAAGAATACGAGGGAAATACATATTGAAAAACAAGTTCTTGAACTCATCCCATTCCATGGACTCAATTTCAACCCTTTTCCTCATATTATTAATAAGATTCCCCATTGATCAGCATCACCTTCCAAATGATACACTGATAAGATGAATTTTTCATGTTCAGAACATTGAAGAACTGAAAATATCTTTTTAGTGGTATTGATCCATTGTTTAGCCATTAATGGATCAGAAGACCCGCTGAATGAAGGTGGAAGCTGCCTCATGAAGGATTTGACA
The DNA here is from genome assembly GCA_963277665.1 of Viscum album. Classification (NCBI taxonomy): domain Eukaryota; kingdom Viridiplantae; phylum Streptophyta; class Magnoliopsida; order Santalales; family Viscaceae; genus Viscum; species Viscum album. The sequence continues at coordinate 446,762,351 of OY728147.1, forward strand.
GAATTTTTCTCCTTACTTTGCTCATTTGGAAGTCTTGCATGATTCATAGCTTGAGAAAGTTGTGTGATCATGGCTACAAGATTTTGCATTCCAGCTCCCATAACGTTTGGTTGCTCATGGGGACAATCATTGCATTTCCTATCGCATTCCGCATTAACACAGTTTCTTCGGGTTCCAACCATTGACTAAAACCAAGAAGAATAGTGTGGGGAACACTAATTATAATAGGAATACAACATAATCAAGAATAAAATTTCACACTTAAGGTCTTATAATAGGTTGTTCATGGCCAAATCTAAAACACTAAGATTTTGTTCTATGCTTAGACATATCCTTAGGTTTCTTACTAAGGTTTTCACATCCTAGTTTCCAAAGGTTGACTATATCTTTCCTCTGATACCAACTATAATGAACCATACTTTACATACATGGATATTTCTTCAAAATTGAAGCATACTTCTTACAACATATAACAAAACCATGAAAGGACTATATATGTATAGTGTCTTTAGAAACTGGGAGATATAAACAACTGGTTCATAAATAATCTACGTTGTCTCCCATTTATTTCACCATATCTAGAGTCACTTTTTGGAATATCCTACTTAATATCCTTCTTCCTAACCTGGGGAAAAGAAAAAATACAAAAGGGTGAGCTCAAATGCTCAGTAAGGTTAAACAAAAGATATATCAAACATATCATATTTATAAGAACATAACATTTTGAAAATCTTATCCTGTAAAAGAGATCATAACATGGGATAAATCATAGAAGTGAAATGTAATCCCAATAATCATAACTTAAAATATGAATATTTGTTTCATACAAACATAATCATAGAAAATCATTTCTTAGTAGTCATGACTAATTTCCAAGACTATCTTAGCGGACAAAGTCCATTTTTGAAATGAGTTCACTCCTCGTTTCAGTCCTGTTTCACTGAACCTGTTTAACCTGTCATTCCAGCCATGTCTATCTCAGGAGATATAAATCTTTACCCAATGAATTGGAGGGAGATATAGGTCCCACCCATCTCATAATGATACCATTCTTATATGTTCCACAAAATCATAAACCATACATCATAGAAAAACCCATGTAATAAAAATAGGATTCTTAAACATCATGACATCATAAAACAATTCTTATAAGATAAAGGAATTCATAAAAATAATTCCATCACAACATAAAAAAATCAATGTAATAATAGGGATAGAAACAGAACCTTATATTATCATAGATGGAAAATAATTTTGATAAAACACTTGAACTCCATTCTTGAAGAAAATATCCTTTCTAATTCAAAAAAAAACTTTTCCTTTATTTACATGTCATACAATTTTAAACTATAAGAAGTTGATTAAAAATATAATTGAAAATTTGTAAAGGGAGATTCTTGTAAATAATTTTTTGACAATTCATTCATGCTGTATAAGTTAAAAAACAATCTTCTCGTACTTTGGCCGGAAAAGTCAAAAAGTACCTCGTACGAAAAACGACAAAAGATTCCTTTCATAACTTTTAATATAAACTTACCAAAGGGTAAAATTAGATTTAAACAATTTTATAGGGATATAAATATTACATATTGAGGAAACATGGATTTGGATGATAAATATTCCCCAGTAAATTCTGAAGTATAACCAATCTTGGATAAAAATTGAGATTGTGAGATTGTCCCTTACCTTAGGTCCGATTTGCTTCGTAAGTGTCCGAACCTCCTGTATAATGATTTAAATAATGTTATTGACTTATTACAGAATCATAATTATTGTTATTATATCATATATGGTCATATTATTATCTTCTTATTAGTAATATTTCATTACTACTTGTTATTCGGGTGTTTATTACTTTTTGTTCTTATGCGTGTTTTGTCGAATAAATTATTATTCATCTCTTTAGGTTATAGATACCTCTTTTCCAGAGTGGTATTAGTGTACTATATATCATATTTATTCATTCAATTCATTTATATAATCATTATGCAATGAATATCATGTAGAACAAATTGCATCACATCGTGGAGATGGTATTCCATATGTACGCACGAGCGATGATATCGTTCCCCTGATCGTGGAATTGTATTGGAGTGTATGTATAATATTTAAGAATCAATAACACTTTACAATAATAATATATAGTTTTTTATTTTCACCATTATACCCATCCATGTAAGGTGGTGATGGAAAATAGATTACACCACGGCTTGGAGACGATACTCCGTACGTACGCACGCGCGGTGATTTCATTTTCCGTAGGATGGATAGATGGTGAAATAGGGTTTTTTCATACATATAATAACATATCAGTATATTATTGATACTGAGATTATTAATTAATAATGAAACAACAAAATAAGAAGAAGTGGAAGAAGAAATAATGTTGAAAGAATCGGTAATAGACATTACCTTTTCTTTGAAGCGCCTCTTTGAGACCTCCTCTTAGGGCACTGCAATTGGTCTTTGAAGAAGACCAGGACCTCTAGGATGTTTCTTGGGAAGTTTGGAAGTGAAATGGGCAGGGATTGGCCGAGCTTGAAGGCTCAAATTGGTGTGAGGTGGGGAGGGAGGAGGTGCCCTTTTATAAGGGAGGAGAGGGGAACCTTTGGGAATATAAGAAATATTAGTTTATATTAAATCCCATCCCCAGTTAAAAACTTACAAAATGAATCATATACGATTATTAGATAAGATAGGGTATTAATATCATAAAACAATAAAATTTAGACATGTTAGTAATTTATTTTAAACATTATCAACTTGATTTATCCTTATTTATCAATTTAATTTTATTTTTGGTAAAAATATTCTAAATTTTAAGTTATTATAAATAATTACATATGTGTTGTGAATTTTCCATAATTTGATATTTTATGACATTTTATACCATATAAAATTTAATTTAAAATTTTTGAATATTTTTTTTTGATTTTTAAACAATTTTATAATATGTTATTTTTATAAACTACAATAGTGTCAATTTTGACACTATTCATTTATTTGAATTTAAATAAAATATATACAATAGATAAGTTCGAACTAAAAGCATTAATAGATTCATAAAATGTCATATATATATTGAAAATTAGTGGATCACTTTAAATAGTTCATATAATATTTATTTTAACATTTTTAAAACTATTTATTTTATATTTTAATTAATAAAATAATTTCAACATCACTATTGTGGAATAATTAATGATAATTATTTAATCCCTAAAAATTCTAAATAAATTCCTATGATGTAGATAGTTGTATTAGATTTCTGTAAACGATTAATGTTCGAAGTTTCATTAAGTTTATCACTAAATTAAAATTATTATACTCATAAGATTTAAGAAAGTGACATGTTGTCACATTCTTTGGTTTTATTAATAAATAAATTACTTTCATAGAACAAAGTCCATTAAATGAATCTAATCCGACCCTTAGGTGATATGGGTTGACTATTAGTCATCCAATAGGATTTTGGAAACTGTTAGGGTAATTTTATAATCTTATATTTACCCTTAATTACCTGATTTACCTTTAACTATGGTAAATAAAATTTACCGTAGTTACTATTCATAATGCCCAAAAATAAAAAGTTTCCTATTAACATTATTTGGACCCACTGATTCCAAATATGGAATCCATTTTTCAAAAATCAAAACATATAATTTCCAGTAATTAATTTAAAATAAATCCCATTGTTAAGAAAACGGGTTTTAGAAGTTAAAACATTGCCAAAGATTGAAATGTTTTTACCTATTAATTCAATGTGAAATTGGTGCTAATGACATAAATTATATTAAATGGTAAAAATATATTCTATTTATAATTTAAAACCATTAAATATTATAATTTAACCATATAAATTATCTCAATGAAAAAAGATGTTTATAATTAAAAATTAGCGTATTTTTACTATTCATCAAAATATGAAAGTTATTAGAAAAATATCAAAAATTTATCCAAAGTAAATTTTTATACCCTGATTCAAAAGGAGAAATTTATTTTGTCAAATTTAACTTATAAAAATGTCAAAAACTAGATTTAATGTGGGTACGCCATCAAAAGGTGGAAAAACTGCATTTTTTTAAAAATACTTATTTTACCTGGAAAATTTATTTTGTTCTCTTACCATATTCTAGAAAATTTGTAAGATGAATAATAATGTTATAAAATTAAAAATGTAGTTATTACTATTTATAAAGGCTAGTCCATAATAATATATCGTTGTTTAGTGAAACCCGGTTTTGCGTACTACACATGCTATCGAGGAAGGTCGTGATTGCGTGTTGAGCAAGACAAGCCCGTATTGTGTGCTGTGAAAGATTACTTTGGTGTTGCGTATAACATAAAACATAAAAAAACTCTTTCTCATAAAATATCAGGGTGTTACAAAAATTATATGTATAATGATTGGATAACATCATAATATTTTGTTTGAATTCCGAGTATGTGATTTTTCAACCAATTATGTCTTGTCCTGCACACTAGAATGTTTATGTATATAGGGAAGATATGAATTACGGTGTAACCTCTATGAAAAAAGTGGAATGATTATCAACATGTCCTTAAATTGGTGTAGAGTCTCCCATGACTTTTCCATATATTATTACATTCATTCAATAAAAAATATTCAGTAATTATAAACCCAAGACAGTGAGTCCTACTATCTATTGAATAATAGTCTCATAAATCATCAATAAAATAAAAACATAAAATAATAATTTTCCTTTTCCATAGTGAGATTCTAAATGAAATTGGGTTGGAAAAACATCATAGTATTATGTGGGTAATAAATAAATTACAGGTGTGAGAAAAAGTACATATATGGAAATAGTAATCATAAGGAAATAAAACATGCGAGTCAAAGATAAAATATAATATGATGAATGTAGTAGTTTCATGGTTGAGTCACATGGAAGCATAACATAAAGATCTTTTAATCATAATTTCATGAATAAATACTACGTTTAGTAGTAGAAAAATAAATTACAAAAACATATGTTCTGGATAGCCACTATGGAGACATCAAATGGTTGATATATTCCCATAAGGGATTATTAATAGTCATTAATCCCACACATGATGTATCATGGGACAAAAAAATATCCAATAAACTAGAGGGCTATATAATTCAATGAACAACCACCAAATTCATTACAATTACATTCATATTTTTTCTACATAAGTAAATTAATTTTAATAAATTAATATAATAATTACCTTTGGAATGAAAATGGGTTTTATAATCTTACCTCGTATCAGAATAAAACAATATTTCATAAAGAATTTATTTGAGAAATTATCATAAGGAAATCAATCCCTCATCAATTGAATAGTGATTTAGTATTATGTATTCAAAGGATATATATATATATAAATCCAAATAATTAAAACCAATTAATTTTTTTATGGTTTATGAATAGAAATACATTTCACAATATTTTAAATATTATTGAAGAAAATATACTTTCCACTTTGATAAATAAATTTTTTAAAAATAAAAATTTACTAAATATTTCGAAAATATTTTTTCATTGAAAATAATTATAGGATATTATGGATGACCATTTGAATAAAATAATTATGATGATATAAATTGACTTCAATCATTCCGTATAGGATAAAAATCATTCATTTCACACTTTCTTAAAAAGTAAAAAAATTACTTGTTTGGAAAAAGTAATGAAGATTAACAACAATTTTTTTTGAATAAATAAATATGTGTCAAATTAAATAATTAAATATTTTAATAATATTAAAATGATTTTGAGAAAATTGTAAATAAAAAATTTAACTTCAATAATAATGGTTTTTGATCGAAGGGAGAATTAATTACCATTTTCCGATAAAAATAACACCTCAATTATTTTCATTAAAATATAGAAGAAAATGGATCAATTTCATGAATTTTTCATGTTTAACCATAGTAAAACAATGTATTTTGTGTTTATGATATAGAAAATTTCTATAGTGGATACAAAATTGTAAAAAAAAATCAGAAATAGGATGAGATTGTGAAAAATAGGTATACTATTATGGTTACTCCTAAATCATAAAATCCATGATTAAATAACCTCAAATTATAATGACACATTATGAATATAAATATATTCATAATATAACTCAGAAATTTTAATTAAATATCTTTCTAAAAAATATGTTTTTAACATGGAATATGCATTATAGATTTAAAAGTGTTACAAGAAATCCTTTACCTCATGTCCAGACATGTCTTGTATGTGCATTACCACAAAATAATTTTATTATATCAACAATTGTTTAATTTTTTTACTGGTTTCATACATTATAATTAAACCATTAAAATCATTTATTTTAATTTAATAGATAGTTACATAATTAGTTTTTTCCATGTCATGTGTTTTGAGGATGTTCAGTTGATAAATTCTAAACAACATCTATGTAATTACAATTGTAAAATAGGTCATTGTAAAATTAAATAAGAAATATTAATAATTAAATTATTAAAATTCTTATATTATAATATTGCTTTTTAAAGAATTCTTGAAATATTTTTATTTAATATTAACTAATTTATAATCATGTTGATGATAAGCTTTACATACACATGAGTAAAAATTTTATTTTTCAATGACCATGAAAGAATGACATTAAAAAGGATTTTAAAATTATTTAATGTTAATTAATTAATATATATCATTTTATTACATCAAAATTTCTTATATATACCATTAATGTGATGTACTAATAATAAATTAATCACATTTCTTCGTGAGGTGGTAATCAACAATATAGAGAAATAACACTATCATTTTTCTATGATGGTAAGCTCAAAAATTATATGACATGTTAATTTTATATTAATTTTAATATTTAATTAATATCATATATAAAAATTAAATACATCATTATAGATATCCTTTATATGAGATGATGAAAATCAAATTTTATTGGTTCATGAAGTTGTAGACCACTATAAATAAGAATGATGGTTTTTTCCCACTCAAGGAAAAAATATAACGAAGAAGGTGATGATAATCAAATAATAAAATATCTTAAATAATAAATAATTATTTTACTATATCATTATTTTTATATGATTTGAATATTTTGGAAAAAATATAACAAAATCCCGGTTAAGAACAATCCCTCCTCTTTAGAAAACAACTTTTGGGTTTTACCAGATGCCAACATTGGAGGGATTTAAAACTAAACCAATTATTATTGAAAGATGGTAAGGAAAATAGAAATTAAATTTTATAGGTATTTGTGAGAATAAAAGTGTTTTATATGTTTGAATTCTAGAGGAGATGAGGTTACCTTCTATAAAGTGGGAGGAGCGGATTTTTTTTTGTAAATCGCCAATACCATAAAATAGTTATAGTCACTCTAAATAAAGATGGATAAAAAACTATAAAATATTTGATCGTATGTGAGATATTAATAATAAATACCTTCATCACTAAAAAAATATGATTGAAGCATTTAATCCCCTTTTAATTTATGGTTTCTCAGTTTTACAAACATAATTTTTTACCCTAGAAACTTTTTTTTACAATTTTTACTATTAATTATAAAAAAATTATATTGGTCATATAATAAAAAATATATATGATGTTTATAATAATTAAATAAATTTTATCAAATTAAATTCAAACTAGTTTTATAATATAATATATAAATGAACTCAAAATATGTTTTGAAAAACTGTATATCATGTTATGTATTTTTCATGTGTATGGTTATCGTATAATATCTATATGACTTGTAATAATAATTATTTTATTTTATTTTAATATTTATTGATATAAATGAACTTAATTTGAATTAAATTATTCATAATTATGGGTAATTGTATATAATTATAAAGGCATAGAAATTATGCATAGTAAAACATTTTTTATAACAATTCATTTTTCCACCTAAATATCAACTCACAATTAAATACTTTATAATGATTATTAATAACTAAATAATCAGTTTACATGTTCCTAATTAATAATTTAGATTCATGAATTAATAATGAATAAATAATTGTAAATTTATATTACTTAATTTTTGGAAATTAATCTTACAATTAAAATTTTGGTATTTTTCAGTATTCATTGAAATTGTTTTTGTTTTTTGAATAATCACAATAGTTTAGAATATATAAATTTTCATATGAGGATTTCATAAACTAAATTAGTTTTATAAAATAACTTTTCAAAATGTTCTATAAATTAATTGGCATACCTTCCCATATAAATATTGAAATATTAATTCTTAAGGAAAACATGTTTTTGAAGAGTCACTGGATTTTCTAAAAAAATGAAAAATTATTTTATATGGATTTTTCAAAACATTTTTATTGAGGGCCTTTATATATATATAATAATTTAATATATAATATTAATTCAACATAAATAAGTGCATTATATATAAAAATCATATTTAAATTACAATATTTTGTTAATATATTATGTTTCATGTAATATCATAATTGCATCTTACATACACAATCAATTATAGTGTTATTTTAAAATAGGGGGTGTATCATTATAGACCAATTAAATAGATATATTCATTATAATTTAATCTTTTTTATTATAAATCTTGGGTTTTATATTTTAATATTCTTTTATGGAAAACGAATATCAAAAAAGTAATAACAAAACATACTCGTAAAAAGATTGAAATAGATGTATGAAGGTCATATTAAATAACACAAGATTATGATTACACATAAGGGTAATATTGGTGTGATGTGAAATTATTTATTTAGAAAAAAAGATCCATTTATGAGTTATCATTATACACTTTTTTCAAAATACTTAAATATAAAATTAATTTTATTCTTAATGAATTTTATAAAATTCAACCGAATATTTATCCATAAAATAATTTAAATAAAAATAATTTCCCACTAACTAGTACATTAAATTGGCTAGTGTTGTTTATTCACAATTGTCAAAATTCAGATGTGGGTTCAAGACATTGGGCTTTTCCAGATCTAGTGGTCTATATCCTGGATGGGGTTTGATATTTTTTAAAGAAATAAAACTATGGGATAAAGATATCCAAAAATAACCTTATCCTATAAAGGAATCACGAATAGGAAAGAAATTTAAAAAATAACATTAGGTATCAAATAAACTCATTTAACCTCTACTATTTTCTATCCAACTAATTATTTGTAAAAAAATATAATAGTTGTAATTGGTTATGGTTAACTCATCATCAAGAACATGTCAATGATTTTCATTTCCCTAATAATGTTTCATTATACATAATATAATCATACCACTTAGTAACCATTATAATTCATCAGACCATTAAACACTTTTTTTTGGAAATATATAATGAAAAATACATCAGTAAAATCCATATATGTTTTATGAATCTCATAACCAATATACTATATGAAAAAATACATCAAGAAAAAAATTATCATATTCCTAGACAAAAAAAATCAATAATTAAACATTAATTATTATCATAATATAGGACAAAATGAGGTAATCCTTAGTAATTGGAATTAACTCATACAATGAACATGTTTCCTATATATATGAATATAAATTGCTGCCCTTTACTTGGATGAAATTTCATCCATGACATATTTTCAACTAGAATCATTATTTCCCTATTGAAATATTCTTCATTTTCCATCCTTTTTACACATAAAGAATCATTCAGTAACATTATAGAATTTTCTATATTTCCTCATCCAAAATTTTTTGGTTTGTATTCAATGGGTAATATTTTCTTAATATTCTTCAGCACGTGAATATCAATTCTGTTTCATTATTCCATTCCATAATGTGTTTTTGAATTAAAATATGTATATTTAATTAATCATAATTTTAGACGCATCATTTGGAAAAATTAAAAAATGAATAAAATATATTGTCATCATAATGGTAATTTGGTTAGGGAAATAATCTCATTTCCTATATCATTGGTTTTTTAAATTATTTCTGCTATTTATATCGATTAATTGAAAAATTGAAATGTCATTTAAGAGTTTTTTAATCTATGAATCATATCAATTTTAAACCATAAATATTAAGGCATAAGACATTAAATAAGTATATTTCATAAATTATGAATCAATATACTTCAATTTATGTTATCCGTGTTCTACATATTAATAAAAACCCTTCTGTAGATTTTCATATTTTCATAATATTTTTAAAAGAGTTTGTGAATTTAGCAACCCATATACCCCAACAGTATCAATATAGGTATCCATAAAAGCTCGTTAACATTACCCATCAAGAGATCAAGTAGAGCCCCATGCTCCATTCTTGATATTGTTACACTTTTCTACAATTGTCCAAGTTCCATAGCCAATATAAGTATCCAGAGATTCATGTAATTTCAGTGAAACCACTCACACTGTATTGTAGTAAATTTTTTCTTCATTTTATAAAGTCTCTCCTTATCTATAAACATAGAAGTATGGTTATCACAAAATTATAATCATATCAAATTCCTATGGTTCACTAAAACAGCTAATTTATTATAGTAACCTAAACCATCCATATATTGATGTTAATATAGATAATTAAATATTCCATCAATAAAATGTTTTTCCATTCCAGAATCCTATAATTAAATTGAGTTTGGAAACATTACAATATAAAAACTGTTTCATAAATGATCTATAGTTTCCCTCACTACGTTTATTATAACTATAACACTTATAAGGAATATAACTTCTATAATTGTTCTATATAACATCTGGAAATTAGACTTCATAAAGGGTTAGATCATATCCTCAATTTGGGTAAAAAAGAATGATATATATATGATCACATAAACATATGTTGGGAATAAGTGTTTGAGATCATTATACATTATTTTTATATATAAACCCTATATTTCATAGATCATAACATTTCATCGTGAAATAATTCTTGTGTGTTCATAATCTGTGATTCAAACATTCATTAAAGAACATGATACATAGAGCATAACACTAATATATGACATGGAATTTTGGATCACACATAACAACATAACATTGTGGATATGTATCAATAGAAACATTTTTACTCAATATTTTTAGTTCATTAAAAGAGGGACACATATAAAAATATATAAATGATAACAGGTATATGAATAAACTTATTGATATGAATGAAAGTTTCATTTAAAAAATTATGACCATTAAATCTATGTCTATGTATAAGCTATTGTACATAAAAACATGGACCATACATATATTTATGATCATGAAGGTAGGTTCACTCATAACATATTTTCTCATGATTTATCCATAATTCCCCGATTAATTTGAGAGATTTATTGGTTCAACAAAAAATAATAATGAATTTCGTAGATATATATGCCAGTAGATAATAAAACATTCATCATCAGAGAGAAAATGAAAAGAAATAGATTTCATAAAAAATTCAGAAATGTATAACCATTGAAAAAGGGAATTGGTAAAATAGAAATCATTTTATTAAAGACATAAACCATATATTGAATGAATAATTACAATATCATTTTATTATATTCCTACAAAATCATATGAAACATCAATGGATGAAAACATTGATGTAAAATAATTTGTAATGATCGCTCGATATAATTCATGGGAAAATAAATTTTAAATTTTTAAATATAATAATTAAATAAAACAACAAAATTATAAATTAAAACTTCTTCTTTTATAATAACATTATTAACTTTTACATATTCTTTAAATAAAAAATTATTCATGGTGTTTGAAATTTTTTATAGGATGCATATGTTAAAAAAAATCATTCCATACTATCATCACAAAAGATAAAATGTCACTCAATTGTAAAGATAAAAAATAATATATTAAAAAAATATGTCAAATAGTATAACACGGGTAAAAAACTATCAACAATAATCCAATACTATTAAATAACTCCTTCAATACTTTTAGGAAACACGAATATGGAATATAATGGTTTTCAACTAAAGAGAGAAGTGATTTATATTTACACAAAAACATTTTTTTTCCTCATATGTATATATGTTAATTAAAATGGATGAAAAAGATTATGTAATTATAATAATTGGAGAATAATAAAATTCATCAGTTTTTTGAGTTATATATCATATGATATCTATGACAACCCTGCTTATTTTACAAACTTAAACATGATTTATTACATAAACTATTCACTTGATACAACATGGAAGATTGAGAGTTATATTGTCTTTGGGGCTTAGGATCAATAAATAATAACTTAAATCATGAAATACAACATCATTATTGAAAAAATCGTTTACATGACTGCTACATTCCGTCGTACTTAGCATTGCATGGGATAACCTGAGGACATGAATAAGAAAAGGGGTGAGCTATAAAGACCAGTAAGGGAATAAAAATGGAATAAATGAGGAGTAAAATACATGTTAGACAATAGGAATATCATTATAGCATAAGAGAAACATGAACATAAAGGCTTGATAAAGCATTATAATCATAACATGGAAATGTGGCAACAACACTTAACATTGAATTATCATGAGCCATGGCTCATTGCACATAGAGCATGAGTAAATCCTCATTTTACATGAAGCATGATTAAACCCTCGTTTCACTTGAATTATCATGAGTATACACTCATTGCACATTACGTATCATGATACTATACTTTACCCAATGCATTAGAGCGCTATAAGGGCGCACCCTTCTTAAACATTTCATTTCATGCATAAGTGTGCCACATGGATAATAAATCATGGATTCATAAAACATAATCATTTATTCCACGACAAAGGAATGTGGAATGAATCTTTATAATAAATTAGTAAATGTTCATGAAGGTGAATACCCTTGCGAGAGAAATGGGTATGGTATTCACTATACAATGGAATTGGCTTAGAATATCGGTGCAATTTTGGCAGCATAACAGCGTGATATAAGAATTCATAAAAAATGGTTGATGAGAGAGAAAGGGGTGCCTCATCATATCTACATGAAATGGCCTTTAAGCGGGTCATATAGATACATGTCCCAGAAATTGTAATGGAATTAAGATTCATGATACAGACGTATTGCTTGAATGTAAATGAGGAGACAGAAGATCCTTTCGGAATTTCAGCATAGTAACAGGTGTAAATTGGAGGAATTTAATGAGAGAGAAAAGGGTATCCCATCATTCAAAAAATAAAAGGGTAGTATGGGCGAGGTGTGAAACCATACCCCAGAATTTGTAATTGAAATTAAAAAGGGCATAACGATATTAATAAAATTGGACAAAAAAATGAAAGCAAGAAAACCCCTTACTTGTAAGTATGCTTCCAAAGGATTGAGAGAGGCTTGATAGAGGCTTCTTAGTAGCTTTGGGAACCTTGGAATGATTTTATAGAGAGTAGGTCATAGGTTGGACGAACTCCAAAGGCTTTGAGTGAGGTGGAAGAGGGATCTTGGGTGGGTTTATATAAGAAATGTGAGTGAATTCTTTATTATTTAGGTTTGGGACCCCTTACATTAAACTAATCCAAACCACAAATCAGCTCATGGTTTTTTCCCATGGATTATAGAATAGGGAAGTGGAAAACAATATTTTACATGGACAAAGTCCTAACTTCTAAATATAGTTGGGTTGATTTTGTGGAGGTAAGTCACACTCCCATGGAAAATAATTTAAAAATCAAAGATGTTTAATAAGTCTTGAGGGGTCCATTAATGATTTGTAAAATAAGTCAAACAAACCCAAAATCACATTATTTTAATGGTAAAACATATATTTGCCAAATATACAGCTTATAGTATTTTATTACATTACTATTGGGTCATTATGATGTCATAATACACATTATTTATTTAAACGGTATTTAATTTTTACCCACAAATTTGACTGTCTCAGAAAATTATGAAAAATTCACCGTTGGATAATTTTGAAATCCTGATTCCAGAAATAACATTTATTTTATCTAAATAATTTTCTAAATAGGTTAATTTTCCCTTTTAAAATAAAAACTAACATTTATCGAAAATTCACGAGTTTTGAAAAAAAGGCTTTCAAACCATAATAAAAATTACAATTGCATTCATAAAATTATAAGATAATTTATATTTAATAAAATTTAATTTAACAATAATAATATTTTATGAAAATATTATTTAATTCAAAAATCCATTAATTCATCAAAATAGATTTCTTAGCTGAATATTAACTAAAAAAATACTATTTGTTCTTTAAAAAACTATTTAAAAGTGTCAATAATGAAAAGAAGGTATATTCATTATTATATACAAAAATATAATATATATGAACATCGTACTAGAAATTTGTTACATAACCCCTTAAAACAGCCACATAAGACCTAAAGGTAAGGTGTGCGATGGTGACAGACTCTTAGGGTTGCTCTGATAACATCCCTCGAGTGGTAATCTCTATCAACTTCCACTTTTCCTGTGGACGGTCCCGTTCGAGCTTGACATGATGAAGCTCAGCTTGGGATTGGTCAAGAGAGAAACCCAAGGACACCACCTCATTTCTGAGCTCCGACCAATGGGCTTTGTATGGAAAATTCTACTGGATGAGGCCATGGCTTCTTTTTTCTGGAAAATTTGATTTTTTTAAAGCCCTATATTTATACTAATCATGTGATCACTGTCCAACGACTATATTAGCAACAATCAAAATTCTTATCATAAACCCAAAGAAGTTGAAATTTTTATAATCATTTTACATATAGAGGAATTTAATTAGATCAAGAGGGATTTACATTTTTGAAACTTCGGGTCGTTACAATATTCCCCCCTTAAGAAATTTCACCCTCGAAATTTCCTTTTCCCCAACTAAAACTGATGTGGGTAACTTAGCTTCATCATTTCCTCCGATCCCCAGGTTTCTTCTTAAAACTTGTGGTTTGGCCACAACACCTTGACGAGGGGAATTGTCTTATTTCATAGAACTTTTTCTCTACGATCTAATATTTTCACTGGTTTCTCCTCATAAGAATGATCATCCTCAAACTATACCACCAAAGAAGAGAGTATATATGATGTGTTCGGTATGTAGTTCCGTAAGAGGGATACATGAAATACATCATGTACTTTGGCCATTATAGGTGGAAGTTCTAGTCGATAGGCCACATCCCCGACACGATCATGAATCTCTAAGGAGCTGATGTACCTTGGTCATAACATACCTATCTTTCCAAACCTCATGAACTTCGTCCATAAAGATATACGTAGAAAAACCATGTCTTCAACTTTAAACTCAAGGGATCATCCACGGTTATCTACATAACTCTTCTGTCGACTCTGGGCTACCTTAATATACTGCTGAATAGTTTTCATCTTCTCCACCATTACCTCGACCATTTCTTGTCCATGTAGCTTACGTTCATTGACCTCATCCCACCATGCCAGTGTTCTACACCTTTTTCCACACAGGGATCATATTGTTCCATGTGGATTCTTGAGTGGAAACTGTTATTATAAGAGAACTCAACCAGACGAAGATGTTGATCCCTTCCTCCTTAAATGTCCACTGAGCACACTCTCAATATTTCCTCAAGTGTTTGAATAGACCTCTTGGATTGGCCATCATTTTGACGATGATAGGTCGTACTGAAGTTCAGTTCAGTATCCAGAGAATTTTGAAGACTCTTCCAAAACATAGAGGTGAATCTTGGATCTCGGTCAAAAACAATAGATAGCGGTACTCCATGAAGCCTTATAACTTCCCAGATATATATCTGTTCCAGTTGATCAAATGAGAAATCCTCCCAAATAGCAATGATGTGTGCATTCTTTGTAAGACAATGCACCACAACCCAGAATGCATTGCTACCTTTAGATGTCCTCGGACATCCTGTGACAAAGTCCATGGTGATGTTCTCCCATTTCCATTCTGGTATGGGAAATGGTTGCATCATCCCCTTAGACTTTTTCCTCTCTGCCTTCACTTGCTGGCACACCAGGAACTTTGATGTATATACACCGATCTCCTTCTTCATATTATCCCACCAAATGTTTTCTCGGAGATCTCGATACATCTTTGTGCTCCTAGGGTGAATAGAAAATTTTAAACTATGTGCATCATCCAAAAGATCCCTCTTCATCTCTGGACATGGTGGAACACATAGTCATTTCCCAAATCACACAATTCTTTCTTCATTAAAATTTATCTCAATGGATTTACCATTTTTGATAGCATCCACTTTTTCCTGAATTCCCACCTCATCCTTTTGAGCATCCATTAACCATTCCAAAAGAGATGGTTGAGAAATAATTTGTGAAAGGATTGATGATGTTCCCTTTTTTATGATTCCCATGTCTATCTTCATCAAGTCTAAGAAGATTGGATCCTTCTCACTTTTCATCATTGATAGAATCGCGGGGTCCTTTCTACTTAGGGCATCTGCCACCTTGTTCGCTTTCCCAGGGTGGTAATGTACTGAAAAGTCATAATCCTTGATGAGCTCTATCCATCTTCTATGGTGCATATTAAGATCTTTATATGTTAATATATATTTAAGCCTCTTGTGGTCAGTATATATCTCACATTTCTCCCCATAGAGATAATGCCTCCAGATTTTCATGGCAAAGATCACCTCCGCCTACTCCAGATCATGCGTTGGACAGTTTCGCTCATGGATTTTTAACTGCCTTGAGGCATAGGATATCACTAGATCATTTTTCTTCAGCACACAGCCTAAGGCCTTCGTTGAAGCATCACTGAATACCACAAAAATTTCCCCACATGAGGGTAAAGTGAGCACGAGCGCAGTTATAAGCCTTATTTTTAACTCCTGGAAGCTTTCTTCGCATTCATCACTAAAAAAAAATTAATCCCTTTTGAGTTAGCTTGGTATGTGGGTTGGACAATCGTGATAAATTTCTCACAAATCGTCGATAATATCCAGCTAACCCCAAGAAGCAACGGATATCCGTTACCAATGTTGGCCTCGACCATCCCTCAATTGCATCTGTTTTGGAGGGATCCACAGATATCCAATTTCATGTGATGATATTTCCCAATACTGAGACCTCCTTCAACCATAATTCTCACTTTCTGTACATTGCATAGAGCTTCTCCTTGCGCGATGTCTCTAGTACATTTCTTAAATGCTCCTCATGATCCTGCTTGGTTTTGGAGTATATTAGAATATCATCTATAAAGACTACCAAAAATTTGTTGAGGTAATCCTTGAGGACTCTATTCATCAATTCCATGAATATTTCTACAGCATTAGTGAGTCTGAAAGGCATTACTATGAATTCATAGTGCCCGTATCTTGTACGAAAAGCAGACTTGGGGACATCTTCCTTCTTCACCCTTACATGATAATATCCCGACCACAAATATACCTTGGAGAAGTATTGTGCTCCACGCATGTAATCAATAAAGTAATGGATCCGTGGAAGAGGATACTTATTCTTTATCATGATTTTTTTAAGTTCACTATAATCGATGCAAGGTCGCATTGACCCATCCTTCTTCTTGACGAAGAGGACTGGTGCACCCCATGGTGAAGCACTTGGGCGTATAAACCCTTTATCCAGATTCTGCTGTAGTTATTTCTTCAGATCTTCAAGATCCACGACAGCCATTCTATATGGAGTCTTGGATATTGTAAGCTCCCCTAGTATAAGTTCAATTGAGAATTCAACATCTCTTCTAGGTGGAAGACCATGATGTTCCTCGGGAAACACTTCAGTGAATTCCTTCACAATAAGAATTTCTTCAAGGATGGTTTCTTCCTTGGAGTCAATCATCTGAGCCGGATATGCGTACTCATAGGGCAGTAATATCCATGCTAGAGATGATGGAGCTAAAGGAGATTCATATTTCTCCTTACACTTGTAAAGAATCAGGGGTCGATTATCTATATGGAGTGTGATTTCCCTTTCCCGACAATTTATGTTGGCTCTATATAAGGAAAGCCAATTATTGACAAGAATTGCATCAAATTACACCAGAGGGAGTATCACGAGGTTTTCTGGGAAATTCAATTCACATATTATAACAGGGGAGGGCCTATATTCATAGGATGCAATGATTTCCCCATTTTCCGTACTCACCGACATCGTCACTTCCATGCTTTTTGGTGGTGTTGGTATTATTCTACCAAACTTTCGAGATATAAAAGAATGCATAGAACCTAAATCAAAAAGTATGTTCTCTATTCTTGAATGAATAACTAGCATACCTATCACTACTTCTTTTTCAGGGTTCACTTCGGTAGAAGTGATGGAAAAAGGTCTTCCTTTCTGCCTTGGAGGTTGTTGGTTGCCTCCGAAAACCCTTGGATTAGGGTACTTATTTGCAAAATGCCCCGGTTCATTGCAGTTGTAGCAATGAACAACGCGTTGAGGTTTGAACGGAGCATTCCTCTCCTCTATCGTAGCTGCAGGTCTTTCTTGACAATTTTTAATAGTTATGTGACCTTCTCTTCCACACCTAAAGCATTTCCTCGTCCCCTTGAGGCAGTTTCCAGGGTTCTTCTTTCTGCACTTTCGGCAAGAGCGATGCTAGATCATCTTAGCACCATTGGATTTATCCATCAGACTGCCAGCATTGAATTCCACCTTAAGCTTCTTGTCCCCATGATACCATGTGATTCCCCGATCTCCATTTGACCTTGAGGGTACATCAGACAATTTCCTCATAGCTGTCGAAGTCACGGATCGCTAATGCTTTCCGTTGGCTATGCTTCAGCCCGCCAAAGAAGCGGTCAACATTGCATTTGGGGGTAACGACAATGACAGAAGTGTATCTTTAAATCCTTGTGAAGTTTTCCTCGTACACTCCAACAGATTCTTTGTCTTTTTTCTTGAGGTAAATGAATTCCCTTTCCATCTTAAGATGGAGGGTGCGCGGAAAATATTTATTGAAAAAAATCTTCCAGAAATCCTTCCATTCCAACGCCTCGATCTCCTCCTTATGCATCGTATTTTTTATCAACGTTCACCATTGATTAGCTTCACCCTCCATATGATAAGCTGCCAGGAGAACCTTCTCTTGTTCAAGACATTGAAGGATGGAGAAGATCTTTTCAATGGATTTTATCCATTGTTCAGCGATCGTGGGATCAGATGATCCACTAAAAGTAGGAGGCCTTTGTCTCATGAAGCTCTTGATGGCGACTTGCTCCTTCTTAGGGGGGTTTGGAAGTTCCTCTTGACCAGTGTTTCTATTCAAATCTTAAGTTGGCTGAGAGGGAAGTGTGACAATGTTCGTGATTCCCGCTCCCATTGGATTGGGTATCTCATTAGTACAGTCATCACACTGATCTTCACATCGGTTGTTAGCCCGAGTCCTCCTATTACCAGCCATTAGCTGAAATAAAATGAAAGATAGGGGTAACACATAATGGTTAATCCAAAGGCTAAAGTTGATGACTTATAAATAGACTTTTATTTCCTTAACTCATGAGTCTACAGGCTTCAATCAAGGCTTTTCATGATCTATTTTCTAACATATATTCTTAGTGGCATTTTTTTAAATTCCTATAATAAGGGTTCATTATAAGCTTGTGAATTTATCAAAACATATCCTCAGGGAGTGTCATAACCAAGAGTACAGCAAGGTCCATTGTCGTGAACTAGTTCCCGTTTGATTCGAGCTCAATGTGGTGTTTTCGTGTTTTACCCCTAGGATACATCTGTACTAGAGAAGCCTCTACCTGCTCGTATCCAGACAAGGATGTATTTGATTGATAACCCATTTACTCAATACTCACCAAAACCTAGGGATGTTTTTATTGTACTTAGTCTTGTATCCAAGGCTTTACTAGGATTTTCTAATCCTAATCCCAAGAATAACTAAACCTATCCTCTGATACCAACTATGACAACCCTGATTATTTTACAAACGTAAACATGATTTATTACATAAACTTTTCACTTGATACAACATGGAAAATCGAGAGTTCTAGTGTCTTTGGGGCTTAGTATCATTACATAACAACTTAAAAAATGAAATACAACATCTTTAATAAAACCTTCCTTTACATGACCACTATATTCCCTCGTACTTAGCATTTCATGGGATAACCTAAAGATATGCATAAGAAAAGGGGTGAGCTATAAATCCCAGTAAGGGAATAAACATGGAATACATGAGGAGTACAATACATGTTAAAAAATAGGCATATCAATAGAGAATAAGAGAAACATGAACATAAAGGCATGATAAATCATGATAAACATAACATGGAAATGTGGAAACAACACAGAACATCGAATTAGCATGAGCCATGGCTCGTTGCACATGGAGCATGAGTAAATCCTCATTGCACATGAATCATGATTAAAACCTCATTGAACTTGAATTATAATGAGTCAACACTCATTACACATGACGTATCATGATACTATACTTTACCCAATGCGTTGGAGATCTATAAGGGGTCACCCTTCTTAAACATTTCATTTCATGCATAAGTGTTCCACATGGATCATAAAACATGGATTCATAAAACATAATCATTTATTCCATGAAAAAGGAATGTGGAATGAAACATTATAATTAATAAGTAAATTTTCATGAAAGTGAATACCCTTGATGGAGAAATGGTCATTGTATTCACTACACAATGGCATTGGCTTAGAAAATCGGTGCAATTTTGGCAGCGTAACGACGTGATATTAGAATTCATAAACAATGGTTGATGAGAGAGAAAGAGGTGGCTCATAATATCTAAATGAAATGTACAGTAAGGGGGTCATATATATACATGTCCCAACAATTGTAATGGAATTTTGATTCATGATACAAAAGTATTGCTTGAATGTAAATGAGGAGAGAGAAGTTCCTTTCGGAATTTCAGCATAGTTATGGGTGTGCATGGGAGGAATTAATGAGAGAGAAAGGGGTCTCCCATCATTAAAACAATAATAGGGATTTATGGGGGAGGTGAGAAACCATACCCCAACATTTTTAATTGAAATTAAAAAGGGCATAAAAATATTAAGAAAATTGGACAAAAAAATGAAAGGAAGAAAAACCCCTACTTGGAAGTGTGGATCCAATGGTTTAAGAGAGGCTTGAGAAAGGATTCTTGGGAGCTTGGGGAACCTTGTGAGGATTCTATAGAGATTAGGGAAGAGGTTGGACGAACTCGAAAGTCTTTGAGTGAGGAGGAAGTGCGAGCTTCTGTGGGTTTATATAGGAAAGGTGAGTGAATTCTTTATTATTTAGGTTTGGGACCCCTCACATTAAACTAACCCAAACCACAAATTAGATCATGGTTTTTCCCATGGTTTTTGGAAATGGGAAGATGAAAACAATATTTTATATGTCCAATTTACAAAATTCTTAAAATAATGGGGTTGCTTATGTGTAGGTGAGTCACACTCCCATAGAAAATAATATAAATAGACAACATGTTTAATAAGTTTTGAGGGGTCCATTAATGATTTGTAAAATAAGTCAAAAAATCCCAAAATCACTTTATTTTAATGGTAAAACATATATTGGCTGAATATAAAGATTATAGTATTTTATTACATCACTATTGGATCATTATGATGTCATAAAACACATTATATATTTAAAGGGTATTTAATTTTTACCCAAAAATTTGACTGTCTTAGAAAATTATGGAAAATTCACCATTGGATAATTTTGACGTCGTGATTCCAGAAATAACATTTTAATTATCTAAATAATTTTATGAATATGTTAATTTTCACTTTTAAAATAAAAACCGACATTTATCGAAAATTCACGGGTTTTGACAAAAATGGATTTCAAACCTTAATAAAAATTACAATTGCATTCATAAAATTATAAGATCAATTATATTTAATAAAAATTATTTTAATAATAAAAATATTTTATTAAAATATTATTTAATTAAAAAATCCATCAATTCATCAAAATAGATTTCTAAGCTGAATATTAACTATAAAAATTACTATTTGTGTTTAAAAATAAACTTTTTACAAAGTGTCAATAATGACAAGAAGGTATATTCATTATTATATAAAAAAATAATATACATGAACATTGTAATAGATATTTGTTACATAACCCCTTAAAACAGCCACATAAGACCTAAGGTTATGGTGTTTGATCATGACAGACTCTTAGGGTGGCTCGGATAACATCGCTCGAGTGGTAATCTCTATCAAAATCCACTTTTCCTGTAGACGGTCCCGTTCGAGCTTGACATGATGAAGCTCAGCTTGGACTTGGTCGAGAGAAAAACCCAAGGATGCCACCTCTTTTCCAAGCTCTGACAAATAGGCTTCGTATGGAGCAATTCGACTGGATGAGGCCATCACATCTTTTGTCCGAGTAAATTGGTTTATTTAAAGCTCTGTATTTATACTAATAATGTGATCACTGTTCAATGACTATATTAGAAACGGTTAAAATTCGTAACATAAAACCAAAGAAGTTGACATTTTATATAAACATTTTACATAAAGAGACATTTAATTAGATCAATAGGGATTTCCATTAATGAATATTTGGGTTGTTACAACATCATTATTGAAAATTTAATTAATGTAAAAACTGATAAATAACGAGATTATGATATAGAACCCTTACATGAGTTCTCCTAGCAAAAAAAGAATTCCAAACTCATATAATAAATATAATTTATTATAATTATATACTATAGTAAATATGATACATTTAAATTCATATATTTAAATTTATAACATTTCAACACCCATGTTCATCAATAATTTCATATAAAAAAAATAAAATTACCCATTTTAGTTTTTTTTATCTAGAGTATGCTTGTTCTGTAGTTCCACCACTCACATCCATAATATTAATAATTTTATAAATACAATATAAATTAGTCATAATAATATTAATAGTTCAACATAAAATATAGAGAAAATATTAATTAACCCATTCATATTGAGAGTAGGTCATACATATAGATTAATGCTCTTTTAATTTTTCAATGGATTGAATGAAATAATGGAAAATATTAATTCATCCTTCCCAAAAATTATAATAAAGTCATGGTTCTGGAAGCCACCCAAAGACGCCCCGTGTCTAGTTGGTCACATGGCCTCAAGAACATTTCCCCAAATGCTAGAGGCTGCCGACTAACAGTTAGGGCCTTGGGTATGATAGTGGGGAAACTATTCCTTCATTGGCATAGTAACACAACGGAAGGGAAAAAATACACAATATCAGAAGAAGTAAATATACCAACAACAGTAATAGCGGAATACTGGAATAAGAAAAAATTGAAGCACATATATAAATGATGCATGGTACATGTGTTTATGAAAACATCAAAACACGTCATGATGCTTAAATACAAATAGTACTATACCAATGTACAACGAAATAAATAAACAGATCCTCAGCATCGCCAGCCTATGCTTGGTCCCATGCTCTCCAGCTCCCCAAAAAGTCAAGTACCTGATGTTGAAGGGTGCTTGCCCATGTCTATACGTGCAACAACATAATCTTTTTGTTCCCAAAAGCATGGCCCAATCAGCGTGTTAGACTAAATCCTAGTAGGAAACCACCCCATGATCTGTGCCTAATAGTCAGTGAATATATAAAAGGTAAAATCACAGAAGCAGTAAATAAGAATAACTCAGTAGAAAACAATTCCACATATCAAAACCAACTAATCAAGCACGGTAATCCTATAGAAAGTGCACACAACCTATCCCCTATGGTTCTGTTATAATAATTTATAAAGAATATCTGAGGAGGCACTCACTAGCAATTCCCCTTATAGTCAAAAGTAATTCAATACTCCCTCTGGAGGCTCACACCGTCAATTCCCCTTATTGTCTAAGGTAAGTCAAGGAATCTCTGAGGAAGATAACATGGTAAATTACCCTCATATCCCCATGGTCAAGGACTCTCTAAGGAATCTCACTCAGTCAATTCCCCATATATTCTAAAGTTCTCAAAGAGTCTCTGAATAAGATCACTCGGTAAATTCTGCTTATAGTCTACTACACCAGGTTCTCTCCGCCCTGTGTAGGTCAACGAGTATAGCAAGGAAAAAACGACCATGTTATACCTAAAGAACTACATTGTAAAATCAGTCTACTTTATATAAAGCATGTTAGAATACAAACACTCCACCCCACAACACTATGCATTGAAAACAAGAAAGGAAGCCAAACAGGTTAAGCAGACCAAAGGTCGTAAACAGAACATGCATGGGAAACACACCCAAAGCATAATAATCAACACTATTCATATCCAATTAACCACTACACAGGCATAAGAAGCATGGAAGGCAGTCAAAAAGGGTAAAAACATAAACACCCAATATCTCATTCAAGTGTATTGGTCAAAATTATTCATAATACTCAATGAATTTCAATGGAGAGGCACAAACCACCTACCTTAGTGTTGGTTGATCGATATACTCTAGCGTCAGCCCTTGGATCGACATAGAACGTGATAGATCTACAAAAACTTCTAAAACTTTCAACCCATGATATCTCATGAGAGAGGAGAAAATAGAAGATTGGGCTATTTGAGAAAAGAGGACTCACCGATGCGATTCCAATGCAACCTATGGTGTTCGATTCATAGGACAGATGCTCGCTAAGGGGTTGTCAATTATTCGTGGTCGTACAGAGCTCTCGATCGAACAAGACCTAGAAGGAGAGAGTTTTTGCGCTTAGATGCATTCCAATTTAATTTAATGTATAAAGAAATTAGACGGCATGTACTTTTGAAGTACACAACCTGTACTCACCGTGTCCATACACCGCTTTAGGCATCCTCTAGGTCACCCCACATGGTCGTGTGCATGGCTGCTACACGGTCAGCACCCGGCTACCTGCAGTAACCCAGTACGTGGCGTGTACTTAAAAAATTTCCATAATTTCATATTTTTTCTCAAAAACTACCCATAAAGGAAAAACATACCAAAAAAATAAGTTCCAGGTTCATAAAAACTTCCCCTCCTAAAAAATTTAATCCCTGAATTTCTCTAGCACGACGTATGAGAAGGAACCTCGAACAGTTCCTACCACTGTGCTCGTACATAGGCCTCCCTCTCCCATGTCTCATCTTGTACCCAACCTTGTTACCATAGAACTCATACCAGAGGAACATACCGGCCACAGATAACCTTTGTACAGTGATCAACAATACGGATATGATGCTCCTCGAATAATACATCCACTTCGAGCTCAACCTCCTCTGGTTGAAAGACATGAGACAGGTCTGAAAATTATAGTTGGAGATATGGAATGTGAAAAACGTCATACTTAGCCCGGTACATCTAGGGTAACTGCAACCGATATGCAACTGGCCCAACTCTCTCTACAACCTCTAACGGCCTGACGTACCTTGGTGAAAGCTTACCATTTTTCTTAATTATTCTATGCCCCAACCTCGGTGTGAACCGTATGAAAACCTAATCCCTAAACATGAACTCCATAGGTCATCTCTGCTGATCAGAATAAGACTTCTGTCAAGACTGTGTAGTATCCATCCTTTTTTGAATCATCTCAATATTTTATGTGGTCTCTTGACCAAGATGAAGTCCCAAAAATGCTTCCTCTCCTGCCTCCAGCCAACATAAGGGTGATCGCCATGGCTTACCATACACATCCTCATAAGTTTCTATCAGAATAGTTGCTTAAAAACTATTACTGTAGGAAAACTCCACATGAGTTATATGCTTCTCCCAAGATCCTCCAAAATCCAGGATGCATACTCGGAGCATTTCTTCATGCACATAAATCATACGCTCGGACTGGCCATCTGTCTGGGGGTGGTAAGATGTACTCAAAAGTACCTGTGTACCCAATGCTTTATGAATCCCCTACCAAACGCAAGATGTAAAACAGGAATCCTTGTCAAAAACAATGGATTATAGAACTCCATGAAGACGTAAAATCTCACGTATGTACAACCATCTTAGCTCATCAGCATTAAAGGTATCCTTGATCAGCAAGAAGTGAGAAACCTTCTTAAGCATGTCAATGACCACCCAAACTGCATCATTCCCTCGAGGTGACCTTAGAAACACTGTTACAAAGTCTATCGTGATGTTTTTCCACTTCATCATGGGAATGGTTAACTACTATAAAATCCATGCTAGTCGCTGGTGCTTCGTCTTCACTAGAAGATAGGTGGAACACCTCATGACGAAACTAGCAACATCCCTCTTCATTCCTGGCCACCAATACTCATGTTGTTGATCAAAATACATATTGGTGACACCAAGATGAACTATCCAAAGTGAGGAATGAAAATACTGCACATCTCCTCGTGTATATCTACTGTCACCCATACGTTCCCCTAGAAACACAAGATCTCATCCCCGCCTACCGTCCATCCAGAAATAGGGTTGTCTTCTGACACACTATCCCGTAATACTAGGCCTTTTGAATCTGAAAGCTTCCTCATTAACACTCGGTCAAGAATAGTAGAGGTAACAACTACAGAAGAATGAAATGTCTTCCCCTGTCTATCGTGCATCTCTAATTGCATATCAAAGAACAAAGCCATAAGCTGCCACTCACTACTGGCCTCCTGAACTGCATGTATCTGAGTCCTCCTATTCAACGCATTAGCCACTGTGTTGTCTTTCCCAAGCATATAGGCAATATCAAAGTCAAAGGACTTAAGGTACTCAACCAACCTTCGCTGTCTCAATTTCAGATCACGTAGAGTGAAAATGTACTTGAGACTTTTGTTGTCAATGAAAAACACATAATACTAACCTAGAAGATAATATCTCCAATAGCGCAAGGCATGAACCCGTGCTGCCAACTCGAGATCTTGCGTCTGGTAATTCTTCTCATGGGGCCTCAACTGCCGAGACCCATATACAACAACTCCATCTCCCTGCATAATAACAGATCCCAGCCTGATACCAGATTCATCACTGAAAACAATATAGCACTTTCCCGTCTCTAGAAAGACTAGTATCGGTGATGAAGTCAACCTCCACTTCAGTTCTTGAAAGGATGATTCACAAGAATCTGACCACATGAACTTCACACCCATCTTAGTTCAAGCAGCCAGCGGTGCTGCTAAGCGTGAAAATTCTTATATGAAACATTTGTAGTATCCAGCCAGCCCTAGAAAACTCTACACCTTAAAGACGTTCTTCGGCTACTCCCAAGAAACTACTTCCCTCACATTCTATTGTTCTACTGATACTCATACCTTTGAGATAACATGACCAAGTAAGTTAATCTGATCCATCCAAAAGTGTAATTTTGAGAGCTTATAATATAACTGATGCTCTCTAAGTGTACTCAAAATGATCTCAAGATGAGTAGCATGGTCATTTCTAGTGTGAGAGTACACAAAAATATCATCCATGAAAACCACCACGAAGGAATCCATATATGGATGGAACACTCGGTTCATCAGTTCCATCAAAACTATCGATGCATTCGTGAGACCGAATGGAATAACCATATATTTTTATAGACCATACCTACTTAAGAAGGCTGTATGAGGTATATTTATTGGTGTAACGTGAAAATGAAGGTAACCATACCTCAAGTCAATCATCGATAACACCTGGTCTCCTCAAAGATGATCAAAGAAATCATCAATCCTAGGCAAGAGATATTCGTTCTTGACCATCAACTGGTTTATCTTCTGATAATCTACACAATGCCTGAGGGTACCATCCGCCTTCTTCTCAAACAGGATAGGGGGAACCAAAGGTGAAGTTTTGGGTTGAATAAAACCCTTTTCCTGCAACTCCTCCAACTTCATCTTGAGTTCCTACAAATCTGGTGTAGCCCTCCTATAAGGAGGAATTGAAATTGGTGCCACTCATAGAACGAGATCAAAAGAAAAGTCTAGCTCACGCTATAGATCCATACCTGAAAATTACTCCTGAAAGACATCTCTGAAATGATCCACCATGAGAGAAAATTCTAATTTTGATGTATCCTATTCATCTAGATATAGACAAGAAATTTGGGTTGAATCTCCTCCCATCCCCTGATGCTTGGGTCCTACTCTGCTTTCCTGGACATCCCAATCGTTCTAATGAAGAAACGATCTACGCTCTGGTGTTGTGAAACTCACCCTGTGGTGATAACAGTCGACCAATTCCTAGAAGGGAACTAACCAGTCCATTCCAAGAATGACATCATAGTATATCATATCTAGATCATAGAGGTCCCATAAAAAGTGACACCCAAAAAACTCTAGAGGGAACTCCATGCACTGATGTATACTAGCCATTCTCGTCCCCAACGTAGTGTCTAACGCAAAAATATCACCAGAAGAAAATATGCAGATACCAAGTCTCTCCACAACAACAATAGATATAAATCTATGGGAATCCACTAGTTTGAAAATATAATAAGCTAAAACTGAGGCTACTAATATCGTACCTCAAATTGTAAAGGCTTTGGGATCCTGATCCTGCTAGGTCTACTCCACTACAAAATTCTGGCCTGTACTGCAGCCCTGTGACCCTACCTGACCACTCTAAGATTATCCACCATGATGTCTCTTAAATCATAGTGAATTTACACCATGTCCACGACCTCCACCATGGCTTGAATGGCAGGAAGAACTCTAGTTCCATGACTGGTGAAAAATTGGTGGCGCTACTCTTGAACACAGAGTCATAGAAGAACCCCTGTCACCAGCTACTGGTGAGAAGATCTGACAGTAGCACTAAAGGTGACCCATCTTTCCACAAGATCGGCACTCCACTGGTTCTCTCAAGAAATGTGGCTTTGTATGCCTGCCTTTCCCGAACTGGTAGCACACCACCATTCTACCAGAAGATGCATCCCGCCTACTCTTACCTTCTCATGTTGTCTCCCTGCAGTGCTTCCTGCTATCAGTAGGAGGAACACTAACTCTAGATGCCAAACAACACCAGCTCACAGCTCCATAATCCCTCAATATATTATCTGGAATCAAAACCTGGTTGACTATAGAGGATATTGAATTCAACCTGATGTTGATCACCTAAGATCGGATGTTGTTGCTCAGACCATCCTCAAACTTCCATGCAAGGAACAAATCATCACCTCCTGGAATATTCATGAAACAATGCATCTCTATGAAATGAGAGGAATACTTCATAAAAATAAGAGTATCATGCTCCAGACTCATGAAATCTCAGGTTCAATCGTCCCTCAAGGTCTCCATATGGAAGTAATCGTAGTAGATGTGCTGAAACTCATAACAATCCAAATTTTGCTGGCGTCCTGCCTGTGAGATTAGCTCCCACCACCTCTTGGTGGAGTATCGAAGCATGTAGGTTGCGAGATTCACCCTCTTCTCTAAAGTTATCTCCATATGCTTGAAAATAATCAGCGTGGCGTCTATCCATGACTCTGCAGACTGGGTTCCTCCATCCCCTGAGAAAGTGGTAGAATGATGCTATAGAAAGAACCACGTCTATTCTGCCATCAACGGAGCTGGAGGCGGCGATCCCTGAACGGTCTGCATCATCCCTATGAAACCATCACTGAACAGTGAATCAAAACCTATGTTGGGTATAATGTCTGGTGCTAAGACCGACACCACAGCAGGATCTATTGGTAGTCCCTAATCAGCCATGTCTGGTGTATGATCACTGCCTGACAACTAGTGTACAACCAGAGGACGTATCAGTGGCTTGACTCTGTAATGTCATGGGCACACCTTAAAACATTATTTCCAAGGAGTGAAAACTAGAAGTTTACAAAGGTAACATGAGGAAGAAAGAACTCCAGTTTTACAAAAACAAGACTTCACAGTGTGTACAGTTCCTACACGGCATGTACCCTCAAGTCATTTACATGGGCGTGTACTCCTACCTAAACTTGTCATGTAACACCCCAAACACACGGTGTGTTGTCTTAACGCACAACATGTACTTGAATCCTCTTCCCCAGCCCGATTCCTTCTACACGGTTAAGCCACATGGCTCTCCTAAGGTAAGACTACACGACATGTTCACCGTAGACACGGAGTGAGCTAGACAAGATCCATCTGGATCGTGTTGTAAGTGACATGTACAGGAACACAACTCACACTTCATGACATGTTCAAGGTAGACACAGCATGTATGTGAAAGGATAACACCGACCCGTGTTGTTAGTGGCATGGTCGGGTACCTGGGTCAGACAACACGATGTGTTTAATCCTGAAAAAGTGTGTATAGCTTAATGTTTATCCATTCATGTTGTTAGTTACACGGGGCAGACACATGGTCAACATTACATGGCATGTTCAACTAGTACACTGCGTGTTCCTACAAAAAATTACCTATCCCATGTCTCTACCCACATGGCCTATGACACAGTTAGAGACTACCCGACCTGTATATAAAGTACACAGTTTTTACTTAAGAAAAACTATTTCTTCCCAAACAGATGAACACATGGTGTGTACTTAATATTACACCGCATGTATATTGGGTTTTTCTTGACATTAAGACTTAAAAACTACTCTGGAACCCAGAAAAAAACTTAAATAAGCATTGAACGTTCCAAATTACGATATGTGGGGGCCCATACTCCCCAGAAATCAATGTTTGGCATCTTATACATGTTATAAAAAGATAGACAAGTCAATGGTCCACCAAATTAGAGTCCATGAGGGACCATAACACCTCAAGAAACAATGTTTGGTTTTCATTCAATCAAAAAAAATACACAAACAATAACCTACCAAACATCATGTATTTTTTTATCAAGGCATTTGTCATAACAACATGCATATTCTACACAACATATATCACAAAAACATGCAATAACTAATTTATTCTAGATGGCATGGAAAGAATGCATGACATGAGATTTATACAAAGTGCCTATATGATGTATGAGATGGTATACCCTTATCTCATCGGGTTGTGATAGACATAAAACCTCAATAACATTAATGGTAACATCAAAAAACATTTGAATCACCCATCGGTGAAAATAAAATCAACCGTAAAGATTAAAAACCAAAAAAATTGCATTGAACGAGGTAGATTGGCTTTTCCCTTCCCATGAGTAAGCTAATATCGGGAACAACTTATTACTATGTACCTATTTCGTCATATCTCTGGCTAAAGGATATAAATAGTAAGTCTAGAGAAAAAAATTCCCCTGATACCACTTTGTAACATCCCGGTTCTGGAAGCCACCCAGACACGCCCCGTGCCTACTTGGTAACATGGTCTCAATCACATTTCCCCATATGCAAGAGGCTGCTGACTAGAAGCAAAGGCCTTGGTTGTGATAGTGGAGAAACTATGCCCTCACTAGGAGAGTAACACAGTGGAAGGGAAACAAATACACAATAGTGAAAGCAGTAAATTTACAAACAACAGTAATAGAGGATGACTAGAATAACAAACTACTGAGGCACATATATAAATGATGCATTATACATGTTTCTAGGAAAATAGAAAAACAAGTCCCGTTTCTAGAATAAAAATAGTTCTGAACCAAAGTATAATGAAACAAATAAACATCTCCTCAGCATCACAAGCCTAATCATGGCCCCATGCTCTTTAGCTCCACAACAAGTCAAGTACCTGAAGTATAAGGGATTTTCCCTTGTGTATACCTACAGAAACATAATTTATTTGGGCCCAAAAGAATGGTCCAAACAAACTCTGAGACTAAATCCTAGTAGGAAACCACTAAAAACATTTGTTCCTAATAGTCAGTGAATATATCGTAGGTAAAAGCACAAAAGTAGTAACCATGAAGCACTCAGAAGAAAACAATTCCACATATCAAAAGAAACTAATCAAGCATGGTATCCCTCTAGGAAGTGAAAACAGCCTATCCACTCTAGTTCAGTTATAAGAATATATAAACACTCTCTGAGGAAGCACACACTGTCAATTCAAATTATAGTCAAAAGTAATTCAATACACTCTGAGGAAGCTCAAACGGTCAATTCCCCTTATATTCTAAGTTCAGTCATAAACTCTATGAGGAAGCTCACATGGTCAATTCCCCTCATTACCCCAAGGTCAAGGATTCTCTGAAGAAGCCCACTCAGTCAATTCCCTTTATAGCCCCATGTGGTTCAAATACTCTCTGAGGAAGCTCACTCGGTCAATTACCCTTATAGTCTAAAGTGGTTAAAGAATCTCTGAGGAATCTCACTCAGTCAATTCCTCTTATAGTCTACAACACCTATTTCTCTCATCTCAGTATAGTTAAATGAGCATAGCAAGGAAAAAATGACCAAGATAAACCTCATGAACTACTTGGCTAAATCATTCTATAGCATATCAAGCATATCAGAATAAAATCACCCCACCCTACAGCACTAGGCATGGAAAATTCGAAAGGCGGCCAAACAGGCTAAGCAGACCAATGGTAGTAAACAACACATGCATGGGAAACAAATCCAAAACACAAAATCAACCCTATTAATATCTAATTAACCTCTAAAAAAGCATACAAGAATGGAAGTCTATCAACAGGGGTAAAATGGTAAATACACAATACCCCATTCAAGGGTATTGGTCTAAATTGAAAATAATTCTATAATAAATTCAACAGAAAGTCACAAACCACCTACCTCAGCGTTCGGAGATCGATATGCCCCGGGGTCGGCCCTTGGATTGACCAAGAACATGGTAGATCTACAAAAATGTCTAAAACATTCAACCCACGATATCTCACGAGAGAGGAGAAAACCAATGATGGGGATCTATGAGAAATGAGAACTCACTGATGAAATTCCAATGCAACTGAAAATGTTGGATTCGTAGGATGGCTTCTTGCTCGGGGGTTCATCGAAGAACCACGGCTGTATGGAGCTCTCAGTTGAATGATACATAGAAGGATATAATTCTAGCGATTACACGTGCTCCCGGTGCGTTTAATGAAATAAAAGAATGTACACAGCATGTACTTTTGAAGTACATGGACTGTACTCTCCATTTCCATACTCTGATTTAGGCAGCCTCCAGGTCACCCTACACGGCCATGTGCATAGCCACTACATGGGTAGCACCCTAGTTACATGTGATAACTGAGTACACAGTGTCTACTCATAAATTACATGGTGTGTACTTCAAAAATTTCCAAAATTTCATCTTTTTCTTAAAAATGAATAGAAAAGGAAAAATATACCTGAAAAGAAGATCCTGGTTCTTACAATTATAATATAATATATTTCATACATACTTTTAAAATTCTTCCTAATTTCAATCAATGAAATATATAAATGAAAATCAAATAACATCAATTTTTAAAGGTGATTTTCCAAACTTATGCTGAAACGATGTTACCGTTTCCCATATAATTTCATGGAAATTAGTATTAGTTATATTATAATTCATGAAGTATAATTATTTCATATATTTCATATAAATAATTAAACCCACCATAATTGATATTCAATATATATGGTGATGAAAAATGATTTTTATAGCTATGTGGAAATGGTATGCCATGAAAATGATAAGGTGAACCTATTACTTTCCTTATGATGGAAAATATGGTGTATAAAAGACGTTTCATAATCATAATAACATTTAAGAATATTTATGGTATTTAAGTTATTATTTTATGTTAAATACCATAAATTTAGTGTTGATAAATAAGATTATAAAATTATGTGATCGGGTAAGGCAATTTACCTATTATTTTGAATGTCTCATTTAAATACCTCTTATATAGACCTATGATTGGTCTTTTTGGATGAAAAACCCAATAGAGTATGTCTATGTAATTTTCTATTATAAATTTGTAATTTTTTTCTGATATAGGAGGTCAATGTGGTGTACATTAGTGAGGGAAGTGGTACCTTATTATAATTTAGTCCAGTTTCACTTTTTACGGATTAAAAAATATTAAATTACTATAAATTTATTCTTATTCTAAATGGTTCTAAAAGGATAATAAATCAAAATTGGATGAAATTATATAACCTATATTATCCCCCTTTTCGTTTTATAAAATATAAATTATTTTAATTTAATTTAATAAAATAATATTATCATAAAATAACATTATTGTAAATTTTGACGTTATTTAATTATATTGAAATTAAATTCAAAATGAAAAAGATTAAATTTAAATATAACCATTTAAATAATATAAGTATTCTATATTAAACAATCTAATTCATGAAATACATTAAATCACCGAAGTGATATTTCATTATATACTTTTGAATGATATGTTTTATTTATTATTAATTGATGTAATACTTCATATACAATGTATATGAAATTAAGGTCATTATATAATTTCTATAAATTTTAAATAAATTTATAACATTAAAATAATATCATTAGGCTAAATATACATAATTATATTAATTCATTTATATATTCTATCCATGTGTAGACACTAATGATATATTACAAACATTTAGAGTGAAATTTTGTATCATTTTTTGATGAAAATAATATTTAAATAATTATCATAGAATATTGTCCATCAAACAGATGATTTTAAATCCAAAGGTGATAATTTTCAATTTAGGTTTGTAGTATTAATTTTTTTACATGATATTTCTAGGTTATAACCAATATATTTTTGTTTGAACCCTTTGTGAAACATTTTGAATGCTACCATGTCATCATACTACTACCAAATCCGTTTTTTCATTTTATGAATAATCTACTATAAGGCTAGTGGGAACATCACAATAATCAATATAAAATATAAAACACCCCAAACATTAACCCAATAAAGCTTCAAATTCCTCCCCAAAACATCAAAATTCAACTTCAAATTTCAAATTCAAAAAATAGGACACGTCATTCAAAAAACACAAGTCACCTTGGGCCCGCCTTGTGCCATGATCCCTGAACCACAACCCTGATTCGCAATCAACCCATTTCCAGATCAACATCGCCAGTAAACAGAATCCAATGAAGCATATCATTGTCTTTGTTGGATAGAATAGAAATCCTTCTAAATGTGTGGGGGGAAATCTCACCTGAACAAGCAAACAGAACATCCGAAAACCATCAACAAACGAAATGAAGATCACCTAGATCTGTGACCTCCTGGAACACCACCTACATAGGAACGAGCATCATCGAGCAAAAACACCAACACTGACAATTTTTGTATTGAATGGTCCTAACATAATAGAAAGGTCCAACCATAAAACCATAATGAACCAACCAAAAGAAAACACCACCAAAAAATAGAAAAATGAAATAGAGGGCCAAAGAAGAAGATTCCTACTCCAGCAGGGCTTCCCAGAATGTCGGCGACCGGTCGAACCAAACATACCAAATCTCTTAAGTATTCAAAAAACTAGACCGAACTGGAAGAGGTGCTAGTGCTTGAAGATAGGGCAGGGTTGAGGGGTCGAAATAAAAACTATCCACCACCGTCGACGCCAGAACTGCCATCTCCGACCATAGAGAATAACGCAAAGGACAGTCATGGAGCCGAATCAAAAAGAAGAAGAATAAACAAGCTCTAGGAAGAGAAAAACACATAATAAGTGATCAGGGAAGCAGGGAGAGGAGGAGGGGGAGGGAAAATTGAAGGGGAGAGGATGCTAGAAGTGGCACACATGCCTCCCCCTCCAGAAATGCTGCTGAAGGAAACCCTATATTGGAAGGGGAGAGGGAGAGAAGCCACTCCCAATGTGACATCATATTTTGTACTCATTGCAAAAAAATATAGTTTCAATAAATAGAAATAATGACCCATAAATAGACAATGATTGTAATTAATCGCTATATCACAATATCTTGTAATAGTAAATTTTTTTTTGAATTTTATATCATTTAATTGTTTTTTTTATTTCAAAATATCATTTGTATCAATTTTTTGAAACATTCATAACAATGACTTTTATTACATCATGTAATATATTAAATTTTTTAATAAATAATATTATAAACCCAAATAATATTATATAAACCTATAATATTCTTTAATCACATTAATAGTAGCAAAATATAATACATTTTATGAATTTAATATCATTTTTCTTAAACTTTCTTGGAATTTAATATTTACTTGGCCACCATTGTATAGGAATATAATTTATTTTTTTAAGCCTAGTAATTATAAATAAATTTTCATAAAGATAATATTTATATTATCCTAAATTTATAAATTAATATTCTTTCAAA
The DNA here is from genome assembly GCA_963277665.1 of Viscum album. Classification (NCBI taxonomy): domain Eukaryota; kingdom Viridiplantae; phylum Streptophyta; class Magnoliopsida; order Santalales; family Viscaceae; genus Viscum; species Viscum album. Next base: position 446,798,264 of record OY728147.1, read on the forward strand.
ATGTATATTGACTATTATATATTTCTTTAAAATTAATTTTATAAGTTTTATTGAATTTTCCCCCATTTCACAGGCATTAAAAAAGAAATTGGGATAATACTGTTATTATATTCCTATAAAATTCATGTCTTACCATCCAAATAATATATAATAATTTTTATATGTTTATAAATTTTATCAAGGTCATATTTTACCTCAAATATTTTCTTTGCAGTAAAAATTTTTACTTCTCCAATGTCGTGCAGCAACTACATCGACAATAAACATTTATTTCATAATTATTATTAAATAAATTATAATTTATATTTTATAAATTATTTATGTAAAATTCGTAAATTATTTTAATATTCTTGAAAATTTCCATATATTTCATGAATTTATATATTATTTTTATTTCATGGAGGTATCCGAAACTAAAATTCATTTCATAAAAACTGTAATTTTTATTATTCAACAAATTTTCTTAAAAAAAATATCAAACAAAACCTCAATGGATAGAATTGAATTTCTGATTAAATTAATAAAATAAAATTCATCATATTAAATTATTATAAGTGATATGAATTTAGTTTAATATAGGTTCATTTAATGAAATTAAAACCCTATTTTTGTAAATGTTCCTTTTATGTATAATAATGTTTTTTGACAAACTCAATCATATTATAATTATTGTTTTATTTAATTATATTATAAATAACATGATAGAACTAATTTTCATTTTAAATCAATGAAAAAATAAAGCAGTACAAGGAAATTATTCTTTAACAAAAATAATTATTTTAATAAAATTTATTATTATTCCATATTCAGTCAAAAAATAATTTTTATAAAAAATCAATAAAAATCTACATAGGATAATTTTCATATGATAAGAATAAAATAATTAGTATTTTAACTTTCTAAAACTAATAAAATCACATAAATTTAGTGAAAAAATTTCTCCCAAATATTAGTATAATCAATGTTAAAGAATAAATAAGTCTGAAACATAAAAGAACATTTCTAAAGATCGAGTGATTACTTAATATTAATTTTTCAGGATGATTATATTTAGTTTTAAATTTTAATATATTTCATAGTGTATTAAACCATATTCCTAACAACACATATAATGCCATGTCTATAATTTCCATATTAAACTATAAAATGGTAACATTATATCATGGTTCATTTATATGTGTTGTTGTGTGCAGCACAGCATATTAAATAAATAACATTATGTAAAGATAAAAACTATATATAATATTGTGTTATTTCATTCTGAACTATTAATAAAATACATCCTCATAATTTTATATTGTGATCATTAATCAAAGGATTGATATTGAAAAAATCCTTTTGTTTGAAACTAACATCATAAAAAATACTAAAAACCATGTTTACTAACCAATTGAGTAATAAAAGTTCTCGTTAAAAGTGATGTCAATGACCCCCTTTTTCATAACTAAAAAAGGGGTTATTAAAGGGTTCTTTTAATACTGCTTTTTTTGCACTCATAAAGGGGGTCCTTAATAGCACTATAAAAATCACTGTTAAAAGGGTCTATTTATCAGTTCATATAAAAATGAACTGATAATGACCAACATATAAAATCTCTGTTAAAAAACTAATAAAGGGGAGTCTCTATTAGTACTTCTAAAAATGATCAAATAAAGGGGGTCTATTATGATAACTTGTACAATATTGTTGATATTGACCCTCCCCTTTTATCATCAAATTTTAGTACACTAATGTAGGTAACATTTCAAAAAAATAACATATTTATTTAAAAATTATATTTTAATTATAATTTTTTATATTGATATGAAAATAAAAAATATTTTATAATTATGTTTTAGATAACGATAAATAATCATTTAAACATAATATATAAGATATTTAGTGAATATTACTTATAAAAAATGAAAAACATATTTTTAAATAATAATAATTATTTATTAATGAGTAATATTAATTTATTATATATTTGAAGACAATAAAAATAAAGAAATAAATTCATGATCTAAAATAAGATGAAAACAAATGGAAAACATCAAATGCCCATAACTTCTGATCTGACTGTCTTCTGGTGCTCCACCACATATAAAATCAATTCATGTGATGATCTCTACACCATCCTAACCCCGAGGACAATGGTCACTAATTTTTAGAGGCAGAAATATGCCTTCATGGTGTCTAAAATAGATTTTTTAGTCAGGGTACTCTGATTTGTAAACATTCAATTGATTTTAATCCCAAATTAAGGGGGTATAAATTTATGTTTTTAGTGTAGACTGAATATATTTATAGATCTTGCATTCAAATTGATATTAAGGTTTTGAACATTTTCATTTCTCCCATTTTTTTAATAATTATAAATATGAATATTTTTTCAAATATAGTTATAATAAATCACAATAATAAATAAATATTTACACATATTTAGATAACATGGTTTTTTTAATTTTTTTAAAATCATTCATTTATTTTATTTAAATTAAAAAATTTACATTTCATTTGCCTTTGAAAATTAAAGTAATATATATATTATTTTTATATAAAAATATGTGTGTATTAATAGAAATATAAATATAAATCTTATAATATGCATAAATTAAGCTTAATATATAATATAATTAATTTAATTTAATTATATACATATATATCAAAATATTTACAATATATAAAAATAGATATAAAAGTCATTATATATAAATCAAAATGTACATGGTATAGAGGTAAACAACATTAACTCACATAAGGGAGGTTCTAGGATCAAATATAGGCAAGCACATGTATTTTTGATAGCCTTATAGTGGTGAAGAAGTGTGTGGGGGTTTTTGATGGATGATGGGGTTGTAGAAAGTTTTGAGAAGGGGTCTGTAAGTGCTGAGAAAACGGATGCTGGGGTGCATGAAAAAATATTATTTTTCATGTGTTTAACTGTTCATTTTGTAGTTCTATTTAATGAAACCATTTAACAGTGATAAAAAAGGCTTGTTAAATGCACCCATTCATAGCACATGAAAAATTATGTTAGAACCCATTTTTAACATTGGTCGCAATATCAAATCTTTTGAATCATTGATAAAACCCAATTACTAGAATTATTGAATCCCTGATTTGACGTATTGAAATGGGTAAATAAAATATCCCCACAAAATGATGGAATGATAATAATGTTGGTCACCAAAAAATATGTTTTGAAATAGTATAACATTTGTGGGAATTGAAAATATGTGTATGGGAGAGAAATATTACTCCAATAGATTATTAATGGTTGATAGAGAATATATTCCCATGAAAGTGAACAATGAAAAAACTGTAAATATGTGGTGGGATAAAAGAAATATTTTTTAACAGTACAAAAATTCAAAGAATAATATTTTTATTTCAAGGTAATTTTTCTAATTTATTTGTATTATTTTACTACCAAAGTAAATCTATCACAAGAATAAAATTAGATTATTTCTTTCCAGGTGTTAATGAGAATATCATCCTTTGGCAGGTCTTTAATCAATTTTCACTCAATTTCTTATGTCTGATGATTGATATTTGATATAATTATATTAGGCCCAAATCACTTCTAACTAACAATAAGAAGAATAAATATTTCTATTGGCCTATAAAAATTTTCCAACACAAAAATTTATAGTAAATGTTATAATAAATCATTCTTCAACCACAAATAATAATATTGTAATGGTCTAGAAAATGTTCTTCTTTAGTTATCGAATATCATACCTCCCAATTACTATTTATTATGTTTTACAATAGAAGAACATGTAGTTTTTGAATATAATGATTAAATATTAAATTATAGTATCTTATGAGAAATTTCAATAAGGAATACTAATTGGATAGAATATACATAGTATATAACTAATAATACATTATTATTTTATTTAAATACGTTATATTTATTACGGATAAATAAATATAATTTTTCAAAATATTATAATTGTATATTTAAAAAACAATAATTAAATTTATGTAAAAAAAATGTGTCACTATGAACTCATAGAGTAGTCTAACCCATGAAAAATTCTATAGAAAAGAAAATAAAGGTATTTAAAAGATTATTCATTTAGAAGCTTTAGTGAACAATGATTAAAATCAATATGAATGATAAAGAGTGATAATTATGGATTATTTGTAGGTAAATATGATCTTCATTATTAATATTTTAAAAAATAATTTAGTTAATGGTCACTATGACCATAAGGAAATCAAATAGTTGATCGTTATAATTGATGGTTAAGTAGATGCATTTAAATTCTTGGAAGGACTATTTATTGATATAATCAAAACAATATTATTTTTAGAGAAAAAACACATTCTATTAAAATATATTTTATGTTGATGTATAAAGAAAAATGTTACGTCATAAATAATTGTCTAATATTATATTTTTATGATAATATATTATAATACCAATTTTTTTAATGATGTTCACAATATTGATTTTTCAATTAAAATATTAAATTACATTAAAATTAAGATTTATTTTTAAAAAATATAATAATAATAATAATAATAAAATTTCCGAGATAAACTTCATTTTTAGACTCAGAACATTAAAATTACTTTTAGTTTATTTTTTGAGAGTTTTTTGACATTGTTTATTTTATACTGAAAAAGTTAAAAATGGAATTTTACGAGAATTGTGATATTATAAAATAATTATTTTATAAGAATTGTTTTATTTTTTTCATCATTTTATTTAATGAAGAAAGAATTTAGTAATTTTTTAAACTAATTTTCAAATATATTTTTTTAATTATAAATGTTTTTAAATTTTTTGAACAAGTAATAGATTCATGAAAATCAAATTCATTTATTGATTTTGCACCATAATTATGTTTTATGGATGGTATGGTTATGTTTTGGTATTCCATGAAAATCAAAAAAACACACTTCCATTATTTATAAATATGTTTTAAATTTATTAGAATAACTAGAGGCGAGATTATATTATAAAATAACCAATATTATATCTTTTAAAAAAATTCACTCTTAATGAATATTACCACAGATTCCAATTTCTTCTCAACACCACATTCATAATCCATTATATTGTTACAATTACCACTCAATGAATATCCACTACTGTTTCCCCATGGAGTCTCTAAAGTCCCACGGTTTCTCCATGGATGAATTAGATAGACACTCTTCAGTGTAGGGGAATTCTCTTCTTATAAAATTTTCATTTAGGTACACATCTTCTCTGAGCCATCTAATTTTAAAACACATTTTTAATGAAATTTTGGTCTTCCCTATTCTAAAAAACGTGATTATTACCAATGTTAGACCTCTATTATATCACACTATTCATTTCTCATAATCAATGATCTATACCATTATGTTGCTAAAATTATTTCTAGGATTTTTTTCCATTTCCTTGAATATTCTTTTACTGGTAATACTGTAGTCTATTCAATTTCCATGGGTATTAAAATAATTATATAAATATATTATTGATTCTGGAATATACATATATGTAACCATTATTAACTTTTCATCCGATACAAATGATGTTATGTTCAATTATTTAACCTTATTGTACAAAATTATTTTTATATGAAATACATTATTTATTTCCATAGTGTATTGATGAAATTATTTTATATATGTTAAATGTGGATCATATGATTTAAAAAATATAAGTTATGTTCCTTAAAAATTATCCCATTCAATGTGTATGGAAATAATATTAACATATGTAATAATTTATTATACATTGGTGACCAACCCTAGAAATTATGATTAATGACACTGAAAGAAAAAAATTTATGATATTCGTATGCTTTTTATATATTTAATTAACATCACAATGTTATGATTCATTTTATATACAATATTATAATATTTATATCCATATTATCATTCCTTATTTATATTCATATCTCTCAAATGATAATGATTTCTATTTTACTTTCCTTAGGGCTTTATGATTATCCCTATCATTGAAGTATGTTCCCAATATATGATGTGAATTAATAGTAACATGTATGAACCTATGAAAATTTCCTTCATGTACATTATAATAATGTTTATTTTATGTCTTTGCTATGTAATATGTTCGTATTTCCATGATAAAGAACCCCAAAAGATATTTTGTAATGTTATATGTTGTATCATGTAATGAAAGTTTCATGAAATTTAATGGTGTCTAAGCATAATCAGTATCCATGGACAGTTTTGTTTTTTATATAAATTAGTATTATAAAATATTTGGAAAAACCCTAAGGGTTATAATAAATATTGAAAAAAAATATTGTTATTTTGGTGATCATTAAAAAATTCGTGTTCAAGAAAACAAATCCCTGAATGTATAATAAATATTTAAGTGTCTTTAGAACATATATACCTATTAGTAACCCCCCAAAAAATATATTGTGTAACAATAAATTTTGAACTAGTGCATGATAATGGACCTTACTGCACACCTTGTTCGAAACTCCTGGATGATACATTTTTTAATTAAAAACTCTTTCAAACCATTTTGAAGAATATAAAGGTAATTTAAACTTCAATAAAGATTTATGTATATATAAAATAATATTGATATTAGAAAAAAATTAAAATAATATTTTCTATATGTTTTTCTCAATAAGATTCACAATAGTAAGAACATTCTCAAATAGTTTTTCTCCAAAAAAAGGAATGAAATAGATTAACTTATGAAAAGAACTATTGAAATGGGAAAGATGATTACTTCCTTCCCAATATGGGGGAAGAAAGAGTTGTGAAATTCCTGATGATGATGAATCAATCAGCACATATCATGAAGAATAATGGAAACTCTGTGGAGTCTAATTCTTAACAAATGTTTCAACAACTAGAAGTTCATTCCCCCATGAGTTAATGAAAAGCGTATTTTAGTTGATCTACCTATCCATTGATTAATGAAAAATGTATTAACTCTAGGGGAATGATATTATATAAACACCGATTTTATGAGGTTTAGATATTATCCTAGTGGTTACATATATCAAATGATATGTAAAGGGGAATGAAGCCAATATTACAGAAAAGTTGTTATCATGGGATATAATGAATGAAAGTGAAACTTACTACATGTAATAAATATATGTGAAATCATTTTTGGAACCATATTTTTTATAATTGGAATGTGATAAGATTTTGGAAGTGGTGGCCAGATAGATCTGAATTTCCATAGTACGTGGAATCCTCAACTTGTCGGCCCTAATGAAAAAGGGGATATAGTTCAGGACAATCCTAAAGTTTATTGATTCATGTGGGGAAAACATGGGCTCTTTTCCAATCTATGTCGAAATTATAAGATAACAGAGAGAATCCCCTGTCAGCCATATCATAGGATTTAGATAATTTTTGGGTATTCTCAAGAACTATAAATGAAGTATAAGAAATAAATGATATGAGGGAAAGTGAAATAATTGTTCTCTTAATGAAATAAAGTCCACTGTTTTCCCTAGTTTTTCACATTACATTATTTCATCCATTTTTTTCAATGAATATATAATCAATACATGAGCTTCTAGAGGTATAGATTCTTGGAAAGATGCTAATATGGATTATCAAATAATCAGACTTATATAAAATCATAGTATTTACATGGAAGGTTCAATATCATTGAAAATCATGTTTTAATTCTAATTGTGGAATATGGTATTATTCTAGGAATGGGCCGACATTAATAGTATATAAATATGACCAACTTAAAAAAAATTCCATTACTAGTATTCTTGAATAGAATACCTATAGTATATGGCATTAGAGAAATGTATTGTCATTAGATTTTTCTATAAAAAAGTACCATGGCCTTATTTATGTAGATAATTGGTACTCAGGGTGATAAAAATTAAACTATAATGATATAAAATTTACCAATCTTTTTTTAATAAATTTATGTGCTTATTGAATTGATACCTAGTCCTCCAACAGAAATTGAGGTATATTCCTCCCCTAAACTCATATTATGATCCATGATGATAATAAACACACCATATAGTTTGTAATCTGTGATTTTGGAGTCACTAATGAAATATATTCAAGTTATTTTGGAGAAAGGATATATCCAACCAACTATGTCTGCTTGGGGAGAATCTGTTTTCCTTGTATAAATGAAAGATGGATCAATAATACTATTCTTTAATTATTAATTACGTAACAAGAGAACATTGAAGAACAAGTAATAACTCTGAAGGGTTGATGATTTATGTGACCCTCTTCATGGGGATCAATTATTCTCTAATATTTATATATTATCTTGTATTATAAAACGAGGTGTTGAAAGAAGACACCCAAAATATTATCTTTTGAAAAAGATATGTGTAATATTACATTGTTATTATGACCTTCAGCATGACAAATTTTCCTCCCATATTTATATATTTGACGAATATATTATTTAAGTACTACATTAATAATTTTTGGGTGGTATTTATTAATTATATCATACAATATTCATAATATATTGTGGACAATGAAGATTATATATGTGTTATATTATGAACTCTGATGAATCATAATTTTTTTTCCAAATATAGTAAATGTTTCTTATGGATATAAAAATTATCATTCATAGTACAAAACATATTTAGTGAAGGAATCTCAAAGTATCCAGTAAAAAAAACTTTACAGGATTACACCCGATCAACAACTATAATTGATATTCACTATGTCCTTGGTATGGTATGAAAATATAAAAATTATCTTGAAATAATTTTCAAGGATTTATAATCCACTAACTATGTTATCCCAATAGAGATTTAAGTTCATTTGAACATAGTTGATTGATAAAATCATCCTTTAACTGGTGAGTATGTTGGTCAGTTAACATGTCCTAACATTGTCCCCTAAAGGTGATAGATTTTTAAATATTATTGATACATAATTAATGGTATATGGATGTGTTCTCTTGAAAAATAAAAAGTTGATTAACTGTTCATCATGACTTTATCAACTCCACGAAAAATATATCCTCTCCAGGATCTGGAGTTAGTTATACTAGTTTTTTCTCTAAATATATGGAGACACTATCATTATCAGTAAAATTGTGATATATACACTGAATACCAATGTTTAATTATATATTTACAAAATAGAACTAAACATGAAAAAAAGAGGGTTTGATCCTGTTAATGAGAATTATTTTTTATTAATTTTTAACATGGAAGAACAATCAATGTCATATATTCAATGAGTAGGAAGGTCACTGATGTTCTTATATTTTTGAAATATTAACATTCTTAATTGATAAAAGACCTAGTATTTATGTATATGTTAATAATCTTCTAAAATACATCATCAATACCATATAAAATGATATATAATCAATAATTAATATATAATATCAATAAAAATAATAAATATGATAATTAAATTAAAAAATATAAGGATTTTGAAAATGGGAGGTTTCCCGAATTCAATATAGATAAAAAAGGTGTAATAAAATTTGGTACAAGAATATAGGTTACATTTCTTCCAAATATAAATAATGATATGATGGATTATTATCATATATATACATTATCTATACATCCTGGAAGAAAAACATATGTAGTACCTATTGAAGTGCCCAGATCAGTGTGAATCACTGAGAGGGGGAGGGGGTGAATCAGTGATCCCTTAAAACTTTTTACTAATTGATTCTTAATCAATTAAACCTCTATGGCTGGTTAAAGCCTCGATCCACTCTTCTTGTCTCTCTCAACCTTTCCCGGATAATGCAGTAATGAAAAGGCACAGGACACAAGGATTTACAAGGTTCGGCACCAAAGGCCTACATCCTTGCCATGCTCTTCAAGCATGGATTCTCCCATTATAATCTGTTAGTATTACAATGGTCGATACAGCTTCCCACCGTATCTCTCCTGAGTCCCACAGGAGGGTCTTTATACTGCGTCCCACAGTGTTACCAGAGTCCCACTGGCCTGCTCCAGAATCCCACTGAAGACTTCTTCTCCCTGAGTCCCACATGGTCTTCTCCTGGCTCCTCGAGTCACACGAGTAGCTCTTCTTCTTGTTCAGCTCTTCAAGTATCTTCAGCAGCCTGGGATAAAGGCTGCTGGCCTTGCTCGGTACCTCTGATCACTTGTGATGATCAGGTCTTCTCGTCTTGCTCGGGCTTTATCACCTTCTTCTAAGGATGCCCCGGCTTCTCTCCAATTACTGAATGCTCAGACAAATAATATCTTTATCTTCGATCTGGTCCAGTCTCAGTTCACAACAACTTCATGCACTAATTGCATGGTCTCTCAAATTCTTCAAGATCTTTCAGTCTTGGTCAACTCAAACGCACACCACTGATTTAAGCTTGTTCAGTGTGCGCGTGCATGCATGCATGCATGCACTCCTCCTTTCCCCTTCTCTTGGTGCAATAAACCCTTAGAGGGTGTAATTCTTTTCAGCACACACCAACTTCTCAAACTTCACACACTTTATGCACTTTTGATTACACACATAAATGTGTGTTCTACTTTAGTGTGGGTCTTCTCTTCTTCCTAGTGTGTACACACTTTGTTTTGCACACACACTAAGGTTCGGCCTTGTTGTCTTTTTGCACACACTTGTTTCACTTTTCACACACTTTAGACTTGGCCTACACACTTCTTGTTGCACATCCTTAAATGGCCGTAGGGTGTTCCTCTTCAATTTTCACACACAAAATGTGTCTTCACTTGGAACACAAAGTCACACGTTTCTTGTATTGTCCAGGTGCACACAACCCATATGGTGTAATTTTATTGTTCTTTGCACACACACCCAAGCACTAAGGGCTCGGTTCTTCCTCCTTTGCACACCTACTGCCAACAGCCTTTCTCCTTTGTTTGCACACTCACAAAATGTGTGGTCTTTCACCTTTCTTTTGCACACACTTCCTCTCGGCCTTCAAATTTTACTTTGCACACACAAGAGGCAAAGCCTCGGCCTTCTTCCTTGCCAAGCACCCACAACCAAGGGTGTGGTATACTGCCTCGGGTCTTCTTCTCCAACACTGCCGCGCAAGGTGCCAGGGGGTGTGGCCCTCTTCCTGTTTTCAAATGCCGCGCAGGCTCAAGTGTGCAAGGGTGCAATACCCTCGGGCTTCTTCCTTCTTCAACAGCCGCACAAGGTGCAAGGCTGTGGCCAGCGCGCAGGGGTGCAAGAGCACAAGGTACAAAGGACCTCGGCCGTGGGCGCGCAAGTGCAAGGGTGCACTTGGATCTTCCTGCCGCGCAAAGGGAAGGCGCGCAGGAGTTCCCCTTTCTCTTCTTTCGCGGAAGGAGTGCGCAAAAGGAACTCACGAAGCCAAGGGTGGCTTCGGGCTGCTTCGTCGCGCAAGTGGGTTGCGCGGAGCTCCAAACTTCGTGAGGCACAGAGGCTCTCACGGGACTTCAAAACTTCAGCGTATCAGCAACCTAATGAGAGCCTCGGCCTCTCTTTTTATAGGCAGAGAAACGCCTCAGATTATCCGCGTGCAATAACTTCAAACACCCGAGATCTTCGGATCTTCAAGATTTTATGAATCTTGATTTTCTCCTTTGTTTCACCGCGGGATTCCTTTTCTTTTCCTTCGGTTTCCTCCACGTGCATGCGACTTAGAACGCATGCACGGCCTTCGTTTTGGCTTATGCATGCACAGCATGCTCTCCACGTGGCCTCGGCAACTCCGTTTGCCTCGGCCTCATTCGAAATTCTCCACTGGTTGCATGCAAGATCTTTTTAAAGCATGGTTGTGTTCAGTGTGGCCAGACGAGCCGAATGGAGGTCTCGGTTTGTTCAGAGGTGGCCGGAATCTCAAAAACAGGTGCTCGGGAGGCCTCTGGTTCAGCGACGTCGCGGGAGATGCCTCGGCCGAGCTCGAGGTTGAGGATGATGCGGCAGCCGTCGGATCAGTTGATCGAAAGACATCGGACGGCTGGATCGATCGCGGTGCGCGGCCGATTAGATGGGCGGCCGAGATCTGGCGCGCGATTGATCGTGCGGCCAGGATCGTTCCCGGGTGAAAAATGCGCGTCCCACATCGAAACTTTCCGCGGATGTTCCGCGGTTTATCACCCTGGCGCTCCCATGAGCGGCCAGTTGAATTCTCTCCCTCCACGGTGCTGCCCCGCACCGTGTTCTCCCTGCGGGCGCGCTCTGCGCCCATTCTTGCTCCCGCGGGCGCGCTCTTGCGCCCACTATGCACACACACGGGCGCACTGCGCCCACTATGCGCTCATCCGGGCGTGCCCCAGCGCCCACGCGGTTGTCTTGGGTGCGCCCCTGCCTCAAGGATATGCTGCCTTGGCCTGAGGGTTCCCCATGGGCGTGGTGACCTCGAGTCCCACATGAGCCTTGGGTGATGACCCTCGGCTGGCCTTCCTTGGTGGCTATTTTTTGCTAGTGTAAAACACTAAGTGACTTTGTATAAAAACAAAGTACCAAGTGTAATATGCCAAATGCCACTTCTCCATTTCCTCTTCTCCATTATTACTATTCTTCTTAGGAATTACCCATCTCCTCCTCATGTTCTTAATAACTTTTCAACATTTCACAACTTAGGAGGGAATTCCGAAGGGTCTTCATCTTCAACTGAGCTCCTAAATCACTTAAATTCTTCAACGTGCTTCATTGATCTAATCAGAGATCAATTGGATCAACTTCAAATTCACATGCACTAAGAGTTAGTACATGGACTTCATTAAACCACTTCATCCACTTAGAAGTAGTGAATGGATCATCTTGCTTCTTCAACTCCTCATGCATTGTCACTACAATGCATGGTCTTCTAATCATGTTGTGACTTTGTATCCAGTTGATACAAGTTCTATGAACTTAAAGAACAGCTCCACAATCGTCAGATATCTTAGAGAATGTTTCAACCATATTCTCCAATGCCACTTAGTGAATCTCCTAAGTGACACTCCTCTAAGTTCCATGGCCATTCTCCTTCACCACCAACACCATCACAACCTTTTTCATTCACATCTTGACAATCCTTGACTTCCATTCATTGTAAGACAACAACATGCCTCATTGACAACCTCATTGACAACAAATGCAACACAATGCACTTCAATCTCCCCCTTTGTATTTGTTGTCAATACACTCCTTCAGCACATATGAATGGGTCAATATGTGTGCCAATATTTTCTCCCCCTTATTGGCAATCAAATGCAAAGGTGTGGTGTGGTTCACTTTCACAAATATCTTCCTCCCTTTGAAAAGTATTTTCTTGAAAAACACTGAGAGAGGGATGATGTCACATGTTCTTCTTTAGCAAAGAACCTTTAGTAAATCAGCTCTAAGTCTACTTGGGCTAACCCGGTGTAGAAAACAAGAGTGATATGACCAAGGAATTCAAAGCTGTCCAAAATTCACTGTACATGTGAGATCATGCTTCAGGGGTTTGAAATTTTTTTTCAGATATATCAATGAATTGCTAAATCCTGCACATACTTCACAAAACTTATTAGAAAGTTCAGTGCTAAGATAAAGCTCCCCCATTCATCCATTTGTCTTCAATCCATACTCCCCCTTAATTGACAAGATAAACTCAATTAAGAAACAAGGGATGAAAGTATGATTGGAATACCTTCACTTTTCTCAAGATGGAATTAAATATCAGAATCCCATCTTCTCCAGATTGGCTCCCCCTCAAGGGGTGCACTCCATTCTGTCCAAACCATCCTCCAGCTGAGAATGATCATCATCTTCAATTCCCTGCAATGTCAGCACATGTATATACCAAGAGTATAAGGGAATAAGATGGAACCTCCTTGGTTCATCAATGTGAACAACAAGGTTGAGAAGATTCTCTCAACCGAGATGTCCCATTTTCACCATTCTTCACACTTGCACATTTGATCTTCATTGATGATTGTGCTGGTGTGGATCTCAAAACATCTTCATGTGAAATCTTCTTCTTCTCTTTTGCTTTAGCAATTGCCAGTACTTCCTCTTCAGCTCTTTGTAGATCTTTGGCAAGTTGCAACTGATTTGGCCATATGACTAGTAAATCATTTGGAAGTGTGGCCTCAGTTCTGGATATTCCACATGGTTCCTTTGATTCTGTCAAGCTACCTCTCCTAGGCAACTTGTTTTCAATCAATCCCTTCTGCTTCTTCTGGATTGATTGTCTGTTTGAGTCCAGTCTGCTTCTATTCAGTTCCATGGCTTGTTCACAAAGATCCATGGTGTGTCCTTTCTTTCCACAGTAGAAGCATTTCTTGGTGGTCCTTCTGGATGCATCACCCTTCTTGGACTCAGACTCCAAGGACTTCTCTTCATTTCTAAAACACTTCTTGGGAGCATTTTCTACTTTCTTCTTGCTTCCCAAGGAATCTCTCTTAGCCAGGTTCTGTGATCTTTTCTTCTTTTGAGCTTTGGATACAGTTGGAGATTGACATGAATCTTTTTGACCACTTTTGCAATCATCCCAGATGTTGTCAAGTAATCCAAATCTGTTAGCAGTAAACAGATGTCTCTGGACCTGTGGATGTTGCTTCTTTTCTTCTGGCTTGCTCCCCCTAGGCATGGGCTTCCTCTGTGCTTTGGCATTCAGTGGATTGTACCAACAATCCTTTGCACAATGCCCATACTTGTTACAACACCAACATTGACCCACAAATCTTGACCTCTTGATTCCTTCTGATTGTAGGGTACTTTTCTTTACCTGTTGTGCTGTTTCAGGAGAGCTCTGCTTCTTTACTGTCTTCATCCATATTTGTTTGGAATTATTCTTCCATCCTGCACTTTTTGTAGAAACACTATTAGAAGCATCAGTACAAGATGGTATGGATGGTACCTTCTTCTTAGAAGATGTTGCACTTTTACTAGAGGATGTCCTTCTCTTAGAATCATCCTTCTCAAAGCATACTTGAGTAGCAACATTTCTCCTTTCAGTTGACTGGGAGGCTTTGGCTTTGGGTGATTGCTGATTTGTCAATATCACCTCCAATTCTAAGCATTTCATGTTAAGGGAGTTCTTCTCATCCTCAACAGTTCTTAGCCTTCCTTCCCAATTCTCCACCAGTTGTTTCATCTGGTCTTCATGCACCTTCTTTAATTCTTGCAATGAATTGTCCAGCTCCTTCACCCTTTTGACTTTATCTTCTAGTTGAGCATCTCTGACAACCATTGACACTTTGTGCCTCTTTTCCAGTGCATGGAAAACTTCTTTGATCAATACTTTAAAGATTTCTTTCTCAGAAAGGCTTCTTTGCAATTCTTCAGCAGTGTCTTCATATCTTTCATTGCAAAGAGATACTGTTTCATCTTTGGCATTTACCAGCTTTCTGAGAGTGTTGGTTATGCCAACCCTTTTAGCCAGCTGATCTTCCATAGCGTTGGCTTCTTCTTCTAACTGTGATTTTTCTTCATGAAGATCATGGATTCCTGTAGCTATACACTTTGCCACTTCCATGGGAACTGTCTTCTGAAGATATTTGAGTGCACTCTGAAGATCATTCATTGTTTCAACTTCATCACAGCTAGGACAGGCTTTCTTCATCTTCTTGGCCTGTTTCTTCTTTCTATTTTTCTGAGTCTTGGCAGATATCTCCATTTGAGGTTGGTCGCTCATTTCCTCAAATCTGCACTTCATAAAGACTCTGTTGGATCTTTTAGAGGTAACCTCCCTCTGATACCAATTGAAGTGCCCAGATCAGTGTGAATCACTGAGAGGGGGAGGGGGTGAATCAGTGATCCCTTAAAACTTTTTACTAATTGATTCTTAATCAATTAAACCTCTATGGCTGGTTAAAGCCTCGATCCACTCTTCTTGTCTCTCTCAACCTTTCCCGGATAATGCAGTAATGAAAAGGCACAGGACACAAGGATTTACAAGGTTCGGCACCAAAGGCCTACATCCTTGCCATGCTCTTCAAGCATGGATTCTCCCATTATAATCTGTTAGTATTACAATGGTCGATACAGCTTCCCACCGTATCTCTCCTGAGTCCCACAGGAGGGTCTTTATACTGCGTCCCACAGTGTTACCAGAGTCCCACTGGCCTGCTCCAGAATCCCACTGAAGACTTCTTCTCCCTGAGTCCCACAGGGTCTTCTCCTGGCTCCTCGAGTCACATGAGTAGCTCTTCTTCTTGTTCAGCTCTTCAAGTATCTTCAGCAGCCTGGGATAAAGGCTGCTGGCCTTGCTCGGTACCTCTGATCACTTGTGATGATCAGGTCTTCTCGTCTTGCTCGGGCTTTATCACCTTCTTCTAAGGATGCCCCGGCTTCTCTCCAATTACTGAATGCTCAGACAAATAATATCTTTATCTTCGATCTGGTCCAGTCTCAGTTCACATCAACTTCATGCACTAATTGCATGGTCTCTCAAATTCTTCAAGATCTTTCAGTCTTGGTCAACTCAAACGCACACCACTGATTTAAGCTTGTTCAGTGTGCGCGTGCATGCATGCATGCATGCACTCCTCCTTTCCCCTTCTCTTGGTGCAATAAACCCTTAGAGGGTGTAATTCTTTTCAGCACACACCAACTTCTCAAACTTCACACACTTTATGCACTTTTGATTACACACATAAATGTGTGTTCTACTTTAGTGTGGGTCTTCTCTTCTTCCTAGTGTGTACACACTTTGTTTTGCACACACACTAAGGTTCGGCCTTGTTGTCTTTTTGCACACACTTGTTTCACTTTGCACACACTTTAGACTTGGCCTACACACTTCTTGTTGCACATCCTTAAATGGCCTTAGGGTGTTCCTCTTCAATTTTCACACACAAAATGTGTCTTCACTTGGAACACAAAGTCACACGTTTCTTGTATTGTCCAGGTGCACACAACCCATATGGTGTAATTTTATTCTTCTTTGCACACACACCCAAGCACTAAGGGCTCGGTTCTTCCTCCTTTGCACACCTACTGCCAACAGCCTTTCTCCTTTGTTTGCACACACACAAAATGTGTGGTCTTTCACCTTTCTTTTGCACACACTTCCTCTCGGCCTTCAAATTTTACTTTGCACACACAAGAGGCAAAGCCTCGGCCTTCTTCCTTGCCAAGCACCCACAACCAAGGGTGTGGTATACTGCCTCAGGTCTTCTTCTCCAACACTGCCGCGCAAGGTGCCAGGGGGTGTGGCCCTCTTCCTGTTTTCAAATGCCGCGCAGGCTCAAGTGTGCAAGGGTGCAATACCCTCGGGCTTCTTCCTTCTTCAACAGCCGCACAAGGTGCAAGGCTGTGGCCAGCGCGCAGGGGTGCAAGAGCACAAGGTACAAAGGACCTCGGCCGTGGGCGCGCAAGTGCAAGGGTGCACTTGGATCTTCCTGCCGCGCAAAGGGAAGGCGCGCATGAGTTCCCCTTTCTCTTCTTTCGCGCAAGGAGTGCGCAAAAGGAACTCACGAAGCCAAGGGTGGCTTCGGGCTGCTTCGTCGCGCAAGTGGGTTGCGCGGAGCTCCAAACTTCGTGAGGCACAGAGGCTCTCACGGGACTTCAAAACTTCAGCGTATCAGCAACCTAATGAGAGCCTCGGCCTCTCTTTTTATAGGCAGAGAAACGCCTCAGATTATCCGCGTGCAATAACTTCAAACACCCGAGATCTTCGGATCTTCAAGATTTTATGAATCTTGATTTTCTCCTCTGTTTCACCGCGGGATTCCTTTTCTTTTCCTTCGGTTTCCTCCACGTGCATGTGACTTAGAACGCATGCACGTCCTTCGTTTTGGCTTATGCATGCACAGCATGCTCTCCACGTGGCCTCGGCAACTCCGTTTGCCTCGGCCTCATTCGAAATTCTCCACTCGTTGCATGCAAGATCTTTTTAAAGCATGGTTGTGTTCAGTGTGGCCAGACGAGCCGAATGGAGGTCTCGGTTTGTTCAGAGGTGGCCGAAATCTCAAAAACAGGTGCTCGGGAGGCCTCTGGTTCAGCGACGTCACGGGAGATGCCTCGGCCGAGCTCGAGGTTGAGGATGATGCGGCAGCCGTCGGATCAGTTGATCGAAAGACATCGGACGGCTGGATCGATCGCGGTGCGCGGCCGATTAGATGGGCGGCCGAGATCTTGCGCGCGATTGATCGTGCGGCCAGGATCGTTCCCGGGTGAAAAATGCGCGTCCCACATCGAAACTTTCCGCGGATTTTCCGCGGTTTATCACCCTGGCGCTCCCATGAGCGGCCCGTTGAATTCTCTCCCTCCACGGTGCCGCCCCGCACCGTGTTCTCCCTGCGGGCGCGCTCTGCGCCCATTCTTGCTCCCGCGGGCGCGCTCTTGCGCCCACTATGCACACACACGGGCGCACTGCGCCCACTATGCGCTCCTCCGGGCGTGCCCCAGCGCCCACGCGGTTGTCTTGGGTGCGCCCCTGCCTCAAGGATATGCTGCCTTGGCCTGAGGGTTCCCCATGGGCGTGGTGACCTCGAGTCCCACATGAGCCTTGGGTGATGACCCTCGGCTGGCCTTCCTTGGTGGCTATTTTTTGCTAGTGTAAAACACTAAGTGACTTTGTATAAAAACAAAGTACCAAGTGTAATATGCCAAATGCCACTTCTCCATTTCCTCTTCTCCATTATTATTCTTCTTCTTAGGAATTACCCATCTCCTCCTCATGTTCTTAATAACTTTTCAACATTTCACAACTTAGGAGGGAATTCCGAAGGGTCTTCATCTTCAACTGAGCTCCTAAATCACTTAAATTCTTCAACGTGCTTCATTGATCTAATCAGAGATCAATTGGATCAACTTCAAATTCACATGCACTAAGAGTTAGTACATGGACTTCATTAAACCACTTCATCCACTTAGAAGTAGTGAATGGATCATCTTGCTTCTTCAACTCCTCATGCATTGTCACTACAATGCATGGTCTTCTAATCATGTTGTGACTTTGTATCCAGTTGATACAAGTTCTATGAACTTAAAGAACAGCTCCACAATCGTCAGATATCTTAGAGAATGTTTCAACCATATTCTCCAATGCCACTTAGTGAATCTCCTAAGTGACACTCCTCTAAGTTCCATGGCCATTCTCCTTCACCACCAACACCATCACAACCTTTTTCATTCACATCTTGACAATCCTTGACTTCCATTCATTGTAAGACAACAACATGCCTCATTGACAACCTCATTGACAACAAATGCAACACAATGCACTTCACCTATCATGATAATTATTGTAGTGATAACATGAAGAAGGAGATACTTGATTACACTGTATGGTTCATGGTGAGTTAACAAGTAAAGGAATAGAGAAAACATAAAAAGGGGTATACTATACACTACCTATACCTATGTGTAATAAGGAAGATGTCACAATAAAAAATTTCATTACCTTATGAGGAAATAGATGGGTATTCATGATATTTTGGTAATCTTAAATGTCTAAACGAATTAATCCAATTTAATTTTCTTAAGATTTGATTTCATCCCAGATCACCTATCTTGTCTCAATATTCAAAAATTATTGATATTACAAGGAGTAAGAATGTCAAAACAAAATTCATGGTCCATGATTTAAATCTAAATATTGTAGGATCATTTATAAGTATATGAATATAGAAGAAAACTTGAACATAGCCTACCATCCTTGACCTGATGGAGAGTTTCATGGGAATACTCAATCATTGATTACATTTTATGGGCTAGAACATTTTATTACTATGGTTTTTTGGATACATTTATTAAAACTATTGAATTATCCTATAAAAACATATTAAACTCAATAATTATATGGGAACCAATTAATTATCTCATTAAAATTAGGTGTACATATCTAACATGTTAAGATGAATTTGTATAAGGGAAACATTTTGGACCAGATGTTGTGAATGAAACTATAGAAAACATTCAACTGATTAAAAAACACATCAAGGTTTCTCAATGGCGATAGTAATTACATTTGGGAAAAAATATGTTGTACATATAGGTTTCTATAATGTATCATGTATTCCTCATTAAGTAAATATGGTTAGGAATTATAAAATTCCAAATGAATGGGAAACTGAGGCCAAGGCATATTAGAATGTTTTTGATTCTAGGTCATGTTGAATATTATTCATATCAATTAATTCTACAAATATATCTTATAAATTTATAATATGTATTGAATATGCCATTACTAAAAGAATTAATATTTTTAATCCATGTATGACCCATCATATATATATGATAATAATTTTTTACAATTGGAAAATGAGTTTTCATATGAAGAGGAATTGATCCAGATCCTTGGAGTATAAGAATAAGTGTCATGGATCAAAAGAAAACATATTTTTATGTTCTTATGGATAATATATAATTCCTGAGATGTTATATGTTGACTAGATGATCTCATAAATTAGAGAAAATCTCACCTATTTTTTACTTTAATATGTAACATGAAATTGTGAATTAGTAATACAACATTTATTTTGGTAATAATATTTATCCAATATTCAAATTGATTTCAATGAAAAATATTAATAATTTTGGAAAATTTAAAGAAAATATGATCATCAAAATTTATGTTTCTCAACTAATATATTTAATCAATATTATGAAAATTATATAATAAACTAGTTTGTCATTATTATTGTTTGTCATATAGTTGCATTTAAATGATCACCCAGATAATTTACTAATATTATCAAAACTATATTATTTTCCAAGACTATAACAACATTCTATTAAAATATATATTATTTGAATGTTTTAAATAAAAATTATTTTCATTAAATATTTTTAAAAAGTAATTTTTAAATTTTAATATATTTTATTCCAAAAGTAATTTTATAATTGTATAAATGCTGAATTTTATAGTAAAATATAATTTTTTAATAAAATAATAAATTACCAAGAAACTAAAATCCAAAAATATTTATAAATATTTTGATGAAACAAAATTTATTTTTTGAAATTGAAAATATGTTTCCGATTAAGTAATTTTTTTGGTATTTTTATCACCAAATTGATTTTTTCATCAAAATGTTGAAATTCAAGATTCATGAGAAGCATCATTTTAGGCCATCATTATTTTTTTAGTATTATTTTAAATGTTATGAAACATTTTAAAATATAAAAATATAATTCAATATGAATAAGAATATTTTTATAAATATTATTTTAAATTTATAAATATGTATATTTAATTTTGGACACCATGAATTGGATTTTTGAAAAGTAATTCATTTTTTGGTCTATGTGAATTAATTATTTTGGCATGAAGCATTGAAAATATTTCATCAGTCCATGAATAAAAACTGAAAATCTTTTATTTTTTAATAGTACATAAAATTGGTTGGAGTTGATTAGAAACAAAATTGGTTAGTGCATATAAAATTTACCTAGATTCAATTATTTAATCCCAAATACTCCTAAAGTATAAATACCACCCATTCCCCTTTAATATCCACCACCAATTAGTATTACAAAATTTTATGAACATTTCCAATTTCCAAATATCCTCCACTTATTATCTATTTTTTCACCATGATTCGATGGTTTCTCCCTCGATGATTTAGGAAGAAACTCTTGAAGGTAAGAGAAATATCCTATTATCGAATTTTGATTCATGTAATCCACTTATATGTGTTCTCTAAATGTCATAAAATAATTTTATTTATGAACATTATATATTTAATATACTTTAAAAATGGTTTAATACCAATGATATACCTCTATTATATATTATTATTTTTTCTCATAATCCATCTGGTATACCATGGTGTTTTGGAAATTATTTCATGAATTTTTTAAATTTTCATGATATATTGTTATATTTTGAATACCCAAACGTCTTCCATTTCAATGAATATTCACATATGTGTAAAAATAATATATTTTTTCTTTTAATTTCATATTTCTGACCCATATTCAATTTTTTGTGTTAAAAATGATGTATGTTCAAGAATTTATTCACTTTGTATGGAACATTTTGTTATGAACCCCATTATTTATTTTAAAGTATTATTGATGAAATGTTTTTCATTATGATCAATGTGGGTCACAATATTTTAAACTTATTAATGTTTAAACTTAAATGAAATCATATTCAATGTTTAAATAATAATTATATAGATATTACATGTTTGAGAATACATTGGTGAATTACTATAGTAGAGAGGATTTCAGAAACATTTTGGGTAACAATTGGTGATATTCATATGAACATATTTATTAATTGTATCCACATTTCCAGTTAATTATTCATGTTATTTCAACTGAGATACTCTACATAATCAGAAGAGTAATGCTTATGAATATCCCTCATTCTCACATGTTAAATGTTCCCAATTTTTATTCCATTTATAAAATTTATGATTAGGCCATTCATTGATGTGTCCCCATTATATGAGACATAAAAAATGCAACATAATATGAAACTATTATGATTTCTTTCAAGTGGATTATAATTATGTTTTTATTTAAATCATTTTTATTAGGTTCCTATATCTATGACAGTAAACCAGAAAAGTCCTTTCGTGTTGTTAAATATTTTATCATGTAATGATATTATAATGAAATATAAATTAAGTCAACCATATATATATATATATTAACATTTGTAAAATATACTGAATAAGTATTAAATCATAAGAATCCTCCATAATATTACCAACTATATTCAACAGATAAAAAATGAATTTATCTCATATCCTTTGATAATAAAAATAAAATAATATTAATCAATTTTAATTTATCATACCAAAAAATATATATACTTTGATCATATATAACACATTGTATGATTATCGTTTCAAAATATGTCATAATAAAATAATATATTCATCAACAAGATAATTCATCTTAATTATTTAAAAAATTTCTTTACATGATACAATATTTCATTTGGAGGTAAGGGATTGTCATTAAACATATATATGATCAAAGGATAATTCATAATGTAATATGATTTATTTATACCAAAAAATATATAATACTTTTCTTAAGAAGAGTGAACCAGAGCTCAAAATCATAGGCAATTTCAGTAAAGTGTAATATTTTCCTTGGAATTATTCATAAAATCTTCAACATTTAACATAACGATTCCCAAGTTGATATTAAGTGATATATAAAAATCATGATTCAAATTAAATATAGAAATTTCCTTATACTTCCCATTTTCCTTTGATTTTATAGGTCATTATGTCTTACTGACATCATTAGAACATGTATTAGAATATTGATTCACATAGTATCAAAAAAAACTCTTCATTTATAGCACAGAAGTGTGACTGATTTATTTTTATGGTCTACCTCTCAATTCATTTCATAGAATGGACTCATTATATCAAATCAATATACAATTTTCTAAAAAAATACTTTCCATAGTTGGAACATTTATTTTAACAATTGAAATTCATCTATGTGTTCCTTCCAACATTTTTTTATATTTGTGTTTGAAAATTTTTCTTCCCTCTAAGATACAAACAACTAGAGAATCCATACAGATTTATTATACAGTTTATATCATTAGATCTATAAAGGTTACAATCTTCCATTTTAATATTTATAACACAACTTATAATTTATATGTATCCTCAAATATCCCTTATAGCTAATTAATTTTGTAGACTTGTTTTTTAACAACAAAGAATCAATCAATTATTCATTAAGGGATAATGATTAATTATGAATTATTTAATGAAATTATTGTAATGGTTTCATCATAAGTACCAATGGAATCTTCACCATTCTTCTTATGATCATGTTAATCCTTCTAAAAATTTTAACAAAGAATATGCGTCATGTACTCCTTAAAAATTAGTCCAAATTTTTTTTATCCATTTTAGGCATCCAAATTCTACCAACATACTTGGATTTTTTATGATATTCAACTATTGATCTTCTTCAACATGAATAATTTAAATAGATATGACTAATTTCTTACAGCATGATCATTAAAGAACCTAAATTACCTTTTCAGTCACATTGATCCATTTCTCATAAACCAGTGCATCAAAACACCGGAGGATAGTGTATCACACCAAATTTCATGTATATAATCATTTATTTAATTATTTTAAAATTTAATGCGGTTGGGATTTGTTTAATAGTTTGTGTAGGTATTTTATAATGGCTTTGTGGATATTATAAAGGATCAAAATTTCATCACCGATAGGAGAAACCATGAACATCCTACAGAAAACCTTGAAAAGGGAATCAATGGGATATGGGTAGCAGCACAATTCAGCTAAATTATGTGTCCACCCAAGAGTAAACATTTAATGTGGATCCGAGGAAAAAATACTATTGTCTTATGGTTTTTCAAACCTTTTTATCCAACCATGTGAATGGATTAATGAGGAAGTGGTTGGTGCATGTATTGTACAAAATTTTCATAACCATGATCCAAAAAAATGAATGGATAAAAATTACATCCTAAAATTCATTATCCATATTACTTTTACTCATAAAACTCATTTTATATCCTCATTTTAAACATTTTCTTATTTTTCATTCCAACCAAAGTATGCATAGAACTTCTTCTTTGATCCGATAAAAATCTCTTAGAATATACTAATTCTTTAAAGGTAATATTTATTTTTTTGTATCTGTTCTTGGGGTTTTATAGATATTTCCTACCTCCATCTCATGGATTAATATATCAAGTAAATTTGGTATTTATAAATGTTATTTGAGTCCAATCACAATGATATTAAACTATGTTTATGTTATGGAAAAAGATTTCTGAAAAACAATTTATGTTTCAAGAAGGTTTTGATGAAAAAATCATGTCATTCCTCATTTTTTTCAATAGTTTATTGCTTAGTTGTATTCACTATCAAAATCTATTATTTTGAACATCAATTATTAGTTTCAAATATTTTTAATTTCTTTAAATCGATTTTGAAATTGGTGTGAAATTCTTGGTTGAAACCATCTATATCGATTTTTTGTGAAATTATGGAATTGTTGTGAAAAGTGAATTGGTAAACTATTATAAAATTATGATGTTAATATGGTTGTTTTGATTGATTCATATAAAAAATTAATTGTAATATATTTCAACACAAGGATTTTTTATTTAAATAATTGGTTTGAATTATTGTTTTGAAATGGTTTTGGCTTACATGAGATGGAATGGGTTCAATATTTTGAAGTGACCTTGAATAAGAGACATCTACCATTAGGGTAAAAGAGATATGAACCTATATATTTGGAATGTTACATTAGGGGACAAGGATATTGACAACACAGTTATGACTTCTTAGACAGATGAGAAACTACTCATTAGTATGGAACCACCACTTGGAAATGCATTTATGTATTATGGATGTGTTTATATAGAAGTGTTAATCCAAATTTATTACTAAAATGGTTTTAAATAATTGTGTGGTCATTTTACATGGAAACTGTTTTTTTTTTGAAAAAAATTAATAGCTTTGAAATAAACTATTAAAATGATTTGTTGAGTTTTCAATATTTGTTTATATAAATTGTCTAAAATTAACTATCTGTGTTGTGTTCATAGGGATGTCATTTATAGAAAACCTACAAAGTTAATTAGTAACCCCTACATGGGAACATTGGTTAATATAAATATTTTCTTTAGGGACATATGTAAATGGATTTATCATAATTCCTTAGTGGTTAAATGTAATACATGGTAATGGACTTTGTAGATTTAGATTAGATCTTGTTATATGTTTTTGATTTGGTTTCATTAGAGTTTTTTAATAATTTATTGTTATGTACTATTCATTTTAGTGGATGTTGAACATGGTTTTCACTTGTTACTATGGAATAGTTTGGTTGTTTATTTATAAATTGAGTGGGATTAAATTTTTTAGAAGTATTATTTAGTTGTGGTTGGTTAAAGTTATCCGGGTTGGTGGTGTTTTATTTTAAAAGGTAAAATCATCCCCCAATAGTATTGAAGTCTATGGAATTTATTTCTAGCCTTTGGAATATTCAGGATATCACTTAAGGCCATGTAAAATACTTTTTCATTAACAATCCTATGATGAGGGGTGGAATGTTTCATGTGGTATTATTTTTTTGATCCTTGGATACTGGTATGTTGTTGATGGAGTTGAAAATAATTCTGCTTTAGTGCTAATGTTTGGTTCATAGAAATGAGTGTGGTTTTCATGATTTAAAATGTAGAGAAACAAATAAATAACTAACCGATTTAGGCTAAACCTCAAGTGGCTAGGTATTTGGGAATATATGATCTTTAAATACACTTATATGGGTTGTATTTTCATTTTCATGGTCTTAGATAATGAAATGATCATTCCATGAATTTATATAAATGACTTCTTACTTAGAGTCCATATTTCATCTAGATTAATGATTAATTATTTTTTATCAAATGTGTTTATTTTTTAAATTTTTTTGAAATTGATTTAAAATGTGAGAATTTGAAAATTCATGGTTTTGATATTTTGAAAATGGATTGATTTTCAAAATCATGTAAGAGTTTTTAAAAAATGGATGAAAATAGAAATTCAAAAATTTTCAGAAAGCATTGTTGTGATATTTTTTATATAGTAAATTTGAAAATATTAAGCCTTCAGTTTCTAGATAGTGGTACTTATAGAATATTTTTTATATAAATGGGATATGATACGTTTATATGGAACTAACTAGAAGAGGCTGCTAAGATTGTGGTTTCACCTGTGATATGGGTGAACCAATATATGGTTCAGATTACAGTCCAACCCCTTCACGTTGTTGATATTAGGAATATAAGGGATGATCCGAGGAAATTGGATCATTAAATTCTGTTTGAGAACCCAAATACACCTCTCTTTTAGGGAATGTCAGAAACAAATATTGAAAAACTATGGTTGAATAAGTTGAATCGAATGTTCAATTTCCTTAGAACACTAGCAAAGCTTATAGTCATGTTGGATATGTATATGTTGTATGATCATTAATAGTAGTTGTAGAATTTAATAGTTTAAGAAAAATGAAAGCAGGGATTTTCATGGGAGGACTCTAAAGAAGTGTTGAATAAACAATTCTATCAAAAAGTATTCATGATTTCAATAATGACATAATTTTTTATCATCAATTAGAGGATCATATCTCTGATAGATTACATGACTAAATTTATAAATTGTATATGAATATCACGTGGTGATTATTCTTGAGAATCTTTGAAGGCCTGACTTTTTTAGTTGGGTTGAGTCCAGATATTCCCTCAAATATATTTCAGTCTTAATATAATTGATTATACTGAGATGGTAAATAGAATGATTGTGGATGAATGGGACATCTTTTGATAAATTGGTGGATGAATCATATTAATCAATATTGCAAATGGTGGGACCTCTAATGACTCATTCATAAGTGAAATTACAATAGGAAAATAAAGAAAAAATTCTAGTTAGTATGTAGTTATATGGATTTCAAAAATTTATTATGGATGATCAATTCGATCCATTGATGTTGATAAGTATGACTTAGTTTAATTACACCCTTATGATTTTTTTTGATACAGGTGAATTCCATTAGTTTTGTTTCTTATCATGTTGTTAATTTGATGGGTTTGCAATCATAGGTGATGCATTGTTCTTTAAAACATCTAAATCTTCTATGTCAAAGAGAGTGTAACACATTTATGTATAGATCATTATATATAAATGTTGATGGAGATGAGTTGATATGGGATTTCAATGAGATTCAGATGGATGTTTGTGAAATAATCATTCTTATCGATTGGTTAAAAATGTTCAAGGATCCAAAAATAATTATACTCAAATGGATATTTTTACGACTGTTGATGGTTTCAGGAATCTCCATAGTGGAGAGTAGAATGTAATGTAAGGTGAAACAATATTGTAGGAACTGTTATATGGAAATATATCATTTCACAAGGTTTCTATTACCATAGAATCAGTGTAAGAGATTGACAAAATCAGTTTTCCTCCCTCTATCAACCATTTTCTGGATGTATTTCTCAACACATTCTTAGGGTTTCCTCCCTTAATAGAAGTGGATTTTATGATTGATCTCCTCAAATGGACCAATCCAAATTCTAATTGGTATTACTATTTTGAATTAATGATATTAAGGGGAAAATGTGTCATTAGAGGAGATTTAAAGAAAATGATTAATTCAGACTATCACATATCTGTGGGGGCACCTCTCTTGTCTGTAAAAAAATAAAGATTTAACTCTTTGGTTTTTCATGGATTATCATAATCGGAACGATGATATGAAAAAATATTTTTATCATCATCCATTTATTGATGATCAATTAAAAAAATTGGGGGAATACCATTGTTTCTCTAAAATTGAATTGCGATCTAGATATCAGCAATTGATGATGTCATATTTTTGTACTCAAAGAAAATAGATGATCATGAGAAACACGTGGTGATGGTGTTGGGAAATTTTAATCATTATCTCATGTATTACAAATTATTGATGTCTTATTTTGGATACAAGAATAAATTTATTATGGTCATTATAAACAGAAAATTGGGGTTTCTATAGATCCAGAAAAGATATGGACTATTGTTTCAAGGAAACCTACAAATAATGTCTTTGAGATTGGTAATTTCCTTGAATTAATGTGTTATTATAGATGATTTTTTTCGTGGATTTTCATTACAAGAATCACTTACAGATTATTTTACTAGAAAAAATGTCATATTACCATGGAATAAAGAAGTTTAGAAGTCTTTTCAAGAGACAAATGTATGCCTTGCTTCAGCACAGATCATGATATTTATGCAATTGTGAAAAGGGCATGTGGTGTATTATCATGCTTTGGGATCTGGTTTGGATCAATTCTCATTCTGGGGGATCAAGTTGTTCCATATGGATCATGGTAATTATGGTTTCCTGGGAATAACTACCCATAACATTATTTTAAGTTAGCTTCCATATCCTATGATCGAGGACATAGAATAGTTACCATTAGGATGAGATATATATTTTTTATGGATAAGAAGATGTTGGAACACATTTTATGATTGATAGAAGAAAATTGGAGATAATGAATATATATGTAGTATCTCCAAATGATTGAATTTGATATGATGTATCACATGAGTAAAGGAAATTATATAGATGATGATTTAAGAAAAAATTCATATAGTTAGTTGGAAAAAGATCCATCAGATCAGTGGGAGTTGATGATAGTAATTGCGGAAATGTTCATGGAATGTGAAGAGTAAGGTAATATTATTATTTCCTTTTTGTCTTCTATTGTTCTAAATTTGTTTGAAATAGTTTAATAGTGACCTAAATGAGATTCTGAATTTTTCTCTATGTGGTCGTAACTCAATGGTGGTGAGACAGTTGATGGGAGGAAACATGATGAGAATTCAATTTTTTTTTGTTTCAAGATCATATTCCAGTACATTTAGATTGTCAAGAACATCTTATTCCTTCTTACCACAACTTAATATGGTATATCCATTCTATAATTTTTAATATATATAATTATTTTGATGTTATGTTTTTGGGGATCATTATGAAAAGGAATGTAGCTGAGTTTTTTTTAGATGGATCATGTACGAAATTAAAACCATAGCATCAACGTCTAGAATACATGTTGTATTCATTAATAATTTCTATATGTATATTGGAGTTCATATCCATGGATTTTCTAACATGTATCAAAATAATTGATAAGAAACATGCTGCCATATGGGTTATAGTGGATCATATAAACGAGTCATCCCCCTACATCCCTACTCATGAATCTAATGTGTTTGTGAATATTTTTAAAATCTGTACCAAAGAAGTAGTAATGAGTCACGGAGTTCAATTTTGGATTGTATCAGATAGAGAGACCATGTTTATTTCTTGATTATATATATCCTTACTATAATCCAGTTGGACTTAGTTGATTGTGATTACATCATATCACCCTTAGATGGATGAAAAATATGAATGTATGATAAAAATGTTGTACAACATGTTGCAAGTATATATAATGGATTTTTTTTCTCATGGGAAGACCATGTTACATTTGTAGATATATCAAATTACAATATGGACCAGGCCTCAATACATAAGGATCCTCTTGAATAATTAAATGGGAATCCTTTTAATTCTCTAATATGATGTGTGTAAATATCTAACAAATCAGTACTTAGTCTAATCCTTTTGAAGTATACAGCAATGAATATTTACATGATTATAAGAAAATTAGATATGTCTCGGTGTCAACAGAAATCCGATATGGATTGTGATCAATTATCATTTTAATTCAAAGTGAGTGATCAATTGTTCTTGAGAATATCTCCAATGCATTGGAATCATTATTTTGGAATACATGGAATGTTATCCCATCACACATATTACCCTTTGAGTAAATTAAATAGGTTATTGATGTGATAATAAGGATGGACTTTCTACCATGCTTTACTGTAGTGCATGATTTTTTTCTTGTATCTCACTTGAAAAACGTTCATTCTAATCATGATCTAGTGATTTGATGAGATCATGTTGACCTAGAGTTATACGCATCATTGTATAACATTAAATTAATAATTTTTTCTACGTAATAGAAATTTTATTGGTTTTAAATTCAATATTATAGTGAATTTTTTGTTGAAACGTGGTAAAATTTAAGAAGAACAAAGAGAAATGGAAATTAAAACAGTCAACTAGTGCTTTAAACATTTTCAGGCCAATGGTGAGATTCTAATTTCTATGGACAAAAAGTCCAATGGTAGTAATAAATTTTCACCCCCTATTTCTATTATGTAACCCTTGGATTATTTATTTTACTTGTATAAATTGATGGGTTTATGTTTGGTAGATTATATAGGACATTTTTAATGTTATTGGGGATTTTATGAAGTTTCATGGAATGAGAACGGTTAGTGGAAACCATGAACTCTTACAAAAAATGTGATATAAGAAATTATTTCATATGAGAAGGATAATGATTAGTTTCATGGTGTGGCTAAACCATATTTCCATATATTATTAGTAGTAAAAATTTGGTCATAATTAAAACATGATTAGCACCATGCATGTCAATCAATGTGAGCCAACCTTGTGAATTGTTTTTGGTGGTTGTGGTTGGAACACAGTTTCTTAAATAGTGTTCCATAACCACTCACAATTAAAATTTCAAATAATAAATTGGGGATCATAGTTCGGATTACTCTTATAAAATTCATTTTTTCCCTGTTTTCTCATAGTGAATAATTTTTATCCCATCCAAAAGGCTTTGGAGACCATCATCATCAATCGAGGATAGATCCCTTAAAAAATATTTGTCTATAGGAGTCCAAATTCTTTGGTAAGATTCCAATCATAGAATTTTAAATAGGTGAACTATTCCCCCTCTTTTATAATCATATATCTAGTCCATTTGAGATATAACTATGTTAGTTTATTCCAATATTGATGCAATTCAACTATATTGATGTTATGGAAAATTAAATATGATTATTTTTTAGGTTTTAAACCAGTTTTGTTAAAGAATTCAAGTCGTTATTTGTTTTCATCGTAGTTTCCATGGGAGGTGTCTGCACTCTAGACTCCTATTATTAGAAATCCATGGTTTAGATTCAAATTTGTTGAATCGAATGTTATTGATTTTAGATTAATTTTGAAATGATTTATTTATACTTATTTCATTAATGAAAATTTAAAATTATTGATTTTTTTTGTAATGTTCTTTTGTAAAAAAAAATTAAAATGATTATTTTAAAATGGGTATTTTGTTGTATTCATGGAAAATGGATTTGTGGAATTATTTTAATAGTTTTTTTTATTGTAATAGTTTATATAAATGGTTGGATAGAAATGGTTTTGGCATGAACATGTTTTGTGAGTTTATTCTTTCAATGTGATGCAAAATAACAGGCATTTACCATTGGAGTTAAGGGTATGTGATCTTGGATCACGGGAGTTTTTCATTTGAGAATAAAGGGATTGTTTATTTAGTAAGGACTTATTGCATGGACGACAAACTGCCCATCAGTATATAACTATAACTTGGGAATACAACTATTGATGTGTGGATGTGTATATTGGAATCGGTTATGCCAAATTGAATTATGAAATGGATTGAAAGGAATGTATAGATCTTTTCCAAGGAAACTATTCTGTTGATAATATAAATGGATATAATATAATCTATTAATTTTTTTGTTTTATGTATATATATTTTTGTATAAATGGTCTAACTTTTTCTAACCTAGTTGTATGAGTTAGGATATCATTTGGGAAAAACGTATGAGTTTCATTACTCACCCCTTATTGGGAACATTGGGGTGATTATAGATATTTTATATTGGGAAATAGGTAATGGGGTGGAATAGTATCTCTCTAGTGGTGTTTCTTGCCACATGGAAATGGACAATGGAGTTGGATCATGGATCTTGTAATAGGTTTTTGAGTAGGTGTATTTAGTGTGTTTGATTTTTGATAGTTTATATTATTCATTGAAGTTTGAAGTTCCCAATCAAGATTTAAGTATCACTGAGAGGGAGAGGGGTGAATCAGTGATATAATTTTATTATTATTTTCCTTATCTTGGAAGCATCATTCACCTCCTATTGAAATGTATCTTCCCTTATGAACACACACAACCAAAGGAACACAAGATTTACAAGGTTTACTACTGAACAAGAGTAGATACGTCCTTGGTATGGTCCAAAAATAATCCAGTACCACACAATACACTAGAAAACAATCCTTTGATGTGTTATAAAATGATTTGGATATACCATCACACTTTTGTAACACTTGGAAACTATCCACAAGTGTGTGTGCACCCTCTTAGAACAAATAGAGAATTATAGTATTTTAGTTATTCTTTTCAATTAAACTAGTGTATTCTCTAAAGTACAAATCTTCATGTTCTTACCCAGAAGTCGGTAAGAACTATATTACTCACAACTAAATACATGTGAAAACTCCAATATTTTGTGCACCCTTTTTGGTGTCTTGTGCGCCAATTTGATGGTGCACACGCAAGATTTGACTTTTTTTGTGAAACTCCTCTTGCGCCCAACTTCAATCTTACACTTAACTCTTTTCATGCGCACAAAATCTCCTCCTTACTTGCAACTCTTTTTATTTTGTGTCGAGATTTTCAAATGTGAGGGGGTCACCTCATATTTATAATCCTCATCAACCCCCGTGCGCATGAACCCACATATGTCGTGCATGATCCTGACGTGTCATCCAAAACCCTATTTGGCGTCGCATTGGGTGCGTATGTCCCTTTTTTACTAACCTCATCTTTCACGAACATCATTATTATTTCATTTACTTCATGAATTTTCTATTTTTATATGTTTGGACCTCAAATCTTGCCTTGCACGCAACATTCCAAACTCCATTCAATCTTTCATACAAAATCCAATCTTGCGTGCAAAAACCAATATTTCGCGCAAGCCTCTCCTTTTCCAGATTTTGATGCCCGGATCATGGGACTACAATTGTGTACAACATTCTTATACATCTTCAAAACTGCATGCAAAATCCTTTTCCAAAAACACATATCTTCATCCCCTGGTATCAAGGCCCTAAATTTTGGAAAACACTGGAAAACGATGACACCTTAAAACATTCTTTTGTGTGAAATCCAGATTGTTTGTTCCTTTGTACTTTCTCTCTTCAATGCATCCCATAACCATTCTTAAGCTTTCATCACGAAATCCACTATCTTGATATGTATCTTTTGATAGAACAACTTTATCAATGTCATATTTCCAAGGGGAAACACTAAAACTTCCCTATCTTCCAGCAGCATCATTCCTTCCAATCAAATCTGTATATGAATGGCATCATCATTTCTCCCTCTTTCATTCAAAAAGCTTAAATAAAAAATTCTCCTAACTTATGATAGTTGTGAAATACAAATCATTAATTCATCATATGATTTTCAAGTCCTTAAAAAAGTAAATTTATTTGTCTTCTTTGACAACAAAAGATGATACTCTATAATAGCGAACTATTCTTACATCCCTATCCATTCTACTTGGTACCAACAAAGTTGATATTGATATAGTATTTCTCCTTTAACTATGATATAGAATGGTTGTTTTATTATACAATGTGTTCCATAAATTTTTAACATTCATCTTGTAGTATTTTTCTATTATGCTTATCTTGGTTTTGGATGTTTTATTTTCAAATATAAAATTATCCCAACCCAATATCGAATACCATATAAATTATTTCCATCCATTGGTATATTGTCAAACACAAATAAGGATATAAAACAAACTTCACCCATCTCAATGTAGTGAGGATGGTTGGTATGAAACAGATGGATGGTGGTCATTGTTGCACAAAACATTATACAATATATTTATCCCACATACGCGCATTAGGAAGGTTAGAATGATCATTATTTCCACCTATATCATGAGAGAGTTTTGTGAGACTACTCAAAAGATATTTTACCCATACTCTCAAGTATTTTTTTTCCACTAATGTATAGTCATTGTATTCACTATCCCATTTATTTTTCACATGATCCATTATTGTTGAATACATTTAATAATACCACTAATCATAATGTGATTTTTTTTATTATGGTGGAAAAATAAAAAAATGAAATATCATTCATCGGATGTTTAAATCAAGAAACTATATTTTAAATATACGATAACTTAGGTTTTAAACATGTCATTAATTAATATTACAATATCGTTAGGATTTTATCCAATGCTTTGAAAAATCCCTATGGTTATTACTATTGTTTTCTCATCCTAGTTTTCATATGTTAACTAAAAATTTCTCTAATACTAGCTATTCTGACCCTGAAAATTCATAAATATATATTACATCTAAATAGAAGAATATTATTTTTGTAACATAGTTATCCTTGTTACAATACAATAGGTCTTGTGCCTTTAGAGACTTGGATGCAGAACCACATGATCCATAAATGATTTAAATCATCTCCCACTAAATTCATCATAACTTGAAACCTTCTTAGGTGGATAGTTTATATAAACACTCTACATAACTAATGAGATGAATACAAAAAAAAGTTTAATTTAGGATGGTAATTTAGGCTATATAATAGAGATACTAATGATTACATAAGTATAGAATTAGTTTAAGGGTGTGACAATATGAGCATATCTTTTTTATGTTTGTATTTTTCATATCATACATCATAATCAAGAGTCATGGAATTAAAACTGACAACTCATAAGTCATGAATCATAAATCAATCAAATAATGTGATCCATGAGATCATAAAATTGGCATAAAACATGGAATTACAATATACACCTAAACATATATTTTTATTTAAATATATAAATAAAAAAATCTTCACTCTTTCAGTTAGGGGCATGAAATTGGGCCCTCATATAAACCTATGGAAATTAAACCGTATTCATTAGAAAACACATAGATAGGTAATCCATGTTAAGAATCTTATGAGAATGAAATATCAATCCCTATATAAACATATTTATATGAAATGTATGTCTATACATAGAACTATAAACATTAAATCAGGTTCACGCGTAACGTATTTACCAAATTTGTGATCCATCATTTTCAAATGCCTTGGATAGATATATAGGTCCCAAAAATTAAATGAATAAAATGAAAAACATGTGTTCCGCACAAAACATTAATAATCTCATAAATTACAAAATAAAACATATTTCATAAACATTGCATCCAATGTATAACATGTTTAATATGGAATTTTTTTCATCAATATCATTTAATTATAATTGTAACCAATATTTATAATGAATAATGATGTTATCCATGGATAGTATTCCCCATAATTCTTATGTACAATTAATTTGATTCATCTTAGGATTATATTTTTTCAAGATCATTTGGAAAAAAATCTAGTAAAAAAATTACCAATTTGTGAAATATAATAATTGAAATAAACTCTACATTTAAAAATGGAAATATTTTCATTCAAATTGTCCTTGTAAATATTTATTCATGATTCAATTATAAAATTATTCATTTTGGCTACAATACATATTAATTTTGAAAAACAATGATATTATGACATAAAAACCATGCCTCGAGTTCCTATTGATTCAAAAGAACTCTATCATCTATTATAATAAATTTTAATTCATAATAAATATTTAAAAGAATAATTTTAAAACATATAATATTCTATATGTTAACTTTATATCATATAACCAGCCCATTTTATCAATATTTCAACATTAAATGTTTGATTTTGTGGAGTTAAATGCAATAGAAAAAAGATTTTAGAAAAGATGATTTTTAAGTTTAAGAACTTTTTCTACCAAATTTAATAATAAAATTAATTCCAATAAGTTTAATTATATTTATCAAAATTCTATAGAAATAATTTTATATTGAACCCCTTTTCAAAAAATTATACCTTTATAAAATTTAATATAAAAATCTATTAAAATAACTTATATTTGAACCTATAAAAAAACACCCATGCAAATGTATAAATACATCCAATTAAACTTTCCTCCCAACTAAAAATATTAATTTTTTTTAGAATTTATCAACCTAAATATCCTTCATAGTTTAAAAAAGGTGTTTCAATGGTCCTATGGTTTCCCCCACCGTAATTTTGAATGAAATAGTTCATGTTAGTGGGATTATCCCCTTCACCGATTTAATTTTAATTACTCTTCTTTTGTGAACCTTATAAAAGAAAATTATTCAATATTTTTATGAAGTTTTCATATCCCCTCAATTTCAAAAATGTTTTTTTACAATGGTATAAGTACCATCTCTCTTATTTTTCTTTTCACATTTTCATTTTTATATACCACTACATTGTCGAAAATAATATTCGGATTTTTTCTATTTTTCGTGATAAATTATTTAGTTTGAATAGAAAGATCACTTCAAATTACATTGATATTTATATATATGTAGAAAACATATAAGTTCAAAGAGAGAGATATATATATATATATATGAATGACAAATTATATTTTAATGGGTTAACAATGATTCTATGATCTTTACATTAAGATCATTTTATTAATTTATTTAGATATGAGGACCGTTATATATTTCAACAGGATATTGAGGAAATGATTTTTTTTTAAATTTAAATATGGATCAAATGATTTAATAAATATTAAGGGTGAAACATGATTTCAATCCAATTCATTAGATAATGAATTTTGTTTTCTATAAATGACATTTTTATGATACCATGGAGAACAACCTTGGTAATTGTGATTCATGGCACCCTGGTGATAATCCTTATTGATATATATATAAATCTATTTTTGTGATGTTGTAGCTAAATTTACATGTTATGATTCATGTTACTGATATTATGAAATTACTAAAATTTATATGATCTTACCTTATTTATATTCATCTTTCTAATAGGATGTAACACCCCAAGACTTTACAATATTTTTAATTCAGAATGAATTTAATTTTTTTGGTAGATTTCTTTATATAAAATATTATATTGGATTATGTTACGCAGAATAATGAGTTATTTTTTTTATTGTATATGATATGAGAGAAAAAGGATCTGACATTCATTCAATATATTTGATTAGAAAAATATATCAAGAAACCCAATAGTATTCCATAAAACATATTGTTTTCTAAATTTTTTTGTCACATTTTAATAGGACATATATTTTAAAATTAAAATTTGACACATTTATTGTTTTTTTCAAAATAAACCTATTTTTAATTCATAATGTTAAAATAATCATAGGGGGTATTTTTGATATTTTTCAGGGGTGTTTCATTTTTTGATGAATAGTTATAAATTCTATATTTCAGTTGAAAATGCATATGCCTTTAAATAGTTATTAGTGTTAAAAAATATTTTAAATGTTTTTGAAAGTCACAAAAATCAATTATACATATAATAATTTATGTTTGGTAATTTTAATCACTTTAATGTTTAATTTAGTTATAAAAACACGTTGTAATTTTAAACATTTTCAGTTTAAAAACCAACATTCTCGACACATCTATGGGATTTGACTTAAATTTAGTTTTACCACTACTATGTATTTGATTAGAGAAATTAGATATAAATTTTTAGAATTACTAAAATATTTATATTTAATATTTTAAACGTATTTTATTTACCGAATATATTAGTAAATGTAATAAAAAGTATTTATAGTGATTAAGATAAATATTTTTTTACCTAGTACATGGAACATAATCATAAAGTTGTAAATGACATAAAATGATTTTCAAAATCCATATCAAGACCAAATTTAGAACATATCCTATATTGGTAAAGATTTTATGAGTTATTATGTTATTATTCTATAAAGGTGACCTATATAATAAGTTAAATTAGAAAAAAAGACAAAAAAGGAACCATCCATTCAGTAAACATTTACAAAGCCTTTTGATATGGAAAAAATCCTATTTTTGGATATTATAATCTGTATTACATATAAATGTGATTTTTTATTTTAATAACATATAATTAATATTTAGTGATCAATTAATTTCTTAAAAATATTATGAAATTCCAGAAAAATGATTATTTAGTTCATAATTAAATAATATAAATGATACCAAAAGACTAAAATTGTAGAAAATTGAATGAATTATTATGTTAGATTATTTTTTTGGTGAATATTTCATGATAAATATATGTGAAATAAATATATATTAATTCCATTTCTCTATGGGTATCTTTAATTTTAAATTAACTAAATAATATAAGAATTGATATTAATGTTATTATATAATAAATAACATTTTATTAAAATATTTATAATTTAGAAAATTAATATATTGTAAAACATTATTTTTAAATTTAAAAAATATAATATTTTGTCTTTTAATGGCCTAAATGATCATTTAAAATTAACATATTTATCAATAAATAATAGAAACATTGTTCACAAGCTTTATGTTAAATAAGTGTGTTTGTGTGTTACATACACTTGTTTAAAAATTAATTTACAACAAACATGGGATTTATACTTTGAAAATTATATAAAAAAATTATAATTCAGTGGGACTATATTTTTAAATAAATATAAATTTAGTTTACTATTAATTTATAAATTACTTGGCTTTGAAAAATACTTAACTCAATAATAACCAAAAAATTAAAAATGAGGAATCTTAAATGTTCTGGAACATAATTATAAATATTCACTTTTTATTTTCTATTTGAGTTTTTTCTAGAAGATAAATTATCATTTATGCATTATTCTTTAATTTTTGAGTCACATGTTGTAAGATAGACATCCCAATAGTTTTTATCATTTAATATTTACAATATTTCCACTCCCAATCTCTAATAAAAATTCATTCACTACCCCCGCTTCTTTATATCTCTATATCCATTTTGTTTATACAAAACCTGAAACATATGCTCCCAGTATCCCCAGCTCATTATTTAAGACTCACATTGGGATGATATCTATCGGTCGGAGTCGATACTAAAGAGGGGGGGGGGGGTGAATTGAGTTCCAATTAAATTTTTTGTTATAAATTCTTCTATTAAAATCCCCCTATTTAAAAACAAGTTAAATTGTAGTGAATTTATACTGATAGTAAATATTCAATTAGTTTCCCAAAGATTGATTAGGTCTCTGTTAATTTAATAAGAAGATTAAATTAACTTTTGAAACTAACTTACTGGTTCACAAATAAGTATAAACACTTGTTAGTTTAACTATCAAAGTAACTATAAAACAAATTGTATTTCAAAGAAATTAGAAGCGGAATATAAAATATATAGTATACATTAGACTTAAACTAAAATGAAAAGGTGATGTATCCAAGAGGTTCAGTCTCAAGCCGAGACTTAGTCCTCTAAAACTATTTATATAAATTTGACCCACACCCTAGATCGAGGTAGACCACAGTGCAAAGACTGTCCATGTACTAAGACCTTTACCACAATTCTTTGTGGGAAAACAAACAACAGGTCACAGGCTGTCCAGGTCATACTTGACCTCTACCACTATCTATAGTGGGATACAAGGGAGTTATAGAAAGTTTGAGTAATGATTTAGAAATACTCTATCTTATCTCAGGAGATAGTGTGTGTATAAAATATACAGAGAACACACAATGCTCGAAATGTAAATAAAATTATAACTAAGAGAGTAAATATGAGTTTTAGAAATCTCTATTGATTTTAAGTGTAGATCTGGACTCTTTTGATTAATCAGAAATGCTTCTG
Source organism: Viscum album (assembly GCA_963277665.1). Lineage (NCBI taxonomy): Eukaryota > Viridiplantae > Streptophyta > Magnoliopsida > Santalales > Viscaceae > Viscum > Viscum album. Next base: position 446,838,198 of record OY728147.1, read on the forward strand.
AGTCCGTCTCTAGTTTTTTTCTGAAAACCAGAGGGTCATTTTCTTAATGTTCAGTTTGATCAGTTTGAGTTCATGAAGAGCTTGTTGTTGTTCTTCAATACCTGACTAAGGTGCAGCTTGTGTTCTTCTCTAGAATGAAATGGATTCGTGTATTTCCAGTTCTCTTCCAGTATGAATGTAGCATTTATTTTCTGTGTGAATTCACCTCTTTCCAATGCTATTCAGCTCTTGATTTTTCACACCCTCCATGTGCCTTCTTAATTGATTTCTTCCCGGTCTTTGTTCTTCCTTTTATAACATTCAGCTCCAGTATAAAGAATGATTACCTTTTTTATGGGTACTAGGTACGGTTCCCTGACATGCCAACAACTATCATTAAATAACATTAATTACATTAAAAACATCAAATATGACCGTTTCTTAATAAATAAATAATAATGGGAGAAGTAGAGTTTGACTGGTTAGTCTTTCATAAGTAGATTTCTCTTGGTAGATGTGTAACGGTGGGCTTTTTGTAGCAGTGACCTTCTATCGGTAGCTCTTTGATCTTGTACCGGTAGCTCCTTGTATCGGTTGCTGTTATTCTTTGTATCAGTAGATTTATATACCAGTGACTCCTTCTATCGGTAAATATTGGTCTATCGGTAACTATGGTGTAACGGTAGCTTGTATCAGTATACATTTGTATCAATAGTTAGTGCATATTGGTATCTCCGTTCTATACCCGTGAAGTGTATATTAGTAGACTTATGCATACCAATAGACTTGTTTTATCGGTAGCTATCTGTATCGGTGGACTTGATCTATCAGAGACATGTGCTTACTAGGGGACATATACATATCGGTAGCTCTATGTATCGATGACCTTAGCTTATCAGGGACTCTGTCTATCGGTAGACTAAGTACCGGTAGATCCGTGTTAGTAGCTATAAGCATATCAATGACTTAACACTTATCTGTTTTATGCAAAACATATCCGATTGAGTTAGAATTACTTCAAAATTCATATAAACATAGATAAACATTGATTTACATATTTCAAAGATTATTTTCATATATTTATCAACTTAATAATAGAATATCTTATCTTTATCAAATTACAATATAGATAAACATTAATTGGGGTTATCCAAGTATGTGAAAACATAATTGGGATTATCAAAATAGGTGATGTCAACAATCTCCCCCTTTCTGATATTCACAACTTATGATATTATAGTATCAAAGAAATGAGTAATTGTATCAGAGGATATAGAATTAAATGTATCAGAGGTAGAATTAAATGAAATGGTATCAAAGTTACAAGTTACAAAATTCAATAGATAGTAGCTCTCCTCTTTAGTTTGGTTAGCTCTCCCCCTTTGTGATTAGCAAAAATTAGGAAACAAAAAAGAGAGAAGGATCAAAATGGGAAAGAAAAGAGAGCCATTTGTATTTAATGTTGCAAAAAGTTAAAAGGAAATAAAAACAAAATACAAGGGATTCCTATCAAATATCTTAGCCACATATTCAATCCATGTCCTTAATATGAGATTTTCCCTTGGGATCAGAAGAGGATTCAGGCTGTGTGGATGCAGGTGTAGGCTTAAGAACACTAGAAATGATCATAGGAGGCTGAGATACTAAAATTCGGATAGTCCTGTACTGAGTAGTTCTCTGGTTGATCATAGGAGTATGGCTGCAAATGGCTTGAGCAGGAGTCGTCTGAACATGAGAAGTAATAGATGTAGAGGTAGGTAAAGCTGGAGGTACAATCACTATCCTAGCACCAACATGCAAGAAAGGAAACAAGAGATTTCTGAAATCCATAATTATTCCTCCTCCTCTCTCCATAGAAGATATGAAATAATCCTTGTTCACCATGAATATGTCCAAGGATGGAGTCAACTCCCTGAGCTTGCTGACTTGTTCTCTAAAGGCTTGTTTGACTAGTGGTAACATCAGGTTTTCTAACATATGTTTGAAATGGCTGTTGAGTTGATTTTTGGTATAAATTTTCAGGAAATAGTAATCAAATTTGTCTTTCACTTCATTTTGAGAGGCAGAAGCTTCAATCATATAGTCTAGAAAAATATTCATTATCTCCCTAGAGGTATCTCTAGTAGATGTCACCACTTTGGTCAGATCAGAAGAGTCCACAAAGCCACACGTTGATGCTGAACCAAGCTCCTCATTCATCACAGCTCGAATCTGATTTTGTTCTATTTAAGGTCTAGAGGCAAGAGAACCAATAGATAAGGTCACTATTTCGGCGAAGTTTTTGGTCAACCCACTAATATGATTTTACACTTGGGAATCCTGGGTGCTGACGTAATCTTTCATGGATGTTTTAAATCCTTCGAAGACTGATACCATCTGGCTTACAACACTTTTGAAATAATCTAAATCTTTATCTACATGGGATTTAGAACTCATATAAGACTCTAAAGAGATAATATATTTCTTTAGAACATCAAAATCCTATTCCAGTCTAGATACTTGAGTCTGGAATGCTGTAACTTCATCTACTATTTCTTCCACAAAGGTTGACACATTAAAACCAAGAGAGAGTTCAAAAGACTTTTCCAAATTTCTCATCTCTTCAACAAAGCAGTGCTTCAACTCGGAAACAGAAGAACTAAAAGACTCTTTCATATCATCCTTTAAGGATTCAAGGTTAGCCCTGGTGATCACATCAACAGGTTCAACCACAACAGATTCTATTTCATATAATATACCGGCCACTGAGTCATTCATAATTGATTGAACTGATGCCACCAGTGATGCTTCCATTTTCCTTATTTCATCAAAAAAGATGATTTTGAGATCAGACATTAGCTTATCCAGATCATGTATTCTGACCACATCTTCAGGTAACAACTCAGTTTGAATATCATAATTTATTTTTGGTCTATTGAGGGATGCCTCATTTTCAGAATCAGGATAATCCAATCCACAAACCACAAAACCTAGGTCTTCTGCCCAATCCTCAGTTTCAACAGCCAGTGAAACACTGCAAAACCTAGTTGGATGATCCCCCTCAATGGGTGAATTCTCTTGTACAGAAATAGAATTCTCAGCAGGTATTTCTTCCTCAGAAGAATCATCTAAAACAAACTCCATTTCTACAATAGCAGGAGGCTCCTCTGGATTAGGCACAGGTCCTTCCATCTCACCCACTACATCCTTAATAAGAAAAACTGAGCTTCCAATCAATTGACTCAGACTTAAGCAGACAGAATCAGAGGCTTCAGATTCATTCTCTCTTTCTTCTTCATTCTCAGGGGATGGCTGATCTTCCTCATCAATAGGATTTTATTATTCTAATAAATTTTCCTTTCCTGATGATATAATTTCAGAAATAGGACTTGGGGAAATGTCTAGATCCCTTCCATCAGCCATAATAGTCTCCTCTTCATCAGTCTCATCAATGTACTCAGGTTCTTCATCATAAGGTCCTAGACCTGGATCCCTCACATTCTTAGTTCTTGAAGGATGATCCACATGATTGAACTTATCAGATACCTTCTTATCATCATTATCCCACTCTCTTCTCCATGGATTCCAGCTTATCTTCATGTATTTGAAAAATGTTCTTGTAATACAGAGGATGTTTTTTACCACAATAGTCTCATCCAGAGACTCAGCTACTCCTTTCACCTTAATCATTACCGAGATCAACCTGGAAAAGAATAAGGCATTGGTCATTGATTTTGGCTTGTTTATTTCCTTCATTTGAATGATTAGAAGTCTTCATAGATTCACTTGTACACCATTTCTCAAAAGATGTAACAGATAAATATCCTGATATCTTAAATTCGCAAAGTCCCATCTCCTTTGAATTAATAATTGGTGAATAAACTTAATGAGGAATCTGTTCTCTCCATCCATTTCAGTAGCCATCACATGTCTTTTATTTCCACTACCGGTGAGCTCCTCTAAGGAAGTCTCATAATCAAATATGTCACTTGTAGGTGGTATTGATTTCAAGAAATATCCAGGAACACCTTTGTGTGGAACCTTCAGGAATTTTTCCCACTCAATGGATGAAAAAGATATCTCCTTTGCATTCACAAAAAAAATCACTCAGTTCTCATCTTATGATTTCTCAAAGATCACAAACTCATAGAATTGTTTCACTAGATTCAGATAGTAGGGTCCATTGTTGTTCGAAAATAATTATAACCACATCTGATTTTCCAGCACCGCTAGATCTAATGATTTACAGGACAAAAACCATTCCACACATTACTCTTTTTTATCACAATAAATCTATTTTTTAAATTAGGGTTCACAGGTCGCCTCCTCGACCTTGTTCTACCAGCACTTCCACTTCCTTCTGGATCGGTCTTCTACTTCTTCGCATTCAGCTCATCAAAGTCATCCATGATGGTAGGGAGTTTGGTTTTGGCCAAATCTGGTTCGAGGAACATAGGGTTTTCGAGAAATTTGGGATCTAAGGCTAGAGGGTAAAGAGTTTGAGGCTCGGTGGATTGAGAAGTAACTAGGAATTTGTTTTATCATTTAGTAATCATAAAATAAATAATTAAAATAAAATAAATAAATTATAAATGATACAGACTCTGGCGGCAGACAGAAGTTTATAACAATGCACAACAGTAGGGTATATTGGTGAGAATTTCTATCTGTGAGGTCCATCAGCGAGGTATCACATCGGTGAGGAACATCGGTGAGGTATCACATTGGGGAGGTACATCGGTGAGGTATCACATCGGTGAGGTACATCGATGAGGTATCTACCAATGAAGGTTGATCATTCCTAACTCATTTCAAATGTAACCTAACCTATCCGAACATAAAGGTTTGGTGAAAATGTCAGCTAATTGATGTTCAGTACCAATAAATTCAAGAGTAATATCACCTTTTTGGAAATGATCTCTCAAAAAATGGTTCCTTACATCAATGTGTTTGGTCCTAGAGTGAGATACAAGGTTCTTTGAAATGTTAATTGCACTAGTATTATCACAGTTAATTGAAACATTCTTAAAATCATATCTATATTCCAAAAGAGTGTGTTTCTTCACCAAAATTTGTGCACAACAACTACCACCAGCTATATACTCTGATTCTGCAGTGGACAAAGCTAAAGAATTCTGCTTTTTACTACACCAAGACACTAAGGATTTTCCCAATAAATGACATGTTCCAGATGTTCTCTTTCTATATAACTTACAGCTAGCAAAGTCAGCATCAAAATAACTAATTAGTTTAAATGATTATCCTTTAGGATAGAACCAACCTAAATTGGGTGTATGCTTGAGCTATTTTAAAATTATCTTTAAAGAATATAAATTTGATTCATTAGGATTTTCTTGAAAATGAGCACACATACACACACTAAACGTAATATCAGGATGACTAGCAGTTAAGTATAGTAAACATCCAATAATTCCTCTATAAGTGGTTTAATCAATAGATTTTACATATTTCTCAAGATTGAACTTATAGGTGGTACTCATGAGTGTGTCACTAATTTTTGTGCTATCCAATCCCCAACATTTTAAAATATCTCTAGTATATTTACATTGACTTAAAACAATCCCATCATCATTTTGAACGATTTTAAATCCAAGAAAAAAATTTAGTTCACCCATTAAACACATTTCAAATTCATTTTGCATCATTTTAGAAAAATCAATACATAATGAATGTTTATAAGATCCAAAAATAATGTCATCAACATAGATTTATACTATGAAAACATCTTTACAAATTCTTTTAATAAAAAGAGTTGGATAAGAAATCCCTTTAGTAAAACTTTTTGAAATAAGAAAATTGCTAAGTCTTTCATACCAAGCTCTTGGTGCTTGTTTTAAACCATATAAAGCCTTATATAGTTTGAAACATGATTTGGAAAATGAGGATTAGTAAATCCAGGTGGGTTTTTAACAAAAACATCTTCAATTATAAAACCATTTAGAAAAGAACTTTTGTCATCTATTTGATATAACATAAAATTCAGAAGACCAGCATAGGAAAGAAATATCCTAATGGATTCTAATATAGATAAAGGTGAAAAGGTTTCTTCATATTCTATACCTTCCTCTTGACATTACTCTTGTGCAACTAGCCTTGTTTGTTTCTAACTATATTTCTAGACTCATCAACTTTGTTTCTAAAAACCCATTTAGTGCTTATTGTCAAATTGTCCTTAGGTTTGTCAACTAATTCCCAGACTTTGTTTCTTTCAAATTTATTTAACTCTTCTTGCATATCCATTACCCAAAATTCATCATTGATTACATCATTGACATTTTTAGGTTCTAGCTGTGAATGAAGGGCTTGATGTTCAACCCGGTTTCTTAGAGAAGCTCTAGTCTGTGTCCCTCTATCAAGATTACCAACAACAACATCCAAAGGATGATTCTTTAGAATCCTAGTTGATCTAGTAAATGTAGGACTATAAATTTAAGGCTCTTCTATAAGTTCGGGTTCTATAGAAGGAAATTCTAGAATATGTCCTGAATTGGATGTTTTTACAACAGGTTCTTTAGTTTTATCATTAAGGTACAGAATAGTCAAATCTTCTCCCTGATTTTCAAGAGAAGAAATAGGTTCATGTGGATCAGGTTCATAAAACTTGATGTGAACAGATTCTTCCACACATTTAGTTCTTTTGTTAAAAAAAATATATGCTTTTCTAGTTAAAGAAAAACCTAGAAAAATTCCTTCATCACTTTTAGAGGCAAACTTGTCAAGATTATCCTTTGTATTGAGAATAAAAACATTACATCCAAAAACACTATAGTAATTAACCTTAGGTTTCCGATTGTTCCACAATTCATAAGGGTTCATCTTAAGAACTGGTCTAATCAAGACTCTATTAATAATATAACAAGCTATTTTTATAAAGTCAGCCAAAAAATAAACAGGCTGGTCATACTCATTAAGAATGGTTCAAGAAATCTCTTGAAGGGTTATATTTCTTCTTTATACTAAACCATTCTGTTGAGGTGTCCTAGGGGATGATAAATTGTGACTATATCCAGTGGGTTAGCAATAAGATTCATACTCATGATTTTCGAACTCACGACCATGGTCACTTCTCAATGTTTTAATCTTATGTCCACTATGATTTTCTACAGACTTGGGGTACTTAATAAAGTAAGAACAAGATTAACTTTTGTGAGCTAAGAAGTATACCCATGTATATCTAGAAAATTCATCTACTAAGACATAGACATAGTGCTTCCCATTTAAATTAGAAACTATAGAAGGTCCAAAAAAGTCCATGTTAACCAAATCGAGGGGTTTCAAAGTTGGAACTTAATTCTCTGATTAAAAAGAAACTTTATGTTTCTTTCCCCTTTGATAGGGATTACAAAGATTGTCTAATGGGAATTAAATCTTAGGTAGGTATCTAAATAAGTTCTTCCTAGACAGATTTCTAAGTGAATGAATGTTGCAGTGTACTAATCTTCTGTGCTAGAGCCAAGATTCCTTATGAGAAGCATATAAACAAATAACATTTTGCTTGAATAAATAATTCAAATCCAAGGAATAAATATTTTCATTTTTCAAAGAAGAAAATACTAAAACATATTTAGAATTAGAAACATTAAAATAATCAATTTAAAATTTAACATTAAAACCATCATCACATAAATGAGAAATACTAAACAGGTTATATTTAAGTCCATCAAAAAATAAAACTTTAGAAAGTAAAACTGAATTAGTGTTACCAATCTGGCATAGGCCGATGATTTTTCCTTTAGAATTATCACCAAAGGTGACATGGCATCCATGAACTTTGATTAAACTCTTGAAACATGAGTAATCTCCAGTAAAATTCCTTGATCATCCACTTTCCAAGTACCATAACTTCTTGTGAAAACTCTTCAAGCAAGTCTCTTACAAAGAAGGTTTAAACAGAAAATGATTTTGGTACCCATATTTTCTTGGGTCCAAACAAGTTATCAATCAAAGCATTAGGTACCCATATTTGTCTTATGGGTCTCAAATAATTTACAGAATCAATAGATATTGAAAGATAAACATTATTTGATCTATAACTATATGAATAATTAGTTGAAGCATACAAATTTCCAGAACTATAACTAGCATCATTTTGTCCAGATTTAGGATTAAATCTATTTTTGGAAAACTGTCTCTGTCTAGGTTGTTATCCCAAACTAGTAGTATAATTTGGTGCCACATTATTACCTAGAATTTGAGTTAGATTGTTCTTTCAATTTGTGAACTATTCTATGTCCTTTCTCAGTTGCTCATTAGACATTTTCAGTTCAGTATTTTCTTTTAACAGTTGAGCATTCTTTTCCTTTTCAATCACAAGTGCAGATTTAACAGTGCTAGATAAAGCATGCTATTTTTTTAAGTCTTTGTACTTGTCCTTAATTTCATTACAGGTCTTTTCTAGCATATTAAAATATTCAAATAATTCTTCACTAGATATGTTTTGAGATTCAGAAACAGAATCAGAATCAACTCAAGAATAGTATAAATTTAAAGAAGGAGGGTCTAGTGTTACCTCAGATGTTTTTGTCATAGAACACATGTTAGCTTTATGAGAATATTCATCCTTATAAGAATTAGAATCACATGATGTGTCTTCTGATTCACTCCAAGTTTCTTTCATTACTTTATTATACTTTCTGTCCTTATAGTCATGTTTCTTTTTTAACATCAATTTTGTCCAGTCAGCTTTAATGTGACCTTTTCTCTTGTATTCATAGAAGATAACTTCATCACTCTTATTAGCTTTCTTCCAGTCCTTTTTTCAATGATCATTGTTGTCATATTTACCTTTGTAGTTTGATTTTTTGAAGAATTTCTTCTTTCTAAAGAACTTCTTAAATATTCTCGCTATTGGAGCTATCTCAGCATCACTGTCAGAATCTGAACTTTCACTTCTTGAGATTTCAGAAGGGATGTGAACTTTCTCTTTTTCCTTGCTCGTTGAGGAGGTAGACTTAAAATCCACTGAATTTATTTTTAGTTCATCGTATTCTTCCTTATTTAAATTATTCTCTTCCTCATACATCATAAGAATACCTATTAATTCTTTAACAGGTAGTGTGATGATGTCTCACGATTCTATAATAGAAACAGATGTGCCTCTCCATCTTTTTGAAAGACATCTTAATATTATCATGTTCTATTCTTTTGGTGGAACAACATTACGAAGAGAGATCATGGTGTTGAAAATCACTATGAACCTGAGATATATGTCAGAAATGGGTTCATCAGGATTCATTTTAAAATTATCATATTTAATAGTATAGGTATTCATCCTCATTTCTTTAACAGTGGTTGTTCCCTCATTGGAAATAGCCAAGGTGTCCCAAATTTCATACGCATTTTTATAAGCAGATATGCGATTGAATTCTTCATCTCCTAATGCACATTTCAAGGTATTCATTGCTTTATAGTTATTAGTGTAAGTAGTTTTATTAGGTTCATCCAAAGTAGTTCTTTTTGATTTTGGAATCTTATATTGAGTCTCTCTTGCTGTCCAGATATCAAATCTCATACTTTCTAAATGAATTTATATTTTAACCTTCCACTGAGCATAGTATTTACCATTAAATAAAGGTGGTAGGTTGGTCGCAGCACCTTCAAGCCTATTATCCATAACTATATTTTTGCAAATATATTTAAAGAGATAAAATTTAGAACTAAAAAAATTTAAGATCATTAAGATACAACTAAAATCACAGTTGAAAAACATGGTGTTTTGAAAACCTTTAATAATAAACAATCCTCTGATGAAAAATTTTGTTCTGAGTGGATACTCAAGAGTGGTGGTGAATTGAGTTACAATTAAAATTTATGTTAAAAATATTTCTATTAAAATCCCCCTATTTAAAAAAAAGATAAACTATAGTGAATTTATACAGATTGTAAATGGTAAATTAGTTTCTGAAAGATTGATTAGGTCTCAGTTAATTTAATCATAAGATTAAATTAACATTTGAAACTAACTTACTGGTTCAAAAATAAGTATAAACACATTATAATTTAACTATCAAAGTAACTTTAAATCATATTTTATTTCAAAGTAATTAGCAGTGGAATATGAAATATATAGTATACTTTAGACTTAAAGTAAAATGCATAGGAGATGTAACCAAGAGGTTAAGTATCAATATTAGACTTAGTCCTCTCAAACAATTTATATAAATTTGATCCACACCCTGGATCGAGGTAAACAACAGTTCAAAGACTATCCAGGTACTAAGACCTCTACCACAGTTCTTCGTGGGAAAACAAACAACAGCTCACCGGTTGTCCAGGTCATACATGTCCTCTACCACTATCCACAGTGTGATACAAGGGAGTTATAGAATGTTTGAGTAAGGATTTAGAAATTCTCTAGCTTAGCTCAGGAGACAGTGTGTGTATAAAATATACAGATCACACCCATTGCTCAAAATGTAAATAAAATAATTTATAAGAGTGTAAATATGAGTTTTAGAAATCTCTAGTGATTTGAAGTGCAGCTTTGGACTCTTTTGATTAATCAAAAATTCTTCTGAGTCCTTCTATGGTTTTTTTTTGAAAAACAGAGGGTTGTTTTCTTCATGTTCAGTTTGATAATCTTGAGTGCATGAAGAGCTCGTTGTAGTTCTTCACTCCTTCACTAAGGTGTAGCTTGCGTTCTCCAATATAACGAAATGGCTTCGTGTATGTCCAGTGCTCTTCCAGTATGAGTGTAGCCATTCTTTTTTTGTGAATGCACCACTTTATAATGCTATTCAGCCCTTTATTTTTCACACCCTTCACGTGCCTTCTTAATTGATTTCTGCTTGGTCTTTTTCCTTCCTTTTATAGCTTTCAGCTCCGGTAAAAAGAATTATTACCTTTTTCATGGGTACAAGGTACAGTTCCCTGAAATGACAACAACTATTAATAAATAACATTAATTTCATTAAAATATCAAATTTTACCGTTGCTTAATAAATAAATAACATTGAGAGAAGTAGAGTTTGACTGGTCAGCCATTCATCAGTAGCTTTCTGTTGGTAAATGTGTAACGGTGGGCTTTGTGTAGTAGGGACCTTCTATCGGTAGCTCTTTGATCTTATACCAGTAGCTCCTTGTATTGGTAGCTGTTACTCTATGTATTAGTATCTCTATATACTGGTGACTCCTTCTATCATTAGCTCTTGGTCTATCGGTATCTCTGGTGTAACGGTAGCTTTTATTAGTAGACTTTTGTATTGGTAGTCAGTGCATATCGTAGCTCCGTTCTATAACAGTGAAGTGAATATCGGTAGACTTATGCATATAGGTAGCTCAATTCTGTACTATTGAAGTGTATATTGGTAGACTTATGCATACCGGTAGACTTTTTCTATCAGAAGTTGTCTGTATCGGTGGACTTGATCTGTCAGAGACAGGTTCTTACCAGTGGACTTATACATATCGGTAGTTCTGCGTATCGGTGACCTTAGCTTATCGGTGACTCTGTCTATCCGTAGACTAAGTACTGGTAGATCTGTGTTAGTAGCAATAAGCATATCAGTGACTTAACACTTATCTGTTTTATGCATAACATATCCGATTGAGTTATAATTACTTCAAAATTCATATAAACATAGAAAAACATTTATTAACATATTTCAAAGATTATTTTAATATAATTATCAACTTTATAATAGAATATCATGGATTTAATGAATTAGAATATAGATAAACATTAATTGGGATTATCAAAGTATGTGAAAACATAATTGGGATTATCAAATCAGGTGAGGTCAACAATATCTAACCAAGGAAGACATTGGTATCGACCGCAAGGAGTTACTAAAAAATGAGGTAATGTTCTTCAATAATCACTTTTGTATAATTTATGTATCCACCACATAAGTACATAATATAAATTTAATATATAATAAAATCAAAATTATAAATTAAATAAATTTCTTGATTTCTTAATTACACCTTAAAATCACACATACATCTATTAAATGGTATATTTAATCATAATTCGTGTGCGTGATAAACTACTTCCCCATAAACTAGTGTCATTCATTCTTACAATTCCAAATTTCACCCTTTTGAATAATGATATAATTATATATTATATTTGATATATATTATATTTATAATTTATTTATTCTTATTGAATTGTTTACATAATGCATGCCTTCATGTTTTTATGTTTTTGGAATATAATGGCATTAATTATGGACATGAGGTCTACAGCCTCCTCAATTCCATGTGATTCTTTAATGCTTTAAATGGAACGTATTAATGATGGTTTTAATTAAAATATTAAATAAATATTATATTAATATTATACTGCAAATATAAAATAATAATATATCATTTACTTTTCATTATATTAGTATGAAATTAAAATGGAAACAACGTTAATGTGTATGTACGACCTACCATCTCCATGATCGGGGTGCTTCATTTCTCGTATCGAAACATTATGGAATAATATAATTACATATATACCGAATATATAAAATATTGACAACATGATGTTGATTTTGGATATTTTTAAATCATCATCTATGTTATTGTAACAAAAAATCCGTGTAAAAAAATACATGAAAAATAATGAAATTAAAAAACAAAATGATTAAAATGATGACATATTATTAATGGAAGAGTTATAATATATTAACAAATGACTACATATGATGTCATAAAAATTAATATGGTTCTTTTATTAGTTAATAAAATTCATAAATCCATTATCCATGATTATAATGTGAATTGAACCAAATGAGAGTGTAAGGTAATGGATTTTATCTTAATTTACATTCCATTGACGTATAATTTTTATTACACAGAAATTCACATTAATGTGGCCTATATAATAGATTTTTATATATTTATTTAGTTATTAACTAATAAAAAAAGTATTTTATTTTTCACATTGATCATTCTATTCTAAGGGTGTTTCACATGAAAATTACCATGTGGTGAAATTAATATTTGCAATATGACTATAATTTGGTATTTGTAACATTTTCATGAAAGAAATAAACAATTATAATCATTTTTATTATACATTAGATTTATCTTAGATATCCGTATTCCCATTCATTGGATATTATATTTATTATACCATTTTTCATTTTAAATATGATGTTCACTTTGAGTGATTTTTTTATATTGGGGAAATATTGATAAATATACATCATTTAATAAATATAGATATTTGATGACTAGGAATTTTTTATTATTAATGAAATATAATATTAGTTTTATGAAGAATGCATTAGACTAGTTGACATGAGTTGGAACTAGTTATATATATCCCCTCGATGCATCTATATTCTCATGAGATGAATCATTTGTATGAATAAGAATTGTTTATAATGTATTGATAATATATTTTTATGGTATATTGGTTCATGTTCCGAATACAACACATCCAATATATAAGAATATAAATTATTCAATATTTTGTTATTTTTATCCATATTGTTTTCGATATGAAAAAGAAATATAGATGAAATAAATTTTCTCTCTACTCATTTAAGGTAATGTGTTATAGTTTTCTAACTTTCTATATTTATTAATCCTTATACTTTTTATTAAATGGAATGTGAGTTAAGATGTTTACATTTCCATATTGATTATTAATTATTGTTTCATCATAGATTCATCTATAATTAACCCTTAATGATCATTCTTTCTCACATCTATTCTTTAACCATTACATACGATACTAAGATGAATTAATGGATTAATTTTCATGGATATTGATATTATTATATTTTAATGTTTTATCCCCCCAAATTTAAAAGGACTATAATATAAATAATTTGGTTTTACAAAAAAACTACTCTTTTTTCCTTCATAATTTTATTCTCTGTAATCATGAAAATGTAATAAACTAATGTATCGACCCAGAGCTTCTATGGTCATGGCGTTATAGTTGGTTCTAGAGGGTTGTTTAGTAGATAATATTGATTATAGATTAAATAAAACATATATTAGGGAACATAATAATAGGATATATATTGATGATAAGTAATATAGAACCTCATAATGAAACCATGATTGTGATTATTAGATTAGCTATGCATAATTTTTTAAATATATGTTAAGTATTTCACTATTTTAAGGATTATATATGATAAGATTTAATCGATTCTATGTCATCATTCTAAAATGGAACTAAGAAAAAAGAATGTTATCCTTACGGTTGAATATGATAAAAAAATTATGAATTTTCATTTCATTTAAGATATTAAGCCAATATTTTTAATGAGACTTGTCTCCAAAGAATTTTCATCACATGAGGAAACAATTTCTTGTGAAAATAAGATCATGAAAAAATTCACTACATAATATAGCATCAAAGGGAAATAAATGAATAATAAGACACCAGGGAAAAATTTGGAGAAATGAAATAAGGGTGTGAATTTATTTTCAACATGTAATAATTGTGGAAATAATCAATCAAATACTTGTTTAAATAGAATGGTAGTTTTATAAATGTGTGTATAGAAATTACCCCTTGCATGTGATTTCAAATATAATAAAATGTTTTACAATGTACACTTATTCAACTAAAAGGATATGGGACACTATGAAAATAAAATCCTCAAGTGTAAAATAAATATTCCCAAAATGTGGATAATAGGTCATGGTGATGATTTTCCTACAAGCATATATGAAGAGGATCAAATAATATTCATGTGTATAGATTCCTGAATTACATTATTTGAGTAATAGAGTCATCATGCAACTTATAAAATATATATGGATTATACTGTACTTCTTTCCACTAATGATTTTTATAAAAATATGTTGAATTGTAACATGAAAAGTCATGTAGTGGAATATGATGTCTTTTAATACATGGATCTGGGAAATATATCCCTTAACATGTTTCATATGATGAGACAACGATGTTAGGATAACGGGATACATGATTTGGAAAATTGAGATTGGATATTTAATACTACCTTGAATCTGATTAATTAATTATTTGAAAAGTTTTTATTTCTATCATTGATGATGTTAACACTAATTTATATTTATTGAATATAATCAATAACTTCTGTTTTACATAATTAATTTGGAATAATTCATGATTCTAAAAATAATTGTTGGTAATTAATTTTATTACCATGATTAAAGAGAATATATGAAGAATCTATTCACATGTTTGGTATGTGATGATTTTTGACTACTATATGAAATTTAGATTAATAATAAGTACATTTTGGAAATTTAATGAGATTTTTCCTAAAAGTGTTATATCATGATATAATGTAAAAGATGACCATTAATGAAATATATTATATTGATCATTGAATGAGGTATTAAAGATTAATTTATTACATAACAATATGATAAAACCCTACATAAAAATGTATCATAAATAGTTAAAGTAAAAACCACTGTATAGGATTGTGTTTATGTATTTGAAATGTATATTTAAAAATATTCTTAATGAGTGAAAGAATTCATAAATTGTATGAAAAAATGGTCTTTAAAAAATTATATTTTCATAATTTTTATCTTAGTGATGAACTTTTTCATTACTGTGGTTTAAGGCATGGTGGTAATCAACATTTAGGTGAACATGTTCTCTATCACTCTCCATCAAATCATGATAGATAAATTTCTTTTCTATTTCTATGTTTTCAAAGAAATTATCATATTATAATTTTTAGATTTGCGGTGTCTTTTATTTTATTTTTCATTATTATTCAGAAAAGGTGTAATAATCCATATTTATTATTGGTGATATTTAGTAATAGTTTATTTTCCAATATGAATCCCTAAATTTATGAGATAATTTTTCAATATCATTCTCTAAAAATTACTAAAACTCAGTTGAACCTTCTATTCCTTTAAAAAAATTTGAATGTAAAAATATATAAGAAATTTGATATAATTTCTAAATAGACTAATTATATATGTAATAATTCAATATATGTAATAGTAATAATATTTATTTTGAATTTACATCACAATCCGAAATAATTTTTTTATCATTTCCACTTTAAAAACATGATTTTTCACTATGTCTATGGGATTACATTTAATATTTATTTTCCCACTTCTATTATTTGAATTTGAAAAAATGGATATAAATTGTTTTGATAAAAATAATTTTTATATTTTAAAAATATAAACATAATTTTTCATAAAAAACCTATTCATTAATGTAATTAAAATTAATTTTAGCGATTAAGCAAAAAATTAGTTTACATAGTTTATAAACATTAATCTTAATGAAAAAATGACCTAGATAGCTATCCAAAATCAATTTCCTACCAATATATTGAAAATGTCACCTGATGGTTATAATTTTATTATTTAATATCTAATATTCTATGAATGTGACCTATAAAATATGTTATGTATGGAAGAAGAAAAAAACCATCCTAAAAATTAGAATTTATAAAGAATTGGGATATGGGAAAACATCAAATTTTATGTAATAAATTACATTTTGAATTAAAAATGATTCGTTTTTATAATTAAAATTTATCATTAATTGTTATTTATGAATTATTAAGTTTATTGTTTTATGAAACCCAAACTTAGTTATTATTTACAAGATAATAAAATAAAATAAATGACTATAAGAAAATTAAAAGTGAATAAAATTGATGGAATTCGTAAATTAAATTATTTTTGTAGCAGAATATTAATGTTACATATATGTGAAAATAATATATTTTAATTAAATCATGGTTTTCATATATTTATTTTTAAATTAATTAAACAATGTCAAAATTGAAATTACTGTTATTTTATAATAAATGATATTTTATTTGGAGATATAGTATTTAATAAACATAAAATACTTTGAAACATTATTTATAAAATAATTTAATATCAAATACGTTCTATTCATTGGTTAACTAATCTCTGATAACCAACATATTTACCTATAGATAGTATAAACAAGGATATCATGGTTTGAGTAATAGTAGTATTTTTTGGGTGTTACAAGCTCTTGTTTTACAATTTATTTTTATCGCACAAGGGATGTGTTTTTTGTAAATAATATATAATATTTAGAATTCAGTAGTTATATATTTTTTTATTAACTGTCACTTTAATTTTATATATATGTAAAAATTATAGTGCATATTAAACTAGTTACCTTAACAAAAACTAGAACATTAAAAGTGATGAATCATAGAAGTTATGGAACAATTTTATAAAGATGAAATTATTTTTATCTATTTGTGTTTTTTTAATATACATTAACTATTATCCTGTAATTTTCAATTTTTGAGTCTCTTTTGGTAAGATATCCCCCTAATTGTGTTACCCTTTATATATTTATACGAATTCCAATCTTCGTCCACATTAAAAAGGAATTAACCCCCCCCCCCCACACACACACACATAATGACATCGTTTAAGCCATTTGTCTCAACCATGCCCCCCAAATAAGTTACCAACGCCCCCCAATCTCACTCATGAATAATAACATTGGTATGAAATCCATTCATGGAATACTTTTGTTATATACCACAATGATGTGCTCAAAAAACAATGTAATCTTCTTCAACGATCAATTTTGTATACATTATTTGTCATCCACGTTAGTTAATCACAAATATATAGAATATTAAAATCATTATCACCAATATAATATAATTTTTTAATGACATGTTTGCGACCTACACTCACATACCCTTATATCTTATGGGATAAATAATTATCAATCATGTGTACAATGGAATTCTACTCCAGGAACCGATGTCATTCATTCATACATTTCCACCATTCAATATCAGTAATAATGATGTAATTATATTTGAAATATGATATATATATAATATTTATAATTTAAATATGCTAAGAGTATTTTTTACATGACACATAAATTCATAAATTCTATTTTTTTGGAAACATTGACATCATTTTTGGACAAGTTGACCACAACCTCCGCAAGGCAATATGATTCATTCACATTTTAAATAGAATTTATTATTTCTATTTATAATTAAATTATTCAATAAATATTACATTAAGGTGATATTGTAAAAATAATATAACTATATATCATATTATTTTCATTATTTTAATATTATGAGAAAATGGAATAAATGTTCTCGCAGACATACGACATGTCTTCTCGATGAACGATGTGTTTCATTTAATATATCAAAACATTATTGAGTACTATGTTTACATATATAATGAATATATAATGTTTAGAACATGGATTAAAAAATGAAATTTTTTAAATAACTATATAAGTAACTGGAATAAAACCCACAAGTAAAAACATACTCGAAGTGCAAAGTATTTTACATCAGAAACTATGGAAATGACGAATGATTATTAATGGATGTTTTATGATATGTAATAAAAGACTCTATATGATATCATAAATATTAATGTGGTTATCTTTTATGTTAATAACATTCTGAAAACCATTTATAAGGAGGTTAATTATTCTTGAACCAAAATAGATTGCAAGGTAAGGGATTTCATCCCAATTTCCATTCCATTAATACTTGTTTATTATTATGCACAAAATCAAATTGTTGTGGATTATATACTACCCATTGTTCATTTAATTTCATTAATAAATACTATGTAATGGTATTTTCTATTTCACATTGAACTATCTCATCGAAGGATGTTAGACTTGAAAATTACCATTTCGTAAAAGTTATACTCACAACATCACTTTAGATTGTGATCGTTAACTTTCTAATGAATAATTACATCGTAATGATATTTTTTATTGAACATAAAATTTATATTAAATATATATATTACATTTCAACTATTATTATTATTTTTAAAACATGTACCATTTTCTCATACGATGTTCACTTAGACAATTATTTGATATATTTTGTAAATATTTATAAATCTATATAATTTACTCAGTGTAGATATATGATGATAATGATTTTTTTTATTAATTAAATAGAATATTAAATATATGATAAATGAATTGAAAGGATAGGCAGTAGTGGGACCTAGTTATAGATATCCCATCAATGAATCAATAGTCTCATGATATGACTCAATAGGCCAAAAAAGAGTTGTTTAAACTGTCATGAGAATAAATCTCTATGGTATTGTGGTTTATGTACCAAATACATGTTATCCGATTTTGAATAATTTAATTAATTTAGGATTAAATTATTATTATGTTGTGGATTTTCAGTATATAAAAATCTATTGGTCGATTCAATTTTCTATCTATTTATTAAATTTAGTATGTTTTATGTTTTCAACCTTACTATATTGACTATTTCTTATAAAGTTAATTTGCATGGATGTTTGTTTAGTTATTAACCTATCTATATTGATTCTTTATTATTGATTCATGATACATTCCACTATAATTATCCCTTACTAATCATTTGAGCTCACCCTAATTTTTTCCCTTCCACAAGATATGAAGATGAATTATTGGATAGATTTTTATAGATTCTGATGATTTACTTTTTTAATGATTTTTTTATTTTCTGAGTTTAATATGATTATTTTTTATATATTCTAGTATTCCAAACCAGTGAAGCTATTTGGTCCTTCAGAATTTGATTCATTGAAATGATAGAAATGTAATAAATTAAGGGATTGGTTTCAGGATTCTAGTGTTGGGGAATTATAATTTTTATTAATGGGAGTCTTGGGAGAAGCATTGGAAACTAGGTTTAGGAAAAAATATATTAGAGAAAAAAATCATAAGCTACACTTTGAGGATAAATATTGAAGAACCACAAAAAACAACCATGATTATGATTATGAGATTAGTTACACATAAATTTTTTAATCTATGTTTTGGATTTCCCTATTTTTAGAAATATAGATTATATAATCTAATTCTATTTATGAAATCTTTCATAAATGTATACCGGAAAAATTAATTGGAACATCAAAAATATACATGATATAAATAGTATTACAAATAATTTTTTTTTAATAATTTTATGACAATTATTTCAATTGAACTATTCTCCTAAATATTTTCATCATCTGAGGACATTTTATCATGCATTTAAGATATGGATAATGATTCCTCCAAGTATAACATCTTCTAATGGAAACAAGAGAATAAGAAAATGTCTAGAAAAAATATAAATAATGGTAATTAAGGACATACCTATTTCCCCACATGTAATAATTGTAGAAATAACCACCCTAATAGTTTTTTAAAAAGAATGGAGTTTTTATATAAGTGTTGAGAGAAAATCCAATGTTCATGTGATTGAATTTATAACTCAAAATTCTGAAGTCCATACATTTTATTTTATTTTTTCAATAATCCCCTTTCAAAGGTTGACGGGGAACCTTATGGCACATAGGCCTAGATGTATATGACCTCAAACATTATCCGTGAAGGCCAAAGAGAATTAAACCAATAAAGGGAACCACCTAGAATATATATATATATGTATTCAATCTCCAACATTATCCACGGTTATTTATCATGTAATTTCCCATGCATTGCACAGTGCCTGGTCTCGAAGGAGGAAGCCATGCCCTCTCAAAAGACCAAATATAGAAGCTCTACAAGCTAGGAGGAGAATCCCCAACACCATATAATCTACAATAGTGGATAAAATCATTTTTTTCATAAATAATGCTATCACGCAAGGACCATTGCATGTCTGTACCATCGCCTATACATACCATGGCCAACATTCTAGACCCTATTGAAAAACCCGCCTACAGAAGTTCCGTTGAGATTGCCAATGCCCTCCCATCATTCCGTCCATTCAGTACATCCATCAACATCTTCCACCAAATGAAGGTCATTCAAATGTAAAACTATTCAACTTCAAGGATATGTGACACTATGTAAATAAATTCCCTTAGGGTAAAAGTAATATACCCCAAAATGTCTAATTGATCATGGTGAATCATTTTTCTTCAACCATAAATGAAGTCAAATGAATATTATTCCTGTTTTTGGATTCATGAATAACATCATTGGAGTAAGGTATTGTTCATCATAATTATAAAATGTATTGGGATTTTTCTATTGTACGTTGTTTTATGGATTTGAAAACTTATGTTGAATGGTACCAAGAAAATTGATTCATCCGAATGTGAAATTTTTTTTAAACACATGGTTGATGAGAAGATATCCCGTAATGTTTTAATAGTGTTGGGAAAATATAAATAGATGAAATTGATGATTTAATTTGATAATATAGATAGGATATTATAGACTACATTTGATATGATTCATAATTTGTTGATAATGTTGTTTATTATATCATCGATAATGTTTACAACACATTTTCATTTAAGAGATATATTCATTAAATTTTGTTTTACTTATGGAATATAAGTGAATTATTTTTTCCCATAATTTTTTATTATATTTCAGGTTATTAACATGTTTTAGGGTAATACATGATGACGGTACTCACATTTTTTTATGTGATGATTCAAAACTACCTCATGTTGTTTGGATAACTAGTTAGTTAATTTTGGAAATTTAGTAGTCATAGTTATAAAAGTGTTAGATCATAATAGTTTATAAGATTTAAGCATTAATGATATTTTTTATATATTGATCATTGAATTTGATATTATAGATTAATGTATTAATTCACAAAATGAAGAAACATTTTCATAGAAATGAAGTAGAAATATTTTAAGGCACAACCATAGAATATAATTCTGTTTATGAAACAAGAAAATATATTTATAATTATTCATTGAGTGTTAATGAGTTCACTAGCTCTAGTAAAAACGGTCTTGAACCAAAAAAAAATTTCTTATTATTATGATTTGTATGTTATCAATTTACTTTTTCATTACTGTGATTTAAGGATTTTTCGACATCAACTTTTAGTTGAACATGTTATCTATCAATCTTCAAAATAAATTTATTTTAGAAGTAATATTTCTTTTCAATTTTACACTAATTTTATTATAATTAGAAGAGTATTTTTGTGGTTACCTTTGAATTATTTTTTCCCACTTATTTATACTATTTCTTGCAAACTATTTTTATATATGTGGGATTTTGAACAATAATTTATTTTCCAATATCAGACCCCAATTTACCATGATATTTTTTGTGTTGAATGGATGAAATATGTTTATGGTTGGGAGAGTGTATCCCCCGGACACATTACAATTTTTTCACAATAAAATAAATTTAAAATTATTGTGAGATCTATTTATAGGCAACACTTTTCTAGATTGTGGTACATAAAATATTGAGTTCCTTCGATTGCATATAAGTAATGTAAGATGAAGAATATATGTTTATATAATATCATTAATATTTATAATTTATTTATTTTATATTTTCAATTAGTTATTATAACATTAATCAAATAATTATTCATAGCATAAGATAATAATAAAACATATTTTACGCATAAAAGCCTAGATTTTTTAGAAATTTTTTTCATCCTCTTAATGATGCCCCTATTTTAAGAATTAATATGTATAATATAAGAATTTTTATTGTTAAAATAAACTTAACTTTTGAATGAGGAATTTAAAATAATTTTTGGCTGATTTTGTTTTTTGAGTATTTCCATTTTTTATGTTTAATGAATAATAATTCATTTCAATTGTAATTGTCAATTTTTTAAATAGTTATGAATATTTAATTATATTTTAAATTTAATTTAAGATAAATATAGATTAATAATACATCTATTAAAAAAAATTAAATCATTTTAATAATTTTGATATATAATTTTCGTATAAATCCTTATTCGATTGATGACTATTTACACTTTTAAAACGTCTTTTTCATCACGTTTACATGAATATCATTAAATTTAATTGTCTGATTTCAATATATTGAATTTGAATAATGGATATACATAGTTTGAATTAGTATAATAGTTATAGTCTAATAATATTAGAATAATTTTTTTAAAAAATTGAATTTAATTAAAATTAATTATAGTGATTAGGGTAAAAATTATTATTCATATTAGTTATACTTTAATCTTAATTGGGAAATTGGCATAGAAAATTGTACAAAACCCATTATCTACCCATTTTTCAACCATATCCCCTATCGTTTAAAATTTTGTGATTTATTGGGATATTATTCATTGAAAGCGACATATATAATTTGGTATGTAAGGAAAAATTCAAAAGAGCAACCTCCATTAGCTTTAATATTTATGATGCTTTGAGAAATGAAAAACATCATATATTAGATGATACATATACTTTTGAATGATAATTCAATTTTTTATCATAATATTTTATAAATATTTTTTAGAGACAAATAAGTTAGAAAATATTCTTAAGAAATTCTAATACCATTATTTTTTACCTGATAACTAAAAAAAGATAAATGGTAGTAAAAATATTAATATTAATGAATGTTGAAGGAATTATTAGGATCCCATATTTTTTTCGATGTATAAAAATGTTCCATATATGTGAAATTTATATATTTTAATTACATAATTGTCTTTATATAATTTAATTAAAAAAATTTAATATTTTCAAAAATAACAATAATGTTAGTTTAAAATAAATGACATCTTATAATAATATTTAGTATTTATTAAAAGTATTATATTTTTCAAAATTACTTATAAATTTTTAATAATATAAAATATGGTATATTAATTTATCAATTTATATTTTATAATTAACATATTGACCCATATATAGTACATAACATTGTTAGCATGATTCATTTAAAAGTAGTGTTTTGTGTGTTATATGTGGTTGTTTTAAAAATAATTTCCAATACAAATGAGATTTATATTTTCTAAACTATATATCATATTTAGAATTATGTTGGTCTATATTTTTTAATGAAACTCAATTTTCATTAGTCTTAATTATTAAATTACAAAGAATATAAAACTATTTACCAGGATAAAAACAAATAAAATTTAACATCCCCACCTCGTAAGAAACTAAATTGGTGCCCCAATCTTGGCCATCTCAAGACTTCACAAATGTCTCCTTATACTGTATATGATTCAACTAGTAGTGAGGGTATTTAGAGACATATGGGGAGACTATACCCTCGTTCCCAGTGTACGCCACATTATACAACAAGGTAAATTGTAGAAAAATATGCAGTAACAAAATTCACGAATAACCACCCACTTCCAAAATATGGTACAAAAACTTTGAAAATAGTAAAATATGTCATTAAGTGATAATATTTTCCAATTTGAAAAAAACACAAAATAAATAAAATATATAGAATCCCCAAATAGGTCGTGAATCCATGTATGAAACATCATCAATTGACATACAAAGCTGGACTCCACTACCAATCATAGGGAATTTTCCCTTACCTCGACCCACAGGAATGAAATCTACTCAGGTAACCAACAGAGCCTGAGATGGTTGTGGGTATAACTCATTCTTCCACCACTAACATTGTCTACAAAATACCATGTCTAAACAGATAATAAATGAAAATACTAATCAGTAAAAGGTAAACAAAAGAAAATTCAGGTGCCATTAGTTACCAATATTTTCATTATCCATTCTTAAAAATAGTACCATTTCAAAATTGAAAATAATAATCATTAATTAATTCCTTAAATTATTTTTATAGTTTTGGAACTTTTATCACTCACAAAATGGTTTTAAATAATTATACACTATGAATAATAGAATAAGTCATGTACCTATCTCACTAGGGATAACATGTCACAATAAAAACATTATTCTCACCTCGAATCCTCATTTTGGGTGGAATGAAACCATTAGGGTAAATGAGATCATTACCCTTCCCAAAATCATCTATTGTGTTGTGGATTTTTGAGCCTCAGATAATAAGACTCATTGGAAAAGAACCTCAGTCAATACCCCACATGACCAAGCCATGTGAACTTGTGTATTTTTCTATTTCGACACACATATTCCATATCAAAAAAACACAAATAAAAACCATAATCCGCATCAATCAACATTGGTAATAATATTATAACCATATCCCATAAATACTAAACCATTTACATTTCATTTCTATTTTTCCCAATTCCCATTTCTTATGCTTAAACTAAGTACTCATGTTCACTTATTCTCATACATTAATCCATTTGACATATTCAACCAGTTCCATATGTCAACATACTTACCCTATTTTCAATTTATTATGTATTAACCCCCTAATGAATTTAACACACAAATCAAAATCCATTTGGGATATATACATTAATCTAATTTAAACCCATTTTCATGCAATTCCAAAAAACACCTTATGAAACATGATAACCAAATAAACATTTTCTTAATGGGATCTAAATTATCATAGTCAACTATAAAATAAACTTCATGAATTTCTATGTTTGGGAAGGTCGGCGCACCCCATTGGTGTCCCATAATCAATCAAATTGTCCCCAGTACATCCCACGATGATTTTTAGGGGTTCAATTTTTCATTTAGAGTGTCATTTTACCATATCTCATCAATGGAATCAAAATCACAACAATAGATAACCATGAAAAAATCCCAACATGAAAGATAGAAACAATGTCTATGGGATATAAACTATAGACCACCTACAATGAATGGATTGATAAAATCACCCTTAATCATAGTCTTAGATATGGATTCAAGAACAACATGAACATTCACCATATAATACATTGGAGAAAGTTGCTTTTAGGGATTGAAAAGAACATAACCCAAGATAGAATAAAAAATCCAGAAAAAAAGAATAAATAGATATATTATACTTACCCAGAGCTTTGATCCTCAAATGATGGCATTCCAAACATCGAGGGGATGGGTATATTAATCCTTATGAGTTAATCAAGGTTTTTGATCAACATTATGGATATGGGTAATAGGACTGAGAGGAAAAACATGGTTAACATTAAAATACTATGATTGAAAAAAATTTATTTTTTCCAATATTAATGGGGAATACGGTTTACCCAAATGGATTTCCACACCATGCAAAAAATATGTGAAACCCTCTGTCCAAGGTGAGAATAGATGCATGGTTACCTAGGGATCTACATATGGTTTAAAAATTGTGCACTAACCATGTAAAATTACACTGTCGAATCCTACAAAATTTGATTCTACCCCTTGCATGGTATACTTAACCTTGCACCTCCCCTACTGGTTAGCATGATTTGGGTAAACAATTTATAATAACCATGGTCCAACCATGCTATATGCACATAATGACCATTTTCTATTCCCATTCATGTCCCCAAAAACATGAACACTATCGAGCCTCTTAATACACACTATGAATGATTAATTAATGAAATATAATGGATTCAAAGGATAAATTTAAAAAAGGATATAACTCCACGTAAAATTGGATCTTACAACCTCACCAACTTATAATGGTACATACTCAAGATGTTTTACCAAGAATTACTGGTCTTCCAAAAAAAGAAATTTAGATTTTTTACTAGTATATCGATACCCCACCCACATTTTTCTTCTTGAACATTACCATTATGCCATTAAAAATGATGTAAAATCACAACATTTCCTCACATTATTTCCATGATATGATCCATATGATGAACCAAATGATCTTTAAATGATGAATCTATCACAATCTCAACATCCTCAGAATAAATCATTTGATACGGGCCTATGTGTCATATTCGATGTTGAAAAACTAGAAAAACAAAGTGTATACAACTATAATACATTGGCAGTCACATTCATTATGCTAATTGCACAGTCCTCTCTAGAATCTCAAATCACCACATGTACTAGGCACTATTTTAAATCGATTTTAAATTTGATGGTGAACTAACGTTGGAGACACCGGAAGGCACACCATATCTCCCACCATAAACTCTATAGGTCTATGATGTGGATATAAATTTGAATACTACCAACTATGAGCAATTTCCATGAGTTTGTAGATAAATTGAACCATTTCTGATGTCTCTTACACAAGATTCAATCCAAACAGGTCAGACTCAACACTTTCTAAGAAACATAATAGAGATCTATAGTGTCTCTCATAGAGATCCTTAAAACATTCCATTAGAATCCTATCAGAAATACTATTGTTGTCAGAAACATATCATGAAACTAGTTTTTTTTACCATGAACTACTAAAATTTAGAACACAAGATCTCATCATTTCTTCTAGTATCTGAATCAGATGCTCTGACTATCCATCCATGTGCGAGTGAAAATACATACTCCAAAAAACATGGGTACCATGTTCTTTTTGTAATCCATTCCAGAATAATGATGTGAAATGATGATCACAATATGAAACTATAGTCTATGGAACCCAATGAACCTGCACTACCTCTCGAATATACAACTCACCAAACTCATCAACAACAAATATCTCTCAAATCAGCAATAAATAAGCCTCTATAGTCAACCGATCCACAACCACCTATATTGAATCATTCTTCTAACAAATCCTTAGTATAACAAAAATGAAATCCATCATTACATTATACCAATACATTTGTATAATTGAAAATGGATTAACAAATAACCTATTGGTGTTGTTCAGCCTTCTTCAGCTGATAGGTAAGCCATCACCACACGAATCCAAGGGAACATTTCATCATTCCAGACCACCAATATTCCATACAGTGTTCACGATACATGTTGGTCAATATAGGATGCACTATCCACTGCAATTTTTGATACTCACACGTAAGCTCTTCCTACATACTTACTGGAACAACCACGTGGTCATAAAAATAAATAATATCTTCATCACCAAGAGTCAAACTGGAAGGCAATACCCCGCCTTTACTACTTTCTTTCATAGCCAAATACTCTGATCCTCATCTAGACACTCCTTGATCAGACTCAAAATCATGGACACCACTACTATAGACTTAAGACTCATCTTCACCATCTCATCTCTTAAATCTAGGGGAATTTCACAAAACAACTCCATCATCTTACACTCGGAGTTGGATACCCAGACATCCAACCTTTGAGATTTTATACGGAATGCATCTACAAATGTATTCCAATTTCCCAACGTATAAACCAACAGGATATCAATATATTGTAGGTATTGAACCCATCTTCACTACCAAATATTTTGATCATGTGTTGAGAATATGTGTTTTAGTATGTTAATATTGATATACATCATTAACCACATTCCAAATTAATAATCCCACTAACATTTTAAGGCATGAACCACTACAACAAATTCAAGATCATGAGTATGATAACTTCATTCATGAAGCATCACCTTCTGTGAACCATATACAACAAACTGTTCATCCTACATCAACACATCTCCAAGGACAATAATAGACACATCACAAAACATGATATTACCTTTTCCTAACTCATGAATGAAAATAACTATTGTAGTAGTATTCTTTCTCGTATGATCTTGGAATGCATTATCACATTCTTTCGGACACACAATACATATTCCTTTCATGGTCAAACGAAATAGTAGAAAATCTATATGGGATAAATCATTTATTAATATTTTGGAATAACTTGCCAAACACATGAATTTTTTGATATATGAATCATTATTTATATGTCCCCAAGATACAACCTCTATCACATTCTCTAGATCTGTTGGCACTCCTTCATATGTGATAATGTGACCTAATAATTACACCCTATTGATATAGAGATGAAATTTATATATCTATCTATATATACTATTCCTTGAGAGTGTAAAAATAATTATGTCAAGATATTTGTGATGATCACCATGATTTTTAGAGTACACTAAGGTTTAATCAAAAAAGGAATAATCAAACTAGTGTAAATAAGGCTAAAATATTTGGATCATAAGTTCCATAAAAATTGATGGGACATTAGCCTACCTGAAAAACATCACAAAAAACTCATAAAACTTGTAAGTACCCCTGAAGGTTGTGTATGGTACTTCCAAGGGCCTCACCATCAACTGTTTTTAATCATTCCTTAAATCATTCTTGGAAAACACTAAAGACCCTCGCAAATAGTCAAACAAATCATTGATTCATGGAATAGGTTACCAATTAATTACCATCATCTAATTTAGATTTCTATAATTGAAACATAGCCATAATGATCCATTATCATTTTCGGAAAAAAAAAATTGGTGACTCCCAAGGTGAAGCACTATGATGAATAAATCCATTATTCCACAACTCATCCATTTTAGTTTTCTGCTCTCGGAGTTCTTCTAGTTTAATTTTTTTGGACGAATGGATACTTGTTCTTCTCTTATTAGTAATTATATTGTGAACTCCACATAACTCTCAAGAAGAAGCCTTGATTACTACTCAAGAAACACATTATAATGTGTATTAAAAAAGTGCAAGAAAAATGGTTTTCTATACTCATTCATCGTCAAGAAAAAAATACACAAGGACCTTGAGTTATACAAACTACTTAAAAATTGTTCCTTCCCGACCTAATCTAACTTCCAACTCACCACGATGGGCACAAGTGTCTCCCTCAAGAGATGTGAACATTACCTAATGATGGAAATAGTTGACATGGGGTTCATATAACACTAAACAATCCATCCCAGAAATCATGTCAAGAACTGACATCTCGAGGATGAACAAGTCCCTTAGAAAACTGTAACCACCAACCTCTTTAGTATATCCCTTAAATTTTATGATATTTTTTTTATTAAACCACTAATATATTATCAATTGATATAACCCCAGACACATGTTTCACTCTTAGTCCCAAAACAACTAAAAACTAAGCATTGATAAAAGAGTGTGCGACACCTATGTCTAATAAACTTCTATGAAGAATGGAATAAACAATAATTGCACCTCTGATAGTAGATGGAATGACCTAACCACCTAAAGAGGTATAATGGACGTTGTAAAGTTGACCTATCTATCTACCATGGGTTTCAACTTCTATACCTAACACCACACTACCTTTCTGGTATGGAATGTATTTCCATAGAGTAACACATCCACAACCCCCACTGTTACAGTCTGGGGAGATCCAACTTCTTACCTGATATGGGTTTATTGACCCCCTTCATACACTCGACATCTTCATTTTATCTCCATCTATGAAGAGAAACCGAGGGTTCATACAGAACCTCAGTATTAGTCCAAAGCTACCACATGACCAGAACTCATCTATTGGTTGGCTAAACTTACTACGCATGTGCCATGACCTACTATAATTGTAACATAACACCTGATCTCCTCCCTAAAGGGTTGATCCGAAATTCTAATTAATCTTCACATAGATACCCTATTTGAAACTCCAATAATTATGATTACAACCCTATAAAGCCACACCAAGAGTCATCCCTGCCGGTACCATGAGTTCACAATCTAATGCCCTTTTTCGGGTCCCTTATGGGATAAGAGACAAATCCTCAACCTCTGTAATCCTCTTCAAATAGAATATATTCTACTGAGACTCAATCTCTTTTATACTCCCATACATGATATGATTTTCTACAGCTTCCTAGACCCCCTCTAGAGCTAGAACGAAGAAACACAAGTCAATGTAATAGCTACTATAATCCTTCAATGACACATCCCATTGGGTCAAACTCAGAAAATAGGTATCATTGTCTTACTTCAAGGATTGTAGATAAAGGTGTCCTAAAAACTTTTTTTAGAAATCATTCCATATAATTCCATAATCATGCTCAGTATGAACCATGATATCCCACCAACGTTTTTCCTAACCCCGCAACATATAGGCCTCCAACATGACTCGCTTATCAAAAGTATTCTTCAAATTGTCAAGAATTTTATGGATATAATATATCGATGACACAATTTTTAATATCCCATCATCTTTTTTAAAGGAAATTAGATACACAAACTAGAAATATCTATTTACCTTGAACAAAATTAGTTCAACCTACCCTAGGTCCCATTCCATCATTTTCATAAAGTGGGCGATGTTCTTGAATTACATTCCATTTCTATAACCGTTAACCACTAGGAATTGTTAATTCATTATTGGATGAGAATACCTAGAAACATCCACTTTTTACCAATCTAGTACAAAACATTAGGATGGAATTTCTCTACAACACCAAACAAGAGCTTTAGAATACATACAAAAAAACATCAAAAAATAAGGCTCTTTACTTATGATAAAAAACCATTCATACACACTAAACCAAAGGTTATCATCACATCCCAAACACTACCCTCGACTATCCCTTCCAAGGGTCATGGGGAATATAGTGTCAAATAACATAAATGGTAACACGTATTACAATAGAAACCATTACAAAACTATTTCCATTTTTATAATGAAACTCATATCTTCTAGTCACATTTTCTATTTCACATCTTTTTATAGCCACAATTTACAACTCAAATTGGACACCATTAATTATGAAAAATTATTTAATCATTATTTAATGTTTTCCTTTTTTATACCATTCGAATCATTCCATTATACACCATTCCCTTTAGGTTTTGAAAATTGTAAAACTAATTATTACTTTCATACCCCACAAACCCATCATGTGTGTGCATATCATGATGCATAGATCTTATATTCCTAAGAACCAAACAAGATGAAAGAATTCACAATTTCAGTTCATGACACCCTTGCAAATAATATCATAAAACCATCACATCACACCATAAGTGAATCCCCCGATAGTGAAATATAATTAATCTATAACAAACACAATAAGAACAATAATTCCCACCATGGGTGACATGGGATGTCCCTCACACATTGGTAGTTACTCTGAAGCACAAGCTCATTTATAATTCTAGATACACCATATCCTTATTTCTACCATATCAATTAGTATGAACATATATAATAACTACTATGTTTCTATATTGTAACATCCCCAAATGGGAAACTTGTAAACCAGTGCCCCAAGTCGGGTCGTCACATGAACTCATGTGCATCTCCCAATACTCCAGAGGTTTTTAAATTGTAGTGATAGTCTATAAAGACATGGGGCAGACAAGACCCTCTTTACTAGATTAATCACTCATATATAATAAGGTAAATCACAAAAACAATAAGTAATGACCAAAATCTGGCATAACTAACCACTTCGAAGATATGGTACAAACCATTTCCAATAGAAAAATAAGACATTTAATGAAAAACAATCCCAATGAGAAAAGGACCCAACATAAGGAAAAACTATGGAATGCCAATAAAAGTTCAGACTCCAAGTCTGAAACCACATATATGAACATCCCAAGCCTTAGTACTCTCCCAAATTGATTTCCCTTTTCCTTTTCATGACATGAATGTATGAAATCATCTCGAGAACTGAATGATCCCCAAGAAGTGTGTGAGTTAAACTCAGTAGGCCACCAAAAATGGATTTCTAATTTTTTTTAAATATTAATAGAGAAATCATGAAAATTGTAATAAATCAAAAGTAACAATAAGATAACTTTTTTTCCATTAGTTAACAATTTTTCATTAACCATTACTAATAGTTGTAACATTTTCACCATTTGCATCATCATCGTAACATTATTCATTACCAGAACGTGTTCCTTGGGTTATAAACATTCAAAAATCATAAAATAGTTTTAAATAATTTAACACTATGTACAAGGGTATAAGTCAAATCTCTATCTCATTAGGGATGACAATTCACAAAAAAAATCGTTATCCTCACCTTAAAGCCTTAGTCTTGGTGCAATGAAGCCATTATAAGAATTGAGTTTCATCCCGTTCACGAAAATGTATATTGTGTTTTAAATTTTAGAACCTTGGTCCTGCTAGAACCTTTTTTAAGGAACCTCAATTAATAACCAACAATATAAATCCATGGTCTCTTCTTTATTTACTCATTTCCCCACACATGTACCATATCACCATAAAACACAATTTGAAACCATATTCCATAACAATATATAGGGTATTAAATATTATCCCTTAACCCATAAATTATTATACATTTCAATTAAATTTTAGTTTATTCTAAATCCAATTTCATATAATTAATCTAAATAATAATATTTAAAATTTATCAAACAATAAACCATTTATATTAACTAGAATTCCACTCCACCTAAACTAAAGAAATAAATTCAATCCCTAAATATTCATCAAACCACTGAAGATAATTTTATCATCAAATACATACCAAAATATTCTCCCAACAAAAATAATATTATTATTTATTCCTTACATTGGGATGAAGGAAAATGATGTAAGTATTTTGGAATAAAACCAAATGGAGTTACCTGAAAACTGGTAAAAAGTATTCAATGATCACTATTATTTTATATCATTTTCCACCCAGAATTTTTTATAAATAATTACAATATAATAAAATTAATGACCTAAAAATAATGGGATGTTTTTTAAGTTATTTATCTATAGTCAAAAAAATCTATCAAAATGGATAAAAATTCATCATTCTTGTGTTAGGAAGACAATAGCATCGGGAACCGATGTCGTTCCTCCTTCTATTTCCATCATTCAAGGTTAGAAATAATGATGTATATATAGTTTATATATGATATTAATGATATTTATACTCTATTAATTATTCTCTAATATCTTCAATAACACTTATGTTTATGCATTCTATTTTTTGGGAATATGATAACAACGTTTTTGGCATACGTACTAATGCATCCTCAATGTAATCTGATTCTATCAAGCATGAAATTTAATATATATAAAGTTGGTTTTAATTAAAATTTGTGATAAATATGACATTAATATGATAATATAATAATAAAATAGAAATATATAATTTAATATTTAATTATTTAATTGATAATAAACTGGAATAATCGTTCATGTGTACGTACAACATACGTTCTCAATGAATTGGGTATTTCATTTCTTATCGACAATCATTATGGAATTATATAAATATGTATATACTGAATATAAATAATATTTAAATCATAAATTACATTTTATTATATGATAAAATCATTATCTATGTAGTAGGACCAAAAATTTCAAGTCAAAACCTACTAGAACAACATAGTAATTAACCCCGCAAATGATGAAAATGATGAAATATTTTTAATGAAAAGATTATTAAATGGAATAAATAAAATATATATTATTTAATAAGTCTTAATAATGTACTTTTATATGTGATTAACTTTTTTAAAACCATTAAACAATAGTTTATAGAGAGTTTGACTAGAAGAGGGCATAAGGTTGTGATTTCGTCTCAATTTTCATTCCATTGAAGGTTATATTTAATTATTAACCAATTCACATTATTGTGGTTTATATACTTCACTTTTTCTTTTAATAAAATAATTATCACATAAATATTTTTATTTTATGTTTTACATTGAACAATATTGTTTTAGACGCTGAGAATTCCGTAATTACTAAAGGAAGTTTCGAAATGACAATGCGAAGTTATATTCAGACCCGGAGACCCGGTCCGGAGGGCCCAGAAGTATTGCATGGAAAAAAAGGTGATGTGCGTGAAAAAAAATTTCTTCGTGGAAGAGTTCTGGGATTCACAAAGGGTCCTCGACACGGGCGCGCAATAATTGCACTCCCGCTCCCGCGCGGTTAACATTCCACGCGGCCGTCTCTGGCGCGCAAGTATTTCTGTGCCATCTAAAATTCCCTACCACCAGATTCCTATAAATAGAAGGAGACCCCTTCCATTTCAGGGTTTCAGAATTTCAACCAGCTCTTATGCACGAAATCGGACTCTTGCACCCGCAAGATGGCCTTCAGGTACTGATCCATTTCGCGGCACCTCGCCCCAGGATCCGCCTTTGTGTGCAATCCCTCTGGCATAAACAGAATTCCAAACCCTTCAGGTTTCCTCCCTTGAATGCAATTCTATCTGTTTCATTCAAAACGCTCCAATTTCGCATAATCCCTTTCACTGGGTTTGGCCTTGCCTTTGGGTTCGGCCTTTGCCACTCACGGGCAATTTATATCCCTTGTCAGTGATCCTACTAGTTGTGCGCAAGCTCGCTTCCCCGATTACGTGCCATCCAGGTGTTTTGTGTGCCAACCATTTCTTTGGGAGCAATCCCTGGGACCCCTCAACTTGATGCTCCCTGGGTGCCTCCCTGCGTAGGCGCCCGATGTGATCCTTCTAGATGCCCCGGGCACACATACCGGGCATACACACCATGCGCGGTTATCCCGTACGACCTTCCAGGAACGTACGAAGTAACCTCTAGGTACCTTGGGTGTTTTTCCCCTTTGCGTTACTTTGCCTCATGCTTCTTAGCGTAGGCACATGAATGGCTATTTCTTCTTTGCATAGCCATGCTAACGTAGACCCCTCGACGGTTCGCTCTATGACCCCCCTTCACTACGGCCTTGCCGATGCCTTCCTTCCCACAAGGGGTAGTGGGTACCGGTTATGTATGTCCTAGGGATGTGGAGCGAACCCGACTCATCCAAGCTACATGACGTTAAACTGCCATGCCCGTCGTCCTCAACACATGGCATTAAACTGTGATCCGGCCCCATGCCTCGCACGCAGGGTCCCCCGGCTATGGCATTCTTTATGCCCACTGTTCTCCACGTGTTTGGAATCACCCCTCATAGGGGATGATATCCTCCTTGATGGGGGGGATTTTTTTTCACGGGGGAAGGGCAGTCATCTTGGCATAAGCCCCTATCCTTTCTTGCTGGACGTAGAACCCATGCACCCCCGTACTTCCCAGGTGCAAAGGACCAAGGGGCGTGATGGACATATGGGTCTTCTATTGCCCTTTCTTCTCCCTCCGTGCTTTTTCACCCTCATGACTCCATCCTAGAGTATGTCCCGACACCCTGGTCCGCTCAACGCGTAAACCCCTCTTCGCTTCTCATAGACGCACCCTTTGTGACGTGATCGTCAAGTCCCTACAACCTCTTGTTTCTCACATCGAGCATGACTCACGTGAGCTTAGATTGAGCACCGACCCTAACACCCACCTGCAGCGAACTATGAGGACTTTGATCCATGCTAAGGCATGGTACGTAGGAAGCATAAAGGAGGTTCAATCCCACCACCCAGGCATTCCAATCCCTTCACATCGGTTCATCGGCACCATGTGCTGCCTCATAGTGTAATCCCCAAATGACCCCATCCTGCATTACGTTAAACTGCACCACCCGAACTATGGGGACTTTGATCCATGCTATAGAATGGTACGTAGAAAGCCTCCATGAGGTTCAATCCCACCACCCAGTCATTCATAACCCTTCACTTCGGTTCACCAACTCCCTGGGCCGCCTTAGAGTGTAAGCCCCATCCATCACCATCATCGTGGGTCACCTCAGAGCGTAAGACCAATCCATCCACCATCATGGGCCGCCTCAGAACGTAATCCCCATCCATTCGTCATCATGGTAAGCCTCAGAGCGTAAGACCCATCCATCCATCCATCATCGTGGCACACCTCAGAGTGTATGCCCCATCCATCCATCATTGGGGGACGCCTCAGAGCGTAATCCTCATTCCATCACGAACTACGTGGACTTTGATTCCCTGCCACAGGGATACATAAGAAACCTCCATGGGGTTCATGCCCAACACCCATGTCTCATCCTGACCTCTCCTTCGAGCCCACGTGCCTAAAGAATCTCATTCCCTATATTAGAGGTCTTACTCCCTATAGGTCCCATCCATCCGTTCTTTCTCATGGGTCACCTTTTTAGGTGTCTCACCATATCATCAAACTACACGGACTTTGATTCCCTTCCATGGGGTTACATAGGAAGTCTCGTCGAGATCCAAACCCAATGCCATCTCCCATCCCGATTCTTACCCGAGCCACCACATCCCGGTGGGATCACGCCACCCCGTTCCACTCCACAACATTCAAGAAGCCACCCACTTGCTGGCCCCAACATCAGTGTTCCCTCCAAGAGGTTCCTAAATGTGATCCACTATAGCTAGTGTTCCAATCAGTCAGATCCATCCGCTTTGGACGTTAAACTCGCGGAATACCTCGTGTTAATCATGGGAAGCTGAGGAAAACCTCAGATACATGCCTATGGCATACAATTTCCCACATTTGATGTGGGATGCCTTGGGATTTTGCGCCCTTGAGAAGCCCTATAATAAGGAATAGAAGACATACATGAAAATTAACCCAACATCAAGACACGCCAATGATGCCTCAACGTGACCACTCCCCTAACCGATGGTTGCTGCCCCGACACGACCCCTTGGTGTGTCACGACGGAAGTAGCGTAATTAACTGGTGTCCATGAAGATATGGCACCAGGAAGAGTTTCACGAACACGTCTTAAATCTATGAGGGAGACCCGTACTAGGTGAAAAGTTCTGAGGAGGAATCCACGGAAGGAGGAACCGACACCTCATCATCCTGATTTCGATCAAGGAGCAGACATCCATAAATAAAGAGCAAATCCTGCCCGCCTTTGGAAAGCGGGAATGCGGAGCTACAGCCGCGCGTTCTCCTCTATGTGATGGATGTGCGCACACCCTAGTGGAAAGAGTCGGAAACATAAAATGGTGAACCCGGCGTGAAGTTCATCTCCTTAATATGGATACTAGTAGAATTTGGGGAGTCATAAGCTTAGCATGTCACCAGGTCTGGGAACCCAACAGTAGGACGTGAAACCCGCCAGGGGTTGGGGAAGTCAGGACGTTGAACATTCTGTTTTGAGACATTGTTAGCATGGATCCCTCTTACCAACCACGGAAGATGTAATTTTGTTGGGCTACTGGTTGTCAATTTCATTTCCTATAGGTGTTAATGGGGTCACCTCCCTACTTTCAGGAATCAGATCACTGTATCCGGATCTCGATCGCCACCTGCCCACCGGCGCAAGGGCAGGACCAGTACCAACGCGGCCACCCTGCAAGGTTCCACCTCTTCCACAGCTGCTCCGACGACCATGACTGTTGGGTGCTCACACCCCCTCTCACCATCAGAAATTATCCATCGAAGGTTGATCAACGACCTTGTGTGTAGGTATGAGGAGGAGGGGGGTCATCCCCACCAAGGACATGGCCCGTTTAGACCTCGAGGCAGCTGCGCCTCACCCCCAACGCCGCCTGCAAGGGCCCCGCAGGGAGACACTGCTCCCCACCCCGATATTCAACCGTGTGAGGGGCTTATCCATGGAATGCCTTGACACCTCCCTCCCCTACACCAACACGGTAGGGGATTCCTCGGTTGGCCCAATCGGAAGCCCGATTCAAGGGTTCACAGCCAGGGCCCCCGCCAGGCCACGTCGGCACCACCGCCTGACTCCCCGGGCTGAGGAGCAGGCAATCCATGTGCCCGTACCACCATCTCCAACCCACCTAACCTGACTCCAGCGTCGGGCAGGAGCGAAAGAGGATCCTTTCCCCGGGGCATCAACGTCAGCAACCATTGTGGCCTGATCCACTGCTGACACCTATCATCAAACCCCCGCACATACTGAGAAGGGGTAGTTATATTACCGATCCGGATCGAGGCCCTGACTGCCCCACGGGTAGGTTTGGTCGACTCTCCTCGTCGTCGGAACAGGCAATGGCCATTGCGGACCAATTCATGGAAGTGCCATCCAGCGTGAAGGCCTACTCCGTGCCACCGTTCTGGAAGGTGTGTGCCCTCCATGCATGCATCCTCTTCCTAGAAGCCTACCTGGCACCACCCTCACCGAAGGTAAGGGGATTCCCCGTGACAGCCACACTCCGGGTAGTTCCCTCTCTAGCGCTCACTACACTGGGTACAGGGTCACTTCCCTTACAGCAGACCGCGAGTATGGAGCTATTGTATATATGGTCACTCTCCCACAATGAGGTCCTCCCCGTGTCCCTTTAAACATTTTCCCCGAGGCTCCCTACACCTCGGCCTTCATTCCTCTCTGCCCCAGCACCAGTGCGGCAAGAGGACTCCATGACTGAAATCAGCCCTGCCCCAAGGAGCCACCCAGGGGAAGGAAGGCGAGACATTGTCGCTGTAATAGAAATGCCAGGGAAGGATAGACTGAAATCAGAACAGTACGTTTATTAGACTCTGAGGCGGAGTACGACTCGGCGATGGAGCCCTCTCCTCAGTCCTTTGAGGCAAGGGCTGGGATAGGGACGCGACGCGTCAGCCTCGTACTCCCGTAATGCAAGATCCATATGATCTTCGCCTCCCTTCGAAGGTATATATTTAAGGAAGAGGACCTAGAGTACCCCCAGGGATCGAAATTGCATTCACCATCAGCCTCTCCGAAAGCACTTTCCATATCGGCCAGAGATGGCAGAGATCTTTTTTGGGGGTCGATGGCGGAAGAGCCGCGACATAGCACAGCCCCGACAAGCACCAACACTGTGACAGGGGGCACATTCGTCGGTCCATCCTAACGTGACGTGGCAGCCAGAACACTATAACCCTTGGAGGATGACCTAGGATTCGGCAGCCAATCATTCTGCTTGCCGTATTCTCCGCCGGCCAGCCCACCTTCCCAACGGCTTGCCTCAACACCCTTTCCAGTTCCCCAGCCACTCCCAGTTGATGAGGGGTCCATCAAGGGATGGATCCTGTACCTAAGTCATGGATCTTCTAGACCATCCTCATAGCAGGCCACTTCCCCGAGAAGTTTTGGTCGCTCTAAGGGTCGGATTTTGATACACCATAATCACTCACCCCGAGAGATTTTGATTGTTTTCGCTAGACCCTCTGGGTGACACACTCCCATTTTTTCCACCAGTAAGTGCCTTATCCCGGAATCCAAGCACATCTCGAGGATATCGGCGAGAAATGTCGTCAGGTCGACCTAGTCATGCTCTCCATGGTTCAGCACCTCGAATCACTTGGCCACCATAGGGCCCTCTAACAATAAGGCGTTCAATGTTTTCAAGTACTCCGAAAAGTAATCTTGGAGGCCACCCCCCACGCGCATGTCTGTGGATGGTGGGAGTAAACAACCATTCTCTTCAGTGCGATTCTTCGGCAGCCCGAATCACTGGGAGGCTCTGAGGACATGCCCCCGAGGGTAGCGGTGGTCAAAATGGCTCGTATGTCGAGATAGGGGAACGTTCTGGATCTTCTTGATGAGGACTTAACCCCTAAGGACAAGCCGCTGATGGACCCATCAGGGAGGATTGCTCGTCAGAAGAGGAACCTCCTAGGTCTCCCCGCACACACTGAGGCATTAACACTAAGCTGGAATATTGACAAGGGTAAAGAGCACGTTTGGGCTTTCAGGCTCTCCGACACATCTGCCTAAGTGCAAAAGGAAGAGGAAGATCTCGAGAAGTCCACGCTGTGCCAACATCTTGCTGAACAGAAAAGGTTGGTCGATGAGCTTCTGGATAAACTCATTGTAGAGCGGCGACTCGACTACGGTGATCCTATGCCAGGGTAGCAACGTCAGGAACAACTACCCATCAGCAAGATTCTCCCAAGAAACCTCAATCATGTCGTGTTTGCTGATAGAGGAGATGCCGGAGCTAATGGAAAGAGGGTGTGATATGTTTCGCCAAACCCACCTGAGTGGTGTGACCACGCAAGAGACCCCGCTCGGGTTCCTCCTGCCGCCCCAAGGGTCTCTCCCTCTACTGCCCCACGAGCTGCTGAGCTTGTCTACTAAATTGAAGAGACCAAAAATGCACTTGTGGTTAGGGATCCCCATTAGGATAGGAACTCATGTCCATATGATCTGATGGAAGAACTCATCGCCCGCTTAGAGTCTTTGTAAACTTGACAGGTGGTGATCCCACCAGACGGAAATCCGTACCCAGCATGGGTGGATGATATTCCAGCACCTCCGGGATTTTGGAACCCCACATTCTCCCCCTTTAATGAGACATGAGACCCACCACAGAACCTGTCCCACATCAACTCAAGGTGTGGGCCTATGTTGGGGACTCCAGTGTAGTATGAGGCCACCAAGATCTGTTTCTTTGTTCAGACATTGGAGGGGTCGGCATTCTTCTGGTACAGCCAGCTCCGTGTTGGATCCGTGACTAGCTGGGAGGACCTTCACAGGAAATTCCTCTACCAGTTCAGTTCCACAACCTGGAAGATGAACATCGCAGACCTCTTTAGGTGCAAGCAAAGGACCGATGAGCGATTCGCAGACTTCATCGCCCTGTGGAAGGGGCTCACAATCTCCCTTGACATGCCGCTAACTCAAGATAAAATACTGAAAATTTTCAAAGGGAATGTCAAGGTAGAGCTGGTTCCTTCTCTAATCACTCAGAATTACCCTGGAGGGTTCCAAGACTTCTCAGACAAGGCTTAGTGCCTCGCAGAATCCCTGCAACAGGCTAGTCAAGCACGCCCGCTACCTCCTGTAATCCCAGCATGGAGAGCTTCCAGTGCCAAGCCCGATATTTTGGCCTATATAGAGGCCCCCAGGAAACTAGAATTGCTACCAGTGAGGCCATCTCTGCAGTCCCATAGGGGTCCACCCCCACAGGCACAACTTCCAGCCCAGTAGCGACTGCCTCAAAATCAGCAAGCGCCTCCGCGTAATGTGTCGCCACCACCTAGGTGAGATAATAAAGTTCCTCCTCCTTGGCATACTCCTCCGGACCCCCGTCATGGTCAGCCTCCTAGATCCCCCATTCCAAACATAAGGAATCAGACCTACTCATTTGACGAGGCTCAGGTACCCAGTTACTTTCGCAGTGACTTGGAGCCGAGAATCATGTGTTTGCCTGAGTGCTCGAAGCCAGAAGAGGCACATCTCACTGATCACCCCAACTACTGCCATTATCATTAGATCCTGGGGAGCACCATCAAGCAATGCTCTGTGTTCAGGGACTGTCTCCAAGACCATATTGACAATAATATAGTCAGGTTGGGCCCTGCCCTGGAATAAGTGGCATGTGTCTTTGTGGGATCGGATGGCAGTAGCGGCGACCAAGGTGAATGGCAGTAGGTTTCCGACAATGGGTCCTAGAGGTATAATGACTGGATGGCCCGCAAGATGGTCTCTCATGCCCATGGAATCATCCTTGTACACCTGAATCAGCCAGAGCCCTTAGAAGCTGTGGTTTCTACTTCGGCATCGTCGTCTCATCCAGCCTCTTCCCAAAAGAGCAAGTTGCGGCGGTGCAAGAAGAAACAACATGCCCTTCCAATGTCGTCGTCGTCCCGCACTCTTGACAACTTTATGTCCCCAGAAATGGGAATCCCTCCCAGACTCCACCCTAGTGTGGACGACTTCTCAAGTGACAGTCAAGGGTATGCTCCGCTTAACACCGTAGAGTTGTTAAATCCATATTTGACTCCCGAAGATGGGGAACGCCAGTTAGACCTTCCCAATATCCCCAGCCATCGCCAATGTCATTGAAGCCATGGTTACATAAATCGCATGGTCATAAATGTTGACACCTCCATCCAGGCCATGCACGCCACTGAGACCACACATCAGGCCCAGTGCAGAGCTCAGCACACACGACCCCTTCATCTGGTGTCGACTGGTTCGCCTCCACCACCGTTTGTGTTACTGGATCAGGCAGAACCATGTCGACCTTTCTATGGCCAGCTTCGACTTGCCACCATCCGACCCCAGCCTTCTGGTCCTCATCTGGTAGCCACTCTCTATGCTTAAACTAGTGAACAGTGAGATATGCCTACTACCAGTCAGCTGCCGGTCCGGCAGGCAGGGCCCACCGTGCCTCCAATTGCAGAGAGGCCTCTTGTAAGCAGAGGCTCACGTCTAGACCAGATGTATGATGTTCTGAACCACCTTGCCCGCATTCCAGTGAGGCCTTATATCTTTGAGGCTCTTCTCCTGTCGTCTGAAATGCGCGAGGCGCATGCCGAGGCCCTAAGGAGCCCCCTCCAGTTCGAGACGGAGGTACCAGCTGCAGAAGACTTCCACGCCGAGGCAATTGAGAACGCCAAATTCCAGGAAGTTATCTCATTCTCTATTGAAGACGTAGACCCTCCTATACAGGGGCACATTCACTACTATACATCATTTTCCAGTTCAATGGCATGGAAGTCTGCCGCTGTCTTGTTGACACGGGTTCTAGTATTAACCTAATCCCGACTTGGACACTGTAGAAGCTGGGTTAGTTTGACGAGGATATAACTCCCTCCAACCTCAGAATCCAAGGAAACTATAGGACCGAGAAAACCCCGGATGATAAGATCCACTTGAATACCTAGTTCGGTGGCCTAATTTCCAGCACCGAATTCATGGTTGTCTCCTAGGACACCGCGTAAAACGCATTAATGGGCAGGTTGTGGCTCCACCTTCATGTGGCGGTCCCCACATCGTATCACCAATGCCTCAAATACTCCATTAATGGTCGAGTGGGCGTGCACCAAGGACATGCGACTCCTTTTACCTTCTGAGAAGCCCGTTACCTGGACGCTGGCTATTACAAGAGCAAGGACAATCAGATTCTAGTAGGTGAAATTGAGCCTGCCACTGTCACAAGTGATCGCTAGGCAGGTTTGAATGACCCTTACGTCTTCCCAATCCATCAGTCGGAGGACACGACCGCCGACATGGGGAATTGTTTTTTTGTTTCAGGTAAAAGAGGAAGGCATATTCTCAGGTCCATGCAATGACG
This sequence comes from Viscum album, assembly GCA_963277665.1. Taxonomy (NCBI): domain Eukaryota; kingdom Viridiplantae; phylum Streptophyta; class Magnoliopsida; order Santalales; family Viscaceae; genus Viscum; species Viscum album. Next base: position 446,881,420 of record OY728147.1, read on the forward strand.
GAAAATAACCTCGTACTCCTACACCAACCAGGCTTAGGTGATCCCGGAACCTCCTACCCCTATACGGTATCGGGACATCAGGATCATAACAACGGCAGTACGTCATACATGTCTCTTCTGCCAGACTGGAATCAATGGGCTCAAGATGACACGCCACTACTTCTTTAATTTCCTCAAGCGTGGACCTTTTGGCTGAAGGCCAAATGGGATTCGATCGACTTCCTTCATCACTATGGTTTCAGTGGCACATGAATCTCCAGATATGATGACCACTGCCGCTCAAGCTAGCACCAGAATCCCATCAGAGTCTGGTGGCTCAAAAGTAACTACCACCATAATAGATCCCTCTATAGGTGGATAAGGGTATCTAGAGGATTCTCCCCCCGCCTTCGATGATGGTGTCTCCACCAAGGTCGATGAGAGGGTACAGGTGAACCTCGGTAGCGAGGCGGACCTGAGACCCACATTGGTCAGTGCCACCATGCCCCCCAAGGAGCAGCATTGGTATGTGTAATTCCTCAAACATCACCATGATGTGTTCGCTTGGAGTTATGATGAGATTCCAAGATTGGATCCTCAGGTAGCTGTCCACCTCCTTGGTCTCCGGGCAAACCATCGCGGGTTCAAACAACCTTCCAGAAAGATGCACCTTTCTCACGGTGCCATGGTTGAGGTTGATGTTTAAAATATTATCAAAGCCAACTTAGTCAAGGAAGTCCAGTATCCCAAGTGGCTAGCCAACATTGTTTCAGTCTAGAAGAAGTATAGACAAATCAGGGTCTATATAGACTTCTACGATCTCAATTTCCATTGTCCGAAGGTTGATTTTCCCGTTCCAGTGACAGAGTATTTGATTGATGCCATGGCCGGGTTCTAGGCCCACTTTTTCATGGATGGGTATTCCGGGTACAACCAGATCCGGATGGCCACTAAGGAAGAAGAGTCCACTGCCTTTAGGTCACCCCAATGTAATTTCTGTTATCAGGTTATGCCCATCGGCCTGAATAATGCGGGTGCCACCTATCAGCGGGCCATGCATTGCATATTCCAGCTGATTTTGGGAACATTGGTGGATTGCTACGTGGTTGATCTGGTGGTCAAATATCACCAGCACCAGGACTATCTCAGAGACCTTGAGAAGGTTTTCGGTTTCCTCCGTTCCCACCACATGAAGATGAACTTGTTGATGTGTTCTTTTCGCGTTACCTCCAGCAAGTTCCTTGGATTTTTTTGTTAGATACCAAGGCATTGAGATAGACCCGGAAAAGATCAAGTCCATCGGCCAGATGCCTCCCCCGAGAAATATTTGGGAGCTTTGAGGTTTCCAAGGCCACTTAGCCTACATACTCCGATTCATTGCGAATTTGGATGGCAAGATTAAGCTTTTTTCCTAGCTCATGAAGAAAGGTGCCACCTATGAATGGGATGAAGAGTGTCAGACTGCCTTCGAGGAAATAAATCAGTATCTGCTCCAACCTTTGGTCTTGATGACACCCATATCTAGGAATCCTCTGGTCCTTTATGTGATCGCCCTGGAATGGTCCCTAGGTGCACTTCTCGCCCAGAAGAACAACGAGGGATCATAGAACAACATCTACAACCTCATCCGCATACTCCTCGATACGGAAATATGATATTCCCCCATCGAGAAAAGCTGCCTTGCGCTCATGATTTCTGTACAAAAATTGAGGCACTACTTGCAGCACCACAAGGTACACCTGGTCTCTTGGTTACACCCACTAAAGTACATTCTGAACCGACCAATGTTGACTTGCCGACTAGTGTGGTGGGCGGTGATCATCCAGCAGCTCGACATCAGGTTTGTGCCTTAGAAGGCTATCAGAGGACATGCATTGGACGACATTCGAGATGCCCACCCAACCTCCACAGATCAGCCACTGGACCTAGGTTTTTATGATGAATAAATCCTCTCAGTCGATCATGTCGTCCCATATTGGAAGATGCACTTCGACGACGCCTCCTGGAGCCCCACCGGTAGGAGACTCAACGATCCTAGGTTTAACAGAGTGGGCCTGGGTGTCGTCTTAATCACCTCAGAGCAAGCCGTTCTGTGGTACTCATTCATGTTTTCAGAGGGCTTCACCAACAATGAGGCATATCATTATTCCCTCATTATAGGCCTTGAGCTGGCCCTCGAGATTGACGTGCCCCATCTGTATGTGAAAGGGGACTCCGAGTTGGTCATCAATCAGGTCAATGGCGACTATGTTTTCAGGAAGCTAGAACTCATGACATTGTTGGAGTGAACCCTCCATCTAATGGCCCAGTTCCCTTCTCAGCCAGAGGACATTCACATCCCTCGGTCATAGAATGATCGAGCAGATGCTTTGGCCAGCCTATCCGCGTCACTTGCGAAGCCCGAACAGGATGACCTGATTATCCACATGGCACACCGGAGAGTCATTTCTTGCATTACCTCGGAGGATGATTGTGTCCCGCGGATAAACCAACTCACCGCCGGAGCCCCTACATCAGGAGCCCTGGGTACTTCAGATGCAGTGATCGAAATAGTTCCTGTTTGGAGGACACCCTTGGTTGAATACCTTTAACACGTTAATCTTTCGTTAGACCGGGCAGAGTGCGAGCGAATCTGACACCACACGCTACATTTAACCCTTCAGAGGGGTCCCAGCCTTGAGCAGATCCTTTATAAATGCGTATTTGATAGTGTTCTCATCTGTTTCCATCAAGGAGTCGAGATTCCACAGGTCATCCAAGAGGTTCATGCTGGTTCATGTGGCACCCATCAGGCCGGGTCAATGTTGTCTCACCAGATACAGATGCGGGGGGTACTTCTGTCCCTCCATGATCCATGACTGCATCGAGTTCTCCAAGAGGTTCCATGTGTTCCAAGTTCATGAAAACTTTGTGTATCAGCCACTGGAGCCTCTCCACACTACCAAGTATTCTTGGACCTTTGTGGTCTAGGGTTTTAATGTTGTAGGACCTTACCCACCGGCAATGGCCTGCCAATGCCGGTTCATTCTGACTGCTATAGATTTATTTTCCATGTAGGTAGAGGCAATTCCACTCAAATAAGTCAAAGCTCGTTCTATCGCCTACTTCGTGTGTTCCAATATCTTCTATCAATTTGGAGTACCTCACACTATCCTCACTGATAATGGTAGCAACATCCGAGTAGCCGAGCTGAAGAAATTGTAAGGCAAGTACAACATTCGCTCTAACCATACCTCCTGCTATCATGCGCAGGCAAATGGAAAGATCGGGGAGTTTAACAAAACCCTCTATAACATTTTGAAAAATATTGTTGGTCAGAATAAAAAGAGTGGGCCGGATAAGTTCCCCAATTCCCTCAGGGCTTATCGGACGACGACTCGTAATTCCACCCAGGTGACCTCGTATTCTCTGGTGTACGGAATTGAGGTAATCTTGCCTGTCGAGATTCAGTTTCCCTCATTGCGCACAGTGGTCTATGACCAACAAGTGCTGCATAGATCTTCTGAAATCCGTCAACCTGAATTGGTAGAGCTGGACAAGAATAGGCTTTGTGCTTTGAACAACTTGGAAAGGCATCAGAGTAGGACGGCTCAAGATTTCAACAAGAAGGTTAGACTCCGCTCCTTCTTGCAAGGTGACTTGGAACTGGCCCTCAGGGCGCCAATGATCCTCGGCTGGAATCCACCCAAGGTAGAGCCCAAATGGGAGGGACCTTTCATTGTCCATAAGGTCTATCCTAATGGTGCATACTCCCTGGTGACCATGTATGGTGAGCGTGTAACTCCTCCCACAAACGCCTGGTTCCTCGAACAGTATTTTTCCTGAACTATGTGATCCGACTGGAACCTATACTATTATATCCTCCATGACCTTAAACTGCACTATGGTCCAACATGACCCTAAAATGTTGGGTCTTCTATGTCCTTAAACTGAACTACGGTCCCACATGACCTTAAACGGCATGATCGTCCTACATGACGTTAAACTGCAAGCCAGTCAGGCCTCCCGGACGAGACCCAGCCTCGGGCCCCCGACAAAGGCTCTCTCCTATGGGATTCTATGGTGTGGTGTGGGATTATGTCCTCATTCACGTTGGGTTACTCGTTGTTCCATACACATTCCTAGAAGAAATGTCTTTCATCGTCCTACATGACTTTAAACTGTTTATCTTGAACTAAGTGTGGCATGATTCCCATATTTTTGGGATACATAGGACCGCCTGAACAGCTAGGTTTCAGGTCCTGCCGCACCTCTTATGAGATCCCACAATCTCCCTGTCACTTTGGCCTCTTGGCATGTTCCTCTCTACAAGGGGGATATAAAGGTGCAGTGCAGGGTTTTTGGCGCCATGCCCCCTTCTCCCGGGGATCCGCCATCTTTTAGCCGCTCTCAAACTGAGCCATTGGACCCTTTTCAATGGACCGCTAATGGGTTAAGAGTACTCTTTTCTATGACCTAGAGTGTCAGATTCAACTTAGGCAAGTTCTTTCCACTTATCAAGCATCATGCTCCCCTTCATTTGGGTCCCCATTATCTTTGACACCCAGAGGGACCCCTAAGAACGGCTTGGAAACAACACCTAAGGGCTCCCCTATCATTATGGTCCAACACCCCAGAGGGTTTCAGATAATAAATTGATAGAAATCCCATGTTGTGAACATGATCAGCGGTCGATGCTCATTTTTTGTCCCCATTTCAGGCTAATCCGACAGGATGTTGTGTTGCGAACATGGTCAGCAATAATCCTCTGTCATCGCTCCGACTCCTTCAGGACCTTAATGTTGGATGCATGATTCACATTATGTTCCACCCCATCGGGTCATGTTTGAATCTCAACACTCCTTTCACTAACCCTCAGTGCACTTCCACACATCAGGCAGACAAAGCTGCGTTACAGCATCTCTCAGGGCTCCCACGATCCGAGAGCTATGATTATGGGCATGGGTATTCTCTAAGAACCATGTACAGTTTGACCCTCATCCCCACGGGAAATGAGGTGTCACATAGACATTGCGTTTAGGGCCCAGCTCAGCAGGAGGCTATGTCCCCTTCCCCTTGATCTTTCAACCCCCGCCGACCCCTTTGCCCAAGGATCCTCTCCGAGAATCGCGCACGGTGATGGTACGAGATTATGTCCTCATACATCTCAGGTATGCTTTATTGCATCATGCGCTTTCCCCCGGGTCCAAGCCATATGACCTTAAACTGTGCTGGTTGGTCCTACCACATGACCATAAACTGTGATGACATCGTCCCAGCCACACGATGAAAAACGGCACTACATTGGGATGACCTCTCCATAGAGGGAGTCACGTTGGGTATTTTTCATTTACCATACCATTTGTCAATGCCCGTATATTACTTGACTATTGTGGTGATACCCGTAATTTCTACCCTAGTCCAGTCGCTCCACAAAATAAAAACCATTCACCTTCAAGGACAAACAAGATACATCAAATGCCGCTTCTTTTGGTGCGAGGGCTAGACCCGCACGCCCCTTTCATCCTTTTCACAGTTACCATACCGTGCCATGCCACCCCACCAATAACTACATATGGCTTGATTCACATACTTATGGGATACGTAGGAGCGCCTGGGAACTTCCCCACAGGCCTAGCCTAACGTTCGTGTTCGGTCCCTTGACCAGAACACTTCACCTAGGAACACATGGTAAGTAGGGATTATGTCCTCATTCACGTCGGGTTTCGTGACCGCCTTATCATGTGTCTCATGATCTCCTTACCAATTGGTCCGATTTCTATGACCTTAAACTAAGATCCTTTCCAGAACTACGTGTGGCTTGATTCTCATCCTTATGGGATACGTAGGAATGCCAAAAAATTTCATCTTGGGTCCAGCCCTGGGAGTCACAATTCTATTCCCACCCCTCATTGTCGACCCTTTGGCCAGACTTCTTGAGGAGTTGTGTAACTGTAGAATTAGCCCCGTATATGTTTGGGATGCCCCGTAGTGATGTTGGTAGGCGACAGTTCCCTCACTAGAGAGGTCATGTCTAAAAGTAGGGATGATCTGTGACCAGATTAATACGTCTGCCTGATGTGCCTCCAGAACGATGGGGTAATTTTGGGAGTGTTGGATTCTGTTTGATCAAACCATCACTTCACTTTACAAGCTTTCTGTTCCCCCTTATTTGAATCTTCATCCTCTTTCACATTTGATGGGACCCCCTACCAGTATGGATGCTCGACCTATGGTCCGCCTGCTGTCTTGGGCCAACGTTCCGGAAGACTTGTCATGTTTGATGGGACCCCCTAACAGTATGGATGCTTGACCTACGGTCCGCCTGCTTTCCTGGGCCAACGTTTCAGAAGACTTATCGACGATGTTTGAGTTAGACCTCATGTTGCGAACATGGTCAGTGGTCACCCCTCATTTGTGGTCCCTATTTCAGGCCAATGCAATATGGATTCCGTATTTCCTCCACGGTCAATAGTTATCCACCATAGTTATTCCCATCCCATAGTGTTCTGAATTTGGGTAACATGATTCACCTTTTTCATCTCCATATGTTCGAATTGGTTCCAATGCCCCTAGAATTTCCTCGCTCATGCATTAGAGCACATTGAGGAGGCGATACATCGATCAGTCTGAGGTCCCCTCCCTTTGGATGGGCCACCCTCTTCTCCCCAGAAATCTGGGCTGTATTTCGGATGTGTGATGCTTAATTGACTCCCCATGGTCAAACGAAATGATAATACAAGCATCCTTTGTTTCTCACATTGGGTACGACCCACATGAAATTTGGGATGAATTGTTTTTTATTTCGGGATTATGGTTGAGTGTATTAAACCAAATGTATAGATAAATAGATTTGTCCCTACATTGGTTCAATATGATGAGAAGTAAAAAAAAAGTTCATGAGCTGGCCAAAAGAGGGCCCTTAAGATCATCCTTTTGGATTGATCTTTCCAATGCCTGTACCCTTTGGCTGGTGGCCTCCAGGATTGCTTCTCGCTCACTAAAGACTCTCTATTCATTAGTAGCTACAGAGCATAGTTTGCCAATCCTAGCTTGTGCCTGCACCCGTTTAGTTTGTAGCAGGGTCATCTGGTGACTCGCCTCTATTATTTGTTCTTGGACGTCAGTCATCTGGGCCGTCAGTTTCTCCACATGATCAAATCATGTTGCAATGAAGGCCTCCTTCTCTGTCACCTTCTCTTCGAGGAGTCGGACTTCCTGCTCCGCCCCCAGAAATTCTCGGGTGCTCACCAATTCCTCCTGACACTGGGCAACGTCGGTGCGCCGACTGCTCTCACGTATCTTCTCATCCATGTAATCACAGACCTTCAGATGAAGGCATTGAGCGTGAGCCCCTCTGGCACATAGGAAACGCAACTAGGTCCCGAGCGATCCCATCTACCTCAGCCAATCCGCCTGAGGCTACCTGAGAATAATCTGGATGAACTTCCACCCTTTGCGCGATGTCATCTGGCTATACTAGGCCGGATCTGAATCTGAATCATCTATTTCTTCAGGATCAGCGGGCCGATATACAGGTAATACAACCAGCAGGTTAGTAGAAGAATTTTCCTCAAGGATGCCTTCTTGAGGAATAAGATCCTCGACATCTGGGCGACCTTCCTCTCTCACCCCGATAGCAGTAGTGCCTTCGTCAGTTTCCGGCCTCGCTCAAATGACAGCACCACTGATGTCCACTGCCCCCTGCTCACCAATTACTGGGGCTGACCCATTTTGGGAAGTATGTTCTGGAGGAGGCGGTATGTCCGCCACTAATTCACTCACGGATGGCCCAGGCTCAGCAACCCGATGAGCCTCCAACACTGAGATCACTGTATAGGGAGTATCCTGATTAGTTGAGTTCTCTAACAGTAAGCACTATTAGTGAAGCAAGGGACATAAAAGAACCCATAGCATCATCCTCCAGTGTTATGGCCGCTATAAGAGCAATCGTTGCAGGAGATCCCTTAGTGATTGTCAGTTCGATAATGGGCATCAAAGCCCCACCCTATCCCACTGGCACCTCTTATCCTTCCTCTATTGGGGACGCCTAATCAGCGCCGATATGCTCTTGAGTGAGATAGAGAAATGGATAAGAAATTTCAGAAGATAATGGATAATGAAGGAGGGTAAATAAGGATAGAGAATGACCTCGAGCAGCTCGGTTATGTCTATGCCGGAGCTGATGATCTCTCCACTCTCCAGCAAGCTCCCTTGGTGGACCCTCCTTGAGATCCTTTGTCTTCTCCTTTTTCCTCCTCTCCCTTCGACTCGTCACCACCATCATCATCCTCCGACGACATCTGGTCAGGATCATGCCCCTGACCAAGCATCACTTTCACTAAGAGAGATGGATCCACGCGCCGACCCCGTTGGCATGTGTACATGTCCATGGTCGTCAGGTAGGCATGTCGTTGATGAAAATTTACCCGATCGGTAACCCGAATAAGACCGAATTCTAGTAGATGGATCCCATCCGGCATTATCTTCATCTAGAGGGCTTCAGCGCTCATCGATTTCTGCAGGATCATCCAAGCCGACCACAAAGCTAGGAATATTGCATCGTGGGAAGGTTCGAGTAGGTATCTTATATGCTTCTCGAGCAGTTCTCTGGCCACCCCGTGTGACCCTCCTCCAGGCAACGAGGTCGCAACAACACCATGCGATGTCCCTACTGTTGAGTTCCTGGCCTGTACATGCCTCACTGTCTGGCGTGCCCCTGGTCCATCACTTCTAGCAGCACCTTTCCTTCTCTCTCTTCGCACGATATCCATGCGAGTAGTATCAAGTTGCCGAACTTGCCTGCGCAAAAACCCCTCCGGGTACGCTATAGCCGAATGTTCGGCATACTCAATTGATAGGACATCGTCATCCCCGGTGGGAGGAAGGGTAATGACATTGACAGAGCCATATGTTGTGAACATTACCCACATCTGGCGAATGAAACATGGATTCCTCTTCTCCCCGATGTCCGTGAATACCCTCTTTGGAATTCGTTGGACTTACTCGAATTGCCTGGCAAATCGGGACGACACGTATTACAGATTATCTTCCTGTCAATATGATCCACATGCACCCCACCTCGGATGCTCTAGAAGTATTCATACTACTCCAGCGAGCCTTTCTCGTTGTCTACCATTTGGACGATCGGGGTGGGGAATGGGCTGAAGTTGAATTTTTCATGGTTACCAATTCTGATCCTTACTCCCTCTTCGTTGAGTGTCATCAGTGCGACCCAGGCAATGTTCTGTAGAGATGGTCGTAGGACGTTGTCTGAAGGACGAATGGCATTTGGGATAGTGTACCCACCAAGAGGAGCCGCCACCCTGCCATAGAAGATATGGAAGGGTCCACACACCCTCCAAGGCGACACCCCTCTTGAGATGCATCCACGAATGGCGTACAACCTAGCCAACACGGGGACCCCGAGATTAGTCCTTTTGTTGGCGGCCATGGTTCCCGCCATCACCAGAGTTGCTGTATGGACACCCATCCTTGATTCTCGCACCGGCAAGAGCCACTCGCTCAGGATGGTGGAGAGGAACCCGGCATATCGGACATTCGGGTCTCGGGCCTCATTAACGTGGTAGCCCCATGATTTGTATTACCCCGCCTTAAGGATCTTCCGATACGATCCATTATTACTCCTCTAAACCATTGTTGGCCACCGTTTTCCCTATCCCGACATCTTGACCGCCGATTCCTTCTCCATGAATAGGCTGAACCAGTCCTTGTAGGCGATGTCCTTCAGGAAGTCCTTGACCTCCAGCCTCTCTTTGGCCTGCTCGAGCCGGTGCCATGTCAGCATGGGGGGTCCGTGATATGTCCTACCATGTGTTCATTGGTGGAAGGAACTAATCGTAATTATAGCTCTCCAGTGGGATACCTTCGATGTAGTGGACGTCCCAGAGACTGATACCAAATTCCCCATGGTGAATATGGAATGTGTTGGTGTCAGGGGAGCACCGGGTGAACAACTCCGACCCGAGCTCAGGCTGGTGGTAGAAGTGGAACTGTGACATCCACACTGCCTCGAACAACCCAATGTGCCGCAGCTCGGCCCCGAATTGGTCACACATATGGTGAACCCAGTACACCTAGGCCCACTCACTGGTTAAGTTGCCACCGAACCACAATTCCCAATCTTGCAGCCATCCCTTAGTGTCATCCGTGATCCCCTGATGGAACGTCCTTGCGTAGAGGGCTGGGGAACTCTCCGTAATAGGATCACCCCCAACAATGGTCCTAGTACTCGGGTTTAGGACACATATATCCATGTTCCTGGTCTCTCTGGGAGGACGACCATTGTTGGTGATACTGTATCGGGGAAGGTCATCCTCCCAGGTCACCCATGAACGCGGTGTATCAACCTCGAAGCCCAGTAGAGGAACCTCTTCCAAAATACTGAAGTTACATAGAAGAAGGTTGTTGGACAAAGTGTACTCTTTATGGGCAGGGGTTAGCAGGTTGAACAATGTATGGATGTTGGAAACAACCACCCTAGCAACATAAAAATCCTCGTTCGTCACCATTTCAGCTCTGCGAGCGGCGGATTCCCCCTCATCGACTTGGTTTGAGGCCATATTCTTCCATCCAAGTGCTTCGAGAGTGTTGTGTGGAATCTGAATGTGTTGGATGAAATTTGGAAGATGGGCGTGAAATTGGAGCAGTCGGCGTGGAATATCTCGAGTTTTCGCGTAAATACAACTGAAACTCAGAGGAATTACACACTACCAAATAAGGTTTTAACGGGTAGGCACATAGGCAATTTCGCACACAAGAGCTTAGAGCCTATCGCGTGAGAAAGTTCTGTATGGATCATGAGACCCATGGCCCCTTTTATAGGCGAGGCCAGGGTTCTGTGCTGTGTGGAAAGAGGATTCGGCGCCAACTAGTGTTTTGTGGCCACAAAATTTGTTGCGTGCATGGGGCCCACAAAGCCCAACACTTCGACATTTCGTCATTTCCCTCCGAATCCGATTGTTGCATCCCCTCGCCGATCCAATTCCAAGGTGGGCATTTGTAGATGATGAAAATTCCGTAATTACTAAAGGAAGATTCGAAATGACAAAGCGAAGTCATATTCGAACCCGGAGACCCGATCTGGAGGGCCCGAAAGTGTTGCGCGGAAAATAAAAGGGAATGTGCACGAAAAAATTGTGCCACGTAGAAGGATTACAGGATTCACGAAGGGTCCTCGGTGTAGGCGCGCAATAATTGCACGCCCGCACCCACGCAGCTAACATTCTGCACCGCCATATTTGGCTTGCAAGTTTTTACGCTCTGCCCGGAATTCCGCGCCACTGGATTCCTATAATTAGAAGGACACCCCTTCCATTTCCGGGATACAAAAATTGAACCGGCTCTCGTGCACGAAATTGGACTCATGCGCGCACAAGATGGACTTCAGGTACTGATCCATTTAATGCCGCCTCGCCCTGGGATCTGCCTTTGCGCGCAATCCCTCTTGCTTAACCAGAAATCCAAACCCTTCAGGGTTCCTCCCTTGCGCACAATTCCTTCCTTTGCGCACAAAATGGTCCAATTGCACACAATCCCTTTCTCTAGGTGCAGCCTTGCCTTTGGGTGAAGCCTTTTCCACTGGCGCAGAATTCATATCCCATGGGCGCGATCCTACTAGTCACACGCAAGCCCGCGGCCCCGATTACGTGCCATCCCGGTGTTTTTGCGCGACAACCATTTCTTTGCGCGAAATCCCCGGGACCATCACCTTGATGCTCCCCGGGTACCTCCATGTGTAGGTTCCCAATGTGCTCCCTATAGATGCGCCAGGCACCCATACCGGGCATACACACCTTGCGTTTTTTCCCGTACGACTTTCCAGGCTCGTATGAAGTAACCTCAAGGTCCCTTGGGCGGTTTTTCCCATTGCGTTTCTTTGTCTCACGATTCTTTGCATAGGCATTCTAACGGCTATTGTTTTTTTACATAGTCACACTAACATGTACCCCTCGATGGTTTCCTCTGTGACCCCCCTTCACTATGGCCTTACCGATGCCTTCCCTCCCACAAGGGGTAGAGGGTACCGGTTATGTGTGTCCTAGGTGTGTGGAGCGAACCCACCTCATCTGAGCTGCATGAAATTAAACTGCCAAGCACCTTTTCCTCAACACATGACGTTAAACTGTGATTTGGACCCCTGCCTCGCACGCAGGGTCCCCCCCGGATGGGGATTTCATTACACCCACTAGTCTCCACAGGGATGGGATCACCCCTCACATGGGATGATATCCTCCTTGTTGGGGTGGTGTTTGTTCATGGGGGAAGGGTAGTCATCTCAGCATAATCCCCTAGCATTTATTGCTGTAGTTAGAAACCATGCACCCCCCATACTTCCTCGGTGACAAGGACCAAGGGAGGAGATGGACATAGGTGTCTTTTGTAGCCCTTTCTTCTCCCTCTATGCTTTTTCGTCCTCGAAACTCCATCCTAGAGTATGTCTCGAAACCCTGGGCCGCTCAATGCGTAAGCCCCTCTTCGCTTCTCACAGACGCACCCTTTGCGACGTGATCGCCAGGTCCCTGTAACCTCTTGTTTCTCACACCGAGCATGACTCACGTGAGCTTAAAGTGAGCACCGACCCTGACCCCCACCACCAGAGAACTACGAGGACTTTGAACCATGCTAAGGCATGGTATATAGGAAGCCTCCACAAGGTCCAAGCCCACCACCCGGTCATTCCAACCCCTTCACGTCGGTTCAACGACACCCTGGGCCGCCTCAGAGCGTATTCCCCAAATGCCCCCGTCCCGCTTGACGTTAAACTGCACCACTCGAACTATGGGGTCTTTGATCCATGCTAAGGAATGGTATGTAGGAAGCCTCCACAAGTTTCAATCCCACCACCTGGTTGTTCCGAGCCCTTTACGTCGGTTCAAAAACTCCATGGGCCACCTCAGAGTGTAACCCCCATCGTTCACCATCATCGTGGGCTGCCTCAGAGCGTATGCCAAATCCATCCACCATCATGTGATGCGTCAGAGCGTATGATCTATCCATCAATCATCATGGGTCACCTCAAAGAGTAATCCCCATCCGTTTATCCATCATCGTGGGCCGCCTCAGAGCATATCTACATCCATCAATTATTTTGTCCCCCTCAGAGCGTAAGCCCCATTCCATCCCGAACTACGTTGACTTTGATTCCCTGCTATGGGGATACGTAGGAAACCTCCATGAGGTTCAAGCCCAACACCAATGTCTTATCCTGACCTCTCCCTCGAGCCCACATGCCTCGAGTATCTCATGCCCTATCCCATAGGTCTTACTCCCTCTAGGTCCCATTCATGCATTCATTCTCATGGGTCTCCTTTTCAGGTGTCCCACCATATCATCGAACTATGCGTACTTTGATTCCCTGCCATAGGGATACATAGGAAGTGTCCTCGAGAACCAATCCCAAAATCATCACCCATCCTGATTCTTACCCGGGCCGCCACATCCCGGTGGGATCACGCCACCTCGTTCCAATCCACATCATTCGGGAATCTGCCCACGTGTTGTCCCCACAATCGGTGTTCCCTCTCGGGGGTTCCTAAATCTGATCAAATCTTGCAAGTGTTTTGATCAGTCTGATCTGTCTCCACTAGATGTTAAACTCGCAGCATACCCCCTGTAAAACATGGGAAGATGAGGAAAACTTCAAATACATGCCTATGGCATACAATTCCCCGCATTCGATGTGGGATGCCTTGGGCTTCCGTGCCCTCGAGAATCCCAATAATAAGGAACAAAAGACAAACATGAAAATTCCCCAGCGTCAAGACACGCCAACGATGCCTCAGCGTGACCATTCCCCTAACCAAAGGTTGTTGCCCCGACCAGACCCCTTGGAGCATCTCGACGGAAGCAGTGCTGTAAACTTGTGTTCATGAAGATATGTAACTAGGAAGAGTTTCACGAAAACGTCTTGAATCTATGAGGGAGACTCATACTAGGTGACAAGATCCGAGAAGGAATCCACAGAAGGAGGAACCGACATCCCATCATCCCGGTTTCAATCAAGGAGTAGACTTCCCTGAATAAGGAGCGAATGTCACCCACCTTTGGAAAGCGAGAATGTGGGGCTACAGCTACGCGTCCTCTACATGATGGATGCGCGCATCCTCGATGGAAAGCATCAGAAACAATTGTCCAAGGGGTTTTTACATGAATATTACCAAGGTGTGGACGTTTTTGCTGCAAGACAAATTTCTTTTGTCATTGCTAACAGTCTCTTGAAAAAATCCCTTTCATGTGATAAATATTATCATACATTACATTTAAATTAAATTTACATATTCTAATGCACTCGATATTATTATTTCCTAAACCATATATTAATTTTACAAAGGGTTATCAATTTGATTGTTTGATTAATTGGAGGAAGGTTAATAAATCAGTATCTGTTACTCAATACAAATGTTTAATGATAAAGAAAGTTTTTTATTAATTAAATTGATAATTTGACATATAACGAATGAATTGGAACTAATTTCCTAGGTTGGTCCTAGTTATAAACATCCCCCTGAAGCATAGGTAGTATCGTGAGATGATTTGGTGGGACAAATCAGAGTTTTTTAAACTGTTTAGTTGAAATATAAAGAGGGTTTAGTGGTTCAAGTTCTATATTCATGAACTAAAATATAGAACTATTTCCTTAATTAATTATTCCGTTATTATTATCTAATTAATATTTATCATTAAAAATTATATTGATTCATTTTATTTTTATTCTATATATTAAAAATAATATGTTTCATGTTTTCTATAATGATTATGCCTTATCAATTTATTTAAATGGAATGTGGGTTCAATTTTTTACCATTACATATTTAATATTTATTGTTGATTCATTATATCTTACACAAAAATGAAACCTTTCTTATAAATTTATCTCAACCATATTTTATTTCCTTTTCGTAGAATATGATGATTAAATAATTGATTATGTTTCAAGGTTATTGATATTTTACTTTATTTATGAATTATTATATTTTCCCAAGGTAATAATTATATATTGTATTTATTCTGGTTTTAATAATATGAAAAACTATTCGGTTCTTTATGATTTTATTCCTTGTCAATATTCCAACATAATTAATGAAAACTCATTCGACATGATAACTCTTTCCACATTTTATTTCATAGATTGTCAGTATACTCACCCATTTCATTGTTATATGTCCCCAAGATATGAGAATAAATAAAAGAAACATATGATGATCCAATTAAGATATCATCCATATGAATTAGAATAAAATTTATTATTATTTTTTCTTTATGTACTATGTTTCTATTTGCAAGACAATATCACTCAAAATTATTTTTTTATTATTTAATGTTGCACGATGTAATGAGTTGTTAATGTAATAATAAGTAGGGTCAATATATATATATATATATATATGAAAATTGCACATAATAAATAATTTACATTTTAATCCTTCATCCTTCTCCAAAATATTAACGACCTTAATAATAATATAAAAATGATTTTATCTTAAATACTACCATGGTGTGGATTCATCCTTAAAAGGATAGAAGATTATTAGTTTATTAAAAATACATAGCATTATTTCATTATTCTAGAGACAGATATAAAATCTATTAGGAAGATCTATTCATCACTCAAAATCACATAATATTTCCCAAAAGGATAATATTTTAAAAGGTAAAATTCATTAAAACAACAATATCAAATCCTCTATTTCTGAAGGGAGGATAATATTGAAATAACAATCATGATTCAATGTAAATTTTTTAATTTCCTTATATTTCCCCATATCCATTGAAATTAATGTTCATTGTGGATTAATATCATTATTCTCACATGATTTGGGAACTGGTATATAGAGTACCAAAGAACTTTTAATTAGTATAACTGATGTGTGAGTAGTGCATTATGTTGGAATCCCACTGCATTCTGGAAACCGAATTTCCTTTTTACATCATATTGAATTTCTTTTCCTCTGTGGAAAGGATTCATACACCTGAATAATTTTCTTGTTCCTTTAATTAATTCAGTTGAGTTCTCCATCCCACATTTTTGCAATGAATGAGTTTAATTTTTTTATCCATGTTATTAAACACTGGATTTTCCATGAAGATTCATTATACTTTTCATATCTTTATAATGATGACAGTTTCCATCTTCTATTTCCACCTTATGTGTATGTCTAATTACTCCATCATTTCCACTAATGTCCCTTATAGATAATTCCATTCGAAGACATTGTTTCAAAATACTAAATAATCAATAAATTATATTTTTAGGGATAATGATAAACAAGAAGCATGGCATGAAAATCTTTTTATATTTTTAGCATAAGTACAAATGGAATCACCGTTATTTTTAATTTTATCAAAGAAATAATTCTCCATTTCTATACATAGAATATGATGGAAATACAGATTGAAATATTTTACCATAAAATCAACATATTCTATGATTTTAATTTCTTCTTTTTACCTCACAATTTTATCAACATTCCACCATTTATCTTTTTCCCCATAAAAAAGATAAATATATATGAACAAATTTTAATGGTATTGGCATTTATGAACTAAAAATACCTAATATAACTAATATTAAAAAATCACTTAGAAAATCATGGATAAGAATACACCTTTATAGATGGTTTTCATTATGGAATAAAATATTCAATAACATGTTTCTCCCACTAGGGTGAATTTAGAATTTAAACATGATATGAGTTACTATAAATACCATGATAGAGTTTATAGAAAAATTTAGTTTGATATTTCACCATACTCATAAAAAATTTGGTTTATCATGAGGTGAATTTGATAAAACAATTCATAACAATATTCCCTTGGGTTTTATAAATTTAATATTTAAAAATGAATACTATAAGAAAACATAATCAGAGTATGAAACCATATAATCATTAAATATAATTCTTTAAATTTTTATATCATGAAACATTCCATTCATTATATGAAACCTTATAAGTCATATAGGTAACTTATGAAAAATTCAAAAATATTAGGATGTTATCCAATACATAAATATATCTTTGTGGATCTAACTAATGTTTTCTCATCCAAGAAAACAAAGTCTAATTAAAAATTCTCTAATAAAATCTATATAAATCTAGATCATTCATACATATATTTTACATCTTAATTTGTGATTATTATATAATAAAATAATGATCCATGAAATGACCATATAGGTCCAGTTCCATTGGATACATGAAAACATAACCACCAAGTTCATAAATTAATTATATCATATCCTAGTAAGTTATTCATAATTATCACCATTATAATAATGATCATTTCTAAAATCATTCTTCTTATCCAAAGAAAAGGAATCAAAATAAAGTGTTGAATCAAATTCCCCTTAAGGGTAAAAAATGGAGATAAACATTTTCACATAATCATAACATGAGCTTAATGGTGTGAGATCATGAGTTTTACAAGTGAAATATCCACCCTAAATATCACATATAATAATCTTGAGTCATAAAATAAAGGATGACATTCATAAGACATTAATCTTAATGAAATCATATAAAATGATCATTTAGAGAATAAAATTGGAGTAAGACATGTAATTATAGAATACACTAAGACATATAAATTAGAAAACATGTATAAATTGAAAAATGTTCACTTCATAATTTAAGAACATGAATCTATAACCTTGTATAAATATGTGGACATGAAATCAGATATATAAAAAAAATAAACATTTATACAGGGTACACACATTAACATATGTTAACATAATATAGATTAGCACATAAACATTTTGACATGAAAACAGTGTATATAAATAAAATTATGAAGATAAAATATGGTTCATGGTTAACTGATTTACCACATGAGTTATCCTGATTTACCAAATGAATTTTAGGGATACATAGGTCCCACCCATTAAAAAAATAAAACCGTAAATAACTGTTCCATGATATTATAAAACATTCAACCTCTTTAAACCTATGAAAAGAAAAATATTTGATAATCATTTCATCAAATTATTACTTATGGGAAAGGGAACATGTTTCATCGACATTACTTCATCATAAATAAAAACCATTTCTAAAAAGAGCAAGGATGGAAAAATTGGATATTATTCCCCATATTCATTATGTATCAGTACTGTATTTCCAATTAGATGAATTTTCATGATGTCTCACTAGGAATAAATAATTAGAAAAATATCAACTTCATTATGAAATCACTTCCTTGAATTAAATTGGCAATAATTATTGAAAACGTATAACTTAAAAATATCCATGAAACATTTTAAATGATTTTAAAAGAAACAATTAGTCAGTATGGTGGGAATAGTTAAACATGTCTTATAAGATAACAAAAAATTCCTCCAATATTGTTTTTAAATAATTTCCACTGTACTTCAACTAGAAAAAAGAATTTAATACATAAAAATTGTAAAAAATTAATAATGGGTAAAATGATAGTAAAAATTAATCGATGAATAATTTAAACAATATTAAATTTTTTGAAACACGAATATGGAAGGAAATTATTTTTCTCTAAAAGAAATAATTTGTGCCAATTTTTCATACAAATGTATTTTCTATCCCTTGTATACATATGGATAAAAAAGTGTATGTAAAAAAATTTATTTTAAACAAAAAAACCAGAGATGAAAAAAATTATTGAATTCATTGAGAAATTGATCATATTTTTATCATTCAACATATAATCATATGCAATCCCAATAAAAAATTATATTATGTTATTATATCCAATCCCTTAGATTCCCTTTCTTCGAAGTCACTCTAACCTCATATATAATAAATTTAAATTTATTCTGAATTTATAAATGAGTCATGTTAATATAAATAATATCATATATAAAACCTTTATATCATTTCCAAATTCCATTTTATTAATATGTCATTATTAAAATTTCAATTTTGGGCATTAAATACAATAATGATATGAATTTAGAAAAATGATTTTTTATTTAAAAATGTTTTGTACCAAATTAAATTCTAAAATTGATTCCACTGAATTTACATTGATTATTCATAATATAATAAAATTGTGTTTAATTTGTAACAATTTTAAAAAAATATATACATATATACATATTTTAATAAAAACTATATAAAATAAAATTTATTATTCTTCACTAGTCACTAGAAATTTAGACATTTCAAATAATTCCAAAAAACCACATAGTGATTATTATTTAATTATATTTTCAATATTTATATTATATTTTGTAATTAAAATTTATAAAATTTCAAGAAATTAATTATATTTATTTCTAGCGTAATGTTATAAAATCTTTACTAATGAAGAAATATTTCTTAAACATAAAAGACATTACCAGAAATTGAGTTATTATTTACTATGACTTTATCAATACATTTATATATAGTATTCAATTTAGAGAGAGATACACGTAATTATGTATTTTTTCATATTCATACCAACAAAATTAATAGTTTTGTTATAATAGTAACTTTAAATAATACCATTTTAATATTATATAATGGTTTGTTTAAACTCTGTGTTTTCGTTAAAACATTATTCTATTAGAGTGATACCAACTTTTGGAACCCCATAATTTAATATATATTAATATATCATATAAAACATTAATATCCAATAAGAATAACCCAATTACCATGAGGAATAGTGTCTTTATAAGGCTATGTACCAAACATGTAAAATAAATCTAAAACATCCCATCTTTTTTCAATTATTGAGTGAGATCCTATAAATATTTTATATCCCAACATTACAGAGTATCACATGGAAATTAAAAAATAGCAATATGTGAGATAAAAATACTAGTAAATTCATAATCATGTTATGAAAAAAAATCAATGATTAAAATGAATAAGATGTTATTAAAAAAGATAAGGAACACGAGTGAATAAAATTTGAGAAAAACATAATGAACATGTAATCAAAATTTCATTTAAAAATAGGAAATGTGGATGTAACGTAAAACATGACATGAACATAAATCTAGGTTAACAATATGGTTAATATCAAAACATGGAAATAGTACCATAATAGAATAGTTTCACTACCAAATTCAATTAATGATGTCTCGTTAGTCTAAAAATTAACATATTATTAGGAGTTTAATATAACTCAAATTTCACCCTTAACATTCAAATAATGTACATGAATTTGTGTTCTACATAACTAAATCAATCAAAATTTTTAATTGTTATAATTACCAATGGAATGAAAATTGGTTGCATAATCTTATGTCATATCATAATCAAAACATATTTAAATATGAAGGCACTTGAAAAAGAATTCAAAAGAATGTGTTAAACAAGAAATGTAATAAAGAGATAGCATGATATATATGTATGTGACATATATATATAATTTAAAATCATCAAATGAAAAAAATATTGTTTCCTTCAAAAAATATAACTAATATTTAAAATATTAAAACCATTCATGGAGAAAATTACTCTTTAAAATTGAAAATACCTATTCAAATTACTAAAAATTATTTGAATATTTTGGTAATCATGTTATTTTTTAAATAACCATGGTAAATCATAATGTAATATTGAAGGAAAATAATTTTCATGATTTGTGATAATTATTTACTTGTTGCATAAGTTAATAATCATTTCATTTATATTATGGTCGAAAGTCAAAATGAAATTCATTTTAAAAACACCAATAATATTTTTTTATAATTTTTATAATTAAAGAGAAAAAATGTGTAAAAAATAAATCAAATATTAATTTAATGGTGTTAACATAGGTTTAAAAATATATTAAAAGAAATATACACATGGAATAGAATTTTTTTTATCCAGGAGACAAAATAATATCAATTTTCCTTAAAAATACTTTATCATCCATTTTAAATACCAAATTGAGGGAAAAGAAACTATTACCTGAAATTCGTAAGAATAGGTAGAGGAAATTAAACTATCATATGTTTAATATAGATATAATTTTCCCAGTATATATATATATAATCATGATTAATGATAGAATTATAAAATAATACCTTACCATTGTGGTAACATTTAAATCATAACTCTTATGAAGAAATAACATTAATTGAATATTTAAATAATAGAAGGATTTATATATTCAATATTTAAATATTTAAAAGGATGTATGTACATAAAAAATAAAAAAATTTAGTGAATATAGATTATGTATCATGTAAATAAATGAGATTGAGAAATCCATTACCCCATGTCCATAAATGTCGCATATACCCTTTATCTAAAATATAGTATATTGAATCAAATAATTTTTTCATGATAAAATTTTCCATATGGTATCCCTTTTATTTAGGGAATTTATTTGTTTTTTTACAATTTATTTAATCAACTAACCAGTTATGTCCATTTAGTGTGTTTTAGGGTATTCATTTCAAAATCATAAACTTGTTCGGTGTGTTGACCATAGTCGAAGGGGATATTTTTACATCATCTATAGAATAAAAATAATTAAATAATTCTGTTATTTATAAACCTTTTATAATATACATCAATAATTAATATGGATATGATAAATGAACTCTGTAGAAATAATGTATATGGTATTTCGTACGTATTCATTAGTAACATTTTCAGTTTTCAACCACAATGATGAACAAATTAATGTATAATTTTACCCATAAATAATTATCATTAAATCATTAATATAACATTATTTTTTTGAATACATTTATATATAAAATATATGTCATTAAGTAATAATAAACCAATTCCGTTGCTTCATGATGAGATAGTCTATTGTACACACAAATGAAGATAAGTATGAGGTCTCAGATAAATTTAGTTGAGAAATATGATGATATAATGAAAAATTATATTACCTATATGTCATTAATGTGGGTTGAGTAATAAAAAAATATATAGATTTAATTGGGAGATTATGTACGTGTGTAAAATCAAGGAATATCATAATTAATTTCAAAATAAAAATGAAGGGCTTAGTGTAATTGGTGAAATAAAACAATGTTCAAACTAAAGTACCATAAAATAATTTAATGTCATAAATGTGGGGACCATGGGAATTATCAGTGATAATAAACTAATTATATTGTCAACATGAATGATATGCAACAATGTATTCTAATTACAATGGAACAATTAATAGCAAAGGAAATCATAATTATTACTGTGTTTTTTGAAAATTATGTAGTGTGAGTAACATTGATCATCTACTCAGAAACTACAAGTGTGTCATTTTATTCTTATTTGAACCACTCCTTATCACCAGGAACTAATTCTATGAACATTGAATTACCCCTATATAATATATGTCATTTTGTGAACAAAAAAATCGACATATATGATTATTAAATCATAAGAATAAAACTCATATTTAATAGATTATTAATTAAATGTGAAACCTAAAAACTCTATTATAATTATTTTATATAAATTTAATTTTTTATTAGGTATTTTATGATAATTATGTATAGAGTCCATGAAAATTCCCATGAGGGATAAATAGAAAAAACAATCTTCAATGAAACCATGATCACCAATTCATAAAAGGATGATAAACATCCTATATAAAATATGATCAAAATATAAATGAAATAACATAAAATCATGGTTTCTATATATTTGAATGCATTTGAGAAAATATAAATTTAAATAATATATTAATGGTAACCTAGAATTACTTCTCTAGTCGTACATATTAACGTTATGATGAAACATTACAAGAAATAAAGTCTAGAGACAAAACTGTTCTTTTAAAACCACTATATATTTTCATTACTATGTAATAACTACATTTTTTAGGAATAACCAAATTTATGGGTTATATAAAGCATCACCTAAGCATTATACTTTATAAAATTCCATAAAATAACCATATTTTTTCAATATAATTATCTATAAATAACACTGAACTATAATAAAATAATTATATTTTTTAATATTATATATTTCCATTGTCAACGAATGAATAAATTATTATGATATTAGTAAATGTAAATAATTATGAAATATTTACTAATAATATAAATTTTAAAGAAATTTATATAGTTTTTTTGTGTTTAATAACATATTTTAATAAAATTTATCATTTTATGAGGTGTATATTTTAATAAATAATACTAGTTTTATTATTTTAAACATATTTTGTTGATAAAATATTAATATTATTTATCATTTATAGATTAAATATTGTTTTATTGTAAATATAAACAATAACATGTATTTAAAAACATAAATTCTGAATAAAAATTGTATTTCATTTTAATTTATGAATTTATTTTGTTATTTGATTTCTATATTTTTGGAAATTGATTTTATAAATTAAAAAAAAAAGTAAAAAAAATAAAAAAAATATTATCATAGGATAATATTTTTTTCTTTTTTTCGAAAAAAGATTTCATTTATGTGATATTGATCAAATTTTGTTATGAAAACCATAATGCCTTTTCTGATATCACTACGATTTATCAATAACCTAAACAATATCCCAAAAATTTCTTGAAAAAAATAAATGTTTTATTATAGAAACCACTTGTTTCAATATAAAAATATTTAATTTATGAAGTTAAATTTCTCCAATTATAATAGATGTATTTTTTCTAATAATTTTTTTTAATAACATACAATTTTATTACATATTTTCATCAAAATAATATAGTGACTCAAATAAAATGGATATAAAATTTTGAATTATAAGTTCCATATTATTTAACATTATCCATTTTTAATGAATATTTGAAACATTACATAGGTAGTAACTAGTTACTATGGTAAGTCCTGAAAAGAGTAAAACGGTTAATGTAAGGGGTAAAAGAAAAAACATGTTAATTTTTTTTAATAAATTGGTTGAGGGTTTGATAGAAAAAATCATATATTGAAACCATTATGATATATTTTTAGAGTATTTAAAACATTTATAACATTATCCATCACTATATAAAGATGAAATATTTATAATCATGACATTCCAGACACATATAATATGACCCTATAACCATCAAATCAAGGCGACTCCCAAATTTTAGTCTACTATGGAAACATGATAATTATCCTTTTTTATAACCCTATTAAAATTGTATTATCTTATATCCCCATAAATGTTTCATAATGCCTCAATTTCTATGGATTAATCCAAGGGAATGCTTCTTTTCTAAATATGAGTATCTAATATTCTGCTACTTTTTTTTCTTTTCAATCACAAATTATAAAATCTATTTTTATCATTCAGATTTAATTATAAAATATTTTTATAATTAAATTTAATATTATAATGGTTAAATAAATAACCAAAATATTAATTATGTAAATGAAATAATAATTCATTAATTCGTGGGACTAATACTTATATGATGAAAAATGTTTTCATCCTTCACATCATTAAATGGAATTGTTCATATAGGTAATTTAATAAATAAAAATAATATTTATAGTATTTTTATTTTTATTAAATGATAAACCTTATTATATATTATGACCCTTTAATGTAATATCAAATCACTATCATTATGTATGACTATTATATTTCCTCCTTCGAATCGTTTATTCCTTTTTTCACCAACTCCTTTTTTGTATTTTCATGAGAATGGTTTTTGGGTATAATTATAATTTTTATAATATTAATTATATTATATATCCAAACAATTGAAAAAATAATAAAAATTTTAGAAGTGAACATTTTTTTGATAAATCAACAACTTAATGGAACAAACTAAGAGTAAAAAAAATTATCCATATTATGTTATAGTTTCAAAATAATTAAATCATCTTATTTTTATGATAATTTATAATATATAATTTTAGTAAATCATAAATATTATCTTGATTTCTATATAAAAATTATATTATTAAAAAATCACTTCATATTCATCGATTTAATTATATGATGTTCTTTTATTGGTTGGATTACAACATATTTTAAAAATGCTTTGAAATTTTTTCGTGGATGTTTATGAGAACATATGTAATGATTATATAATATATAAATATGTTATAATGTGTTTTAGATGGTTTCATGAATGTTAATGTTAACATTATTCTCAGTATGTATGATACTGAAGTATTCCATTAAAATCAATGAAACATGAAAATCGTCAATTTTATGACAAGGGATCATAACCTAAACAATCATAGAATATAAATATATAATATAAATAATAATTAAGAATCAATTCATGTTCCATTCATGACTGGGGAATGATTATCTGAGTGGGGTGACTAATGAACAACACCACTATTATAAAATTATTGATAAATTTATATCATTTCTCAATCAAGATATTGAAAATAAATAATAAATACATTATTTAAAAATAAGTGGCAAGTAATGATAATGTTTGTAAAAGTTAATTTATATTAAAAAAGATATTAAATTGTGAATAAATACATTTATCATTATAATATAGGATATTCTAGTGATTTACTGTATGTAAAACATTAATGTAAATGTTTATCCATACCATTTTCAATTCCATTAGACATGATTATTTCAGACAATGTATGGATATATATTTCATTTAATACCCATTTGTTAATTTATTTCATGTTTTACATTTTAATAATGGTATTTTATGTCCATCTCCGAGCTCCCACAACAATGGTGTTTTTATTAAAACATCACTAAAACCATAGGGGTTTCATTTCAAATCCTATTTTAGAATCTAGATGTATTTTTAAATGAAAATAAATAATAAAAATTTGTATTCATTCATTAAAAAATCATCATATTTTTTGGCCATTAATTTGTATTTACATGCTCCCGAATAATATTGTTTCCACATCACTCAATTCTTACTAGATGTATTTCATCTATGTGACACTAGACCCATGTCTTCTTATAGGTTAAGAAGCTCCACTTTCCATATTAATTGGCATATTTTTTTAATTTCCTTATCTATTCCTCAATAATTTATTTGTGAATAATTATATTAAAATAAATCTCATTAAAATTTATATATATATTTTTTTCAATTTATAAATGGGTTGTTTTTTTAAATGTTGAAAGAATGAATTATTAATAATTTCAATGTGAACATATATTTCTTCCATTTTTTTCCTTTTCTATAAAAACATAATATTTATGTTTTAATTTTTTCAAAAATTAATTATTATTACTTAGGATTTATATAATAAATTTAATCAAAAGATCAGAAATAATAATTTTTAATCCTTGATTCCAAATGTGAAAAAATAAGTTTTCTCTATATAAACACCCTCCGACTTATTGTATGATTCCTCCTTGGTATATTTTACATGATATTATCATAATAATCTATATTAAAATATGAAATTGTATTTCATAATATAGAAGTTATCCCCCATGGATATTTTCATTTGTACTGACTGAATTCATATAAATATGTTACCCTTATCAGTGCCCTATGAATTCATTTTATTGAATATAGAGTGTTCACATAAATTCCCATACATTAATAGATATTGAAACTTATTAGAAAATATATATGAAATTAATATATATATATATATATATAATGTAAATAATACTTACATATTTATATTAAATTAATGGTACTTACAATGAATATTTGATAATATCATTGGATAATTTTATAATTACCATGACATTATATGATTTTGAATATACATGAGATTATGAAAGTTTTCCCTATGTAAATAAATTTTAAAAGTTAATGAAAAGAATATTATTTTTATATGTTCTGTATGATGTTATTAATGAATTATTTCCTCTAAAATAATATATATGGATTATAATGATGTTTTTGATCCTTTGTTTCCTTCCGAATCATTTGTAATGTTTGTTCTATAATTATATATTAAAGCATGGTTCTGAATATTATTTAACTAATTTTTATGTGAGGTCATAACAAAGATTATTAAAATTGTATGGAAATAAAATGGTTATCATAAAAGGTATACATAATCTTATGATTATAAAAAATTTAATTAATATTCAATTTTCAAAGAATTATTTCATTTGAATGACTTTTTTCTAAGTCGCTCGTTAATTATACCATACTGTATTTCTATGGTGTTGGTTGGTTTCTCTGATAAAACATGTACTAGTATTATACCATTTGTAATTTCCTCAACTATCCCACTCCATGAGTAGTAAACTATATTGACTAGACCCTATAATTCCCAAATCTAGTGTATACTACCATAACATTATAATAAGATACATTTAAATCCCATCCCAAATGACTAAAATGTTTAGTATTATTGGTCAAATAGATACCAATATGATTCTTTTAATATATATTAATAATAAAATGATAACATTTTTTTATAATATATTTATTCCATCAATTTTATTAGAAAATATCTCTTATATCACATTTTAGGGAATCTTTGTGAAAGGAATCACAATATGGGTGTTATAAAATGCTCAGTAAGGGTTAATTGCATTATAAAAAATAGTGATTCTTTTAAAATAATCAATATTTCATGGTAAATAACTAAAAACACATGAAAATTATATAATTAGATATGAAAAAATCAATATGGAAGTGAATGAAACTGAATAAATAGCCCATTAAATCAATACATTGAAAGTGAAATTCATACATTTAATTTGTCATAGCGAAAATATAATTGATAATAAATATTTAATTCTCAATACAGGAAATACAAAAACATTTATTTTCATGTATCTTGAACATGAACCACTATACATTCAAGATCTTTCATAAATATAGTTTATGTGTCTTGGTAGAAACCCATCTACTCTTTCTGCATAAAAACACAATGTATTTTTAACCAACTGATTATGATTCATGTTAATACTGATTAATTGAGGGGCATAAATTAAATAATCCCCAACCCATGTATTTCTTAAATAAACTATTACTCATATACAGAATAATCAATTTAATTTTAAAAAAATAATATCAAATATCTAAATTGAGTAAAGGATTCTAATTTATCAATATTTTCATAGCAAAGAAAATCACATTCACTGTATATAAATGTAGTACACGGTTTTGGAAATGATCAAATAAATGATGGATGGTATAGATAATTATGTTACATTTGATGTTATATTATTATAATTAATTTAATATTTAATGGGGACTTAAAGAAATCAAGGATGTTAATTTCAATAAAATAATTTTCCAAATCAATTAAAAACCAGTCATATAATGAATAGGGATAATATAATTATATAATATCGCATGTTGAGTAATAAATTAGAGTTTAGTTGTCATTGATTAATATAAATATTATCAAAATATCATTTAAATACATTTTAAGGACTATATTAATTTCATATTGAAAAACATTTTGAAAATTCTTTAATATGAAAATCATTTTAAAAAAATTAATTTATATGAAACAATTTAATATTGAAAAGGATGCTTCAATTAAGTTAATTTGTGTAAATACTTACATAATTTACATGGTAAAAATAACAGTTAATTTTCATTGTAAAAAGGTTAGAAAAAATGAATTATTTAGAAATAAATGATAATATTATATTGAAAACAGTTCTAAAAGGAAAAAAGGGTAAAAATGAATTTAATAAATATTTTTGATAGTTTGATAAATACTTCTGGAAACCAGTTTTAGAAATTATGGTTCATAGAAGAAAACTTGTTCTCCGACTAAAGGGAAAAATATTGTATGGTCTTCTTAAATTCATTTTATAAAATATTTTTTTACTAAATATTGCAAAAAAAGGGTAATACATGAAAATGTTTATGAATGACTAGAGGATATAAAAATTAAATGATTTATTAATGAATAATTCAATAATTTCTTCTAATGGATGTTAAAGTCTTAATACTCCCAAAAAAATGTGATAATGTATTAAAACATTGAAATAACATCACTTTAATTTGAGAATCAATCAATCAAATGTTTATTTCTGTAAATTTTTAATCCACATAAAACAGCTAGAGATAAAAATGTATATTGTAAAAAGTAATGACACATGTAGTATTTAAATGTTAATGACAACAAGAAATTAATATAACCCAATGAAAACAAATCATGTTATTAAATTCCTCACCACATGGTATCTTGAAAACAAATCCCCTCAAAATAAATTATTTTAATTCAAATAAGAATTCCATGAAGATAATAAAATTCATAATATATAAAATAAAAATGAGAACTATAGAGAATACACAAAATTATTAAGGGGTGAATATTACATTTATCTCATGGATTTAAAATGTTAGATAAAAATCCCTTACCTTTTGTTTTTTTTGTGAACATCCTTAATCCTCATGTATATTAGTTTAACCAGAATCGAAATTAAATTTAAAATGACTTATTTTATCTTCTTACAATATCTTATTTCTCATTTGTTAATAATCATTCATCATTTTCACTATTTTGTGTGTTAATTGTCTTTTTTTTGAGTATGTTATCACTTATTACAAGTTGATCCATTTATATATATCATGATTTTCTCATATATATAATGTAAAACATTAGGTTTATTGTTATAATTATTCATTATATATTTATTTATTTCAGTCCATAATATTTGGATATATCCATTCATGGTTGTAAAAAAGAGATGAAAATCACTTACCTTACAATTCCAATTTGGGTGAATATTATTTAACCTCATATATGGTGGTTTAAATAATGTTAATAACATATACAATAACCATAATTATATTAATAATATCTTATATTATCTTCTTATAAGTTGGATATTTGAATGTCATTGTATTGTGGATGAGAAGTTGAATTCTTGTAAATTTTTTAAAAGGGCATTCCCCAAAAGGTTTTTCCTATGACATGTATCACAAATAATTGTAAATATTAAGTAAATCGAATATAGTGTGGAAATATTAACATATAAAGGATTTTGGACATGTTTAAATGTTTTTTTGGACAAAAACTTTTTGTTTGAGTACCTTGTTAATCTATATTTTCTCTTAATCACTGTCATTAATTTTAATAATTTTCAACAGTTTTTATTATAAAAAACTATTAAAAACTTATTATATAGTATAAATTATTTCTATTCCTAAAAATGATTAAAATTTTCCAAATTCTAAAACTATGGTCAAAGAAATTATTTTAAATTTAATTCCACAGTAGGGATGTTAAAGAGGATTCTTTATGTAAAAATGGTTAAATGATCACTATGTGTTTTTTTCCAATTTCAAATTGAAATCGATTCAAATGAACAAAATTGGAGAAAACAAATTAATTGAAATAACGTAAATTTAGAATAAATTTAAAAAATAATTTATCCTTATAAATATGTTAGTAACATAATTAATTTTGAATTTAAATTCCGTTTTTTTCAATATTCATAAAAAGTATTACTTCTCGAAAAATAAAAAAATTCACCCAAATATAATATTTTTGTTCTAATTAAAAAATTGAATTTTATTTTGGAATACAAAATTTATAAATTTTCCTAAATTTTAAATTTAAAATACGACTTCCATTAAAAGTCTATAAAACACCTTATATAAATATATATATTTTTTCTTGATATTGGGGTTTTCTTTTAACTTACGACTATAAAATATGTTATATAAATGTAAAAACAATTCATTGGATATAATATATATATATATATATATATATATTAGGGTAATTTATTTTTTAATATTCATAACCTCCAATTTAATGTCTTGGATATATCTTATTATATTAAATAATAATATATTAATAACATATGGTTGTTTGGTAAAACTCGACCATTCATGAAACACAATTAATCTAAGATATACTTTTTTGTGTATAAGGAATGCTAAATCAGAGTAACTTGAATTGAAATATATATCATATATTTATTTTACATAATATAGAAAATATATTGTAATGTTTTTGGATATTATATTCCCCTACACGCATGGTGTTGTGTTTCATACACGCTGTCGAATACAAAGTTCATACATAATAATTTCAGTGTGTAACATTCTCCTTACCACAAATAAATTATGTAATAATTATTTAAAATATATTACGATAGTATAATGTTTTATATTTAATATTTTTAAATCCAACATCATGATAATGTTTTATAAAACATCCTCTTGAAAATAGAGAATAGAAATATCAATGGTCAAATGGATAAACTTGTAACCAGGTTTTTAAATCGAAGAACATTAGTGTAATGTGACAATATAGACTTGAGGGAAAAGAGTAAATATTTATAGGTATTGATTGAGATCATACATCAAAATCATGTTAATTATCATTATAATATTAAGGGCTTTAATGCTATAAATCTGTGTTAACTTAGATGACCATCTGTTCAATACAAATTTATGAATGAGGATAGTAATTTATTTTAAGAACATTTAATAATGAGTATGAATCATATTATTGACAAATAATACATTTTATTATAATTACATGTTATGTTTTAATTTCATTTGTACAAATAAATATTATTTATGTTCTTTTATCAAATTCAAATTCATCTAATTACTTCAGGAAATTAATATCAGAAATTTAATTTTTATTCATGGAGAAATAACATTTTTGGATTGAAAGATATATCAAACAAAAACATAAGTTATTATCAATAAATATTGAAAAACTGACATTTTTATTAGAATAATATATAATAATATATATTAATAGTACAAGTTAACCAATATTATTTATTTATCATAATTTTTACAAAAAACAAGGACATGATTACCAGGATATCATAAAAGATAGTGGTAGGCACAAATTCATTCTTATACTTCATTCATGGGTTCAATCCCACATCCTTGGTGGATTTTATGGTTCGTCATCAAATATACAGGTTGTCACTTATTCTAAAAACAAAAAATTACCAAATAACTATGATTAACATCCTTTATATAAAATTATACACAATATACCATTTTAACTATTTGTTTAAATACAACTGCATCACATAAATTCATGAACTATTTTATTTCAACATAGGTGATTCCATGGTCTAAAGATCAACCTGAGTCATACATTTTCATTATTTAGTCAAATCCCTAAAAATGTTTTATAATGAAAATGTGAATTATCTTAACAGTTTCCCCAATAAGTTTCTAACAAGGTGCATAGTTAGTCATGTTGTCATATAATAGTTTTTAGTCAATTATGTTTATATTAAACATTTCATAATTCTTAAACCTAGGTACATCCATGAATGAAAAAGATCTACTTTTAGTATTTACACATGTTTTTATTTCTAGGAAAACCAAATAATCGCAATCTAATGTTAAAAAATAGTTTTTTTATTTTAATTATCCTCAAATTCTACATTAGGTCTATATCCTATAATTTTTTTCTAAATCTCGTTCCCAATGTTGATATTAAAAAATCTATAAAAGAAACTATATTGACCTAACACCCAAAAATAATGATCTAGTTCCTTCTACCATAACATTGAAAAATTTCAGAATAGTTTAGTAGTATTGGTAAACTGGATACATATAAGAGTTTTACCTATAATGACTACTCAAATTAAAACATATTTTCTTTCGATAACCACATCACTATATCTAGACTATCCTTGAATATATTTATCATAACAAACCAGTGAATCCTTTGGAATGAAAACATAATAAGGGTGAGATCTTATTCTCATAATGGTTACGTACGGTGAAAGTAATAGTGAATAAATGAGAATAACAATTTTTTATTGGTAAATAACCAAAAAAAATATTTCATTTAAATATATATATATATATATATATATATATTAGGGTTACAAATTGGAATCCCTAACCATTTAATTAATAAAATTGTAATGAAATTAAACCACATAAAATTTCAAATTGAAAATCTCTTGTATAATAAAAATATAATTATTAATAGATGAAATTATTAATTTTTTAATTTCACTTATCTTTCGCATGAACTTCTATATTGTCAAGATCTACCCTCGAGACAATTGATATCTATTTGTAGAAACTAATATAATATAATTGGATTCAAACTCAATGGGTATTTTGGAAAAGGATTTCATCTCATGAGACTAGCAATTCATCGAGGGTATTACATTAAATGGTCACCAGCCCAGGACATCCCAATCCAAATAATTACTTATATAGAAAATAATTTATTTATTTAAAAAATAATATTCTTTAAAAAAATTTGTATTGATTATAGGATATTTATTTATTTATATTTACCTGTTAAATAAAATAACACTCACCATATTTCAAAATATTATATAGTTTATTAAATTAACATTTCCATTATGAATGATATGAATAACTATTTTAAATTCAATGTTCAATGATTATAGAAACTTGAATAATTCAGGGCGACTAAAAGGAATCAAGGAAGGTAATTTCAATTCTATCCTTATACCAATCATTAAAAACCATCAAGATGAATAATATGTATTATATCAATACAACATAGCCTACTTTGAGTAAATATATATGGTTGGTCTCATTTATGAATGGAAGTATTATTAACAATCCTTTAAAACAATATTGAGGAAAATTTCGTTTTATTTTTTATAGAAATTTGAAATCATTTATTGGAAAAGTACACTGAAAAAAATTTCTTGAAAAATTTTCATTTTCAAAATTAATTGTATTATTTGAAATAGTGATAGTGGGTAAATTTATATACATGATTCATAGTAAAAAATATCATTTCTCTTTTCATGGATAAATGGTTGACAATTAAATTCTTTGAAAAGATAAAAATTGATTCATTTTAGAAAAATTAAAATAATAAAGGGAAAATATATCATTAATAAATCATTATTTAATAGTAAAAATTATTTTTGATATACTCATTTATAAAACATGGGTTTCAAATAAAAATAGGTTCTTTGACTAAAGAATGAAATGAAGTCGCATTTTCTCAAATAAATTATAAATCATTATGAGTACCAATGAGTGGAAAAATGTAACATTTACATAGAAAAGGAAATTAATAACTTGATTGGATGAAAATGAAAGGATTTGATAAAAAATTATTCAATAATTTCCTATGGTGGAACATCAAGTGTAATAAATCATGAACAAAATGAGATTGTGAAGTAAACCCTCGAAAATTCTATAACATTGTTGTGAGAATCAACCAATTAATAGATTATATTTTCCAAATGTAAAACCAAATAAATTTTTTTAAATTGATGGAATCATGGATGTTAAACAACCTAATAAAAAGGAATCGATATATGAACTTCATTTCCACTTGTTATCTTTTATATCAAATATCTAAAGATGATATAATTTAAATTGAAATTAAAAATATGCAGAATAAAAAAAGTTCCTGATATAATATATCAAAATGGTTATTATATACACCACAAAAAAGATGTATATGGTGAATATGACATGTATCTCACCAATGTAAAAAGGTGAGAATAAATCCATTACGTTCATTTCCTTTTCAAGTGAACATAAATTTTCCTCATTTAAAGAGGTATAAATAATTTAATTAACATATAAAAGAACAATACATTTATTCATTATATCATATAATATCTTCGTAAAATTAATTATTACCTATTTTCTAATAATGATTCCTTATTTTCACTATTTCATGTGTTAATTTTCTTGTATTTTCAGTATTTTTTTACTTGTTACATGTTGTTATTATTACATTGATCATTATTTCATCATCAATGAATTTTAAAAATTATTTAATTATAATATTTATTCATTATATATTTATTTAGAATAATACATAATATTTTGATATTGGAATTGAAATGTAACTTTTATGGAGACCATAAGATGTACGTAGACATGAACACTACATTAATTTTTTTCTATATTCAAAGAATGATAAAAGAAATATATATACTTATATCATATTTCCGTTATTATATATATTACATATACATCATATAAATTCATTAAAATCATCCTTTATACATTGCATGTTTACTGTAAACTGATCGCGTTAGTTTGAAGTGACGGTAGTCCACACGTCCAAAAATGATGTAATCATAATTACACTAAAGGGAAAGCATATGGGATTAGGTTATATATAAATTAAATTAGAATAAATAAATTATAAATATAATCTATATCATATATAAATACCATGTCAATTATAATCCATAACCATGAGTGGTTGTAAAGGAAAAACAAACAACATCGCTTCAGGGTGTGATTGTTTACCATACACAAATGGTAAGATTGATACAAATTTGATGGAACTATGGTAAGGTGTAGGTTGAAATTAGGAAAAAACATTTCAGTATATATATGACAATGGTGTTATTATATACTCATGTATTAAGAATGTTTTAATTGGTGGATATGTAAATGAAAGAAAAGTGATTATTGGAAAATATTAACTCTTAATTGGGTAAGTCCATTTTATTTATACCTCAATACTTCCATGGTTTGATTTCTACAAAATGTGTGGAATATGATGGTATGAATTATTGGAACTTATTTTGGTAGATTTTGGGTGAGGAAAATGTGTTTAGAGGTGTGAATAAGTGAGATGGATGTGTTATTTTTATAGTGGAGGAGGAGCGACATCCTTGTATATTTTTTAAATGGTAATTCCATCGACATTTTTCTAATGAAAAAAGGATAAAATAGATTTAAAATTAAATTAAAGGAGACTATAAGATCTAAATATGAATATTCATTTGTTTATGGACATGTTTCAATGTCATTTTGGACAATACATTTATGGTTTTGTCCCATGTTATGCTAATTATCATCTAAATCAGTGTTATTATTTTTAATCACTTTTTATTATAATGTTTTCCAAAATCCAATTTTTAACTTATTATACAATATAAATAATTATAATTTCAAATATTAAATCAATTTTTCAAAATCATAACCATATAAGTGGTGTAAATAAATAAAAATTTAATCCTATAGAAGGGGTGACAATGTGTGTGTTTAATGAAAAAATGATCAAATGTTTCCAATGATTTTAGGTCAATTTGAATGTGAAATTGATTTCAATGACATAAATTAGATTAATGGTATTTAAATAGATATAATATAAATTTTTAAAAATTGAAATTTAATTTATTCTTATAAATAAATTATAGGAAAAACCAGTTTTGAATTAAAATACAATACTTTCCACTATTTAATAAAAATGAAAATTCTCATAAAAATATAAAAAATTCACCCTAAGATAATTTTTAGGTTCATATTTCAATAATTATTTTTTTTATCAAAATAAAAAATTTAGAATTAATATAGGTTATCCATTAAAAGGTGGTAAAATTTTATGTAGAAGAATAACTGTTGTTATGTGTAAGATTGAGTTTTATCTTGCCTTGTGATATTAAAATATACCAGATTAATATAAATTTTTTTGATTAGATATAACATAAATAGTATCATATGTTAGTTATTATTATTTATAGCTTGAAATTTAAAGGTTATATTTCATCTCATTATAATATGTAATAATGTTTTTATAACATATTGTTGTTCGGTAAAACTCAGTCATGCATGTAATACAAGTTCTCGAAGAAACTCATTGTTTCGTACAATTCATGACAACACATTATAATGTGAATTATAATTGATACTATAGATTAAAATTATTTAAAATAATAAATATTTTGTAACATCATAGTATATTAGATTCCCCATCATGCTTGGTCTTGCATGTCATACACATTGTCGAATTAAATGTTCCTACATTGTAATGTAGGGGCATCACATAACTAGAATGCATTACGAGAATACTTCATAAAATCCTCCCTTTATGTAGTAAGTAGTCAAATAATATAAAGTTTATAAGAGGATATATAGAATAGTATATCTTCTTGAATGTGTAAAAATAAATCTACAAATAATAAAAAACAAAAACCATTCTAGGTATCCATCATAGAAAATCTATAATGTGGTGACAAATTTATTGCAAAAAAATAAAATTACTCATGTAATTGGTAAATTTTTTTATGAATCCAAAATATAATGATCATATAAAATGATAAAATGAACAAAATAAAATTAAAATTCATACTCAGCTAATCCATTATTAAGAAATTCATCCTTCAATCATCCATACTCCATTATAGAATAATGCATAACCAAAAGGAAATTTCCACTCATAAACCATTGACATGTAATAAATTTTTTTCTCAAGAACCAAAGTTTCATCGTTGATCATGCCTTACGTGTTTTCAATCGTGTTCCCCCAGTCAAAAATGTCCCTAAAATAACCTGCCTATAATTCTTTACATAGTAGTTCTTAGGATAAGTAATATTAATTAATAAAATTTATAATTTATAAGTGAAATCATAAAACAAATGCTGATCCTAATGAAAATTTTCACCCTAATAATGGTAGATGTCATAGAAAGGTCAAGGAGAAGCGATGCTTGATAAGTTTTCATTGACCGTTCAAACTATACCAATCCCAGCCATGGTAAAGATACCATTGCATATTCCAAAAAGGAATATTTATTAAACATACCCTTCTTCTAGGATCTATGTAACCATGTGGAAGCATTCACCTCATGTTAACCATAATATATAGTGTCCCCTTAGGGTAGAGTTCAACCTAGATTATGCATAATATCCACGAGTCCCTTGTGTGAATAATTCACCCCGTGTTGACTATATAATTCCAAACCTCATTTATGAAACATTCTCTCCATGTAAACCTTGATAATTTATGAATTTAAATCAAATAAATTCTGACCAAAAAAATATCCACATGAATATGGATCCTTGTTATAATTATTTTCAAAACACAATCAAACCCAAAGGGTTGTATTTAACATTCATTAAACATATAAAAATACAAAATTAAATTTTTAATATATACTTACAATATAAACCAACTTCAAAATAATATTTTTAGGCCCCCAACAAGCCCCAAAACCATTCATACATTTTCATTTCCAATGAAGAGATTGACAGAACATCTCTATAAAAATAACCACATAATATTATTATCCCAACCCAAGGGTCACCACTATATAATCAAAAAACATTATATAAAAATGGAATGAAATCAAGTCCATTTCACATTTAACCAATGGTTTTGAAATTACATTTCACAATCAATTTATAAATATTGTATTCTGGATTAACCTCTCATTTTTTACTTTATTATAAATGTAAAATTATTGAAATTAGGAATTTTAATTAGGAAAATCAATGGAGGTGAGAACCCATTAGCTAGTGCGAAAATACTATCCATGTACTTTGATAAAAAAAATGATACTATGGTTTAGGCTTATGAACCACCTATAATAACCTTATATGAGTTAACATTTTGAGTATTGGTAGTTGTTTCTACCTAAATGAATAAAAAATGGAAATTTAGATGAGTTACATATAAATAGGGAGTATTATACAAACCCATAAAAAATTATTAATATAATTGATTGAAAAATAGAAATAATGGGATTCATAGAATCAATATTAGTTTCACATATCCTTTGATGATGATCAATTTTTGTTTCAAAAGGAGGAATAATATGAGAGGATTATTGGATTGGACCATATATGTGAAGTCATACTAAACATTTTCGGTTCCAAATCGATAATTAAAGGATGATATATGTTGATTGTGTCACATTACAAGGATTACAATTTTATTTAAACTAGTCAGTAGGACACAGACCAGTGCACCCTACTCAATTTTTTTGTTAGTTGCCCCATGCAGAACCTCATGGGTTATCTATTTCTAATGGTTACAAAGAGGACATGTTACCACACGTTTTTCATGTAACATATTCATGATGGAGCATCAAAACAATTTTTGGGGACCGAATTCTCTACAATAAATATTTTGAAAACACTCCAAGATTTATTTCACAATTAATTAAAAATATTCAAAGTATTGAAATATTTTAATTTGACTCCCTAAATATAGTTATAAAACAATCCCCTTAACTAATACAATTTTCAATATTATCCCAAAAATATTGGATATCATTATTGATGAAAACCTTTGTGGAAGTCCTGCATATTCCAGACCATTCCCCACTAACAACATCTCACTCAATGAAACATATTTGTTTATGAATGCCAAAAAAATCCTTCCCAACAAAACTACAGACCAATGTGATGTGCCTCCCCTAACCCCAAGCTAAAAATCATATTTTCATTTCACATAGAGAAGATAGACCACAATTTTTTACTATTCTGAAACAATTTCTATTCAATAATATGTTAAACCATCAATTCTATGGTTCCCCAAATAAAATAATTTAATATAATATAGTTTCATTCATTTTAGGTTCCTTTAAATCATTATTTTTCACATATCTAGATAAATAAAACTCAAAATAAAATACATAATATGACCATTGAACCTTCATGGTTTGATTCTCTATGATTTTCTGTCAATTAATATGATTTCCATAATTTTCCTAATATCTACTTGATAGAATTCTTTTAGTGTAAATTAATGGTTATCGAGACTTAATTTTAATGGACATGACATTTCCAATATGGATAAAAAAATTATTTATGTCCTTTTCTAATTTACCCTTAATGTATTTCAATTAGACTGAATTATCCATCAATATACTATTATAATAGTACTAAACATAACATATGTTAGTTATTAAATCATTCACCCATAGAAATCAGGTGATACTAATTTATTATGTTTAATAAATTCAATATGATATTTTGTGAATTTCTATCCACTCTATCGTGTATAAAAAAATTATCATAATTAAGAGAAATCACTACATTAATCATGATGGTCATATAAAATCTATTTACATAGTTCCTTTGTTATACTACAACATTGAAATTTTCCTTATAATAATTAAAATGATATATATATATATATATTTAGATGAATTATAATTTCTTTTATAAATATAGATGAAAATTTTATTATGTTTAGTAATGTACAATTATTGAAAAAACATGCATCATGATCAAAACAATTATAT
The DNA here is from genome assembly GCA_963277665.1 of Viscum album. Classification (NCBI taxonomy): domain Eukaryota; kingdom Viridiplantae; phylum Streptophyta; class Magnoliopsida; order Santalales; family Viscaceae; genus Viscum; species Viscum album. The sequence continues at coordinate 446,921,083 of OY728147.1, forward strand.
GTCCCTATGTCAACTATAATAATAATAAGAGTCAATATACACAATGAAACCATCTTAGTGACCATTAAAATAATATTATCATGTATAATAAATGTATTGGGGTTTATCGATTTCATTAATGTGACAGAAATCATATTATTTTTTCTAGTATCTTCAATTGTCAGATTTGAGTTTTCAATGTCATCCATAATAGAAATGTACACTAATTCCATGTATTTATAACCTTCATAATAACATTATTTTTTTGAAAATAATAAGAATATATTATTGTAATAATAATTTTTGGTGGGATTCGTGATATTATTGACAAGTCAATGTCAGATATAAATTTCTGCAAATATGTGCCAAATTTGTAGCTTCATAACATGCTGAAAATTCATCTTCTCTAGTCAAAGCAGTTATAACTGAATGTTTTTCAGTTTTACATGATATTTAACAAACATTGTAAAGATATACAGAATGAAAATTTTACATTATTATATCAATAATACATGAAATGTATAAATTTTATTCTATAATCACCACATTATAATTGGATCTTTTATAAGTAAGCATGTTATACATTTTACATTAGAATTATCATAAAAAATTGTTTGAATCTATATAATGATCATGTCCAAGATTACTATGTAATATTCACAACATAGAATCAAAAAAGATAATATCCATCCTTCCACATGATTGAGAAAACATCAAGCTTCAAACAATAGATTCATAAATAATTCCTTTCATCTAATTTAGTTCCAAATAATTTGTGGAGGAAATATTATGATTAGAATTATCTCCTTCCTAAATTGGAAATAGTGATGCCAAATATTTTCCTATCCAAATCCTCTATATTTTTTTAAAAAGATTATTACTTTTGGGATAATTCCAATAATCATTTATTTATATTACATAATAATCATATTATAATCACATACATGGTTTGTTCGATATATTTCATTTATGAACTATTATAGATGGGATTTAAATTTTAAAATAATAGAAAAATATCATCTAGAGTATGAAATATTTCATCAATATATTGATTCAATAATGTAAATTTACTCTCGTTGATCTTATAGTATACAAAAAAAATCAAAAATTGTTTCCTAAAATTAAAAAAATGCTATGGTATTATTATACCTAGCATTCCACTATTAGAAATCTTCTTTAATTCCATATATTGAATTATTTAATTTATATACAATGTGTATCATTACATCAATGGAAAACCCAATTTATTTATCTATGTACAAATATTCATCTATGATTCCATTTTGAAATACTATTATAAATTCAATTTCATAATACTCTAAAGCATATTATGCTACCAATTACATAATATTCCTAAAAGATTATTTCTTCAAAACATGTGAGAAGTTTTACATATAGTCTATATCATCTTTTCCTATTAAAACATTAGTAAAAAGTATTCCCTTGGGAAGTTTATGGTTACCATGAGGGTCACCTTGGTTTTTGAATGACCATTTACTTCAAATTTTTTTCATTCTTGTGTATTTCCATATAATCCTATAATTTTTTTATACATGGAACTTAGAATGCATTTCATTTAATGTAGGAATTTACCAAGATTATCAGAATTTATATATTGAGAATATGAAACTGGTATCAATGCTATGATCAAATTAAATTTCTTATAGATAAGAAACATTATAATAAAAAATAGTTATACTTTATTCTTTTGGGATCTCGTTCACAATATTTCATGTGGTTCTTTAACCATGTATTTATTTTGAATTTGGGAAACATTATATTTTTTTTTCTATAATATGATTTTTGATGAACTTAATTAAGTAACAACATCATGTGACATTGGAGTAAAATAAAATTGAAATTTATTTCTAGCATATTTAATATTCCAATTTTTAGAAATATCACTCCCACATGATGAACCATTCTCAATAAATCTATAATTCCTATTTTTTGAAATTATGAAACTATTTTAATGATTATAAAATCTATATAACTTTTATATATTTCGATATCCAATTGAATTTCCAATGATTTTTCTTGCATCCGATTGTCTTTTTTGTCGATTATGTTCTCTTATTTTCACCTGACAACCCCATGCATACAGCAGTCTGGAATTTTTTTTCCTACCTGTCCAATGATTAAAATTAGTCTATTGAAGAAATATACTAGGAAATATACTCAATATTTATATTAAATTTTTTTAAAGACTATATCCACAATAATAATGTCCAATAATAATTACATAATGTACTCTTAACCATATACTTTAATATTATATTACTCCTTTTCACTACAATATTTTTTTATGGTGTGCATTGAATAGTTTATTTTACACATTTTCCACGACAATCTCGAAATTTTGAAAATGGATAATGTTTTTTAGGCTTTCATAAAATCAGCCATATAATTCCCCACTCCAATAAAAAATTTTCTGCTTAATATTTTTATCTAATTTCAATTCAATGTCATTTATGTAAATTTATAAGGCCTTTATTTCATAAAATTTTTCATGAAATAAATATAAATAAACAAAACATGAAAAATAATCATCAAATGTGATAATTTGTTTTTCTATGTAGAAGGATATTATCAAAAGGTATAATTATATCATTAGGTATGGCCTCATATAGTCGATTACTTCTTTTTGGATCTACCCTTTGCATTTTTTCATTTAATATATCCCATGAAAAAAATAATTCAGTAAAATACATAGATGAGAGGATTTAATTCGTAACAAAACTCCCTAATCAATCATTTTAAATATGACCTAAAATTTAATTCCATGAATAGGAATAATTATTAATTTTAAAACATGTTTTCATCCAAAATTTGGTTTCAAGTTTGTATGTGTTTTAAAACCTAAATAATCAATATTTAGGTTAGATAAAAACACATATAATAAATCATATCCAATCTGGATTGTATTTTTAAATAAAATAAATATTTATTCCTAAAAACTAATTGTGTATCCCGCAACATCTTGTTTTATAAAATAAAAAAAATTCAAATATACATGGTATATAAGTATTTTCACATTAATAAAAAATATATTAAATATAAAGAATTAAATTGAATGTAAATATTATTTCTAGTGGAACATTGACATTATTCTATGTGAAGATGGACTTTTTAATTGTGTTGATGAATTTGGATGAAATAAATCCCAACATCGTATTAAAAACATGAGTCCTGAAAGAAAATTAAATCCACTATGTATTATCTGAAAGTGTAAAAAAGTTATCTCATAATAGGTATATTCATTTTTATTTCCATTAGTTTTATACCATGACTTAAATTTAATAAAATCATTTTTAAAATTCACATGTTTCCTATAAAAATTGAATTTATATTTGTTTTTGTTCATCTAGTTCTTGGTGGAGGACTCGTTGACTTCTAGATTTTCATTTACAATTCTACAACTCTTTATAACATTATTCTTTCCTCATTGATGAATCACATTATGTGAAGTGGGGATTCCATGAAAATTTAAACTTATTTCCCCTTGAAAAAGAAAATTGGAAAATTAATGTGTAATCCATTAACATTCATGGGGTAGTAGTTCACTTGGAATGGTCCATACTCAGAAGATAATGATTTATAGAAAACTAATAAAATGGAAATTTAATCCACTTCTATAAAAAATTATTTATGTATTTATTAATTAATTATTTTTAGAGTATCAATCTCTTGCAATGTATGACCATCGACAAACATAATTTTTTATATGTAATCATTAATGTCTCTGCAATATATTTTTCATCATTTTGATATTCATACCCCATTTATTTTATAAATTATTTTATTCTTTTATTTTTTGGGATACCATACATGATGATAATTTCATAGATAATTCACAATAGAATCAAAAAAATATATATTATCTTTAAGTTTTTATATAATTTATTTTTTCCTCATCTATACATATTTTTGTAATTATAGATGGTTTATCTACATAGAGTGAAAAAAAGGATCTACTAAACCACGGTCATAACGGATTTTCACACTCCAATATGATAAATTTAGTCCATTAATATTCATAAATGTTCTTTAATGTGAATAAAATTATTAAAGAAATATAAATTCAAAAAATAAATGCTTAAAATAAATTATTTGTAAAATAATAAAAATACATCAATTGAGTAAAATTGAGTTACATAAAATGTGTATTAGTCTTTTTCATTTGGAAAATGACCTATACAGAAAAATAATTGATACATATTAAATTATAATCAATTTGATATAATATAAAAATTAGTTATATTTATTTATTATCATTCGATATATCGATAAATTTAATAATATATATAATTTTTACCATCAATATTATTCATAAATTTTATGAATTTTAAAACTTATTTGTGAGATCAATAAATATCTCAAGATAATTAATTTCAATTACTCATATGATGTCATAATAGCATCAAATTTAAACGAAATCAATATATATTATATGAACTTAATTTTGGTAATATTTTACATGTTTTATATTACCACATTGGTGATTAATTAAGCCCATATGATAATGTCCTAAATATAATATTTCAAAACATAACCTAATTATAAATACCAATAAATTTCAATATTTATATAATTAATAATTTGATAATATTATTGATAATATTATTATAAAAAAATAAAATAATTCCGAAGAAAAGAATCCCCACGCCACATTAGTATGATTTTAGGATAATTATATTTAAATAAAAAATGAAATGATAACCTAACATCATGGATAAAAAATTTAAACAGATAATAGGATGTTTGAATACATATAAACAATACTATATTGAAACTAATAATTATCAATGATTTTTTGATTTTTTGATGATTGAGAACCAGTGTAAAATAAGGTATTATCATATATATATATATGTGTGTGTGTGTGTATATATATATATATTTAAATCCAATAAAGCAATATGAGGGCCACCAGATACATTCTTGTAATGTTAATGAAAAATAATATAAACTCTCGTATATATCATTAAATTCCTCTAAAAGAAGATTCTCTTATATAAAATTATTCAAATATATTTGAATAATAAATGTGGAAATATTTTAAACCAAAATTTTACATAATTGTTTTTTCATTTCACAATGAAATATAATATTTCTCTTCTTTAAATATTATATATATTCTGAGTTAGAAATTCAAAAATCATGTAAATGGGAGATAATAAAAATATAACATCCAATATAATCCCATTCTCATTAAAATTAATAATTCAACACATTAAAATTAATGAAAATACAAATACAATAACCTAATTTTGAGACCACCAAGTAATAAATTTTATTTTAAGATAACTAACACATAAATTTATCAAATATTCATAGAAATAAAATTCAAAATAAAAGGCCTACATTACAGGAAAATGGGTCTATACCCACGGTTTTGCACAAAACCGTGGGTATAAGACACCCATATACCCACGGGTTCCCAAAACCGTGGGTATAGGGTTAGTATAGGAACCTATACCCACGGTTCTCGGAAAAACCATGGGTATAGGTTATTTTTGAAGACCTGTACCCACGGTTTTGGTAAAACCGTGGGTATAGGTATTGTTATAGAGACCTATGCCCACGATTTTGAAAAACCGTAGGGATATGGGTTTTTTTACAAGACCTATAACCACAGTTTTCCAAAACCGTGGGTATAGCTTTTCCTTGTTATGGCAGGGGGAAAAATTCCCGCAGGAGTGAATTTTGTTTTTGCGGGAACATGATTTCAAATTAAAAAAATATATGGAGTAAAGATTTTAGTTCAATGATTTCACTGGGTTAGCTGGTTCAGCTCTCTGTTTCGAATATGAAAGACCGGTGTTCGAATATCGGTATCATTTTTTTTTTCAGATATTCGATTATTTTTAATATAAGTAGACAACCAGATGGAAATATTGAGAAAATTTTATTAGTCGAGTTGGTCAGGAGTTCTTTATGTCGTTGCCGCTGCCGCGTGAGGTGCAGGTTCAAATCCTCAAAGGCGCATTTTTTGAATTTCTTTCCTCTCATTTGAAATACGTGGATTATATTATTATATATTTGTAGATATATGCATATATAAAAAATAGAAATTATAGTTCCGTTGGTCCTGTGGTGAGGCGCGGCAGTGAGTCTTCGGCTGGGTTGCGGGTTCGAATACCTGCGGCACCCCATTTCTGATTTCTAATACCCCACGGTTTGGAAACCGTGGGGATTGGTGTGTGCCACGCTGGAGCAGTGTGGTCCTCCCTTTGAAAAGGCCATACCAACAGTTCTGCTAAACCGTGGGTATAGGGTGAGACCCCTATACTGACGCCACTCAGCCCCACAGTTCCCCAAACCGTGGGTATAGCCCATACCCACGGTTTTGGGGGTTATACCCATGGGTTTGAACCGTGGGTATAGGTCGTTTTTCCAGTAGTGCTACCTTTATCTATTGAAACATAGGTATTTAAGCCTCAATTATTTTATCCCACATAAAAGAATTTCATTATTTTTCATACTCTCTCTTCCATTGTGATTTTGATATAGCATATTAAAATCACTATTGATAAAAAATTGAAAAAATGGAACCTTTAAATATGAATGAAGTTGTTATTCATTAGGGGTTTTTAATTATATGTAAAATTACATCAATTTGATATAAATATATATAATTATAAATTTATAATTTAATTAAATATATTATCCTTTAGTAATTCTATCATTTAAGTCACAATTCAATATTTTCTAATTAGTGCCACCCATGGTAAGAATTATTCTATTGAAGCTTCTTCACATTTTTCCCCTGAGCAGCTTAGCACAACTTCTATTATACTAAAACTCAATATGCATGTGGTAATTGATCTACAATAGAACCAACATTGACTATTGATTATGAATTATAAACATTAATTTATCAATAATTCAAGAACCATCTAATCATGGTGGATCCTTCTTCAAAAATAACATTTCATCAACCTAAATCATCACCACCACATACAAAGTGACATGATTTATGCAATTTCTAACTAAAAACATCTATTTTCACTCACCCACACAAGAAGTAAATTATTTGGATGACCTCAGTTAAATTTTTTGACACAACCAAGGAGTTTTAGTTTTTAGAAAACTCAATTCTTATGTTAGGTTACATTTAAAAAACTCAAAATCATATTAATATATGTCTGAACATGAATCTTAATTTCATTACTTGGATAAATCTATATATGAAAAACTAAAGAGCATATTTCATTATGTAATGGAAGAACCTTTAAAATATCGCAAGTTTATGCATATACCATTGGAGGAAAACAATTCTCATACTAAAGTACATAGTTTTAACCGGGTAATCTAGTGAAATTATAAAATTGAGACAGCTTCCCCAAAATCATTATAAGGACCCAGCCTTAAACATTACATAATCATGAGTTATGTCACGAATTTACATTGAGGATCTTTTCAGTTTTAGGGCATTAAGGAATTAGACCACAACTATTATATAACAAAGTATTATAAAGAGAATGTGGACACTTCCAACCGTATCTGTTTCTTCCATAACATAAAAATTTCTAAAAGGAATCATGGTTTCATTTCAAGTTTAATCATAAAAACTTTTACATGATTCCATCTGTGACTCTACTCTCCCTCAAATCCAGTGAAAGCATTTAAAAACATGGGATGAGCACCCAATTCATTTTATAAGAAATAAAAATAAAGAAAAACCACTAGTCTAGTTAAAACCTGATAACACATTCAATGTTATTTGAGAAGTTAAAACAAAAAAAATTCAGAGGAATAACACACATACATTTTTCTCAATAAAAAAACACTATCACAAATAACAATCAATTAAAACTCGCTTAGGTGACTTAGAGAATCATATACAAAAAACCCATTCAAACATATTCTGATTGGAATAACCATATGGTTGAATTCCAAATTAGAGATCTATAATGGGGATCACCCTTCTTATAATCTATATCAACCTCCCCATGAGCAATAATGGAGCTCAACCCATTGTGTAAGCTGTTTCGGGATCACCGACGAGATAAAATGGGGATCAACAATTCATATAGCCGATATTGGGATCTCTCGTGAGCTTTAATGGGGCTTAACACTTCAGATAAGCTATATTGGTCTCACCCATGAGCTATAATGGGGCTCAAACCATCGAATAATAAATATCAGTCCCACCTATTTAATAGAATGACCAGGTACCATTTCACGAATAAATCATATACATCACAAACCCTCTTTTTTGAAAGCTTCTTCTAATCCCATATGGAAAACATTTCCGTATAAAAATACAAATTTCATATAATAACCCATTTTTAATACCAAGATACCCAAATAATCTAATATGAGATTTAATTTTTTTTAAAAGACTTTTAGGCTTATATTGGACACCAAATATCAAATAATAGTTATGGAATCAAAGATGACCTCGTCAACGTATATGCTAGAAAACACTCCTTTCATAATTTTGTAATAAAAGTAAAATAATTCATATAAAAATATTCCTTCTAAAAACATTGAATGAAATTAAATATTGAAAAAAAAATTCATGTATATTCCTTTTATACCCACATAAATAAATATTTATTTAATATCATGAAGAAAAATATTTGATAATTAAATCTTTAACTGTTAAAGCTATCCCATTCCACTTTGACCATTTAAATATTAACCTCGGTTATTTAAAAAATAAAAAAAATATAGTTAAGATAAGGATACTAAATTTCTTAATGGCTCTATATAAACCTTATAATATAATAAAGGTCCATATTATCAATAAATACCTCAATGAAAGGATATTGACACGAAGTCCATTACATTGAGTCTAACTTGTCTTATTCATTAATTAATTTCGTCTATAAAAACCCTAGGTTAATTATAAATATCTTTAGAACCTTTTTAAATTTTGCTATTCATTTTATATCACTTATTATCAATTTATGTAAGTTTGTTAATTGTTTGAGTTCATATCAGACGTTTTGTGGATGTTTTTTATTTGAGTAAAAAATGAACTTGTTTTGATGGAAATTATTCATGTGGTCATAAGTCCATTATTCCATAATATTATTCAAAATTTAAATATCATATATATCCAGTATATATTTATTTTAGTACAATCCATAAAATTTGGAGATATGAAATTAAATGAACCATTCATGGAGATGGTAGGTCTTACATACACATTAATGCTACTTTCATTTATTTTCCATACTAATGTAATAAAAACTAAATTTTTCTTAGGTATAAAATAATTTCAGTATAATACATATTTTATGTATGTTACCTAATTTCATTAACTCCATCCATTATATGTTCCTTGTATGGAATGAATGAGTCATATAACATTGAGGGGGTGATAGTCTATAATACATCAAATGAAATTATCATATTTACACATTATGGAAAGCATGAATGTTTAATTTAAATAACATTATAGGGGCCTAAAGAAAATATAAATATTATATATATCATATATAAATATAATTTTATCATAATGGCCAATATTAGAGGTTTTAGGAGAAATTAGAGAATCATATATTCGTGAGGTAGTAGTTCACAATACATAGAAACAATATCTTTGTATTAATTAAATGGATGTGTTAGCAAGTGTAATTCAGATACTTCTAATAAATATCCAATTTTATTTAGGATACTTGTGTTTTTATGTAATCATATAATAATATTATCATTGGTAGTGGAGAAGGAAAATAAAGTAAATGAGCTTGAGAGAAAAAGTTATCTCAAAATTGTGTAACATCTTTTGATTTGGGCTAGATAAATTTATTGAATTGACTTCTTCCTATGTTAGGCTTATAAGAGAATGGGAGGGATATAGAAATCTTATTTGAGCATAGTTTGGATGATCTAAGGGTCTTGATAGTTGTGTGTCAGTGGGTGGAGGTGGTATCTTTTTATAAGATGGAGGAGGGGAACTTCATGAATGTCTTGAAATATTATTTTACAATAAACAGATTTTTGAATTATAATTTTTACAATGTTATAAATTTCTATGATATTATTAGAATGGGTCAGAATCCCTTGAAAAAATTTGTTTTATAATTGTTTAGGTCACAAAATTAACCTTACTTTTTAGCTTTAGCCTATAGTTAAAATCATAACTCTCGCCATGTGTTCTTTTATTTTCATAATACATGGTTAATTAAGTTACTATAAAATTCCAATAAAACAAAAATTGGATAACTAAGAAAATATTCAACATTATATAAGAAATTTTTAAGAATATTATATTTTTAAGACTATTATATCAATTACTAGAATAGAATTTCTTTTAAAAACTCATTTATTCCAATTTTGAAACTATTTAGTAATTTCATTTTTTTAAAAAAATGTTAAAAACATGAGTCATTCTAACCAAATTAATTATTCCATCCATCACATGAAAATGGAATCAAAAAAATTAGTTTATGCAATAAAAATGTTTATATGACATATATTTTGATATTTTTAATATAATTAACTTGAATATTTCATTAATAAGGTAATTATTAAATCTTCATTATGTCATAAATATATTTATTTATATAATTTCTAACAATTATGAATAAAATACCATGACTTAGTAAGTATTTTTATATTTACAATGAAAATTTATAGTCTACTATATAATTTATATAAACCAAATTAATATAGTTTTAGTTAAGAGATATATGTCTATTTTATATTTTCCTTTTCATTAAATTAACTATTATAAAAGGTCATTATCACAACCAAGTGGCTCTATGGGGTCCTATATTCAACCAAAAGATGACCATGGTTAGTATTATCTCATAAAATAGTATATGTACATGTTGGGTTTTTTTATATTCTTATAATATTATTTTCTACCCTTATTCACATGATATACCCTTTAACCATGATAAATAAAAATAATTACTTAAAATAATATTCATAATGCCCAAAAATAAAAGGGGAATATTTACAAAATTTGGACATTCTGATTCAAAATATGAATTACACCTTATCAAATTCAAAACAGATAATAGAAAAAAATTAATTTAGTATTAATTACCTTTGTAAAAAGGAGAAAACGTGGTTTTTAAAAGTACATCCTATCAAAAGACTGACATATGTTTATGTCAAATTAAAATGTGACATTAGTTCCAATGACCATTTTTGTATTAAAATATACAAGAAGTAATCCAATTATACAATTAACAAATTAAAAGGACTATCTAAATATATAAATTAATTAGATGTAAATGTAGTTTTGAATTAAAATGTAGTATTTTTGAAATTCATAAAAATAAAGATTTTATTAGAAAAATACAAAAGTTTCCACTGAAGTAATTATTGATTTCATTTGTCTAAAAAATATGTTTATTTTATCAAATAAAATATATAAATGTGAAAACAATATTTTTAAAAATGGTTCCCCGTCAAAAGTTATTAAAACTACCATTTAAAAATATTAGAGTATTTTATGCTTAAAATTGGATTCAATCTCATTTTAAGAATATAAAATTCATTAAAAAAACAATTAAAAAAATGTAAAATAATGATATAGTTAAGTTTGTTAATTCCTGGTAATAAAACTATTATTTGTTAAATACCATTTAAATTATAATATTATAATATTATTATTTTTCGGTATAACTCAGTGTTGTGTGAAAGATAAGATTTCAGAGAAACATGTTGCTGCATGTCATGTACGCAATAATACATAGTGTCCCTTCAAAACCAAAATTTATATTAAATTCAAAAATATAAATAGATATGAAAATGTATTATTCTATAAATACCTGGGATGTTACATCATAACCCCTTTTGGAAATTGTGTCCTTGAAATTTTAAAATTGGGCGGGGAAATATCATTGAAAATACCAAATAGAAAAAAGATTAAATAGAAATATCACATTAAAAGAAATAAATAAATGTACAAAGGTTACCCGAGATAACACATACTATGATTCCATAAAGGAAAACGTGGAATCGGAAAAAAAGAATAACCATCTCATTCTACTGGAGAGTGATATAAAATATAATCAGGGGAATGTAAACCACTATAAAACCACAAACATCGAATGGGATAAACTATATTTGAATTTAAAGTAGGAAAAGTAAAGTTAATTTTTTTATCCTTTTCATAATGTTGTGTAATTTATTTACGATCTTGAATAAGAACATAAGGAAACATAATTACTTCATTTGTTTCTATTTTATTAGCAAAATTCCACACTCATAAAATTACAATAATATGATGCATATCCCAAATAATAAAAATATGTATAAAAGATCACAAAAATAATATAGGATATCAATATCTTAAAATTGAGGTCCAAAAAGAAAAGTTAGACTTCTACAGAAAAAAATCAATACATAAACCTAACCCTACAAAACATCTCCCAAAATGGTCCATCACAATGTATTATCATATCACATAAAACCTCAGAAGGTGTGTCTAAAACATTGAAATTATGGTTATCCATAAAAAATAGCAATCCCTCAAGAGATAAAATAATTTCACCAGATGTATCAACATTAAATATAGTGAAAAAAATTTATTCCTAAACCTTTTTTTTACCAATCATATGGATTTCCTCCATATGTAATTAACTTCAAAAACATAGTTTCATAATGACCGAACTCATTACAGCTAAATCATCATTCTATATACTAGATATCTATTATCTATGAACCTTTTCATTATAATCATGAACCTTGTGTCTGATCATACCACACTAGTAACACTTTTCACATCCTGTCATACGTTCCATAAAAAGTATTTTTCCACAATTGGAACATGTTTTGGTCTTACCTCCAGAATTTTTAGGGTATTTCTTCTCTATTTCCTTACACTATAACTATTTTACTCCTATTATATCATGGATAATAAGTTTTGGAAAACTTAATATCATCTTTCTCTGCACAAAAAACAACTTCTTCCTAAATTTTAAATTATCTGGTGGCCAAATCGCTTCGTAGACCTGGTTTTAATCATGAGTAAAATCTTTTAATTTTACTATCAATGTCTTGAATAAATCCAAGAACATACCTAGACAATATTTTTAAGTTCAATTCATATGTGTAAAATAAATTATCATCCTTTTTATTTAATTATAGGAATTTTTTTCTCCATCATAAGTTGAATAGCATTAGAGATTTATTTTTCAAGGAAATTATCCTTATATTCTTTCAATTTCTGGGAACCAAGATCATTGGTCTCTCTTGTATTCATAACAAATGACCAATATTTATTAATTTCACCTTAAAAATTATAGAAGGAAGCGTATCCTTTTGATGTTCCAAACATCCCATGACTTCAAATATCTTTTCTAGGGGATTGATCCATCATTCATCTACCACATGGTTACATGATCCATTGAATGATGAGAGATGTTTCCTCAAAAAATATTCCACTAGTGACATATTATTTTGTGGTTGATCAGGATGATATCATTAATGGATACCATTTCCATATATAGCCTATGTAAAATTCTCAATCAGTACAATAAATTATTCCGCTCCAATTCTCACAACCTCATATTATTGATTTGAGATGTTTTTTTCCTCTCGATTTCTTCCTATTACAGCTTTCAATTTTCCTCTACAGAAAACCATTCTGAACAGATATAGTTTATTTGAAAACATGGTAATATTAAAATGATATATCATTTCCATATAACCATTAGGTAAAATCCTTCAATGGAAAGAAAGTAACACCATATTAACCTCTAAATTTAGGCAATCCAACCTCTGATACTAACTATATGGATCATCTCTTAAACGTTACATAATCTTGAGTAATTTCAAGAATTAACGTTAAGGATCCTTTCAGGTTTAGTGTATTACATAATTAGGTAATAATTTTTACATAAAAACACAGAAAAAATAGTGGACAATTCCAATAGTATCTTTTTCTTCAATAACATTAAAACATTTTAAAAACATGATTTATTTTCGTGTTTAATCATTATAACTTTTCTGTGATTCCATAATTGACTATATTTTCTCTTAAATCCTATAAAAATATTTAAAAACATGGGATGAGAACACAATTCTTAGTAAGGTACATACAAATAAAGAAAAACCATTAGTCAAGTTAAAACCTTGTAAGCCATTAAATTTTATCGGAGTTGATAAAATAAACCATTTTCAGACGAATAACGCTCATACTTTTTTCTCATTGAAAAACACTAACACAAATAGAAATGAATTAAAACTTATTTAGATCACATAGAGAATTATATATATAAAATTAATCAATATAAATTCAAATTAGAATAACCATATGGTTTACAGCCCAATTGGATATCAATAATGGGGATCACCCTTCATATAAGTAATATCGGGCTCAACCGTGGTCTATAATGGGGTTGAACTTTTCTTATATTCTATTTCGGGCTCACTCATGAGCTATAATGGGACTCAACCATTCATATAAGATATATTGGGATAAAATTTGAGATACAATAGGGCTCAAACCTTTTTATTTTCTATATCAGGCTCACTTGTTTTATATAATTGTCATTTACCATTTTATGAATAAAACAAGTTCAACACAAAAACCCCTTTCGGAAAGGTTCCTCTAATCCGATATGAAAAAAAGTTCCGAATAAAAATAACATTTTAAGTTAACAACCCATTTCCTATTCCAAGATACACAAATAATGAAATAAGTTATTTATTTTCATTTTAAAAGATATTTTGTCTTGTAGAGGAACCCAAATATCAAATAAATTTTACGAAGATGGAGAAGTCGTCGTCGACGTATACATTAAAAATATTACTTTTTTCCATTTTATGAAGAAATTAAAACACCTAATGTAAAGTTATTCCATTTGAAATCATTTTCTGAAATTAATGATTGAAATAAAATTAACTATATATTCATTTCTTACCAATATAAATAAATATGCAATTTAATATAACAAACAAAAAGATTTGATAATTAAATAATTAAGTGTACTTGGGGTCTCATACCACTTTGATTATTTCAATATTAATCTCCATTATTTAATAAAAATAATTATTATAGATAAAATATTTGTATGAAATGTCTTAGTGTCTATATATACACCTTATAGAAGAATAATGGTCCATATTATCAAAAAATGCCTCAATGAAAGGAGATTAAGATTAAGTCCCTTACCATGTGTCCGACTTGTCTCATTCATTCATTAATTTCATGAATATTAAACCTAGATTAATTTAATATTTTATAATAAATATTTTTACAATTTTATTCACTTTATACTACTTATTACTATGATAATGAAATCAGTTAATTATTTCAGTTCATATCAGATGTTTTTTCGATGTTTTTTATTTGATTCAAAAAAATGAACTTGTTTTGATGCATATTATCCATGTGTTCATAGGAAAATTGTCTCAAGAAAATTTTTCACGATTTAAATATCATATATATCCAGTATATATGTATTTTAGAACACTCCATAAATTTTGAAGATAATAAATGAAATGCACCATTCATAGAGCTGGTAGGTTGTATGTACAAATGAACATTACTTTTATCTCTTTTTCATATTAAATTAATGAAAAGTAAATGATGAATAGGTGTTGGTCGGAGTGGATAATCAAGAGGGGGTGAATTGAGTTCCAATTAAAATTTTCTGTTAAAAACAATGTTTATTAAAATCCCCCTATTTCAAAAACAGATTAAACTGTAGTGAATTTATACATATTATAAAGTTTCAATTAGTTTCTCAAAGATTGATTAGTTCTCAGTTAACTTAATCTTATGATTAAATTAACTTTTGAAACTAACTTACTGGTTTATAATAAATATAATCACTTGCAAGTTTAACTATCAAGGTAGCTTTGAAAATAAATTATATTTCAAAGTAGTAGCAGCGGAATATGAAATAAATATGTATAGTATGAATATAGTATGTAGCTACAAACACAGAGAATTAACCAAGAGGTTTAGTCTCAAGCCGAGACTTAGTACTCTCAAAAGTTTATATAATAAATGATCCACACCCTGGATCGGGGTTAACAACAGTGAACACACTATCTAGTTCAAAAGACATCTTCCATAGTTCTACGTGGGAAAACAAACAACAGCTTAGAGTTGTCCAGGTCTCACACGACCTATACCACTATCCACAGTGGGAAATGAAGTGTAAAAAGGTTTTCTGAGGATTTAAAGATCCTCCAATGAATGTACAGGAGTCAGTGTGTGTGTGTTTAATACAACATATAACACACACTGCTCAAAATGTAAAACAAATGTATCACAGAGCAGAGATGTAGAGTTTAGAAATGGCTCTGGTGATTTCAGTGTAGCTCTGGACTCTTTTGTATTTGGTCAGAATTTATTCTGAGTCCTCTTCTCGTTTTTGTTTGAGAAGAAGAGTGTCGTATGCTTCTTGTTCATAGGCAGTGAGATTTAGTCGATGAAGTTCTTCAATCATTCTTTTGTATGCACAGAAATCTTCTTGAGTAGACTTGATTGTGTATGAGGTTCTCTTCTACTTGATTCTTCGTCCTATTTCTTTCCTCTATGTTCTTCTTGTGTTCTTATGTCAACTGTTTTCTTCTATGCGCTTTTTTTCTCGGCAGCAGAGTCTTATTGTATTTATGTCACGTGCTCCGGAAGACAGAAGAGGTTTCTTTTCAGCAGGTATGAGGTACAGTTTCCTGACATCCGACAACTTTTATTAATTAATTTTCAGAGCATTAAAATATACCTAATATGACCGTTGGTTAGATTAAATAAAGATAAAGATAAATAAATTCAAACAGTTCTTTATGACTATTGAAGAATCAAGTGATCGGTAGGTCATCAGCATTAGTGAGTAATGATCGGTGACTCAGATAGATCATCATCGGTGAATCAGACTGATCAGCATAGGTCTGTCATCTGATCAGTGAGTCAGTTTGATCAGCATCGGTGTGTCAGACTGATCGGTGGCTCATTTTGATCAGCATCGTTGAGTCATTTGCATCGGTGAGTCATTTGCATCGGTGAGTCATTTGCATCGGTGAGTCATTTGCATCGGTGAGTCATTTGCCTCGGTGAGTCATTTTGCATCCTGATATCGGATCGGTGCGACCGTTGTCCTTTGATATTGAATCGGTGCTTCCGATGTCCGTTGATATTGGATCGGTGCTTCCGATGTCTGTTGATATTGGATCGGTGCTTCCGATATCTGTTGATATTGGATCGGTGCTTCCGATGTCAGTTTAATCCAGAAGACTTCCAAAATACTTTGTAAGTCAATAATCATAGACACAAACATGATAACAGATTCATTAACAGATTGTAATTAAGTTTATGAGAAATCAAACCAGATTAAGCATTAATGGTATGTGATGATTTGTGATTATTAAAACATCAATCATAGACATGAAATCAACAATCTTCCAGAGGGCTCAACAATCTCCCCCTTTTTGATAATCACAAATCTTTATCATAAAATAAAAATAATATGATATATCATCAATAAAAACATAATGAGAATTAAAACATAAAGAGAATAAATATAAAGAGATATATAAATCTCCCCCTCAATTTAAATTTCCCATATATATTATACATATTTCTCCCCCTGACATATATACATCTCTCATATATATATAGATCTTTCTCCTCCCCTTAGATATATAAATCTTTTCTCCCCCATATATCTCTCCCATACATTTTTCTTCTCCCCCTTTGGGATAATCAAAAAGGAGGGAAGACATATAAGTGAGATTAAAAGCAGTTAGTATAGAGTAGAGAGAAAACAAATATTTTATAATGTACAGAATAGTACTGGCATCACAGTGTTCACCCTATCAAAAAAAAATACACAACTATTTAGTGGGATACAAAGGGGCTTTGCCTTTGTCTTTGGGATCAATAGTGGGTAAGTTTTAAGGCTTGGAGGCAGGCTGTACTTGGCGAATCTGAAGTGGTGGTAGGAGAACTCGGGCAGGTGTAGGAGCAGGTGCCACAGAGAGTTGTTGTTCAGAAACAGGAGCTGGTTGAGAAGCTTGCTGAGGGACTGGTCTTAACTGAGATAGAGCTTGAGCAACAGATAGCTGATTTGGAGCTACATCAGAGTCACTGAGAGGTTCAGAAGTAGGAAGTACTATTGCAGTGGCCTGTGCATTCAAATAGGGCTTCAAAAGATGAATGAAGTCTTGAATGACTTCTACCCCATACTTCATAGCTTTTTCAAAATCATCTTTATTCTCCATGAACTATGCCAAGGACGAGGTAAAATCTTGCAACTGATGAACTTGAGTTTTGAAGGCCTGAGTGACTGGAGGTAATTTCAGATTCTCTGCCAACACCTTGAAGTTTGAAACCATCTCATGTTTTGTATAAATCTTGGAAAAGTAATTATCAACATTCTCTTTGATCTCTTGTAGAGCTTTCTTAGCATCTGCTGAATACAACAATGCCATCTTATGACTGTTATCACAGAGCTCTTTCATCTTCCTCAAAGATTCAAAATCAATAATTTGTCTAACAGCAGCTAACTCATCATGCACAACTTCTCTTAGAGCTTCTAGCTCACAAGTAGTGATCTTGGTTACCTTGGTTGTACTGGCTTGGCCAACTATGTGAGTTATATCAGCTTTCAACTTACTCAGGTCAGACTTGTTGAGATGTTCAATCAAATTTCTCAAAACTTCCATCATACCAGAGATGGTTGATCTGAATTCGTTTGATAGAGATACTAATCCGGTGTGAAGATCCTTCATAGTCTGATTCAAAGAGGCTATGTGCCTGCCAATTAGTTCACCAGTATTGGCCAGGTCTGGCTTCACAGCATTAGATACTCTTTGTGAGAAGGCTTCCAATGAATTTTCAGAAAATTGTAGAGACACTTGAGTAAGGGCATTAGAAATTTCTTCTCTAACTGTGTCTCTCACAGCGGTTAGCAATTCAATCTTAAACTTATCCAGATCAGCTGGAGAGATTCCAGAACCAGGTAAATTAACATTTGTAGGATCAATAGCAGGAACAGACCTTTCTTCTCTTGGGAGGCTCCTCTTCACAACTGCAGCAGATTCTGGCATTTATTCTTCTTCTTCAGAATATTCTAAGCCCAACACAGCATAACCAGGGTAGTCATCCCAAACAGCAGCACATAGGGTGTATTTTGGTTTCTCATAGCTTGTTGTTCCACTGATTTTTGGTGAATCAACCTTCCCATTGATATGTATTTCTTTTACTGACTGAGGTGGTTCTATTTGATCTACAGAAAGACCATCCACTGGTCTGTTATCACCGTCAACAGCAGCCTCAACATCATCAGCAAGTCCATCATCACTCTTCTCAGATGCTTCACTGTGATATTCTTCAGTATCAGAATCTTATTCATCACCAAGAATAGGTTCTGATTCTGGTAGGGCTAAGGGTGGACTAGCAGGTCCGAATTCTATTCTTCTTTTGGGACTAGCAGTTTCAGGATCACTTCTATCATCAGGAGATGACATACTTCCTTCCTCAGTCTCAGCTTCTTCTTGCTCTTGGGCTTTAGTGGCCTCATCCTTTCCTTCTTCTTGCTCATCATCATCAGAATAAACTAGTTCCTCATATGGTTTCAAGCCAGGGTCTCTCAAATCATTTGGCCTCTTGCCATGATCTATGGGATTGTAGGCTTCATACAATTTATCTTCATCTGCAACCCATCACTTCTTCCATGGATTCCAATTTATTTTCATCCTCTTTCAGATATCTTTGTTGAGACAGAAGGAATGATCTGTTTCATCAACTTCATCATCTTCATCAACACATTCTAGATTCTTGAGTATGGTAGATATAATCTTTGAATAAAACAAGGCGGTGGCTTTCTTGGACGGTTTTACCATTCCAGCTATGTGCACCATCACATATCTACAGAAATTGATCTTCTCATGTGTTTTCAGAAGAAACAACAGGAAAACATCCCGATACTTTACAGTAGAAAAATCTCCTCTCCTAGGGAAAAGATGGTGCTGAATAAACTTGAAAAGAAGTCTGCATTCACCATCTAATTCTGAAGCTGTGATTCTCCGTGACTTTCTGTTTTCAGTCAGAAGCTCTAGAGCTAATTCATAAGAGAAGTAATTAGTGATTGGATAAATATTCCCAGCATAATCCTCATACCGACCCTCATGGGGTACATTTAAGCATTCTGCCCACTACTTAGATGAGATGGATATTTTCTTTCCTTTTACCACAGACGACATCCTGGCAGCCTCCACACCATCTAGAGTGATTTTCAGATTCATGTAGAACTCATGTACCAGCTTCGGGTAGTCTATTCGAGAGTTTTCAGAAAACCAGTCTATCCATCCTTGCGATTCAAGAACTTGCAGCAATAGTGACTTACTTGACAGATGCCACGCAGAGCTGACTTCTCTTTCTACAGAAACAATCCGAGTATCCAAGTTCAGATTTACTGATCGTTGACAGCCACTACTCGACTCGCCTCGAGCACGCTTTGGAGGTATAGGGTTATCTGGTCCTTTTCTCCGTCGCTTTTGCTTAGCCATTCGAAGATTTTGGGAAGGCAGGAGTTCAAAGGTTCGAAGTAGAGGGGAAGAGAGGTTGAAAGGTTTGGCGGGAAATGAATGGTCAAAGGTTTAGAGAAGATAAATACCCGCGTATCATTAATTTTATCATTTAGGGTTCCCATAAAAAGTATAAAAGAATTTTACTAATTAATTACAATATAAAAAAAAGAAAATAAATCGGTATGACAGATCAGTTGCACTGATCGGTTTGACAGATCAGTTTCACAGATCAGTTTCACAGATCGGTTTCACAGATCAGTTTCACAGATCGGTTTCACAAATCGGTTTCACAGATCTGTTTCACAGATCGGTTTCACAGATCAGTTTCACAGATCGGTTTCACAGATCAGTTTCACAGATGTGTTTCACAGATCAGTTTCACAGATCAGTTTCACAGATCGGTTTCACAGATCAGTTTCACAGATCGGTTTCACAGATTGGTTTCACAGATCTGTTTCACAAATCGATCATACACAACTCTTGTTTAATAAATTTCATTCTTTCATAGCATAAAGGCTTTGTGAAGATATCAACTAATTTATGTTCAGAACTAATAAATTTTAAAGAAATATCACCTTTTTGATAATGATCTCTTAGAAATTGATGTCTGACATCAATGTGCTTAGTCCTAGAGTGAGACACAGGGTTCTTAGATATATTGATTGCACTAGTGTTGTCACAGTTAATTGAATCATGTTTAGGATCAAATACATAATCCAATAAATTGTGTTTCATCCACAGAATTTGTGCACAACAACTACCAACAGCTATGTATTCTGCCTCGGCAGTAGACAATGCAACTTAGTTCTGTTTCATACTACACCATGATACTAGGGATTTTCCATGAAAATGACATGTTCCAGATGTGCTCTTCCTATCTAACTTACATCCAGCAAAGTCAGCATCTGAATAGCTAGTTAGGTTAAATGATTGTCCTTTTGGATAAAACAAACCTAAATTTACAGTATACTTAAGATACTTAAAAATCCTTTTAACAGCCAGTAAGTGTGATTCTTTAGGATTAGCTTGAAATATAGCACACATACATACAGTGAACATAATGTCTGGTTGAATAGCAGTAAGATAAAGTAAGCTCCCAATCATACCACTGTAATTGGTTTGATCCACTGGTTTCCCAGCTTCATCTGTATCCAATTTATAGGTAGTACTCATAGGTGTATCACTTTCCTTAATACTATACAATCCAAAACGTTTTAAAATATCCTTTTTATATTTACTTTGATTTAAAATAATTCCATATTTAGTTTGAAAAATTTGAAAACCAAGAAAATACTTAAGATCTCCCATTAAGCTCATTTCAAATTCATTTTGCATAACCTTTGAAAAATCAGTACATAAGGAATTTTTAGAAGATCCAAAAATAATATCATCAAAATAGATTTGTACTATTAATATATCTTTTGAAATCCTTTTTATAAAAATAGTGGGATCAGCTACTCCTTTTGTAAATCCTTTTGAGATAAGAAAGTTTGAAAGCCTTTCATACCAAGCTCTTGGGGCTTGTTTTAAACCATATAAAGCTTTAGAAAGTTTAAAAACATTATTTGAAAAATGAGGATTTAAAAAACCAGGTGGTTGTTCTACAAAAACATCTTCAATAATAAAACCATTTAGAAAAGCACTCTTGACATCCATTTGATATAGCTTGAAATTATGATGTGATGAATAGGCAAGTAAGATCCTAATAGCCTCTAATCTAGCTACAGGTGCAAAGGTTTCCTCATAGTCAATTCCTTCTTCTTGATTGTAACCTTGTGCAACTAGCCTAGCTTTATTTCTAATGATGTTTCCAGATTCATCAACTTTGTTTCTAAACACCCATTTTGTGCCTATGGTCAAAATGTCCTTAGATCTTTCTACTAATTTCCAGACATTGTTTCTTTCAAATTGATTTAGTTCTTCTTGCGTAGCCATTACCCAAAATTCACCATTGATAGCATCATTGATATTTTTAGGTTCTAATTGTGAAAGAAAAGCTTGATGTTCAACCTGATTTCATAGAGAAGATCTAGTCTTTGTTCCTCTATCTAGATTTCGTACAACAGCATCTAAAGGATGGTTCTTTAGAGTCCTAGATGGTCTTGAAAAGATAGGGCTAGAGATTTCAGATTCATCTACAGATTGAGGTTCAGCAGAAGCAGGTTCTGGAAAATTTCCAGAACTGGATGTTTTAACTATAGGTCCATTGTCTTTATAATTGAGATTCAAACCAGAGAGATCATCTTCAAGAGAGATTTTAGGTTCATGTCGATCAGTTTCATCAAATTTGATGTGAACAGATTCTTCCACACATTTGGTTCTTTTATTGAAAACTCTATAGGCTTTACTAGAGATAGAGTAACCTAGGAAAATTCCTTCATCACTCTTGGATGCAAATTTGTCAAGATTGTCTTTAGTATTGATAATAAAGACTTTGGAGCCAAAAACTTTGAAGTAGTTAACCTTAGGTTTCCTATGGTTCCACAACTCATAAGGAGTCCTCTTAAGAAATGGTCTGATCAAGACTCTATTAATGACATAACAAGCTATATTTACAGCTTCATCCCAAAAGTAAATAGGCAGTTCATATTCAATGAGCATGGTTCTAGCTATTTCTTGCTGGGTTCTATTCCTTCTCTCTACTACACCATTTTGTTGGGGTTTCCTAGGGGCAGAGAAATTGGGACTATAGCCATTGTGTGAGAAGTAAGAATCAAACTCATGATTCTCAAACTCACGACCATGATCACTTCTCCGGGTCTTAATCTTGAGTCCACTAAGATTTTCTACAGACTTGGAGTATTTAACAAAGTAAGAACAAGCTTCACTTTTGTGAGCTAGAAAATATACCCAAGTATATCTAGAAAAGTCATCTACAAGAACATAGACTTAGTGCTTCCCATTCAAACTAGAAACTCTAGAATGTCCAAATAAATCCATGTGAACCAACTCGAGAGGTTGAGAAGTTAACACTTATTTCTTTGATTTAAAAGAAACATTATGTTTCTTTCCTTTTTGACAGGGATTACAGACTTTGTCTGCTGGAAATTCAAGTTTGGGTAAGTCTCTAACTAATTTCTTCCCAGAAAGTTTTCTAAGTGAGTGCACATTGCAGTGTCCTAATCTTCTGTGCCAAAGTCAAGAATCTTTATGAAAAGCATTTAAACAAGGAATATTCTTCTTAGCTAATGAATCTGAATCAACAGTATAAACATTTTCATTTCTTAAAGCAAAACATACTAAAACATTTTTAGAGTTAAAAACATTGCAAGAATCATTTATAAATTTCACATAAAAACCATCATCACACAACTGAGAAATGCTTAACAAGTTATATTTAAGTTCATCAACAAATAAAACTTTAGAAATCAAGATTGAATCAGTGTTACCAATCTGGCCTAAGCCGATGATTTTTCCTTTTGAATTATCACCAAAAGTGACAAAGCCTCCATCAACATTTACTAAGCTCCTGAAGCATGAAAAGTCTCCTAACATATGTCTTGAACATCCACTGTCTAAGTACCATATCTTTTTGTGACAGCTCTTCAAGCAGGTCTCCTACAAAACAGACATTGATGGAAGATGATTTTGGTACCCAGATCTTCTTGGGTCCAGACATGTTAGCCAATAATACTTTAGGTACCCATATTTGCCTAATGGGTGTCATATAATTTGTAGAATTAACATTCTTTTAAAGATAAACCTTATTATATCCATAACTATGAATATAACTTGTTGAGGCATATGATGTTCCAGAATTAACTATCTTCTGTCCAGATTTAGGAATGAATCTAGTTTTGTCAACTTTTCTTTTTCCAGGTTGGTATCCTATACCAGTAGTATATCTAGGTGCAACTTTCATTCCTAGCATTTGTGTTAGAGTATTCTTGCCATTTGTGAACTTCTCTAAGTATTTTCTGAGTTGCTCATTAGACAATTTTAGTTCAGTATTCTCTTTAAGCAACTGATCATTCTTTTCTACTTCTATATCCAGATCAGATTTATTCTTAACACTTAAAGCATATTGTTTCTTTAAACCTTTATATTTGTCTTTAAGCTCATTACAGGTTTCTTCAAGCATATCACAATATCCAAATAGTTCAGATTTAGACATGTTATCACATTCAGAATCACCTCCATAATAATATGAATTTGAAGTAGGAGTTTCTGATGTTACCTCAGAAGTGTTTGTCATGAAACACATGTTTTCTCGATTCCTTTCAGAGTCTGAAGATTCAGCTTCACTTGTGCTGTCTTCTGAAGCACTCCAAGTAGCCTTCATGGCTTTCTTGTACTTGTTATCCTTGTATTCATACTTCTTTCTGTATTTCATCTTTGGACAGTCTGCTTTTATGTGTCCTTTTCTTTTACATTCATAACAGACAACTTCATCTGATTTATCAGACTTCTTCCAATCCTTTTTCCAGTGTCCTTTGTAATCATACTTGCCTTTATAGTTTGACTTTCTGAAAAACTTCTTCTTCCTATAGAATTTCTTAAATCTTCTAGCAATGTGAGCCATCTCAGCATCACTGTCAGAATCATTCTCACTTTCCTCACTTCTTGAACTTTCATTGATAGCTTGAGGCTTTTCCTTATCATTATTCTTTAAGGTTGTAGTCTTGAAGGCAATAGACTTCCTTTTAGGTTCATCATCTTCTTCTTTGTATACCTTGAGTTCTTCTTCATACATCATCAACTTACCAATTAGTTCCTTGACTGGAAGTTCTCCAATGTCACATGATTCTCTAATGGAGACAGAGGTTCCTCTCCATCTTTCAGGTAGATATATCAAAATTCTCATGATTTGTTCCTTTGCTGGAACATCCTTTCCCAGAGAAGTCATTGTGTTGAAAATTTCATTGAACCTGAGATACATATCAGAAATGGGTTCATCAGGCTTCATCTTAAAATTATCATACTTAATAGTATAGGTATTCAATCTCATCTCCTTAACATTAGTTGTTCCTTCATGAGAAACAACTAAGGTATCCCAAATTTCATATATAGTTTTACATGCAGAAATTCTATTAAATTCCTCATCTCTTAGAGCATGGTACAAGGCATTCATAGCTTTAAAATTATTATTGTAAGCATTCTTTGTAGGTTCATCCCAAGTAGATCTATCAGTACTGGGAATTATGTATTCAGCTTCAATGGAAGTCCAAATATCAAAGCTCATACTTTCTAAGTGAATTTTCATTTTTAGCTTCCACTGAGCATAGTTGTTTCCATTAAAGAAAGGTGGCCGGTTAGTAGCAGCACCCTCAAGTATATTATCCATGATATCACAAAAATAATTTCAAAGAGATAAAAATTTATAAATAACAGAAATTTTAAGAACATTAAAAGACAACTAAAATCACAGTTAAAAAACAGAGTACTTTAGAAAATATTTTTCAAACCTCTGATACCAAATGTTGGTCGGAGTGGATACTCAAGAGGGGGGTGAATTGAGTTCCAATTAAAATTTTATGTTAAAAACAATGTTTATTAAAATCCCCCTATTTCAAAAACATATTAAACTGTAGTGAATTTATACAAATTATAAAGGTTCAATTAGTTTCTCAAAGATTGATTAGTTCTCAGTTAACTTAATCTTATGATTAAATTAACTTTTGAAACTAACTTACTGGTTTATAATAAATATAGACACATGCGAGTTTAACTATCAAGGTAGCTTTGAAAATAAATTATATTTCAAAGTATTAGCAGCGGAATATGAAATAAATATGTATAGTATGAATATAGTATGTAGCTACAAACACAGAGAATTAACCAAGAGGTTCAGTCTCAAGCCGAGACTTAGTCCTCTCAAAAGTTTATATAAAAAATGATCCACACCCTGGATCGGGGTTAACAACAGTGAACACACTGTCCAGGTCAAAGGACCTCTACCACAGTTCTGCGTGGGAAAACAAACAACAGCTTAGAGCTGTCCAGGTCTCACACGACCTCTACCACTATCCACAGTGGGAAATGAAGTGTAAAAAGGTTTTATGAGGATTTACAGATCCTCCAGTGAAAGTACAAGAGTCAGAGTGTGTGTTTAATATAGCAGATAACACACACTACTCAAAATATAAAACAAATGTATCACAGAACAGAGATGTAGAGTTTAGAAATGGCTCTGGTGATTTCAGTGTAGCTCTGGACTCTTTTGTATTTGGTCAGAATTTATTCGGAGTCCTCTTCTCGTTTTTGTTTGAGAAGAAGAGTGTCGTATGATTCTTGTTCATAGGCAGTGAGATGTAGTCGATGAAGTTCTTAAATCGTTCTTTTGTATTCACAGAACTCTTCTTGGGTAGGCTTGATTGTGTATGAGGTTCTGTTCTGCTTGATTCTTCCTCCTCTTTCTTTCCTCTATGTTCTTCTTGTGTTCTTCTGTCAACTGTTTTCTTCTATGTGCTTTTTTTCTCGGCAGCAGAGTCTTATTGTATTTATGTCACGTGCTCCGGAAGACAGAAGAGGTTTCTTTTCAGCAGGTACGAGGTACGGTTTCCTGACATCTGACATCCTTTATTAATTAATTGTCAGAGCATTAAAATATACCTAATATAACCGTTGGTTAGATTAAATAAAGATAAAGATAAAGAAATTCAAACAGTTGTTTATGACTATTGAAGAATCAAGTGATCGGTAGGTTATCAGCATTAGTGAGTAATGATCGGTGACTCAGATAGATCAGCATCGGTGAATCAGACTGATCAGCATCGGTCTGTCATCTGATCGGTGAGTCAGTTTGATCAGCATCGGTGAGTCAGACTGATCGGTGGCTCATTTTGATCAGCATCGGTGAGTCATTTGCATCGGTGAGTCATTTGCATCGGTGAGTCATTTGCATCGGTGAGTCATTTGCATCAGTGAGTCATTTTCATCGGTGAGTCAATTGCATCGGTGAGTCATTTGCATCGGTGAGTCATTTTGCATCCTAATATCGGATCGGTGCGACCGTTGTCCTTTGATATTGGATCGGTGCTTCCGATGTCCGTTGATATTGGATGGGTGCTTCCGATGTCTGTTGATATTGGATCGGTGCTTCCGATGTCTGTTGATATTGGATCGGTGCTTCCGATGTCTGTTGATATTGGATCAGTGCTTACGATGTCTGTTTAATCTAGAAGACTTCCAAAATACTTTGTAAGTCAATAAGCATAGACAAAAACATGATAACAGATTCATTAACGGATTGTAATTATGTTTATGAGAAATCAATCCAGATTAAGCATTAATGGTATGTGATGATTTGTGATTATTAAAACATCAATCATAGACATGAAATCAACAATCTTCCAGAGGGCTCAACAATAGGTATATTATAATTATATTATTATATATATGTTATATATTTTATAAAATTTCATTAACACCATCGGTTATATGTTACATGCATGACCTGAAAGAGTGATTTAACATTCGGGGGCGGTAATCCACACTTCCTAAAAAACTTATCTTATTTTCAAATTATGAAAAGCATAAAGGTATGTTGTATAAAATTATAGAATAATTGATTCAATATATATATATATATAATATATCATATATATATATATATTGTGCCACCATGATGGTTACAATTAGCGATTGTAGGAGAAAATTGAACAATCATCGTTTTGCGAGGCTATAGTTCGTTGTACACAAAAATAGTATGTCCATATCAATTAAATGGATGTTTTTGTATGTTTAATTATAATACATACATTAAAACATGCTAGAATATTTAGTTTTTTTTTGTTATTTAATCATATAATAATAAGATCATAGGGAGTGGATAATGAAAAATAAAGGAAAGGAGTAAGATAGAAGACACTGCCTCTAAATCAGGTAAATCCTTTTTATTTGAGAAAAAGTATTCCTTGAATTGACTTCTACCCAAGGTAATTCTTATAGGAGGATTTTTGGGATGTTATGATCTTATTTGAGTATAAATTTAAGGAGCCAATGGGATTGAGAGGTGTGTGTAAGTGGGTATAGTTGGTGGGCTTTTATAAGAGGGAGGAGGAGAACTTTTTGAAAGTCCTGAATTATTATTTTTGTTATAAAATAATTTTCTAATTATAATACATATAAAGTAATAAATATAGAATATAAGATGATTATGTGTAAACATAATCACAAAAAAATATTTTTTAGACAATTTTATGTCAAAAATAAACCTTACCTTTTAGCATTATCCCTTAGTTAAAAACATAAATCTTACCATGTCATCATGAATTTTCATATTATATAGTTATTATAGTTACAATAAAATAAAAACTGAACAAAAAGTGGATCATTAATGAAATTTTCAACATTATATAATTCATTTGGACGAATCATTGTTTTTAGGACTATTATTTCATTTAATAAAATAGTATTTGTTTTAAAAACACACTTTTGTCAATTATGAGATTATTTAGAAATTTATTGTTTAGAACTCATAATAACTTTTTCTATTTCAAAAAAAAGGAATTAACTCATCCCTAGAATATCAATGTCATAAAAATAAATTCTTTTATGGCATAAAAATATGAAAATTAAATTAATTTTATTATTTATATTACAATTTTTTTGAACATTTCATTAATAAGGTATGTGTTGCATCATCATTGTGAGTAGATAAATATTATTATTAAATTTCTAAAAATTATCAAAAAATACCATTATTTAGGAATTATTTTTGTATTTATAATTACTATATATTGTCAAGGATATGATTTATATAAACCAAATTAAAAAAAATTTATTTAGGAGATATATTTTTTTTATTCACCTATTCATTATATTAAACATTATAAAAGGTCATTATCACACCCAAGTGGCTCCATGGGATACTAAATGAGACCCAAAGATGTTCATGGTTCGAAATAACTAATTAAATATTATTTTTTCATATGATAGGGTAGTTTTATATTATTATAATATTTTTTTACCCTAATTTAACAAATTTACCCTTTAACCATGATAAATAAAAATAATTACTAAAGTTACAATTCGTAATTTCCAAAAAAATAAAAGGTACATATTTTAATAATTTTTACCTTCTGATTCCAAAATACGAAGTCAAATTTTCGATATTCAAAAAATATAATAGGCATAAATTAATTTCAAATTAATTCTCATCATCAAAACTAGAAAATGGGTTTTGAAAAAGTAAAACCTGTAAAAATATTGACATGTGTTTCAATCCAATTAAATATCATATTAATTAAAATGACCAAAATTGGATTAAATGATAAAAAAATAATTCAATTAACCTTTAAATACAATGAAAAGGAAAATAAATCAATATAAATAAATTAGATGAAAAGGTAATTTTGAATTAAAATGCTATATTTTTCCTTATTCATAACAATAAGGAATTTATCAGAAAAATACAAAAATTTCAACTGACGTAAATTTTGATGTCCCTATTCTAAATAAAAAGTTTATTTTATCAAATAATACATAAATAGGAGACAAGAAGAAATTTTAAAAATGTTTCTCCATCAAAAGTTGGATAAAGGACCTTTTACAAAATTTAATGTATTATATGCTAAAAATGGGATTCATTCTAATTTTAAGCCTCTAAAATTCATTCGATAAATGTAAAAACATTTTAAAAATATGTAATATAATAATATAGTTATTTAGGTTAATTATTTATAATTCAATCGGTAGGCGTTAACTATAATTTAATATAATAATATTATTTGTGTATTTATTCAGTATTACTCAATGTTGTGTGCAACGAAATATTTTAGAGAAACTCATGTTGCGTTTCTGGTATGCTTTCGTACATAATGTTCTTTTTAAACTAAAATTAATATTAAATTCAAAAATATTAATTGATATAATAATTTATTATTTTATAAATACCTGGGATGTTACAATCATTCATCCATTCACTTTCTCGAGCAATAGTATTCCAACATGTAAAATAAATCATAGATGAAGCCCTAATGTCACAAGCCTAAAAATATTCAAGGACATAAAACCTCATCACAAATAGAATAACCATTTTCATTCTCAAGGTAATTTTGGATTTATTGATAGCCCACACATTTCTACATTAGATATAGTCATGATATTCTTTGACATTTCCCCTAGAAGGACACCATTTCCATAGAGAAGTCCACAATCCCATGTTGATGACAAAGATACCTACCAGAAGGGTTTCATTATCATTATTAAACTTGGTCAAAATCACAAACATTAGGGGCCCGCTATCATTCATCAATGAACATGATATATAAGTGTGTGCGTTCAACCCATTAATTCTCGAGAACATACATCATCCACTAAACACTAACCATTTTGGCAGATGAATCACTATAAAAAAACCCCACGAGGACTCTATATACTGATTTTCAAGCTCTATAATGATTATTGTGAGCTAAAAAGTATAATGCAAAACATACAACCCTTCCTAAAAAGAACATATATCTATACCACCCTTAACATTTCCTTTTTCACAAATCATCTTCCACACCACAATCCTTTAATGTATTGAATAAGACAATTAAATTGGCACATCCAAGGCAAAGAAATACTGATACAACCAACATCCTCCTGCTTAGATGAGGTTAATCCATTTTTTATATCCAAAACATGGAAAAATATATTATTAATATCATAGTAAGGTCGTCAAACCTCAATTCACATACATCCCATTTCGACCCATCATACAATTAGATCAATGAATACATATGTGCAATTTCTTGATCCATTGTATCAATACGTTCATCCACACTAATGCAGAAACTAATCATGAAACCTGAATTAAGCTCCCATGAGTCACATTGTTGTTAAGAATCACTCAAACAGAAACACTGTTAACCATGATCACATGTAGGTCACACTAATTTCACCAGGACATCCATCTACACTACACTATATAATTGTACATCACCTATTCCTAGGTGAAACACACAACAACCATCATCAGGAATAACCAAATAATATAATAATCATTGACTAAACTGGTCAATATTTTTATGAAAACCTATAAATCAATAGGTTTGGTGATCCACATGTTTTCCTTATCCATTTAATTTTATGGTAAAAAACTATATTTTTCATTAACATTCATATATTTATGGAATAACCGTGCCTATAGAACAAAACTAGATAATCCTCATGTACACTGATCATGTCCCAAAGTATAATATTTATTCTATTTCATATGATGGGTACTTAACCTAGTCATATTTAATTCCACCATGATCTAATGGTTGTATACTCAAAAATAATAACTTTTCAAAAACCTACACATAACCCCATTAGTCATTCATCAATAATCATAGGCTCATGAATCTATCTAAGAAACTAACTACATCATTGAAATGTGACTTCTAGCAAGTAAAGGTGTTCAAGATTCCAACTCAAATTTTTCTTGACACCTTACACATATCATGGAAAAACACTTGAACCACCTTAAGCCAGTGATTCTTTTCATATAACCATAGAATATTCATATGTTGCCAAAAGACGTGGTTAACATAACATAATAAGACATTATCATGTATATGAATGATACTTTCATTTGAAACCATCATAGACAAAAAGAAGTTTTTCCAAAATATCTATTCCATATAAATTCCCAAACTATGCGTCATTGAACATGCACCAACCAAAAAATATACCCAATACCCACAACTCTAATATAACTCAAAGAAATAATTACGATAACCCTTCTCAAGCGTTTCCTATAAAGGTTGCAAGTAACCAAATCACTAAACATGAGTCACAAAAAATGGATTACTATGTTCTCCCAGCTAATCTATATGCCAAGATCTCAATAAGTACAAGAATCTTGGGATGGAACTATGATCTATTCTAATGTTAAGAGACATAAATCGTGCTAACTCATAACTCATGGTCCTTATGAACATGTCCATAACACTATCCCTACATACCCTAACTATGGTCATCTCCATATAAATCATATCACAGTACATGTATTAGGTTTATCAAATCACATAATATCATGTAATATTATTTATGGAACTCACAAGGACTATAAAAACCATCAAAAAAGTCTAATAAATATTAAACTGTGATCCAACACCATAATCATTTGGTTTAAAATTTATTTTCATTTGATTTATAATACTCAGAATCCCATAAAACCCCACCATTTTAAAAATATTTATAAAGAATTTATTAAAAAGAATGTATATAAAATAATTTAGTTTTAAAACAATCTCACTACCACAACCAATACAAAGTCACATTTTTTATGGCAATTATTAGTTTTTTTATTTTTTAAAAATTATGTTTACCATACATTTTTATTCCATTAAATTTATTGGGTATGTAAAATATAATTAAAAATTTTATAGAGGGAAAAAATTTATAGGAAACAATATATAGTATTATGGTCACCAGAAAAAAAATACCCACCAGCGAAAACAACTATCAGTAGTATGCACTAGAAATATAATCACATTCCCCGTGAATGATGTATTTCAGGTAAACCCTTTGTGATTGAAATGAATCGTAAAGGAACCCACACAACCTCACACTCATTCCATCTCAATCAAATGGTGAAAATCACATGAATCATGGAATCACACATCTTCTGTGTCCCTTTTGTAAAAATATAACTCAACAATTGAAATAAAAGACATGTACTAACTATTGAATCTTGTGTATACCATTGTTCTTGGGAGAGATCCCTCCATAAAAGTGGCTTAATATCAATCCACTAATGATTATTATATTCCTACTTACCATTCATAAATATTAATATAAATAAAAAATTATGATACCACTTTTTTAATGTCTTAGTGGTCCCAATCCATTAATAGTAACTGGACTGGTTCTTTATATGATCTTAGGCCCACATCCCAATATGATATAATTTAATAACATTCATTGAGGGTGTGGGAGGATAGATGTGGAGAGTATAGCATACGTATTAGTAAAAATATATGAATAAATAACAAAATAACATTATTTATTTTAGATAAACATCATATACAAGAATTCATGTACAGAAAATTAATATATTTGAAAAAACTATAACAGATATAAATACAATATTTGTCAGATGGATCCCTTGGGGGAAATAATAAACAATTATAAAATTGAATATTTACAAATATAAAATATTATAGTGATTGATTTATATTACTACATAGTCTCCTAATATATACACCACTGTATAAAAAACATTCATCAATCAGCAAAGGACCGCTTTCCTATATTGATATTTGAAATAAAATAGTGGTCTTCATCGATTGACATGTTATATAGTGGCTAGATAAGGGTGTTAGTAGAACTCAGTAGGGAAGAAAAATGGTTTCCCTAAAATAAGAATACCCTAACAATGAATTTAGTAGTAGTGAGACTATATAATTAAATAATAATATATTAACATTAAAAATTAAAATAATAAATGAACCACTTCACTCGAGGGGAGAGGTTCACTATGAGAATGATGCAAAAATTTATTTCCCTATTATTAGGGTTTCATTATGTTCATTTCATATATTTTACCATCAATAGTACCCAAAACTAGTGAATATATACATCTCCTTGGAAGAAAATAACATTACAGTTAAATATACTCATCCTAGTATCCATGAATCACTGATGGAATGTTTTTACTGTATGTTAACATTGATATCCAATTTTCCCTATGTTGACTATTATATATAGGTTAACCATAAAATTAATATATCCCATGGGAAAATATTTCTCCCAATTTTATCCATAAGACCTCTGGTATCTTGGATAATTATTCACCAAAGTTTAACCATCAACTCGAATTCACATAAAATATAATAAACATAACCATTAAAACAACACTAGGCATAATTTTCCAATTTACAATTCATTTTTGAAGACATGTAAACCCTAATTAGTTGTTTGTTTCCTAGAACATATAAAAATACAAAACAACATTTTCTATGGTTCATTACAATATAAGAAACTTTCCAAATAATATACTATTTTTAAGGTCATAACAAGCCCCAAAATCCATCCCACATTTCCATTTAAAAAACCATGTTCTAAAAACCATCTCAATAAAAATACATTCATTATATTAATTACCCACTCCAAGGTGCACAAAATAACCAAAATAAAGAAAATTTAACAAGATAAAATAGACTAAATTAAATTTAACATTTATCTAATAGTTGTGAAATCCCATTTTTAATCATTGTTTTCCAAAAATATCATCCCTCATTCGAAATTTATTTTACATTATTTATCCTTTATAAATAACATTACTAGATATGGATAATTATATATGTTTTTCAATTTAATTATGCAAACCTTCGGAAGAAATTATTTTAAAATATGATGATGGAAACTATTAGCCAGTATAAAGATACAACCGATGAACATATGAAATTAAATGAAACTATATATTAGGGGTTATGGACCACCTATAATTTTTTTTATGAGTCTGCTGATTGATTATCTTCCGCTAGTTTGGGTGGAATAAATATAAAAGTTAAAATGGGGCAAATACCCTAGATATAGGGTTTAGTGGTCATAGACAATGGTAGTCAAAATTAAAATGAGTGTAAACAAAAAGTGAATGAAGGGGAATAATAGAATCTCATATAGATTTAAATTAAAATATAAAATGTTATATTGTATAGACTAATGATAGTGGGCCACCATGGGAAGAGGGGAGGAGAGGGATGCATAAGCGAAGGTATACTAGATACTTTGGGGAAAAACCACTATAACAGGAATATGTGGTGGCCTGGGGAAATTATTATGCGCCCATAAAATAAAAACAGGCTACAAACCCCAAAAAACAATGTGGCATTGACCACATGGCCAAACCTATGACACTGGAAGTTTGGGGTCCTTGAGTCTAACATATGAGTTTTTTAATGTCCACCAGATTTACTTTTAATCTATACTTACTAGCTAGTGATACTGCTTCCCCATATCAATTTCCAAGCCACCCATTCACTCCAAATGCCCTCCCAGCTACCCTACAATATTTATTTCATGAGTAATTACACAGAGACAAGGTTAAATATGCTTCAAACTACACTTCAAAATCCAGGTAATAAAATCAACCCCTAAACTAGACCATCATTCCTGCTCCTAAAAATATTTAACATCAACACAATCTACAACATTGCACATTTGGATAACTATTATTGATCCACCTTATTATTATTTAGATATCTCTCCCAAAAAATGATTCTTCATATTCATTTGATCAAAATATTTATGACATGTTTATTTTTATTACCTAAATGAGCATTTGATCTCCCCAATTTGTTTTTTATCATTTCCCAATGTTTTAATGATATGTATATTATATGATTATTCTTGATGATGATCATGATGTTTTTTAATTTTGGATAAATGGCCACATATGTCATTAAGGATGTTTAATATATAGTTATTGTTCATTGAAGCTAAACATATAGCTTATATTAGTTGTTTAAGATTATTATGATACATGGAAATATGTGAAATGTGATCATGTTTTACCAATTAGAAGATCAGTTTAAATTTTTTTTACTATACAAGGGAGTATGGGTATGAGATTCCATTGAAACAATTGTTGTTAAAAAATGGAAGGTCATGAAATACATGGACATTTTGAAATTGAAAAAAATGAGGCTTTTGGTTTGATGTAAACCATTGCCTAATGAAATGAATTTTTGAGATTTAAATTTTGTGGAATTTAGCCAGGTATGAAAACTAAATTAGATCATGAAAATGAATGGACATATGATGACTATGGCATGATTAAATTGTATTTTTTTGTTGTGGATGGCATCATAGAGGGAATTTCCATTTTTACTTTTTTATTTATATTATGTTATTAGTTCCAATGTGTTTTTTAGTTAACATAATTGATCATGTGAAAAATAAAAATACATATTAATAATAAATATTTTATATATTTAAAGTTAAATTAATGATATAATCTATATTAAATAATGAAAATTAAGTGAATATAATTATTATTGTATTATTTGTAATGGTGATTTCTATTCTGTGTGAAAATATATTTCTGAGTTACATGAATATGATATTTTAAATTTGTTAATTATTTTTCATATGTTATATCCTTAAAAAACTATTTAAAATCAACATAGGTGGTAAGAAATCATCAAATAGTTCATAAAAATGCATCTATACTTGTATTGTTGATTAATTAATTAATTGTTTATATATTATATTCTTGAGAAATTAATAAAAAAGAAATTCTCCATATGGTAATTACTATTATATAAAAAATAATGAAACTAAAAAATTGTTCTGTAATTGAAAAATATATTCAAAACTAAATTTATAGATGTTATTATATAATATTAATTTAATTTTGTGGAATTTATAGTAACTGAAATCAATTACAACTACTATATGAATATAAGATATTTTACTTAAATAAAATTTTAGTGGATATAATGTAATTTAATTCTTAATTATCAATTAGGAATCATAAACATAAATATTGATTATAACATTAAAACCCCACAATTCTAAATTAATTTGTGTATAATATAAAATATTCCCCTAAATATATCATTGTATTAATATTCCTTTTTGAAATAAAGGTTTTTATTTTTATTATATTTTGTTATAGTGTCAAAAATCTTGAAAATTACTCTGTTTTTATCAATGAATTTCATTTATGATTATTGTGTATTTTTAATAAATGGTTTTTTGATAAATTTAGAAAAATCAATATTTTAAAAATTGGTCAAAAATCAAGCATGAAAAAAATTACAATAGACTATAACTTCGATCATTATCAATAACAACATAACACATACTCTACAAAATATTTCTATATTTTTTATGATATAAAATTATCTCTGTATAAGAAAATTAACTAATCTATAGAACACCATGTGGTCATTTCTTCCTATGTAATAATAATTGTATATCATATTATAAAAACCAATATTAAAATAAAAAAATAAGTAAAAAATATATATAAAACAAACATCAATGTATATTCACATAAAAAATGAAATATAATAGATTCAAGATATCCTCAAATAATATCATGTAGTGGATTGGAATTCATCATCTGAAATATTTAAAATATCATAAAATTACTCGTCAGATAATTTATTTTTAAAATCATGTGTTGGGATCATAGTTTTATCAATAATTATGATGTATTTGGATGTTACTTTTAGATTTTCTTTATTAGTTATTACAATTATGAATATTCAATAAATCAAAATATTAGAGAAACAAAAGGAAAAGTAAAATACTAATTCATAAAGACAAGAAAATACATCGGAATGATTTTCCACACTAGAAGTGTTATATTGAAATACATTTTTACTGAACATTGAATGTTCGAGAGGAACATAAAAATTTATTCATTAATTACTCATCCTTATGTGAAAAGAATTTCATGCAGAATATATGAGTATATAATAGTTAATTTTTTATTATTCCACAAATGTCACTAGAATTGGTCCACTAGATGTGTTGTCAACATACCTTTCTCGACAATTTTATGTCCTACCAAAAGTAAGTGAATTAAAAAAAATTCATTTTACTTTAAATCGAAAATTTAAAAATTTTGAGATAATTATTTTATATGTATTTTTATTTTAATTATCATCTTCCCTAGAACACTCCAAAATAATTTAGAACGAAGAAAAAACATTCCATGTAAATGAAAATGTTCACATAATAAGAATAAAATATAAAAAAATTTCAATGGTGTGTGGAAATAATTTTATATATTTATAAACAAATATTTTAAAAATATTCCAATTTAATTGAAAAAATTAATATATATAAGTGAATAAATATTTTTATATTTTTAATCTTTATTTAAAACGTAATTTTAATATTCATAGTAGAAATATACTAATAAAATATGGGATTATATATACTATAATATATTTTTTATTAAATTAATTTCAACATTTAACATATGATAATAATTATTTTTGGAAAATATATGAATCTAATTAGATAGTGAAACCATAAAATTGATATATGAATACTTCAATTAATATAGTGTAAATAATGAAAAAATATTTGAAATCTTAAACTCTGCAAATGTATTGTTATGTAATTCCAATATATAAAAAAATATGTAAATTTTTTTATTATAGTTAAAATTATTCTCAAATACATTCTTCTAGTAAATAATTTAATAATTTTTATAGTGATTAATTTTCAAGATCTAATAAGTTATAAAATTTCCCCATAACACTCACCAACTGTTTGAAAACATATAGAATATTAGTTTATTAGATAGTAATTCAATAAATTAAAAATTAAAATTATTCATTGAAATATTATTAATGATAATATTATAAATAATTATTATATTTATATAATATATTATGAAATATTAGAGTTTATAGTAAAAATGAAACCGGTTAATAGACTTAAACTAAATAAAATAAATGATTTTTTAATGAAATTTACTAAATCAACAAATTGAAATATCACATTATAGTATTGATAATACTACTAATAAATTGATACTGGATAATAAATATAAGTTACTATATTTCTAAAAATGAAATTGTATAAATGATATAGTAAAATGGGAACTCCTAAACTATTTAAAATATCTTACACCATTAAAGAGTAAATTTTGAAATTTGAGTTTTATATGGAAAATGTGGAACTAAAATATATTTTAGGTAAAAAGAATGTAATGAGGGTTGATATTGACATCTTATATCATAACATATTTATAACTATAAATAAAAAACGAATGAATTATACTGTATAAATTATGAATAAAAATTATATCAATAGTGGGGAAACAATAATAATTATAGAATAATGATATAGTAATATTAATGATTTTTATTGAAAATATATAATATCAATATTAAATATTCAATAAATCTTTTAAACATAGTAGAAAATTATTATAAATACAATTATAATGAAAAATTGTGAAAATTTTATATATTAATATCAAATTGAAACATTATAATTAGTGGAAATTATATATACATATTATGTCGCTTCTCAATAAAGTGTTAATTTTTTAGGAAATTGAAAATATATAATAAGTAATTGTAAAAGTAAATAAAATTAAATTGTAATTGTAATATTAAAATATTCAGAAAAACATGTACTATTAATATATACACACAAATCATGATTTTTTAAATTCCTTTTATTAATATACGAAATTCATTTCTAGGAAATGATTTCATTCTTCAAATATACATAATCTCATCATCCCCTCCATCCAAATGAACCCATAAAATTCTATAGATTATGGAAGAGGGATAATGGCCTGGGATACCTACCTGAAGTGGGACTTGTGATGCTGAAAACAGCAAGGGTAAAAAAAATGTAACATGTTAAAATAATTTCCATCTATAATATTGTAGGAAAAAAATGTATGATAAAAAATAACAGAGAAACACCATTATATAAAAATGCTAAAATTCATAATAAATGTTATGTCATAACAATTAAATGATACACTCTATGTAAAACAATAAATGAAATCATATATAATCATCATAGGAAAAACTCCAATGTCCATATAGTAATTTCTATCTGAGTCTGTGAAGTCCTTCATGAAACCTGATAAATAGATTTATATTCCAATCTTGAGAATACATATATATTATATAGGTTCACACCCAATGACTTTCATCCACATAGAAAAAGTTAATACAAATATTTTA
Organism: Viscum album; assembly: GCA_963277665.1. Taxonomy (NCBI): domain Eukaryota; kingdom Viridiplantae; phylum Streptophyta; class Magnoliopsida; order Santalales; family Viscaceae; genus Viscum; species Viscum album. The sequence goes on from OY728147.1 coordinate 446,961,105, forward strand.
GTGAGAAAACTGTAGAATCATTAACACAAAAATATATCTAATATTCAATACTATACCCATCTATGTATTCTCACCGAATAAAATATCCATTTAAAATAATATAATTAGAATCAAATTGATTGAAAGAGTCCTCTTAACAACACTGTCATTAAGGTTCCACTATCACAATACTAATTCATATGACTTAGTACTCTAATATCATCTTTAATGTGTGCTATCTGAAGACACCTACTCAACAACATCATCTGAAGCACCATTACAAGAACTAGTCATCTCATCCTACATGAGGATACCACTGCGGTCATATAATTTCTTACATGAAGACATATATGCCATCACGCCACATATCATTTAATGACAACTGGTCCACCTCCTCCAATGGCACAGAGGCCTTTATTTTTTATTGATTTTGATAATCCACTTTTCAAGGTGTGAGGTGGAACCCATAAAAGGCCCGTAGGCATAAGTATTACATGGCCCATAGGCCTTAGAAGAATTCATTGTTCGCAGGATTCAAACATTACATACAACACATAATTTCTACTTGGAATTGCTCCTCCCCAGCATCTTCATAGTAGAATTAGCTCTCCACCTTCACATGGATGTTCGGCTTAGATTTCCCGTGCATGCAAAGGCTTAACCCGATGGCAGGTGCCATACCCTGTCATTATTGAATCCTGTGTAGTTTCTGCTATGGTTAAAGCTCCTTGCTCGTTCTCCTTATGGAGATTGTTCCTTATAGGTTGTTTGGTTTGTATCTGCACTAAAGGTGGCCCGATGGCCTTGAGGTGTTCTGAAGGCCTTACTGACCAAAAGGACTAGGTGAAGTGAAGGAATTAATGGACATGGGGACCACATCGGTGGAAAAAAGGCCCAAAAAAGGGAATATACCCAGCCTCTACAGTGCCAAAAATTTCCTTCTACAGTTCCAACTACAATACTTGTAACAGTACAGCTACAGTCCTGCTATAATATCACTATAGTACCTACTACAGTATCTGCTACAGCAATGCTATAATACTGCTACAGTACCCCTGAAATAATCCTCCACCTGGATTTGATCATGGGTCGCTTGGATGCACATATGTAGTCTTCACCAACTAGGAAGAGGCTCATGTGCGAAGACAATTAGTCTATAACATCACATATTAAGAATAGAAATATATTCAGAATATTATGGTATCATAAACACAGCTGACATACACCATGTATCATCCCATTAACAATAATTACCCCCACATTAAACCACCACATCAATTTCAGGAACCTAATCTTATGTTCTATGTATCAAAAAGACACCACATTCCATGTTAAAACATCACCTGGAAGATATTTATAGGATTAATGGGTATCCAACCATCATTTCTCACCATATGGTTGAAGAGAACCCCCCCCCACACACATTTGGGTTTCAACACATTATCCTATTCATTTTTTGTGTTCAAATATAAATCATCATCATCATCATTTATTTTATAAAGAGTAAAGAACGGGGAAGCAACCAAGCATCAGAGGACCAATATGAGACCACCGTAGGGAAGAAACTATGGAGTTCTGAAGTAGTGCAAGCTCATAAAATCCCATCTAATATGTTTATTCCCTTCAATTGGGATGGAATAGTCATTAATGAGGAAGAAAACACAAATCCCTTGTGTAAAAATATAATCAAGGAGGTAATCCAACATTTTCCCTCCATCTTAGTTTGCAAAATCATCGTGTCATCAGTGGTATGCTTCTTGCACCTTCTCGATTATCTTCCATAGAGTCCATTCCCTTCCGGACGAGGTGATGGCTATGCTCATCTAATTATCAATTTATAGTAACCATAAAATTGTCCTTGTTGTTGTTGAGACTGATTCCCTAATCCTCGATGACACACATAATACCGTCTTCTGTTTTTTATCTATAATACCATCCCACTCACAACATGTCAACAAATGCATCACAACATCTACCACATTCACTGCATTATCCAAATGAAACAATGTACCCAATATGTACACAAACCACATATCGAAAAAATACCTCATCAATTACATGTTCTTCTATTTACATAAATATTTTCTTTCATTAACATTAATTCACAACTATATTTTATTAAAAATATTAAAAACGGATGCATTTATCCATCAATTTTTTTCATAACTAAAAATCTACATCATATATCTCATTAACAATATTAAATACCAACTATTTTCTCATTCCTTTATCATATTTATATATTCCATTTAAAAATAATCTTGTAATTCATATATCATATATTTCTATCTCCAAAACCAATAATATTAATAATCAAATATTTAAACTAATCCTACCATTACAATTTACATATTTATCAATCATTACAACCCATTGTAAAAGTATTCTAATTTATTGTCCATGTATAATCACTAATAAACTATTCTATCACTGTTATAAAACATGCACAAAACCAAAATAAATCAACCCATTATCGGTATTCCCGCAAAATCAAAATTTTCACCATTTTAGATTGCAAACACCTCCATGTAAAAATATCCTTATCTCATGATGACCACATCTCATATTTCTCACATATCATAATTCAAATTTATATAGGGTGATTTTATTCACATTTACATTTTACATTTCAAGGGAATTATCCATAAAAATAAAATTTATATGGGAACCAATTTATTATACAAATATAAATTCATATCCAATTTCATTCAAGGTGATATAAAACAATAACATAATAATTTTTCGATAACCACAGACAATATAAAATAAAATTCCCAATGTCATTGTTTATAAAAATGTAGAACCAAAAACTATAAACCGAATAATAATAAAATCCACCATTAAAAAATTTAATTCCATTTTCTTCCCCTATAATTGTATATAACATGTTAATTGTAGACAAGTGATTATAAACTCTTATTTTGGGGTTAATCAGTTAATTATCATAATTAATACAACATGATCTCATAATAATTAAAATTATTTACACATGTGACACTACTTTATATTGTTTAAATATTTGAAACATCATGAAATTATGTAATATTTAAAAGAAACAATCCATTCACTTAAATTGAAAAAAAAATGTATAACCTTAGTAACGTTTTCTCAAACTGTCTCCCTAACAGATAAAATGCACTCAACCTACCACATGTACAACAAGAAGAAATAAACATGACCAAGTTCATGGTATATTCCTTGAAACAAGATATTATAATAAATTTAATGAGAGGGGAGAATCCATATAATTTTCTAATGGTTGATGACATAAAAAGAGGTTTTAAAGGTTGTCATGATTTTTAGGAAGATAAATTAAATAGGAATGGGGATGGGTTCAAGTGTTTAATATTTGGAAAAATGTGTTCTGTAAGTAAAAAAACATTTTAATAAACTATCAAATTCACCCATGTTTTAAATATTAATATTTAATTTTTTATCAATAAAATTATAAAAAGGAGTAATAAATTTATAAATTACATTAAAGTAATTAATAATTTTATTTTAGGAATTTATGTAAGTTAAAAAGGAATTTGCGTGGGTTTTTTGTTAGACAAAAAGAACAACTTAAGGAAATAGGGTAAATCCTCTACCAATTAGTAGGATATATCTATTAATTAAATGTAATTTATTTTAAAATTACACATGATTTTAAAAAATCATCTATCCAACATGTTGAAATTGGAATGACACACTTACCTTTAAGTGATACTTTTCTTACAGTTACCTACGATTCAAAAAAATAGACTTACCCATATGCATGTTTTACAATGTAAATGCTACCCTTATGTAATATTTTGATTACCCATTGGTATGTAAGGATAAATAAATTTTTCCATAGCACATCGATGGAATTACCCTTATGTGAAAAATCGAAATAAGTGGTTACACTTACATAACTCTTGGATTATTAAGATAACATTATACAATAGTTGAATTTTTTTACCATTATGTTAAATATAAAACAAAGAACTTATAGATACACTACATATGGAATCCAATCCATCCCTTTTTGAAAGCATTGTAAAATCCTTCTTCTTTCAAAAAATCATTTAAGGATAATCAGTACTCTTATGAAACAAATATTTCATGCATGAGGGTATGAATTTCACTGAAAATACTAATATTCAATAAATATTTCTAATAAATAATTATAAAGTGTTTATTATCCTTTCTAAAAAAATCCAAAACACTTCCAAATATTATTAATTGGTTTTAAATTTCGTAAAGACGCTTCAGTAATATTTTAATCACTGTTAAAAAATTATTTTAATTTCACGTTTAAAATTTTTACACACTAAAATCACTTCCATAAATCATTGTTATAAAAATAATTGTATAAATTATAAAATCATTTAGAAACAACATATAAAATAGTTTAAATCTATCTCGAACAACTAGAAACTCAAAAATGAAAATTACATCTTCATAAAAACTCAAACCCTTATTTAAGATACATCTCAAAATATATCTTCCACCAAAATAAAACTAAATCATAGAAGAACAGGTAATAGATGAGTGATAAATCAACCACCATATGAGATACCACTAAAGTATATTAGAATTTTCGGACATAGAATCCAAAAACATATGATCTCTCTAGGGATATACCTCTCAAATAAGAAAAATGTTGAATATATATCCATAACACAACTTGAAATAAATATTAATAATCAACAAACTATAATAAAACAATAGAATGAAACCTAATTAGAAAACAAGATTTCAGATTGATTTAAAAAATAAATCATAAAATTCACAAAACATAAAACCTTATAATATCATGAATTTCAACAATAACATATATTAATGTAATTATAAGAATATAGATACATGATTTATCCTAATTTATCATGCCAAGAGGTGTTAATTTCTAACACTCAAAACTAATCATTCTTATCATGTAATGTACAATATAGGTTACCATGATTTGATGATAATCCATTGAAAATGATTTATAATATTTTCAAGATATTATAAATTTAAACAAATTAATAATCCAAAAAACAAATTAATCCTTTTCAAATGATCAATTAATTTCTATTCATTTTTTCCAATATTCGATTTGTAGAACATGAAAAGATAAAAGAGGGGATGATAAAACATTCCAACTATGTCAGATCTAGTTAGGAAAACCATGTAGTTAAGAAAACCATTTTGAATGAAATATATTCTTAAACCCCCACAGAAATGGTATTCATAAAAATCCTATTTATGAAAATAAATTTTACATTTTGAAAAACATATTTTTAAATATATGAAAATATTATTTTACCGTTGCCTTATTTATTTGATAATATATGTTTCAAAAAATTAATTCTTCCCACATTGGTCTCATAAAATTATGTTAAGCAACATTAAGGTAACATCCATGAATGATATGCATATTTTTAATTCTCCAAATCTAAAAAATTTAATTATTAGTTATTTAACTAAATTGTCCCAATACATTATCTAATTTAATTCACCTTGAATGACATGATTTTATTTATCCACCCACTATTGTTATTTAAAAGTAAAATTTAATTCATATAAAATATGTTTTATATGTGAAGGAAACATAAAATATTAAAATAACGATATATATCCTTTCATATTCCACATGCTTCCCAAAATACATAATCTAGTCACATGCCATAATCAAATTAATTATATTAATCTAACACATTCCTACAAGGAACATTTTAAAAGTTAGTATCAACACATAAATAATGTATATCACAAAACATAAAATATTTCATGAATCATAAAAATCAATATAAAATTACAATTTATTTAACAATAATATTTACAAAATTTTCTAACAATTAAATTGTTGCCATGAGGACACCCATTCAAAAAATTCATAGGATTTAACAATCTTGTTTCCATTTTGCACATTTGTATTCCATTAATATAATTATTTTCACATTAAATTTAAATACTAATACTTTCAATTATACAATGATCACTATATATTTTACATGAATAAAAATATATGTACCACATTCATTGTACTGTGATATTATTTAATTCTTTGAAACAATGAATCACCCAAAAGATTTTGAAACATATTTTAATATAGCGAACTCCATTCAAAAAATTGTTTCCCTATCATGATATTTTCTAAGTAATAACACATACCACTAAATTAATAAAAATCACAATAATCGCAACCAATTGGATAACACCCAATCACATTCCTCACATCATTTTTAGTAATTTAATTGTCGAAGGAAACCATAGTTCAATTATTTTGAAATTTTTCCAAGAAAAACTTTTTTTTATTAATGAAATATTTTGATTATCCATTTTATGGTAGGTGGATGATTCTATAAATACAATCACATAACCAAAAAATGTAATTCATGAGGTCACCACATATCAACAGAGTCATTACTACAACCATGTTTCACTACCTCCACACATTATCCCATGTCAACACATAATAATATATTTTTGTATCATTATGTACCGCAATCAATATTACTAGATTTAATTAAATTTAATCATCTATATAATGGGTTATTATAACTGTACTCCATATTTCATTATAAAATTTGTTCATTTAATATATATATATGTTATTAGACTTTTAATTAATGGTGATATTAATTAGAAAATCACACCAAGGGTCTCATTCTCCTCTACAATCAAAATATAAGAATGGATTCCTTAAATAGTTATTTTTATTGTGGAAAATCAAGACATAAATTTAAAAATATCTATGAAACCAAAAAGATTAACTAAAATTTTATAATCCAATTACGAGTAAATATCCCTATTTGAATTTAAATAGTTATAACATGTCTGTATCTTAATGAAAAATAAAAACATATGGTATCCCATGAATAATTATTAACGTTATTAAACAATATGTTCTAATTTAATATTTTTTATAAGAAATAAACGTAAAACATTATATGAAATTTTATACATGATTGGTTTTTATGATCAATTAATGTACCCCAGAACAAATACAAATTTGTTTCATAATATTAAAATTAACACAGTCTTTATAAAAAAATATAAACTCTAAAATTTGTATTACAATATTTATTGACTTATCTTTCTCTAGATAAACACTTTTATTCATTATATTTCTTATGAAATATTCTCATATTATATAATAATGTTATTATGATTCTACTAACATCATTAGATACAACATATTAAACAGGTTACATTATCAAGAATCATATACTAGAAATTTCATTGTTGTCACACAAATGATTTCAACTTCCGACTTGTTTCCCATATAAAACATCTTATGGCCTAATATTCTAAGAATAGTCATCTCAATAATTAATTATTATAATTAATGGATATAATTAGTTCAATTATATTAAAATATTCAAGTCTCTAATGGTTATCATAATCAACGATTATTATATTCTAGGAATTAAAAAAATTCTAACATTATAATGAATTATTTTAATTTATAATATTTATAATTTGGTAGGAAGGGTAACAGAAGGCATTAAATTCAAATTTTTACATTAAATTTACATTTATAAAAAATCATGTATAATAATTCTCTTAACCGTGCTAGGAATATGGGATATATTTTTTGTTTCAAAAAATTACAATTAAAAACATTTACCACTAATCATGTTGACGATTTTCCAAGATTTATAAACCAATTACAGAATAACATCTATCCAAACACATGATTATGATAAATTTGAAATGAATGAAATTCATGGTTTATTCATTCACAAATATTTTAGAATACTCTATAGAATGGTATAAAAATTAATGTTTTAGGATTGGAGTATGAAATATATTATGGGTATCTTTCCTTATAATGGATTTCATGTTTAAATAACTATAAAATAAATAATAATTGATTCATTATTTTTTAAAAATTATAATAATCAATAATGAAATATAGAATTATATATCATTTATAAAAGGAAAACAAATCAATTCATGAGGTATCATGTTATAATGGGTAATGGGATGACACAATTAAATTAGAAAATGATTAAAACAAATATTTCAGGTTAATTAATCACCAATTTACCAAGTCATTTTATAATTTATGACTAATTCATAAAACAGTAATAGATCATTAATAAACATGACATGATAATAGAATGAGAAATAAACATAAATATCATGATTTAAATGATTAATTTCCATAATAAAGCATAACCACCTTGTAAAAAAAAGGTAGAAATAATCATGATTCATGTTACTCTCTTAGGTCTGGACACTATATGAAGAAACACATCACATCATCATTTAGTAGGATGAGTTCCCATTCACCAGTTGATAAAGGACCTTATTACCTTGTATCCAAGATTCTCTCCCACGACAATGTCACATAATAAGTCCAAATTGAACTTTTTTACTTATATACTCATGAAATCCTCGAAGATCCTAACTCAGAAATCCATATTATCACTTTAACAAGACATTTACATGACCATGTCCTAACCCCAATAATAAAATATACACCCTCTGAGTTCAACAATGAAGGATGATAAAAAAGATCATGGACTCCCAACTTCAGTTGGCCCCGGGATGGAGACATGAATATAGGAAATAAAATCTCACATATGTAATGAATTACCTATAATAATATTATAGAAATGGTTGATAATAAAAAAACAATAAGAAAATATAGGATATAATTACAGGAAAAACCCACAATACTTTTAGTTTTATATGAATACAAAAACATTTATATATGATAAGGATAAATGATAATCCTACAGTAATATCTTGAAAGATCTCCAACGCCTAACGTATTAATGTTCTGTATAGTCCTCAATGTACTCATTTAATCCTAATATTTTATGTTTATATACATACTTTGTCAATACATTTATTCTTGTTAGGATTGACCGAATTTATCTCCTTCTCATTGAAAAATAATATTCAAATTCACATGGGAGAAAACAAACAAACAAATTTGACCTAAAAATGTCTACAAACCAATCTCATCCACACTAAATAATTTTAAATGATGAATGTATCTATGGATAATGAAATCATAAGAATTATATTGATATAAAGGGGAAAAATAATTTCCATTTATGTTAATCTTCAACTCCCCAATGTTTTATGTAGTTGGGCTTCCATAGAATTTGTAATGGAAAATGTTAGATGCCACATGTGAAACTGTTTAATGAAAAGAACCCCATAATAAACTCTCCATGATATTCCACCGAAATTATAAGGACCCGACATTAAACATTGCATAATCTTGAATTATGTCAAGAATACCCATTGAGGATCTTTTCAGATTTAGTTTTTTTGAGAATTAGGCAATAACTATTACATAACAACTTGAATATTACATGTAGACACTACTAATCAGTATCCATATTTTCATATAATAATAACTTATAAAAAGAAACATGTCCTGCTCTATGTTTTAGACAACATGACTTTTCCATGATCCCATCCTTCACCCTATTCAACTTTTAGTCCCCTAGAAAACATTTCAAAAACATGGGATGAGCATAAAAAGATCTGTAAGGGTTATAAAATAAGGAAAGAAAACATTAACCCGTCATTAAATACAAGTCAATGAAGCTATTCTTTTCGATCATACCATACCATACGGAATCATATGATTTATGAATAACACATGAAAATCATAAATCATAAATCATAAAGGTATCTTATAGAATCCATATCAAAACTATATTGTAGCTATCACAGCTATATATGGTGTTACACTTTGAATACCCATCATAGTATATTCTCTAAATCTCTTAGGAGAAACATCACGTTTACCTCTTTCACGTTACCCAATGTAATGGAAAGCTATCTCGGGCTCACCCTCCTTAGGCTTATCACAAAACCACCTGTAGATGTAAACAATGCCCAATAACCCTAACATAATCATAACACAAAACACAAGTATAAAGGAAAGTTAATATTTCCACATTCCAATATATTAAATCAAGATATTGAAATAATAAATGCTTTATCAAACCATTTTCAAAACCATTTTAAACATTAAATATAGATATTTTTTAATCAGTGTTTACCTTACCACTTTGAAATTTTTAAATAAATTATTATTTGAAAACATTAATGCCCATATCAATAAATCATTAATTCTATTTTTTAAACTTTTAAATTAGTGATAAATATTTAGAAGAATAATTCTTCAAAACAATTAAACCAATATTTTAGTTAAAGTGTTTTTAACAAAATGAGAGACTCTTCAATACAAATAATTGAGGAATAATATCAATAATTTACTTTATAATATCATGAGAATAAATGGATTCATTATATAATATTCCAAATGATACTATATACACTATATAAAAGTTAATTTGTGCATAACGACAATGAAGTATCAATGGAATGTAAATTGAGACGAAATCCCATATAAAAACTGTATCCGTAGATAAATGATAAATCAATAACATAATAATGTGTGAAAAATATATATACACTCATTATGATTGGATATACAGTGTAAATAAATCATATGAAATTCTAACATGTTTTTTTATGACAAAACCAATGAATTGGATGTTTAACTCAATGAATGGAAATTGAGTTAAAATTACTCTTATCATGTTCATATAGACAACTTGAGAATTTTTCGATGGAGTGATTATGTGTATGAAAATTATATACACACAACATGGAATGGAAATTAAAACATAAATAAAAAAATAGTGATTCCACACATAATCATAGCATGACATAATTACGAATTAGAAGATTAACCAAAGGAATGGAAATTGGGATAAAAGGATCCCTTAACGATTTGGTATCTTACATTACCTACAACCCATAAAAGAGGGATCATAAAATGAGGATATAATTACCCATTAAGAAAAGTATATTACACAATAAATAGAATCATGGGAACTAAATACACCACAAAAAAGAAAATAGTGGAAAATATAGCATGAATCTCATGGGAATAAAAAGTGAGATTAAAATCCATTACAACATTGTAATCAATCGAGTAGTTTGAAAAAAAGTTAATAACCACCATGTGATTCATATAATATCAAGAATATAAAGAGTATCATGATAAAATATATCCAATGGAAATATACAATACACCATATGCATTAAATTTGTGGCAAACAATGGAAATCTCACGGAATTAAAAAGCAGATAAGAAACCTTGTTCCTCGTGTCTGACATGACTTGTTTGTTCCTTATTCTTCACGAATAATAAACATAAGTTAATTTATACTTGATTAAAAAAACTTTTTCAAGTTTATTATTTCTTTTATATCACTTATTACCATGCTATAAACAATACGTAATCATTTAATTTAATAATGGTCATTTTGTCGATGTTTGGTACTTGAGTCAAAAATGGACTTCTTATAATTACAAGTTGTTCACATGGTCAAACGTTCATTATATCCTGAATTATATTCATAATTTAGATATCATATATATCATATAAATAAAGTATATACATATATTTATAATAGTAAATAATATTTGGAGATAAGAAATGAAATGCATTGTTCATGGAGATGGTAAGTCATATGTACGCATTAATTCTACTTTGATTTCTATTTATTATTTTAATGGAATTAAAACGTATTGATAAACATGTATATATTATAATTCTATGATAATATCATTAAACACATATTTTATATGTCTCATATATAGCATTAACGAGTCATATCACTTTGAGAGGGTTGTAGTCTGCACTTCGTGAAATAAAATTATAATCCTTACCCATAATGGAAACCATAAAGGTATGCTATAAAAGAAAAATACAGAAGCATAAAGAAAATATAAATATAATATATATCATATATAAATTAGTTTCTTATTAATGGCCTCCGTGAGAGGTGGTTGTAGATAATCAAATAATCAACGTTTCGTGAGGCGTTAGTTTTCCATTCACAAAAAGAATATGTTTTTCACCCATTAGAAGGAAGTGTGTGTAAGTGTAGTTTGAATACATATCATAACAACATCCTAGTATATTGAGGATACTGGTGTTGTTATAAAAGAAAGGAATAATAATATTTTAGGGTTTTTAGAATTAATATAAAAGAAAATATATAATGAGAAACTATTACCTATAATTTGGGTAACTACTTTTGGTTTGAACCAAAGGACTTCTTGAAGTGCCTTCTGCGTAAGGTAAGGCTTCTAGGATGAGGAGGGGGATCTTTAGTGCTTATTTGGGCAAGGGTGGGATGAGCCAAGGGGCTATAGAGGTGTGTGGAATGTAACAACCCAAATTTTTTCAGTGGAAATTTCATTCTGATAATTATGATATAAAATTACATGAAAGCACAACATAATGAACTACTAAGTGATAAATGACCATCAAACATATTTTTTTCACTTCTGTGTTTGGAATTTTGAAAATCTGACATACACGGTTGTGTTCAAGATGATTTTTATAGTCTAATAAAACAAAAACAAATATTGAATAGTAACCTACCCTTATGAAAAGAAACATACCCTTATGAATAGTGATGTACTATAAAGAATATTAATCTTAACTACGATAGTATAAAAATAATATTCAAGTGAAAGTATGATGTACCCATATTTTAGAATGACTAAATGATTGTTTTAATACTGTTTATTACTAGTAAACCCTGATTTTAATTAAATATTAAATTAATCATATTTAGAAAATTATTTCTGAAAAATGTAATTCAATTTTGGATTCAACACGTAGAAAAATGGTTGGGGTAAAATTTTGGGATTTATCTAAAATATAGGAATTATGTGAATAGTAAAATACAATAATTTACAGTTTAAATACATTATAATTAAAACCCACTATTCCTGACATCACAAGTGATGTAAGAAACCAAATCTCGAACTCACATGCCTTATTTACTATTCTTGGTCATGGATTACTCACTATTCCTTGTCGTAGGGGAAATTAATAAATTAATGAATTTTATATTAAAGAAACCCCTCTCCCCTCCACTATAAAAACCACTCTTCACACCCTCATTTCCACACACCTCTCAATATCAAATAATTCTCTAAACTCTCCCCAAAAATCTTCATTATCCCCTCTCCCACGTTCAAGAGTTGCTGGTCTCATCAAAAGACCAAACCTAGCTTCTTTAAGGAGAATTTCAAGATGAGGATTTAAGAGGTAATTTCTCTCCCTCTTCTCCTTTAATTTCCTTTCAAGTTCACGTTTATTTCTTGATCTCTACCCACCTATCTTCATCCAAATTATATTTTAACTCTAGTATTATATATAAACTGTAATTTTATAATTCTAATGGGATATTATATTATCCAACCCCTTTTCCCTCTTCCTTTTATTTTATTACAGAGAACGTTGTTCGTGAGGTGCTAATTTATCACCTTCTAGAATGACAAGTTTTCTTCTTCCATTTCTACATTAAAATCTGGTCATGAAAAAAATTTTATGGTTGAACCAGAACATGTTATATGTATTATCTCCTATTTAATGTTCTGTAAATATGTTATGACCATATTTCTAGTGATAAAATAAAACAAGTTCATTATGATTGAAAAATCGCTCAAATTAACCCAAACAATAATCATTTAATTCTTATCTAATGATACATCCACAAGGATCTAATATAAATTTTTATAATATGATTATAACTCTGGTAATATCATTAATAACATGAAATATCAGTTCTGTATGTTTGCCCATTTTCTACCTGAACTTCAATTTAAGAATACAAGTGAACCACTCAAGAAATCAATAAAAACAATCATTCCCGAACAATTTTTTTAAACCCTATAACTCATCCAAAGGCACATAAAATATCTTAATAAAACCATAATAAACCATATTAATGTACAAAAGGTTATTAATTTTTAATTAATGAATATAATGTTATTATACAGGACACTAAAGAGAAGGAAGCATTCAGATACAAGGTAAGGGGAAATTCTCGAACCCAACTTTCATCATTGGGGTTCTCCCTCTTTCACTCCATTTTGATATGGTTACTCATATAAAATCATTTTTTCATAATTGTCTTTATTTTTTTGGGATATACATGTTTTCAAATATTGTATATGTCAAACAATTTTTTTTCCAAAATAACTATTCTTTTAAGAACACACCTTTTACTTCTCTATCAAAGTGGATGGTTCTTGTAACATGTATGTTATTACCTCTTTCATTAGGGAACCCAAAGTTTATGAATGTGTTCTTATGAGATTAAACTCATTACTTTCCATGGGTTAGTTATGTTCATTTTTTATATGTGTTCTATGTGGCAAGCATGATAATGATAATGTTATGATGTGACGGGTGCACCCAGAATTATATAGCGCAATATGAATGTTTCAAAGTGACGGGTGCGCCTACAATTATGCAGAGCTCAAATGCATTGGTTAAAGTGATGAATCTCATGATTAAATGTGAAATGATTTGTGAAAATGATTCTAGCTTGGTTCACAAGTACGCGTTGTAGTTAACCACTAAGACATGATGTTTCATTTTTATACATTGCCACATTTGAAGTCTTATATTTATGCTTCCTCACATGTTCATGATCTTTTTCCCATTTTTTGATTATGCTAACCCCATGATATATTCTTCTTATCTATCCTCTTACTAGGATTTTTGCTCACCCATTTTGATGTATATCCTCAAGTGGCTACATGTACTAAGGAGAGGACAAGTTCCAATAAGAAGCTAGGGAAGAAGAAATTAAATAAATGTTTATTCTTGATGTTGTAAAAGTTATGAATGGACCTAATTTTCCCAAGAAAGTAAATCGTTGGATCATCTATGTGTAATAATATTATGTTGTTTACCTTTAAAATGATGTAATAGTAATGTATGAAAAGGTTGGGTCTCTATACTTGGTATCATAGGAACGTTTTACTTAATTTGGGAATTAGGATTAGTGAACCCTAGAGAAAACCTATAGTATGATACTAAGTACAAATATCCACATAAGAATATTTACATAGGGATACCATATGTTATGTTTTTGGTATAAATTGTTTAAATTAATATGTTATTCATGACTTGTTTACTTATGTTTTGATCTAAACTTTTCTATTTTATAAAATGGTGGGAACCAGGAGAAATCATGTCAACAACTCCTACGAGGGCCAATGCAACGATTTACCAACTTTCATCCCCAATGATTTGGGAGGTGGAGTTCAAAACATCATGGAAATGCTTACCCAATTATCTCAGGTCATGAACAATAACCATAATAATGGGTAATTTCCTCCTTTACCAAAGAGGGAGAAACTGCCTATTGAATGTTTTATGCAGCAACGACCACTGACGTTTAGTGGATCCTCCAATCCAGTAGTTTCGGAAAAGTGGGTCAACTCCATAGAGAAGATATTATTTGTGCTTCACTATTCTGATACAGAGATGGTGACCCTAGACGTTTATCGTCTAGAAAGAGAATCCGATCAATGGTGGGATTTTATTATGAACACTAAGCCGATGGATGAAATTGAAGATATCAAATGGGAAGACTTTAAGTTAATGTTTCTTAACAAGTATTTCTCAAGAACTCTTCGCACGAAGATGGAGAGAGAATTCATAGAGCTCAAGAAAAAAGAAGGATAGTCTATCACATCCTATGATGATAATTTTACAAGGCTTTCAAGGTAAACTTTAGTTTTTGTTATCAATAATGATAGAAAAATTGATAGATTCCTTGGTGGATTAAAACCACACCTTCGAAAGGATCTTGAAATTAGAGAATTTAGGAGTTATGAAGAAGTTGTTCGATGTGATTTAGAGTAGAGATGGAGTTTGGAGAATGGTGCCCTATCTATGGTGATAAGAAATGAAAGATGGAGTTTCATGATTGTGGATCAAATGATAAGGGTGGGAAGAAAACTCAACGACCCACATGCCAAAAATGTGGAAAGTTTCACAATGGGAACTGCCTCAAAGGGATGGGGAAATGCTTCAAGTGAAGGAAAGAAGGACACCATGCTCAAGAGTGTCGAAAAGACACAAAAAGGATGGATAATGTGGCAGAAGAAATAAGAGAACCACTCATGGTTCAATGCTACAACTATAGGGAGCTAGGTCACTATGCAAACAATTTCAATAAACCTCACGTTCTTGAGGGTAATCAGTGTCAGAAACCACTAAAGCCAAATGAACAAGGGATGGCTTCTGCCATCACTACCACAGAGGTGGAGCATGATAATGAATTCGTACAAGGTATAATTCCTATTCACTCAAGAATGGAAAAATTATTTTTTGATTTTGGTTCTACGCATTCCTTTATATATAGCAAGTTTGCTAGAACTATAGTATCAATGCCACGAAACCTTGATTTAGAGATGTCTGTAAAAACCTAAAGTGGTGCAATCATTGTAACCCAAGTGTTTGACTCTTCTACTATTGGAGTATGTGGGAATATTTTTCTGAAAAATCTCGTAATACTTCCCTTGGTGGAATTCAATGCTATAATGGGAATGGATTGGCTCTCATTATATAGAGCACATATCAATTATCAGGAAAAGGAAATATCTTTTCATATTCCGAACCATCCCATGATCCTCTACAAATGCAAGGAAGATCATGAATCTCCTTTGAAAAATCCTTCGATGGTATGGGTGTTGATTCCCTATGATGAAGCATACCTCACCCAAATGGTTGAGTCGAAGCAAAGTTCTAAACTTTAGGAAAGGCCCATCGTGAGGGAATATAGCTATGTATTTCCTGAAGAGTTACCCGGAATTCCCCTGGATAGTGAGGTAGAGTTCTCAATTGAACTCAGGCCCGGTGCTACTCTTATCTCAAAGTGTCCCTATAGGATGGTTCCTATCGAACTGGAGGAGTTAAAGAAGAAGCTGCAAGAGAATCTGGACAAAGGGTTCATATGCCCTAGTGCTTCTCCTTGGGGTGCGCCAATGCTGATTATGATGAAGAAGGATGGAACAATGCGGTTGTGTATCGATTATCGGGAACTCAACAAGATCACCCAAAAGAACAAGTATCCTCTCCCAAGGATTGATGACTTGTTAGATCAGTTAAGAGGTACTCTATACATTTCAAAGGTGGGTCATCATTCTGAATATCATTAGGTAAATGTGAAGAAGGAATATATTCAGAAGACTTCCTCCAGAACAAGGTATGGCCACTATGAGTTTTTGGTTATTCCCTTTGGACTAACAAATGCCCCTGAAATATTCATGTATTTGATTAATAGAGTATTTAGACATTACCTAAACAAATTTTTGGTAGTTTTTATCGATGATATTCTCATCTAATCCACGAGAAAGTAGGCACATGAAGAACATCTAAGACTTGTTTTCGAAACATTGAGAAACTAGAAGTTGTACGCCAAGTTAAGAAAGTGTGACTTTTGGATGAATCAAGTCACGTTCATGGGACATGTGATCACAAGTGACGAAATTTCTTTGGATCCTTCAAAGACAAATGTGAATGAGGAATGTCCCATGCCCTCTAGTGTCACAGAAATATGTAGTTTTGTTTGATTAGTTGGGTACTACTGACGTTTTGTGAGAAACTTCTCACGATTGTCAAGACCACTAAATAAGTTAACAAGGAAAGGGGTAAAGTATGTCTGGACAGAAGAATGTGAGGGAATCTTCATAGAGATAAAGAAAAGGTTGATCACTGCACCTATACTCACACTACCGAAAAGTGGATAAAGTATTGTGATATAAAGTGATGCTTCAAATAATGGCTTGGGTTGCGTAGTCATGCAAAATGATAATGTGATAGCCTATTCCTCATGATAGTTGAAGATCCATGAGCAGAAATACCCGACACCTGATCAAGAGCTGGAAGACGTGATTTTTTCCATGAAATTATTATGGCACTACCTTTATGGTGAGAAGTGTGACATATACACCGAACACAATATCCTAAAGTATATATTCACAAAAAATGATCTCAACATGAATCAAAGGAGATTGTTGGAGCTAATCAAGGATTACGATTTCTCTATTCACTACCATCCTGGAAAGGCAAACAATGTAGCTGATTCTCTAAGCCAAAAAGAACCCGCTACTCTATCCATGTTATGGATTGAGAAAGACCCTAACTTCGTAGATATGCATATGATGGATTTGGAAATCATAAGGGTAGTGGATACATCCTACCTAGCCAAAATGATTGTGCAACCATCCATCTAGGAGAAGATTAAGGAAGCACAAAGGGATGATGTGGAGATACAAAAGAGGGTGAATGTAGTAAAGGAAGAGAAGATGCAATAGTTTCATATCGACGATGATGTTGTGATTCCATTTGGAACGTGGCTTTGTGTGCCGTCATCACCTGGGATAAAGTAGGAGCTATTGGATTATGCACATAGCTCAACATTCTCTATCCATCCTAGGATTACCAAAATGTACTGTGATCTCCATGAACAATTATAGTGGGATAACATGAAGAAGGAGATTTTTAAGAATATATATCTAGGGTCATGGTATGTCACCAAGTTATAGGTGACTGAAAAAAATCCAAAGGTCAGATGAACCCATTGCCTATACCCATGTGGAAATGGGAAAATGTTACTATGGACTTTGTCACGTGTCTCCCAAATATGTCAAAGGGAAATAATGATATATGGGTTGTGGTTGACCGACTCACCAAGATTTCCAATTTTATCGCTATTCAGGAAGATCTCTCACTTGACCAACATTCAGTGATATATGTGAAGGAAGTGGTGAGGCTGCACGGTGTTCTACTATCGATTGTCTCTGACTGTGATCTAAGGTTCAAAACTAAATTATGGAGGAGTCTTCAACATGATTTGAGTACTGCATTAAATTTCAGCATGACCTATCACCCCCAAACCGATGGCCAGTGTGAAATAACTATTCATATGCTTGAAGATATGCTAAGAGCCTACTCTCTTGAATTCAAAGGTGGTTGGGATAAACATATCCCATTGGATGAGTTCTCATACAACAATAGCTTCCACTCGAGTATTCTAATGGCTCCGTATGAAGCACTTTATGGGAAGCGATGTACAACTCCAACCTGTTGGGATAAAGTTGGAGAAAGAAAGCAATTTGGACCCGAACTTGTTCAAGAGATGACAAAGAAGGTTCAAGTCATCCAGAAACACATCAATGCTGCTCAAATTCAACAAAAGAGCTATGATGACAACCATCGAAGGGACTTGGAGTTCGATGTTGGAGATAAATTCTTGCTTCAAATATCTCCATGGAAGAGAGTCATGTGATTCAGGAAGAAAGGGAAGCTAAGCCCAAGGTATATTGGCCCCTTTGAGATCCTTGACTGCATAGGAGCTGTGGACTATCGTCTTGCACTTCCACCAAATATGGCTCAAGTTCATGATGTGTTTCATGTATCACTACTAAGGAAGTACATACCAGACCCCTCACATGTACTAAACTCAGAGGTGGTGCACTTAGAAGATGATATCTCTTATGAGGAGTAGCCAGTAAAAATTATGGATCGGAGAGATAAGGTTCTACGAAACATGACAACCCATCTTGACAAAGTGTTTTGGATGAACCATATGTTTTAGGAAGAAACGTTGGAACCAGAAGAGGCAATGAAGAAGAAACACCCTCACCTGTTTTTGTAAAGTGAAATTTCGAGGGTGAAATTTCTTAAGGGGGGGAAGAATGTAATGACCCAAATTTTTTCAATGGAAATTCCCTTCTTAAAATTATGTCATAAAATCACATGATATCACAATATAATGAACTACTAAGTGATAAGTGTCCATTAAACATAAGTTTGTCACTTCTGTGTTTGGAGTTTTGAAAATATGACATACACGGTTGTGTTCAATATGATTTTTGGAGTCTAACAAAATAAAAAAATGGTGAATAGTAACCTACCCTTACGGAAAGTAACATACCCTTATGAATACTGATATAATCTAATGAATATAATCTTACCTACGATAGTATAAAAATAATATTCACGTGAAAGTATGAGGTACCCATATTTTAGAATATGTAAATGAATGTTTTAAAACTATTTTTTAGTAATAAACCATGACTTTAATTAAATATTAAATTAATCATATTTAGAAAATTAATTTTGAAAAATGGAAATCATTTTTGGATTCCACACGTAGAAAAATTGTTGGAGTAAATTTTTGGGATTTATCTAAAATACCTGATTTTTTGGTGAATAGTAAAATACATTAATTTACCGTATAAATACATTATAATTAAAACCCACTATTCATGACTTCAAATGTAATTCAAGCACCCAAATCTCAAAGTCACATGCCTTATTTACTATTCTTGGTCATGGATGACTCACTATTTCTAGTCATAGGGGAAATTAATAAATTAATGAATTTTATAATAAGGAAACCCCTCTCCCCTCCACTATAAAAACCACCCTTCACACCCTCATTTCCTCACAACTCTCAAGCTCCAAGCCTTACATAAACTCTGCCCAAACTTCTTCCCTATCCCCTATCGCACGTTCATGTGCTTCTGGTATCATCAAAAGACCAATCCTATCTTCCTTAAGGAGAATCTCAAGAGGAGGATTTAAGAGGTAATTTCTCTCCCTCTTCTCCATTAATTTCCTTTCAAGTTCAACTTCATTTATTGATCTCTCCCTAGCTATCTTCATCCAAAATTTATTCTCACTCCAGCATTATACATATAATATAATTTTATGATGCTAATGGGATATTAAATAATCCAACCCCTTTTCCCTCTTCCTTTTATTTTATTAAAGAGAACGTTGTTCATGAGGTGTACATTTATCGCCTTAAAGAATGACAAGTTATCTTCTTCCATTTCTACCATTAGATCTGGTCATGAAACCATTTTTATGGTTGAAACAAAAAATGTTATATTTATTATCTCCTATTTAATGTTATGTGACTAACTTATGACCATATTTCTAGTGATAAAATAAAACAAGTTCATTATGATCGAAAAATCGCTCTAATTAACCCAAACAATCATCATTTAAGTCTTTTCTAATGTTACATCCACTTGGATCTAATATAAATCATTATTAGATAATTAAAACTAATATAATATCATTATTAACATGAAATATCTGTTCTGGATGTTTACCCAAGTTCTACCCGAACATCAATTTAAGAATACAAGTAAACCACTCAAGAAAACCATAAAAACAAACATTCCCGAACAATGTTTTTAAACTCTATAGATCCTTCAAAGGCACATAAAATCACATAATAAAACCACAACAAACCATATTAATTTACGAAAGGTTCTGGATTTCTAATTAGTGAAAACAATTTTATAATAAAGGACATTAAAGAGAAGGAATCATTTGGATACAAGGTAAGGGGAAATTCTCGAACCCAACTTTCATCCTTCAGGTTCTCTATTTTTCATTCGATTTTGATATTTTTACTCCTATAAAATCATTTGTTCATCATTTTCATTCCTTTTTTAGGATATACATGTTTTCCAATATATTTTATGTAAAACAAAATGTTTTCCAAAAGAAATATTCTTTTTAAGAACACACCTTTTACTTCTCACTCAAAGTGGATGGTTATTGTAACATGTATGTTATTACATATATCATTTTGAAACACAATATTCATGAATATGTTCTTATGAGATGAAACCCATTCCTTTCATTGGGTTATTTATTTTTATTTTTTATATGTGTTCTATATGGAAAGCATGATAATGATATTGTTATGATGTGACGGATGCGCCCAGAATTATATAGCGCAATATGAATGTTTCAAAGTGATGGGTGCGCCAGAAATTATACAGTACTCCAATGAATTGGGTAAAGTGATGAATATGTGTGAACAAGATGCTATCTTGGTTTATAAGTTTTTGTGGTAGTTAACCCCTAATACATGATGTTTCATTTTTCCACATTTCAAGTCTTATATTTATGCTTCCTCTCATGTTCATGAACTTTTCCCATGTTTTGACTATGATAACCCCATGATATATTCATATTATCTATCCTATTATTGAGATTTTAGATCAAACCTTTTGATTTATACCCTCAGGTGGCTACATGTACTAACAAGAGGAAAGTTCCAATAAGAAGCTAGAGAAAAATAAATTAAATAAATGTTTATGCTTGATGTTGTAAAAGTTTTGAATGGTCCGAGTTTTCCCAAGACACTAAACTGTTGGATCCTTTATGTGTAATAGTATTATGTGGGTTACGTTTAAAATGATGTAATATTAATGTATTAAAAGTTTGGGTTGCTATAAGGAATTGGTTAAAAGTGAGGAATTATTATAAGGGGGAGGAGGGGTTCTTTAGAAAAGTGTGAAAATATTATTTTATTATACAATGATTTTCGGTTTCAAAAGGTAAAAAATCATTAAGGTAGAAGATAAGATGAATCATGGTCCAAATAAATTTATCTAATTATAATTGGATAGGTTTTTGATTTTATTTTAGAATTTATAATCTTATTTATTTAAATCATTTATTAATGAGGTCAATACTGCATCATTATTGAGTCGTAAATAATTTAATTTATATTATGTCTAATTTTTTTAAAATAAATAGCATAATTTATGAGATATTATCATATTTCCAATGAATATTTATAGTCTAAAATAGCACTTATATAACCCCATGTAAAAAATTGATTTACTGAAAGATATTTGTTTATGTAATTTTTTCCTTTACTTTATGTTAATTAAAATAAAGTGTCATTATCACACCCATGAGGCTCCATGGGTTCCCAAAATCGACCAAAATATTCCCATGGTCGAAAAGGACTCATCCAATAAGTTTATAACAAGTGTTAATGTAATTTTGTATTATTATAATATTTTTTACCTTGAATTTCCCTATTTTCCTTTAACCACGGTAAATAATAGTCAAAAGTTACTATTCACCAAAAAATTATTTTCTTCTTATTGAAATTTTTTTTTCTTACTAATAAAAACCATGTAATTTGGATTCTATAAATTCAATACAAATAAGTGGTAAAATTTCATTTAAATGAAACTGTCGGTTTTTAACTACTACTTAGTGGTTTCACTATTTATCAAAAAATTGAAGTTTTTCAAAAAACCACCA
Source organism: Viscum album (assembly GCA_963277665.1). Taxonomy (NCBI): domain Eukaryota; kingdom Viridiplantae; phylum Streptophyta; class Magnoliopsida; order Santalales; family Viscaceae; genus Viscum; species Viscum album. Next base: position 446,983,987 of record OY728147.1, read on the forward strand.
AAAATTAAGCCTAAAATATATTTGATATTATGAATTAAAAAATGATTTCTATTTTACCAAATTCAAAAAAAATATTTTTCATTAATTAATTTGAAATAAATTCCCATTATCAAAACAAATAACGTCTTTTTAACTATCAAAAGATTGACACTTATTTATGTACAACTTCAAAGTGAAACTAATTCCAATGACCAAAATTGGATTAAATGGTAAAAACATTATATAATTACAATGTAAAACAAATTAAAAATATAATCTAACCATATAAATAAATTAGATTAAAAGGCACTTTTGAGTTAAAATACAATACTTTTCACTATTCATCAAAAAATGAATTTTATCAGAAAAATACCAAAATATTACCCAATGTGAATGTTGATGTCCCAATCTTAAAGAATAATTTCATTTTGACAAATAGAACATTTAAAAGTTACATAAACATGATTTAAAGAGGGTTCTCCATCAAAACGCGGTAAATCAACCTTCTAAATTAAATAAATATTTAAATTAAATTTATTAAGATTTTAATCCTCTAACTTTTATTGGATAAATGTAAAATCATTTAACAAACATGAATAATCCTTTTGTAGTTAGTTCTATTCATTTCCACCAATAAGATAGCTAGGCTTTAACTACCATTTAAAATAAAAATATTATATTATTATTTTTCAGTATGACCCAACGTTGTGTGCAACTTAAGGTTTCAAAGAAACCCATTGTTATGTATCAGGAACTCCATTGAACATAGCACCACCTTTAATGTAAAATTAATAATTAATTTATTAATATTAATAAATATGAAAATGTCATATTCATTATTTACCAGGGATGTTATATCCTTCCCCCCTTTTGGGAATTGCGTCCTCGCAATTTTAAAATAGGGCTTGGAAACATCATTCAATGTCCCACATAGGAAAAAAGTAAATAAAACTATTACTTTAATAGAAAGAAAGATATATACAAAGGTCAACCAAGAAAACAGACACTAGGATTCCATGAAAACATGGATATAGAGGAGAAAAAAACCCATCATGTTTTGATGGAAAGTAATAAAAATCTTAATTAGGAGAATGTTAAACACCAGAAAATCACAAACTTATGATGTGTTATACGATCTTTGATGCCCCAATAAGAAAATATAAAAGGAAAATTTTTTGTTATAAGTTACTTTTCATAAATTTTAGTAATTTATTTATGATATTAACTAAAAATATAAGGAAACATACTTACTTTTCATGTAGATTGTCATCCTTTACAAAATTCCTCCCAAAAACTCATTTTTTCATCCAATGATGAGTATTGAAGATGACGTGGTCACACTTGAAGTTCTAGAACCAACTTCTTGAGTATCACATAATCTAAAAAAGAAGAATTATATATTTCTAATGTCTTTATTCCCTAAACAAAATTGAACTGGTTAGTGTGAGATCAGATAATACCAAAAAAAGGATAATCTTTTACAAATAAACTTCTATCAATTTCGAAAATTGGTCAAACAAAACCCAAAGTTCAACAAATACCATTCAATAAAAAATTGTCCCTAAAATTCTTCAATGTAATCCATACTATGATTGAATCCCAAATATTAGAAGGATTTAATCACATTGCCTTCCAAGATAAATCATACATTTATCTTAAAATAACATCAGTTACTCTTAAAGTCTCATATTGAAATGTAATAATCCTAGTCACATATTCTCCATGAAAGGTTAATCATTTACATAGATGACCCAAAATCAACTTATTCTTAAATCATCTAACTAAAAAGAATTAGTCATACTATCCAGGGACTTCATGTAGTCCAGTGGTAGGTGATAAATCCCAGTTACACTTTGGTTGTTGGTTCGATTCCCACGGCATTTTCTGACACAATGGGTTGTCATGCGGTCTGTGTGTTTCCCTTTTTCAATAATTTTATAACATTCCCAAAAAAGATATAAATTCTTCAAAAATAACCATAACATATTTTAACTACAAAGGTTATATAATATCTTTTATTTAGAATCCCAAAATGTATTAACATGTAATTTCCTCAAATTCAAGGCTCATATAAACCTAAATGGTTCTTTATAACTATATCCGCAAAAGAAAAGATAATTATTCCTTGAATATAATATTCATATATCAAACTGTAGAGTTACACATACTATAAAAATTTCTCTAATGTAATCCCATCATCAATATATCCTTAATACTTGTAAGCATTTCACCATCCTAAAATATACCATAACACTTGAATCCCATATATGTTGACTTATTACTCATTCAATGTTCATCAGGATCCATTGACCATTCCTTTCCAAATTATTCTGAAATACTTCTTTCCTATAAACAAAATCAAGAGTCATATCCTATGATTAAATAATGTCTAAACATCAGTTAGGAAATAATCCATACCTTTCATTGGTCATTGTCAGTTTCCCCAACCTCAATTGGAATGGTGTTAGGTATTGGTAAACATATATTTGTATGATATTGGTGATCCCATTCCTGAACCTTCTTTATAGAACATCTGTTTGTATAATGACCATGCACACCACGTTTAAAAAATTTAATTGATCCCTCAGAAAAAACTATTTTCCCTTTCGTAGAGTCAACTGGATGCCTTCTTTTTCTATGGCAGGTTATTTCTTTATGAACTTCATTTCCACATCTATAGAATCATCACATCCCATTGAAACATTTTACTGTGTGTTTATTTCCACATCCTTGACACATAGGTTTTTGAATGTACATACCGCTATGATTATTACCTGAACTTCTGTGGGGATTTGTTTCTCACATATAAGATTCCTTATAAAAATAACCAAGGTTCAGGTGGTCAATCATGACTCCAGATAGTTGATTGAGAATAACCAAGAGGGTTCTCATTTCTGCTCCCATTTTATTCAGATTCTCATACAGAAAACCATCACAGTTTTCATTACATCCACTGTTACTTTGGTGCTTGCTTGATCCAGCCATTTACTAAAACAAAAAAGGTCAGTGTGAGTATATCAGCAAAATAATAATATAATATCTTATGAGTATGGTAAATACTAATATATATGTATTCATGTTATCTTAAACTCATTCCCTTTATTAAAAAAATATGATTTTTTCTAAAATTCTAACAATTACAATTATGTCTCTTAAGCTTAAATAATACCCTAACCTCTAAAGTTATCTAAACCGACCACTGATACCAACTAAAAAGACCCAACCATAAACATTTCATAATCTTGAATTATGTCAAAAATTCACATTTACGATCTTTTCACGTTTAGTGTTTTATATAATTAGGCTATAACTATTACATAACAACTTGAATATTACATGTAGACACTATTAATCAGTATCCATTTTTCATATAATAAAAACTCTTAAAAAGAAACATGAATAGTTGCATGTTTTAGACAACATGACTTTTCATTGATCCCATCCTTTACCATATTCATCTTTATGTCCAGTAGAAAACATTTCAAAAACATGGGATGAGAATAAAAAGTTCAGAAAGGGTTATAAAATAAGGATGGAAAACATTATCAAATCATTAAATACAAATCAATGAAACTATACTTATCAATCATAACATACCTTATGAAATAATAAGATTTGCGAATAAATCATGAAAATAATAAATAATAAATCACAATGGTAACTTATGGCATCCATATCAAACTTACATTGTATCTATCATAAATATGTAGGGAGTTACACATGGAATACCCATCATAGTATATTTCCTAAATCTCTTAGGAGAGAAATCATGTTTACCACCTTCATGTTACCCAATGGTTTGGAGAGCAATCTCGGGCTCACCCACCCTAGGTTTATCACAGAACCACCTGTATACGTAAACATTCCACAATAACCATAACATAATCATAACACATAACACATGTATATAGGAATGTTTACATTCCCACATTCTAATATATGAAATCAATATATATAAATAAACAATTCTTTATCAAACCATTTTCAAAACCATTTAAAACATTTAGTAATGATATTTTTGAATCAAAGTGTCCCATACCACATTGAATATTTTAAATAAATTATCATTTGAAAGCATTAATTTAGTTATAAATAAATCCTTAAAACCATTTTTAAAACATGCAAATTAATGATAATTATTTAGAAGAGTAAATCTTGAAAACATTTAAAATTATATTTTAGTTAAATAGTTTTTAAAAAAATGAGAGACTCTTGAATACAAATAATTGTGGAATAATATTGAATCCAAAAGTTATAAAATCATGAGAATATAGGGATTCATGATATAATATTCCAAAGAACAATATATACACTGTATAAAAGCGAATTTGTGTATAACGACAATGAAGTCACAATGGAATGTAAATTGAGACGAAATCCCATATAAAAATAGTATCCTTAGATCAAGGATAAATGAATTACATAATAATGTGTGACAAAAATAAATACACTCAATATGATTGGATATTCAGTGTAAATTAGTCATAGTAAATTCAAACATGTTCTTTTTAAGACAAAACCAATGACTTGGATGTTTATCTCAATGAATGGAAATTGAGTTAAAATTACTTTTATCAAGTTCTTATCGATGACTTGAGAATATATCAATGGAGTAATTATGTGTATCAAAATTATATACACGCAATGGGGATTGGAAATTACTATATAAATAAATAAATAGTGATTCCACATATAATCATAGCATGACATAATTATGAATTATAAGATTAACCCAAGGAATGGAAATTGGGATAAAAGGCTCCCTTACCAATTTGGTAAATTACAAAACATACAACCCATGAATGAGGGATCATAAAATGAGGATGTAATTACCCATAAATTTAATTTTATTACACAATTAATAAAATCATGGGTAGTACATACACCATATAAAAAGAAAATAGTGGAAAATATAGCATGAATCTCATGGGAATAAAAAGTGGGATTAAAATCCCTTACCATGTTGTAATCAATTTAGTCGTATGAAAAAAAGTAAATAACCACCAAATTATTCATAGAATAACATGAATATAAAAAGGATCATGATAATATATATCAAATGGAAGTACAAAATACACTACATGCAATTAATTAGTGGCGAATAATGGAAATCTCACAGAATAAAAAATGAGGTAAGAAACCCCTTACCTTGTGTCCGAATTGACTTGTTTATTCCATTTTCTTCATGAATAATAAACTTAAGTTAATTTATACTTTAATTATAACCCCTTTTAAAGTTTATTATTTCATTAATTTCACTTATTACTATGTTATAAACAATATGTATTCATTTAATTTAATAATGGTCGTTTTGTTGATATTTTGTACTTGAGTCAAAAATGGACTACTTATAATTACAAGTTGTTCAAATGGTCAATAGTTCATTATATACAGAATTATATTCATGATTTAGATGTCATATATATAATATATATCCATTATAAACATGTATTTATAATAGTACATAACATTTTGAGGTAAGAAATGAAATGCACCGTTCACGGAGACGGTAAGCAGTACATTCGCATGAACACTACTGTCCTTTATATTTTGTATCTTAATCGAATTAAAACATAATTAAACATAGTTATATTATAATTCCAGTATAATATCATATATAATATTTTTAATTCCATACTTTATACGTCCCACATATTTCATTAACGAGTCATATCACTTTGAGGGGGCGGTAGTCCGCACTTCCTCAAATGAAATTATCATGTTTACCCATAATGGAGACCATAAAGGTATGCTATAAAAGAAAAATACAGAAGCATAAAAAAAATATAAACATAATATATATCATATATAAATTATATATATCTAAATTTCCACCATGAGAGGCTATAAGAGATAATCAAACAATCTTCGTTTCGTGAGGTGTTAGTTTTCCATTCACAGAAACAGTATGTTCTTCACCCATTAGATGGAGGTGTCTGTAAGTGTAGTTAGAATCCTTTTTATAAAAACATCCTTGTATTTTGAAGATACTGTTTTTGTTATAAAATAATGGAATAAAAAGTTTTTATGGGTTTTATAAGTAAAATAAAGTAAAAGAAGTTAAGAGAAATCATTACCATTAATTTGGGTAACTCCCTTTAATATGAACCAAAAAGACTTCTTAAAGTTCCTTATGCCTATGGTAAGGATTATAGTACGGGGAGAGGTGTACTGAGAGATTATTTTGGTATGTTTTTGATGATCCATGGGTCTTGCAAAGTGTGAGGATTGGGTTATAAATGATGGCATTTTATAAGGGAGAGGTGGGGTTCTTTAGGAAAGTGTGAAAATATTATTTTACTATATAAATCATTTCATTTTTTAGAGGTCCAAAACTTATTAGGTTCAAAGATATGATAAATCATGTTCTATGTAAATTCATAAAATTAGAATTGGATTGGTTTTTGATGTTATTTTAATATTTATAATCTTATTTATTTAAATCATTTATTAATGGGGTAAATATCGCATCATTATTGTGTAAAATATAATATAATTTATATGATGTCTAAAAATTATAAAATAAATACTAAAATGTATAAAATAATTTTATCTTTCTAAATAATATTTATAGTTGAAAATAGAACTAATATAACCATTGTAAAAATTGATTTACTAAAATATATTTGTTTATGTCATTTTTTACATTACTTTATGTTAATTAAAATAAAGGGTCATTATCACTCCCAAGAGGCTCCATGGGGTCCAAAAATATTCCTAAAGATTCCCATGGTATAAAATGACTCAAAATATATGGTTAAGACAAGTGTTATGGTATTGTTTTTATTATAATATTATTTTTACCTTGAATTTCCTTATTTATCTTTAACTACGGTAAATTAAAGTCAAAAGATACTATTCACAAAAATCATTTTCATCTTATTGAACCACATTTTACATAATAATAACTACCATGTATGTGAAAATTTTAAAATTTAATCTACATAAATGGTATAATGTTATTTAAATGAAAATGTTAGTTTTTAACTACAACTTAGTGGTTTCGCTCTTCATAAAAAATTTCAGTTTTTCAGAAAACTGTCAAAAATTCAGCCTAAACTATTTTTATATTTCGAATTCCAAAATTATGTATATTTTATAAAATTCAAAACATTGATGTTGTATTTATTAATTTATAATTATTTCTCGTTATCAAGACAAATTTCATGTTTTTAACTATCAAAATATTGATACTTGTTTATGTCCAATTTCAAAGAAAAATTAATTCAATGACCAAAAATGGATTAAATGATAAAAACATAATATAATTACACATTAAAAACAATTAAAAAGATTATATAACCATATAAATAAATTATATTAAAAGTCACATTTGAATTAAAATACATTATTGTTCACTATTCATCAAAAAATGAATTTTATCAAAACAATACCAAAATTTTACCCAAAGTGAATTTTGATGTCCCGATTATAAAGAAGAATGTTGTTTTGTCAAATAGAACATTAAAAGTTACCAAAATATAATTTAAAGAGGGTTATTAATCAAAAGGCAGTCAATCATCCTTTTAATGTAAATTATTCTTAAAAATAGAATTATTTACATTTTATGCCTCTAACTTTTAATGTATAGATGTAAAAACATTTAAAAAACATGTATAATCATATTGTAGTTAGTTATTTTCATTCCCAACAATACAATGGGAAGGAGTTAACAACCAATTAAAGTAATAATATTATATTATTATTTTTCAGTATGACCCAATGTAGTGTGATACGTAATATTTCAAAGAAACCTATTGTTGTGTATCAGGTACACCATCGAACACAGAATCCACATTAAAGTAAAATTAATAATTAATTAACAAATGTTAATAAATATGAAAATCATATATTCTTTATTTACCTGGGATATTACAAAATGAAATTTTAGACATCACATAAAATACCTACTGAATACAACAAGGACATAACGCCACACCACGATTGAGGAAACATGTTACAACACGTCACATCTCAACCAAATCCTTATGTACAAAATTGTAAGGCCTTTTGATCATAAAGGGAATCATCCTTCTTCTCCCCTACCATCATTTCTGAAAACCATTATAATCAAACTAATAAAATCTCATATAAAACCATAACTAAAATATATCCCCACGAAATCCCATCTCATAAATAATATCATCTCCTAGAAGCAACAATGTGGAAGATGGGGAAACATGTCATCTTTCCTCACTATATTTATATTGATAAGAACATTGACCAAATAAAATTTTTGTGGGGATATGTTTATCTATGGGGGAGGGTTGCATCTAAAAATAAAATTTAAAATGAAATATATTATTATTATAATATTCCCATTCTATTGGTTTTAAACAATAATACCATCGCAGTCACAAAATTTCATCAATGGTCTGAAAACATCCTCAAATTTTGAATCCACATCTAGATGCACGACACCACATAATAAATTCACAAACAACTAAAAAACAAATTCTAACTAAATTAAATGTTCAATAGTTTCTATAATATTGTATTTTACATTTACTCTAGCTAACCATGCCATTCCTTTTCATATCAATAAAAACAATTTGTTTATCCTTAAATTTATTAAGGCCAGATCACACATCAACAACATAGTTCAAAATTAATCACATTGATTACCTACCTTTTAAAAATACATTTACATATATCAAGTGAAAAATATACACCAATATCCTATCGATATTTCATTTATATAAAACTCTATCCCATTTCATATTAGGAATTGAAAATTGTAGCCTCATGGCATATTTCAATTTATGTGTTAATGAATCATTAAAATCCATTTACATCTTTACCACATTTCCCACCCTAGATCCATCCTTAAGAAAGCACTAAGGTGAAAAAGTGCGTTGGAGGAGGTATGTTTTATATGGGCTAATCACCAATTACAAATATCCCCTCAGAAAATAATATTTGTGATGTGATTCATTTCCCCCACAAATAGTTGATAAAAACAATTATTCGTGATTAGAATGTTTTCTTGTCACAAATACATATGGAGGTTATTTAACAGAAAACATCAGGATGACAATTTTTTATGGCAATATAGCACATCCACAAATTCCATCCCATCATTATTTTTATTTTTAACGGATGTTAACACCCCTCAAAAATATATTTTTGATAGGAATGTATTTGCGTTGATACCCATCATAAATATAATCCTTATTTTGAGTTATTTGTAACTGAAATACATCTAATGGAAAAAAATTGTTCTTACCACCACTATTATTAATTAAGTTAGTTAAATTTGTGATAGATCATATCAATAAAATTTCTATTTGCGAGGGGACTCCCATTGAAAACTATCTAACCAATATATACACCCCTCCCCCCCAATTCCTTTCATTTTGTTGTACTATGAACTCCCATATCCTCATCTCCTCTAATATTCTCCTACTTAAAGTTGTGAAAGTATTCCAATTTACTACCTATTGACTTTCAAGATTTTCATCTGCTGAAAGATTTAGTTTTAAGGAATTTATTTAATATTTTTCAATTTTAATTTTAATTATTTTATTTTATATTATATTTTTAAATAAGTAGAAATTATATTTAAATAGAATGATTCAAAATTTCATAAGTTATATTTTCATTAAGTAGTTTCAAATTTTTGTAATTATTTATAATTATAAGTACTTAATATTAATTATTAATAATTATTTTTAATCAAATGTATGAAATTGTAATTAAAATTAAATAGTATTACTTAATGATAATTTGTAATACATTGTAATAGTTATTAATAATTAAGTAATATTTAGTGGTAATTTTTAATAGTATATTGTAAATACTAATAATTTGATGTAATTAATAATAATTAGTGGAAATTATTAACAATTTGATGTAATTAGTTCAAAGTAGAAATAATTATTAATAATTAGTGACAATTATGAATAATTAGTTGAATTAGTAAATCTTAATAGAAATTAGTAATAATTAATGGTAATAAGTAATAATTAGTTTAAAATTGTAATATTTAGTGGGAATTGGTAATAATTTGTGCATATTTGTTATAATTTATAGAAATTAGTAATACATAGTATAAATTAAAAAAAAATTATTGTTAATGATTCGTAATTGATAACAATTTGTGGTTATTTATTATAATTAGTGGTATTTATTATAAATTAGTGGTAATATATTATATATATTAATAATCAGTTATTTCCAGCTTATCGGTTTGTTCCTCCTTGCACCACATCAATCCACTGATTCTTTAAAATCTATTTCCATTAAAATCCACACCCCCACACGTGAATATCATTCATGCTCCAAGAGTTCCTACTCAGCTCTCCCCCCACTACATCACCTCAAAATTATCCTCGTATCACTACTCTACCTCGAGCTCCTCCCCCTTTAGCTTATCTGCCTAAATATCCTCCGCTTTTAGTCGTTATACCTACACCTACTCCACCTACTATTTCTCTACCTCCTATAACTCAGACTCCGACCGATCCACCTTTGGCTCCTCTAGTTAGTCTGCCTCCATATCCTCCTTTTATGGCTCCTCCACCTCTGTCTCCAACTACTCTACCTTTGACTAATCGACTTATGCCCGCTCTGTCCCCAATACCTATGTTAGACCCTCACTCCTTATTCATGTATCCTCCACACACAACGAAACCCCCTCCTTTATGAAATTTATGTCCCTTATACCTATTGTAAGCTATACGATTTTACTTTTGTATCCTCCACCACCAAAAAACTCCTTTAGGCTCACAAATTCCATCTGCTATGCTTTTGGTAAACCATCCATCATTACTATTGTAACCTTCACACCCTGGAAAACCACCTACAGCCTGTGATTTTTGTTCCCTACACCTATGGTAACCTTAACATATTACTGCAAGAACCTCAATATTTTTTTTACTGTTCCTTTATTCTAGAAAATTCCATCAGTATATCCACATGCAGTAATTATTCCTTTCATAATTATGTTCCAATTTATTGCCTTCATTTTCATTCGATCTTCAGTTGGTGTTGAAATTCATGTTGTTGATTTTTTTCATTTAATCTTTTTTCATCAACATAATTATATCAATCATGAATGAGTGATATATATTAATATATATTATATGACTTATCTTTTTGAATGTAAAATATTCTAACAATAGAATAATTAAATTTTCTAATTCATTTTTCAGAGGTATTTTGTAATTCCTTCCAGATTGATCCTTAAAAACATTTTATTATTGAGTCCAATATGATTCTGTTCATTGGATAAGTTTACTAGGTATAGTATTGTAGATAGATGGTTTACCGTGGGATAATATTTTGACTATATTTGTGGCTTTTTAGTGCCCATGTGTTTTTAATACACAATCTAAAGCATGTGAGTCTATATAGTGATATAAAATATATATGTTATGGTTCTAGGACATCTATTGGAGGTTATATTAACACAGGTATTCATTAATTTTTTCAATTTATAGTTTTCATTATCTCCCATTCCAGATTTGAATCTTACGGTTATTGTTTCATTATTTGATTCATCTTTTCCCCTCATATACTGTTATTTTCTGGAACTTTATGGTCTCATCTTTTGGTTTTCATCATATTGACATTAACATATTATATTGTTTCAAATTATTTTTCCAAAAATAAAATATATATTTATGTATAGTTTTATCGTTTCAATTTCAATTACTTTCTAATGAGTTGAATTATGTAATACTCCCTATATTCTATTCTAAACATCATTTTGTCACCTTAGTTATTTTCTATATACATTTAAATTATTTTTAAATACAAATATAGAATATAATGTCATGTACAAACCATTAATTTTTTCCTATAAAAAAACCTCCTATCATGTAGTAATAACTAAATTATTTAAATAAAAATGAGATGATTAAATGTAAATATTAGATACCACATTATTCTGATGATGATTTGTATCATTGAAGATGCTTCAGGGTGATTAATCTAATGACTCTACTATTTTAGAATATGGTTTTAACGAAACTTATAGATAGAACAATCGACTAGTGTGTATACGATAGGTCAATTTTCTGTTCTTTTAGGTGTTTTTGTATTTTTAATAGCTCGATAGAGTACTGAATTATGTTTTCATATTTTATTGTTTATTATGTTTCTGTAATCCTTTATCATTGATGTATTTGTTCTAAAAGAATTGTTATCCTTGTGTTTACTAATCTTGGTCAATTGTTTAACATTTCTCTTCCATTATATTTAACTTTCAATATGTATTTCACAAAAAAATTCTAAGCATATGTATTTCATTGTAATGATATTTTTTTATGTATTAGATGGATTTTATATATTATAAAACACTAATTTTCATTTTATTCTTCTACATGCCATGTAAGGAACCATTCTCCTCTATCATTGGTTGGATTCCATTATGTCATTCATGATATAAGAAGAATTGAGATTCAACACCTACATCCAACAGATGAATCAACAATTTATTCTAAATAATTAATGTAATAATGTTTATTCCATTACATTCTATTCATTACCATTTATTTATTTATTCAATATTATTTAAAATAAAATTTTAATTAATATTGCATAAATTTCACAATCCCTGTTTTCATAATATTAGTGTGTACTACATGCTCCATAATGAAACATTAGATAATTCTATGAATATTAATGAGTTAGTATTAGCATATAATAAAAGCAGGTACTGCTATTTTTAATTTTACCATAAGAATTTTCTAGAAAATAAACACCACCAAATAATAATTTTTTTAATCCTTTCATAAAATGAACATCAACATTTACAGTGGATTTGTAACAACAAGTTCAAATATATCATCTTCTCATGTATATGTTCTTTATATTAATTGATTGTTACTTTCATGACATAATTGATACTAATAAAACATTATTTTTTCATTTCATTTTCATATTTTATTTGACTATTACATAAAATCCATTTCTTCTCTTCAATTGGATGATGTTATACATATGATTTCTTCTTCCAGGATTTTAATTGTCTCTAAAATTTTCTACTTATTGAAAAATGATAATTCATTATATAGAATGATCTGTTGAGTGAGTTTTTTGCTGATGATGCACTCCAAATAAATGTTACAATGTCTAGATACTCCATGAAAATAACAAGAAATACTAATCAACTGGGTCCCCATATGAAGGAAAACATAAACAAAAATACTAGAGAATATGATTGAAATTTACTGGTGTAATGGATAGTTAATACTGATATGTTAATGCACTTATTAGTTTCAAATTATCTATTAAATTTCTATTTACAGTATGAAGTCTTCATTTTTGTTTTATAAAACTTTTATGAACATTTTTTTCTATAGTTTTTTTGTTTCTAATAACTATCCACTGTGAAAAAATTAAATACCCAGTTTCATTCTTCACCATTATTCACTATGGAACAAAGGTTGACCCAACATTCCTTGTAGGGGTTTCACAATAACAAGTATTAACACCACAATTAAGTGTATTTTATTTAAATGGATTTACTAGAGAATGTGTCTTTGACGGACATTACATATACTATTTATAAGGGGCTCATAATTTGTTAAAAAATTAATCTATTATTAGATGAGATTGAGTTATTTCCATATTATTTTATTAAACATAACCCTTTGTAACATAATTTAGCCATCTTCTTGAAATCTATTTTTATAACATAGACTTGACTAAAATTTTTTTTTATCTTTTATTGGATTAAAACAATATCTTTTATGTTGAAATTCAAAATACCAGTACTAAAATTTCAATATTCAAAATTATTTTATATCGTTAAAATCATATGTTAACTCATGTTTTCAGGTTCTACATGATCAAAATATAGAATAATTTCTTTATATTAGTCATTAATGTTTTCTACTTTTACGATGATGTCTCATGGTTCAATAAATGACTCAATATTATATACTGATAATTTTTATTTTTAACAATTATATTTTAATGTTCATAAACTTTTAAAAATATGAATTCCTTTTGAAAATAAGAGTTTTTTATAGGTATGTGTGAATGAATTAGTGAGGTACTAGTTATTTATAATTAACACTAATTACTGTTAATTTACAAATAATTTAATATAATGTAATAAAATAAATTTTAAATTATGTAAAATGTTTAAATCATGTAAAATCAAATCATCAGTTGAGGAAAAATGTCCAATTTGGGTACAAAATGTCTACCTTTTCATTTAGTTGGCAAAACTGCGGCAAGCAGGATGTGAATCATCAATGGAAGCATTAATAGAAGGAGGAAGATATGCATTGACTGCAGGAGTAGAAGCATGAGTAGATGACGAAGCTAACGTGATAATTGTTGTAAATTTGAAATATTTATTTTCAAACAGGAGTAATGTTTCTAATTAAAAGTAAATAGTTTTAATTTGAAATATTATTTAAACTAACATAATGTGGGTGTTCTTAAAAGTAATTACAGATAAATGATAAATAAATAGTAATAAATATTAAAACATGGTAATAATTTATAAATCATAATAATAAATAATAATAATTTATTTTTGTTTTAATAATTAATAATAGTTATTAAAAATGAATTATAATGCTCTATAACTTGAAAATAATTAGCTGTAATTTTTAAAAAACAACTATAAATCACTATTTTTTTACAAAAAATTACCTTTATATTTAAAAAATATAAGTGGATCATTAAATTTAGTATAAATTATTTGAAATTAATAAAAATTAGTAAAACATAGAGGCCTAAAAAAAGTTTGAAATAATTATCAATGATTAGGAAAAATTAGTAAACATTAGGAGTAAATATATAGAGTTAGTAACAATTATTATAAATTAGTATTAATTAATAGTAAAAAATATAATAAAAAAATTACCATAACAAAATATTATTTAGAAAATACTAATGGTAAATCACTATACCTATAAATGTTTAATGGTAATTGGAAAAGATAATAAAAACTAGATTTTATTTAAAAAATGAGTAAAAAATAAAATTTAATCACTATTATTTGTAAAAATAAAATGTATTTAATAAAATATTATTTTAAATTAGTAAAAATTTACACTAATTTGTTAAAATTTGAAAAACATTCCTCAAAATCACTATAATTAAAACAAATAGTGTTAATTTGAAAAATAAAAAAAAATCCATTGTAATTGTGTAAAAATTAATGATCAATCACTATTAATAGAGAAAAATAGAATAAATTAGTATTAATTAATTGTAAATTTGATTAATTATAATAAATTTGTATAAATTAGTAAATATTTTAAATAACATTCTGTTATTAGTAAATATTATTAAAACTAATCATATAATCACTATAACAAGTAAAACATTAATGGAAATATATAAAATTATCTATAATTAGAAACAATTTGTGATAAATTACTATTATTTTTAAAAATTCCTTGTAATGTATCATTAATTAGTAAATATTTTTGATAAAGTAGAATTATATAGTAAAAAATATCTTTAATCACTATAATTATTTAAAATTAATGATGATTACAAAAAATAATAAATATTTGTGGTAATTAGTTAAGAATAGTAAAAATTAACATTAAATAAATATAATTATAATAATGTAATGATAATTAGTGAAAATTATCTTTAATTACTACAATACACTATAAATTGACTTAATTGACGATAATTATTATCAAATTATAATTTTTTATTTTTCAATCAATTTATGGATATTTAATTTAATATATCAAATTAATCTCAAAAGAAATCTTTATTTTATATTTTTTAAGAGAAATAGCGAGTACGGAAGTAGATAATAGTCTTTATTACATGATTTTGATTGGGTAAATCATTATAGTAATACAAATGATTCTGATATAAATAATTATATATTGAGGGAGATAATGATTGTTTTTCATTTTCCTCATCTAACACATAATTTGGTTCAGAAGGGAAAATTGACTCCCCATGTAAGAAATGTGATATTGTTATGTCTGAATCATTTGAAAACATTCGAGGTCATCTATTACATTTTCATATTTGAAATGATTACTCTATTTGGTTTCAAATTGATGAACAATGTTTCAAATAATATACTAATAATTTATTTATATAACCAACACTATTTGAAAATTTTTTACATTATCCTACTAGTCCATTTTTTCATTAATCTAAATCACATAATGATATTGATTTAACTCTTCAATTTAAACTATAAATTTTTTTAGTTTTTGATGTCGGTTGAGGATTCCATATAATGTTGATGCAAGTTAGTAAAATTTAAATCAGTTTAATAAGTTATAACAATTAAATTTGATACATGAATTTTAAATTTTATTTTTGATCAAATATTTTCTTTGTTTTAAGCTTTCATACCTAAAAGGGAATATATTTCTTACAAATTTATATGATATAAAGTTGTTGATTTGTAATTTGGGTATCAATTTTTAGAATATTCAATCATCTCAATGTGATTGAATCATATATTATAGTAAAAAATTTTAGTTATTTAATTTTCAGACACGTCATCAATTGACGTACAATATGGCTTATCTTGGAAAGTGTGGATTGATTCTTGTAAAATAGTTTTGGTATTTCCTACTTACATTTATATTACAATGTTTATTTATATATAATAACACAATGCCATTTAATTGATGGAACAAAACAAATATTTTAATTTCTAAAAGAATATATAATTATTATAATGTTTATTAAGTAAACCATTTTAACCATGTACAAATATCTTTTTCTTCAAAAGCATGAAATGTGAGATTGGGTCTTTCTACTGATGGTTCCAGTCGATTTGGTTATTATGGTAGATAATATTCTTATTTGACCATCATTATAACACAGTACAATTTATATTTATAGATATAGATGAATGAACCATATATATTTTTTACTATAATAATTTCATGAAACTAAAAAAGAATATTGATTTTTATATTAATTCCATGAGTCACAAGTTAATTTGATTGTTGTGTAATTATTTTAGTACATATAATTTTATTGATGAAGAATATTTCATAATGGATGATGGATTTTTGTGGACAATTAGTGATATCCAAGTATATCTCAGGTAATATGGAATGAGTACACATGTTCCAAAATCATTTTCATACTCTATGATAGAAAATAAATCATTTATTCTCACCAATTGAATAAAATCATTTTCCGATTTTTACTAAATATATATTCCTACAGATAATATTTTTTGGAGTAGAAGATATCATTTCTAAATTTTATAATTTAATGAGATGGATCTCAAACATTGGTTGCATGTATTGATTTAAAATCTAATATCACTTCATTACCTCCCATTATATTCAGATAGACTATAAAACAGAAAAATATAGATATATTTTAGATAGACCAAAATTGGATAAAATAGACCATCATTTGGGATACACCATATTACGTTGATTTGATAGTCCATCACATGTGGTAGATAATGTATTTTAATAAAAACCATTTGATAATAAACTTTATAACATTTCGATCAAACCTAGTAAGACCAAAGATAATGTAAATGCATGATTAGATCTATCCCAAATTGTTAGGCGAACAAAACATGAACTGTTTTAAAACCGTATATCACATAAGTTAATGAAGCTAATAGTAGATTATATTTTTTCCAATAAAATTTGTTTATTATTCTGTCAATGGATTGAATATTTTAGGATAATAGATGGTTATGATTCCAATTTGGAATCTTGTGTAAAAAATAGTAATAATAAATGGTTGAAAAGTCTTAAATTCCATGTTTTTATGGAACTAATTCCCCCTATATGATTTATATGTTTGTAGAATTTTATGATTTGGGATGTAATAAAAAAATATCATATTTTTTGGAGACATTTGTGCAGATAAAACAGGCAACAATGCACAAATTACACTACAAGATATTGTTGTTTTAATTTTTTAAAATTTTGAAAAAATTATACTGGATTTATATGATTCATTGGAATAAATTATATTAAATTTTATGCAAGAAGAAAAAATTTTGGGCTGGTACAATTCCTATGAACGTACATA
This sequence comes from Viscum album, assembly GCA_963277665.1. Classification (NCBI taxonomy): domain Eukaryota; kingdom Viridiplantae; phylum Streptophyta; class Magnoliopsida; order Santalales; family Viscaceae; genus Viscum; species Viscum album. The sequence goes on from OY728147.1 coordinate 447,001,927, forward strand.
TATGGTAGATTCGTAGAAAAATTAATGAAAAAAGTATGTGACAAATAAATGGTTGAACGATCAATTGCATATGCATAATTATTGGAGGAAATTTCATTAAAAAATACATATATAATATTTTATTTTTATATTATATGATATGCATGTAACAAAATTATTTCCACATATTATACAATTTCTCTTGATGAACATTGAAAAAATAATTTTTCTTTTCCATTTCAAAAACGTGTAATTTAAATTGTTTATATTTTAATATATTATATTAGTTTTTACATGTTATATTGATAATTGTGTTACACATTTTTAGGTATCTCTAAAATATGGAGAAAAAATTAATCAATTGGATGAACTTAGTAACCCACAATAAAAAAGGGTAAAAACATATAATGTATATGTTGTGAATTGTTTTTAATTTCATTTAGCTAAATATGGATATTCAATAAATATCAAATAAAGGTGTTTTATTCAGAGGATCGCATCACAGATAATAGGATGATGACTATTATGGATTACAAGATTAAATAACCAAACTGTTTTATCATGGAAATAATTATGTAATGATTTTTAAATTTCAATGGTTCGATACTGATATATTGTTTCATGTTCATCCACTCCATAGAGTAACTCATATTAAATATAAATTCTTTTATACTATAATTTAAACATTTTTTGGCTCATTAGTCCCCTAAAATTTATTAAAAAAATTATTTATCTGTTTCAACAGGGTTAACTGATTTGTGGAGCATAATAAAATTGAAATCTCATGATAATTAGTTTATCTATAGTGAATGTGGTTCTGATGAAGTGTAAGGAGTTGAAATTTTTAAAGATACTACTCTAAATCCCTCTTTTTCACAAAGGTAAATGAATATAGATAATGAAACTACACTGTAACTATTGATGGTGACAATGATATTATTGATGATACAACATAATTTTACACTAGAAGAGATGATAAGGTTTATTCTACTATGGAAATTAATTATATTGAGGAGATATGTAATGACATTGTAATCATAGTTTTCAATGATTATAATGGATATGAATATTGAAACAATTAAATTATGGATATACTCATATATACCATATATCTATACATAATAATTTTTTATATTACTTTTTTAACATTAATTACTTTGTTCAAATGGTTTATGGCCATTTATCTGATATGTCTTGTGAGTTGGATGAAGGTACACTGCCTGGTGACCAAAATGATGCTTCATCATCATACCCTTAGACTATTTTAAATTAATTTACGACTTGATGGGGTCCTAGTATTTCGATATTGATGATTCATAATGCTTTCCCCAGGCGACTTCCACATCTTGAGTTTGATAAATTCATGAAGAGTGATATTTAGTTTTGTATTTTGGTTAGTATTCATTAATTTTCATTACTATATTTATAATCTATTTTTTTTATTATTTATTCATAATAGCATTTCACATATTAATATTGGATAGTGGTGTGATATATTGCAGAATTATTTTTTCTGAGAATGGGTTATGTGGGAATAGATTCCCATTAATGTTCAACACTCAACATTGGGCATTTTATGGAAGTAAATAAATAAAAATTATTTCCAAAAAAATAATTAGTAACTTTAAGTTATTAATTATTTATAGTTATTATGTTATCTCAACAATTATAAAACATAGGACTCAATCTTAGAAGAATGGGAGGTATGTTTGTGGGATCGTTGCCCTCAGTTTTTTCAAAATCAATGAAACATGCTCACTTGAAAGACCTCCTAAATAAGACATGGATGTTCATCACATCAGAATGAATATGAATATTTTTGGACTGTTGAAACAACATACCAGTATTGATTTGTTATCATAACAGGAGATTATAGAAATTAAATTCCAAGTCTTTATAGAAATTTTCTTACTTTTTTGGAAGCTGAACAACAAAGAACATTTCAATATTAAGTATTTTTAAGAAATGGATAGAGATAGATCAAACATGATACCACCATGGATGGCCAAATTAAAGATAAATTTAATCCATCACTCAATAAAAAAAATTTATGTAAAATATTGAAAAATAGAATGCAATCACATGATAAAATAATGAAATATTGACAATGTATTTTCTCGAAATCCCACATATGTTTAAAAGTTGAAGATAAATTTGAAAACATCTCCCTCTACTTTGATTATAAAAAGAATCTTTATAAATATTTACTTCAAGTGTTCTCCATTGAGCTATATATTAATAGGCAACTATATGAATTCATGAACCTCATCTCTAATAATAATAAATGTGATCATGTTTATAATCATCTCCTAGTAGCTACAACATACCTTCTTCATCGATCGTGAGGGCCTGGAATGAATAGATTTTTAATGATCAAGATCCTTCTCATAATGCTAGATCTATTACCATGCATAAGGGGGTTCACTTTGTGCAATTTTAAAGTTTGGTACAACACATAATAATGTAAATTATGTGATTACTATAATGTTTATTATGTTCTAAGTAGTTCCATAAAAAGTCATATGCTTATTTGCATAAGTTGGATCCCTCCAATTGAATAAAGGATAAAGACCAACATAGACAATGCAACATTCGACATGCTTGGGCCTTCAAGATGTGGTGTTATTTTACAAACCCATCGTGGATTTGTAAAAGGATTCATTCATCATTTTATAGGAACTAGAACTACTAATGTAACCAAATTATGGGAAATCATAAATGCCATTAAATATCCTATTAATTTCAAATGAACTGTATTATGGATAGAATATGACTCTTAAACATCTGTTACAGACCTAAAGGAGAGAAATATAATTTTTATGTGGAAGAGTCTAACTCATTGCATAGGGTTCATTAAACAAATCACTCATCTTCACTTGGATGTATGACAGGCTTATAGGGAATCCCACGAGGTGGATGACGCATTGTTGAAGATGGAAATTGAGGAAGCCAATATTCTGGTATCTTTCATAGATCCCAACAATTTTTCATCATGTGTGGATGAGGATATGTGAGGATTGGATTGCTCTGGAATTTGTAAACTCCCATTGAATTCATAACAGTCTATGTTTACTTGTTCTTCAATATGAATTTAGTACTGGCATTTCCCGGATCATATAATCTTATAATATATAACATTATATGTGAAATAATTATTTTATAAGCATAAAGATTTTTAAGAATAATTATATTAGTGAGTTCAATGTTTATAAGAGGATTTACAATGATCATATCACTCAATATATTATAGGTGGTATCTAACATTATATTTTGGACAGTATAATTCTCTTTAGTGTTAAAATTAACTAAAAATATTATTTAAACTATTTTAATATAAATTCAAATTGAACAAGTCATAAGAAGCTATTAATTGTTGAAAAAAGTGTGAGATTCAGGCTGAGACTCAGGATAAGACCAATAGTATAACAGGACTTCATGACACAGCATGGATACAAGAGACTCAGTATGACTTTCAGAGAAGATGATAAATGGGTTTCGACTCTATTAACGCATGGGATGTATTATGGTATTTATGTGATGACATATTCTAGTATTAGGGGACCTTATAGAGAGTCTTCATTATCTGTTTAGTAATATTAGGAGAAACTAAAAGCTAGGGGTTACATTATAGATTCTACGTCTATGCCTCTAGAAGATCATCATTGACAGCTACAATAACACGAGGAAATTTTTTGATTATAGGCGAAATAACAGAAGAATATGATGGGGTATACATGACATATAACTTAAGGATTATGGTTGTATTTCCCCCTATGACCTCTTCCAAATTATTTTCTCCCTCAGTGGTTTATGTATTTATTTTCCACATTTTTTTGATAATCATATAAACGTAATTTGTTAATATTTTTATTAAATCATATATTTGTTGTCCAATATAGTGTGTTGGTTATATTTTTTCAAATATTTTTTAATATATAATTCTGTATTTTTTATTTTTTAATTTTATATATATAATTTTTATTTTTAGAATATATAGATACATCTTTTTTTATTTTACTTTATTGGGACAAAAATATTCACCCATCACAAATAATTTAATGTGATAGCGAATCTTCCCATTGAAACAGAATTTTTTAAACTAGAAAATATTATTTACGATGGGATAGATAGCTGTGGAATATAATAATATTTGTGATAGCCCGTTGAAAAAATAAACTTGAAACAGTTTACATTATGTGTCATTTATGATGGGGTCCCATAAAAAATTATTCATTTTCAAATTTCATATTTTTCCATCACTACTGGGTAACTAGAACCATCCACAAAAAACAATAATACATTCCCCCATCATTTCAATATGATAGTTATTGGTACCATTTCCGAACAAAATAACATATAAAAAATATGAAAACACATCATTACAAAATCTAATATTTTCCACATATAAAATTTTATATTTATATAAGGTTATTTTCATGAAATTAAATTCATTATTATTAAATGGAATTCTCACAAAAACCCATATTTAGCAAGGTTAAGAAATTATTATTTTGATATATGTACTTTTCCCATTTCATCCATGATGATATCAAACAATCCATTAATATGGGTTCCACATTCACATCCACTATAAAAAATAATAACTCAAATTTCCATAATTTTTAAAAATGGGATCATCAAGTATTAACCATGAAATAATATCATTAATTGGTATTATATTCATTTCCTATCAAATCCACTAAACTTTAAATTAGGTAATTTATTATATCATCAAAAAATAACCTTTATTTCATGGATAGTTTATCAATTATCTAATCTGAAAAAATGGTATAATAAAAATATTAATTCTTTTACTCATGTGATAATATTTTACAAGGACTTAAATATAATCAAAAAATATAAATTAGCTAAAAATTAAAAAAAACTCCCAATAAACCTTAATTTAAAATAGTCAGTGTATTATCTTCATCAAGCTAGTTAAAACTATCCCCTTAAGGGAAAAATTATCATCCATACCATAAATACAAGTAGATGATTATATAAGGATCATAGAAATGCAAGTTTTTTAGATGATTTATCTAAGTAATGGTAGAGGGAGTGGTTCTTCAAAACTATGGAATAGTAATTGAACAATCTAGGAAATCTATTGTGGAAAGATATCCCAATGAGAGGGTGATCGAAATGATATACAAAAAAATGGCTGAATTAAGGTATAAACATCTAGGATTTCAAATTTGGTAGATATTTTTTTAGAAACCATATATATATATATATATTAATTCAATATCTAATTCCCCAAAAATATTTTAGATCAATATTTAATTTGGATTGATTAAATCCCTGAATATCATTTTTGAATCATTAAATGAGTCCAAAGTAATCAATTCCATGACTTTTGGAATTTCTCAATGTTTGAAAGGCACTTAGCAGTGTTATTGGTCAGAGTGAAATAAAAAATGTTGGAAAAAAATGTAATGACGGTACCCATACATTAGTGATGTGTGAATATTATGGGATAAATATGTTATCATTATGTATTCTTTAAAAAAATTGGATTCCCCTTTTGAAAGTTTAGTAATTTCGTTGTAACCAATACATGAGATATTTCAATACGTTATATATATTCTTTGATAATTTTTTTGTCCCTTACTGAGGAAATAGAATTATGCAATAACCGTTATGAAAAAATTTCCTAACCTTATATACAAAAGGAAATCACATGATGACCTTATTGAATTATAACTATACACATAGAAACACATATATATAATTTGTTTCACTTTTGTTACTCTATAATTTCTAAGACACTTCTTCATAAAAGTTAAACACTAGGTTTAATCATAACACATGTTTTAAAACCAAAACATCACCCTTACAAAACATATAGAATTCATTCCTTACCTTTAGAAATCTCATTTCACCCACACATAAGCACCCACAAACCACCATTACTCGAAATAAATCTCAATAACATTTACAAGAATATCTATTACATTGAAAATAAAATCGTTACAATTATAATATATAATATATATTTAGAAATATTATTTTTTATAGTTGACAATAGTTTGAAAACAGTTTGAGAAATAAATATTTTATTCTCAATGCTTTTAAAAATTATTAAAATAATAAAATAACATTAAAATAAATCAATTAATTTCTTAATTTTATTTTACATAATGAAATCAGTTATGTGAATTAAAATTATGTTTTCTAAAGCACTATAATAAAGTACAAAATAATTTAAATAAAATATCTTAAATATTTTAAATTTCTCTCAAACCAATGGACCACCCAAAATTTAAAATAAAGGGTTTGGGAAAACATGTACCCCTACATTGAATAAAGAATATATATATTCAAGTATAAAATAATTTTAATTAATGTAATAAATAATATTCTAAATAAATTGAAAACACATTATAAATAAACAATTACAATACACATTTTATAAATTTCAACTTTCTGATTGTTTAAAAATTTAGTTGTTATAAATAATGTTAAAAATTGTAAAATATTTTGTTACAATCTATATGAAATTAAATATAATATTTATATGTAATTTAGATAATAAATTCTTTTTTAGAGAAACATGTTAGTATAAAAAATACTGATAGATTTATTAATAATACATCCAATGAGAAATATTAGATGATATAAATGATATTTATGGCATAGTTGGATGTTTGTTGATATCGTTAGAAACTAATGTGTAACCATGATTTTTTTTTCAAATAGCGTTTTTGTAAATGATTAATTTATTTAGATTTATAATCTGAGATGTATATAGTAAATGTTTGAGAAATTTTAAAAAAATAAATAAAAAACACATGAAAAATGAGTACATATTCCATATGATTAAATATTAATAGTTCTTTATAGTAGTAACATACCATCATAATAAATAATTATTAAATAAAGAATCTAAATGAGATCAAATTACACCTAAATAAACATGTCTTTCATCCAATGGTATCATAAGTGAAAAGATTGGTAACATGTATAAATCAAATCCATAAATCTGCTCATCATAGAAAAAAATAACAATTATAATAAAATATAAAATAGAAATGTTCATATATGAATTAATATTAATTTTAAAAAATAATCATTAAATTTAACTGATAAAAATATTTCTTTATTAAAATTAATAGTAAGGCATATAATTTATCATCTCTTTGCATCCCATAAAATATGGCAACCGGTTGATCCCTTAAAATGTGTCTATATAGAACCACCTAAGACACTATAATGCTTTCAAGGCATTATTACAAATATAAGGATATAAAACCACTAAAATCCTATAATCAATAAAATTACCAAATGTTCTAAAGGAATAATGCGACATTTGAAAAATATTTTTATTAAAAATTTATAAAAAATTTATATTAACGGTATAGTTAATAAATAAATTTTTATATATATAAACATGATCTATATTAGGATAAAAAACATATTTCATAGTTTATGAAACTAAAGTTAGGATGAATTCAAATTGAAAATAAATATTCATAAAGACTAAAATAATTAATGTGCTAATAAAATTTTTAATGCGACATATGTGTACCAAATATAAAAAAATTTCATTCCATTCTTTAAAAAAATAATTTATATTACTAGAAAATAAACTTAATTATGCAATTATATATGATGTAAGATGATAATATAAAAATTGGATTAGTGCATCACTATATAGTATGTAATTCCCCGACCCTAGTCACCTAGAGTCGGTGCATTATTACATAACATTGGCATGATACAAAGAATCATGTCTTGAAAGACCGATCCGTTTAGTAGCCTTAGAAATTCTAGATACATTCATAAGTTTTACATTACAATATAAAATGTAAACTATAACAAAATAGTCACCATATTCCACACTCATATCCATTATACTATCGCTGTATGTCATTCATAATATTCTTCTTCGCATCCTGGGAAAAATAAAACATAGAAAGGGATGAGCTCAGATGCTCAGTAGGGAAAACTATATAAGGGAATCATTCATAAATAAGAATAAACATTTACGGAAATTTATAAGACTAAAAGAAAACGCTTTTCAACATGAACTTTACCATAAAATGGAAAATATAAAATCAATTAATTCCAGTTAGTTATTCACATGGATATTCTACTAGTCAAATAATCACATGTTATATCAATAACCACTTTCATAATTATAGAATGCATAATTTCAGACTTCATAACCACATATTCAAGTCCTTGTGCCAGGACTACCAATATTATTTTTTCAAGGCATTTTTCCGAGACACTAGTTTGTCTCCAGAGACTAAATTATGCATTGAGGAGCTATATCATGATCCACCTATCACTTACTATGTCCAATGCATTCCTTATAAGAAAACCTGTAAACATAACATAAACATTCATATTAAAAATACAATAAAAAATGTCAATACTTTATCCATAAACCATGAATGGTGTAAAAATAACACATCCATAGTCAAACATATCAAAAAACCTTTATTCCAATATTGAAGTTTTCTATCATAATAAATCAACTTCAAATAAGCTTAAACATCCTCAAAGGATGTTGACATAGATGAAATCAAAACTTTTTTTAGAGAAATATCTCTTTATATTTTGAAATAATTTAAAATTTATATAATTATAAAAGAGATCATTTATTTTGAAAATATTTTTATAAGCTTTCAAGGGATGCTTCAACTATGTTATAATAGAAAAAAATAGCTGAAACCTCCGTATAAGTTAAAAAAACATTCTTACCATAATTTCGTCGAAAAGGTCATAAATAACATTGTTTGGAAAAGGACGAAAAGAATCCTTCCAAAACATATAAGGTAAAATAAAGGTATAAATGAATTTAAACCATTATCTAGTAAATAGTAAAAATGTTTTGAAAAACATTTTTATGAAAACACGGATGTTGATGATAAAGAGGTCCCATTAGATAGTTATGTAAAAACAACCTCGGATAATAACGAGATTGTAGAATTAACCCATAACTTGTACATTTCCTTAGATGAGGGTAGTTTAACTGCTTATATACTAGTGATATAATTTTTATTAAATTATAAAATAACCATATACATTAATATGATATCATATATGATCTTCAAATATTTCTTTGTTATTGATATTTAAGTAGTATCATCGTTTCAGGTGTTAACAGATTCATTTTCCTTTATATGACTTGATACGTAAGTATTGTATGTTATAAATAGGATATATATTATTCATATTCAGAATTATATTAATTAATTAACATTTATTATTAATCATCAAATAAAAATTAGTCTTGAATGGATACGATGGGGAATGAATCTCATCGCGTTCGTGGAGATGGTAATCTGTACGTACGCACGAGCGACAATATCATTTTTTGATATTAAAATCATATATAATTTGATGTCATATTGTATATAAAGAATCATTATCATGTTATAAATATTATTTCCATAATTTATACTCATTATTATACCCATCCAAATGATTATGTTTTTGAATAACAAACTACAACAAGACATAGAGATGATAATCCTTACGTACGCACGTATGGTGACTTTGTCATCTATAGGATGGATAGAATAATGAATATGGTTCTACAGTTTTTATAATAACATCATAATATATAGAATATTCAGGAGTTATTATTTTAGAATGGAAACAACATAGAAAGTGGATGTGGATGATAAAATGAACTTGAAAGAGGTGATGAAATATTTACCTCTTCTTCGGGTTCTTCCTATTGATTTGATCAAAAGGGCTCTGTAGGATGGATTTATGACTAAATGAAGGCCTCTAAGATAAATTTAGTAATGTTGGGAGGATATTTGGCTAGGTTTTGGAAAATCTAAATGCCTTTGATGTTGTGAATTTGAGAGAAGGGGAAATGACCTTTTACAAGAGGGGTGAGGGGAGCCTTAGGAAATGATTGAAATATTAATTTATAATAAAATAATTTTCGGTTTCTAATGTCTTCAAAATGATTTATTTCGAGTACAAGGAGAGGATGGGTCGAAAACCACTCATCCAATAGGTTTTAGACCGGTTTGGGTTACTATATTAACCTTGTCTTTTAGATTTAACTCTTAGTTAAATAGTTTGACATTTACCATGTCTCTTTGTATTTTTATAATATATTCTTAATAAACATACTATAAACATTCAAGAGATCCTCAAGTTGTTCATTAATGACAAATATAATATTATTTAAGCCCTTTGGAGGAACCATATATTTTTAGGAATATAATATCAATTAATAATACAATATTTGTTTTAAAGACTCTTTTACGTCAATTTTGACACTATTTGTTATTTTGTTTTTTTAATTCATAACAGCATTATTACTTCGGAAAATATTTATTTAATAAAAATTAACATGTAATATTAACCTATAAAATCAGTGTAATTCATTAAAAGCCTCAAATTGATTTATTTGGATATTTATAATATCTATAATTTTGATCATTCATTAATAAGGTAATTACTGCATCATAAATGGGTCATAAATAAATCTAATTATTTAATGTCTAAAAATTATAAATAAAATACCATTATGTATTAAATAATTTTAACTTTATATTTAATATTTATAGTTCAATTTATCTTATATATAACCCAATATTAAAAAAAATTTAGTTATAAAACATTGATTTTAACTCTTTTAACTCTTCTTTATATAAAATAATAATAAATGTCCTAATCTAATCCACGTTGACCAAAGAGGATACTATTATATTACTAAGGTTGTTTTTGGTCGAATTAAACTCATCCAATAGAATTTTGACACGTGTTAGGGTAATTATGATATTATTTTTTCTCTTAATTATCTTATTTACTTTTAACTGTGGTAAATAAAAGTCAAAAGTTACTATTCACCAAAAATTATGTTCATCATATTGAACCACATTTACTTACTAATATAAATTATGTCTCTCAAATTTTAGAAATTCAACTCACATAAGTGGTGAAATTATGTTTCATGCAAATTTTCCAATGCTCCCTTAATGTTGGTAAATGATGGCAAAAAGTTCAATAAAATTTTTATATATCTAAACATATTATAAAATGAATCCAATTAATTAAATTTAACTTATATAGGTATTATTTATCTATTTTGACCTAAAATAAATTTAAATAACATAAATAATTATTTCAATAAAAATTCGGTTTTAACCAATAACTCAGTGTTTTTCACTATTAATCAAAAATTGAATGTTTTCAGAAAAATACAAAAAAAATAACCCTAAGCTAATTTTTACATTCCGAATTCAAAAATGAATTCCATTTTGAATGTTAAAATTTATAAAATTTGAAAAAGTGGGTATTACTATTCATAATGCCTATTTTGTTTGTTCGTAGTGTGTTAGAATCTCAAAGTTGCCTACAATGCAAGATATTGCATTATTCAAAGGGAAACATACCATTGAAGCTTGGGTTGTTACATTCTTCCTTCCTTGAAATAATTTCATCCTCAAAATTTCATGAATATTACTGCATAAAAAGATTTAGGTGGCTCTTCATTATATGTTCCTAGGATTCACACGTTGCCTCTTCTATCTTATGGTTTCTCCATTGAACTTTTACAAGGCGAGTCGTTTAGTTTTTCAACATCTGTTCTTTTATATCAATATTCTTAACATCCTCTTCACAATAAGATAGATTGGGTTCTAGTTCTAATTCCTCATAGTTGAGTACATGCATTGGGTTAGGAATATATTTTCTCAAAATTGATACATCGAACAAATCATTAACTATAGAGATACTTGGCGGCATTTCCAAAATGTAAGCTACATACCCAATTCATTCTAGAATTTCGAAAGGTCTAATATATCTGGGACTCAATTTGCCCTTCTTACTGAATTGTATAATTCCCTTCCAGGGAGATACCTTCATGAAAACATGATCTCCTACATGAAATTCCAAATCCTTCCTTCGGTAATATGCATAGCTCTTCTGCCTACTTTGTGATTCTTTGATGTGGGTTTGGATTACCTTCACATTTTCCATCATTTCTTTAACATGTTCTAGGCCTTTGAGTTTTCTTTAACCAACATCATCCCAACAGTTTGGTGTGTGACATCTCATTCTGTATAATTCTTTATATAGTGCCATAAGAATACTTTAATGGAAGATATTGTTATAGGGAAATTCTTTCAGAGGTAAATATAGATCCCACATACCTAAAAAGTCATGTGAGAAAGATCTCAACATGTCTTATAAGGTTTTAATAGTCTGTTCTGATTGTCCATCAGTTTCAGGGTGGTAGGCAGTGCTCAAATGATGTTCAGTATCCAGGGATTTCTGAAAATGTTTCTATAATATTGATGTAAAATGGGGATCATGATCATAAATAATTGATATGGGTACTCCATTAAGTCTTAAAACCTCATTAATATACAATCTTTCTAAATGTTCAAGTGGTAAATCTTATCTTATAACAAGAAAATGTGCTGACTTTGTTATATGATCCACAAAGACCCATATTTCATCATTCCTTTTAGGAGTCTTTGGTAGTACCATGACAAAGTCCATCATAATTTTAACCTATTTTCCACTCAGGTAGGGGAAGAGGTTTTATGACTCTTCCAGGGTGTTGCCTTCTAGCTTTCACTTGTTGAAAAACCATACATCTTGATTCAAAATCTTCAATCTCCCTCTTCATGTTGTCCCACCAAAAATGATCATCAATTCTCTATACATCTTGGCGCTCCTAGGGTGTATAGAGAAATAAGATCTATTCACATCATCCAACAATTCTATTTTTTTGATCAGGTATGTCAAGAACACAAAGTATCTTCCCAAATTTCAAATTTCTATCTTCATATACGATGTCGATCAATCTCCCATCTTTCACATATTTAATCTTCTTCTGAAATTCTTCATCATTAGCCCGAGGACATTTTATCTTTTCTAGAAAATATGGTTTTCCAACCATTTAAAAATTTATCGATGTTTCACCTTCCATGATTATTCACATATCCATTTTCACTAGATCCATGAAAATCATATCCCTTTAAACATTCATCATGATCAAACCTCCATGATCCTCTCTTAGCAAAGCATTTGTCCCCTTATTTTCCTTCCCTTAGTGGTAGTGTATTGTGCTTTCAAAATCCTCGATTAGTTCAAGCCATCTCTTCTGCATCATGTTGTGTTCTATCTATAAGAAAATATACATCAAAATCTTGTGATCGGTATATATCTCACATTTTTCACCATAGAGCAAATGTCTCCATATCTTCAGAGAAAATATTAAATCATCTAACTCAAGATCATGAGTAGGATAGTTTTTCTCAGGAATGTTTTTCTTTAGTGATGCATAGGTAATAACCCTAGCATTTTGCATAAGGACACAACCACGTCCTTTCATTTATGCATCACTATAAATAACAAACCCGTCATTCCCTGATGGTAGAGTCAACATAGGAGCATTGACTAATATTCTCTACAATTATTCAAAACATTCTTCACATTCTTTTGCCCAAACAAATTTAACTCCTTTACATGTGAGCTTGGTAAATGGGTTAGCCAATCAGGAAATATTCAGGATGAAATTCGGATAATAACCTGCTAAACCAATTAAACTACATACATCAGTTATACTTGTTGCTGTTGGCCATACTTGGATATGTCATTTCATAGAAGGATTAATGGAGATTCCATCCTTATAGACAACATGGCATAGAAAATAATTCTCCTGAATCTAAAATTCACACTTGTTAAACATCCCATAAAAATCATTTCTTTTGAGGGTTTCCAGAATAGTGTGCTTGTGATTTTCATGATCACCATATCTATTGGAGTGTACATGAATATCATCAATAAATACCACTATAATTTCATCACGATATTCCTTGAAAACACATCTCATTAGATCCATGAAAACAGAGGGTGCATTAGTCAACCCAAAAAATCAATACTGTAAAATCATAATGCTCGTACCTGGTTCGAAATGCTGTTTTCGGAATGTCTTTCATCTTCACACACAACTGATGATATCCAGATCGAAGGTCCATCTCTGAAAAATATGGAGCTCCATAAATTTGGTCAAATAAAACATCAATTTGAGGTAGAGGATACTTGTTCTTTTTTGTTATAGCATTGATCTCCACGTAGTCAATACACAACATCATAGATCCATATTTCTTTTTAACAAAATAGGACACTGGCTACCCATGGAGAGACACAAGGGTGAATAAATCCCTTTTTACGCAATTTCTATAATTTTTTCGTTAGTTCCACTAATTCCACATTTTGCATTCTATAAGGGGTCTTTAATATGGGCCTTCAACTAGGAAATAAATCAATGGAAATCTCAATTTCTCGTTCTGGATGATGTCTAGCTAAATCTTCTAGAAACACATCAACATATTTTTTCACAATAGGTGCATCCTATATTTGAACATTCATTTCCTCACCGACAATTTTTTCATTCTCTTCCTCCCTAATAATTGAATTTATTTGAGCTACTGGGGGTGGATCTAGATAAGAATTGTGTGGTGACGTTTCAGCTCTAATGACGAATTACTCATTATAATCATCAATAATTGTAACCTCCTTCTTCTTACAATAATTTTTCACATCAAGGTCTGAAATCCAATCTATACCGTGGATTCTATCAAATTTGATCATGGGTATAACGATGATATCAGTAGATAAATAACATTTATATGCCTTGATGGGAACTGATTCACAAAACATGGTTGCAATGATACTTCCATTATGGTTTTTGACTAAAAAATCCATAGTTAAATGAAATTAGAAATATCAAATTTTCCCCGAAAACGTGGAGGATATGAAACAATGAGATGATCCCAAATCAAATAACGAATTTTCTAAATTTGAGGAAACCATTAAATTACCTGCCACAATATATTTCGGAGCTACATCCTCAGTAGTAATGATAGCATAAGATTGGCCTTGATCCCTTGTCCTCTTCTGGGGTAAGTTTCCTTTGTGCTTAGGACACTCATTTGCATAATTCCCTTGTTCTCTACATTTTTAGCATTCAACATTGGCATCCTCTTTCTTACCCTTTCAATAACAGGTTTTGTGTACTTTTTCACCACACTTGTAGAAATCTAACATTCCCTTCAGGAATGTTTAGGCGTGTTTCTTCCAACAGTTACTACAAGAGGGACTCCCATTCAATTCATGAAAGTACCGAGGTGTTTCTTCCAAAATTTACTACAATATGGATATTCAGATTTTCTATTCTTCACCTTATTTCCATTCCCATAGTGTTCAGCAGATCGTTTCTCCTCTTGATATTCTCTAAAGTCGTAAGACTTAGAGAGTTCCTTTTCTATCTTCATAGCACATGAGGCAATATCTTCATATGAAGACAAGGATTGTGAGACTAATTCCTGATGGAGAAATGGTTTTAACCCAAAAATGAAATGATCAATCTTACTTATTGGGTTACATATATAATCTGCAGCATGCCTTGCTATCCTTGTAATGTTAGCCTTATACCTTGAAAAATTATCATCCTCCTTTTTCCTCAGACTCAGAAATTTTCTTTCCATATCTTCTCGATGGTCAGGAGAAAATTATTTTTCTAATAAAATAACTTTAAACTCCCTCCATTATAAATTTGATACTTTATCATATTACTTTGTGTTTTGAATCAACAACCACCACTGGTCAATATCTCCAATGAGGCAATAAATTACCATGACACCTTTTTCCCTTTCGCTACTCCCCAAAGAGTGAAATATTTTTTTAAGGAATTTATAAATTTATCAGCTACTAATGGAATTTTACACACATTGAATAATGGTGGTTGTTTCCTCATGAAGCGGTATAACATTGATCTTCTACGATGTTGACCTGGGTGCTCCATACAAGTAAGTTTTTTATTGATAACCTGAGTGAGTTGTCCCAGTATGTTGATAAGTTGATCAACACTAGTTTCTTCACCAACTCCACTATAATTTTCTTGAGTAGGATGGAAATTCCTACATGGATTACATGTTTCGATATGGTTTCCATTCCTTCCACTAGGCTCATTTCAAAACAATGGCATACACTAGATATTATGTTAATCACAATACATAATTCCAAACTTGTAAAAAACTTAACATAAATTGAACAGTTTATAGATATAATCCATAATCATAAAAATCATTTCTTTGAGAAATTATATACTCATAAACCCTTGATAATGTTTCTTAATGAAAGTGAGAATTATCCTCATCATGTCCCCTAGGAGTTTCTAAACCAAGAGTGCAGCAAGGCACGTTGTCGTGCACCAGTTCTTATTCAAGTCTAGCTCAAAGTGGTGTTTTCAGGTTTCCAGAGCTAACTATACCTTCTCGTATCCAAACAGGGATGTATTTCTTGTAAAACTCAAAAAATCAATATAGTAACAAAATTATAGGAAGTTCGTATATACTAATTGTCAAAGTCTATCTTGGGTTAATGTTCTCTAATCAGAGTTATTCGAAATATATCATCCAAGGTTTGTTCTAAAAGTAATCTCATACCAACTGTAACACTCTGAATCCAGTCACCCAAAGTCAGTTCATTATTACATAACATTGGCATGATTCAAGGAATCATGTCCCGAAAGACCGATCAGTTTAGTACCCTTGGAAATACTAGATACATTCATAAGTATTACAATAGATTGTAACAAGAAAATCTACAACAAAAAAGTCTCCATATTCCACACTCATATCGCTTAGACTATCCATGTTGGTCATTCATAATATACTTCTTAACATCCTGGGAAAAATAAACCACATAAAGGGATTAGCTCAGATGCTCAATAAGGTAAACAATATAACGGAAACTTTCAAAAATAATAATAAATATTTAAGGATGTTTATAAGGAAAAAACAAAAAAATTTTAAACATGAACTTAAACATAATATCGAAAAGATAAAATCAAATAATTCCATTTACATATTCACATGGATATTATACTAGTCAAATTACCACATGCAATATCAATAGCCACTTTCATAATGATGGAATGAATAATGTCAGACTTCATAACCGGATAGTCAAGGCTTGGTGCCAAGACTACAAATATGATTTTGTCAAGGCCTTGTTCCAAGACACTAGTTTGTCTCACGAGACCTACCGATGCATCGAGGTGCTATAACTAGCTCCACTAGTCACTTACAAAGTCCAATTAATTCCTCTTTGTATTTTTATATTATATGGTTAATAAACATACTATAAACATCCAAGAGAACCTCAAGTGGCTCATTAAAGACATATATAATAGTATTTAATCCTTTTTTCTGATCCTTATATTTTTAGGAATAGAATATCAATTAATAATATAATATATGTTCTAGAAATTCTTTTATGTCAATTTTGACACTATTTGATATTTTGTTTTTGTTAAATTTATAACAACATTATTACTTAAAAAAATTATTTAATCTACCATGACAAGTAATATTAACCTATAAAATTAGTTGAATTCATTAAAAGTCTCAAATAGGATTTATTTGGATATTTATAATATTAATTATTTTAACCATTCATTAATAAGGTAATTATTGCATCATCATTGTTTCATAATGAAATTTTAATATTTAATTTCTAAAAATTATAAATAAAATACCATTATGTGTGAAATATTTTTATATTTTTAATGAATAATTATTGTTGAATATATCTTATGTATAACCCTTTATTAAAAATGGTTTAGTTATTAAACATTGATTTTAACTCTTTTAACTCTTTTTTAAATAAAATAATAATAAATGTCTTAATCCAATACATGTGGACCAAAGTGGATAATATGGTATT
Organism: Viscum album; assembly: GCA_963277665.1. Lineage (NCBI taxonomy): Eukaryota > Viridiplantae > Streptophyta > Magnoliopsida > Santalales > Viscaceae > Viscum > Viscum album. Next base: position 447,019,624 of record OY728147.1, read on the forward strand.
CATAAGGTTGTTTTTGGTCTAATTATTCTTATCCAATATAATTAGGACATGTGTTAGGGTCATTATGATAACATTTTACCCTTAATTACCTTATTTACATTTAACAGTGGTAAATAAAAGTCTAAAGTTACTATTCACAAAAAAATTATTTCCATCTTATTGAACAAATTTTTACTTTCTAATATTAACTATGTGTCTTAAATATTTTAAATTCAACTCATAGAAGCGGTAAAATTATGTTTTATGCAAATTTGCAAATGCTTCTTGGAGGTGGGTAAAAGACGGTAAAAAGTTCAATAAAAATTATATATATATAAAATTATTATTAAATGACTCCAATGAATGAAATTGAACTTATATAGGAATTACACATATATTTTTACCTAAAATAAATTTAATAATATAAATAATTATTTAAATAAAAATGTGGTTTTAACCAATAACGTTGTGTTTTTCACTATTCATCAAAAATTGAAAGTTTTCAGAGAAAATCAAACAATTCACCCTAACCTAATATTGATATTATGAATTGAAAAATGAATCCAATTTTTAACGATAAAATTTAATAAAATTTAAAAAAGTGGGTATTACTATTCATAACGGCTAGTTTGAATGGTCACGGTGTGTTAGAATCTCGAAGTTGCATACAATGCAAGCTATTGCATTATTTAATGGGAAATGTACAGTGGAAGCTTGGGGTGTTACCTAGAATGTTTTGGAGGAAAAATTAAATTACATTTATATATAAAAAAATTGAATAAAATATTACCAAAAATAATAAAAATAATGAAATTTTAATTCTAATAATCATTATATCACTAAAAATAGACAAATTTACAATAAAACATAACACATTTAAATTTAACAATAAATATTGGTGAGAAAAATTTGTATATGGATATGTGTTGAAAATTTGAGATCAAAATTGAAATTGAATAAATCTATTGAACAAAAGAGGAAAACAAGACAATGATGTGATATAGGTGGGGTTTTAAAATATTAGTGATGAAAAGAAAAAGATATTATTATCGGTAATCATGATGATAAGGAATATATGAAATATAATAAATATAATTATTTATCCAAATCGATGGAGTAGACATGTGGTGAATGTATAAGAATATTTAGACCTCTATACCTCATCCATTACTATATAAATATACACATACATCCCTCATTCTTCATGTTTTTAGTAGATGTACATGATCTGATTACATTAAAAAGATACAGTTTATCATATGTTGGAATAATGGAAATCAGAGATGAAAATATTTTTTTTATTATAGGAATTTATGTTTAAATTTTTTTATGAAGAGAATAATTGTACATATCATGATTTTAAAATAAAAAAATGTTCAATCATAAAATATATTGAGAAAAATGAATCCTTGGATAAGGAAGCTATACAAGGGATAGAAATTTATTTATCTCATGTTTCATTTTAGGAATTAAATAATTATCTTATAGAAAATCATTCCTAAAATGATGAAACGTGTTGATAATTAATGAAAAAATTCATATGGTCATATGGGAATTGTAATAAAAAATTAATGTAATGGAAAATAAAGGATCCAATAAATTGAAAATGGTGGATGTTATTGGGGACATGAATTGATGATTTATTTTTGGAATAAATAACCATAATTATAATGAAGTCATTATATAGAAAAAATATTTCATAGGGGTTTGTGATAATGATGAGGTGGTAGAGATAATAAAATGATGGGTGGAAATGTTGTAGAAGTTGAGGAAAGGAGTACCAAATGGGGGAAGAGGGGTGTGGGGGAGAGTTAAATGTAGAGAGGTGGCGTGGTGATATTGTGGATGAGGATAGATATGGAAGGATAGGTAGATGGGGGATAATAGTTTAAGGGGTTTTATGAAACAATAATGTATGTTGAGGAGTAAAAATGATTATATATATGAATGGGGAAGATGAAATTTTAGAAAACAAAATTATAAGAAAAAATTAAAATTGGGAAATTGATTAACATGGATGTTATATGATTACCCAAACATTTAATAATTATAATTATTAAATACGGAGTATCGAAATATCTTTAATGTTATCTATTTTATTTAATGAAGTTTAATATATTTTATGTTATATTATATTTAGTTTAATTTTATTTTTTTAAGAACTATTATTATATTTATTTATTATACCACAATTGGTTTTAAAAAAATTATATTATATTAAATTATAAAAAATTTTGGGATTAATTTAAAAATTTATAATTTAATAATTATTATTTTGAATTAACACCATCCGTTTCATTATCATCTATAACAGTTTTTTATTTTTTGGATTATCTGGAAAACATTTTATCCTAAATGTAATATATATTTAATGAATAAATTTTTAGCAAATAAGAATGCTAAATGTGTTTTTTTAAAGTTTTTGTTCACATATTTTTTTAATTATCTCCAAAATTATATTCATTATTAGAAAATTTAAATCTATAATGGTTCTTCTTTATAATGGAGAGGATATTATCCATACATGATATAATTTAGGAACGAATTGTTATCATTGAATCATTTGATGGGACATATAGTTCAATTATCTATGATAGTACCAATAGAGTGATATGATGTTCACACATGAAGTGTATAATCAATAACTATTTTTCTATATAAAAATATGGGAATCCGTATCTATCCATATCTATCTTTTTTAAAACACATTCCATTGAATTGAATATTCAATACTGGAAATTTTCTTCTATATTTTTCTTCAAATGATTATGTGTTCAATTTAATCAAAAGAAATGTTGTTAAAAAAGGTTAATTGAAAAAAAATTTAAGTTATTTGGTTTTTTTAGTACATGTGTGATTTTTTAATGGGGTAGTTAAATTATGGCGTTAAAAAATAGAAATTTTGGAAATTTTTTTGGGAGTTTATATTCTAGTGAGAGCTTCTCATGGTTAGATATAATAGATACATCAACCCATATATTAGATATAAAATACTAAAAAAAGAAATCACTTATTTTATTTTTTATGACCTCCTCACTTGTTGTTATATATACCATCCTTATCAATTTTCATCCCACCTTGTACCACATCTCTACTTCTTATTTCTTCTACCCTAGGACTAATCGACACCTTGTATACTCACCCACATTCGAAAATTCTTATAAGTGAAAAATAATATATTACTATAGGTTTGGAATGATACCAACCTTATGTTAGATCCCAATATATAATATATATACCACCATCCTACCATGACCAATATCTCAGTCCCAAATTCTTCCATCCCTGGCCCGCAATAGGTACTGCTTTGCTTATTCCAAAACCATAGTTAATCTTAGTTCCCATTCCCAAACTCCATCCAAATATACACCATTTTCTGTTTTGACAGCGAATCCCTAACCACATTGTATCATTGACTCCATATACGTATCTAATTAAGTTATTAGAGTAATTGAATGGAGTTAGTGTTGGGGAACCCATAGAACCCCACCCCCATTCCAACGATCCAACCCATGAACCAATACTTCTACCTCCAAAAGTATATATTTGTATTGTTTATATGGTCTGGATATTTAATTCCAATTATTTTTTATTTAAATTAGTATATGTAAATATGGTTATAATATATTGGGAAAAATTTGTATCATTATAATGACTTTTTTAATCTGTTTAATTTTAATTATATTGTTAATTTTGTTCTATATATTCTGATTTTGGATAATTTTTATAAGCGGTATTTACATAATTTTTTAATTAATATATTTTTTAAAACATAAAATATAAATTAAATATTTTATTTTGTGAATAATTTAAATATATAATATGATTTACCGGGATGATGTCTATATTTCAAGAAAATAATTAATAATGTTTTAATACATTATTTATTGAATTTGGTTGATTATTATTTCAATTTTGTTGAGAGTTTGACTTGATTTTTTTTACGTCAGAATTATTAAGATAATATAAAAATCTGAAAAAAAATATCACACCATGAGTGACGTGAAGTGGAACGACAATACATTCTTGAGAAAGATCATGGACAACTTCTTTGGAACAAAAATGAATAACTTAGAAAAAATGAGAGCTACGAATTTGAAAATTGGCCTTACACATTTTGTTAATTATAACGTGTTGTGAAACAGTGATGATGATGAACAAGAAGACACATAATGAAGGGAAATAAAAAATGATTAAAATTTATCGGTGGTGTACTTATTTACAAAAATTTTAAATATCTTGAATGTGATTTATCTGATGGGATTCAACATATCATCAATTTTGGGAAAAATCATTAGCATGTGACCAACCATGGACGACATTTAGTCCATTAATTTATGATATTAATTAATAATGAAGACAATATAAAGCATACAGTAGGAGTTATATCGTACTTATATTGATGAGATCAGATCCGAATGACCAAATCGTAGGGAAAGGAGATGAGTTTTTCAAGGCCCTCCCCGAGTTCATCTCTATTTTGTTTATGAATTTTTTCCAACATACTTATTATTATATCATCATTATGATGAGGATTTAAAGTCACTTTTATATAGGATAATGTAATAGAAGGGTAAGGATAATTGGATTCATTCCATTTTATTTATTCTTGTATTTTTTTTGACAATTTAGTCTTCAATTTCCAATCCATTTCTGTTTCTTTAATCATTCCCATTGATATTTGAATGTAAAAAAACATTCAAATCATCCAAATGAAAACCATAATGTATAAGTTCCCATTGTAATATTGAGGGGATATCAAGTTTAAATATTTTATCAAGATAAACGTGACTTTGTTAAACAGTAAATTATATGAAAATGGGAAGTAGTGGCTCACTGTGTTATTGAGGGGATACCATGACCATTTGATATTCCTCATCTAGACACCGACACCAATCCTATATTAATGAATCTATTTAATAAAATCTATTTTATCCTAAAAACTAATTTCTTAAAAATCACGAGTTCTATATAAAATATGATCACAAAGAAATAAATATACTACAATTTATTATAATCCTTTCTTTTATCAAAACAAATATTCTCTCACATATTTCTTAAAAATAGTAAAATTAATTTTTTAAAAACATAATAAAAATAATTTCACCATTGTTATGGGTTTTATTATGAAATTAGGATTTACAAATTTTAAATAATTATTAGCTTCTGATGAGTGTATATAAATTTGTAATTTTATAGACTCGTAGAGAATTAATGACTCCCTCCAAAATAGTCTAACTAGCCTGATTTTGGGGAACAATTTCTTTTTATAATTTAGTTTTTGAATTTTATTTTTAATTTATTGATTTATTAAAAATTCTTGTATTTACAATGTCTGTGAAAGTGCTTTGATTATCATATTTTTAAATTTTAAATGCACAACAACACTCTAGAAAAGAACAAAGACATCATCAATCCAACACAACATTTTGAACCTATATTTGAGATTAATGAAACTAAAACTATTGAAGGAACTAATAAAAAACAAACCCACTATGGTTTATCAATGAGTTTAGGGACTAAGGATACTTCTAGACTATTGGATACCATCAAACACAAGATTTGATCTATGAATCATAGCACCCCATATTACTATGAACCACATAGTGATCAAACCTGCAATAATCTCAATGATCTATTATAGCTTGAAATTCAATGGACATCAAAATGAAGTTTAAAACAAAAAAATTTCTATTTTTTTGAGTTATGTGATACTTTACATTTCCATAATATCTCAAGTGATGCGGTAAGACTCCTTCTATTTAAATTACATTATATGGGAGAGCATGATATTTAATTAAAAGCATGAAAACACATTCCATCACAACATGTTATAAGCATGCTAGAAACAACCTCACATATTTCCTCCCACCTTTTCTGTGAAAGTAAATATAGATAAACATTATATGTATTTTTCAATTTGAAATTGAGCCACTATATCATACGTGGTAATGTTATAAAGATACGGCCTGAAAATTCCCCCACGATGGTACACATGTATGGATTGTAATTAGTATATTTAATAAGGTTTTATCATAGGGAAACATGTAAATTCTAAAGACTATAGCTAGAGGATCATTAAAGATGAATTCATGTGATGTGATAAAAAAATGTTAGATGAAATGGAGAGAAATATTTTCTTATGTCATAGAGAAGGGGAAAAACAAAAGGGCGTTCATGTAATCAACAACAATGAGTGGATTGAGGAAACAATAGAATCATTAAAAATAATATGGACATCAGGATGGATATATAGAAAAATCCAACAGATTGAATATTGAATATGAAAAAAATCCATATTAAAACTATGATACTCAAATTCATGGTTGTAGACCAAAATAACAATAATTGAAATGGATTCAGCAATGACCACATTTTTTCCAACATGAATCACCGAAAGGGTAGTCACTCACAATTTGGAACCATGTATTGTAAGAGACATTTGAAACAACTATGACCTCATTAAGGATGTACTGATGTAAATAAATGAAATATCATCAAACCAAAAGGTCACGTTAAGGGATATGAAGTCTCTAGGGGGCCAAATTTCTTATCAGTATATAGAGATACCCCAAGGAGTATTTTCATGATTCCCTAATTTTCTCCCCTGTTATGATTAATAATCTATAAAAATTAGAATTGTAATTAATGAACATGTTATGTTATTGAATATAATGAACAACTACCAGTGATATAATTAGAAAAAGAAGTTCAAGAAATAATGAAATAAGTAGCTAATGATGAAGGAAAATTGACACATCATAAGACAATATATCTATTTCTTGAATGACTGTATCAAATAAATAACCAAATGTAGAAAGATTTGTTTTGAAAACACATTAAATAATTTTATACTAATATAACTTTTACAAAGGCTCTTATTAACATGGTGTAAGATGGAAAATTAATGATAGGGCTGGTAACCAAGAAGACGAAGCTCTAAGAGATTGGACCCTTTCGACTCACAAAGGAGATTTTGACAATAGTATCAAAGGTCCTACATCTAATTTAATGTGATCCATATATATTTTCCATTAGTATCATTATAGGTGTAATAAAATTTGGAATTATTTGGGGGACTTAGGTTCTATTTTTAATATTATAATGTACATGATATTAAATGGTTTGGGACTATACATACTGAATACAATAAGAGTAATTATTCAATTAGATTACTCAACAATAAAATACCCCAGAGTATTTATTAACAATATCCTAATCAATGTTTATAAGGTCATATTTCTTATTGAATTCCTAGTAAAAGTTATGGAAGATGAATGATATCTAGTCATTATAGGAAGACCACTATTGGAAATAGGGTGTGGGATGATCATAAATCAAATAGGAGACCTCTTTCAGAGAGTTAGAAGTGATCATATAAGTTTCATAATCCACTGTGAAATATATAACTACTACGTTGAAGATATAAATGATTTTGGGAAAAAATAAAACTGATGTTGAGGATGTAACTAAAATTATATAGGTACATGAGTTAAATGTGGGTTTTCAAAAGGATTATCAATTTAAGAATGAGAGTATGAAGACAGATACCATTATAACTAGATTACTCTCCAACTACAATGATTTTCATAAAGGAAAACAAGTATGTATGATACATGAGCATCGATTTAGTTCAACATGATTGACGATGAAATGGTGGATCTGTTCAAAGTAAATCAATAATGTTCAATCATCATTAAGAATAAATAAACTTAGATAAAAAGTATAGGGGCCATAAAATTTGGATAGTACACAACTAATACCATTTATTAACCCCAAATAGGTAAAAATTGTTTCAATAATTCATTACGTGAGTTGAGGGAGGTAAGGTCTAGCCCACGACGGTAAACAAAAGTGGTTTTTGTGGGCAACCGGTGTTTTTTGTTTTTATTTATTTATTTTCAATTTTTATCAGCACACATTCTCATCCTAAAAATATGTAAATATTCATTGATAATAACCCATTATTTCAGTTATTTATATTTAATTTGACGGACCGTTAGGAAAAAAGGAAATAAAATGAAACAACAATCGACCGAATTGGTTGTTGAAAAACATTAATTTAGTTAATTTGTAGTAGGAAGAATCTACACATCAATGATTTAAAGACTATGTGAAATTAGATAAATCATTTAATATTATAAAATATTCAATTTTATTCCCCACTATTAATTAGAGTGTTTAAGTGCTAATTATATTTCATGCACATAATTTATCCTTCTAAAAAAATAACTAAGGGAAATGAAACTCTTAAGTATAATTTCCATTCCAAAAAAATTATTTAAAATTCAATAAATATAAAAGAGAAAAATTTGAAAAACAATTAGTATAGATAATAATTTGTATTATTATTAGAAAAATAATTATTTTAGGGGAACATGTTAATCATTTTAAATTAATTTTTTCTATGATTTAGTCTTGTTTTCAATTTAGAATATTTGAAGTCATTGATTTTATTGTTCTTATGAATTATCATGATTGATTGTCCACACCATTCATGTAATTCCCAATACACTTACTATGAAAATATTATCCATTATTTTTATAGTATTTTTCTTGAGTAACACATACATGTTTTCTTTTAGAACATTATTTGAATCCTATTGGATCTATGACATAAGCTAATTACATATAAATGATTAAAGAATTCCTTTTCTTAACCCTTATCCAGATACCCACCTTATATTAATCCATTTTTAATCCCATAGAAGACATATAATACCTTGTTAAGAAATGAGCCATGTAACAATCCCAAATTATCATTTCCAATAATCCAATAAATATTTTTCATTATTATCAAATTTTAGAGGGGGGAACATAAACATGATGAAGTTAGGATTTTTTTAGGTAAATTCAAAAATAACCAGTTTTTAATCCCTGATCTTATTAAAACTATCACAAACACTTTCTTGAGGAGGTTATTTGGGGTTGGGTGATGGTTGTGAGATTAGTACCAAAGAAAAGTTTCAATAAAAATAAAAATAAAATTATAAAAGGGGTTGAATTATTTATGAAATATCATATCATTAAATTATTACTCTGAGACACATGATGAAGGGGAGACATTAATTGAGTTGTTTCTTATTATTCTGTAATGTACTTTAGATATAATCCTCATTTTGACCCTTAAATTATTTATATAATTTACCTATCAACCCTATGTCACAGAGTCATTTGAGCCTAAATTGTGATGCCCTCATGATTAAATATTATTCATTTATTTATGTGGTGTAGATGTTAGATGTTATAAAAGAATATGGTAAGAAACTTGTTCTTAAGAAATGTGAATCACTATATTCCACATTACCTTGATGATGAGCTGAAAAATATATGCGAGCTAAAATGAAATTTAAAAGTCTGTTAATAATGAATTGAAAAATTAATATTTTTTACTAAATATTATTTCTATTTCAAAAGAGTCAAATTAAAATACAAGGTTTATTTTCATTCATTGAAAATTGAGGTTTTGATAATTTTTTCCCTCTATAATTCTCGAATATTTAGTTTTCCATTTGATCAATTATTCTTGAATAGAAATTTGAAGCATGGTAAGGTGAATGTCATTTGTAGTATGTTGAAAATCTATTTGAGATTATATATATATGAATTCAACTGTGGTATAATTTGATATCAGTATTACATTTATATGTTTTACACTATTTTAATATCTTTATTTCGTTAGTTAATTGATTATTCTATCCATTTTGTGAATAGATGACCATATTTTTATTATAATTTATGAAAAAAATATAATTTTATAAATATTAGAAAACACCTCACACTAACAGTGAATTGAAGTGACATGACATCATTTTTTTGAATGATAATAGAGCACATATAAGACAGAAAACTTATGCACCAAGGAAAACGAGGCTTGTGTGGAAGAAAAATGACATTAAACATCATGTAAATTATTGTACATCATGAAAGGGTTCATATCTTGAACTGAAATACATGTCATTATTCAGAATATATATTAATAAAAAATACACGTGGTGTAATTATTTTCACCACATGTAAATAATTTGGATGATATTTTAGAGATGAAATTTAGTTTCTCCTCATGTTTGGACTAAATTGGTGTAATGGGATTCACCAAGGACCATGTTTTAAGCACTAATATATAAAATTAATCAATACATAAGCCAATTTGAAACCTATAAGGGGATATGTATCATGTTTTTATTGAGGAGATCTAATCTGGAAGACAATATCATGGAGTGGGAAATTGTGTTGTTCTGGGACCCTCCCTGATTTCATCTCTTTTTTCATTATGAAATATTTTTCTTTTATCCTTCCCTCATATTAAATCATAAATATGATGAGTGTGGAAACCCCTCTAATTATAGTTTAATGCTATATGAAGGGTATGATGGGTTGGAATCATTTCATTTTATTTATTCATTTGTTTGATTTGACACAATTTAATCATTAGATTTATATCCCTTTTTTTCATTTATCATGAAAATTTATGTATGAATCTAAAAGTAACAATACAATTACTCAAATAAAACCCTAAAATATGAACGAAAGTTCTCATATGTAGTTTAAATCATGTCTAAATATGTTTTTGAGAAAAAAATGGATTATGTGAAACCATGAAATAACAGAACAATGGATGTTTGGGATTGTCATGCCAGGGAGGGGATACAACGACCTCTGGGTATTTATTATCTCTATTTTTAGTCCAATAATGAATTAATCAACCTATTATATAAATATAATTTCAACTAAACACGTATATCAAAAAACACTTTATCTCTTTTCTAATGTAATCACAAACCAATCAACTATTTGATACACTGTAAACATCAATTACATTGTATGAGGCTCCAAATTTCAATGAAGATAAAGATTATCCTTAACAAGCCCTATATAATTATGGCCGAATTAAATATATCATGATTCTAACTATTAAACCAATTGTTATATATAAAGAAATTATAGAATAGTTATCAACTATTTTAAATTTATATGAAAAAATCAACAACAAAGTCACATTTATGTTGTAACAACATATTTCAATGTATAGGATATAAAATTTCTAGGGCCACAAAAAAGAGAACCAATTTCTCCAATAGTGTAATTACTTGTTATAGAGAACTTATTCCTCATTTAAAAACATATATTATGAACCCCACACTTGTTTCATGTAATTTTATATCTATTCCCTCCAATCAATAAGAATCATGAATTACTATAATGATATTAAATAAAATTTAACTGAAATAACAATCATCTAAATTAAATTTATAAAATATTTTTAATTTAACAATAAATGTGATTGTCAATATTATTCATTTATTTACCAAAAAATCCAACATGAAAAATTTTATCAACTCTATACATCATCAAATAAAACAAAAAAAATCAATAACTCATGGTCTAAACAATGTTCCCAATTGGATGAAGTTGTCAACTATAGAATATAAATCATTAAAAAACATTGATATTCAATCAATGGATCATTTTTATATATTTTGAAGACTAAATGAGTGAACTTGTTATTGGAAATATGAACATTCAATATATAATAGAGTGTTATCCAAAATATATATGTGATCATGATTCATCTCCATTTAAAATAGATCACCTCAAGCCTTCATGATGGTGTCAGAAAACATAAAACCCTATTGATCATATCATAAATTGAACATCATCATCACCAATGTCACCATCATCCTTACACAAAATATTATAAATTAATATTTCTACATTCTTCTATGTAAATCAAAAAAAATTAGAAAAATGCTCACCCCTACACAGATATATAAATCATTTATTTATCCATTTATGAACTCTATAAATATATATATTATTTCCCTTATGAAAAATAAATTGAAATGAATGTCCTCCCTTAAAATATGTTCACCTTTTTCCAAAAAAAATAGTTTGAGATAGATATTATGAAATATTTATGTTATCATTTATCTCCCATTTTATTAACAAACAAAAATACAATGAGATAATGGAGACATAATAGTTATATAGTATCCTTGAGAAGGATGAAGATGAATTTCCTACATTATCCTAGATTTATAAAGGGGTTCATATATATAAATCTTGGGGAAAACATTATAAATTTATTCAATTAAATTAACAAATCCCACATATAAATAATTCATTTTTTACTTGTTATTAAAAAAACATATTTTATATCTATTTTAATTACTCCATGATTTTGAAGAAGATTCTTTAAAAAAATTATTTAACTCTGATTATCATATACAAAGAAGATTTGTATCTTCACATTGACCATAAAATGAGAAAATTGTGAATCCAACCACCTTAACTTTGTTGTGGTGTTATCTAAATCCACATATTCCTCCTCATCTAAGCATAATTTCATATAGAATTTCAGATCAGTGATCTAACAAAGACACATGTATCAAAAATAGAAAACTCCACCAAATGTGGACCTCCTATCATTAACTAAACCTCCATAATATTCATCTATGTATCCAAATAAATAAATATAAAATTTTATGTTATTTTTTTAAATCTAATGTTCCTCCTATGTATTAGACAATCTGCATCCTATATTTGAAAATAGACTTTATTTATAATCATTGATTCTTTTCAAAAGGTGTAATAACATACCTAAAATATGTGCTTCAAAGGTTGATCTATAACAGAAATCAATTCATCTTTATAAACAGCTTTTGACTGCCATAATTTACCTGATCATCACAGATGGATTAGTCCCCACTAATGTTTTTTCAATTGAGATTCAAATTCTCGATGAAAATTATTTTCCGGAATTCCTTAACATAGTTTTATTCACACCAAATAAAATGATAAATACATTTGATATATTTGAAATTCAGGAATAATAATCATTTATAGAATGATACACATATCAATATAACATTAACCTGAGTATAAAACATATGACATATGTTTTCATCATTACTATAAAATTTTATTTTATTTAACAAAACAGTAAAAAAATTGATGTTTCATCTCAATCTATGTTATAGATATTATTATTCATTTATCTTTTTATGAAATAAAAATAATTCATGTAGTTTTATAACTTTTAATAAAATGGTATTGGGGGTTTTTAAACCAAAATAATCAATATTTAAACATGTATAATTGATACTCATATCCTCTATGAATGAAACCAAACGGTTTCTATATAAAAACATCATATTAAAATTCACCATGGAGAATGAAGAGTTGACATCCATCTAAAAATTAATGTATTTATCCCCGGATTAAATATGAAGAATAGTTATATTGATTTAATATATTGAAAAAAGTTAAAAAACAATTCAAAATCATCTCCATCGACCCATAAATAACCCTTCCTGTCTAATTATTGTTATTTCATTACAATTCACCTTTTTCATTAAATTTATTCTATAACACAACAATTATTATAATATTAATATAATCTTTATAATTTTTACCAACTATAATATCTCCTAATTCTCAAGATGACCCCACTAGTATTTCATAACACCAATCCAATCCAATAATAATAGTGATTATTCAATACATATTTTTTCACATTGTAAAAACAATGAGGTATGAAAATCACTTATCAATGTTATTCTTGTTTTAATATGATTTCGATTATTGGAAAATATTTATTCTACATAAAAATATATTATCATAATTAGATGTGTTTACTTTAATTGTTACTCATCACATGAATGTGAAAACTAGTATTTACCAACATCTAGCTAAAAAAATCATTTGACATTATCTTTTATGAAATCAGGTTTTCCAATATACTATTAATTGAAATATCTTCTAGAATATAATTAAAATATTAAAAAACATAATCATTTCATGTTGATGAATCTTGAAATATATAATTTTTCAACAATATTACTGGATTCATTTTTAATATTGTGATATTTGATTCCATTTATGGGATAACCAAAATATAATCTATCCACTCTTATTTGTTCATACTAACAAAATTTCTCACATTTGGACATGATTATATAAGAACATGAAAAAGTATGATACATGAAATAGATAGATATATCTTTATACATCTAAAAAGGGGAAATATGAAATTTTAGTCTAAATAGATAATTTTATTGAATATGAACCACTACATGAAAAATTTTTACCTTAAAATGAGTGGTATCATCTTCTCCAAATATATTTCAAGACATCTCCACTTAAAAATCATTCTTATATTCCCCCAGCCCAAATTCATTAGTGTCTATGGTGTTCTATTATCATGAAAAATTACATGATTCTACAATTTAATAATTAGTCATTAATTTCAAAAAATCAGTTCCATTATATTCAGTGACCATTTTATGAAAAAAAACAACACTCATTCATTACACATCTTTGAATTCATTTAAACATTAATATGTACAATGATTTTATTCATTATCACAAAATTTGTAATATAAGTTAACTCAAAAGTGAATGTAATTAAATACATATCTCTAATGGTTCATGTCTTCATTAGGGTACCACATACGTAAAATTAATGAGATTAAATTGTTCATTATATTGAATCTCCAAATTTATATTGGATGAGTGAATGAAATTTCTTGTTTTGAAGTATTGAGAAAATAAAATATGTTTATCTTTTTAGTAATAAAAATTAAAAACATTTTTTCATTGTGTAGTCATATTAATTTTTTGTCTATGAGATCTAAGACCATGATTCCATAAACTATTCTCTCCATTCATACATAAACTAAATTTATTTTCATTATCACTTACAAAACAATTCTTATTGTTTATTGACCTCCTTTCATCACATTATTATCCTTAATGATCAAAATAAAGAAACCAACTTTCATAGAATGAAAATCATTCACCTCAACAAAAATCAATGAATAAATTATCACATTATGTTTTAATACTTCATCATATAATTTATTTTTGGATATGCTCATTTCTTTTCCAAAGGTAACTGAACATGCTACACTGATCTAGAGTCACTCTTCATTTCGAAAAGTCAATAAACCTTATTTTTGAATTTCAAAAAAAAATCTCAATCAAAAAACATTTGATGTGTGATCAGAATCAGCTTCGTATGATTTATGGACTTACCATTTCGATTCTTTATATATTAATTACATAATTAAGGCATAGTACTTTCCATTTATATTTCTCATATATGGCATCTGTGTTCTGAAACTCGTAGTTTTTTAGGATTTTAAAATGGTATGGAAATAATTATCATGATTAATGAGTTTATTAATCATACAATATATTTATTTTTTTATGAATCATTGTAACATCGTAGGTAAATAATGTATAAATCATTTTCAAATTTATTAATATTTATTAATTAAATATTACTTTTAATTAAAAAGGGGTTCTACATTCGATAGCGTACTCGATACGCAACGATGAGTTTCTTTGAAAACTTACGTTGTACACTAGAAATATAATAATATTATTTTAAATGGTAGTTAACATGTAGCCATTGTATTGGCGGGAATGGACAGAAATAACTAACATATGATTATATATGTTTTTTAAATGTTTTTACATTTATCCAATAAAAGATAAAGGCTTAAAATACGGATAGAATTCAATTTTAGGCATTTATACCCTAATTTTCAATAAAGGTTCACTTATCACCTTTTGTTGGCGAACCGTCATTAAATATAGTTTTGATCACTCTTATACATTCTATTGGACCAAATATAACTCTTTTTTAGAATCGGGACATCAAAATTTACTTTGTCTAATTTTTTTTCGATAAAGTTCATTTTTTAATGAATAGTGTAAAATATTGTATTTTAATTCAAAACCTCTTTTTAATCTAATTTATATATATGATTAAATTATCTTTTGAATTAGTTTTAAAGTGAAATTAGAATATATTTTCACCATTTAATCCAATGGTGGTCATTTGAATCAATTACACTTTGAAATTGGACTTAAACTAGTGTTAATCTTTTGATACTTATTGTTTCATAAAAACACACTATTTGCTCTGATAGCGGGAATTAATTATTATTTTAATTAATTAAGGTTATATGTTTTGAATTTTGTAAAATGGACTTCATTTTTGAATTCATAATATCAAATAAACATTAGGGTGATGTTTTGGTATTTTTCTGAAAAACTTCAATTTTGATGAATAGTGAAACCACTAAGTGGTACTTAAAAAACTGATTTTTTCGTTTAAATGAAATATTACCACCTCTGTGTTTTGAATTTCAAAAATCCGACATACATGATTGTCATTAGGAAGTAAAATTTGGTTCAATGAGATTAAAATAATTTTTTGGTGAATAGTAACTTATTAAGATTTTAATCACGATTAGAGGTAATTAGTGCAATTTAAGGAAAAAATGATATTATAATAAAATGAAAATACCTAGACACATGTCCTACCCTTATTGGATGTGTCATGGCCGACCCAGAAAATCCATGTTTCAACTTGGGGACCCCATGGAGCCACTTTGGTTGGGAAATGACATAAATAACTTTTTATTTTATGTTAAAGTAAAAATAACACAAACATGAGATGTTTTACTAAAACAATTTTTACATGGGGTTATACAAATCATATTTTTGATTATAAATAGTCATTGGAAAGCTAAAAATATTTCCTACATCATGATAGTATTTTTGTAATTTTTATACTTTAAATAAATTAAATTATTTATGACATCATGATGATGCAGCGATTACCTCATTAATAAAGGATTTAAATAAAATGAAATGATAATGTAAAATATATGACCTACACATGTCCAAAACCTATTGTATGGGTGGATTTTGAACCCTTATCACCTTATCCTAGAATTATATCTATGTGGGACCTCTTAAATCCGAATACCATTTTAAAATAAAGTGACTTTTCTTTACCTTCCAAGAGTGCCCCTCCTCTCCTCTTATAAAAGGCCCCCACCTCTACCACCTTACCCACACTCCCAAAGCCTTTGGCTCGGCCAACCTCTGCCCATTTTGTCTCTCCAATTCCCTCTATTACTCCTTGAAGCCTCACTATGGGAAGAATTCTTCCCAAGGAATCCTTTGATCTCAAACAAAACAGAGTTACCCGATTTTAAGGTAATGTCTTCACTTGAGTCCTTTTGTTTTATTTTGCTTCTCCAACCCCCTAAATACTTTTTATTCATTTATTTTGTAACAAATCCAGTATCATAAATATACTAGGATGTTTTTATAAGAAGTATTTGGGCTACACTTACACACACCTACATCTAATGGTTAAAGAACATACTGTTTCCATGGATGGCGAATTTCTGCCTCCCAAAACGATGATTGTTCAACATTCTTTTAAAACCATCAAAGGAGGCCATTAAGATGACACTATATTTATATATGATATATAATATGATTTTGTTTTCCTTAAACTTCTGTATGATTCATTTTGGGCATACCTTTATGGTTTCCATTATGGGTAAACGCGATATCTTCATTTAAGGAATTGCGGACTACCGCCCACTCAAAGTGATTTGATTCGTTAATAACATATATGGGACGTATAAAGGATGAAGATATGATATTATATATGATATTACACTGGGATTATAATATAACTTTATATCATTATGATTCCATTCTATAAAATATGAAATAGAAATGAAAGTAGCGTTCATGCGTACGTACGGCTTACCGTCTCCATGAACGGTGCATTTCATTTCTTACCTCTAAATGATTATGTAATATTATAAATACATGTATATGCTGGATATATATGATATATATGATATCCAAATCAGGAATTTCATTCTGGATATAATGAACCTTTGACCACACATGTAATTGTAAGAAATCCATTTTCGACTTAAGAACCAAATATCGACAAAACAAACATTATTATCATAATGATTACATAATGTTTATAACATGGAAATAAGTGATATAAAAAGAATAATAAGCTTGAAAAAGGTTCTTAAGCAAGTAGAAATTAACTCAAGTTTATTATTCAGGATGTTAAAGAACGATCGAGTCAAGTCGGACCCGAGGTAAGGGACTTCGTCTCAATCTCCTTTCATTGATGCATATTTCGTTTTATACACAACTTTCTTTTATACGGTGTATAAACCCCTTTGACTTTTACTTTTATACAAAAGGAATCTTTTTCTATGAAAAGTTTTACAAAACGAGAAAAGGAATGTTTCTTTTAACGTACGCGATGACAACGACCTTTTCCGCCGCCGCGATTATTATTTGGTCTTTGATTCCTCAACAAGCCGTAATGTTTTTAAAATAAAATTAATACAATATACTCTTTTATGTATTTTGGTATTGAAAATGGTTTTGATAAAGAATTTTATTATGTTAATATATTTAAATGATATATTGTGATTGAAATGTGGAAATTTTATCATTTCTTTTATATTGGTTTTATGTTTTATGATTTTATATTGGTACTTGGACATTTGACAGGTGGTTACGTGATAAACCATATGACGGGTGGTGCCGTGAATACCAGAACGGGTGGTTACGTTATAACCTCCAATTCATTGGGTATGGAAGTCGGCCGTATTGTTATTCCATTAATATGTATGGAAGTTGGTCGTATGGCTATTCCATTAAGTGATATTTGTGGAAGTCGACCGTATGGTTATTCCACTTAAGTATGTTTATGTCCCAAGTTACCTTTATATGTTATGTGTTCTTTGTATGGGTTTTATGGTAATCCTTTGGTTACAAAAAGGTAAGTAATGATATTTTATTCAGTGAAGAGTTTTTACTACTTCATGAAGGTGAAGGTATTACTTTGATAAAGTTATACATGGTTTACTTGATGTTTGAAAAACAAACAGTTTTCATTCTTTGTGTATCCCCTACTGAGCTTTTTATGCTCACCCCAAGTTTTTTTTGAAATGTTTTTAATATGACCTAATGTGGAATAGGGTCAAGGATGGGATCATGGGAATGTCATGCTATATAAAACATGGAACTAGACATGTTTCTTTTTTAAGAATTTTTTATTCTATGGAAACTAAGTAGAAGTGTCTACTTTGTAATCTTTTGAGATGTAACATTTATGTCCTAATTCTCTAAAACTCTAAACCTAAAAAGATCCTCAATGTGAATTATTCATTTAATTCAATATTAAGTAATGTTTAAGGCCAGGGCCTTATAGTTGGTATCAGAGGTCGGTTTAGAAAACATTAGGAGTTAGAAAATTGATAAATTATAAGTTAATTTATGGTATGATTGAAATGATATAGCATTTATAGATTACCATGTTGCTTCATCTAAGACATGTTTGTTCAGAATGGTTTTCTGAAGAGGAAACATGGATGTTTTTCTATGAAGGTATACAGATGGAAATGAACTTCTAAATTGGCATCCTAAGATGGTCTGAATCAGAACCAAATAGTTTGTTGCAGTGATGGGTCAGTTGACTAAGGTGAAAAATGTTGGTTGTTTTTTTGATGATATTTTGGTGTTTTCTAAAAGTAAAGAGGAGCATTAAAGTCATTTAAGGGTTATCTTGCAAACCTTAAAAGAAAAGAAACTATATGGAAAATTCAGAAAGTGTGAGTTTTGGTTACAACAAATTTCTTTCCAGGGTCACATTGTTTCAAAAGATGGCATAACTGTTGATCCTACTAAAAAAAAGTTGTTGAAGAATGGCCAAGACCCACAAATGTAACCGAGATCCGTAGTTTTCTTGGTTTGGAAGGTTACTACCAAAGGTTTGTTGAAACTTTTTCACGGTTATCTAGTCCAATGACTAAGCTAACTCGGAAGGGTGTTAAGTTTGTCTGGACCAAAGAATGTGATGATTGTTTTCATGAGTTGAAAAGAAGATTGGGGAATGCTCCAGTTTTGGCACTTCCTTCCAGGAATGGTGAGTTTGTTATATACAGTGATGCTTTGTTGAAGGGACATGGATGTGTTTTTATGCAGAATGATCAGTTAATTGCTTATGCTTCACGTCAGTTGAAAACTCATGATGTAAATTACCCTACACATGATTTGGAATTAGCTGCTGTTGTTTTTGCTTTAAAAATTTGGAGGCATCATTTGTATGGAGTAAAGTGTGAAATATATACTGGTCACAAAAGTTTTAAGTATATATTCACTCAGAAAGAATTGAACATGAGACAGAGGAGATGGATGGAATCAATCAAGGATTATGATTTTACAATTCACTACCATCCGAGAAAAGCATATAAAGTGGCCGATGAATTGAGTCTAAAATGTAATGCTTCATTAGCAATGTTGCGTTTGGAACGTGATCCTTTGGTTAAGGATTTGATGAACTTTGGCATAGAAGTTGTTGGTGAAAGAAGTTATTCTGTTTTGTTTCAGGTATCAGTGAAATATTCTCTACCAGACAGAATCAAGCAAGCACAGAAGCAAGATAGTGAGTTGTAGAAAAAGGTAGAGTTGGTACATAAGGGTAAGTTGCCTGAATTCAACATTAATAATGATTGTGTTTTGAGATTTGGGAAGATATTGTGTGTGACTTGTGATTCATAGTTGAAGAATGAGTTGTTATGTGAGGCTCATAGTTCTCCATTTTCAGTTCATCCTGGCAGTACTAAGATGTACAGAGATCTGCAGGAGTATTACTAGTGGGATGGAATGAAAAGAGATATTACTGATTTTACTGTGAAGTGTTTGACTTGTCAGCATGTTAAAGCAGAGCGGCAGTTACCTAAAGGGATGCTTCAGCCTTTACCAGTGCCAGAGTTGAAATGGGAGAATATATCGATGGATTTCATTGTGGGATTACCGGGGACATCTTGAGGTAATAATGCAATCTGGGTTATTGTTGATCGCTTGACTAAATCGTCTCATTTCAATGCTATACGAGATACTTATTCCCTAGATCAAAATTCCCGTTTGTATCTTAAGGAGATAGTCAGGTTACATGGAGTTCCTCTCTCCATTGTGTCCGATCGTGATCCCAGGTTCACTTGTAACTTTTGGAAAGGCCTTCAGAAGTCGTTGGGTACTGAAATAAATTTTAGTATAGATTTTCATCCAAAATTAGATGGGAAGTCAGAATGAACAATTCAGAACTTGGAGGATATTCTACGAGCTTGTTTGATGGATTATCAGGGAAGTTGGGACCAACATCTTTCTTTGGTCGAGTTTTCTTATAATAACAGTTATCATTCTAGTATACAGATGGCACCATTTGAGGCATTATATGGGAAGCCGTGTCGAACTCCATCATTTTGGGATGAAGTGGGTGAAAGGAAGCTGATGGGACTAGAATTGGTAGAAGAGATGGCAGAAAAAATTCAGTTGATTCAGAAACACATGAGAACAACTCCAAGCAGGCAGAAGAGTTATGCGGATAACCGGAGGAAGGATCTATCTTTCGAGGTAGGTGATCATGTTCTTCTCAAGGTTTATCCATGGAAAAGTGTGATGAAATTTGGTAAGAAAGGAAAGCTGAGTCCAAGGTTCATTTGACCATATGAAATTCTGGAGAGAGTTGGATCAGTTGCAAACCGAGTGGCTCTACCTCCGAGAATATCTCAGGTACACAATGGTTTTCATGTTTCAATGTTGAGGAAGTATGTGCTACATTCATCTCATGTTTTGAGCCCAGAGGTAGTTGAGCTGGAAGAGAACCTCTCTTATGAAGAACAACCAGTCCAGATTCTTGACCGAAGAGAGAAAGTATTGCGAAATAAGGTAATTCACCAGGTAAATGTTTTGTGGAAAACCCATATGGTTGAAGAGGCGACGTGGGAATCTGAAAATTCTATGAGGGATAAATACCTCCACTTATTTTGATAAGTGAATAAAATTGCGAGGACGCAATTACCAAAAGGGGGGAATGATGTAACATCCCAGGTAAATAATGAATAAAAAATTTTCATATTTATTAATATTTATGAATTAAATATTACTTTTAATTAAAAGCGGTTTCTACATTCGATAGCGTACTCGATACGCAACGATGAGTTTCTTTGAAAACTTACGTTGTACACTAGTAATATAATAATATTATTTTAAATGGTAGTTAACATGTAGCCGTTGTATTGGCGGGAATGGATAGAAATAACTAAAATATTATTATATAAGTTTTTTAAATGTCTTTACGTTTATCCAATAAAAGATAATGGCTTAAAATAATGGAATGAATTCAATTTTAGGCATTTATACCCTAATTTTCACTAAAGGATCACTTATCACCTTTTGTTGGTGAACCGTCATTAAATATAGTTTTGATCACTCTTATACATTCTATTGGACTATATATAACTCTTCTTTAGAATCGGGACATCAAAATTTACTTTGTGTAATTTTTTTTTCCGATAAAGTTCATTTCTTAATGAATACTTTAAAATGTTGTATTTTAATTCCAAACCTCTTTTTAGTCTAATTTATTTATAAGATTAGATTATATTTTGAATTGGTTATAAAGTGAAATTAGAATATATTTATACCATTTAATCCAATGGTGGTCATTGGAATCAATTTCACTTTGAAATTGGACTTAAACTAGTGTTAATCTTTTGATACTTATTATTTCATAAAAACACGCTATTTGCTCTGACATCGGGAATTAATTATTAAATTAATTAATGCGACTTATATGTTTTGAATTTTGTAAAATGGACTTCATTTTTGAATTCAGAATATCAAATATAGCATAGGGTGAAGTTTTGATATTTTTCTGAAAAACATCAATTTTTGATTAATAGTGAAACCACTAAGTGGTACTTAAAAAACTGATTTTTCGTTTAAATGAAATTTTACCACCTCTGTGTTTTGAAATTCAGAAATCCGACATACATTGTTGTCATTAGGAAGTAAAATGTGGTTCAATGAGATTAAAATAATTTTTTGGTGAATAGTAACTTATTAAGTTTTTAATCGCGATTAGAGGTAATTAGTGCAATTTAAGGCAAAAATGATATTATAATAAAATGAAAATACCTAGGCACATGTCCTACCCTTATTGGATGTGTCATGGCCGTCCAAGACAAGCCATGGGTCAACTTGGGGACCCCATGGAGCCACTTTGGTTGGGAAATTACATAAATAACTTCTTATTTAATCTTAAAGTAAAAATAACACAAACATGAGATGTTTTACTAAAAAAACATTTTACATGGGGTTATACAAGTCATATTTTTGATTATAAATTGTAATTGTAAAGAAAAAAAGATTTCCTACATCATGATAGTTTTTTTATAATTTTTACACTTTAAATAAATTAAATTATTTATTACTTCATGATGATGCAGCGATTACCTCATTAATAAAGGATTTAAATAAAATGAAATGATAATGTAAAACCTATGACCTACACATGTCCAAAACCTATTGGAAGGGTGGATTTCGAACCATTATCACATTATCCTTGAATTATATCAATGTGGGACCTCCAAAATCCGAATACCATTTTAAAATAATGTGACTTTTCTCTACCTTCCAAGTGTGCCCGTCCTCTCCTCTTATAAAAGGCCCCCACCTCTACCACCTTACCCACACTACCAAAGCCTTTGGCTCGGCCAAACTCTGCCCATTTTGTCTCTCCACTTCCCTATATTACTCCTTGAAGCCTCACTTTTGGCAGAAGTCTTCCCAAGGAATCCTTTGAGCTCAAACCAAACAGAGTTACATGATTTTAAGGTAATGTCTTCACTTGAGTCCTTTTGTTTTATTTTGCTTCTCCAACCCCCTATATTATTTTTATTCATTTCTTTTGTAACAAATCCAGTATAATAAATATACTAGTATGTTTTTATAAGAATTATTTGGGCTACACTTACACACACCTACATCTAATGGTTAAAGAACATACTGTTTCCATGGATGGCGAATTTCTGCCTCCCGAAACGATGATTGTTCAACATTATTTTAACACCTTAAAAAGTGGCCATTAAGATGACACTATATTTATATATGACATATAATATGTTTTTGTTTTCCTTAAACTTCTGTATGTTTCATTTTGGTCATACCTTTATGGTTTCCATTATGGGTAAATGTGATATCTTCATTTAAGGAAGTGCGGACTACCGCCCACTCAAAGTGATTTGATACGTTAATCTCATATGTGGGACGTATAAAGGATGAAGTTATGATATTATATATGGTATTACACTGAGATTATAATATACCTTTATATCATTATGATTCCATTCTATAAAATATGAAATAGAAATGAAAGTAGCGTTCATGCGTACGTACGGCTTACCGTCTCCATGAACGGTGCATTTCATTTCTTACCTCTAAATGATTATGTAATATTATAAATACATGTATATGCTGGATATATATGATATATATGATATCAAAATCAGGAATGTCATTCTGGATATAAAGAACCTTTGACCACACATGTAATTTTATGAAGTCCATTTTCGACTTAAGAACCAAATATCGACAAAACAAACATTATTAACTTAATGATTACATAATGTTTATAACATGGAAATAAGTGATATAAAAGGAATAATAAGCTTGAAAAAGGATCTTAAGCAAGTAGAAATTAACTCATGTTTATTATTCAGGATGTTAAAGAACGATCGAGTCAAGTCGGACCCAAGGTAAGGGACTTCGTCTCAATCTCCTTTCATTGAGGCATATTTCGTTTTATACACAACTTTCTTTTATACGGTGTATAAACCCCTTTGACTTTTACTTTTACACAAAATGAATCTTTTTCTACCAATAATTTTACAAAATGACAAAAAGGAATGTTTCTTTTAACGTACGCGGTGACAACGACCTTTTCCGCCGCCGCGAGTATTATTTGGTCTTTGGCTTCCTCAACAAGCCATAATGTTTTTTAAATAAAATTAATACCATATAATCTTTTATGTATTTTGGTATTGAAAATGGTTTTGAAAAAGGATTCTATTATGGCAATATATTTAAATGATATATTGTGATTGAAATGTTTAAATGTTATCATTCCTTTATGTTGGTTTTATGTTTTATGATTTTATATTGGTACTTGGACATTTGATGGGTGGTTACGTGATAAACCATATGACAGGTGGTGCCATGAATACCAGGACGGGTGGTTACGTTATAACCTCCAATGCATTGGGTATGGAAGTCGGCCGTATGGCTATTCCATTAAGTATGTATGGAAGTTGGTCGTATGGCTATTCTATTAAGTGATATGTGTGGAAGTCGACCGTATGGTTATTCCACTTAAGTATGTTTATGTCCCAAGTTACCTTTATATGTTATGTGTTATTTATATGGGTTTTATGATAATTATTTTGATACAAAAAGGTAAGTAATTATATTTTATTCAGTGAATATTTTTTACTACTTCATTAAGGTGAAGGTATTACTTTGATAAAGTTATACATGGTTTACTTAATGTTTGAAAAAATAACAGTTTTCATTCTTTGTGTATCCCTTACTGAGCTTTTTATGCTCACCCCAAGTTGTTTTGAAATGTTTTTCATAGGACCTAATGTGTAATAGGGTCATGGATGGGATCAAGGGAAAGTCATGCTATATAAAACATGGAACTAGACATGTTTCTTTTTTAAGAGTTTTTTTATTCTATGGAAACTCAGTAGAAGTGTCTACTTTGTAATCTTTTGAGATGTAACAGTTATGTCCTAATTCTCTAAAACTCTAAACCTGAAAAGATCCTCAATGTTAATTATTAATTTAATTCAATATTAAGTAATGTTTAAGGTCAGGGCCTTATAATCATGTTATCTGAATTTTTTCATAATTCATAGTATTTTACTAATCTTCCATCATTTACGAGGATTGAACCCCCTTAACATTTGACAATCATTTATTCAATTAAGATTTTTATGTTGGTAGTAATAAGAAATAATCATCATTTTTATAATCCATGAACCTCTAGAATTCAAATAGTAAAAATATAAAACATATTTTCCATTGAATGTAACTGTTTTTCAATATTTTCTAATGAATTTCACACTTTATAATGTCATATATTTGAAATACATTTTTTGAAAATTTATTTTACTGAAATTCCAAATCATTTATCTTCTAATAAATACTATTTTTATCACATCTAGGAACCATAGTTTTTGTGGATATTCAAGTCAATTCTATACACAAATAATATATATATATATATATATATATATATATCATTGAATCAATTAATTCATCCTTACACTAGTTCTTTATAATATTAATTTTCTTTAATGTTGTACCACCAACATTTTAAAAATTTTCCTATGGGATTATTTATATTGAAAATTTTCAACTTCACACTTATTAGAATATTATAAAGCATCTAAAATAGAATTCTGAACATTGGATATATACTTCATTAAATCATCTATTACTCATACCATGTTTTCTTTTATGTAATCTATATCCTTCTTGTTATCATTCAAATTTTATTCCACCATTATGTTTATTATCTTATCATCATCATGAAGTCTCCTCTATCCTATAAATTCTCCATTTTAAATTTTATTTTATTTTGAAATGACTGATTCATCAATATTAATTTTTTTATCATCTATAAATAATATTTTGATATTCTTCTCCAATTTAGATATATTTGAGGTGAATTTCTTTAATTTTATATTCCACTTAAATTCCTTATAAATTTATTCTTCTAAATGATAGTTATATTTTCATTCATCACATCAAATATATTCATTATTCACATGATCAATTTAGTAGTTTTTCATCATCATGTCAATCTAATGAAAACTCTTCTTCATTTGTATTCTCATTGACTATTTATTATATTATAATAATATTATCCAATATTATTCATATAACATAATATGAATCTCATAATTATAATCTATTGTAATAATTTTTTTCTTCTATGAAATTTTTTTACACATAACATCATCATGTTCACTATTATCATTTTTTTGGATCGTTGACTAATTGTAGTGTAGATCCCATTATAGTTATACCTAAAACATTTTGAGTAAATATTTAAATTGTACATTATTTTATATCTTCCCTAATTAAATGAAATTATTTATATTATATAATCAACATTATACTCCAATTAATCATCAAAACATGACCAATGTTGATCTTCTATTGTAAAAACTTCTTCTTCGTCTTCCCTTAAATTGTGTGTTTTCATGATATTTTATTTTTCGCATTCACATTAGATGTGATATAAATATAATTACTCAATTCAAAATATATTAATATAAAATGAAATTAATTGATAATAAAGTCACATGGGTTCATTTCTTCTTAATAAGTTTCATTGGAATCAATAAATTCTCACATGATATGAAATATTTTTTTTAAAAAATTCATTAACATTCAAAATCTAACCATTGACTATGATTTTTCTTATAAAATAATTTACCATATTAATGATGATAGTAAAGATATATAATTTTTTCATGCATAACATTTTCACTTCTTGGGAAAAAACATAATGCTATTTTAGGATTTAATAGATCATTCACTAATTGTATAGGGTGTACACATTCTCACTAATCAAATTTTTTCATTGAATATTGAAATAAGAATTTTTAGAAACTAGAGAGATATTTTTATTACAATAAATTTTAAATTAATTTTAATTTATACTAAATAAAGGTTGAATCATTTTAGAATCTATCTTATTTGATGTTTTTCAATGTCTAATTTATTTACCATCATTTCAAATGTAAGATCTATGTGTGGAGTCCCTCTATCATTGACCCACACCTTATTTTTAAATATCTAAAAAACATCAATAAAACTCAGGGTGGTACCATGATGGATGGATCATCTTGAGGGTTTCATATAGATTAATTCAACATCAATCATTCAAGGGGGATTATCTCTTATTATTATTGATCTTAACAGGATGATAATATGGGGACATTGAGATAGAAATCAATTGAGCACAATAATTTACAATTCACGATTAACCATACAGAATAAACATAACAGTCTACATTATAGTTAGGTTTTATATTATAATAATATTTAATTCCTAAAAATAAATTAAATAAAATAATAAACCTTATACTAACTCAGGACATATTACATACAAATTAT
Source organism: Viscum album (assembly GCA_963277665.1). Taxonomy (NCBI): domain Eukaryota; kingdom Viridiplantae; phylum Streptophyta; class Magnoliopsida; order Santalales; family Viscaceae; genus Viscum; species Viscum album. The sequence goes on from OY728147.1 coordinate 447,047,488, forward strand.
TAATATATTTTGGTTGGTGTTATTTATCAAAATAATAAATTAAACATTTAGACTTTGTAAATTATTATATTTTTCACTAGATATGATCATGGTCATATCAGCCTCCTCATTATTTATTTATTATGATAATATGTATGTGTTTATATTTTTATTCAAATAAAATTATTATATTCATAAACTAGTAAATAAATATTTATATATTTTCAAGAAATATTATTTTCACTGTCTGGAAAATAAATTTGAAATAAATTTTATCAGTGAATAAAAACTTAATATTATTGTTATTATATGTTAAAAATATATTGAAAAATTAAATAAATTGAAACATAATTTAATTGAGAACAACATAAACATCTTAGGGGAGACCCTAAAGGATTATATCTCATTTCCATTAAGAATGATTACCTAAAGTAAAATATTTCTATCTACAAATGGGTAATGGAACTGAAGATAAATAAGATAATGTCAAAACATCAAAAACCAAAATTGACTAATTATTGTGTAATATAATCCCATGTTCACAATATTTAATCGAGTAGGTAGAACATCTTTTTCATTAACATAAATTCCTGATACATCATTAATTTAATATTTGAAATGAACTCATCAATAAACCATTTCCATAGAACATAATATGACACATTTAATTTTAATCAATGTGATGAGATATCATAGTCCATAAATATTTAAATGAATAAAAGTTTCATGAAATATTAATTAAAAGCACAACATTCAGGATACACCCAATGCATCCATATTTTCGATAAACTATATCAATAATGATTACCATGTAAATAAGTGTGTGTGAGTGATCACATGAATTAATAAAAATCATAATTTTATAGGGTCTTTACACAATATACATTATATGAATGACCTATGACACATACAAATTATTTCATATAGGCTACTCGGTTCAAAAAATCTAGCATCTAGGGGATTACAATTTGAGAAAATTACAAGATGAAGCATCATAAACTTATCAGTACAAGAACCTAATAATTAATATTCAAGCAGCCCCTTAATTGTATCTTATCCAACCTTATATATTTACTTATTAATATCATTGGGTAATTTATTTTTTATCATCATAGCGGTGAATTTATATTACAATATCAATAAGATATATACTCTAAAAAGTTATTACATTATTGTCTTGTAGAAAAATGATAAATATTTAATGTTGTAAACTATTAATATTAAAATATTTCAATAATAATGAAATTTTTTTACAAATTGTTCATTTTAAGAAAAAAACACCAAAAAATATAACATTTACTAGAGATAGACCTCTATGTCTTTCAATATGTTGGAGATCACATGATGATATTTTTTTCACTATGTTAAGATTGTAGTGAAGGGGTTCTTCATGCTATCAAAAACAGATATTATACTCACTATCACAAATAGAATTGAAAAAACCCCTTAATATATATTATTTCTGAATTATGTTCTTTATACACTAATGTGAAGTTGGATCATTTGAATGTATCACAACTTGAATATTATCATAGTTTAGAACAATATGATCTTTAAAACTGGATACCACATCACTATAATAGAAATGTTCAAATAACGGTACTACTACTTTACATATATGAGAAGATACAATATACATGATCTCTCATAAGAAATCTATGACTGCATATTTGATTGAGTTATTCTTTCTCATTGTACCTCCATTGAGATTGATAAGGTATCCAATATTTTATTTGATAAAATTTTGATCAATTTTAAATAGACCATTTGTGCATAAAATGAGGAGACGTTCCTCATGTCCTACATAGACCAAGAACATATACTTAGTTCACCTATGAAACATAAGGATTTTCATAAGAACTGTTCAATGTATGTTATCACATTTTGGTCTATATATTCATATTTTACATAAGGATTATGCGGAATTAAACACATTTTATATAATATCATACATTAATAACCTAATAATTAACATATATGTAAAAAATTTAAATCATATATCATTAAAAATGTGTATATGGACACATTTTCCAACAAGATGAATGCCTCATGACATTGGAACCCATTCAATTATGGATTGATCCATATAGAATATCTTCAGTATCTTCATAGTATATATACCTCAATATCGGCTGATACAACTTTTTAATCTATCACGATGAATCTTGGTTCCAGGAATATAATTTTATTTTTCCATTTCCTTCTTAGTGAAGCAATTAGGCAACAATTATTTAACAAAATCTAAGAAGTGCATCACATTTATTATAAGTAATCTATTATCTACATATAAAACTAAAAGAACCACAATCATATTAAACATTGTATGCGTACAAGTATTATCTTTGTTCTCAATGAAAAATAATCATATAATGGCCTTATCATATACAATATTACATGAACTATATTATTTATTTTATAAAAAAAATTATTTTTCATAAATACATAAATTTTTGGAATCCTTTTGAGTTACAAACCATATGGGATGTGTCAGTTCCACGTCTTTCTATAATTTTATATTATGGAATGATGTTTTGACAAAAATTTAGAATATCACATAGTCATGGAATGTCATATTGAATTTTATAATTCAATATGATTTCATAATTTCAACATGTTAAAGAGATACATCAAATTCTATGTAACGTCCCGGATCTGGGTGCCACGCAATGGGTGCCCCGAGCCTGGTTCTCCACGTGACCTAAAGAGCATTTCCCCAAATTCGAGAGGCTGCCGACTAGTAGCGGGGGCCCAGGTCTGATAGTGGGGAAACATTGCCCTCATTTGTCAAAGTGTAGCGCAGCGGAATACCAAAAAAACATACAACGACGGCGGAATCAGTAAACCATACAACTACTGAAATAAACAACTGTAATGGATATAACCAACAGTATATAAAAGATGATTCTACATGTTTCATGTTCTTTGAAAACATCCAGAACATGTTTTACATCAATACAGTACAATAGAAAGCAGAGTACAAAAAAACAAGCAAAACAACTGGTAGCGGCATCGCGAGCCTAGGCTCGGTCCCATGCCACCCTACTCCTCAGCAACAGTCATGTACCTGTATAGGGACTCTTGCCCCTATCTACACCTGCAGCAATGTAATTTGTTTGGTCCGAAAAGCCTGACCCAAACAGGGTGTGAGAAATATATCTCAGTAGGCACCCACCAAAGGCTCGTCCCCAAATGCGTGTAAGCAGGCAACAATTATGTGCAGTAATAAAATGTAATAAAGTAAGCAGTACTCAAAAGTAACTAATTACAAGTTATATTTCCATTTTATTTTCAATTTAATCCAATTAAATATTAGAATTCACCATAGTGAATTTCCATGTAAATAATCCACGTCCTCAGAAAAGTAACCCCTACCCTCAGGTAAGGAGTATCCAACACAAGAATCCACCCACATGCAAAACAGAATTTTTATCTCAGGCGTAGGTAGTGTTTCCCTCAGGCACAAAGATTATCTCCCTCAGGCACGAAAGAAGTTTCCCTCAGGCCGAAAATATCTACAGCCCACATGCTAAACAGTGCAATGCCCACAGGCTAATCACAACAACGCCCTCATGCTAAATACAACAATGCCCTCTGGCTAAACAGGTAACCGGGCCATGCCCAATAATAAAAAAGTAGTAACATGAAATTACTCTCATGGAAATTCTACAATTACTACATTTACGGCATACCCTCGGGTATCCTGGTCAAACGGCTAAACAGTGAAACACACCTCGGGGGTGGTTCCGGATCCAAGAAACGATCCCAACCAGCATTTTATTATAAAAATTTAATAACCTATGAAATTATAGGAATTGAATATAGAAACGACCTCAGCCACACGACACCCCAACATGGGTTCGTGGCACAAAAATACACAAAACACACAGCATTTGGAAAACTAAACACCAAGCCACCTACCTTATTCGCCAATGAAAATTATACCTGAATGTCAACTCTCGAAATTCCCAAGAATAGCGTTGATATGACGAAGAACATAAACCATTCAAACGTAAATAACTTACGTTAGGAGAAGAATTGGTAATAACGGTACCAGGAGAGGAGAGGTCTTACCCGTGCGGTTCCAACGAGATCATCCGAAATCGAATCGGATTCCAGACGAACTCCCGATGGATCTTCAAATGTATGACATCCTCCTTTGGCTCCATAATGGCTCAAACGCCTCCTATGCCAAATGAGGAGGCTACTTCCTGTTTTAAGCTGAAAAAAAGTACACTGCATGTACTTATGATTACACAGCGTGTACTTCTTTCATTTAACTGTTCATTTGGCGGCACTGCCACACTGTTCATCCGTCGATATGAGTACACGGCATGTACTCCCAATTACACGGCATGTACTATCGCCCAGCTGGTGGCGACTCCACTACCTTACTATTTAAGCCTTCCGACTGACTACACGGCGTGTAAGAACCACAACATTGTGTGTAGTCGGTTCCTACACCCCTCGTCACTGGCATGGCTACACGCCCTGTGTACCCATCCCAACACGGACAATAGTAAATAGTGTGTGGAAAAGTACATGGTGTGTAGTTCCAAAATTTAGTATCCCCCCCCCCCATTTTCCATATTTTCTCAAAAACACTAAGGAAAAGGGAAATTGAAGAAGTCGGTAACTCTAGAATAAGAACTGGGTTCTTAGAAACTTATGCCTTATTTCAATTTGTCCCCGAATTCCCCTTCCAAGGGTGGGGAAGATAAATCTCAGAACAGCTCTGGGCACAAAGCACGTACGTCGGCCTCCCGCTCCCAGGTCTCTTCCTACACTCGGCCATGCATCCATAGCACCCGTACGAGAGGAACTGACCGGCCTCAGAGAACCTTCTTACTCCAATCAACGATACGAATCAGATGCTCCTCAAAGGACGCATCTTCCTCCAGCTCAACCTCCTCAGGCTGAAAAATGTGAGACGGGTCTGAATGATAGCGACACAACTGAGACACGTGGAAGACGTTGTGCATGGCTTGGTACTACTGTGGTTAATGCAACTGATAGGCAAGAAGACAGACTCTCTCCAGAATCTCTAATGGCCCCACATACCTCGGTGAAAGATTACCCTGTCTCCTGATCCGTTTGTGTCCAAGCCTCGGTGAAACACGCAAGAAAACCTGATCCCCAACCACAAACTCCAAAGGTCGTATGCGGCGATCAGCATAACACTTCTGATGAGATTTCAGGGTATCCATCCGCATCTGAATCAACTAGACATTCTCAGATGTCTCCTGCACAAGCTTTGGACCCAGTAAAGCTGCCTCACCTGCCTCTAACCAGCACAAAGGTGATCGGCATGGCCTACCATATAAAGCCTTGTATGGTGCCATATCAATAGTTTCATGAAAACTATTGTTATAGGAAAACTCAACTAAGGGTATATTCTTCTCCCACGAGCCCCCAAATTCTAGGACGCATGCGCACATCATGTCGTCTAGTACCTGTATCGTCTGCTCTGACTGGCCGTTTGTCTGAGGGTGGTATGTATTGCTCAGAAGCACCTGTGTACCCAACGCCCGCTGAAAACGCTGCCAGAAACGAGATGTAAAGTGGGAGTCCCTATCTGAAACGATTGAACAAGGTACCCCATGAAGATGTATTTTCTCTCTGATATATAGCCTTCTGAGCTCGTCCACACCGAAGGCCTCCTTCATCAACAAGAAGTGAGATACATTCGTGAGTCTGTCCACAACAACCCACACGGCGTCACTACCTCGAGGTGACCTTGACAATCCCGTCATTAAATCCATCAAGACATCATCCCATTTCCACTCTGGAATGGGAAACTGATGTAACACCCTAGCTGGCCTCTAGTGCTCTGCCTTCACCTGCTGACAGGTGGAACACCTCCTAACAAAACCAGCTATCTCTCCCTTCATACCTGGCCACTAGTAATGACGTCTCAAGTCTCAGTACATCTTGGTAACCCCAGGATGAATTGCCCAAGATGATGCATGAAACATCCGCATGAGCTCCTCACATATATCCCCTGGAACCCATACACATCCATGGAAACAAAAAACCTCATCATCGCCTATCGTCCAACTGGGAGTAGGGTCCTCACTTTCCACCAACTCCCGTAGAACTAAGCTTTGGAAACCGATAGCTGCCTCATCCTCACTCTATCCCGGAGGGTAGAAGTAACAGCTAAAGAGGAAAGACAACTATTCCCCTGACTATCTTTCACCTCCAGATGAATCTCAGAGAACAAATCCATAAGCTGTCAATCACCACTGGCCTCCTGCACTGCCTGTATCTGAGTCTTTCTTCTCGGTGCATCAACTACTGCATTACCATTACCAGGTGTATAGGCATGCTCAAAATCAAAGTATTGTAGGTACTTAACCCACCTTCTTTTCCTCAGATTCAGGTCACACTGAGTAAAGATATACATGAGGCTTTTGTGGTTGGTGAAAACCAAAAAATGCTCTCCCAACAGATAATGTCTCCAACAGCGCAATGCATGAACTTCTGCAGCAAACTCGATATTATGCGTCGGGTAATTTATCTCATGTGGACTCAACTGCCGAGACCCGTACGCAAAAACTCAGTCGCCCTGCATCAAAACGGCTCCCAGCCGAATCCCTGATGCATCACAGTAAACTGTATAGCTCTTCCCCTACTCCGGGAGTATCAGGATCGATGTTGATGTCAACCTTCCCTTCAGGTCCTAAAAAGCTGTCTCGCAAGCCTCTGACCAAACGAACATCACACCCTTCATAGTCAAACCCGTCAAAGGTGCTGCTAAGCGGGAGAAGTCCCCTATGAAGAATCTGTAGTAACCAGCCATCCCTAAGAAACTCTGTATCGCAAACACGTTCTTGGGCTGCCCCAAGAAACTACTGCCTCAACTTCTCTGGGTCTACTGCAACTCCTACCTCTGAGATGATATGACCCAGGAAGTGATTCTGGTCTATCCAGAAGTGGTACTTTGAGAACATAGCATATAGTTGATTCTCTCTTAGTGTAATCAATACGATCTTGAGATGGGTGTCATGGTCGTGTCGAGTGTGAGAGTACACCAAGATGTTGTCCACAAATACTACCACAAATGAATCAAGATACGGATGAAACACATGATTCATCAGATCCATGAAAACTACTGGCTCGTTCTTGAGTCCAAACGGCTTAACTGTGTACTCGTACATACCATAGTTTCTCCGAAAAGCTGTAAGCGGTATATCCGATGCTCTCACGCGTAGCTGATGATATCCGGATCTCAATTCAATCTTTGAGAACACTCATGCTCCACGAAGTTGATCATACAGATCATCTATCCTCATCAAGGGATATCAGTTCCTAACCGTCAATTGGTCCAGCTTCCGATAATCCATGCAAAGTCTAAGGGTACCATCCAACTTTTTCGAAAAATGGACCGGAGAACCCCAAGGAGAAGTACTGGGTCGGATAAAACACTAAACCTGTAGCTCCTCTAACTGCATCTTGAGCTCCTGAAACTCAGGCGTGGCCATCCTATAAGGAGGAATGGACACCAGTGATATTCCTGGCACAAACTCAATAGAGAAACACACCTCACACACTGGAGGTAGACATGAAAAGTAGTCCGGGATGACATCCCTGAAACGATCAACAACTGGAGGGAACTTTGTCTGACAAGTCCCCTGATCATCCAGATACAAACTCTTAATCTGGTCTGTGACTCCACCTCGCCCATGATGCTCTGGTCCAGCTCTACTCGCCTGAACATCCCATTTTCCCTTGTATAGAAACTCTCTGCCCTCTGGTGACATGAAACTCACCCTACGACGATAGCAGTCTACAAAGGCTCGAAAGGGAACCAACCAGTCCATCCCGAGAATGACATCATAGCTTGTCATATCTAAGACATAGAGGTCCCAAAGGAAGTGACACCCTCCAACCTCAAGGGGGAACTACTTACACTGACGCACACCAGCCGTCCTAGTCCCCAATGGAGTGTCTAGCGTCAAGATATCAGAAGAAAAAGAAACACCGAGCCCAAGGCTCTCCACAATGGGTACAGATTTGAAACAATGCATAGAACCCGTATCAAAATGTACTAAAGACAAGACAGAAGCTACTAGAATAGTACATATAACTGTTGAAGGTCCGGGATCCTGCTCTTGATGGGTCTGTTGCACTGCATATGCCTGCCCAATGCCGTGGCCCTGCGACACAGCCTGGCTAACCTGAGCTGTCCCACCCTACTGCATCTGAGATCCTGGTGTCTGGCAACCACATCCACGACCACCATCTCTGCCTGCATGCCCTGACGTATTCTAGTTCCCTGACTGGTAAGAATCCACTCATCCTGCTCTCATGCATGGAGTCTACACAGAACCCCTCTCACTAGCCACTGGCAGAAACGCCCTGCAAAAGCGCTGCAGATGACCCATCATGCCGTAAGATCGACACTCAACTGGGTCCCGTGGACACTATGGTCTCTTGTACCCCTCTCCACCACATTGATAGCACATAAACTAGCCACCTGAAGCATTCTTCTTACTGGTACTGCTTCCCTGAGAGAAATCCATCTGTCTCTTCCTCTTGCCAGCAGAAATAACACCAGTAACTGGTGCTAAACCGCCCTGGCCCACAACACTAGATTCCCGCAGGTTCCTCTCTATAATCAACGCCTGGTTCACAACCACGTGTACAGTAGGAAACCTGAAAACTTTCACCAGTGCTCAGATGTCATACCGAAGACCATACTCAAAACATCTGGCTCTCAACGTCTCATCACCCGCCAGCACTGGTGAAAAATGTTGAAGCTCTGTAAAACGAGCAGAGTAGTCCATCACCGACATAGCACCCTACTGAAGATTCATGAAATATTGAGCTCTATCTGTCCTCAACGTCTCGGGAAAGAAGAAGTCATAGAAGACTGCCTGAAAATCTTCCCACGCCATGTCCCTGTGATGCTCTGTCTAGGTGGTATCATCCCATCACCTCTTGGCAGAATCACGCAGCATGTAAGTCGCGAGCTTGACCCTCCGCCCTGGAGGCATCTCAAGATGCTCGAAAAAAGTCTACATCAACCCCAACCAAGACTCCGCAACCTATGGTCCGCCATCCCTTGAAAATGTAGGAAGATGATGATGCTAAATGATACGCATCAGCTCGGCCATAGATGTGGCAGCCTGTGGTGCTCCCTAAAAGGTCTGCATGAACCGCAATAAGCCTTCACGGAACTCTGCCTCCGTGCCTGTGTCCGGTGTAACAGCTGGTGCCACATCTGGCTCTGTTGGTGGATCAACTGGTAGCCCATTGCCCACCATCTCCGGAGTATAATCGTCGGCGTTGTTTTAGCGAACAACTCGCGGTCGGCTAGGCGGCATGACACTACAAGGTCAAAAGCACGCCTCAGATTCAAGATTATTAAGACTTAAAGCGAAGGAACCACAAAGGAACAAGAGGGAGAAATCATTTCAAAATATTCAAGACAAGACTACACGGCATGTACAATGACTACACGGAGTGTACTTGACTTCACTTCCCCTGCCCGGGTCCTTCTACACGGCTATGCCACACAACTTCCGGTCAACAAAACTACACAACGTGTATAATATCTACACGGTGTGTACGGTGTTATTTTCCAACTTCCTGTGTCATCTGTGACACAACCGACTACTTGTCTTCAAACCACATGGTGTGTTACACCCGCACACGGCGTGTACACCATCCTGTTTCCAAGCCACACAGCTAACTCCACATGGTCTGTCCTCGGACCAGACTACACGGAGTGTCCCACAGGTACACGACGTGTTTTGGGAGAGGTGACACCGACCCGTGTTGTTAGTTACATGGCCAAGTCCCTGGGTCACACTACACGGCATGTCTATAACTACCACGGCGTGTTGTACAAGAGTTCACCGACCCGTGTTGTTAGTTACACGGCCGGACTCCGGGTCAGACTACATGGCATGCTCAAAACTACACAGCGTGTTTTACCCAAGCCCTTCCCTACCTTGTGTCGCCACCCACATGGTTTGTGACACAGGAAGAGACTACACGGCGTGTACTCAGGGTACACGGCGTGTACTCAAAAAGTTCATTTTTCTTCCCAAATAGAAGTCCATACACGGCGTGTGTAAAAAAACTACACGGCATGTATACTGGGTTTCTGGACAGTACGCCTCAGAAACATCCCCAGAACCCAGAAAATACTAAAACTAACACCTAAGTGTCAAATTCCGACCCGTGGGGGCCCATACTCCCCACGAATCAATGTTTGACATATTCTATGTGTTATAACCAATAAAATTTCAATGATCCACAAAATTCTCATCAATGGGGGCCCACACTCCCCAAAAACCAGAGTTTGGTGTCCATTTTATAAACAAGCTGAAACAATAATACAATATCACAAGGTAGGTATTTATCAATCAGCTATCACAACAACATGCTTTATTAGCACAACAACTATCACAACAACATGAAAATTATAATGCACCTACATGACATGGATACTATGCATGGAATGTGATTTCTAGCATGTGCCTATATGATGCATGAGACGGCATACCCTCATCTCATCGGGTTTCCACTAAATAGCACCCACAAATAAAATATAACCAACACAATCAAAGTTTGTCACCCAACGGTGAAAAAATATCAACAGTAAAATTCCAAAATAAAAATAATGCAATATATGAGGTAGACTAGATTTTCCCTATACACGGGTTAGCTACGCCCGGGAACGACTTATTACCAACTACCGTTCCATCCTATCCCTGACTACGAATCCATACAGTAATTCAAGGAATTGAAACGCCTCTAATACAACTTTGTAATGTCCCGGATCTGGGTGCCATGCAATGGGTGCCCCAAGCCCGGTTCTCCACGTGACCTCAAGTGCATTTCCCCAAACGCCAGAGGCTGCTGACTAGTAGCGAGGGCCCAGGTCTGATAGTGGGGAAACTATTCCCTCATTTGTCAAAGTGTAGCGCAACGGAATACCAAAAAAAGACAACGACGATGGACGCAGTAAACCATAAAACTACTTAAATAAACAACTGTAATAGATATAACCAACAATATATAAAAGATGATACTACCTGTTTCAAGTTCTAAGAAAACAGCCAGAACATGTTATACATCAATACAGTACAACAGAATGCAGAGTATAGAAAAACATGCAAAACAACTGGCAGCGGAATCGCGAGCCTAGGCTCGGTCCCATGCCCTCCTACTCCTCAACAACAGTCAACTACCTATACAGGGACTCTTTACCCTATCTAAACCTACAGCAACGTAATCTGTTTGGGCTGAAAAGCGTGACCCAAACAGGGTGTGAGAAATATATCTCAGTAGGCACCCACCAAAGGCTCATGCCCAACTGCGTGTATGCATGCAACAACAGTGTGCAGTAATAAAATTCAATAAAGTAAGCAGTACTCAAAAGTAACTAATTACCAGTTATATTTCCATTTTATTATCTATTTAATGCAATTAAATATTAGAATTCACCATAGTGCATTTCCAAGTAAACAATCCACGTCCTCAGACAAGTAACCCCTACCCTCAGGTAAGGATTATCCAACACAAGATTCCACCCACAGGTATAAGAGAATTTTTCCCCCAGGCATAGGTAGTGTCACCCTCAGGAACAGAGTCTATCTCCCTCAAGCACGAAAGAAGTTTCCCTCAGGCCGAAAATATCTACAGCCCACAGGCAAAACAGTGCAATGCCCACAGGCTAATCACAACAACGCCCTCAGGATAAATACAACAATACCCTCAGGCTAAATAGGTATCCGGTCCATGCCCAATAAGTAAACAAGCAGTAAAAAAAATTCCTCTAAAGGAAATTCTATAATTACTACATTTAAGGCATACCCTCAGGTATCATGGCCAAACGGCTAAACAGTGAAACACACCCCGGGGGTGGTTCAGGATCCAAGCAACGATCCCAACCAGAATTTTATTATCAAAATTTAATCACCTATTCAATTCTATGCATTGAATATAGCAACGGACTCAGCCACACGACACCCCAACATGGGTTCGTGGCACAAAAATGCACAAAACACATAGCAGTTGGAAAACTAAACACTAAGCCACTTATATTATTCACCAAAGAACGTTATACCTGAACGCCGACTCTATAAACGCCCAAGAACGGCATAGATCTGAAGAAGAAAAAAAACCATTCAAACATAAATAACTTATTTTAGGAGAAGAATTGGTAAGAATGGTACCAGGAGAGGAGAGGGCTTACCCATGCGGTTCCAACGAGATCGTCCGACACCGAATCAGATTCTAGACGAACTCTTGGTGGATCTTCAAAGGTCTAGAATCCTCATTTGGATCCTAAATAGATCCAATGCCTCATATTCCAAATAAAGAGGCTACTGCCTATTTTAAGACAAAAAAAAGTACACGGCGTGTACTTATTTCATTTAACTATTCCTTTAGTGGAACCGCCACACTGTTCATCTGTCGACATGAGTACACGACATGTACTCCCAAGTACATGGCATGCACTATCGCCCAGCTAGCGGCAACTCCACCGCCTTACTGTTTAAGCCTTCCGACTGACTACACGGTGTGTAAGTACCACTACACGGCGTGTAGTCAGTTCTTAAACCCCTCATCACATGCATGGCTACACGCCCAGTGTACTCATCCCAACACTGCCAAAAGTACACGGCGTGTGGAAAAGTACACGGCGTGTAGTTCCAATATTTAGGAATTTCCCCCATTTTCTATATTTTCTCAAAAACACTAAGGAAAAGTGAAAAAGAAGAAGCTCGTACCTCTAGAATAAGAACAGGGTTCTTATAGTCTATACCATTATGGTATTTGAATACTTTTCCAAAATCAGTTCCCTATATGTACTAAATTTTCCATAATTGTCTATATTTTTCAGGAGAATCCATTTAAAACTAGTGAACTTTACAACCACTTACTCTTAAAATATATATTATTTTTTGTATGTGGATTCAATTTTATAATTAAAATATCCTTCCACAAAAAAAAATTCCCACTTATTGCATCATTGAAGGATATATGATCATTATAATTGACTAATAATCTGTCTCCCTTGGTGACTATAAAAACATATCTTTTTGATTCTGTAATCTATATTTTACTCATAAAAATTACCTGATTCTTCAGAACAACCTATTTCGTGGATAAATGTGGAATTATTTTCTTTTGTCAACTCTTTTGTTTCATGAGTCAAGACATCCCCTAATTATATCCCTCCCCAATATCTCATTAAAATATATTATCCAAATCAAAAAATATGGTATGTATATCAATAATAATATTTGTTTAAATGCTTGAAACAGAAGTATCCTCTTGTTTTATTAGAAAATTAAATAATTATACAATTTTTAGATTTTGGAGAAAATTTGATAAAAAAGTGTCCATATAAAAAAATATTTTCATCCCGACAGATGAATTTTATCAAATTAATAGATTCCTTCTACACAATATAATTTGTGGAATTTCATCTACCAGTTTAGTTATATCTCAGTTTTGTATTTATTCTCCTGTTTGTAATGTGTATCCCCAAACCAATAATAGAGGACTGTCATGACCTATAAATTATCTCACCATGTTTAGTAGGGCATGATTCCATCATTCACATAAACCATCATACATATGATTATAAGGAGGATGGAATTGATAAAGAATACGAAAATCCCTTAAAATCAAGAAATAATTCATTATGATATTCTCTACCACAATCTAATAATATTTTCTTATTCTTCGTACTAATATAATTCTCATATTAATTATTTTATTCCCTTAATTATTAAAATTAATATAACATATTACTTATTAAAAATTCATATTTAAAATATTAAAAAATTATTCTTCAACTAGAAATGATCTACACATATCATTATGAAATAATTCAATATGATGGTTGGTTATTTCACCTTTTCCACATATTGATCTGTAATTCTTTTATCCTTTTAATAAAGTATGATAATAACCATATTTTTTTAGTTCAAATTAATATTAATATCTAATGTGGTATAATTTTGTAAATATTTTTTTCATTTACATTACATAGTCAATGATTCAATATTTGAGTGTGTTATGAGTCACGTGAATATGTTCCATTATCTATGAACATTAATTGGATTATATCTTCCAACACATAAATAATGTTATTTTAATATACCTTACCAAAATAGTTGTTATATTTATTAGTGAATAAACCATTATTACTATATTTGAATGTATATATATCTGTATTATGTTTGGATATAAAAATAGTTTTTTTGTGTAACAGATGCAACCTAAAAACCCATTTTAAACTAGGATCATTATCATTAGAATTGTAATGTGGTAGTATCCAATGGCCTCGAGAATTATTATACATTCATTAGAAACTCATATATCTACCACCCCATAGAAAATATTCTATAATATACTTTGTTCTTATATTTTAATACATATTTGATTAGAAATTTTTTATCAAATATTCAATTTAAAGAAAAATATATGTTTCCCTTGATAAAAAATGAACCGAATCCATTTTCATTCCTCATTACCAAGGTAATTTTTCCCATCTAGTGTCCTTTCATGCCATACGAAAAAAGCGTAACATCCATTTCCCATTATCATTTATTTATCATTATCTTATTATAATAGAATCATTATGAAAATTTGTTCATAGATCTCTTAAAATAGACATTCCATTTGTTCTACATATTAACTGAATGACTTCCACACTTCCTCTCCTTATCAACATCATGAAAAAATGGGAGAATATCTAGGATATACTTCCCTATGTTGTTCATAATGTAATTAAAAATATGATAAGAATCATTGATGATGTGAAACAATAATGTGGTTAGTGAAAAATTATTTAAGAAATGTAAATTATTATACATCTTGGTTAATAATTTAATACATTATTTTCAGTAGATGGGGCCCAACTAGTTCACCTCCTTCAAGAATTATTTGAAAAATAATGTTCTATATCTAAAGCCATTCGAACATATATTATTCCTAATATAGGACATAAACATGTTATATAATGCTATTAACAATAATCTATTCAGGTGACTTCATGAGTTTATCATAAATTTTTATAGCATTAATCACAGTAATTTTACACTACCCCTTACATTTTTTGTCATAGATAGTGAACTCCGGATCACATGCCTATTATGTGGGCAGATCTGCTAGTGAGGATTCTAGTATATAAAATTTTAATACACGGTTCAATAAAACCATTATTTATTTAAAACATTCCATGAATTTACTTTCAATATTGATATTGTAATACATTTAGAATATAGTATAGTGTTTTTTTAAAATAAATTAAATTTCATTCGTATCTTGTGATACATGAAACCCCAATTCTAATTAAACTATAATATAGTATATAATTATGATCTATATGTTAATATTTTGTAGAATAAATATGATAATTGTTTTTAACCATATGTATAATGGATTTATATTATGAAAAAAATTTAAATAAGTACTCAATTCTTAATAAAGTAATTTTACGTTTTAACAATAAAATTTCTTAAAAATTATATTTTATTCCATTTATTGAGAAAATAATAGTAAAATATATTTTAAAAGCGATTTTTTTATAAATAGACATCATTAGGTGATATAATCTTTTCAAAATCAATATGAATTAATTTTTGATTCTTTTTAGAAAAGATTAATTTTTTCAGGAATTTGGAAAAATTCTTCTTTATATTCATAACTATATGTTAATAAAAATAATATAATAAATATATTTTTTTAAATGGAACGATATGTTATCATATTATAATATATATTCTTAATAATGTAGTTATGACCATTGAAATTAATTTTATGGTGATTTAGGTATTAACATTTTTTATGCATGAGAATATAATTCTTTCATAAGAGTGTTTCTTCATGGTGTTTAGAAAGTATATAACAGAATAAATTTCTCCAAATCATTAATATTGAATTTTTAAAATGGATTCTATAATTTAATTGGAATTTAAATATTTTCTAATGATTCCCCCCCCCCCACATTTTTAGATGCAAAGAATTGTAAAAATAGAAAATAAAGTATCATTGTTGCCAAGAGTAAAATAGATTTAAATATTTTATAATCAATGAGATAAGTGTAAATTATGAAAATAAAAAATAAAAAATATGAATTTATCAATTTAAATATATATATATTTTTAATCCTATCCATCTATAAAACCTCTACGAATTTGGATTCATTTTTGTTTAATATTACCTTAATTAAGATTGTTATTTTATGTTGTTCCTTACATTTTTATCACCAACATATAAAAGAACAAGAATCATATTTATATTATACAAAAAATTGGGAATTTTAGATCAAAATAACACTACTCAATTCCCATTAAATATTCCATTTCCATATTTTGATGGTGTTGGTATTCCGAAAAGTCTATTATGATGGTTAAGAATAAATGATCTAGTTGAGGTCTACTAAAAAACATAATCATCTTATCAAACCTATTTAAATTTAATTCTTCTTCTATATCCCCTAAATATATATTCTTATTAATAAAATAATAAATATATTTATCATATATATATATTAATATTAGGATTATTATGGAACCACACATTTAAAAATCAATACTATTTACTGAGAAGTCAATTAATCACACGTCTTTAGTTCTATATTACTACCCCAACATATAGATAAAAAAATATCATGCCCTAAAATATATATTGATATTACGATGGTATAATTTTTTATAATAAAATTTACAAATTTATTCAAATAATTTAACTATAATTTCTTATCTATCTTTTTTCCTTCAAAAAAATAGGAAAATCATAATGTCACTTATGTATATTTTTCGCCTACCACCTCCACAATGTGATGTGATTAAGTTTTCATTTTCACGTTACATGGATATAAAAAATTCCACATTTATTTAATACATGTTAAAATATATGAAATTATTTTATTCTTTAATGATGGATAATTATATTTTTTTGGGTTGTTCAATATTTCGAAAAGTAAAAAGTGTTCATTCATACATATGGATTACAATCTCCATAAATGATGAAATTATTTTTTGTGTCTCTACAATTTGTTGATTAATATATATATATATAGAATTAATGTATCATTAATTCATATCATCATTAAATATCTGTAGATTATAGAAACATTATAAATATTAATGTAAAAATAACTAAATAACTCAAATCCCTATGAATACCCTAACATTTAACATAATAAAATGATGATATTAATAAATAATTATTTATAAAAAAAGTTTTCAAATTTTATAAGTGGATCATATATGACATTATATATTGTTAAAATATTATGTAAATGATCTAAAAAAATTTAAATTTCATTATTAAGGAGGTTCAAGAACATTAATAGAAACTCAAACATGAGGTAAGGAAAATATTTTACAATATTAATTTTTAATTGGATTGATTATGCTTAAGTTTTAGTGATTAAATTTTAAGGGAATACTCACATGAAAAAAATATTTTTATTCAAATATGGTTATTTATCTATAATTCACGTTTTAAATTTAATTTTCTCCATTTTATAAATCAATGAAATGGAAGAATGTTTTATGGAAAATAAAAAATATTTATTTCATCCTTCAAAATTAATTTTTCATTGATGGCCATGTTTCCAAAAAAAAATTAATGATTCTTTATTATTATCCTATAACAATTTAATTTCATTTTACCCCTGTATTTCTCATAAAAAAATGGTTAAAATTTAATTTTTTATCCATTTATCGAACACAGTAATTAAAAATTTTACAATAAATATTCAATGAATATTTTTTAACGATCTTGGAATGAATGAAATTTCCCACCACAATGAGCACTCAATGATTTGAATATTTCTTCCAAATTTTACTCTGCCCATCATGCATAAATTTTCCCATATTTATTGAAAAATATATTTTTAAAACAACAGATTTCAATGTGACAAGGGTATCTTCCCATTGAAATTGTTGGGTATTATTTAAATTTAATTTTTCAACATTAATAACACCAATTGATTTAAATTATTACTTACTGGTTAAATGATCCAATGAAAAAATTAACATTAATTATTTGGATGGATTATATTGATGATTTAAGGACTATTCATTGAAAATAATTTCATTCCGATGGGATTATTATGTAACGATGAATCTATTTAGAAACCCTTATCTTTTACAGTTAGAATTATATGACATATATTATATGATCTTATTTAACACATATTTATGATTTCTGTTATGAGCTATGTGGGTCTTGAGTTCTGTATCCCTCCATCACAAAGGTTATAGATGGATATGACATGAGATATTGAGAGTAAAATGTGGATTGAACCTAGTTAGTAATGTCTATTGGCAATTATAATAGACTTTTGAGTTAAATTTGACTATGGATATAATGGAATATAGAGTGATCCCAATCCAAAAATATATAAATCGTAGTTATCCATGAATTAAGAAATAATTTTTCATTATTATTTTTATATAAAAAAATTACGTATTATGAAAATGTTATGTTATCATTACTCATATTCATTCGTTCTGTTATGATTCGTGTATTATGATGTTTTTTGAATTATTTCATGATAAAAATTATATTATATAATATACATGGTATGGTCCATACGATTTATTCTCACATTCTCATACCATTTTCTCAGGTTTTCATTTACTTAATATGGATATGTACCCCATTATCCTTACAAAACATATGATATCACCTTTACTTATTTTATTATTACTCAAGTAATGATTAATAATATTATAAATTACATGTATAAGATATGTTATAGTAATGATAATGTTAGTTAGATATAATTTATATCTCATATGAATAGTTTGATCATGTATACATTATGAAAATAACACCAGACGAATATGAATCTAGTGTGAAATATAGTATTATATAAGGAATACTCATCTAAAAAGATGTTTACATATGTATTAAATGTTTGTTTCACTATTGTTTGAATCATATAATTTTTAATTGACTATTTTAAATAAGTATAAAAATGCATTAGAGTTAATTCTTTTGATAATATTAGGTATTGAGGAATGTTCTTTATTATGGTTAATAATATATTATTCTGTTAGTAGAAAAAAAATATCTATTTATAGACATTAATTTTGGATGTGTTTTCATAATTTATAGACCTACGGTTAATATCATTGAAAAAAATTTGGTTGAATATATCTCATCCATCATTCTAGTTCATGGTGTGTGTTTCGTTACATGAATTCTTGTTTAACAATCTAAACGATATTCTTGGATATCACACATTTTATTTGATATCTCATATGAATAAATTGAATCATCTATGACTACAAAATTACCTAGTTTAGACATATGGTGTCACATATTGAAAAAATATGTCAGGATTTAGATACCCCATATGTAATTTTTTATTTATATTTTATTTCCCATTATAAATTTTTTTCGCACACTGTGATTTTTTAATTTAGACAATTAGTGGAACTCAAAATAATCAAGTTAATTATGAATTTGATTGAAATGTAATAGTATTAATTGAAAAGAACAAATTTTTTTGGAATTTTATTTAAAATAATTTTTCACGTAATACACAACTTTTTAATGAAATGAATCAAGCTAACCTTCAAAACATGAAAAGGACATAACAATGTTATGAAGAGTCATTTAGGAGAAAATGTGCTCTAAATTATAGTATGTTTTTCAATCTAATATATGGTGAAATTAGACCAATACCATTACAATGATATTTTATATTATCCAGTTCTGTTAACATTAAAAATTCATATATGTATTTTATAATTTTGAAGGGGAAGTTGATCAACAATGACATATCATCAATAAGACAATGAAATAGGAGAAAATTAACTCTATGATGTGAGATTATTATAGGCTCTTATTAATATGCATGTACAGTCCTAGTATTCATTATATAAAAATTGAGATAGAATTTTTTGAGAACAAATAGAAGGATGGTGAATTTTTTATTACTTATGATGAAAATTTTACACAACTTCTGAGGTATGGTTCTTGTATTATCACACAACCTGAAAGTGTAGTGGATTTATTTTATATAGGATTGAAACTATTAATTTAAAGATATTAATATATATACTTAAAATTAGTATCTATGAAAAATAGATCAATTTAATATTGAGGTTGATATGTATATATAAGTTTCCCAATAATCTCATAGGGTTGATAAGATATGGGATATGGAGTTCAAGGAAATTTCTAAAAACAATCATTTGTGGAAGATGAGAATTTATATCCTATATTTTTTAGGAAACATATATTAAATTTTATTAAAGAAAGGGTAAATTTTTTTTTCAGGGGAAGCATGTACATAAGGGAATAAAATACATGTGGGATATGAAAGACTTAGATAATGGTGTTAATTGAGAGAAATCAATGAAGAATAAACCACGCACACTGTAGTGTTTCAAATGAATTCAGAATATAAATTATGCTAACAAGGGATGGAATATAAAGTATTATTACCCTGAATTGGGTTAGAAAAATTTTACTCACATTGAAAATGCAAAATATCATGTAATAAAAATTTATAATGATGGTTTCTCTAAAGACACGGTGAACGGTATACTTAACATCCACTCTATAACTATTAATGTTCGTTTTGACACAGGATCAAGAAACTCTCCAATATTTGAATAATTTTATATAGGTATCATTATAAAACCTAAATTAGTAGATACTATATGATTAATGAAACCCTATATTTTTATAATGATCCAATATTGTGTCTATGATTCATTTTATAATATCTTTTGTAAAAATGTACATCCTGAAAATCTCACAATTCTTATTCTAATGGAATTTGATATTATATTTTTCAGGGTATGTATTTATTTACAAAAATATCAAATCAGATAATGAGGAGGGTAATTCGAATTTTATATTCCAAAATTACCGATGATCATTTATTGTTGTGATTAAAAATAAAAACACCCATTGTAATCCATATTTATTACATGGTTCTTTATTCCACCTTAAAAGATGTTTTTATCTCTAATAATTTGGAGGAGAATCATAATAGAAGATATGAATATTATGATGGAAACTAGTTATTTTTATATTAAATATCATCCATTTTATTAAATTAATTGTGATTTGGAGTAAAAAATATTACACATAACTAGTGCTATACTTATTTTAGAGACTCCATATAGAATAGACCTGATTGCATTGGGGGAATTGAATAAGAAAATATAGTCTGATATAGAGAAGGGATTTATTAGTCTATATGTAGAACCATGCGTGGAACCTATTTTTCTTTTTGGAATTATGTATCAATGAGAATCCACAAGAATTTTTTAGAACATAATATAAACACAGTCGGAAAAGTATATCATATATACCATATTTATTAATTTCATGATCTGGTATGTGGAGATCAATAATTTTACAAGAATTCCTTATTTTGGGATACTATAAATTGAGGGTCAAGAAGGTGGGAATACGTAGGGAAACAATTCATATAAGGTAATAACATTATAAATTAATAATTATTTGATTTTTTATTACTATTTTTTTGTAATATATCTATGGATATAACAAATAGAGACTTTAGAGATTTCCTTGATTGAATTATTGTATTATTAATATTTTATAATATTATTTATTCAAAAAGAATATAGGATCATGAAAATATCCTTTGGATTATACTGATAAAATTAAATAAGGATATTTTGTATGCAAAATTTACCAACTGAATATTTTGGAAAAAAATATTTTGTTTTCGGTTCACATAATTTCATGAAAGGGTATACCTACGGATCCATCAGAGGAAAAAATTATTGACCACTGGAATAGATCGACTAATGTTGTTAAAATATATAAATTTATATGATTGGATAGATAATATCAAATCACTTTGTAAAATTTATCAGGGTAATCTAAATCACTCAACATGTTATATTAGAAGGGATGTAAGATACTTTTGATAGTCGAGTTGGAAGAATATTTCATGAAAATAAAGAGAATATTACACAAAGGACATGTTCTTATGTTGCCTATAGTGTAAAATAATTGTGAACCAATGGTGATCCATCATTGAATGTACTATGAGGATTCATAATGATGAATTATATGGTGAGATATTCTTCCTTATTAAAAATGATTAGTCCTAAGAAATATTAACCAAAATTTTATTTGGGGTCATATATCGTTATATTTTAGTAATGTTATGGTTTATTTATCTTTATAGATAATTTAGTGATATATATACTGATAATAAAAATTTATATAATATATTCACTCAAAATTAGAATAATATACACTAGAGGGGTTTTTTGGTGTTGATTAATTTTTATAAATGCACAATACATTACAACCATAGGAAAACAAACAAGGTTTATAATGATTTTAGTCAAAAGGATCATCTAAGATCAAATTTGTTGACTAAAATAAAAGATACAATATTTTAGTTTTTGGAAATGATTGGTATGGAAATCTTGATTAATGGGTTAAATTATTATATTTCACAAATGAGATTACAACCATCAATCTAGATAAATATTCATGAGGAAGAAAAGGGAAATGTATTATTGTAAAAGTTTGTGAGAAATTTTAAAAAATTTTACCTTTATTATGATGGATATATAATGTTTACAAACCATGATTGAGTCCTTTCAATACTATAATTGATGATGTATCCAATGATTAATGTTAATAGTTGTCCATTATCTATTCGTCATAGGTGTATAGGGATGTATTGAGATCAGAGAGAGTATTTATTGTTGAAGAAATATTTATTTACGGGTGTATATATATGTGATTGAAATGATTGAATTTTTAGTAAGATATACATAATTAGAATGTGTTATTAAAACTATTTCCCACATCATAACTGAAATGGGAAATATTCAGCATGGATTTTGTCTTTTGACTCACCAAAATGCATAAGGGGAATAATTCTATTTGGATTGTATTAAATTTTCATATGAAGTAAGAAAAATTTATTATCATCAAATAAGACATATCTATTGATCTAAATTACACTATATATCTTATGTAATTATAATGGGTTCATGGAGTAGCACATTGTATTGAATCTTATTAATATGAATGATTTACCATGCTGCTCTAGAAACGCCTTTTGTAAGATCAACATAAATAGTTATGTTTTAGTATTTATTATCATTCTTAGAGAGATGGTCAATCTGAGAGGTCCATTCAAACCATATATGATATGATGAGATCTTGTTCTATGTATTTCAAATATGTTTTTTTAACACCTTCCTATTTTTAAATTATCTCATAATAATTATATTAAGTCCATATTTTTTGAGGATCCATATGAGGACTTCAATATATTGAAGCGTAGAACTTCAATGTTATTTGATTTATTTGGAGACATAATTTTATCATGAAATCATCTAGATAAATTAATGGAACTAGAGGGTATATTCATTCAGTATCACATCAAGGATGATCATAGTAAAAAAATGTTATGCTAAAAATATTCTGGGAAATTTTGATTTGGAGATTTGTGTGAAGGTATTACAATAATAATATCTAATTCATATAGTCATGAGATTCATAAATAAGGGAAGGATAGTCCTTAGGTATTTTCACCTTATATATTTTTGTTTTAATATAGATAATTAATTATTAATTTCATCATCAACTAAATTTATCTCATGTCCGTGACATGTTCCTTGTATCTTTCTTTAATAAGGGAATTATATATCATTGAAATGTACTATTCTCATAGTTCATTAAATTTAATAGTGACCATTACAATATATAGAAACTAGTTGATACAAATAATTATAGACATAATGAGATATGAATGAAGACTGAAATCCTAGTTAATGTTCTATAAGAAAGATAAATTTTTTATGAAGCTAGATGGGAACCTGATGAAACATTTAAATAGATATATCCTAATTTATTTGTATATGTTTGTTGTAAATTTGATGAAAAAAATAATTTTTATGTGGAATATAATGCAACACACAATTATTTTATGAATAATATTTAAAAAAAATTAAATGTCATCGATAACATATGATACCAGAAATGTTATGTCTAAATGAACCATAATATATTATACACTATAACCCAGATATTATATTCACAGTAAAAATATGACTAATATTTTTTAAACATAAATTATATATAATATTTTTATATAAAGGAAATTTATTCGTTAATAAGTACTCAAATTTTATAAGGTCGCAATAAGTTTTTTTAAAAATTGATTATCCTAAAAAAAAATTAAATGATTATTATGAGAATTTGATATAAGTAATTTATACAAAATATTTAAAATTTATTTAAAAAGTTAAAATAATTTTTGTTATCAATATGTAAAAATAACATAGAATGTTTTTTTTTTCAGAAAATAATAATTTTTTGATGAATATATAATGATAATAGTTTTTATTTAAAATTATATTATCAAATAAATATTTTAAAAGTATATATATTGATAAGTGGTTTTAAAAGGTATAATTAGTTCACATATATTATGGATAATCAATTGATTCTCATTTCAATTAATTTTATAAGGATTTTTTATTACAACATTCTATATTTAAGAAAATATTTTTTCATGGAAAACTATTTTCCAATGGATTATTAGAATTTTTTAATTTGAAATTTATTATAATACTATAGATTCAATTTCATAATATAAATTACTTATTATTAATAATCAATTTATTATATTTTATTGCGGTTTCATTCATTTTTTTCATAATGAAGAGATCAAAAAATAGGTGCTCTGGTTAATAGAAAAATGTGCATATATAGGGGTTAAACAATGATTTCAGGGTATATTTTAAAAATTTATATTTCTAAATACTATTTTTCTTACATATATATATATATATATATATATATATATCTCATACTATATCACATTCTAACATCTATCCATTTTAAATCGTTTTTCTTCAGTATATCATTATTATATTTTATTCTTTTTTGAAATAATATGTGTATCCACTCCCCGAATTATAAAAGGACGAATATAATTTCCCATATTCACACTAATGGTATAAATGTAGATCAACTAATTACTATCCAATTTTATTCTTAACTTTAATATTCATTAATTTGAGGATCTTTTGTTCAAACAATATCATTCTAATGGTCCAAATTAAGGGACCAAAATAAGGCCTATCAAAGAAAATGTAATCATCATACCCAAATTATTATGATTTTTTATTATAAATCCTATAAATATTAATTATTAATCATGAAATAATAAATATATCCTAATAAATATATTTGACCATCATTTTGATTATTAACCCTCCAATATCAACCTATATTCAATCAAATGGGAACTGATGTTATAACTCGTACATATGTGTGCACTTCCACCTCTACGCATAGATAAAATTAATTTTCCATCAAATATTTCCATGTATGGATATTATGATTTGTATAAAACTTTTATAATATAATTATAAAATAATTATTATTCTATAATTATAATATCATATCTATATTTTTACCTTTTCATTCGTTGGAAAATAATATGTCAGTCGCATGTACTTGTGCAAGACCACATATAATAAGGGATAAGATTTTTCATGCATTTTATCTTTACATGGTCAAAAAAATTACATATTTAATGAATATATGTGATATTTATTATATACAAATTGTTTTTTAATTATGAATTTTTATTTTCATTTAATTATTACCATCTCCTTAAAAGTGAAAATTGTGGTCCTACTATGTATAGATTATTGTTTCCATGAATAATTAAATTAAATTTAATAGATATATAATTTATTTATGAAAATAAATTTACATATAATTCATATATACTATATTTTTTCAATATTATAATTCTATATATGATGTATCAGTGGTAAAATAACAATGACTAGAAATTACTATCATTGTTTCCCATGAATAAAGAAGCTGCAAAATGAATTAAAGGTTTTATGATTGATTGATTTTAATATAATATATTATGGCACAGTAAATTGAAGATATTTGGAATTTATAAATTCAAGAATCACTAGAAATGTTTATTTAATGTGGGTTTTTGTGTCTATTCTATATGGTTCAATGGTGTGATGCATTTAGGGATTCCATCGGTTGTGATGTATGATGGGTTGTCAGGTGGTGGTGATCTTGACTATGTTAGTGCGGTTAATGTTATCACATTTGTTTGATGTTGTAAAATATATAATTATGATTTATTTTATGTTATTTATTTATTCACCCCACCATCATTCTGTAAAATTTCCAACTATCAATGTATATGGGTTTTGGTTGTTTTCCCCAAAATACTTGCTAGTGGAGATGTAGAAGGATTCGTACCACATATCTTTACTTATTCCATCAGTAGGATTGATGATGCATGTTTTTTTATAGATTTCCATATGATGATTTGTGTTATTATTTGGTGATTAAAAATGTTGGTATGGTATTTTGTTGGAGATTATGCAATGATGATATTGGATGGTATTAAATATACCCATTGGTGATGTGGATGTAACATCTTCTGGCGTCCATGTGTTGTGGTCGGAGGGAACATGGTTTCTTTACTCCATATTTTGGATACCATTATTCTCTGGTTATGTGATTAGGTTGTGATATAATCTATATATGATATACTGAGTTTTTTGTGTGATAGTGATTGAAATTTACACTAGATTCATGAAATTATGAGGTTGTGGTCAGCAGCGATGCATATTAATCAAAATCATACATGGTTGGATTTTTTTACTAGATATTCATAGAAGGGATGGGTGTAAAGGGACATTTGAAATGGAGTATATCATAGTAAAACCTATGGAGATATGGTTGTGAGGAACATTGATTTTCATTATTTTGATATTATTAGTCTATATATGATTTGATATTTGTTTACTGTTCAATGGAATGGTTGAGACATGATAGAAAAACTATTTCGATTCTTGTTGAATAATGTTTTATTCACTTGTGTATTATTATTATTATTTTTAGCATGTTTTGTAGATACCATGGGAATGATATGACTGGGTATAGATGTCATCATCACCCAACATATAAAAATTTTATTTTTCATTTTTCAATTATAATTATAGAAAATAATCCAGACGTTATATTTTTGGACACTAGATATTTTATTGGGTATGTATCGTCCCACTCATTTTCAGTTATTCATTTTTTGAATATAATATATAATTATTGATAGTTATCATCCAATTATGAATGTAATTTGTTCAATTTTATATTATGTGTTATCGTTTTATGGTGTTTATTTGTTCTATCTAACAATCAGAATTTTTCAATAGGGGTAATTTATTACTTTGTGATATTTTTATACCCATGATGGTAGTATCCAAACATAGGCCAACAAGAGGCAAGATTCAGTGGTCATTATCGTTATTCCTTCATTATCCTCCCATAAGTGATACATTGTGAATGATTTGGATGAAACAGTTTGCTATAGAATGTTTTATTTTAGATAAAAGATAGATTTCAGAGTAATGTACAATGATTATTCCATTGGTTGATGGGAAAATTTTTAATTTCATTATGGTACATAACATGGGCTTTGAAGACTATATATGTTAAGGGATTTTAGGTCCCAATATGATCTGATGAATGGTATCTGATCTTATTTGAAGAATAAGTTGGGTGGAACTATTTGTATGGTATAGACTAAAAAATGGAATATGAGTCATGATTTATTTTATTCGTAACAAAATGTAGTGATGTGTGGAAATAAAAATGAAATTTATGTAAATTTACCTTGATAAAATTACATTCTATAAAATTATGAATTTTCCAGTATTTTTACTAATGGATCCTGATCATCATTCATTTATAATGTATTCAGAATAGACTTAGATGGCCAGACCAGTTGATAATTTGATGTAAAACCTAATAGGGGAGTATGAGGACTTACAGAGGTCCATGAATTCCATTCAATGAAAGATATTAGGGAATTATGAGGGGATTTTCTCTGATATAGAGACAAAGTGCTAGTTGGAGGGGATGATATCAATTATAGTCTTATTAATGATTATGAACTTATTAGGTTATTGTTGTATGATTCTAATATATCTAGAGATACATGTTAATAGTTTTGTGGAATATTTGTTCTATGAAGGCGGAAGATGTATCATTGACCTAATTATAGATATAATTCAATTTGGAATTCCTATCATTGATAATAAATGTTTGAAATGAGGAAGGAGTTTCTCTCACTTTTGTTAGGGAGAAAAATTATGAGGGATTTTTGGATTGTGTTTAGGGAAATATTTCAGATTATCATAGATGACCGTCATGTTATGTAGCCCGAATAAAAAAACAAGATAAAGGGATATTCCCTATGATCTAGTATTTAGTGACTCAATATAAGATTCTAATGTATATGGAGATTAATAATACAACAGAGGTGATAAGGATTATTAATTTTATTATTAGTGAGCTTCTAGTTGGAGAATAAAATTGTTTAAATGGGAGAAGGACTCTAGAAATTATATCTTACATATTTTAGTCAATTTGAGTTTTGATCTATCAGGAACCATCCTCATCCATCCATTTCACGATTGTATGGTTTTGGTGGATCCCATGCATATATTAAGCTATCTAGTAATCATTTTATATGTATGTGTGGGACATAACCACCACGTTACTCAGTGTATGATATATTTGGGTTGAAAATAGATAATGGTGGTCATGCCCCTATTTGGAGTTAGTTTTCATTTACTCTAAGTCAATTTTAGTACAAGTGATCACGTGATCATTTTTTTAATCCATTATCTCATTTCATCATTATATTGAGTCTTCAACGTAGTCTATAACATAGGGTTCCTATAAAATTTCATTATTTTGTATGCTATTTGTAGATAAGAAATTGAGATTGGTTGGTGGAGGTTTATGAAATGTAGGTTATAGTGCCAACTGTTCTAGTGGATTTCATATGTTTTATTAGTTGATCGTCAACAACAATTTATTACGTGATTTATTTAAGATCCTCATAGTCATATTTTTATATTTATTTGGTGAATTATTTAAAAACATATGTGTGGAGGTTTCCCATTCTTCTACTATTCTCAATTCCATTTCATGTTTTAGAAACATCTTTTATGTGTTCCAATGATATTTTTTTCTAATATTTTATTAAAATTAGTGGGGAATTTATTTTTAATATCAATAAACCCATAATATGTTATACAAAGTAAAGATTGGATTCGTTATGTTCATAAAGTCATCGAACCATTCAGAGGATATTTTTTCATATTTTTGTGGATAACAAGTGGTTTCTTAGCATGTAATGATATCAGATGGGTGGATGGAATATGGAGCCCAATATATATCAATTGGAAGATTTATGAATGGAACATTATAAAGAGTATGTTCCTAGGAATATGGTTTATTTTTGTTGATGTATCAATAGATAATGTTGTATAATTAATATAATGAAACGTGTTCTAGTTTGAGAGTATTAAAAAAGAGTGTGTCTCAATGTTCAACAGATACCTATAATATGAAACCAGTGGAGACATGTTTGTTATTTCCATAGTTTGGTGATCTAATTCAAAGAGGATTTATCCAACCTTGTTTGTCTCCTTTGAGTTCTTTAGTTATTTTTTAATGTCTTCAAACGGTACTTTATTGTTGTATATAGACTAACAATTGTTGAAAAAGATGACAATTAAAAACTATTACCCTATCTTGAGGATCATTAGTTAATTTGACAAGGTAATGGAGTACATCTAGTTTTAAATTATTTATTTGGAATTTAAATATCTTCTAAAATAGGTAAAATGTGGTGATATTTAACAAAATTATATTTAGGTTGGGATACAGATTCCTTTGTTACACGGACATGTAATTTAGTATCACAAATAAACCATATATTTTGAGGGGGAGTATGAACAATATATTTTTGAGTTCTTGGACTAGTTCATAGACATATTCATAAATGAAAAATTGATCTAATAAAATTCAAAGGGGGAACAGTTTTATAGTATTAGATTCATTTTATGGGCCCATCTACCCCATTAACTGTAAAAAATTACCATGTGAATTCTCTAGATGATATAGGTACATTTTAAATGGAATATTTTGACCATTTAGGGGTTTTTCATTGAGGCTTCCATGATTGATAATGTTTTTTATTTCCCAACACTTATGAACGTAACAATAAAAAGTAATTTCCTTATATTTGTGAGTGGTTATCACAGTTTTTCATCTTATTTATCTTGGATTGTTGCATATTTGACAATATTGATGGATAAGGACAATGTTATTTTGTAAAGGTAAGTTCCTTATATATTTCATTAACATGGAGGAGAAATGTTTTCATTCTTAGTATAATTTGAATAAAATAAAGGGAATGATTCTTTAGGTTTTCAACGAAGTGTCTCTCATTAGCCTATGATGATTCATTAGGAAATGGGGATTAGTGATATATTATGGGTCAATTCAGTTATTAATTTATGATAATAATTTTTCCTCCCATTAATTGTAGTTGGTGGATTTTGTGTTTATATTTAGTTTTTAATGGAATTACCTCATTGGTTGGAGCATTATAGTTTTTACAGACCATTAGATCCTGATTTTTTTCCGATATCTGGATTTCAATATGCTTAAGTAGAGGTTTATTTATTATCTCGGATATAATGATTTTGAAATCTCATACACTACTAGAAAAGTGAATATTGTTTCCAAAGTTATTATTTGAATGTTACAATGATATGTGGTTCTGGATTTTTTTGATTTACTATAATTGAATGTAAGAGAATGTTGTGATTCATCTTATCATGTGGAAATCAATAAATTGGGATATCATTATCAGATAAAAATGGAATATTCCCTAATATACTCCATGGGGGAGTGTCTAGGAGAGAATATAAGGTATATCTAATGTATGTTAATGATAGAGTGGTTAGAAAATGAATGTTATGAGAGATAATGTGCCCCATGTGTCGGGTGATTTTAAAATTTTTCTGCATGTTGTCCTGCCGAGCTCAGGTGGCGGTTCCGGAGCTGGCGTCCTTTTGTCCCTGTTGTTCCTAGATATGTAGGGGTGCAGCTG
Source organism: Viscum album (assembly GCA_963277665.1). Classification (NCBI taxonomy): domain Eukaryota; kingdom Viridiplantae; phylum Streptophyta; class Magnoliopsida; order Santalales; family Viscaceae; genus Viscum; species Viscum album. Next base: position 447,078,434 of record OY728147.1, read on the forward strand.
ACTCTTGATCCCCCCAGCCCTCCTCCCTTGCATCGCTTCCCCAGGCAGTCCTTCCGAGATTCCTTGTGTGGCTCATCTAGTGGATCCCCTCGGATATACATTCCTTCTATGAGTCTGATTTCCCCTGGTATTTCTCAGGAAAGATCTCGTGTTTCATTGGATGTTCCCCCTGCAGCATTCTCGGAGTTGGTGGCTAGTCTCAAGTGGTTCCTTGTGGCTCGTTTTGGGGAGGAGAAGCCACCCCTGGTGGTCTTCAGGTAGTTCGTGGATTCTTGGGGCTTGTATGGAGCGATGCGAATTTCTTCTATCCATCGCAACCTTTTATTTTTGGTGTAGTAGTCGAAGGATTATTTCAATTTATATTGGTCCAAATATCTATTCTGCATGGTTCTTTGGTGTTTTAGTTTGGCCCCCTGGTCAATAGAGGCTCATAAAGGGAAGGAGTGCTCCCGTACGGCGGTCTGGGTCAGCCTCCCTGGTCTACCCCTCCCATTGAAAAAATGGAACATTCCTAAAGGCCATTGGAGACTCTCTTGGGGGTTTCCATTATGAGGATGAGGGCACCCTATCCTGTGATGATATCCTGGTTCCAATTATTTGTGTAGACATGGATCATTCTCTGTCGATTCCCGGTGCAGATCTCTTTGATGGTTCAAGATGTGGTGACTTGGGAGCTGGAAATCTCCTACCAGGTGTTCCCTAGGTTTTTCTGTGATTTTTGTCTCTAGGTACATTCAAGGAGATTTTTTAGGAGCTGAAGTTTTGGTGGCCCCACACAAGTCCAAAGGGAGCGTTCGCCTGGGGTCATCGGCCCTATGTCATGGGGTGGTCCTGTACCCGATCTTTCTCTAGAAAAGGGCACTGAGGTTGTATCCTTTCTTCCATAGGATCCATATTTTTTACCCTAGTCGTTCTATCCTTTTTATTAGAATATATTCCAGTGTTCAAGCTTGTTGTCCCTCAGATCAGAGGCTCTCTGTTTGAGGCCTTCTAGTTTCCTAGCCGACTTGTTCAGGCCGCATCAGCTGTTCTAAGCAGGGTTGTTGTGGAGCAGTCTTTGGGCCTCCTTCCTGCCTTCCAAGGATAGTTGGGTGCCCCTCCTTCCCAGTTATGAGTCCTATAATATGGTGTATAAGGAGATGTTTGTGGCGGCTCATACGTCATCTCCTCCCATAAAAATGCTGACGATTTGGCGGAACACTTTAGCTCGGCTCTGGATGGCCCATCCCACTTTCCTCATTCTGATATGAAGGCTACGAATTACCTTTATCAACCCTGCTCAGAGGATAGGTGAGGGGTGGGTGATGATCCCTCCTCTCCTTAGATATCATTGTCTACCATTTCTCTTATTCAAATCCCCGGAGTGCGTACGCATTCATGTTTGAGACGTATTAGGGAGGGTCTCTCTTCCTTAAGAAAAATTGCTGAGTTTCGTGGGGTCAAAACCGGGCCTTGTCTAGTTTAATTTTAACAAGGCCCATATGGAACTCCCTTGGGCTTGGGGATCAAGTGAGTTCTGACTTCATTGCTTCAGATGTTAAGAAAAAAAAGATTTCTATTGTGGTTGTCCTGGATCACAAACATATGCGGGACAAAATGAACGACATTTGTGGAAGGGTGAAGATGCATGATATACTTCATGCGGACCCAACAAACCGTCATATATGGATTTTATGGTACAAGGAGGTGTCGGGGGATCTAATTAAGGTAAGAGATCAGTTTATTAATGAGAAATTATAAAAAGTCTCAGAGTGTTTTGTGGTCTCTTTTGTGTATGGTAGTTGTGACACTCAAGCCAAGAAGCATATATGGCAAGTGCTTGGTTCCTTTAATCCAGAAGAGCTCCTATGGCTGGTGACTGAGGATTTTAATGTTGTATTTGTACCTGTTAAAAGGAAGGTAAGGGGAGCTTTCCCACGTCAAGCTATCTTGGATTTTTCCCAGTTCGTGGCGAGTAAGGGGCTTCTTGATATGGGGTATTCGGGCGACCGCTTTACTTGGTACAAAAACCAGCAGGGAGGTTGGCGATGCTGGAGCCGTCTTGATAATTTTATGGAAAAAATCAATGCAATCAGCTTGTATTGAAATTAAAAAGTCAAACATCTGACTCGTGGTCTTTCTGATCATTCTCTACAGCTTGTTTTCTTTACTACCATGTCCGGTCTCGCAAGAGCATTTCAGGTTCTTCTGGCAATGGGCTCACCTTACAGGCTACCAGAGTGTGGTTTGTGGTCTATGGGAGGCAGCGTCCTAGAGTCACTCTTGGTTGGATATTCACAATAATATCAGGAGGTTAATGCGGGGGATTTAGGAATGGGTGAGTTCACTCCCTCCATTTAACCAGGATCTTGAGGATCTTAAACAGTCCATCAAAATCCTTGAATCCGAAATGGAGGATGGATGGGATGACACGATGTTTCAAGAACTGAGGACCATGAAGGATAGTTAGGTTGATCTTCTCCTGAAATAGGGATGAATTGTGTGAATTCTCTCCTGTTTGAAATGGATGAAGGAGGGTGACTGAAACTCTACGTTCTTCCACACTTGTATTGGAGAGAGAAGACTGTTGATTCAGCCCAACATTTTACTTGATGATGGATCCTACACCAATGAAAGGAACATTGTGGGGAGCATGGCGCATATGTTCTACAAGGATCGTTTTTTCCGACCCTAATTAGAGGATTCTCAATGGGTACACAAGTGGAAACACAGAAATATGGGCGGCGATTCCCATTTCGGTGTCTACATAGGATAATGAGGGTCTTGAGGAGATCCCAAATGAGGAGGAGATTCCCCCATCAATGATGCATCTCGATGCCGAGAGCGATTCTGGCCCCGTAAGCTTCCCAGGATTGTTTTATAGGGGAGCATGTGATGTGGTTAATGGTGACATCATTGTCACTATCCAAGACTTTTTCCATGGAGGGATCCTCCGTAATATTTCTTGTGAAACTTCCCTTGTTCTCATACCGAAGGTCAAGTATCCCTCTTAATTGTAGCATTACAGGCCTATTAGTTTTTTCTATAATCCATATTAAATCCAGGAAAGTGTAATTAATTTGATGTTGTCTATATTTCTACCCCGGTGGATCTCGCTTGAGCAGCATGGTTTTGTTAGGGGCTGATCCATTCAGGGATCTATTACTCTGTTGCAGAAGATGATTTGGGACATAAACTTCAAAACACACGGTTCCAACCCAACAATCAAACTTGACATCAATAAGGCTTACAATCGGATTGAATAGAGGTTTATTAATAGAGTTCTATATTCCATGGGGCTTTCTTCTAACATGGATGATCTTCTATTCCATTTCTTCAGCTCGTCTTGGTTGGCTCTTTCATTTCTGGTCAAGTCACATGGATTCTTCAAGGCCACGAGAGGTCACCGGCAGGGGGATCCGATTTTCCCAAGTATTTTCATCTTGGTGCGGGATTCCCTCAGTCAGCTCATCACCCGGGGGCTATCCTCTGGAGCTATTCTCCCATATCAGAGGAAGTAGAATCTTACCTCTATCTCACATCTGATGTTCGTGGATGATACACTTACTTTCATTAATGGTGGAAGGGGTTAGGTTTGTGGGTTTAAGAGGATACTCAAAGAATACTGTTTTTGGAGTGGGAAAGTGACTAGCGGCTCGAAAAGCAAAATATTCATCAATTCTAAAAGTAATCCTAGTTGTGTCACCTCACATTGTAGTCCCCTGGACATGCAACATGAATCCTTTCTTATAGAGTTTCTAGGCAAACCAATTTCACTTGGAAGGCTTAGGGTACATGATTTTGACTATGTTATTAATAGAATTGCAAGTCGTGTACTAGAGTGGAATAACTGAAACCTATCCTTTGGGGGTTGAATTTCACTTGTAAATTGTGTGCTGTCTGCTAAACATGTTCACTTATTGTCCAACACTAATGTTTCTAAAGGCATCATCAACCCTATAGATAACATCCTGAGTGGTTTTATCTGGGATGTCTGGTCAGAGGGGAAATAGCATTGTGTATCTTGGGAGATTCTGGCGAGACCTGTCCATGATGGAGGGATTAATGTTAAGAGTCTTCACAGCACTCCTCCTTTCCTGAGAGTTAATATCCCTTCAGATTTTTTTGAAGAATGTACCTTATGGGGGAAATTAATGTATCTTTTCTTCGAGGAAAATGAGGAGGCAGTGCGCGGCTGGGCTTCCCCCCTATGTTTGAAGCTCTTAACACTCTTCCAAACCATTCCTAAGAATGCCCGTTGGATTGTTGGAGATGGAATCATCAATTTCTGGCATCGAAACTGGGGAGGAGCATAGATTGGGTTTCTCGGATGTCCAGCTCATTTGATTTCTTTGAAGGAGGCTCGATGCTTTCATACTTTTACTAAGGCGGTTCTGTACAAGAAGAAATAGGACCTTCTCAAGTCCATTATTTTCAGCCCAGAGCCAGAACTATTTATTTTTGCAGTGTCTTCCTCATGTTCTTGCAATATCAGTGATTTTTCCAAGCTTCTCCAGCCTTAGGATCATCAGGAAAACTAGAACGACGTGGTATGGTGTATAAGGATCTTCGATAAGTATAATTTTCTTTCCTGGAGTATCAGGAACACAACGCTCGCTACAAATGAGAATGTTAAACGAGTGGGTATCAAATATTCCTCAAGGTACTATTGATACACTTCCAAAAAGGAGGAGAGTACCAGTCACCTGCTCTTTCAAGGCGAATGGCTTGTTGCGGTGTGGTCCTTATTTGGAAGATACCCTGCTTTCCCTTCTCACGAGCAGTAGGGCATTGCTTTCTTGGAGAGGTGGTTCCACGATTCTCAAGATACTAGTATTGGGAGGTTTTCCAGGTTAGTGATTCTCAGCATGGGATGCTGGTGCTTGTTGAATGTTAGAAACTAGGAAAGGACCTATGGATCTCCACCCTCGGCGAGGTCCGTCATCCTGCATGCTCAGCTCCTATTGGGGGATTTGGTTCGGCTTATACAGAATTTGAGGGATGCTCCATCTATGGGTTTTTTTTCAGGCTAGTAACACTTTGACTCATCCTCCCCTGACGAGACCGACAGGGAGACGGGTATGCTGGCGGCCTCCTGAAAGGGGTTACAAATTGATCAATGATGTTTCCTAAGTTCTAGGAAATATGAGAGGTGGGGGTGTGGTTCTTGGGGCCTAGGGTAATGTGGTATTGGCCTTCTCTTTGTTCTCCTATAATAGTAGCTCTCTTTATGCGGAGGCCAAAGCCATGCTTTCCGGGCATACACTATGTATTTAGTAGAATATTGACATCTCCCAAGCAGACTACTTCACCTATTTGAGGGATCAAAGCTCGACTCACAATTGTCTTCTCAATCCTATCACCTGTGGCCGGAGGGTGTTAATTTAATTAGAGAGAATGCCTTTGGCTTACACAACATTAGGCCACCATGATGTTGTTGTATCTTTTTTTTCTTCATTTTCCATTTATAATAATAATTAAATTTTGATTTGGAGGAAAGACATGGTGATACTCTAGAGGAAGGGAATGATAATGATCAAAACCATGTGTTGTTTCCCATTATATTTTTATTCATTTGTTTATGTGAGATGCATTTATCTTTGGGTTTTATAAATCTCCCCTTATTAGTACACCCATAAGTACATCTTTTGTATCATATAATAAGGAGAAAGCCTTTTTCCCCAAATTATAAAATCGATAGCAGAGTTTATGGATAGATATATGGAATGTTATAACATCAGGGATTTTCCGTGAATTATATGAGATACTATATGGTTTTTTTTTCGTGAATAGACACTAATACAACATGTGATTCATTGGACCGAACATAACATAAAAAATGTCTCATGATATACTAAATATATTAAATAGAACATATCTATAGTTTTCCGGAAATAGAGAAATATTTCCAAAAAAATGGGTTCTAGATAAGAAATACGAGAGAACCATAGACTTTAAATTTTAGGTTTTATCCTAAAATCCACAAAATCTCTAGCGACATAGACCAATTTTAAAAAATCTATCGCAGGTGAAGAATTAATAAAATAAGTTATCTTAAGAATTTATCATATTTTTTTTCAATGTTTTGACCTTATTCCCAATTAAATATATGACTATGAATTTTTTTCTCAAATATGGCCACTAATCCTCAAAGTCCTACAAGCCATTGGAAGATAATGTTCATAGAAAATAGTTATATATCTAAATCAGATCATGGAACTCTATTCCATGAGAGTATTTGGATCTCCTCAATAAAACAAAATTTCTTCATCAATGAACCATTTAAACTATATGTTGGACATTTTTATTTCCATCCCATTCATTAATCACGGATGAACAAAGATCAATTCCACAAACTAAATTGTTATGTGCATCATTGGTCGAATTAATTTTATGGAATAAATTTTTATATTTCATTGATTTAAACAATAACATTCATACTTTCTACAATATCAAATTGAGGCCAAATGAAAATTTCCCAAGTTCATTGTTAACCTTAATGACTTGTGGATTCCTCAATCCATTCATTTTTTGTTCATTGTGGGAATTTTATTTTATCCCATGAATCTATAATTTCATGAACATTCATTAGAAAAATGGATTGATACCGTTGGTGATGTTCATGATTGATTGAGTGGTCGAGGTGATATTATGAAAGTGGATAATCAAGACTATAACGGGTATATTTTTGGATCCCCTTGTTCCCGGTTTGGAAGAAAAATGGAATGTGTTCTTGATAGATAATTTTTTGAGTGGATTCAAAACATGTACTCCTTAGATCAGAGGACTACATGAATAGATAAAACCTAAAATTTATGTATGAGAATGAGCAGAGGATATGGTGTTGCATAAGGTGGTGGGGAATTAGATCAGGAAATAGTGAGAAACATGAAGTGTACTTTGGGATTACACACCATGTTGGCCCCCTAGACACAACATTGGGGTTTCAACCAGTGCGGAGGATTACATGGCATGTGACCCCTATCACATGAATTGTGATCCATTCAGTGTGAAACATCCTATACATCAGTGATTACATGGGAAGATGAAAAATTAAACTACCAGATGGTACGTCGTGTACTATTACAAAGACACAACTTTGTGTACATGAGCCTATACATGGAAACCGTCATAGTCACTGAACTCGGTCATGTGACATAGGTAGGATATCTTATTTCATTAGAAACTTTTTACTCCTTTTATACACTATGAATTTGGATACTACAATCCTTATACACATTTTGAATTTGGATACTATATCCAATGTGATGCTTTTCCACACATGTGGGCATGGTTATAGTTGGACACATATTTTTAACCCTAGTACACACCTTTTACTCACATCAATAGTGCTTGTGGCTTCTATTTTCCATATTTTGGACTATTATTGGATGATTAATTTCTATTTGTCCTTTACATTGAAAATAATGTGCGGCATTGCATCCTTTTATTTAGAATGTGATCACTTATAGAGGTTGAGTCACATATGGAGTTGTGGTTTCCCACCATGAGACTAGAGTGAGATAGAAAATTATCCCACATTCCATGGGTGGATTTTGTGTAATTGGAGTGACCTCCCTATATAGGCCATTTATCCTCCCTCTATCTTGAAAAACTCATCGGTTTTGTGGTATCATTGAAATATGCTCTTCTATATAGTGGGTTGACCATTATTGGGTTCATGATATACCCCAATGGTTCTGGGTGTAACCCTCTATCTGGGTATCCATGTATATATGGAATAATGATCTTTAATTGGGTGAGGACCAATGATGTTTCATTGGGATAGTCCCAATGATAAAGACCTATTTACTTATCTTCTCTAATGATAACAAGGTTCTTGGAGTGAATTGTACCGGAACGAACACTGATTTGGGCAGAATCATTTAGACGCAAGTTGGTTATGACTAGATGGTGCCATGGAGTCTTTCTGAAGTATATCTTTTAGTTTCTTTTATAATTTGATAGTCATTATTTTTTATTGATATGACTATAATAGGTTATATAAGTTCATAATATTTGGTGTGTCATAATTTTTATTGTTATATTCAACCCTACATTAGATTTTTCCCAATCGGTCATGTATTATAGAGATAAAAAACCTTTTGATGGTGTCTTGGGAGGATATTTAGTAGGTGGGTCATAATCGAATCTTTTCAGACCGTGTTGTTTTACATAGAGCTTGTATTTTACATAGTCATCACACATGGATAAGGTTAGACAACTTTTTTTGGTAGGGATTTTATTTTTCCATTTTTTTAATATAAATTATAATTATAATCACACTCTGTTGTGTGAAAATAGATTTTTAGATGAATTTTTTCTATTTTTTAATACTTCATCATTGTGTGGGTATGGATATTTATGCATGTGTATAGAAACAATAGGAAAATTCCTCCCAATTCTGTTGTTTTTTTCATCGGTATAGGACTTTATACACTGTCCAACTAGATGTGGACATGGGGTAGTCATGGGTCAAACCTCGGTGGGTGGGGTAGGACCTTGATGGCTTAGGTCATGAAATAGTTTTAATAGATATTGGTTCTCTTATAAAACCGATGATTGAGATATTGTTTTGGTAAATTAGTTTTTAGTGTTTCATGTTCTTCATTCAGGGTAGAGTCTCCGGTGTCAGTGAGGAAACATAGGTATCCATACACCAGGACTATGATTACTAGCCTTTCAACCCTATACATGTAAATATAAGTTTCATGGAGAAAATATGTACATTAATCATATAGTAATGGTGTGTTTTCTACTACCTTATTGAGTCATATTCTATGATATGCCAAGTTGATCATGGTATAAATTATTCTATTTGGAGATTCACCCATGATGTAATCCATATAGGAATCCACTATGTGATCACATGGAAGATATTCCCATTGAAGAGGCATCAGAATAGGGGATTATGCCCCATATTACACGTATGGTTGGTTCACTAACTATTCCACCACACATTGAGTAGAAGCTATAGAAGATAGTATCAAATGAGGATGAACACGGTTTGAGGGAGTTGTTCTAGTTTTAGTTGTAGAAATCTCCCAGTTTTCGGGGTTAGCAAGACTCCCAATTGGATAATGAATGTCTATAGGAAGTCACATGTATTTTCTACATCAGGTGGATACTGAGCAATTAAAAGGAACTCCTTGTGGTGATTATTCTTTAGAGATATACTAGGAAATAGTCGACCCTAGAGACTTAGTATCTTGATGAGACTATTATCTTCTCAATATACCTAGAGAGTTTCTTCAAGGTGGAGTTTTATCCAGTCACGTTATGATCGATGCACAAAAAGTACACTCTTCATCTATTAAAGGAATTCATGGCCATCGAATAGTAATCTCTAATTTTTTTTCTGATCTCTTGCATTACTCATTGGATATGGTGTGGTGCCAATTCTTCATAACAAGGACCATCGATCAAGGCTTTCATTTCCCCATCAACGATTTAGTAGTATCCCAATGCAATACAACATATAATTGGGTTATTGTGTGGTCCTTTTTAGTTGAGTGATTTCCGACAGAGCAGACACTAGTTGTGGTAGTATGAAATGGGAACCTAAAAGGTGAGACCTCAGCTCGGGGTTACTATAGTGGGAATAGGGATCCTAGCTATTAAGATGTGTCAATAGGTGATCTGATGACTCACGTCTAGCTATATATGGCACTTATGGTAGCTCAAAAAAGTCAACATAGATTCATTGTTTATCCTATGATAAATGTAGACATCTTGCTCGAGATTTTTTGAAACATTGTACATCTGATTATGAGATTCCTTAGGGAAAAAAGAGGTAAATGAAGAGCCATGAGAATTGTGTTCGATATGTGGAAGATGTTTTAGAGGTTCCAACAGGGTAGTAGGAGGATGTTTGGGATTTGACCTATTATCACCCCCCTTATAGTCAATGACAGGCTCAACATACTAGTAGGTAGGGACGTGGCTAGATATAAGTTATTTAGTCCTACGACCCAAATGCTCAAGGGATGATATGATTTAATATTTGTGTCTCTTATACTTTATAAAAAATTTTGAAGACACATATGGTATATATTCATTCTTTTCCACTTCTCTTATTTGAGAAATAGATATTCCAATTGATCTATTGGCTCAACCCTTGCGATTGGAGACACTAACTGAAGAGGACTCAGTGATTCTGAAGCTTTGCCGATAATGTGATCTAACACAAGGATGATGCATATTATTTAGGGATTAAATTATTATATGAATGAAGTCATATAGTTCGATAATGGGTATGGATCAGCAATCCAAATTTCTTTCCCATATTGATTATTTTTTGTGGAAGATGTTGTCTATCTGTAGAGACTAAACATGGTTAACAATTGTAGTAAAAAAGGATACCATGGGGGAGAATGACGAGATCAAATATAGGATAGCATTTCAAATTACTCACCAATTTACACAAATTACTACCACAGTTGTAGAACCTTTGGGATATTAGTTTTTTACAATAATGGTAGAGAACGAGGCGACCATACTTGAAGATGTACCAGGTCAAACTCCCCATTGAGATAAAGAATTTTGCATCAACATAACTCCATGGATAACACCAATATATTCTTCAACATATTAGATAGATCCATTAGTTATCTTAGAGATGATGTGGATGTTCAAGGACTTTTTGGAGAAAATATTTGGGACATGCATTGTTCTCCCTAGGCATCCCTAGTGTTGTTTTCCAAGAAGTCAAATAAGAGCTTCAAGTTATGTGTTGATTATCAGTGCATGAATTATGTGACCAAGAAGAAAAAGAAATAATTAATGAGTATTTATGAACACTTTGATTATGATATCACTAGTTTTCATTATGGGATGTAGATATTCCAAATATGGCCTTTAGATGACATGACAGTGATTATAGTTACTCGGTGATTTTGTTAGTTATGGAGAACACAAAAAAATTGGTCAACGGACTCATGAAATGGATCATTTATCCATTCATATATCAGTTTATTTGGGTTATCATCAATGACTAAATGTTGTATTCTGTTTTTGAGGAGGATCATAGGAGGCACATAAGTATTGTCCGGGACAAAATCCAATGGAACCAAAATTACTAGAACCCATCAATGTATTAGTTTTAAATTTGAGAGGTCTAGATAATATGAAAGTTTATTGTAGGGGATAGATTAGTAGTGGATCCAGATAATTTTGAGGTTGTGATGGATCGATAGGAACCCATGAGTATTTTTTAGGTACTGAGTTTCCTTGAGTTGGCAGGGAGCTATAAGAGTTTTGTACCTAACTTTTCATGAATTGTAGCTTCCATCATACCCATAACATGGAATTGGATTCCATTCATTAGGAAATAAATTTTACATATATTATTTCTGAAGATAAGGTATTGGATGATATGTTCCTCCATATTGTGATAAATAGAGGATGGTATCAAGTATGTATTGTCTTGCGATGTGTCAGGGACCGTAATTTTTGTGTTCTGATATAGAGGAAGGAAGTTATTGCCTATCGTTCTTGCAAGTCTAGAATCAATGAGTATAAGTATGTGGCATATGATGTTTTTTCAGAAATCGTTTTTTTCATCAAAAGTTTTTTGACACAACCTTACGAGAGAGTAGTTTATCATTTACTTTGACAAGAAGAGTCTCATGTATATCATATAACAAGAGGATAATAAATTGAGATAGAGGTGATGGAAAGAACATATCCAGGACAATGACATAAATATTTAATATACTCATAGGAAGGGAACATGGTGGTATATGTTCTCAGTAGGAGATCTTATATTCAATTATTGGTCGAGGTTTCAGAGAAGTTAGACTCTGTTTCTTTCCATTGTAGACAAGGATATCAATTCATATCTTAAGTCTATGGATCTTACCCCACTGATTTTTCGTCATGTTAGGGATGGTAATTATTGAGATATAGATGGTGGGACCTTTAATACTCATATATCCACTAACATGATTTTTATGGTCATTATGAAGGTAGAGAGAACATTACCATTTTCATAAGATAGAATATGGTACCTATGACATTGCGGGAGGAGGAGTTTTGGGAGTTTCATACAACCCCTTTAGTTTTAAATCTAATTTAGTCAATGACATACCCATAACATCAACATATATTTTTGGAAGCTAGGAATAAAAAATGGAATTCAATGGACTATCTATTGATCAATCTTTTTTCATTTCGTGTAGGAGGATCACCAAGTTCATGAGAATTTAAATCCACCCCTTGAGTTCCCATGGTGGAAGTGGGATGGATATCCATGGTCTTCATGATGGGATAACCATGTACTTCTAAGAGTCATGAGTCCCTCTAGGTGATTGTAGACCAACTCACAAAGTCATCTCACTTTCTAGTTGTCTTCGGGAAGAGTACATTAGATATCTTGGGATTCCTCTACATGAAATAGATAGTTTGACTCAATGGAGTTCCTTCAATGATAATATCTGACCATGAATCATTTTTTATATCTCAGTTATGGTGGAAATTACTAGGTTCTTTCAGGACACAATTATACATGATCACATCATTTACCCCAATCCTAATGGCTAGAAAGAAAAAATATTCAGGTCTTGGGGGACATACAGAGTGGTTGCTGATTGGAAGTTATCCGTAGTTAGGAGAATCACCTACCCATGATATTTTTTTCATAAAAAAATATATATCATTCTACCATTACGGTGGGAAATGAGTATTTTTATGGGTGGCCCTATAGGTCACCAATTTTTTGAATTGATCTATGTTATTTGGCACCCATGGGCCAAGAAATGGAGTGTGATACTACAAAAAATGTGCATTTCATCTAGGGGGATAATGATGGAACAGATTCATAATAAGTATTATGAGGATTTATGATGAAGACCTCAATAATTTTATGTGGGATACAAGGTTTTATTAAGGGATCACCTCAAAGTTGATTCAAGGAGGTTCCACGTCTGCTTCAAGTCATCTCTAAGATTCATTAGTCCCTTCTACATACTTTGTAGAGTTAGCGAGGTGGCATACCTCTTAGCTTTGTTGTTGTAGTTGGTCCGAGTACAAGATGTCTTCAACATGTCATATTTTAGGAAGTATGTGTACAACCCATCACATGTTATCGATGGGGTTAACATAGACATCAAGGATGGGGATACCTTTGTAAAGCACCTAATGGATATCGAGTATCAGTAGGAGAGTATACTTCATGGGATATTAATCCCCCTTTAAATAGCCTGGTGTTAGGACAAGAATCATATGGAGAGAAAATTTCAACTAGAGACTCAAATGTGATCCCAGTACCCTCATATTTTTTTCAGTTTTTTACATTTTGTTTGTATAAAAAGATATAAAGTACGGAGAATATAATTGCTTAAATTTTTCTTTTGTTATATTTTTATATTATATTGATTATTTTCAAGACTAGTTAGTGAGATGGTGTGCACTTTTGAGGCCTCGTGTGCTACAAATAAATTTCAAAAATTTATTAAATAGCATGGACATTCAATTTCCCAACAAAATTTGAATTACTCCAAAACAAGGGATGATATAAGAAATATGTGGGCCCAGATGAGTTAATAAAAATTGTTTTACCCTAGTCATGACATAATATGTTGGCCCAGTTGAGTTAATATCATTATTTCTTCCGGTGCTGGCCATTGAATAAAACTAAAAACACAAATTTATATATAATAATTATAGTGGGGGACCAAAAAAACCATAAAAAATCACATATCGTACAACTACAACACGGAAGATTATTTTTAATCAATGAAAACATATGTTTATATGAGGCCCTTAATAGTCATCATCTATATTAATCCATCATGATTTTTCATAATGTTTTTATGAATTTACAAATCAAATTCATTGAGGGTGTCAAACTAGGTAGGTTGCAAGTCCCGTTGTCGTGATCCTGGTGATGATTGAGTCCAACTCAGTGCACTGTTTTCGTATAATATACCCCTAGTATCCACTATTCCAATTCCATAACCCATTATAGTACCTATATATAGATGTAATTACTCAAAATCTACTGACTCTCCTTTTCAAAATATATAAGTGATTTTCCTATAATTTGACTCATCATTATACTTATCCATAAACATATCCATAGGGATCAGATAATTTTTTCTTATACAACCTTCCAAAATAAAAGTAATCATATTCCTAGATTCCAATTGAGTTGATCTAAGATTTTCATACATACATATTAAATTTTTTAAGAAGAACATTCATTAATGTATTCGAAGAATAAGTTCAGAGTTATAAATGTATAGTTCGTTTCGAAACATTTACACAAAAACAACTAGTCCATAGGTGAAATAAATAATTTCACACTATGATCATCACATATAGAAACCTTCCTTGTAATATGATACATAATAAATTTATTCATGACTTGGGAAAAAGAAACATAAGAATAGGAAATTCCAAATTCATAGTATGGTTAAACAAGGGATATAAATAAAAATAACATGAATATAATGGTATGAGAATATGAGAACAACTTTTGAAAACCATAACCTTCATATAAAATTTCATAATCCTTAGTCATGGATTTAATATTTGATGTTCATAAAATATGAATCATATGAACTACATGAACTTGATCCATGAAAGCATAATAATGGAATCATAAATAGAATTGTGGAATATAAATAAGCATAGAAAATAATTTCCTATAAGTTAAGGGTCACATCCATGCATATCATGGTGGAATGTGTTCTCTCCCAAACCTATCATATTGGTCTTAGAGCACTCCCATGACCATAGTAGTGGACAAAGTCTCATTCTGAACTGAGTTCTACAACCCTTCCAATATTTTCTATCACATGAGATATATATCATTACCAATTTCATTTGAGGGAGATATATGTCCCACCAATAAAAAATTTAAAAAAACATATATATGTTATAAAGAATATCATAAAATATTCATCATATCAAAACTTGTGAAATGAAATGGGTTTCATAAAAATTTCATCATGTCATAATTTTTTGAAAATTGAAAGGATGTATATTCATTCCATCATTTAATCATAGAATAACATGTATACGTATGTGGGTCTCATTACAATTTTATATTCCTACATACCATGGAAGTGAAATGGGTTTCAAAAATGTATTTCCTCTTAAAAATATACCATTCATTGAATGAATAATAATGTTATCATTTTATTATACCCTCATTATGTTATATATAATATCAATATATGTCTTATTAGGTGGAAACTGATTTTAAAAGATCATTTAAATATTTTCTATAGGAATATATCATTTCCACAATGAAAAAAACCATATGTAAAATGAAACATTTTGAAAATATTTTTATTTACTAATAAACAAAAAATATTACAAGAGAAGATTTAAAATTAATAAATAGTCATGATTTGAAAGATTTGTTTTCATGTTTCACATTTTAGAACAATGATTTCTCTTTATATTTATGGTAAAATCCAAACTGGAATTGTATATAATGAAACATGAATTTTACATTAAATTTTTTGATTAAATGTAAACATTGGTAAAATATTAACTAATATATAGTTTTCAAAATTTAAATACTATTTTAAGTACACTTTTAGAAAAAATGTATTTTGAATGTCATTGATTTTTTGACCAAATATATAAATAATGATGGTTTATGAAAAAATCATTATATTTGGTATCTTTTGTATAGAAAAATAAGAAAAATGAATTGAAACAATTTATAATAAAGACATAAATATTTGATAAGAAAATTCATTAATTTATCTATAGTTAGATCATAATATTTACCTAGTGGAAGAATAATAATGAAAAACCTCAATAAATGTTTAGACTATATCATCAAACACTTTCCACTCTAGTAACAATGAATATATTATCCATAAGGGAATAAAATTAAATGAAACTAAATCTTCTATTAGAATAAATGTATTCATGATATTAAATATATACTAGGTGTTCATACACTACATAAAATAAGATAGATTCGAAACATAACATACATCTCAAGGAAGGCACATGTATACAACAATCCTGAACCTATTTTGTAATCAGGACAATAAAAAAACCCATTAAATAGTAACAAAATCGATAAATTTAATATAATTAAATATTTTAAATTCATGATATGACATACCATGGGTGTAGTTGATACAACACACATAAGAAATGAGTGTTTAATTGTCATATGTCTCCCAGAAATGATTGATGGACTAGGAATCTCTTACCTAAAGTATCGACATTAATCGTAAAAATTGAAACCACATGAAAATTATTATAAATTTATTATTTATATTTTAAATAATGATAAATTTACATATAATATATTATATGAATTATTTTTGAGCATTTATTACATGTTTATTAATAATTCCATGTTAATCTCATGTTTCAGGCAATAAATGGTTAGGTTTTCATGGATGATTGGATTTGAAATTTGGTCAGTAATAATAATCTTTTCAAAATTTAATCATACACAAACTTTTAAAGATGACATAAATTTTTTAAATATTTATTATATCAGTTTTTATTGTAATCAATATGATTCATAATTTAAAAATGGAATACATTGTTCATGGATATGGTGAGCTATATGTACACATGAACAGTGTATCCATTTTATTAGAAGATTTATAAAATAAAATTTTATTAATATATTACAATTATATAATAATTTTTCTGTCATATATATCACATATTTTAATTGAAAATCATGATTAACTTCCAACTAAAACATTAATGAATCACATAGCTTCGTGAGGCTGTGGTTTGTCGTACACATCAGTGACATTTTCGTATTCCCACATAACGAAATGTATGATGGTATATGTGATATAATTATTCCAAATGTATAATTTTTTAATTTACATCACAAAAAATATTTCATACAAAATTATATAAATCCATGAGTTGTTTTTATATAAAACGAATATCATCATTTCATGATGCGATTGTCCGCATTAGAATTTAATATTGATTTCATACCCCAAATAATGTAAGAAAATATGGTTGTCATCCATGAACATAAGATAAAAAATAATATTATATTTAATATTATAAATAATTTATATCATTAGGGATTAATTATAAAGGAATGAGATTGATGAAGAAATAAAATAAAATTCTCAGTTAGGGGTGTTATATTTTCTTTAGACAACATCACTTTATATTCAAAAAAATATATTCTTATGTTGGATTTAGGATCAAAATAAGTCTTATTTGGCTTGAGTAGTTCATTAAGGAATTTATTTTTGTAGGACTTGGATAAACCAAATGGTTTTTAATAGGTGGAGTGGAGAGGGTAAGAGGTGATTTTATTAGTTAGGTGAGTGTCACACTTGCGATATTTGAAAAGAAAAAGGTTTACCCCTGTTTTCCAATGAAATAAGAAACCAAACAGAATATTATAAATAAAATAAGAGATAAATTAAATTTTTTTCATCTAATTGTTTCTGGAATACTTTTTCATTTTTTAAAAATATCTATTTACAATAACCACAATCAAACCAATTTTTATCTTTAACATGAAAAATAATTTTACATTTTTTACAATTCATTTTGGATAAAAATAAATTTGAACTCATTAGATAATAAAAATTATTATTATTTAAATTATGGAATAAATTTTTTCATAACCAAATAATAAAATTTTAAATTTTAAATTTAAAAGTATACACACAGATGCTCAGAGAAAAGTGTTTTCCAAAGAAAATTTGCTCAAAAGTTTTAGATGTTTATATATTAAAATTCATTATGAAAATGATTCAAGTGATCTAAAATAAGTTAATTGATATTTAATTTCATTAATTATACTTTAGAAACCATTTTTTAAAAAAATGGAACCTTATGATTTATTTAAAAAAACATCAAATATTTAATAAATAGTAGTAATTATTGAAATTCATTGAAAAAATTATCCTTTTAAGAAAAAATATAAAACATTCAACCTATGTTGAAAATAAAAATATTATTTTAAAAATTATTTTTCACTTTTAAATTTATCTTTCTGGATGTTATGAAATTATTTTTTATATTTCTGAAAAAAAATAATTCAAAAACAAATTTTTGAAAAAAATAGTGCTTTCGAAACATAAAATGATTTTTCAAAACGTTTTATAATTTTTATCAATATAATATATATATATATATATTACCATTAATATTTAAAAATAATTAATTACTATTTATATATATATTTTTAATGTCTCTGTGGTTAAGGAATCGTTTAAATAATTATTTTTATAATATTTCATTGTTCGTTAATACTCTATGTTTTGTGTAATGAAATCTATAATCGGTATTATCAGTACCTAGCCTTATTACATACATAATCATGAATTTATTCAAGAAAAAACTTCATTTTAAATTGAATATGTTTTCATGTTTAGAGCTTTAGAGAATTAGGACAATACATTCATGACATTACACATTATTACAGAGTGGATACCATAAAAACAGTTTCCATTTTTCTGAAAATATAAAACATTAAAACATAAAACAATACTCCTGGACAATTCTTAAACATTTAACATGGCTTCAATATTTGTATTAAAAATCCATTAACATGTGAAAAAACATTTAAATTCTTGGGATGAGCACAAAATCTTAGTAAGGGATGGAAAAGAAGGAAAGATCACATTAGTCCATGAAGACTCATAAAATTTGAAAGCATTTTCAAAAGACATTCTTATCACCCATATATACTTACTTTGTGTAACACGAGATTTGTAAAAGATCCACACAATACATGAGAACATAAATATAATAATAAATGTATCTTGGAGACTTACATAATCTTGTAATCATATTTGGCTGCATTATAATTTGTTACCCTTACGGCTACCTTACTTTGTGTAACCATTGCAGTTACACATGGAGTAACCATACTGCCGACCTACAACATGATCATAAAAAATTAATTGGAGGGAAATATAGGTCCCACCCTTCATCATAAATAATTCTCCAGAACCAAAACATAATCATACCACATGAATAATTCTATAAAAACATTACTTTGGAATTTCGTAAAACCGAAATTAAAAAAAAAAGATTTTTAAAGAAAACCCCCTGAACAAATCTTACTATTGAAGAGAGGCTAAAAAGAGTTGATGGAGTATGTATATAAACTGTAAATATACATAATGAGAAATAATATAAAAATAACACATCACACAAATAATTTAAATAGCAGATAAATAACGAAGTAGAAGGTTAACCCAATGAATGGAAATCGGGTTAAGAATTCCATTACCTCGGGTTTGTCTTACTTCCAACTTGATTAAACCTTCTTTATAATGGTTAAAAGAGTGTTATTAATATTTTAACGAAACATTTTTATGTTTATAACATATTATATGATCATTTCATAACATTATTTCACCCCAAATTGTTAGTATTTTTCCCCTTGCACTGTTTTTGGGTGAATTCTTTACATGATTCCTGTGATTGGTTCATGGTGGAAAATCTTGTCGATTGGAAGTGAAACTCCAGAATTGGAATGGTGTAGTATTTAAATATATCTATTAACATAAATTATTCCATTTATAATTTTGAATTATTACATGAGGATGATTCATAAGTTAGAACATTAATGATGTTCGTTTAGATCATTTTAGTTGTTCTTTGATAATAACAACCTCATTTTGTCTTATAAATTAGAACCATAAGTACAAAAGAATTCAAAAACCATGGGAGAGTCATAATAGATTTATTATGACCTGGTTCAACCATATAAATGGTATCATCACCAGACTTTAAATAATTAGTGGAAATTCAAATCACATCGTCCATGATGTCGATAATTCTACACAAATTGACAATGTTTTTATTCTTTAAATAAGTGGGAGAGGAGAAGAATAATGGTGAGTAATTTTAAATTAACATGATATAATCTATAATATATCTTATTCTGGATATTTCATTCCACTTGGGTATGAAGAGATGAAGAAATAATGATAATAGAACACAAAAAAAATTGAGAAATCCCTTACAATAAATTTGGCACCCTAACGGCTACACAACATGGTTTTAGAAAATATTAAAAATAGAGGGGACAAAGGTCACCCATACAGAAATGAATCATAATATATATTAGATCAAGAATATGAATTAAATAATAACATTGTATGGAAACTTGAAAATTATACCACAAAAAAGAGAGCATGAAAGGAAAAACAATGAAATTGAGAATTTTCTTACCTTATAGAGTAACCCTTAGAACATGATGGTTGGGACCTTTGGGGCTTGAGGGAACCATGGGAGGACTACTATGAAGGTAAAGAGGCCAGATATTTGTTGAGGGAGAATTGGGAATGAATTCAATGAAGATAAGAGTTGGTATTTATAGGAAAAGTGAGGGATTATTTTAATAATTTTCAAGGGACACCTCATTAGTGGTATTTGCAATACCATGAGATTGCCCATGGTATTTTCCCATGGTATAAGCCACTTGGGAACCCTCACATATTATTTAAATATACCTAATTTGACCATATTTATCACATCAATATTACATCATTAATGATGTCATTAATACACCGAAACTAAAAATTGTATTTTTTTAACTATTCACCGAAAAATCAACTATTTTAGAAGAATTCCAAAAATTTACCCCAACCATTTTATGACCTGTATAATTATAAACTGAATTTTTTTTGAAAGAAAAATCTAAATAATATTTATTTTATTTTTAAATAAAAGCATACATAATTCAAAAAGTAACAATTCTAATTCTATAACTACTTCTGTATCACAATGAAAATTTAATTTAGATGTTATTATCTTAAAGCCTTAATATAATAAAATAATAATAAAATTTAAAATTTATTAGGTTAATATCACTATTCATTGTTCTATTCATAACGGTATGTTACAATTCATGAAAAAAACAAGTTGTTTCCAATAGACTCTAAATAACACACAGAACAGAATTATAGATGACAACTTCTTGAAATTTAGAACATATAAGTAGAAAAGTTATTTTTTAAAGGATAATTAAAAAGATCTATTTAAAACAAAGTTCAATGCATTTATATTTAAATAAAACAAAGTTACATGAATTTCTATTTATTTTTAGAAAAGCTTGGGGTGTTACATTATCACCACCTTCTTGAAATTGCGTCCTCGCAATTTTACTTACTTATTAATCAACTGAGGGTAGTTTTCCCTCATAGCATTTTCAGACTCCCATTTTGTTTCTTCAACCAAGTGATTTCACCACAAAACCTTTATCTGGTGGATTACCTTATTCCACAATACTAGATTCCTTCGATCAAGAATCTGAACTGGTTCCTCTTAATAAGAAAGGTACTCTTCCAGCTGAACTGCTTTTGGGCTCAAGACATGTGATTAATCTGGAATATACATTCTCAATATCAAAACATGAAAAACATTGTGTACCTGAAACAAACTCAGAGGCAAAGCTATGCAGTATGCAACTATTCCAACTTTCTCCAAGATTTCAAAAGGATCGATGAACCGTGTACTTAGCTTTCCTTTCTTACCGAAACACATCACACTATTCCAAGGAGATACTTTAAGGAAAACATTGTCACCTACCTCGAAAGATAAGTCTTTCCTTCTGTTATCTACATAAGTTTTTTCCTGCTCCGAGCTGTCTACATGTGCTTCTGGATCATACTCTCATTCTCATACACTTCTTCTACTAATTCTGGCCCCATCAACTTTCTTTCACCATCTTCATCCCAAAACGTTGGAGTCTGACAGCACTTCCCATACAAGTCCTCAAAAGATTCCATTTGAATACTGGAATGAAAACTATTATTATAATAAAACTCAGCTAAAGAAATATGATGATCCCAACTTCCATGATAATTCATTGAACAAGATCGATTCATATCCTCCAAACTTTGAATCGTTCATTCTGACTTCCCATCTAATTGAGGATGAAAATTTGTACTGAAATTTAACTTTGTGCCCAATGACTTCTGAAGTCCCTTCCAAAAGTTGGAAGTGAACCTGGGATCTCGGTTAGACACAATGGAAATATG
Source organism: Viscum album (assembly GCA_963277665.1). Lineage (NCBI taxonomy): Eukaryota > Viridiplantae > Streptophyta > Magnoliopsida > Santalales > Viscaceae > Viscum > Viscum album. The sequence goes on from OY728147.1 coordinate 447,100,375, forward strand.
AACTCCATGTATCCTAACAATATTTTTGAGGTACAATGGATAAAGCTTATCCAATGTCATAGTATGTCAAATAAAAATAAAATGTTCAGAAATTTTTGGACGGTTAATAATAAAACAAATTGAATTGTCTCCTCGAGTAGTCCTTGGTAGTCCCACCACAAAGTCCATGGATACATTCTCCCATTTCCACTCTCTCACTAGCTAAGGCTGACGCATCCCCTTCAGTAACTGCCACTCTACTTTAACCTATTGACACGTCAAGCATTTCATGGTAAAATTAGCAATATATCTTTTCATTCCATCCCACCAATAATACTTCTGAAGGTCATTGTACATCTTAGTATTTCCAGGATTAACAGAAAATGGAGAACTATGATCTTCGCACAACAAATCATACCTCAATTGAGAATCACTAGGCACACACAACATTTTCCAAAATCATAAATCACAATCTTTATCAATGTTAAATTCTGGAAACATACCCATTTTAACCAATTCTACCTTTTTATGTAGCTCATAGTCTTCCTTCTGCGCTTGCTTAATTCTGTCTAACAACAAAGACTACACTGAAACCTGAAACAAAACAGAGGTATTCCCTGCACCAAGAACTTATAATCCAAAATTCATCAAATCATTAATCAATTGATCATGTTCCAAACATAGCATGGTTAATGATGCATGAGGTTTCCGACTTAAGGCATCCACCACATTGTTTGTTTTCCCATGATGGTAATTGATCGTGAAGTTATAATACGTTATCAGTTCCAGACATCTTCTCTACCTCATGTTTAATTCATTCTGAGTGAATATATAATTTAAGCTTTTATGGTCAGTTTATATTTGGAATTTGGTTCCGTATAGATGATGCCTCCAAAATTTCAAAGCAAAAACCATAGCTTCCAATTCAAAATCATGCGTGGGAAAATTTAGCTCGTGAGGTTTAATTTGTCACGATGCATAGGCAATTACCTGATCATTAAGCATCAAGACAGAACCATGTACCTTCAAAGAGGCATCACTGTAGATGACAAAATCACAATTTCTTGAAGATAAGGCCAAAATTAGAGCATTCACAAATCTCTTCTTTAGTTCCTAAAAACAAACATCACATTCCTCAGTCTAAATAACTTTAACCATTTTCTGTGTTAACATAGTTATCGGGAAAGATAACCATGAAAAGTTCTTAACAAACCGTCTGTAATAACATTCTACGCCTAGAAAACTATGAATCTCTATAACATTTGTAGGTAATGGCCATTCATAAAATACTTTTGTTTTGGAAGGATCCACTGTTATTCCATCTTTATTTACAATGTTCCCAAGAAAATAAATATGTTGCATCCAAAAATCACACATTCCAAATTTTCCATCTAGTTTCTTTTCTTTTAATATATGCAAAACAACCGTTAGATGTTTTTCATTCTCCTATTTATTTTTAGAAAATACCATAATGTGGTCACGGCCCGAACCTACCCAGGCTTGAGCCGCAACTACCCCAAGCCCGCCTCCATAGGCTAGGGGCTCGCGACCAGCGCCGAAGGCACAACGACTCGGGGAGGCCTTTGTCTAAGAACCTGTACACACACACACGTAGCACACTCAATGAAAATGTGCAGAGTAAAAATAAAAACAAAGGGATAGTGCTATAAATAAACTACAATGTGCATCGACCTCTAAAAGTACAAATTAAAAGCTAAATGTAACTAAAATAGAAAAGGTAAAAAACACGCACCCAACCAGAAAAGGTGCCACAACCCGGCAACAGGAAATCAAAAGAAAAATTGACGGAAAGTGTCCCCCACCTGAGACCTATCCATGACCACCACATGCGGTCCAAGCTCTTGAACTCCTAAGCTCCACTAAAGTCACAACCAACCTGCCCGTCGCCTGCAAGGGCACAATAAGTGTGGGCAAATTCCAAGCAGGGGTGAGTATAAAAATACATATTAAGATACACCGAAGGCTAGAGGGAGAAACAAAGAAGGTACTGAAGTGTGAACAGTAGAGCGAACAGATAATAGTAAAGGAATACAATAGAGAGTAATGTAAGGAGTACAGTAAAGAGTCCAGCTCAACCCAACAAGTGGAAAGAAGGTAGACTCGTCTAGACACAAGGAGCTGGAAATGGTGAGAATATGAACTTCCCGTCAAGTCTTCGCTAACTATAGCTGGAGAGTAGACTCATCCAACCATGAGAAGCTAGACACGGAAATCACGTGGCATACCCTGTGCGTCTTCGTCTCACCTGGAAGGAGAGTAACCAAACCCAAGAAGTGGGTACCAGAACAAGGTATATAAAAATACATTTGCTCAAAAAGAATCCCGAACAAGGTCGTAAGGGGATCTCCATACCGTTGCTCATCCTAAGAAAAGATTTTCCAATAGTCCCAGAAGTAACACCATCGATGCCCAGAATCCCACACCCCTGCCCCGAACTACAAGTCAGGGGCTCAATCACCTCCCGTCGACACTATCTGCTTTGGGGGGCACTGACCCGCCCGCACGGTTTTAGGTCACGTCACAATGATGAGTCTCGGTGGGGGAAATCGCTCCTCATACTTGAGAGTTCTAGGGGAACGTCAAATCACAACTCGTCACTGCCCCGCTGTCGAGAGGTCTGCTCAATGTCGACAGGCGACCCCCTGCCCAGCCCCACTGGAGGGTCCCTGAAAGTTGACGGGTTCCCACTACAGGGAGACCTGAAAAGTTGACAGGTTCCACACTGCCCAGTCCCGTAGCAGGGTAATCCACTTGAGGGAGACCCCGGCTAAAGTCGACGATGGGACCACTGCCCAGCCCAGCTGGAGGTAACCCGGCATCAGGGACCACTGCCCAGCCTCGTTGGAGGTAAGCCCATCATCGGGGACCACTTCCCAGCCCAGCTGGAGGTAAGCCCAGCATCGGGGACCACTGCCCAGCCCCGCAGGAGGTAAGCATAGCATCGGGGACCACTGCCCAGCCCAGCTGGAGGTAAGCCCAAAACTCCTCTGGTCATCCCAACAGGATGGTACTGCTCAGTGAACACAGATGTACTGGCCATCCCTACTGGATGGTAACCCACTGGCGAGCCCTACTTGAAAAAACCCCAGCCCTGCTGGTAACAACCTCAGCCCTGTAAGAAACAACCTCCTTGGTAGAGGATCGGTGCCCGCGTAAAGTGTCGGTCACACCTAATCCACAGAAACACTACCAGGGAACAAAAAGAAATGGTAGAAACTCCCCAGGTCTCTCAAGGAGATTATGCTCCCATCCGTTGAGTCAATGTCGAAGCGGACCGAGACAACTCATCCCAGAAAGTGGGGAAAACACCCACACTATACGAACACCCATAGTCGAAAATGGTGTTGTAGTCCAGTGGAAGGGGCACGGTACTGAAACCCCTCACAGCTGAAGAAACAGAGGAACCAAACCATCTCTGTCGGCCAAACCATCGAGAACGAAACCAGGGGAAGACCACTCAACCCTACTGGTTAAACAAGAGATAACAAGACCAGGGGAAACTCAACCCTACTGGTTGACAAACAAGAATAGAGGAAACCTCTATTCCGCGAGAGGTCAAAAGTACGTAACGAAGAACACGACACACACATGGGGCCCACAAAACATGTGGCCCCAAGTCAACCCCAATTGAGTGTACAAACGTCCTTAGGTACAAACAACAACATGTACCTCCAAGCGTTCCCGTATACTCCCAGAGCATACCACGTTCCAGCCCAAAGGCTATCGTGCACACGGAATCCAACGTCAACGTGAAGGCGTGACATAACAACTCTAACCTGTCACCTCAACAGCTCAGGCACAGCCAACCACATCTCTTCACTCACATGGGAGTGCACACGATCACACGCCAAGGATTCTCTGCAAACACGGTGAGAAGAACCTCCACCAGAGCGCCTTTCACATTTCCACATTTAATAAGATCGCGTAAGAGGCTCTGCTCGCCTGAACAGATCACACCATTTTAATCCTCATGGAAAAAACATTCGAGATAGACTTATTAATCGCCTCATATGAATATTCATTGGAAAATTCACCAACACCGCCCCACGCCCGAACGACGTCCTGTGATCCCGAGCCTCGGCCCCAAAAACAGTCGGGTGCATTGCACCATTGCGATCCCCTCGGGAAAACACGTCAAAAAGACTGCTCACTTGAGCGCAACAGATATCCGGAGAAAAATATGCATTCTGGCGCACCGCACACGAGTGGTGCAACGTGGGACCCGCATCCCGGTCCCGAAACACAACGAACGGATCGCACCGTTGCGATCCTCTCAAAAAAGTAATCAAGGTGGACTATTCACTTGTCCAAAATGGTCGCCCGGTGATAGAGATGGAAAAATTACCATCAACGCCCCAACGGCCCTCGTGGGGCCCGCACCATCATGCCGAATTAGTGCGGGCAGATTTCACCATTGCAATCCCCTCGGAAAAACATCTATAATCGATTGTTTGCACGCCCCGAACGGACGCCCGGTGAGAAAGTCGTGCAGCGGTGCACGCAACTCGAAAGACGGGCCGTGGGGCCCACGCCTCAATTTCGTCCTCAATGTCTGAAACCACACTATAAAACTCCAGCTCGGCGTCAGGGTCCCAACGCCACTTATGGCGCTTAAATCAGACGTCAGATGCGTCTGCGTCGTCCAAAACAAGTATTCCTGGGAAAAACGTCAAACCACTTAACATAGTGTCACGCCTCAAGCCCCTCATTTATGGAATTAAAAATTCCTGAAACCATCCCAAAACGTATGTCTTGATGCAAGGTCTACGCTGCCACTGACGGCATACAAAACGGAGACCCGTAGATAACGATATGGGCGTCCGAAGATTAAAGGGGCGAACCCCTTGGGCCGGACCGGCCCGGTCCGGCTGGTCCGCCCTGCTTGGGCTAGCCCGCTGAGCCCGAGGCCTAGGCGCCGTGCGCGGACCGCCATCACCCGATCGGCCAGGATGGCCGGTCCCGCTTCCCCCATGTGGAGACCCACGGTTTGCGGGTCTCTGTCCGCCGAGGTCGCGCCGCGACTCAGGTCGTCGCCCCGTTCCGGCGATCTCAGCCCGCCGCGCGGCCGCACTGAGAAGCAGTCGCTGCCTGCCACCATCGAGTCTGCAACCCACCCATCCGATGAGCCTGCTCGCACTAAATCCGGACCTCCGCTGTCCAAGAGCCCCGCCACCACGCCATCCGCCGGAAGCCAGCCGCGCCGCCGCTGAAACCCGCCAGAAACAGAAAACCCGCAACCTTCGGCGGTCGTTTTCGATCGACTCCGAACTCGGATTTTCGATCCGAAAGATGCGTTGGGTAGCTCAAAAACTATAATACACGATTATGAGATTTTATTTCAGGTTCTATGACAATTCAACCAAATAAATTAACTTGAAAGTAGAGTTTGGAAATGAAAACGTAAAAACTGAAAACTCCTACCTCGAAGGGCGATGCCCAGAATTCACGGGGAGTCCGCCGCCGCACCGCTGCCTTGCCGGAGTTTCCTCACCTCAGGTTCCTCGCCGAAGCTGGAGGACAGGGAGGAGGGGGAGCTTCTTGTGCCAGGGAGAACCACCATGAGGGGGGGGGGGATTGTTTAAAAACAAAACACTTAAACTCCCGCCCGTGGGCCCCGTACCCGAACCCTCGGCAGGGTCAAGGTTAAGCCTCCCCTAGAGTAAACACCAGCTATCGAGCACAACGGATATCTCATAATTTTAATCTGAGGACCCATTCTAAAGTTATAAAGATAAACGCCCAAATCCGCCAAATTACGAAAACGCCCCTGGGGCCATTTTTCACTGACGGCCCGCGCCCACAAAACATATGCCCCTCTTAGGGTAAACGACATGCTCTGAACTCAACAGTGCCCTTGGTTTCCCAATCTGAGCCACCGTTTAAGAGATACTCGAGTTTGACCATTAAACAAATAAATTAATTAATTACATTATCCGTTTAACGTTCCGAAAGCGAGTGAGGGGTCCAAACATCCCGCGCCGACAAGTTTTATGTCGTTCCTAGGGTAAACACACCATTACGGACCCATACGTACAGTCAGATCTCTGATCTGAAGCACCATTTAGGAGACTTTCCCATTTATTTGGCGTTTCTAGTGTGAAGGCATAGAAAATTAAATTTCAGCCACTCCGGGGCTCGGAATCGCACAACGTCTGAAGGCGGTCCCCTGGAATAGCATCAAGAATATTCCAAAGTCTTTCGCAAGAAAAAACCAGGTTCTTACATCATTATCTCTTCAAGATTTTCGTCCCTGAAATGAAAATCCATGGATACTCAGTGTACTAAGCCCGCACCTGGATCTCTCGTACCCAGAAGAACTCATGCACGGCTCTGTGCCACCGCACACAGACCAAAGGATTGATCTGGTTCACGCGAGGTCTGCCCTCGCCGATGACGTGAATGGGAGAATGCACACATCTCTTTAAGTGAGTCACGTGGGAGATTCTATACACCCAAACCAGCTTTTGGGGTTAGGTCAAGACGGTAGTGAACCTCACCATCCCTTCGCACGGTCTCAAACAGCCTGAAGGACGTCGGGGGTTACTCACCTTCCAATCCAAACCTCTACGTCGCACGTCGTGACTGGAATCACCGCCCGCACCTAGAACATGGCCTCATGATTCCCTCCTTCAGAATATCCATATGGTGAAACACCCAAGGATATCTGGTCACACAAGGTTTCACAGTCAATGTCCCACGACTAAGACTCTCTTACACGCTCGGGGAGTGAAGGAGTCAACACCTTATACTACAGAAAAAAAAGGTCCTACGCCTTTTATCATACCAACACAAGGTTACACCGACACCCCGCGCCACCCTGGTAACTCCTCAAGCAAGGAGCAGGTAGAAAAGCCTCTCACACACAGAGTCTAACAATTCTACCGAAAAAAGGAAGAAGAGCGGTAGAGTGTACCTCTTATCCCCTCATTCTCTGTAGGATAGTAGACATTAAAAGCTCGCAGCTGTCCTCGGTCCCAACTGTCAGCTCGCGGAGCCTGTCATGGAACACCTAGTGGTGATGGGAAGACCTCGCAAAGCCGTCCCTCACTCCAAGCTCCTCCCACTCCTCTGTTAGCACCACCTCCCTAGGCACTACTCCTATCACGGCGCTGCCTCTGTCATGGTGGTGCACATGCTGCCTGCCCGAAGCTCTTCGCATGCATGGTTGGGCAGTCCCGTGCCAGGTGACCTCACCCATCACAAGCATAGAAATGAATCTCTTTGGACTTTACTGGTGCTCTCCGGTGCTACTGGGGTGTACGACCATGCACCTGAGTCCGGTTGTTAAAAATCCACCTGCGTCAAGGTTCTTCTTGCCAACGTTCGCTAGTTGTGGCAGATGTCTCGGCTCCAACGTGCCAGCTGCCACCACCAACACTAGAACATGACAGGAAGATCTCTATCACTAGCACTTTCTCTACACCTCAACAAATGTGGAAATTCTCAAGGGTACTTTGACAACATGAATCTCTCGGCAGAGACCCTACTCAAAATTCTGTGCTTGGATGTTGTCGTCACGGACCCAGTCCAGGTAAAAGCGTGCACAGTCTGCAAAACTAGTCGTGTACTTGGCCACCGTCATCCATCCCTGCTAAAACCGCAGGAGGTCCTGAATTCGAATGGAGCGCAAGAAGGAGGGGAAAAACTCCTCATAGAACAAAAACTGAAAGTCTCCCCCCGAAAGCGACGACTCGCCAAGAAACTGAGTCACCGGACTCCACCAACACCAAGTTGATCCACAAAAAAGGCTGGTTTCCAAAGACACTCTATGATCTGCTAGAATTTGCACAATCCTGAAATGGTGAACCACTGTCTCTAGCAAAACCTCTGCTGCCTGAGTGTCTGGCTCACCACTGAACCTCAACAGTCTCAGCCGCTGGAACTCACGGAGCGCGCTCAACCTATGCTCAAGCCCCGCCTGCTCTGCTGAAATTGTCTACTGCTCAACAGGTGGGGTGCTGCTACCGGCCCACCCGGAGAAAGGGGCTCACATGATGGGTCCTAGACTATGGCCTCGTAGCTCATAGGGTCGTCATCACGAACCAAAGCGGGTATCCTAGATGGCTGTCTTCATGGAAACATCCTGAATTTTATCAAGGAGTGTCGCGGTCCGATGATCATATAGGTATATACCAACAACAACAACGATGGGGAGCTGACTTAAGAAGGAATGTCAAAGACTCAATCCTATGTGATTCACAAACCAAATTTTCCCTGCAACAAGTGTCTCAACATTCCGACTCGACAAGTGCATTATCAAGGTCCTGGTGAATGGATACCTCGGCCGCTGCACCATCACTGGACTCCCTAGTCTGAGAGCCGCTCTCGAGACACGTTAACACCATTTCCCTAAATCCCAACCAATAACTCTTTTAGGGACGTCCGTACAACGTCCCCAGGAATGAACTACCTCTGATTACACTTTGTCATGGCCCAACCCTACCCGAGCTCAGGCCCCAACTACTCCAAGCCCGCCTCCATTTTCAAGGGGCTGGCGACCAGTGCCAAAGGCACAACAACTCGGGGATGCCTTTGCCTAAGCACCTGTACACACACACGTAGCACACTAAATGAAAAAGTGCAGAGTAAAAAAAGGAAAACAAAGGAACAAAATTATAAATAAACCACAATGTGAATCATCCTCTAAAAATACAAACTACAAGCTGAAGGGAACTGAAAAAGAAAAGGGAAAAACACGTGCCCAACCTGAAAAGGTGCCACATCCCGGCAACAGGTAAACAAAAGAAAAATAGCCGGAAGGGGTCCCCCACCTGAGACCTAACCATGACCACCGCACATGGTCCAAGATCCTGAACTCCAAAGCTCCACTGAAGTCACGACCAACCTATCCGTCGCCTGCAAGGGCACATCAAGTGAGGGAAAAATTCCAAGCAGGGGTGAGTATAAAAATCCTTAGTAGGATACCCTGAAGGCTCGAGGGAGCAACAAATGAGGTACCGAAGGGTGAGAAGTAGAGAAAATAGAGAATAGTAAAGGAATACAATAGATAGTGATGTAAGGAGTACAATAAAGAGTCCAACTCAACCCAACAAGAGGGATGAAGGTAGACTCATCCAGACAAAAGGAGCTGGAAACGGTGAGAAGATGAACTTCCCATCGAGTCTTAGCTACCTATAGCAGAAGAGTAGACTTTTCCAACCACGAGAAGCTGGACATGGAAAGCACGTGGCATACCCCGCACGTCTTCGCCCCACCTGGAAGGAGAATAACCAAACCCAAGAAGTAGGTACCAGAACAAGGTATATACAAATACATAAGCTCAAAAAGAAGCCCGGACAAGGTCATAAGGGGATCTCCATCCCGTAGCTCATCCCAAGAAAATAGTATCCAACAGTCCCAGACGTAACACCATCGATGCCCAGCATCCCACACGTCTGCCCCAACTACAAGTCAAGGGCTCAATCATCGCACCTCGACACTATCCACTTTGGGTTGCACTGACTCGCCCGCACAGTTTCAGGTCACGTCACAAGGATGCATCTCTGTGGGAGAAAGCACTCCTCGTACTTGAGAGTTCTGGGGGAACGTCAAACCACAACTCGTCACTAACCCGCAGTCGAGAGGTCTGCTCAAAGTCGACAGGCGACCCCCGGCCCAGCCCCGCTGGAGGGTCCCTGGAAGTCTACGGGTTCCCACTACAGAGGGACCCGACAAGTTGACCGGTGCCACACTGCCTAGTCCCGCAACAGGGTAATCAACTTCAGGGAGAACCGGCTAAAGTCGGCGACGGGACCACTACCCATCCCACCTAGATGTAACCCGGCATTAGGGACTACTGCCCAGCCCAGCTGGAGGTAAGCCCGACATCGGGGACCACTGCCCAGCCCGGTTGGAGGTAAGCCCAACATCGGGGACCACTGCCCAGCCCCGCTGGAGGTAAGCCCAACATCGGGGAACACTGCACAGCCCAGCTGGAGGTAAGCCTGGAACTGCTCTGTCCATCCTTGCTGGATGGTACTGCTCGGTGAACACCGCTGTACTGGCCATCCCTGTTGGATGGTAACCCACTATCGAGCCCTACTCAAAACTACCCCAGCCCTGCAGGTAACAACCTCATCCCTGTTGGAAACAACCTCCTGGGTAGAGGATCGGTGCCTGCATAAAGTGTTGGTCACACCGAATCCACAGGAACTCTACCATGGAACTCAATGCAACGGGAGAAACTCCCCAGGTCTCTCATGGTGATCACGCCCCAATCCGCTAAGTCATTTTCAAAGCAGACTGATACAACTCATTCCATAAAGTGGGGAAAACACCCACACTATACGAACACCCGTAGTCGCAAACAGTGCCGCAGTCTAGTTGAAGGGGCACGGTACTGAAACCCCTCACAGCCGAAGAAACAAAGGAACCAAACCATCTCTGCTGGCCAAACCATCGAGAACGAAACCAAGGGAAGACCACTCAACCCTGCTGGTCAAACAAGAGAGAATAGGACCATGGGAAACTCAACCCTGCTGGTAAACAAACAAGAACAGAGGAACCCTCTACGTCGCGAGAGGTAAAAAGTAGGTAAAGCAGAACACAACACGCACATGGGGCCCACACGACGTGTTGCCCCAAGTCAACCCCAACTGAGTGCACAAACGTCCTTAGGTACAAACAACTGCATGTACCTCCATGCATTCCCGTATACTCCCAGAGCATACTGCATTCCAGCACAAAGGCTATCGTGCACACGACACCCAAAGTCAACGTGAAGGTGTGATGTAACATCTCCAACCTGCCACCTCAACGGTTGAGGCACAACCAACCACATCTCTTCACTCACACGGAAGTGCACGCGATCACACGCCAAGGGTTCTTTGCAAACACAGCAAGAAGAACCACCATCAAAGCGCCTTTCACATTTCCACATTTAATAAGATCACGTAAGAGGCTCTGCTCTCCTGAACAGATCACACCGTTGTAATCCTCGCGGAAAAACATGTGAGATAGACTACTTACTCGCCTCAAATGGATATCAGACGGAAAAGTCACCAACACTACCCCACACCCGAGTGACGTCCTATGATCACGAGCCTCGGCCCCGAAAACAGTCGGGCACATCGCACCATTGAGATCCCCTCAGGAAAACACGTCAAAAAGACTGGTCACTTGAGCGCAACAGATATACAGAAAAAAATGCATTTCGGCGCACCGCACACGAGCGGTGCGACGTGGGACCTGCATCCTGGTCCCGAAACACAACGAATGGATCACACCATTGTATTCCTCTCAAAAAGGTACACAATGTGGACTATTCACTTGTCCAAAATGGTCGCCTGGTGATAGAGATGGAAAAATCACCATCAACGCCCAAATGGCCCTCGTGGGGCCCACACCATTGCCCAAATTAGAGCGGGCAGATTGCACCATTGCAATCCCCTCGGAAAAACATCCAGAATCCACTACTCGCACACCCTGAACGGACGCCTGGTGAGAAAGTCGTGCAACGTTGAACGCAGCTCGAAAGACGGACCGTGGGGCCCACACCTCAACTTTGGCCTCAACGTCTGAAACCACACTGTAAAACTCCAGCTCGGAGATAGGGACCCAACGCCACTGACGGCGCTTAAATTGGACGTCGGACGCATCTGCGCCATCCAAAACAAATATTCCCGGGAAAAACGTCAAACCATATAACATTTTGTCGTGCCCTGAGCTCCTCATTTTGGGAATTTAAAATTCCATAAACCATCTCAAAAAGTCTTCCATGATGCAAGGTCCACACTGCCACTAACGACACGCAAAACAGACGCCCGTAGCTAAAGATACGAGTGTTCGAAATAAAAGGGGAGAACCCCTTGGGCCGGACCGGCCCGGTCTGGCCGGACCGCTCTGCTTGGGTCGGCCAGCACCGGCCGGCCCGCTGAGCCCGAGGCCCAGGCGCCGTGCGTGGCCTGCCGTCACCCGACTGGCCAGGATGGTTGGTCCCGCTGCCCCCACGCGGAGACCCACGGTTTGCGGGTCTCTGTCCGCCGAGGTCGCGCCGCGACCCAGGTTCCAGCCCCGTTCCGGCGGGCTCGTCCTGCCGCGACGCCGCGCTGAGGAGCAGCTTCCGCCTGCCACTGTCGAGTATGATGCATGCCCATCTGAGGAGCCTGCTCATGCTGAAGCCAGACCGCCACTGTCTGAGAGCCCCACCACCATACCATCCGTCGGAAGCCAGCCGTGCCGCCGCTCAAACCCGCCGGAAACCGAAAACGCGCAAACTTCAGCGGACGTTTGCGATCGACTCCAAACTCGGATTTTCAATCCGAAAGATGCGTCGGGTAGCTCAAAGATTATAATACAAGATTATGGTCTTTGATTTCAAATTAGACGGTAATTAAATGTCATAAATCAACTTGAATGAAGAGTTTGTAAATGAAAACGTAAAAACAGAAAACTCCTACCGCGAAGGGCAATGCCCGGAGCCTCACTGGGAGTCCGCCGCCGCACCGCTGCCTTTCCGGAGCTTCCTCGCCAGAGGTGACTCACCGGAGATGGAGGATAGGGAGGAGGGGGAGCTTCTTGCGCCAGGGAGAACCACCAAGAGGGGGGGTGAAGTGTTTAAAAACAAAACACTTTAACTCCCGCCCGTGGGCCCCGTACCCGAACCCTTTGCAGGGTCATGGTTAAGCCTCCTCGAGAGTAAAAAGAACCTCCTGAGCACAACGGAGGTCTCAGAATTTTAATCTGAGGCCCCATTAAAAATTTATAAAGCTGAACACCCAAAGCCGCCAAATTACGAAAACGCCCATGGGACCATTTTTCACTGACGTCCCGCGCCCGCAAAACTTATACCCCTCCTAGGGTAAACGGAATGCTCCAAACTCAATGGTGCCCTTAGTTTCCCAATATGAGCCACAGTTTAAGAGATACTCAAGTTTAACCATTAAACAAATACATATATAAATTAATTTATCCATTTAACGTTCTGAAAGCGAGCGAGGGGTCCAAACATCCCACTCCGACATGTTTTATGTAGTTCCTAGGTTAAACACACCATTCTAGACCCATCCATAAACTCAGATCTTTGATCTGACGCACCGTTTAGGAGATTTTCCCATTTATTTTGCGTTTCTAGTGTGAATGCACAGGAAATTTAATTCCGGCCACTCCGAGGCTCAGAATCGCACACCGTCTGAAGGGGCTGCCCTGGAATAACATCAAGAATATTCCAAAGTCTTTCGCAGAAAAAAACTGGGTTCTTACAAATGTAATAAATAAATAAAACCACAAACATATCCAAGAACTTATGAAATACTTTTTTCATAATATTCATGAATATAGAAGGTGCATTAGTTAATCCAAATGGCATAACAAAAAATTCATAATGCCCATATCTAGTACGAAAGGATGTTTTCGGGATGTCATCCTCCTTCACCTTCAGCTGATGGTATCCAGATCTGAAGTCAATCTTGGAAAAATACTTAGCTCCGTAGAGCTGATCAAACTAGTACTCAATATGAGGCAAAGGATAGTTGTTTTTAACAGTGATGTTATCCAAAGCTCTATAATCAATGAAAAGTCTCATGGAACCATTTTTCCTGATTTTTCAATTCCAGAAGTTCTATTGGAGCCATATGATATTGGGGTTTTGAAATTGCCTTAGAATCAGGAACTAAGTCAATTTTGAATTTGGCTTCTCGATCAGGTAGGACACTGGGTAACTCATCAGGAAATACATCATGGTATTCATTTACCACTGCTACATCATTAATTTGAATAGTTCCCTCATTTTCATCAATATGAGCAAGATAAATTTAATTTCCATCTTTCAATAGTTTTTCAGCTTCTTGATATGTTATCAAATGTATGGTTTCATTCTTGTATTCAAAATGATGATTTTTCTGCAAAATATCTTCTTTAGATCTACAGTCAATCTTAGCATGATAATTAGAAATCCAGTCCATCCCCAGAATAACATCAAACTCGACTAAGGGTAAAACAACAAGGTTTGAAGGTAAAGACTTTCCACATACCACAATAGAAAGATTCTTATAATTACTCTTTTTTATAACATTTCCCCTGGTCTTTTAACAACAAGTTCGGGCCTCATTTGTTGAGGTGATATTTCCAATTTACCTAATAATTTCTCAGAGATTAAGGAATGTGTAGACCCCGTATCAAACAAAACCATAGAAAAATCTGCGTGAAAACACAAATTACATGATACAACTTCATTGGATGGCCCAAAATCTGCTGACGTAGTCGCAAAGGATCTCACTACACCTTTCGGCTTTTAGTTTGGATTCTTTGCATCATTTGGATCTCTCTTTGGGAAGGCATTTGCATAATGACCCATTTCACCCCATTTAAAACACTTTACAGTCTTCTTATCAGGATTAGTCTTTGGATCATTTTTTTTACCATCTCGGGCCATATTTCCAAAATTACCACATTTAAAACACTTCAATGTTTTGCTAAGACATTCCTCATGGTGTTTCTTGACACACTTTTCGCAAACTAGAAATTTTATTTTCATTCCATCAAATTTCATTGGTTGATTCTTACCCATTTCATTCCAACTAGACCTCCTCTTCTCTTTGTTTCCAAAATGCACATGATCATCAGAAAACTCCATCTCTACCCTCTCAGCACATCAGACAAGTTTCATATAACATTTGAATTCACAGGATCCCAACGCCCTTCGATACCTCGGCTTCCACCCTGAGTAAAAGTGGTTGATTTTGCTATCAAGATCCAGAACAAGATTTGGAGCATACCTCTCCAATTGGGTGAAGTTCACTTCATACACAGCCACTGAGTCTTCCTATTTATATTTCAATTCAAGTAATTTCTTCTCCATTCTAAGTCCCACCACCTTAGGAAAATATTTTTCAAGGAAAATACTTTTAAATTCATCACACTCTAAGGCATCATAATCCTCTCTACCCCTGATATTCCTTACCAATAACAACCACTGATCGGCTTCCCCTTCAAAACGATAATTGGAAAGACTTATCTTTTGATTGTCTGAACATCCCATAACATTAAATATCTTTTCAAGGGATTTGATCCATCCTTCAGATTCTACTGGGTCAGATGATCCATTGAATGCAGGAGGGTGCTGTATCATAAAGTGTTCCACTACTATCATGTTCCATTTTGGTACCTCTATTGGTACTCTTGCATTGATGCCATCACCATTTATTTCTTGCGTTAGCTGAGCCATTACTGTCACAAACTTCTCAGTTCCAATCCCTACCATTCTGGGCTGTAGTTCTGGAAGTATGTCATTCTGTCGGTGCCTCTCCTCTTCAGTATCACTGTTCCTTCTGTGGACAACCATTATGAACAAGCATGTCTTAGATAAATCAAAATGGTAATCTCTAAATGCTATAACATTTCAAATTAATCTTAGAGTGAAAATCATTTATGGTATTCTATTAACATCACCCTATCCCGTAAAGTTATCTAAACAATCCTATGATTCCAACTATAAGGACCCGACCTTATTACATACATAATCTTGAATTTAGTAAAAAAACATCCTTTTACATTGAATATAATTTCATCTTTAGTTCTTTAGGGAATTAAGACAATACATTCATGACATTACAAATTATTACAGAGTTGATACCATAAAAATAGTTTCCATTTTTATTTCAAAATATAAAACATTAAAACTTAAAACAAGACTCCTTCAAAATTATTTAACATTTAACATGGCTTACTTCATTTTATTAGATATCCATTAACCTGTGAAAATCATTTAAAAACTTGGATGATCACAAAATCTCAGTAAGGGATGGAAAAGAAGGAAAGATCACATTAGTCCATGAATACTCGTAACATTTGAAAGCATTTTCAAAAGACATTATTATCACCCATATATACTTACATTATGTAACAAGAGATTTACACAAGATCCACACAAAACAAGAGAACATAAATATAAACATAAAGTTATCTTGGGGAATTACTTACATAATCTTGTAACCATTCTTGGCTACCGTATAATTTGTAACCCTCATGGCTACCTTACATTTTGTAACCATCGCAGTTACACTTGGAGTAACCATACAGACAACCTCTAACATAATCATACCCAATGAATTGGAGGGAAATATAGGTCTCACCCTTCAAAATAAGTAATTCCCAATAACTAAAACATAATCATACAACATGAATAATTCCATATAAACATTACTTTGTATTTTTGTAATGCTGAATTTAAGAAGAGGATTTTTAATGAAAATCCACTTATAAAAATTGTACAATTGAAGAGAGACTAAAAAGAGTGGATGGATTATGTATATATACATTAAATACACATAATGAAACATAATATTAATAAAACCCATCAAACAATCAATTTAAATAGCACGTAATTAAAGAAGTATAAGGTTAACCCAATGAATGGAAATCTGGTTAAGAATTCCCTTACCTCGGGTTTGTCTTACTTCCAATTTGGTTAAACCTCTTGTATAATGGTTAAAAGAGTGTTATTAATATTTTACAGAAACATTTTCATGTTTATAACATCTTATATGATCATTTCATAACATAATTTCACCCTAAATTGTTTGTATTTTGCAACTTGCGCTGTTTTTTGGTGGATTCTTTACATGATTCCTATGATTGGTTCACGGTGGGCATTCTTGTCGATTGGAAGTGCAACTCCAGAATTGGAATGGAGTAGTATTTACATATATCCATTAACATAAATTCTTCCATTTATATTTTTTAATTATTACATGAGTATGATTCATAAGTTAGAACATTAATGATGTTAATTTAGACCATTTTAGTGGTTCTTTGATAATAACAACCTCGGTTTGTCTTATAAATTCGAAGCATGAGTACAATAGATTTACTGAAACATGGGTAAGTCATAAAACATATATTATAAATTGTTTCAACCATATAATTTGTTTCATGACCATAATTGAGATAATTAATTGAAATTCAAATCACATCGTCCACGATGTCGATAATTTGACACAAACAGACAATGTTTATATTCTTTAATCAACTTGTAGAGGATAAGTATAAAAATGGGAAAATTTCCATGAACATGAGATAATCCAGAATATACATGATTATGGATATTTCATGCAACATGGGTATGAAGATATGAAGAAATAATGATAAAGGAACTCAAAATAAAAGAATAATTGATAAATCTATTACAAAACATTCAGCACCCTAACGGCTACACAACATGATTTTAGAAAATATTAAAAATATAGGGGACAAGGGTCACCCATAAAGAGATGAATAATAATATATATTATATCAATAATAATAAGTAAATAATAACATGTTATGGAAATTAGAAAATTATACAACAAAAAAGAGAACTTGAACGTAAAAACAATGAAATTGAGAATTTTCTTACCTTGTAGAGTAACCCTTAGAACATGAGGGTTGGGACCTTTGGGGCTTGATGGAACCTTTGGAGGACTAATATGAAGGTAAGGAGGCCATAGATTCGTTGAGGGAGAATTGGGAATGAATTGAATGAAGTGAAGAGTTGGTATTTAAAGGAAAAGTGAGGGATTACTTTAATAATTTTCAAGGGACACCTCATGAGTGGTATTTACAAAACCATGGGCTTGCCCATTGTATTTTCCCATGGTATAAGCCACTTGGGAAACCTCACATATTATTTTACTATAAAGAAGTCTACCATATTTATGACATCATTATTGCATTATTAAGGATGTTATTAACACACCGAAACTAAAAACTATATTTTTTACTATTCACCGAAAAATCAATTATTTCAGAAGAATTCCAAAACATTACCCCAACCATTTTTCAACGTGTAGAATTCAAAAATGAAGTCCATTTTAAAAAAAATTCTAAATAATATTAATTTAATTTTTATTTAAAATCATACTTAAATCAAAAATTTACAATTCTAATTCTATAACTACTTCTATATAACAATGAAAAATTAACCTATTTGTTATATCTGAAAGCCTTAATAAAAAAATCATAATAAAACATACTATTTATTATGGTCATATCACTATTCATATTACTATTCATATGGGTATGTTTCTATTCACCAAAAAATATGATGGTTCCATTAGACTCCAAATAACACACTGAACACAATTGTAGATGACCGTTTCTTGAAATTCAGAACATAGAAGTGGAAAAGTTATGTTTTAAATGCTAATTAAAAATATCTACTTAAAACAAAGTTTAATGAATTTCTATTTACTTAAAACAAAGTTTCATGAATTTATAATTGTTTTTAGAAAAACATGGGGTGTTACAGGTATTGAATATAATGCAAGAAATAAAGGAAATTGAATTTATTCAAAAATAAATATATTTAAAAAATTATTTTGTTATATGGTAAACACATTTGATATTATGTAACACCACACATTATGGGGATTGGATAATTCCACATGTACTACTGTGGGAGCACACGCTTGGGTAGATGACACACATCTAGGGCCATCATTTCCTTACACACCAAGTTAGTAATGGATTATACCATATGTACTTTGTATTGTCTATGATATTGAGAAGAATATATGAACCAAGTTCTATTACAAACTATACACATCATGTTATTAAAAAACACATTGTGTATCTCACGGAGGGAATCTCGTTTTAGATAGAAAGACATGAAAAATTGCAGACTCATTGAAACATATAGATTACCCCATGTGACATATTTTTATTCATCTTAGTAATTTTAGATCCAGTTTTTACTCTAAAAAATTCTTTGGTATATGCGAGGGTGAGTTCAATCAAACCATTTTAGGGCATATCTATCCTTTTATAACAACACTAGGAGAGTATACAATGAATATTATCCTAACAACAAGTCGAGTGATACCCTGAACAAGTTATTTCTCAATAGATCTATGTATCTCTTTATGAGGCCTAGGATGCGATGATAGTGTTTTTCCTTTTATTTAATTCATTTCATTATTAAAACCCCCTTACAATTTCATCACTAGGATGATGGGATAGATGTAAATTTTTTTAAGTGTCATCTTTCTAAACGGGGAATGTATTATTGGATTCTTCAATGATTTTTTTTCATGTTTTGGAATTCTAATTTTTTTTATTTTACTTATAATACTTATTTCTTCCATCCATCATGGCCATTGATTATTAAAAAGGAAAATCCATTTAAAATTGTGAAATTGGTTTCTATTAATTGATGCATGACCATTCTCACTTTGAGGGAAACAATGATTTAATATTCCCTAGAGACAAACTTGATTCATAAATTCCCTACACTACCAAACATCTCGATAAGGAGGATATCTGAATTGAAGGTATTATAAAATGAAAATTGGTTTCACGTAATCTCAACTCCAATATAAAAAAATTATTAATGAATTTAATTTCTATAATCCAGTTGCACCTTAAAAAATAAGTTATAAAATAAAGGCACATCTCCAAATCATATTTTGATATGACTGATAAATTTTAGTTGCCTTCATTCTTTTTCAATCAAATTTATATTTCCAAAAAGTTAAAACGAATTATTTATATGAAGTCAATTTATTTAAATCATTTTTTTAAATATATAAACAGTAATATTTCACAATCTTAATGGTTTCGACCTCGACCTTCCGCTATATTGATTTTAATTATTTATATATCACATTTTCAGTTGTTATAAATTTTATCAATTTGTTAGTCCTATGGGAAATGAGGATTTCATTGGGTCCAATTAAGTGTGTCGGTAGATAATTATGATATAATGGATTGGGGATCCCTATACTGTGGTGATCAAATTTTTTAGTTTAGTTCTTGGATTGTTCCAAAATAATTGATGAGGATTCATGTTTCGTCATAAAATATATCAAAATAAATTTTGGGAATTTGATTATGTGTTTTAATCCAAATTATGGATTGAGATTATATCATATTAATAAATTCTAAATTGATTCATGGATTATTCATTATTGGGGTATCTAGTGATTTCCATTTTTATATATAGGAATTGGATTTTTATTCTCCATCAAATTCATTATTTTTATTATCGACCTTGTTTATAGGATTATAATGTCCAAATAAACATGGTATTTAATGAATAGTAATTTTTTATATTTATCATTCCATACTATATATGATTTTCTTCAATGGTGTTTCAACTAAAGAATTTCCTATATTTATCAAGTGGCCTGATAATTATTTTTTAATTATTTGGAATAATGTTTCTAAGTCATGGGATTAATTTTTAGTAATGGGGATGTGATGGAGGAGTCGAGGTGATGATTGGAATCTAATAATATTATAGGATATGATGGATCCAGAAGCTGAATTGATTTGATATCTCTATAGATGTGACATCAGAAATTGTGGAACTGTTGTAGCTAGAATATTTCCAATATCTTTGTGATTTACCATATATAGAGCCTTCTATGTAAATTTCATGACCTAGACCATGTGGGTGCATCAATACTATGATTATGAGTGTTTTACCAATCAATGGTTTGTAGGAATTCATACATCGACAACATGAGAGCATCTCTCAGCATATACCTAGAGAGTTAAAATAGTTATTTGTGGTGGAAGAGGTGGTGGAACCATCAACATGTGGTATTTGTGATGAAATGAAATTTATCTAAAATTAAAAACTAAATTTCAAATAGTTAATGTGGAGAAAAATATATGAAAAACTATTCATGGGGTGGCTTGGAATTAGGTGTGAGATTAATAACACACGTTATTTCATGAACCCATACATCTGTGACCTATAGCCAGCGTGGTTAATGAGTATAGGGGTGAATTTCGAGGAATCCATGTGAACCCACACAACATTTGTTACAGAGTATTCTATTTGTATATAAGAGTGTTCATGAGAATGGGGATACAGTGGATGACTGGTAATGGGATAGTCCCTATATAACATTTGAGTTGTGTTTTACACCCATTGTACTTCGTAATGTGATTGAACATCAGTTGAAAGAATACAAATATTTCAATCTAGTACTCTAATTTTCATTTTTTAATGAAAAATCATGTATCTTAAGGAAGAAATTTCATTTGATAGGGTAGGACATGGGTACTTCAAGACTCTATGAGACATAATATGTACCCCAATGGGACATGTCATGTACTTCTGTAAGGGAAATTTAGAACCCTTGTTCTAATTATAAATACATGAACGTGATTATGGGTGAGTTACCATATATAATATTATGGAGTGTTCATCCCCTAAGTCTATACCTATGTGGGTTTAGTTAGGTAACCTATCCATAGAACATGATGATCGATCCCTTATAAGGGAAATTAATTGTTTGAGTCACATTTCCCTCTTTGAGGCTGGGGTTGTGAGAATCAATAATTGATTCTTTGGTTGTGTTAGTTGTTGAGTTTCTAACAACTAGGGGTTATAATACCTTTCTTAGAGTTTTTTATTAGATAGGTTTATGTATTCCCTTTAGGAACTGGGTGTGTTCCCCTTTATTTGAATCTATATTTTTTCACCCAAGAAGTTTAATTCTGATCATGTTATTATCTCCTATGATACTTATTAGGTTTCTTAGTGATTCTTGATTAAATTAGAAGAATAATTGGTACAATTGGATGACTTAAATTAGTAATGATATACCTGATGAGTGTATTATCATTGATTAATATTTACTCTAATACTCTAGTCTAATAATATGATTTATCTTCGAAAAAGACCATACCCCGAGACATGATTTCATCATTTAAATATATCTATATTATCTGGACTTTTTCATTGCGAATTTTGATTTTGAGATTAATACCTAATTGTTCCATTCTATTTTCTAATTTTTGGGTATCATACTGCATATGAAAATATTCACCAATAGATGATATTTTCAAACATGTGTCATGTCTTATGTAAATTAAATTACATTCATTGAAGTTCTATGTGGAACCTGAGTATGTGGAGTTTTTTTATTCTATAATGACCATATGTGGATCAATAGATTTATTTTTGGCTCATTCAACCATATTATTAGTAGGATATTTAATTTTACAGTCTTTAGTGGATTTTATTTATACATATTTTAATACCTATTTTCGTACTCTATTTTTGTATATTTGGCATGCATGAATTAATATTATGATATGATAATCATAATTGTATATATATTTGTGTGATGATTTGTATGTGTGTGTAGTGTTATATTACATAAATTCTTCCAATGTATGGGATAGGCCTACTCAGTGATAGTCACATCCCCTTGACCAATTGGAGGAGAGATTGTGGTATAAATCAAAGCTTACAGTGAGCCAGGAAGTCCCCTATGAATTGGGTCTTGAGACACCCTCAAACATAGAGGCAGATGATGAAGACTGTCCAACAACTATAGGATATATTTCAAGCTTACGTCATCTATTTTGGGTCACTATAAATGAATAAACTACCCCTTTTGAGTTTACCTACAAAAAATCATATCAAACATACATTTTCCTGGATCATTTTTCTATATTTTATATGAAACCATATGATTCCACATCATGTTTGATGGTGTTTGGGGATTCAGTGGTTCATGGACCAAATATTGGGTAGAGAGTGACTCTGAATATTTATATGGTTTGATAGAAGTTGAGGGTAGAAAAATATATTCAGAAGTCATATACTGATTTTATGTAGAGGCACATTTTGTTTTCTATTAGATATTATGTTTTATATATAGTCACCCACCCATTAGGTAGTAATGGTTTGGAATATGGAGAATAATTTATTCCCATTTGAGTAGTTAGGGAATTCTTGTAGGGAGTTGTATCAATTACGAATTACGCAAATTCTAGATAGAATCTATAATTTCTACCTCATGTCCCGACAAAATCAGAATCATTATAGTAAAAACAACATCATTGAATAAGGATATATGGATATCAAGTATGATGAAAAATATATGAAGTGACCTGTATTAATCATGTATATTTTTGAGAAGTTTTGGTGTAGATGATCCATCCTCATAATTTTTGTGTTGTGGGGGAATGATATATTGTAGGAGAGTACATTGTAATGTGAATTTACAATGCTCACCCAGTACATAGAGTTGATTTTAGATTTCATTGATTTGATTTAATTTGATTATTTAATTTTCAAATCATGATTATTTTTGATGTGTTCCTTTTCCTATAATATTGGTGAATGTCACTTCTACAAAACATTAATAAGGGAAATATGTTTTTTAGTATAGTAATTTTATATTTAAAATATATTTTAAAACATTTTGAATGATTCAGTTCCACCCAATGTGGACAATATCATGATATTGAGGATGGGTTTCCATATGTTTTGTTCATTGTGATGTTTATTGTGATGGACGTGGTGGGTTTTCCTTTAGATATTGTTAAAATTATTTTGTACGAGATAGGTGGCACCTAGACTATGTGAGATGGTGTGTTTTTGTTCATTTTGGGGGATTGTGATGTGGTTTTATAGGGTGTTTTTAGAATTTATTTTCTTCATATGATGTTCTTGAATAGTTTTAGTGTTTGGGGTGTAACTAGATCAATTATAGGTATCCTATTGGATCATTGTTCCAACCCATTAAATTAAATTATATGTTTGGTTATTATTTTATAAGTCAAGACTCAATTTAAGGGTATATAATGTAATTATTCAATCGTTATCATATAATTATACTACAAGTTTGGGAGTTATAGGTGTTGGGAGGAGGAAAAATGAGAGTCTGATTGATTTCAGAGCAACAATTTGAATGTATAGGGTTGTTCATCACAAGAATATGGTTTTATAATGTGAATTTGTATTCATATCATGGATTCTAGATATTCCTAACATAATGTTTTGGATTGTATACCTATGATAAATGAACTCAATAAATGATGGGGGTAAATCATAACTTGGATTAATTCAAGGTTGAGGAACCATAAAAATCATTAAAAGTTCATCAGGTTTTGACATGATGACATTAAATGCCTAAACCTATTTCATGAACTAAATTAGTGAGAATCTTAAAAATATTTTTGTGATGTATTATTTCAAAATGTGAATCTGATGATACCCTAAATGTTTATATGTTCTAGATATTTTTTGTTTTATATAACTCATTACAATATCCCTCAACCCAAAGGTGATCCCTATGTAATTATTGGGGATCTTACAACAACTTTCATAATTATATGATACATAATATTATGGAGTTGATCTTTTACAATACATGTTCAGTAAATATCAATTCTCCATAAATTTACAATATTCATCACTTATGGAATTCCCATCGGTGATGTGTCTTTGACTTAAATATTTTTTGGGATGCATTTCTTTAATCCAATATTATTATCCATGTTATCCATATGTTTACATATGTAGTTTTTATCATATAGAAATTTATCTATGAAATTATTGTGTGAGGAAAAGGAAAAATATTCTTATATTAATGGGAGAATCACTATTACCCTATTTCAGTTCATGTGTGGGTATTTCATGGGTCTTATTCATTTGGGTGGATAATATGTGTCTTTCTATAAATAAAATTAGTTTTGTAATAATTTACCTCAAAGGTAATAGGAATAAAAATCTTTTTTACATCTTCTCATATATTTATTTATTGAATCTATATTCTATTTTATATTTTTAAAAACTCTTTCTTTTGGTTTCCCGAAATGTGATGTACATGTGATAACAATTAAACCATTATTTTTTTATTTTTTACAATTCCACTATAAATGAAATGGATAATATCATATACATGGATAATTAATTGATTTCCCTAGGAAATATGAAAATCATTAGTATTACCCTTTCTAGGTAATGAAGTAATTTCATTAAATATACACAATGAATTTAAATTTATTTTAAAAACTAGAGAAGATAATATTTTATTCTATGTGTGATTTTTATTTCTATGTTTATTTGTGTTTAGCGATATTTTTTGTAGTGTTTGTACTAACTAGATAGGTTATGGAATTTATTGGTAAGTGATGTGGTGGTTCGTTAGCATGGTATCAGATGTGGTATGATGTGCATTGGTTGTGATGTGTTGTTAATGTGGTGTGATTTATTGTCTAATGATGTGTTTGGGTGATGGTTAATGAGAGGTAGTTGATCTATTGTATGGTATGGCCATGTTTTTTATATAAGACATGGTATTAAATTTATTTATAAAAAAAATTAAATGTGTTGGTAAATTAATTAGAATAAAATAAATTAAAATATAAGAATCAGATAGATTTTAATCATTGTATATGCCTTAAATGAATTGAATGATAAGTGAAATGGATATGATAATGTGAAATTAGATGGCTTTGTAACAGAGAGTTATGGAAACTCTATAATTGTAGAATTTTTGGACCCATTAATTTAAATTGTTTTCGTAGTGATATTTGTGGAAGTTCTGTGGTGGGATGAATATTTAGGAGGAACTAGTTTTAATAGTTTATATATTGTTTGGTGATGGTTACATTGTCTATTCCCCGGAAGTTCATGTTGACCCATATGTTGGGCATTGGGTTTTATCTTTCAATAATGAATTTTATGATATTTCATTTTAAACCCCACTTGAGTTTGATAACATTTATAATGATTTTTTGGGATTATAAGTGTTTTCCACTACATCCTATATGGTGGATTCATGGATGGATGGACACACCCTCTTCCCCATTGTTACATCTATATAAGTGATGATACAGTTTGGTGTTTGAGATTTCCCAACGAAAATATGGGTTGGTGTTGAATATAGAAGAATGATGATATATGTTGGTGTTGGAGATTTAAACGTGTTTATATGGATGAGAAAAATAGTGGGGGTCATGCGGTGTAGGAATAGTGTATGTGGTTTATGTACTCCATGTTCATGACACACTACTACCCTGGTTATGTGATGAGGCTGTGATGTGATGTGGATGCGATGTGAAGAGGATACAAAGTAATGATGACTAGTCGTTCCTCTATATACAATACCTTGTGAGGTGGGGGTATGTAGGGATGTATCCCAAACCACATCAATGTTTGTGGGATATGTGATGAGATATGTGTGGATGGGATCATAGAACATAATTTTTTTTGATTGGGCATGAGAGTAGAAAACAATTATTGAAGTAGTATTGGTGAAAATTAACATTTATTATTTCAATACAATGAATCTAATTTGGATTTGTTATTTTATGAGTGTTCCATTATGAGGTTGGTACTTATTAGATTAAATATTTTGGTTCTATTTGGTTCTACTATTTATTCACTATAAAAATAGTGTTATCCTTTCGCATATTTAGGAAAGATATTGAGTATGATCCTACTATGTATACAGTTTTACTATTAGCATGTTTATATACATATTATTTTTTGTGATTATAGGAGGATATCGAGGACCATGCCAACCATTAATAGCAGAGAAATTAGAGCTATTGTAGACTCACTTCCATAAAACTTGTTTTAGCATTCATTAATTGTCAATTATCTATATGAATTCGAATTATTCATCCATTATGGGATTCAATTGGTTTATTTTATATACTGATTATATATTTTTTTGGTTAAACATTCTATCTCTTCATCCTAAATTTTAAATTTCATTAATTCCTTCTAGATGTTTTATTTTTTATATCCAATATAATATTATACAATCCTAGGCCTACTCGAGGTGGGTATCATGGTCATTATATCTCATCAATCATTTATCAATTCGATGGGGTACTCTAACGACCTACATCTAGGTGTTGCCCAAAGGTTCCTTGAACCTAGTCGGTCATATAAACTCATGCGCATTTCCCCAAATTCTAGAGGCTGCCGAATAGAAGTGAGGGACAAGATGTGATAATGGGGAAAGAATGCCATCGTTGGTAGTGTATACACCGTGGATAATAAATAGTAAAAAATAGTGGAAGCAGTAATATCATAAAACATATGTATACAATAGAAGAATGATGTAACCAAACAACTGGAGAATATATATATATATATATAAGATTCATGTCACATATCTCTAGTAAAGTAGCCAAATAGGTAAAAATTCATGAAATAAAATACAGAAACCAAAGTACAGAAATGAAATTAAACTCCAATATCATCGCAAGACTCGGCTTACTCCCATGCTTCTAACTCTAATATTAATCAAGTACTTGATAAAGTAGGGTGATTACCCTTATCTATACCTATAACCATATATTCTGTTTAGGTACATAGCATGACCCAAATATGGTGTGAGAGAAATCCTAACAGGAAACCACCAGAAGATATGTTCCCAACTATCTTTTAATATATATAGCAGGAAATAATGCGAAATGAAGCAATAAACTAGGAAGTACTCAAAAGTAAATAGTACAACAACTTTCCATTACATTAATTTAAATTTATTATTTATCCTTTGATTTATGTAAACTCGTTGTCTAGCCTAAGAACTGTATCCCCTGTGAATGTAACAAAAAAGATATCTTAGAAGATAGTCTAAATAATCTAGTATTACTAAGTCCATGCTTGTTCTTTGGCATGCAGAACTCATCACAATCATTCATGTATTCACAAAAAATCCCTTTGGAATGTTCTCACAGTTTATCCCGTCTAGCCTAACATATCATCAATTCAATAAATAATAACCCACTATGAACCCCTCACAGTCTAACAGCTTTGGTCCTACATAGTATAGATTAATTAAAAATGACTATCTGCGCATCTCTAATAGTCATAACACTTTTTTCAACCTTTCATCAATATAATATAAGTGACCACTTGGGTAGATCCCATAGTCAATGACCTTAGGAACAACATTCATTTAATCAAATAAAAATGATCAACTAGGTAGCACTAACAGTCTAACCCAATTAATTATAAATGAAAACCTAAAATGCTCTCATGGTCTAACTCATTTGGGAAGCTCTCACAGTCTAATATACCATAGTAATACATTCATAATGAATATCATACACATTTCATATATAATCAAACAAAATGTATCCTAATCAATCAAGGCATGGAAAATAAGGCAAGCATAACCGGTGTCCTAGACTAAATGGATATAAAAAATAACAAGGGAAACTCACCAATGGGGTGTCCCATAAAAAAGGTATACAACATTACACAGAGGAAACTACACATTATCAATTTAATAAACCAATGAAAGTGATAACATGGTTAAATTATAAATCATGAAATACACCAAATGTGGGTATGTGGATCTTTTCTATTATATTATCGAAATACGAACAACGAATGGAAAAAACCACCTACCGGGTTATCGTATGGTCGATATTCATGATCATTGTCCCCTGAATTGGTTATATCAGTGTAGATCTAATAAAAATTAGTAAACACCCAACCTTGAATAACTCATGAGAGATAAAGAATCGAGAAGAAAGCCTATATGGGTTTTGGAAAATCACCAGTGAGATTCAAACGCACCCAATGATGTCTTAATAAAATCTCAGATAGAGAATCAGTAGTTGGAATTTCATTCATTGCTCCCCAGCACTCCAGTACAAAACACAAAAAAAATTAACTATTTAATGTACATGAGACACTAACTCAATAAAATATATCTATTAAAAAAATACTTGGTGTGTTCATTTTAAATACACTATATTTATTAGCCTCAATAGGCCCATGGCTTAACCGGTCTGCCAGGTCACCACACGGACATGTACTCGACTGTTACATCGATAATACGTAGTTGTACATGAATACCGAGTACATTGCGTGTACGAATAAGTAAACAACATGTATGTTGAAAAGCCTTATTTCTTTATTTTTCCTCAAAAAAATTCAAATTCTATATCCATAACTCAAATGAAGATATAAGTTCATACAAACACCCCCCCCCCCCTCAATGAAATTCATCCTCAAATTTTCCATCCAAGGGTTTCCAAGAAGAAACTTCAAACAACACTTGCCACTGTGATCGTAAGTTGGCCTCCCTCTCCCAGGTCTCGTCTTGCACTCATATATTCCACCATAACACCCATACTATTGTAAAAAAATGACTATGAAAAACATTCATGCTTTGATCCACAATCCAAATAGGGTGCTCATCCAAGGATGCATCCAACTCCAACTCAAACTCCTTGGGTTGAAAAATATGAGACGGGTCTGAAAAGTAATGTTGTATCTAAGAAACATGAAACACAACGTGCATATCTTGGTACCTCTGAGGTAACGATAACTGATAATAAACTGGCCCAACTATCTCCAAAATCTAAAATGGACTATCTTATATCGGATAATGAGTCCCCTATCTCATAATCCATAGGTGCCGCAACTTTAGTGTGACACAAAATAAAACATTATCTCCAACCTTGAACTCCATAGGTTATCTCCATCTATCAGCATATGTTTTTTTTCGAAAACTACATTGTATCCATCCTCTCCAAAATCACCATACTAGATTATTTGTATCCTCGACAAGAAGAGGTAAATACATAAATACCTCTCTTGCCTCTATCCAATATAGGGGTGATTGGCATGTCCTACTGTATAAATCCTCATAACATGCCATCTGAATCGTTACCAAAAAATATTTTTATAGGAAAACTCTACATGGTGCATGTGTATCTTCCACGATCCCCCAAAATCCAGGACACATGATTGAATCATGTTCTCCAAAATATGATTTGGGCATTCAAACTGGCCATCTGTCAAGGGATGATAAGTTGTACTCAGAAGTACTTGTGTACCAAAACCCCTATGTAATCTCTTCTAGACATGAAAAGTAAACTGTGCATCCCAATATAAAATGATTGAGTGTGGAACCCCATGAAAATGTACTATTTATTAGATGTACAACCTCCTATGCTCATAAAATATGATGGATTCCTTAATCATAATGAAATGTGAAACCTTTGGGATCCTATCGATAACAACCCAAACAACATCATTTCCTTGAGGCAATCTCGGTAAACCCATCATGAAATCCATCATGACATCATTCCAATTCCACACAGGAATTGGTGAACGCTATAATAGCCCTGCTAGTGGCTGATGTTCCTCCTTCACTTGTTGATAGTTGGAACATCTCATAACAAATCTAGCTACATCCTACATCATACGTGGCCACCAATACTGATTTTTTAGATATTGATACATCTGGGTGATAACACGATGAACTAGACATGTTGATGAATGAAAATCACAAAATATCTGTTTCTAAGACAGGTGCGATGGGAATATCTTCTGGTAGTCCTTGATTGATCATTTTCGGTGTCTAATCGTCGCTATGTACCTATCGTACAACAGGAGGAATTCATGGTGGCATGAATCTGTAATTTCAAGCACACACCATAGTTCAATATTATCAAGGAAAAAAAATTAGATATTCATGAATAGAACAGGAGAAGGAAAACATTCAATTTCTATAAAAGAGAGTTACACGGAGTTTTGAACCACTACATGACATGTTCCCTTAAAGCCTTAACATGGGCATGTACCTCTGCCAACCTAGTCCTGTAACACCCCACACACGGTGTGTTCCTCCTAATACACATAATGTACTTGAATATTTCCTCCTACCCAGGTAATGTTACATAGATTGAACTGTATGGTTCTCTCATGGTGTGACACTACATGGAGTGTTCACCCTATACATGTTGTGTTCCATGTATGTTCTGTCCACCAATGCCATTTTTCACATGGCTAGATACATGGTCTTTTACAGCACGATGTGTACTCCCAGTACAAGTAATTTTCTATCAATATTTTACCCACCCAGTGTCTATGCTTAAACAGTCATTCACATAGTCAACTACTACACAACATGTATATATGGTACATAATGTGTACTTAAGAAATGTTTTTTCATCCATAACATAAGAACACATGGCATCTGTTCTTAACATCACATGCAATGTTTTCTAGGTTTTTCGGGATAGAAATCCTTTGAAACATCTATAGAACTCCCAAAATCATTAAATTGAGGAAAATTAATTCCATGTTCTAATACATGAGAGCATACACTCCCCACAAATCAATGTTTTGCATCCTTATTCATGTCATATCTTAACAAAATTAAATAAATTTTTTAACACGATCCACCAAATTATAATCCAAGAGGGAGCACAACACCTTAGGGGCCAAAGCATTGAATCCATATAAATGAAACATTAAATATAAAAATACCCTATAAATATAGTATATATTCTATCATGGAATATATCAAAAAATCATGCATATTAGGAACATCATATATCACAATAGCATGCAATCCGTAATGTACGATAAATGGCCTAACAAGAATACATGGAATGTCATCTCTACCATGTTACTATATGATCCATGAGAAATAATACCCTCATGTCATGTGGTTGCAATAGAAATAGAACCACAATGACATCAATCATAACAACACAAACATATGAATCACCCAATGATGAAATAAAATAAAATGTAACAATTGCAATACCAAATAAATTTAAATATTCGAGGTAAATTGTATTTTCCATGTACACGGGTTAGCCACTCCCAAGCACAACTTATTTCAAACTAGATATTCCTTCTTATAACAATATCTTGGCACCAAATACTATGTATAATCAGAAAAGAACCCTCCTCTGATACCACTTTGTAACGACCCAGATTCGGGTTCCACCCAAAGGTTCCCCAAACTTGGTTGGTCAAATAACATCTAGTGCTTTCCCCCAAACCCAAATGAATTATGACTAGATGAGAGGGACAATTTGTGATAACGGGTAAACTATGCCTTAATTTAAAGAGTATAAACCATGAATAACAAATTTTAAATAGTAGTAGAAGTAGTAATATTATATAAAAAAATTAAATTGCAGAAAACTGGTAGTAATAAAACAACTGGAGCATGTGTGTGTGTGTGTGTTTGTGTGTGTGTGTGTGGGTGTGTGATTCATGTAACATGTGTCTATGAAAGTATCCAAACAAGTCAAAATTCCAGAAATAAAATACATAAACTGAATTATAGAAATGTAAGTAAACTCCAACAACATCGCAAGCCTCACCTTGGTATCGTGATCTCTAGCTCCAATAGAAATCAAGTACTCGATGAAGAATGGTGTTTGACCTTAACTATACCTACATTTATATAATCTGTTTGGGTCTAAAACATGACCCAAACAGGGGTTTAGAAAAATCCTATTTGGAAACCACCAAATTTTTTGTGCCTAACTATTTCTGAATATATATATCATGTAATATGCAGAAATGAAACAATAAACAAGGGAGTACACAAAAGTAAACAATCCTACACTTTTCAATCACATTCATTTACATTTATTATTCATCCTTTGAATCCCGAAAACATGGGATCTAACATATGATCTGTATCCCCAATGAATGTAATGACACAAATGTCTCAGAATTCCATATAAATAGTTATATAAAACCAATTCCAAGCTTGTGCTTTGGCATGGCAGACTCATAACAATCATCCATCTATTAAAAAATGACCCCATGGGAATGTTCTTATAGACTAACAAATATTCTCTAACATAACATCAATTCTATAAATAATGACCCTCTGGGAATGTCTCATAATCTAACCTCTTTGGTCACACATAGTATTGTTCAATTACTAATGACAACATGGGAAGCTCTCATAGTAAATACCCTTTTGTCAACCTAGCATCAATCAAATTTAAGTGACCACAAGGGAAGCTATCACTATCAATGAACCTGGGTCCAACATTCAGTTAATCAAATTATAATGACCTCCTTGTAATATCTCATGTTTTAACACAATTAATTATAAATGGACACCTCGGTAGCTCTCATGGTCTAACCACTTTGGGAATCTCTTATAATACAATCCCCCTTGGTTGAACATTCACAACTCATATCACATAAATTTTATATATAAGGAAACAAACTCCATCCTAATCAACCAAGTCATGGAAAATAAGGAAATCCTAACATGAATCATAGAACAAATGGTCCTAAACAAATACAGAAAAGAAACCCACCCACGGGGTGTCCCATAAACAATGTATATAACCATACGCATATAAAACTACACTTTATCAATTAAATAAACCATAGAAGGTGATAATAGAGATAAATTCCAAATAATTTAATACCCCAAATATGGGTGTGTCACACTTTTATCATATAATCTCCATATATGAACATCGAAAGGCACAACCCAATTACCTTTATATCATATAATCGATATACATGAATGTCATACATTGATTCATCCTAGACCATCATAGATCATCAAAAAAGTTATGAACTCCTAACCGTGAATAACTCATGAGAGAGAAATAATTTGGAAGAATGTATATAGGGGTTTTGAGAACTCACCAGTGGGATTCCAGCGCACCTAACGAAATCTCAATCAAAACTCAGATGGAGAATCAGGGATTTGAATTTTTTTTGTTCCCCAGTGCTCCTATATGATAGAAAATAAGAGGACGTCATTTCAGGACATGAGAGACCCTTCTACGATATATCAATTAAAATGAAAAAATTACACGATGTGTTCATTTAAAAGAAATACTAGGTATTATCATCTATCTGCCCCCAACTTAATCGATCTTCCATGTCACGGAATTTCCATGTACTCAGTTGTTACATGGAAAGTACGCGGATGTATGTCAAAATTGGGTGCATAGACTGTACTAAGAATTAAATGTCATGTACTTAGGAAAACCCCATTTCTTCGTTTTTCCTCAAAAACAACACGAAATTATGATCCATAACTAAAATGAAGTTTTATGTTCTTACAGGCACCTTTAGAGGATTTTTTTGTGACATAAATAAATTAATTTAAAAACATAGTTTTCAATAATTATAGTACTCTTTCACTCTTCCTTGAAAATCTAATAATTTCCGTAAACTAACAAAATTTCATGTAAATAAAATTTCAATATGAAAATTTCGTAAATTATTTCTTATATATAAAAAAATTCATTTATGTTGTTTGAATTAATTATAATATTCACTTTAGAAAAATATATAAAACGCTATTTAGTACAAAATTATTTTTGATGCATAATATTTTTTTACTAGAAATTTTGGTTCATCTTTACTGGAATGAAACAATAAATTTTTATTTAACATAAAGTTAATATATATATATATATATATATATATATATATATATCTGTGTGCATGAGTCTGTGAGTTTTAAATATCCTGCTAAATCATATTCATAGACACCAATTCAACAACTAGGTTATAATTAAATTACAAAAATATAAATATGTGTCAGTCATTACATCCTTATGTCAAATGTTGTATGGGATATAAAACACCGTTTTATTTTAAAATTTCTTGGTATTATTCGTATAATTTTATATTATCCTATTATTATCAATTTCTTTTTAAATTAATATTTTTGGGTGTTAACTATTTCGAATTTCGAGCATTTTATAGTTTGTGGAGTTCGAGTCCTTTTACCATGATCATGATATATTATTTTTTTAAAAGGTTAACTATATTATAAAAAATAGGATTATTAATTATATTATATTTTTTAATTATCCATTATTTTATTATGATGAAAAAATGCATCCTTCTAGGATATTGTATCCAAACAATATGAATTAATGATGCTTTCACATTCCAATGAATGAAGGGTAAGAAAAAAGGTAACATCATATCATTCCACAATAATAATTTTGTAATAAATATTATATATTTTCATCAATTCATCGTTATAACTATCAATTATGGATAGTTATTAATGAAACAACACTTCACATCATAGAGATGGTAGCATGTACTAACTTATGATCTATGTTTTCATTTTTTGTTGGATTGATGAATTTTTTTTAAAAATTCCAATCATCATAATAACATTTTATTATTTTTATATGGATTTTACAATATTTTGATGGATACTCTATTTTCTATGTATATAAACGAATTATTTTTAAAAGGATTTGGTTAAGACTTACACTTCATCCATTGATGTTATAATTTTTTAGAACATAATACTTATACGATTTGTCATTTGGTGGGACCTAGAACTTCTAGAAATGGGGGATGAATATGGAATGATATCTGTGTTGATATCAGAAAATATATGGAACTCATTGTCTTTAAATTATTGAAGATATGTGGTTTACTTTTTTAAGGTAGGGGAATGAAGCAATTGAATATAATAAAATCATTGAAATATAATATATAAATTTCTCATGGAAAGTGGCATCAATTATTATCCTTTGTTAATAAATTACAATTTAATGTTAAAATACTCTAATGTATTATTATTATATGTTTTTTAGTTATACATCAATAATAATGTATTTCTTTTTCCCCATCATTGATCCTTTTAACCATTCACATGCTTACAAACCATTATAATGTTTAAAATTTAATATGAATAAATGTAATGTTGAAATTTTTACCAAATTCAAATATTATGAATTCATATTTTATTTCCATTTTCTGAAATTCAACTTATCACATTGTTAAAAAAATTAAAAAATATTGCTTGTAAAATGATGCTTTTTTTAAAATAAATAATCTAGCTCATCAATGAATTTATTCATATTACATTCTGTGTATCCTCCTATATGAATATGATTTAATTTCACTGAAATTATTGAAAATATATTTCATTAAAATAATTACACGGTAATGATAAATTTAATTTCTTAATATATGAAACCATTTCATCCATAGATATAAATTTCAAAAAAAAATCATTTTATTCTTGAAATTATTTTGTCATAATTCATAACCTTATGAAAATCAATGAATGAATGATCATTCATTTTTATAATTGATTATAGAACTATTTAAAATTACTTTAATACTCTATGAAATGATAATAACTTCTAAATATATCATATATGGTAAAAATTATATTTATAAAAAATATTTTGGCATTACCAATAATTACATAACCAACATTCCATATCATTATTTAACCATATTATGAATTTAATAAACAAATTTCATTAATTATAAATATTATTTAATAAAATAATATTATCAATATCATTTATAATGTTTATTGAATTTTTTAAAATATTCAAAATACATAAAAATAGGTCAAATGTGTTTCTCTAAAAAAATCCATAACTAAATAGACCCTTTTAAGAATAATTTACTTTTATCAATTACATTTAAAAATAGAACAATTTTGTTAATTTTATTTTAACACTAAACTATTATTAAAGTGTGATAGTGTTTTGGGTGAAGCAATAACAATTAAAAATGAATACATTTATTGAATATAAATATATTCATATATCATGTGGTGTTAGAAAATGCATATAAAATGTTTTTAGGGAAAATATATTTCAATGATTTAAAAAAATTATTAATATTAAATTATCAATTTTTATGATTTCCATGGAACTAAATAGTTAATTATTGACCACGTAAATGTTTTTTGATTTCAAATTCATGATAAAAAACTAATTCCTAACTATAAAAATATAATTTACGTTGAACGATAGAAAATGATTTCTATTTGAATATGATATTACTTAATTTAAAAAATGATGAACA
The DNA here is from genome assembly GCA_963277665.1 of Viscum album. Taxonomy (NCBI): domain Eukaryota; kingdom Viridiplantae; phylum Streptophyta; class Magnoliopsida; order Santalales; family Viscaceae; genus Viscum; species Viscum album. Next base: position 447,136,661 of record OY728147.1, read on the forward strand.
TAGGTTTTTGAAATTCTATGTCATATTTTATAATGAATTATTTAAATCCATATGAAAAAAATTTAGATAAGATTTTTAAATGTTATTATTTTATAATTATGTCCTAATAATATCATAAATGAAATGATATTAGTATAATATAAAAGATACACTGTTTACTAAAAAATATTTTATTTTAGAAGAAACCATGAAAACATCCAATGATTATTATGAAAAAATCAATCTAAAATTATATTTTCTTTTATCAAATTCAATTTTAAAGGGGCTATTAATTATTCATAACAAAATAAAAATTAATTAATAATAAAATTTATTCTAGAAACGTTTTATTTGGAATAAAATGAAATTATTCATAGGATTATTCTTATAATAACATACATACTAGTATATATATATATATATATTTATAAATATCATTAAAATATTTCTTTATTACAGATTATATTTATTTGTGTACAAATTGAATGAACTTTTTGAAAAATGATTATTTGAAAAATAAATGTTTTTATACTTATTGATTTTAAGTGCATACCCTTAAAAATAATCATTATTGTTTTGAAAATTATTTTTATTAATATATTTATATAAAAATATCCATATATTTTTATTATTTCATATCTAAAATACTATTTTAGTATGAAATATATTTATTAATAAAAATTTTAAATTATATATTGTCTTTTTTCATTTTTAAATATTTCAAAAGTATCTTGTTATATTTTTTTATCTGTAGTGAATAACATTATTATATTTAATGTATACATGTTTATCAAACAACCATACATAAAATGATCATATTTCATGTCATATCCTTTCCAATGACTATATTTATACTGGTTAGATTTTTTCTCCATATATTAACTTACTAAAATTATTCAGTCATTCCCCTCCAAGATTCCAAGGACACGTTCTTATTTATATCAATAATTTTTAATTATTCATTCTACATTAATGTTCTTCTTCAGAATTATTTGTCTCCATTAGATATTGGTGGTCCTTATCAGTGAATATGATTTTTCTGATTTCCATATTTTAAAATTATTAATCTTTTATATTTATTAAAATATTTTAATTCATACACTTCTATTGTAAAAAATAAACCATATTGTATAATAATCCATGACGTGAGATAATAAATTCCATTTTATTATTATGTTATGATAAAATTTCAATAAATGAAGAGATTATATGATTAATTCCTATCATTCAATTCTATTTTTAAATCATTGTTAACTCCATTACATAAATAAGAAATTGGAATCGGATAGTTTATGGAAAGAATATGCTTCCCAACACATTGGGTGTAACCTTCTCCCTCCAAAAAAATTTCTCCCCACAATTTTTATACACACAAACAACTAAAATATTTATTGGTTAATAGAATTTAGTGAAAAATCAAAATTTAATATCAAATGGGATATATAATTTATTATCTAATATAATACTATAAAACTGAACATTTTCCTAAAAACATAAGTATATTATGATTCACATTCATTAATACTAGTTATGCTAATCCAAATTGATCGATGGTGTTTCTAGAGACTTGCCATACATATTATAAATTATAGATTCTTGTTTCTAACAAAATACTAAAACCAAACTGATTAATATAATATCAATTAATATCCTATTAAATGATAATCCCAATATAAAATATCATTCTTATTAATAATTATTCTATGGAGCTTCCATTCACACAATGATTAATTATGTTAAAATATATCATACTAGTTTGATAATATAAAATTATTTTACTAATCAAGGAATTATTGTAATGCCCCGACCCTAGATACCCAGAGTCGGTGCATTATTTTAATACATTGGAATAATTAAAAGGAATAATGTCCCAAAGGACCGATCAGTTTAGCAGTCTTGGAAAATAGATTACATACATGAATGTTACATTACACTTCATAAAACAACATAAATAATCCTTTATGAATGCCATTATTCCCTTGTCTTAACCATGCATATCAATCACAATATACTTCTTGGAATCCTAGGAAAAATAATACATAGAAAGGGGTGTGCTCAAATGCTTCGTAAGGGTATGAAATATAGCGGAAACTTTCATAAATACGAAAAAACATTTAAGGAAATGTATAACTAAAACAAAAGCCTTTTAAACATAAACTTCAACATAGTATGGAAAAAATAAAATGAAATAATTCAATTTACATATTCACATGGATATTATAATAATTGAATAATCACATGCAATATCAATAACCACTTTCATAATAATGGAATTCATAATGCCAGACTATCATAACCACATAGTCAAGGCCTCGTGCCAAGACTACAAAAATGATTATGTCAAGGCCTTGTGCCAAGACACTAGTTTGTCTCATGAGACCTACCGATTCATCGAGGAGAAATAAAAGGCTTCACCCATTACTTATTAAGTCCAATGAATTCCCATATGAAAAGGTTTAAACATAACATAAACATTCATATTTAAACTAGTATACGAAATGTCAATACTTTCTCCATAAACCATGAATGGTATAAAAATAACACATCCACAGTAAAAAATATCTCAAAACCTTCAATACAATACAAAATTTTTGTATCATAATAAATCAACTTCAAATAAGCTAAAAATCTATTAAAGGATGTTGATATAGATGAAATCAAAACTATTTGAGGGAAATATCTTTTTTCTCGAAATCATTGAAAAGTCACACATTTATAAAGGATGTAATTTAAATGAGATTTTTGAATCAAAGTGTCTCATACCACTTTGAAACATTTGAAAAGAAATATCATTTCAAAACATTCATGTCCATATAAATAAATCCTTAAACTAATTTTGAAAACATAGACATTAATTAAAAATATTTAGGAAGTTAAATATTTAAAACATTTAAAATTATGATCTTGATAAAGAGCACCTTTCACAAATTCATAAAATATTTATTTTAAAATCAATTAAAAGTCATAAAATTATAAAATAAGACATTTACTTTGAAAATATTCTTATAAGCTTGTAAGGGAAGCTTCATCGATTTTATAATGGGGGAAAATAACCGCACCCACCGTATAAGTTTAAAAAGACATTCTTACAGTAAATTTGTCGAAAAGGTTAAAAAGTACCTTGTTTGGAAAATGACGGAAAGATTCCTTTCAAAACACATAAGGATATAAATGACTTTAAACCATTGTCTAGTAAATATTAAAAATGTTTTTAAGTATATTTTTAAGGAACATGGATGTGGATGATGAAGAGGTCCCAGTAGATAATTACGTATAAACAACCACGGATAATAAAGAGATTGTAAAATTAACCCTTAACTTTTACTTTTACTTAGTTTGGGGTAGTTTAACCTCCAGTATAATGGTGAAATAATTGTTATTAAATTATACAAGAATCATATACATTAATATGATATCATATATGATCTTTTAACATTGCTTTATAATAATTTATAAGTATTATCGTCGTTTTGGGTGTTAACTTACTCGTTTTCTTTTATATGTTTTGTTACGTAAGACGTGGTTGTCATGGATAGGTTTTATCTTATTCATATAAATAATGGTATTATGTACTTAAAAATTATTTTTAAATCATAAAATGACAATTATACTTTAATGGATACGATGGAGAATGAATCTCATCGCGTTCGTGGAGTCGGTAGTCCGTACGTACGCACGAGCGACAATACAATTCTTTTGATTTCAAAATAATATATAATTGGATGGTATATAAAATATACAAAACAATTTTCATGTTATATTTATTATTTACATTAATTAAACATCATTATTATACCCGTCCAAATAATAATGTTTTGAATAACAATTACACCAGGACGTTGAGACGGTTAGCCGTACGTACGCACGTATGGTGACATGTCATTCAAAGGATGGATAGAATACTGAAATATGGTTGTACCATGTTTATAATAACATCAATGTATATATAATATACTGGAGTTATTATTTTAGAATGGTAATAACAAAGAAAGAAGAAGTGTAAGAAGAAAGGAACTTGAAAAAAGGGTGGTGAAATCATTACATCTTCTTCGGGTTCTTCCTTTTTATTTGATCAAAAGGGCTCCTTAGGTTGGATCTCTGACTATAGTAATGCCTCTAGGATAAATTGAGGGAAGTTTAAAGAGTATTTGGGCTGGGTTTTTCTGAACCAAAAGGCTTTTAATGTGTGAATTAGTGAGAAGGGGGAGTTCCCTTTTATAAGAGGGGTGAGGGGCACCTTTGGAAAAGCTAGAAATATTATTTTATAATAAATTAATATTCGGTTTTTAATGACTCCAAAGTAGATTATTTAAAGTTTAAGGTGTTTATGGGTCGAAAAACACTCAACCAATAGAATTTATACAGGTTTGGGTCAATATATTAACCTTGTCTTTAAGTATTAACTCTTATTTAATTAGTTTCACTTTTACAATGTCTCTATGTATTTTTATATTATATGGTTAATAAACATACTATATACATCCAAGAGACCCCCAAGTGGTCCATTAATGATACACATATCATGATATAAGTCTCTTGGAAGAACCATAGATTTTTAGTAATTTAATATCAATTAATAATATAATATTTGTTTTAAAAACTCTTTTATGTCAATTTTGACACTATTCAATAATTGATTTCTGTAAAACTCATAATAGAATGATTACTTAGAAAAAAGTTAATTATACAAATCCTAACATTTCATATTAACCTATAAAATTATTGTTATTTATAAAAAGTCTCAAATTAAATTTATTTGGGTATTTATAATATCAATTATTATTATTTTCACTATTATGGTAATTACTGCATCACCATTGTGTCATAAATAAATTAAATTATATAATGTATAAAAATTAGAAAATAAAATACCATTAAGTAGGAAATCTTTTTATATTTCTAATTAATATTTATAGTTGAAAATCCAACATATATAACCCTATGTAAAAGTTTGTTTTCTAAAAGATATATGCTTGTGTCATTTTTGTATTCATTTTAACTTAATTAAAATAAAGTGTCCCTATCACTTACAAGTGGCTCCATGGGGTCCCACAATCGACACAAAGATGCCCATGGTCGGACATGTATCAACCAATAAGGTTAGGACTCGTTTTAGGGTAATTTTATAATACTATAATATTATTTTTTAACCCTTATTTACAGGATTTACCCATTAACCATGGTAAATAAAATATTTACCGAAGTAATTATTCAAAATGTATAAAAATTAAAGTTACCAATTTACACAACTTGAACATCCTGATTCCAAATACGGAATCCATTTTTTCAAATTCAAAACACAGAAGTAGCATAAATTAATTTAAAATTAATTCCCGTTGTTAAAACAAAAGGCGTGTTTTTAAGAGATAATAACTATCAAAAGATTGACACTTGTTTATGTCTGCTTTAATTGTGCAATTTTGTCCAATGAACAACATTATATTAAATGGTAAAAATATATTCTAAATATACTTTAAAACCACTCAAATTCATAATTTATCACTACTAATTATTTTGATTAAAAAAGTTGTTTTTAATTAAAATATAGTAATTTTCACTATTCACCAAAATATAAAAGTTATCCGAAAAGTACAAAAATTTCACCCTGGGATAAATTCAATATTCTGAATCAAAAAATGAAGTCCATTTTGAGAGATAATATTTATAAAATTTTAAAAAGTAGGTATTACTATTCATTACGGCTAGTTTGATTGGTTGTAGTGTGTGTTAGAACTCGAAGTTGCGTACAACACACGCTACTGTATTATTCAAAGAAAAGTGTACCGTCGAAGCTTGGGGTGTTACATTGTACGTTTTTTTATGTCCCCATTCTAAAGAATGAATTAATTTAGTCAAATTTAATATATAAAAGTTTTAAATTTTGAATTTAAAAAGGCTTTACTATTAAACTTGGTAAAAGTGCATTTTTGAAAAATACTTCTTTTATCTGAAAAAAAAAAATAAATTTGTTCTTACATTATGTCTAACTCATAATATGGATTCTAAAATTACAAAAATTATATAAGGATCATAATTTAGTCAATACTATTCATAACCTCTTTTGAACGGCTTGTTTGGTAAGTAATGATGCGCTTGAACTCGGTGTTACGTGTAGTGCAAGTTATTGAATTGTTCTGAAGAAGTACATACTATGAAATCTTGGGGTGTTACATTCTTCCCTAATTTAATAAATTTTGTCCTCGCAGTTTGATATTCTTCTTCGAAAATAAAGGTTGAAAATAGAAAATATCTCTGTGGGAAAACCCACATCGGAAATTTGGTTAATAAAAATTAGTCTTAATAAGAGGAAAGAGAAATGAAAGGGTCACCACCAATTGACGATCTCGATTAAGAGAACAGTGCTAGAAATTAGAGACATATAATTGGAGGAAAAACGTAAATATTTATAGGTGGTGATTAAGGTCATGAATCTTAAACAAGTCTAAAATTGAAGTCCTTAAATTCAGTAATCTATGAGGATTTAAAATGCCATAGGTTCAACAAAACATAAGGTATTAAGATAACACATTTTTGGTTATATGATCCCTTTAATAAAGTATAAGAATTAATTTATTCACAGAATAAGAGGAGAAGAAAAATATATACATGAAAAGTAGAGTTCCATCTTATAACTAATTTATACCACAAACTCATATTTCAGACTAAAAGATAATAGAACTTAAAAAAATATTCTATTTATCCTATTCGTTTGGGGTAAAAAAATAAATTTATAATTCATCTACTAGACCTTCTTAAAATATTCTACATTATTTAATCCAGGGCATCTCATGGGACATTGGTAGGTGATACACCCTTTTCGCCCTTCAGTTGAGGGTTCAAGTCTCGCGGCCTTGCCGGTCGCGATGGGTTGCCGCCCGACCTCTGGGTTGTACTTTTACAGAAATCCAAAATTAATCTCAAACAAGAATTATCCAAAATACTTCTATCCAAACTCACAGTCCAACATTTATAAGGAAGGTAAACATAATGTAGATCCTTTTTACCCTATAATAGCTTATTATTACCTTCTTCATGCATTCTTTTAAAACACTAAAACATCCTGAATTACCATAATTCTTATTGATTGCATTCATGCTCTCTTATTTCATATAGAATACTGTATATACTTCATCCATCCAAATATATTGTAAACTCCAATAATTATGGAATATAAAAATATTTAATCGTTTTCAAGGCATTCAATAATATCCAATATAATTTAACCAAATAAATCATATCTTATTCCAAAATAAGTACCTCAATTTTAGGAACATATTAAAGTTTATCTTTCCTTCAACAATATAATTTCCATAAAGTTTAACTTTCTGTAGAGTCACTTTTCTTAGTACCATGAAATCTCAAATCCTCAATGTAATAGTACTGTACAAAAATCCTTATATACTCCATAATTATTATAACAAGTACATTGCTGATACAACACTCAAATGACATAATCAATAGAAGAAATCTAATCATTCCTCTTCATATGTGGTAGTATCATATCTTGATTGTTATCCAATAGAATCCTTTGGGGAATAGTCTAATAATAGGTTCACATAGTGTCCAAACTCCTTTAAATTTAAACATTGTACATTTGAAACCATTTTCTTACCCCTGCAGTCACGTACTTGGTGCCCTTTTCCTACACACTTATAAAAAAATACCATTCCTTTCAGGAACGTTCCATGGTGTTTCTTCCCACAGTTATCACATATGGGGGAAATTCATCCTTTCACTCTTCCCTTTATCCATCTTTCTCTCTTCCATCCTTTTCTTCTCTTGCTTCCCATCAAATCCATAGGACTCAGTAAACTCTTTAGTTATCTTATCCACACATGATTCAGTTTCTTCATATGATTATAATACATGGGAGACTATTTCCCTTCTAAATTATTGCTTAATACCATGAAAGATACGATCATTCTAACTCTTTGGATCATACGTATTACTGGAGTCCACATTCCTTCTACTGGAGCCATTTCTATACAATAGCATAAACTAGGATAGTTTATCAATTGCAATGAATAATTAGAAATTTGTAAAATACCTAATGAAAATTGAACAGTTTATGGATATAATCCATAATCATAATTTTTTTTTCTTTGAGTAAGTATATACTCATGAGACCTTCATAATGGTTTGTAATGAAAATGAGAATTATCCTAAGCATATCCCATGGGAGTTTCGTAACCAAGTGTGTACCAAGACCCGTTGTCGTGCACCAGTTCCCGTTCGAGTCTAGCTCAAAGTGGTGTTTACGCATTTTACCCCTAGGTATATCTTTGCCAGAGCCTCCTATACCTACTTGTATCCAGACAGGGATGTATAACTCGGAAAACTCACAAAATCTCTACAATACAAAATTTCTAGGAAGTTCTTATATACTAATCCTCAATGTCTATCTTAGGGCTATGTGCTCTAATCATAGTTTATCTAAATTTAGTTTCCAAAGTTATTTATAAACTTCCTCTGATACAAACTGTAACGCCCTGACCCTAGATACCCAGAGTCGGTGCATTATTCTAGTACATTGGCATGATTACAAGGAATCAAGTCCCACAGGACTGATCAGTTTAGCAGTCTTGGAAAATATATTACATACATGAATGTTACATTACACATCATAAAAAAACAAAAATAATCCTTTATGAATGTCATTATTCCCTTGTCTTAACCCTTCATATCAATCACAATATACTTCTTGGAATGCTGGGAATAATAAAACATATATAGGGGTGAGCTCAAATGCTCCGTAAGGGTAAGAAATAAAGAAGAAACATTCATAAATAAGCATAAACATTTAAGGCAATGTATAACTAAAATAAAAGCCATTTAAACTTCAACTTCAACATAGTATGGAAAAAATAAAATGAATTAATTCCATTTAATTATTCACATGGATATTCTACTAATCGAATAATCACATGCAATATCAATAACCACTTTCATAATGATGGAATTCATAATGTCAGACTATCATAACCTCATAGTCAAGGCCTCGTGCCAAGAATACAAATAAGATTTTGTCAAGGCCTTGTGCCAAGACACTAATTTGTCTCATGAGACCTACTTATGCATCGAGGAGCTATAGTGTGCTCCACCCGTCACTTATTAAGTCCAATGCATTCCCATATGAAAAGGTTTAAACATAACAAAAACATTCGTTTTAAAACTAGCATACAAAATGTAAATACTTTCTCCATAGACCATGAATGGTATAAATATAACACATCCACAGTAAAACATATCAAAAAACCTTTAATACAATACAAAAGTTTTGTATCATAATAAATCAACTTCAAATAAGCTTAAAATCCATCAAAGGATGTTGACATAGATGAAATCAAAACTATTTGAGGGAAATATATCTTTTCTCGAAATCATTGAATAGTCACACATTTATAAAGGAAGTAATTTAAAAGATATTTTTGAATCAAAGTGTCTCATACCACTTTGAAACATTTGAAAAGAAATATCATTTCAAAACATTCAGGTCCATATAAATAAATCCTTAAAATCATTTTGAAAACATGGACATTAATTAAAAAGATTTAGAAAGATAATCTTTAAAACATTTAAAATTATGATCTTGATAAAGAGTACCTTTCAAAAATTATTAAATTACATATTTTGAAATCATTTAAAAGTAAAATAATTATAAAATAATAAAATTACATTGAAAATATTTATATAAGCTTGTAAGGGAAGCTTCAGTGATTTTATAACGGCAGAAAATAACCGCACCCACTGTATAATTTTAAAAAGACATTCTTACCTTAAATTTGTCGAGAAAGTTAAAAAGTACCTTGTTTGGAAAATGACGGAAAGATTCCTTTCAAAAAACATAAGGGTATAAAGGACTTTAACCCATTGTCTATTAAATAGTAAAAATGTTTTTATGTACATTATTATGGAACATGGATATGCATGATAAAGAGATCCCAGTAGATAATTACGTATAAACAACCTCAGATAATAAAGAGATTGTAAAATTAACCCTTACCTTGTACTTTTACTTGGTTGGGGGTAGGTTAACATCATGTATAATGGTTAAATAATTGTTATTAAATTATACAAGAATCATATACATTAATATGATATCATATATGATCTTTTAACATTGATTTGTTAATAATATCTTAGTATTATCGTCATTTCGAGTGTTAACTTACTCGTTTTTTATATGTTTTGTTACGTAATCCATGGTTGTCATGGATAGGTTGTATCTTATTCATATAAAGAATGATATCATGTCCTTAAACATTATTTTTAAATCATAAAATGATAATTATACTTGAATGGATATGATGGAGAATGAATCTCATCACATTCGTGGAGACGGTAGTCTGTACATACGCACGAGCGACAATATCATTATTTTGATATTAAAATAATATATAATTGGATGGTATAACATATATACAGAATAATTATAATTTTATATTTATTATTTAAATGAATTACACATCATTATTATACCCATCCAAATAATAATGTTTTGAATAACAATTACACCACGACGTGGAGACGGTAAGCCGTACGTATGCACGTATGGTGAAATGTCATTCAAAAGATGGATAGAATACTGAAATATGGTTGTACCATGTTTATAATAACATCAAAGTATATATAATATACTGCAGTTATTATTTTAGAATGGTCATAACAAATAATGATGAACTGGAAGAAGAAAGGAACACGAAAAAGGGCGGTGAAATCATTACCTCTTCTTCGGGTTCTTCCTTTTGATTTGATCAAAAGGGCTCCGTAGGATGGCTTTATTACTAAAGGGATGCCTCTAGGATTAAGTGAGGGAAGTTGAGAGAGTATTTGGGCAGGGTTTGGCCGAACTACAAGGCTTTGAATGTGTGAATTAGTGAGAAGGGTGAGTGCCCTTTTATAAGAGGGGTGAGGGGCACCTTTGGAAAAGCTATAAATATTATTTTATAATTAATTCATATTCGGTTTATAATGACTCAAAAGTGGATTATTTAAGGGTTAAGGTGGGTATGGGTCTAAAACCTTTCAACAGATATAATTTAGGCAGGTTTGGGTCACTATATTAACCTTATCATTAAGTATTAACTCTTAGTTAATTAGTTTCACTTTTACAATGTCTCTTTGTATTTTTATATTGTATGGTTAATAAACTAACTATATACATCCAAGATACCACAAAGTGGTCCATTAATGATACAACTATCATTATATAAGTCTCTTGTCCAAACCTTATATTTTTAGGAATTTAATATTAATTAATAATATAATATTTTTTTTAAAAACTCTTTTATGTCAATTTTGACACTATTCAATAATTGATTTTTGTAAAACTCATAAAAGAATTATTACTTCAAAAAACGTTAATTAAATCAATCCTAAAATACCATATTAACCAATAAATTATTTTTATTTATAAAAAGTCTCAAATAAAATTTATTTGGGTATTTATAATAACAATTATTCAAATTTTTCACTGTTATGGTAATTACTACATCACCATTGTGTCATAAATAAAATAAATTATTTAATGTATAAAAATTATAAATAAAATATAATTATGTAGAAAATCCATTTAGATTTTTAATTAATATTTATAGTCGAAAATACAACATATATAACCCTATGTAAAAATTGTTTTTCAAAAAAATATATGCTTGTGTCATTTTTGTATTCATTTTAATTTAATTAAAATAATGTGTCCCTATCACTTAAAAGTGGCTCCATGGGGTCCCAAAATAGACCCAAAGATGCCCATGGTCGGAAATGTATCAAAAAATATGTTTAGGACATGTTTTAGGGTAATTTGTTATTATTATGATATTAGTTTTTAACCCTTATTTACCGGATTTACCATTTAACCATGGTAAATAAAATATTTAACGAAATAATTATTCAAAATGTCTAAAAATAAAAGTTATATATTTACACAACATGAAAATCCTGATTCCAAATATGGAATCCATTTTTCCAAATTCAAAACACAGAAGTAGCAGAAATTAATTTAAAATTAATTCCCGTTGTTAAAACAAAAAACGTGTTTTTAAGAGATAATATCTATCAAAAGATTGACACTTGTTTTTGTCCGATTTAATTGTGAAATTTTGTCCAATGACCAAAATTGTATTAAATGGTAAAAATATATTATAAATATACATTAAAACCACTCAAATTCATAATTTATCACTACTAATTAGTTTGATTAAAAAAGCTGTTTTTAATTAAAATTTAGAAATTTTCATTATTCATCAAAATATAAAAGTTATCCGAAAAGTACCAAAATTTTACCCTAGGCTAAATTCGATATTCCGAATCCAAAAATGAAGTCCATTTTGAGAGATAAAATTTATAAAATTTTAAAAAGTAGGTATTACTATTCATTACGGCTAGTTTGATTGGTGTAGTGTGTGTTACAACTCGAAGTTGCGTACAACACACAATACTGTATTATTCAAAGAGAAGCGTACCGTGGAAGTTTGGGGTGTTACATTGTAAATTTTTTTATGTCCCCATTCTAAAGAATAAATTTATTTAGTAAAATTGAATATATAAAAGTTTAAAATATTGTATTTAAAAAGGGTTCACTATTAGTGTTGGTAAAAGTGAATTTTTGAAAAATACTTCTTTTATCTGAAAAAAAAGGAATTTGTTCTTACATTATGACTAAGAAACTCATAATATGGATTCTAAAATTATTAGGATTATATAAGGTTCAAAATTTAGTTAATACTATTCATAACTTTATTTAAACATCTTGTTTGGTAAGTCATGGTGCGCTTGAACTCTGTGTTTCATGTAGTGCAAGTTATTGAATTGTTTTGAAGAAGTACATACTATGAAATCTTGGGGTGTTAAAATTCTTCACTATTTTTTCATAATATGTTCTCAAAAAAAATTTATACATTAAAATAATTTATAATGATTCCTAAATACCATAATGATTAACCAAATCATATGCAATGGGATTTTCAAACTAGGAATTAAACGATTCTTCAATATTATTCAACTACTGAAATTTGAGTTAATACCCAGCCAAAATTTTCACGGTGAATTCTGATTTGTGAATTTTTTCATGATCCTACATCCCCATATTGTGTGTTTTATGGATTTTATATACTTGAAAAGTAAAAATATTGTATTTTCTAAAAAACTATGATTTTATCACAAAAATAGTCTTTTAGTTTAGAATTTTGATAATGTTCTATTATCTTAATCCATGTAAATAAATAAACTAATACCAAAAAATAAGTAATCTGAGATAAAATTTCAAATGTGGTAAATTATTAAAATAAAAACACTTGTTAAATTATTATACATGAATAATCCTTCCAAATAAAAAATAGTTACATAATAATGTGAACTAGTGGATTAATTTCTTTGTAGAAGAAACTTAAAAATATTATCATGTATGAATTATTAATATTTCGTTATAGTTGAAGCACTTTGGAATCATTAATAGTAATTTCATGTGTAATGTTCTACAAAATAACCATGGAAATGTAATCATAATAATGTAATGAGCATCAATGATCAGTAATGGTAAACATAAGATACATGTATCGTTGATCATCTAAGTTAATAAGATAATCCCAAGGCTACGAGAACATAAATAAGGTTAATATTAATTTGAAATCAAAATCAACCCCAATGAAAACAATATAAACAAAAAAAATTGGAGAAATAATATTTTATTTATAAATGATAAGATAAATAGTGGTAAAGAACCATGATATTATAATTATGAATAAAGTATATTAAATAAATTACCTTCTTTGTCTTAGGATTCCTACACATCTACCTATATTACCTTTGGATAAAAACCTATTTCCTTTTATTAGATTGGAATAATAACATCTTTACCTTTTTTTAAAGGTCAAAAAACATGTTAACATTCATTTACATGGGATATAATGATGTCTAACTACATATGATTTGAATATAACCCATTTTACATTCCTTTTCATGGGATAACAACTAATTTACCTTATTAATCCAAGGTTTACAACCCATGTACCTTATTATTGTTGAGATAACAATCCTAAAACCATATTCATATTAGGATAAAAAAATGTGTACTTTCTTTGGTATGGGTTTTTAAACATTCTAACCAGTTTGGTTTCATATACTATTAACCATCTCATTGTATGATGATATAGACCAAAAATAACACTATAAAAACCATACATATGTGTTCCAAATGAGAAAATTTATATCACTAAACTAACCATTAAAAATGGATTATTTTCATGAGAATATAAATCAAACATCTGATAATAAAACAATAGAAATAATTTTGATGGATAACTAATAACATATATTAGTCGAAAATAAGTTAAATTGATGGATATAAACGAAAAATAGATAAAAACACAATTAATAAATGATAGAAATTAATAATCGATTAACATCTTATTTACATTTAAAAAATTAAGAGTAAAGAATATTGTATAAAAATATTTTATAAGAAAATAATATTTTTGATGAATAACGATATTAATTGATGAAAATGGGTTCACAAGGAAAATGATAAAAAATTATTCATTACACACATTTATCAAAAAAATCCCAAGCGAGATATGTTAAATGATTCATTAAAAAAATACTTCGATTGAACAATTCTTATCACCTCCCAATAGAATCATTCAGAAAGGTTTTATGTATTTTCATTTAGAGAACACATTTTATAGCATCTTAAATACTAGATCCATGAAAAAAAATCATGGTTATCGATTGGATACATGGAGAAGAAGTCAAATTTTATTATTATTAAAGGTATGAACTGTTTAATATATTAAAATACATTTTTTCAAACCAAACCCATTTAAAAAAGATTTCAAAACATTAATAAAAAGTATCAAAATATAAATATCATATGAAACCAAATATATATGGTTTCCTAAATAGGAATGGATAACATTATCTGATTGAATAAACATATATATGGAATAGAAAGGGATTATTGATGAGGATGAGAATTATTCATAAAAAATTAATATTTTAGGAGAAGAAAATATATCAAGAATAATATGGAAATAAAAAATTATATTTAAAATTGAGTGAATGAATATGTTTCACATAATAAAATGATAGGGTTGAATAAACCAAATATTAAGGAATTATATTGAAAATGAATAATTATAATCAAATTAAATGATGTTTTGGGTATTATAATTAGTTACGGGCTTGGTCACCCTTGAACAAGGAGTAATTGAATGAAAAAATGAGATGGGTCTATATAACCATTTTATAACAAAAATACTATGATAAAATAAAATATAATGTAAAATATAAACTATAAAAAATAAAACAAGTTGATGACATGAAATAAATCAGAAAAAATTAAACTTTAGACGAGAACACCCATACCTAAATTAATTCGTAGTCAACTGACCATTATTATTCCTAAAAAACAATGTCAATATAATATTTTAGAACCTTATTAACATATATTATATATTATATCCATTAATTTTAATCATTTATTATACATCTATTATTTAGTTATATTTTTTCATCGTCCAATTTTAGTAATTTTTATTATTTAACACATGTTTTTTAATGTCAATGTTAATCCTTATTCTTAGATACTAGTTTCATCATCCATAGATTTCTCAGTGTAATAGTATAATTTTTTAATTAATTCATTTATATTTTTAGTATTGAATCATTGATTTTTCTTGTTATTATCAAGAAAATGGAATTGGTTACCACATTTTTTGGGAAAATTTTTATGGATGAATATTAATATATAAATATTAATTTTAATTTGAATATAACAAATAAAATAATCAGAATTTTATTTTCTAATTAATAAATCATAATAAAATTATATACTTCTTCTTAGGTTTCCCATAAATAAATTTATATAATTATTTTTATAGGTTATGAATCCAACATAAACAAGATGATGCTTCAATCGATGTGTGTATGTAGTAGTGAATGTGATTCCATAACTATAATTTTATTTTTAATGTAGTATAATTATATTATATATATTATAATAAAATGGTGAATTATATTATAATATATTTGGATAACAATGAAATGAATATTTTAAAAATTAAATACATTTCATCTTGGTGGTAGTAGTCCACTCATATTTATAGATGATGTTTCCATTTTAAATATTATTTATGGAAGGTTGGTAATAAATAATCATTTTAGATTATCTATAATTTTATGATCATAATATTTAATCATTAAAATAACCTTCAAATTTAAAAATATTAGGTATTATGGGAAAAATATTTTTCATGCAAGAGGTAGTTTGTAACTATACAATATGATGTTTCAATCTATATAAAGAGAATTATGAATAGTAGATAATAATTGTTCAATCATCATAATAAAATTTAAATATATTAATTATATTAATTTATAAATAATATAATTTATAAATTAAGTTTATACAGAGTTTTAGAATAAATAATAGAATTTTAAGAAAAAATGATTGATTATGAATTTGTACCTTACCCTTGAAAATACTCCAATTGTAATTTTTTTAAGACTATGAAGGGGGGGTTATGTTTAGGGATCCAAAATATCTAAATATAATATGTTATTATTGGGGATGTATTTGGGAATATTTACATTAAAATAAATTTACTATTTTGTATGGATTATTGGGGTAGGTGAAGGGAACCTTTGATAAGTGAGAGAGGTTAAATTTTTATAAAAATAATGATATGAAGTCACAGATCATGGAAGGTTGATGGAATTATGGACTATAATTTAGTTAGAGATGATATAAGGTCATGTATCACTCAAGCAGTATTATGAACAAAAAAATTATCATTTTGTTTAGTCATTTAATGGTAGACCATCCAATCACCCAGTTTGGTGTTTTTACCATGGTATCTAATTTTAAACTATGAAATTTAGTTTTAATGCCTAAAAATAAAATGGGCCTTAATATATTATTTGGATCAAAAGACTCAAAATACGAAATAAAATTTATAAAATAAAATATCTATCAGCATCAGAGTTTATTTTTAATGTTATCACATAAAATATTTAAACCTGTATTTAGATAAAATGTATTTTATATCATAAAAATTGTGATTAAGATAATATTTTAAATGGTTATGAATAACATGAATTAATCTGATTAATTAATAATTAATAATGATTAATTATAGTTCATCGAAAATCCAAAATATAATTTCACCTTTTCAAAACATTATTAGAATAAAATGACTAAATTTATTTATTTTTAAATAATTTAATACCTAATTTAAAAAATTATGAAAATTTGTTTTCAAATTTATATAATGTATTTTATAGTGAAATATTTTATTCCATAAAAAATTATGATATGATAAAATTTTCTTATTCATTTATATTTTACTTAATTTCTAATAACTCGCATTCTCACTAATGTTAGTATAAAATGTGTTTTTAATTATCCACTGTAAAATCACTAATCTATAGAAATCCTAATACTTTTTTATAATATAATCTTTTCAAATTTATTATAGAAAATGAATAACCATTTCACAAATAGAAATTAAAAAAATCATATAATTATCTAAATATTAGAATGCATAATGTAAGAACCCGTTTTATATAGAAAAAATGTCCTTTTAATCATTAAATGTATATGTTCTTATCAAAATCCTTATGAAAACTATAAGATTAATTCTAATGTGTGTGTATATATATAATATTATAAATAAAATATAATGTTTCTAATATCATTATTATTATTTCTATAATATATTATCTATATTTTATAAAAAAACTATTGTTGAGCTATTGTAAAAAATGTATATCGAATTACTATTTTTTACAACAATATTTCCTTTCACACATGTACATCATAATAATTTTTATGTATATTTGGAATTTACTTATATTAACTATAATTTACTGATAAATCCCGGAAAGATTCTGAATATTAGAAATATCATAAGGGGAGGATCTTACATAAGGGATAAAAGGATTCCATAATTAAGGGAATGAAATGTTATTCAAATACATTACCTAGAATACATTAAAGTTGTTGAAAAGTTAATTTTTAACCTTAAGGCATTCAATTGAACGTAATTGGATCATTAGATAAATGTAGCTCTCTAGTAACCAACATAATAATAATTTATGATGAAAATGATTAAAACTGGGAAACAAACTAATATAGACAAAAGGTATCTAGAGATTCTAATTATTTGAGCTAAAAATTATATTTAGTGTTGTGCTAAAACATAAATATCAGCATTTAGAGATTTATTTATATTTATTATAGGATAAGGATTATGAAAATAAAGAGAAGATGAATATTTTATTGAATATAAAATTATCATTAATATAAAATATGTTTATGTAAATCAGAATTAATTTTCAAATTATTCTTCATGTCATTTACAAGTCAAACTACATGAAATACCCTTTCCTCTTTCATTAGAAGAATCCAAAATTTAGAATTTCACAAGAACATTCTTAGGGAGGTTTACTACATCTCTCTGAATATTTTAACATTCATATGAGTAGAAAATATTAATAAATAAGAGAAATATGTATAGATTCATAGAGTTTTTAGATTTATTGAAGAGTAAATTTTATTTAACTTGATTATAAGTTTAGTATTGTTGTTTTGGAAACTAATTCTCTAATATGTGGTTCTATATAGTCCACTGATATTTAGGATATCTTATATGGACATGACAGGGATACTAAATGACCTATTAAGCATCATCAAACACCCTCACAACTAATTTTCAATCAATTTTAGGGAGTGTCTGAAGATCAAGTAGAGATTCATAAGATGATTAGTTGCTTAAAAGAAGATATTAATAAATTTATTTTATTTTATTAATAATTTTTATAGGAGAGTGAAACTGATGAAAAATATCATCTACATATCAATTCTCCCCAATCATTGCACATAAATACAAAATATTATGAATTAGGGACATGACCAAGTATTTTTTTACATTTCCACTACTCGTTAAACATTATAATTCCTTGGAAAGGGATATAAAGGATGCTAAAAATATGGTATTTCATAAGGGGTATCAATTATGAACTAAATTTGGAATGAATGGGATATGGCAGTTCTTAAAAAATAATCCGAACCCCAATATTGTTGTGGATGAACCAAATGTTTTCCTGTAATAAAATGTCTAAATATAACACAACTTGTGGTGTTTAATCTCATGATTACCATGATACAATGTTTTTATTTATTTGTATTTATTTTATAATGTGTATCATTTTTTTTCTATTATAGGAAAATAATATTGAAGAACAATCCATGTGACAATCCATGTTGGGTGATATCTTTTTGAAATGGTAACTCACATTGTGTATAGTTCAACCATTATCATTTAATGAAATTAATTTATTATTATATATTAATAATTATATGTGGGTGAGTGGTAAATTAAATTTTTTTTACTACTATGGTATTCATTTATTTGGTTTACTGGGACTCTTGAAATAAATCACAATTATTCTACACAGTTGAATTTTCTAAAAATATTTTTTGATTCCCATATATAATTAATGAATGTATATTTTGGATTCTTATTTGTAGTGCTTTAATGAGAATAGTTTTTCATCCCATTGATGACGAAAGACTATGATTTTCAATCTTTAAAAGGATATTCTTATTATATAATCCTTAATCAAGAACCAAAAAATACTCTCTAGTTTTTTACATTATTTTACATTATATAATGTATGTTACTGATATTTTGTTTTTAGATTATGGTAGCTAGATTCAAAAACCTGGAGGGGCACACTAAAAATGAAAAGAAGGGGACAGAAAAATATTATATTTTAGTGTAAATTCATCAAACAATGGGAGTCATAAATACAAATTTTCATTTACATTGTTCTTATTTTCTTGTTGATAAAATATTTTATTCTTTCTATTTTTTAATTAAAATTTTAAAAATTAATTTATAATTAAAAAAATACTATATGGATTTATCACGTTAAATCATATTGTATCTACAGAATTTTCTACTACCTTAAATGTTGAACATTTAGTGACTATCTAATTTTAATGTTTCATTGAATAAATTTATTAAACGTGAAATGTTAAAGTTTATATTTATTGAATGCAATGAAATGTTTCTAAAGATATTAATGTTTTAATATTTCTGAATCATTTTTATTGGTGGTGCCTATTTTTGTTGTGTGAAAAAGTTAATTTTGATCATTCTTGGGACCCTCATACACTATTTACACCAATGAGTTTGAAAACATTTCTGAACATAAACTGTAAAAAAATTCCCATTTTCTCAATCAACAATAGAGAATTTTTTGGGTTAAATATGTTAGGGGATTGTATAAAAATGTGAGTAAATGTAATTTATTGAGATCCATAAAAAAACTGTTACATAATTTAAAAAATATATATTTTTAATTAATCATAAAGAAATTTTAATTGCATGAATGTTTTTCTCATATTGAAATGTTCCAATTCAACTTCGAGGTTGTTAATAATAAATTAATTTTTTATTTGATTGAGTAAAGAAATTATCATTATGTCTTAAGAAAAATGGTTTTTGGTAATATTTTAGGGGAATTGTATATTATAATAGTTTGAATTGAATTTAAATTATTATTTAACTAATATGATATTATTCTAAAAGGATTAGTAAATTAAAATCATATTCTATGATTAAATAATTTATTCATAATCCTAATTTTATTAATATTTATATTATTGGATCAGATATTTACTTCTATATTATATTTTCATGTTTTCACATCCAAATAGAGTGTCTAATTAGTTTTATTAATAATTATTTGAGTCTATTATCTTATGGTTAAATAGATTTTTGGACATTCAGTCAGATCCAATTTGACATTTTTTTAATTCTCTATATAATCTGAAATTCAAATAAATTTAGAATTTCAACAAAAAAAATTATGGTAGAAATTTAATCAAAGAAGGAATTCAATTTTACAACATGATAGGATCCATGAAGGAAGATTTTTATGAAAATAAATTCTTTTAATAATTTAATCTTTTCCATTTTGATAATTATTTTCCACTAATGGTTGTTATTAATGATAAATTTATTATAATAAAAATGTAAATTGTTGGGGAAAATGATGTGGAATTTTTTCAGATATTATGAAACATCAATTTTTGGGGATTTAATAAATATGTAATGTTTTTTAATATTAATTAGTTTATTATAATATTAAGTTATTTTTGTTGTTTAATTGTTATATTAATAAATTTTTTATCTTTTTTATGTATTAATGATTACTTTATAAATTTTATTGAGTTTTATGTTATTCATTAAATATGTATACATCTTCTGTTATATTGAATTTATTTTTCATTTAACTTTTTTCAATAATTATGTATTTTTTTATTTCTTAGTTAATTAATTTGTTTGATTTTTTATTTACTTATAAATGTAATGATATAAATTGTTTCTTAATTAGTAAATTTAATTTGAATTTCAATTCATTATTTAATGTTTATCATCATTTATTTGTACTTATTTATTTAATACATTAATGTAAAAATGAATTTTTAAAATTTTAATTTAGAATTTATAATATTCTTAATAATTTTTTAAATATATATTAATATATATATATTTACTTTTACTTTTAATTTTTTTTATAAATTTGTTAAATGCTATGTAGAATGACCTACATTCACATATCAATTCATCTTGGGCTCAACATAGTCAATTGTTCTTACAGCTACATAAGGGATTTTAGGGAGCATCCACATGGAAAAGAATTGGTTTTTACTTTTTTCATCAATCAGATATCAAAATTGGGGTATGTGAAATCCATATACATGAATCTCCCAGATTATGAGATTAAAAACTAGACAAGATAAAATCTAAGGTTTCAATAACATCAAACTGAGTCATAAAATACAGAAGACAATTGTAAAAAAAATTATCCTATGTATTTAAGTGCATAATGGAATTTTAAAAAACTATTTACATTCAAGGATTGGTGGAAACTTTTGATTTTCGATTTAGATATAAATATTTTCCATGAAAAAAAGAATATTTGGAATATTTGATGATTATTTGTTGTTCTGATTATGATATTCTAATCCCATGGTGAAGATCCATTCCAAGAGAGAAAATAATTATAGAGATAAACCCATAAAATAGGTTCATTTTTCTATCATTTACTGTGATAATATAGCTATTTTTAAAAAATTCCAAACTGGTGTTGAATTGAGGGTCATCGAAGAATTTTCTGAATGATTATAATTGGGGTGATGATATTATCTATATCTATCATTGATGATAGAGGATTATTTTATTGTAATTTTTTATTATAGTATAAAGGTTAGGCTAAAAGATTCCCAGGGATTACATATATGGATATTAAATAAGATTAGATGAATATTCAACACATTTCAAAAATAAATTCCCACTGAATATAATGGTTTTGTGTCTCAGGAATCATGGAACAATATCAAAGGACATAGTTAGAAATCTTCAATGTTTCCCACAATAAACATCCCTTTTAGTTTATATATATATATATATATATCATTTCTTCATAACCTGGGGAAAATATCATATTATAATGGTGATAACATATGTATAGTAAGGGTAAAAAAGGTAAATTTGAATGCTTAAAATGAGAATAAGTGAATGTGAAGTTGATATTTACATTACATGATCAAAACCTATATATCAATATCATAATCAATAGTCATGTAATAAATATTCTATGTTCATAATACATGAATCACATGGGTGATAAATTATTAAAAATAAATCATGAACTATAATCTCCTTCCATATAAGTGTACTGCCATTATAACTATAGAAAACACATTCCTGTGTCATAGTGAACTACCGAGAATATTTAAATTGTGTATAATGACACATATTTCACCCATTTTTGGATAAGGACACATATATTCTATTTAGTGGATTAGGTCACACCACTTTCTCATAGTGGATTAGGACACACATGTTTTCTATCATGGATCAAGACACACACGTTTCCCATTTTGGATTAGGGGGCACACATTTCCCTGTGCAAATCAATGTCCTATTCTTGTTTCTAATCATTATACCATGAGATACAAATCATTTACCAATTTCTTGGAGGGAGATATAATTCCCAACCATATCATAATGAAACCATACATATGTGTTCCACTAGATCATAAACATTCATCATTCCGTAACCCATCAAATGAAATGGGTATCATAATGATGCAATCATATCAAGACTTATAGAGAAGTGAAATGTCTTATAATCATTTCATTAAGGAATATTCAATGAAAATAAGAGGATATAAAAAAACCTATAATGATTAAATGTGAAATGGGATTCATAAACATAAATCTCATGAATGAGTAATGGGATTCCAAAACATATAACTCATGAATAAAAAAATATACTTAAATATCAATACAAAAAAATATAAGACATTTAGAGAATGAATATAAAGTAACATTTGTATGATTTAACCATAAATGACTATTTAACAATAATAGATTCCAGATTATATGGAAAATTATTTTGAAATATCCAGTAAACCCATTTCTTATAAAAACATAAACTTTCCTCATAGAAAACTACATCTTTATAATTGTATTCATTATTTGAAATAATTATTCTTAAAAGATAGATTTAAAAACATATAAATGAATATTTAAAAACAATAAATAATTTTCAAAAAAACCTTCCATGAAAATGATCATAAAATAACATTTTAATATCATTTTGGAATTCATTTTTCAAAAAATCATTTTTGAATAATATAGATTTCGGAGTGAAAAGTGAAATGAGGTCATATTAGATTAAAAATATTTTAATAATTTAATTAAGTACTAAGAATTGGGAAAATGGTACTAATACATGAAAAAATACTCAGTTTCTAGAGAATAATAAAATTGAAGACTTTTTCTGAGTGGTGGATCATAATAATTCATCAATTGAATCACAATCCTAAAAATCATGATAAACAATGAGATTGTTTCAATAAACTCTAACAACATGGTAATGTTGACTCCTAAACTTGAAGAAAGATAATAAAATTAAATAAATTTTAAAATATAATTAAAATAATTATATTCATGATATTACCAGTCAAATGTATGTTTATACACCTCATCAAGGAATATAGGTTCATAATAAAACTTCTCTCAATGATGGAAAATTGAGACAAAACTACATTACAACTTAGGAGACATTTGAACTGTAAATCCCAACGAATTATAGATAATAAAATGGATCATTAAATACCCATATATTTAATCATAAGAATCATATAATATATTATTTTGAAATATATACACCATAAAAATGCGACGAATGAGTTATAAGTGTCATCAAAATTAAAGTGAGAATATAAATCCCCTTACCTTATTTCAAGACTCACTTCGTTCACATAAAATCATCATTTATAATAAATACATGTTAATTATAAATCTATTATATAATCATATTATTATTTAAAATACCATATACACTTTTTGTGACATTATATTATCCATTTATTAAGAACACAACATTAATATTCTATTTCGGGTATTATTCAATTTGATTTTCATATATGTTTTGACTAGTTATTCCTGATCCTACTACATGGATAATTATTTAGTTATATCTAAAATGTAAAAAAAAGTAAGTAATATATTATATATTAATTATATATTTATATAAAATAATTTATAAAATATTTAAATATGAAATGAAATAATCCGTTCGGGGAGATCATATGTCATACGTATGCCTGAAAGTTATTTCTGTTATATTTTTATACTAAAAGAAATAATGTAAATGATATATATATATATTATTTCTATTATAATTAATTTTTCATGTATATCATATATTTTCATTTATAACATCCATAATACATTCCATGTAATGTATGAATGTGTCACATCGCTTTGGGGAGACGGTAATCTACACATCCTCAAACGAAGTTATCATATTTAGACAAAATATAAAGGATGAATGTATGTATTATATAATAATTAATTAATAATAAATACATAATAAATATCATATATAACATATAAATACATATTGTTCGATATAATGACCAACAATGAAATGTGGAAAATGAAAAAAAATCATTTTTATGCTATAGTTTTCTGTACAGAAAAATGTTGAGTTCATTACACATTATATGGAATGTGTTTAAGTTTAGGCATAAATCCTAGAATAAAAATTCCTCAGTATATTTATAATAAATAGGTTATTATATTAAAAAAATATTTAGAAGAGATGAGGTGGTGGAGAATGAAAATAAAACAATGGTTATTGAGGAAGGATTTTACCTCTTGTTTGGGTAACTACTCTTTGTTTGAACCAAAGGGCTTACTTGAATGAATTTAGGACCAAAGGGGGAATTGTACGAAATATTAATGTATTATTGGATGATGTAATTTTTAGGTATCTCTTATCCAATGATTCTTTAGATGTGTGAGGAAGTGAGGGGTGGAGTTCTAATTTATAATAGAGGATGAGTTTCATTCTTATAAATATAAAACTTTTATCATTATTGAGAGGTATCAATTACATCATGGGATTCAAATAAATAATAAAATTTTATCCAATAATATAATTAGTATAATAAATTCCATAAAATTGATTCTTTACATGTTTCAAGGGTATTTGGACTCATATGATAATTGTTTAATCATTAAGTTAACTAAATATTTCCTTAATCACTGTAATTAATTTTAATTAATTTCACAATTATTTTTGTTAAAAAGATAAGTTTAAATTATAATAAATTATAAATAAATATTATTCCAAAT
Source organism: Viscum album (assembly GCA_963277665.1). Classification (NCBI taxonomy): domain Eukaryota; kingdom Viridiplantae; phylum Streptophyta; class Magnoliopsida; order Santalales; family Viscaceae; genus Viscum; species Viscum album. The sequence goes on from OY728147.1 coordinate 447,162,364, forward strand.
ATGAACTCCATTTATCCAAATTATAATACCATATGAGGATGAAATTAATTTATAATTAATCATGTATGAATTTTTGGACAACTTGTTTGTATGTAAAAATGTTTAAAAGTGTCTAACAATTCCATAACCAATTTCAATGTGAAATTGGTTCTAATAAAATAAATTTAATTAATATATGTATAATTTATATAACTAAACCTCAAAACTAATTTAAAATAAAATTTAACTATATAAATAAATTATATGAGAAAACAATTTTGAATTAAAATTTCTAATTTATCTCTATTCATCCAAAAATGCAATATTTCATAAAAATAAAAAAAATTCCCCCAAACTAAATTTTAATATTTTACATTAAAATATTAATTTGATATAGTCAAATAAAAATAAAAATATTTTGAAGAATTATAATTAAAATCTAATTTCCACTAAATGTATGTAAAATTGCCTTTTAGAAAAATAAATATATCTTCGTATAAAATTGGTTTTATTATTATCTCTTATCTGCAATACTCATATAAAGAAATTTAATTAGTTTAATAAATATAATATAAATATATTAAATTGATATCATTTATCAAAATATTTTTAATGAAATAACTGATGTTAAACTAGTTTGATTACATAAATATAGTTTTCCAGGAGAAGGATTCCTATATTTTCAAATGGGATTTATTTTAATTTCATGTTAATTAACCATAAAACTAATTTACCTTATATAAATTGCTATGATTTTTTTCATAATTTAATTAATCATATACATAAATTATATTCCCACATCTTGCTATTAAATATAATAATTTTTTAATAACAACATTAATTGTGTATTATAGTTCTGTAAAACATAGCCTTACCTGTAACAGAACATATCGAGGGGAATAATGTTGGTAACATAATTAAAACATTTTTTTTCATGCACAAAATGTTAATATGTATGTTTCATTTAGTTAAATATTAACTTGGTCTTTCTTATTATGTAAAAAAATGTAGCGGACTGTTAAAAGAATTCCTATATTAAATATTGAAAAATATATAAAAGAGTTCATAAAATCAGAAAAAAAATTCACAAAGTCTTAGTGTGTAATATTCTACCCCCCCCCCACTAAAATTAATTTCTTCCTATAAATTCATATGGGTTATAAAATGATAAATAATTGAATTTTCCTATCATAGAAACCCATATAATTAAAACTAATACTGAAAATATCATTAAAAAAGGTAAGTTATAACCATGACAATTACCCAACGAAACACATAAATATATTTCATAACTGAAAAACATAGGTAGAATGTGAAAACCTGGATAGGGAAGAGAAAAAAACCATCAATTTCTGAAGGATAGCGATAGATAACAATTTTATGAGTTTGTCGATAATTAAAAATCCATAAATCTATAATGATCTAAGGGACCATTTAATTCATTGAAAAAAAGGTACTAGGATATCATTTTTGGATTCAAGATCATTTCCCTTTAGTTAATGAATTTTCATGAGGAGGTATATTCACATGATTCATAAAAATCTCAACTTTTATGGATCGTTGAAGAATTTCCACTTCGTCTCATAATCTAAGTTATGATGGTGACATTTTCATTCAAGAAGCATTTGTAGATATCGATGTTCATAAATAGAATGATAGGTCACTCAATAAATCCATATCACAAAAAATGGTTATAAAAATTTATATATTATTCATAAATCATTATATGGTTAAGAAACACATTAATAGCAAAAACCTCATCCATATATTATATTAATCAATTTAAAAATTTCTATCCTTATAACCTTACAATAATATAATTTTCCCTAGATTCAATAAATAAAATCATATCATATACCAAAAATTCATATAATTGAAACTATGATTTATCCCTTTTCTAATAGAATATAAATCAGATTTTTTAATACAAGAAACCCAATAGAGGGAGATAATCACTTGAAATCTCACCAAATGATGTACAATAAGAGTTTCATGAGGATTATTGGTACAAAATAAAACATGATCTTTCCAACAAAGGGGGAACGATAAGTTTACCCTCATTATAATGATTTACATAATCCATTTTGATTGTATAGGTCTTCCCATTATCGATTATCCTTTAAGGTTTCTGTGGTTTATCATCCTTTTTTATTACTTTGAATAGGGTATTGATGTTCATTATTCCAAAACTACTTATTGTTGTAACACATTATCATGGGTGTTTCATTAGTTGTAGTTCTCTTCACATTCATTTCCAAAAAAATCCCATTAATAATATTTTGACTTTCACATGATTTATGGAACTACTTTCCATATTTGATTCACCTATAGGTTCCATTCAAGTAATTTCACTGATTATTCATTCAATATTCCTAGCACATATATTTATGGAATATAGTTCCATAAATTGATTTTTCATGAGACTCGACCATACTTTTCTTATCAAAACTAACATAATGGTGGGAATATCAAATTTATATTTCTAATATAAGTGAACATCTAACAAATTCTTCATTACTAGAAATATTTCTTATAGATCATTCCATTCGAATTCCCAATTTCAGGCCACCAAAGAATTAGTCAATTTTTCATTCAGGGTTGAATATCAAACCAAAATCGTACCTTCCAAATTTTATAAAATTAGATTTATATAAACTAATTGATACAACATACTCTTGAATTAACTCAGATAATTCATTACCCATCGTTGATCATTGAATATGAGGGAAAGGTATAATGAAAACTATCCCCTTAAAATCTTGTCATTAAATATCTTCATGTTATATTTAATCCATCATGTTCTTAATAAGAGTCACCTATTATCCACTTCACCTTGCAAATAAAAATCATCCAAATGATTTTTCATGATCATAATAAAAAATAATGGGAAATAGTTTTACATTGGTACTATACCATATTTTAGAAACTGGTGTATCATTGGAATAACTAATATATGGTGGAAATTAAATCATGAATAACTAATCATAATTGTGTTACCTTTATTTATAGTTTTGATTTTATACATGATTCATATCTTATGAATGTTATTCGAGCATATTAATAATAATTTTCATTCCATGTATCATATCATTTGGTTGCTCCATTGGAAAATCATCACATTTTACATTGAATTCTTCATTGAAATGATTCCTTTGGGTCATAAAAATATTATAAAATTGTAAAGTATGGTTTGAGAATGAATTATAATAGAGAAACCAAATAATCATTGAAAATTATATATATATTTAATAACTCATGACACATAATCATTTAATCTTTAACACCTTAGCCATATCCATTGAAAAATCCTTTGGAATATCCTTAATAATGTCCATAGGGATCTCACTAGTGTTTTCTCATCCTTATCTCCAAAGGATTAATAATGGAATCATTTGATACCAACTATAGAGAAATGTTTATTTACACATATGGATATTTAATTATTTTACATGAATATACATCACAATAAAAAAATATTACAGAGGACTATAATATTTTAGTTTCTTTTGAATTATAGAACAAAATGATATAAATTAGTGTAATATATTAAATTATTCCCACAAAGATCATCCTTCTTTGTAAACCAACATAATTTTTTTCATAAGATTGGAAAAAGGAACATAATCGATGGGTGTGCTCCAATACTTAGTAAGGGAAACAAGGAAGATATTTAAACATTACATGAGAATAATGGTACTAAAACATGATCATAATATTATATGGTCATACACTACATATCAAGATCATTATCATTATTCAGGGAATATAGATTCACAGTTAAAATTACATGAACCATCACTGTGATAAATCATTATAAATAAATAATGAATTGTAATCTCCTATCATACAAGTATGGTTCCATTATTATTATAGAACACCCTTTAATGTCTCAAGGTTAATAAACTAGACCATCGTCATATTGGATCAGGACACACCAAATTACCCTTTTGGTATCAGGACACACCTTGTTCCCATAGTGCATTAGGACTTGCCTATTTTTCATATTGAATCAAGACACACATATTTATCATTATTGATCAAGACACACATGTTTCAAATTTTTCATAAATACACACCTAATTCACATTGTGAATGAATCCCGTCGACCTATTTCCAATCATTATATCATCTAACATAAATCTATACCAAAATAATTGGTTTGAGATATAGTTCCCACTCACCTCATAATAAAATAATACGTATGTATTCCACCAGATCATAAACATTCACCATATAATAACCCATGAAATGAAATGGTTACCATAAAATTTATTCATAACATAACATGTGATAAAAATATACTCTCATAATTATTTAATCCAATCATAACCCAGAAAATGAAAAAATATTCATAAACATTTAACCAATTAAATACAAAATGGATCCATAAACACTTAACTCATGAAATAGAAATAGGTTTTATAAACATATAACCCGTGAATGAAAAATTGGTTTCATAAAAATATTTCCATAAAAATATAAACAATTAGGATAAAGAATACAAATATAGGATTGGGATTATATCCACATAAAGGAATGATTAACACCAAAATATGTAAGAATTGGTTTAAAATAATATAGAACGATCCCTTAAAGACATTTCTTGTTGAAAATATCTATTTTTCTTTTAAAAAGTGTTTTTAAAATTAAAAACATTTCCAGATAATATTTTTCATTGAAAACTGTTATTAAAAATTATAAATGATGATTTAAGAACTTAAATTTTTTTTCATATCATTTTCTTGGAAGGTGATAATAAAATAAAATATAAAAATAAATTAAATATTTTCTAAAAGATAGTTTTCGATTAAAATAAATTAATAAACAAAAAGTGAAAAAGGTCTTATTTCCTTAAAAACATTTTCGTAAATATATTATGTTACAAGTAGTGAGAAATTTGTAGAATACATTAATAAGTATTTAATAAATATAGGATAACAAAATTAATGAGTTTTCTTGAGAGATGGATCAAAGGACTTCCTCAATGGATGCATAATCCAAAAAAATCATTGTAAATGCTGAGAGTTTTTTCAATAAAAATTTTATACTTGTTAAAAATGAATCTTACTACACATGTAACTAAATGAAAATAAATGAATAATAAAATTTCATTAAAATATGTGAATTAATGATATAATAATTCAATTTTACGTATATAGGCCTCGTCAAATAACAGAGGTGCACAAAAAAACATATGTATCTAAAGGCAAATTGATACAAAACTACCCTTATGATTTGGTAAATTTTTAACCATAAAACACCATGAAGTATTTTTGATGAAATAGATATTTAAATATCCATAAATTTAATAATAATAATTATATAATACATTTATATTATGTATATATACCGCAAAAAAATAAATGGGTGTTTAATAAGGCATAAGTCTCACAAAAAATAATGTGAGATGAGAAATACCATTACCTTATGTCTTCACTCTTGTCAGACTTGAAAAACCATTATGTATTTTAAATATAATATTTACATAATTATATTACATATATAATTCGTATATATAATATAATATATTATATTTTTATGCCATTATATTAACATTTTCTTAGAAACTATTTGGTTATGTTAGGATATATGTAATATATGCTTTGTTTATCATACATATTTTGTATTATTATTATCGATACTCATACACAGATCATGATTTAATTATTTAAATAATTTAAAACATTATATAAAAGAAAGATTCAAAGTATATTTATTTCAATTAATCTAAAAAATATATAAATATTAAATGGAAAGCATTTTTCATGGAGACCGTAGGATGTATGTACACAAGAACATTGTTTATGTTATATTGTCGTATTAAAAGAAACAAAATATATGATATATTTATATATATATAATATCAATATATTTTAATTATTATTTAATATATATAAATAAAATTAACCAAACACATCCTTAATACACTACATGTATACTATGAAAAAATCACATCTCTTTGAGAAGGTCGTAGTCTAGAAATCCACAAACAAAGTTATCATATTAATACAAAATTAAAATCACAATTTTTTGTTTTATATAATAATTAATAAGTATAATTAAATATTAAATATAATATAGAACATATAAAAATAGAGTTTCCATTATAATTAACCACCATGGTAGGTGGTAAAGGAAAAATGAAAAACATTGTTTTGTGAGGCGATAGTTCATTATAAAAAAATGGAATGTTTATTCTAGATTAGATGGAAGTGTTCATAAATTTATGAATAAACAATATAATATTAATATATTAGTATAATTATTAGATTTATATTATTATATGATCATGTAAAAATAATATTGTTGGTGATGGATAAGGAATATAAGACAACAGAGCTTGAGGAATGATGTTACCTCTTCTTTGTGTAACTCCTCTTAGATTACATCCAAGGGAATACTTGGGGGATTTAATCCTAAACAGAGAATTATAGGACTAATTAATATATGGTGGGAAGATATTTTGGTTAGTTTTGAGAAGATCTAATTTTTCTTGACTGGTTTGAGGAAGTGAAGGGTGTGAATGCTCTTTTATAATAGAGATGGAGTAGAATTACTGTTAATATATAAAGGAAAACACTATTGAGTGGTATCTCTCTTAATACATATTAATATATTAATTAGTAAAATTAGACTCAATAGGTTAATTTTATAAATATGGTGATAAAATTTCTCACTGATAAGTTTCTAGGGTATTCGGTCTCCTAAGACTGGTTCAATTATTAGGGAAACTAATTTTTACATTAACATTTCTAATTAATAATAATTAATTTAACTAATATTATTTTTTAAAAAATTATGTTAAACATATTATGAATTATAAATTATTATGATATAATATATTTAAATTTTTATTCTATATTTTAATCATATAATTTATTGAAATTTATTTAAAATTTATCCCACAAATGTGTCATGACAATTGGTTTTTTACGATAGAATGTTAAAATGGTTGAAATGATTTTGTATTGATTTTTTAAGTTGGATTTGTTAAAATAACCTATATTGGATTAATTAATATAAAATTGATCAAAATAATACTTAAAATAAAATTAAAATATAATTTAATTTCTAAATAAATTAGATAAAATACCAGTTTTGAATTAAAATTCATTAATTTTCACTATTCATCAAAAAATGAAATATATTAGAAAAATAAAAAAAAATAACCCAAATTAAATTTTGATATTAATAATTTAATTATGAATTACATTTTTCAAATAGAAAATATAATAGTGTAAATATTATAATTAAAATGGGATCACTATTAAATGGCTGTTAAAATACATTTTTGAAGAAAAAAACTATCTTTATGAGTAAACATGGTTTTATTCATATCTATTTCCTAGAATACAATTAATAAGTTTGTTAATTTTATTTTACAAACTATAATATATATATTTCAAATAAACTATTTATCACATATGTTTTAATTAAGTTATTAATGTGAATCTGTTTCGATTAAATAAATATATTTTCCAAAAAAAATGTTTCATATATGTTTTAAAAGGGTGCTATTTCCATTTCTATTTAATTCATAACAAAATAATTAATCTTATATACACGATTATCTGATGTTTTCATAGTTAAATTAATTATATTCATAAAACTTATTTCAATTGCTTGCTAGTAAATATTACAATATTTAAATAACTACATTAGTTGAATATTTAAGTTCGATAAAACGTGGCCATGTATCTAACACAAGCTATCTAAGGATCTTGGCATTGTCAATATAAAAGTAAAAAATAATGATTTATGTACTGAAAGATAATCTATGTATTTTCTGTACTACACTATTAAATTGATGTTGGGTATTTTGAAATACAAACATATTGTTTTCATACATCAAAATATATATCCAGTGTATAAAATTATCAAAAAGATTAAATTAGATCAAAAAACATCACAACATATCAGGGTATTACAGGGAAAATATTCTATTCATGTATGAATGAAAACCTATTATGTGTTCAAATGAATTAAATTTGAATCACCTGAGTGAAAACATGTAGTTAGTCAAACTGATTAATTTCTTTCCCTCCTACATAAGTAGAAAAAAATTCATCCAATATCAAAGCTTGGCATGATAAAGGATCTCGAGAATCAATTATTTAGAGTTTTTGGAGAATGAGTGATGTGATATTATTTTATTAGTGGTCAATGAAATATTTCATTCAATATATTGGTCATTATATAGGCCATAAGATAAGAATATGTGGACTTTGGATGCCCCAAATTCTATATTTGGGCCATTGATGATGCGTTCACACTAGTTATTCGAATTTGTGTCCATATAAAATTGATGAGGCTAGAAAAATTGAAGGTATACAATTATTGATTTCATTCATTTTATTTACTATCCAGAATATGATATATATATATATTAGTTTTTTTTGTGAAATTAATTTCATGATTTATAACTTATTTATTTTTATGCAATGTATGAGTTTGTAAATAAGTCCCTACTATGAGAGGTAGTTGAGGGTATGAAATGTTATTTTTTCTATAGGATGTATGGAAATTAATTTTCATACTCTGAATATTTATTTATGATATAAAATAATAACTAGTAAGGAAGGATTTGAGGGAAAAACTATTGTGACTAACACTAAAACATAATTTGTAATAGTGTATAATTTAATTTTTTTGTGGAGATAAATGATTTTCTTGGAGATAATTATGGCATAGAATGTTGATAGTAAGAGATTGATGAGTATTTCAAAATTCAATACAATAGAATCAGGCTATGTCAAAGTCTATCCTTGAGACATTCAGTGAGGATAACATTTTTTAATACTTTTTATTTTTAATTTTTTTATCATTTTTTATATATAAGGGGACACTAAAAATCACTAATTGGGGGGGATATACTATTTCAACATATTAATTTTTCTTCTTCTTATATTCCATAGGTAACTCTATGTTTTGTTAAAAAACCATTCTATTTATTTTTTTTCTTACGTTCAAATCATCTACCTATAGTAATGGAGGGTAATTTTGATGTGATAGTTCTAGAAAAAAGAATATAAAAGATTCCGAGAGACTAGATATATCATTGATCATCCCATTATTTATCACAAAATTTTTCCTATTTTGATATAATTAAATATGTATGATTCTTTCAACGAGATCAATTCTATAGGAATTTAGTTTTTTTAATGGATAAATGTTTCTTGATTATAATTAGATACATTAATCATCAACTTGTTGAATTAAACTCTCAGAATGATAGATTAATATAATCATTATTAATATGTTGAGGGGGTTTTCTTTAAACATTTATGATATTTATAGTATTTAGAGAGATAAATCATTTTTGAACTGGTTTGTTATTTCCAAATCATCCTCTATATTATTGTTTTCCTTTTATCTTTATAATGTTTTAATTTTAAATTCATCATCATCAACACTATTAATTAATAATTTCCAATTTTTAGAGTAATAAAATTAAAACAGATTTAGTATAGACTAATTTGATAACAAACTGCTTCCATGAGATAGAGACTAAGGTTTTTAGTTATTCTATATCTTGGGAAAACTATAAATTTATATTTGATAGTTCAAACAATAGTATATCCAAATTTATGTGAACTAGATTCTTTTATTTATTTCTATTACATGGTTTTCATAATCTAATGGAAGAAATAAATTATTATTTTTTCCATTAACATTATATATGTTATACTTGAAATATAATCCAAATTTAATCACAAAAATGCAAATGAATCATTCTGTATCTTCAATATTATCCTACGGTGAATTTGTCATAATTTTCTTTGACAATCATGTTTTAGGGTAAAAATTAAATAATATATAAATATATAGTGCCTTTTTTGACATCATAATGACCCAATTGTGATGTAGTAAATACCACATAATGGATCATAGACGACATATATGTTTCAAATTTAAAATTATGTGATTTCAGATTTAATTCACTTATTGACTAATGCCTTAGTAAATCCTTCGAAATATATAATGTATTTTATGATTTTAAATTTATTTCATGTAGGGTGTGACTCACCTACCTATATGCAAGGATAATAATTTGATTTAATCAACCCTTATCCTTGAAAAACAATTTTTTCCACTCCTGTTGGCCAAAAACCATGGGTTGGTTTTTGGTTTTGAATATTTTGGACTGTAGGGTCCAAAACCAAAAAAAAAATGAATCACAAAAAACAATCATATATAGAACCACTCATACACACATTCCTCTTCCAAAAAAATCCATTAATGTCACCCTCACTCTTCAGAAAACTCTCTTGTGTCCTTTTATGTTTTCCAAGATCCCAATAATCCACTCCCATGCCTTTGGTATCACACATCCAAGTATGGGATCCTCACTTTCCATCCTTTCTCATTCTTCTCCATGTTTCCTTATAGTGTTACACCATTTTGTTTTCAATTACAAATTATGTGGTATGTTTTATCACATCCCCCATACTGCCCTTATAATTTTTTAATGATTATTTACCCCATTCACTCTTATTAATCCTTCCCATGGAGACCTATTACCATGCCAAAATCCGGTAAGGTATTTCCCTCACATCATTTCCATTCAAGAATTTCCCTTATATTATGCATCTAAAATCCCATTTAATATGGTGGGATATAATGCTCCATGATCTCGTTATTTCCCATTTCATGTCTAAATTATGAGAGACCATTTTCCCTTTCATCAATCCATTTAATGAATTCCCATGTGATGCCATTATGTTACAAAAATTGGATTGTGATGTTCCATGAAAAAATCATCTTGTAATGAATACCATGCCCGTTCCTATATCATGGGTATTAACTTTTATTCCAATATACATATTTATTATAATAAATATTGTATGTATTACACATTCCTTTTTCCTATAAATTATGATTTTCAATGAATACATGTGATATGATCTAAGTGGAACACTTAAGCATGAGATTGAAATGAATATGGTTGGTGTCCCCTGATTGTGCTTCAATGCATTTGGTAATGTTTTGTATCATGATATGTAATTTTGGGACCTAGGTTTACATGAATCCTTCTAGTAAATTTTACGACCATGTTGGGACATTGGTTTAAATAATTCATTTATGATTATGATTCATTGTTTTATATCGTTTCAAAATTTCTAGGTTAGGATAATCCTGTTATATAATGCTTTTGTGTTAATTTTTATCTTGTGATCCATTGATATTCTTATTGGCTGTCATGTATTGTTTTTATCAGGTTATTACTTTTTTACACATAACTAGGCTTTATATCACACCATTTTTTTATGAATTTCCTCATGTTATCCCATGGAATGCTATGTACGATGTAATATTGTGGGCTTGTAAAAGAATTTTTCTATAAAGATGTAGTATTCTAATTCTTACGTTTTCATGAAATGTTTCTAAGCCCCACATACACTAGACCTCTCAATAATCTAGGTTATATGAAGTTCAATTTTATTCAATATTTCATGTTTAAATGTGAAATAATGACCCGGGTTATAAAACATTGTTTTAGCGGTTAAAATAAGCTATTTTTGGAATTAGGATTAGAAAACTCTAGGAAAATTTATAAGGATAAGCCTAAGTATAGGAAAAGAAATCTTAAATGTTGGTGAGTATAGAGTAAGTGGGTTTTCAATAAAATACATCCAGGTTTACCTAAGAACAAGTAGATGTGGCTCTAGCACAAATGTATATAGGGGTAAAACATGAAAAGACAGTTTTCTTCTAGACTCGAACGGGAACTGCTGCACGACAATGGGCTTTTCTGCACTCTTGGTTTGATGCTCCCAGGGGATATGCTTCGGTAAATTTATAATCATAGTGAAAACCATTATTAAGGGGACCAAAAATCCCATAAGAATATATATTAGGAAAAATATCATTGATAACATATATTGAATCCTAGAAATTCATAAGTTGAAGAAATTAATGTAATTTATATGTTATTATTATTTTTCCTTGGATTACTATTTATGTGTTTAATAGTTTAAAATACATACCCTATTTTTCATTTTCTTCTATAAAATTTCCAATAATATTAGGATTCGAACTAACAACTGATGCGATGATCAATGTGATGACTGTTCTAATGAGAAGCCCAATCTGATGGGAATGTGAATCAAAAAGTGTGTCATGATTCTCACTCAGTTAACTCATGTTTTCAATAGAAATATCCATCAAGAGGAATGTCTAACATCCAAAGAAATAAAAAGTCTCAATCAAGAGTTTCATTAGACAATGTGCTTCTACTTTCAAGCGATCATATGATCCCTCAATTGTGGAACAACGGATCAACTCAATTGAGATTATCTTCTCCAACCTTCATTGTTCCAAACAACAGATGGTTCTTCTAGATTATTATCATATCGAGGGTGAAGCTGATCAATGACATCCATTGATATAAAAATACAAGGCCCAAGGAATATATTGAGGTGATGGGATGGAAGAATTTCATTAAATTGTTTTTTGATAAATATCTTTCTCGCACCCTCCATCTTAAAATGGAATGATATTTCCTTGCACTCACGAAAAAGGATGACAAATTTGGTGGGGTGTATGAGGTATACTTCAACATACATTCACGATAACCCTATGGTTTTATCATTACCCCTGGGTACAATGTTGACCTCTACTTTGGTGGGGTAATACCTAGCCTATTGGAATCCATAGTGTTCCGTGACTTTAACAGTTATGATGGGATTGTTCGATGGTCCCTCAATGTCGAGATGGAGATCAGTGAATCTCAGGGGTATCATGGGGATATGAATTAGAAAGTGGACATTAATCCTAGTGGTTTAATGGACAAATACAACAGTGCTAATAAAATTCAGCATCTCACATGCCAATGGTGTTGAAAGAAGCACCCTGGAAATTGCCTTAAGGGGATGTATAAATTATTTAGGTGGAGGAAGGAAGGGAACAATGCTAGTTATTTCTGATAAGAAAACCCGCTATTGTGATTGAGGAAAAGAACATTCTATTCAATACTCATTGCATTTTTCATTGCTACAGATGAAATGAACCATGGAACTTTGTAATCCAATTCCCTATGAAAAGGGTTTTTTGAGGCAACCAACAACCTCCAAGGCAGCATGGGAAAGATTTTTTCATCACGACCACCAAATCGAATCCTAACAATGATGTGGTGATAGGAGCACTTGTAATTAATTCAATAATTGCGAACTTACTTTTTGATTCAGGTTCTACAAATTCTTTTATATCCCAAATGTTTGGTAGAACAATCCAAACACAACCTCAAATCATTGAGGTATATATGTCTGTGAGAATGGAAAATTGGATAATTATTGTATCCCATGAATATAACTCCTCCACTATCATAATTTGTTTATAAAATATCCCAGTGAACCCATCATAATTACCTAGGTGGAATTTGATGCAATTCATGGCAGGTATTTGTTTCCCTATATAGAGCCAAAATAAATTTTTGTGAATGTTTTTTTAAAGGATATCACAAAAGACAAAATTAAATATTGTATATTACTTCCCAATGAGCATAAATATCATTCTCAGATGATTGAGTTTAAAAAAGGAACCATCGTCGAATACATGTCAAATTTGAGGGATTTTGATTATGTGTTTCTCGATAAATTTACTAGTCTTCCTCCTTGAAGTGATGTTGAATTATCGATTGATCTTATACTTGGGGAGATTTCAATATCAATATATTTGTATAGAATCGATGTTGTGCAGCTTGAAGAGCTAAAGAAAAAATTACCTGAGAATCTAGTTAAAGGGTTTATATGCCCAGGTGCTTCACCATGGGGTGCACCAGTCCAGTTCATGAAGAAGGAGAATGGGTTAATATGCCATTCCATTGATTATCGTGAGCTCAAGAAAATGATGGTAAAGAAAAAGTATCCTTTTCCACGAACTGATGACTTGTTCGATCAGCTACGTAGAGAACAATAATTCTCTATTATGGATTCACAGTAGAGATACCACCATGTAAGGGTGAATAAGGATGATATTTCCAATACATCGTTTCATACAAGTTACAGGGACTATTAATTCATAGTAATTCTTTTTGGACTCACCAATGGATTAAAAATCTTCATGGACATGATGAATAATGTCTTTAGATATTACCTCGGAAATTTTTTTTGTAGTATTTATAAACGATATTATAATATACTCCAAAACAAAGGAGGATTATGAGCATAATATAAGAACTATACTAGAGACCATGAAAAAGGAGAATCATTATGAAAATTATAGTAAGTGTACATTTTGGTAGAAGGATATCTCATTCTTGAGGAATATCAACACAAGAAGTGGAAAATATGTTGATCCTTCCAAAAAAATTGGGGGATAGTTGAGGCCAACATCGATTATGGATATGCATAGCTTCCATGGGTTAGCTAGATATTATCATTGATTTGTGATAAATTTTTCAAGATTTCCAAACACACTTACCAAGCTAACTCAGAATGGATCATGTTTTCTTGGATTGATGAATGTGAAGCAGGCTTCATGATGTTTTTGAAGAGGATTACCACTACCATTGCGCTCACACTACCCACATGTGGGGTTATTTTAGTAATATTCATCAATGAATTGAATATGGTACTAGGATGTGTGTTGATGTAGAATTACAAAATTCATCCCCTATGACTCAAAGAAGTAGAAAATTCATTAGAAAATCTGTCACACACATGTTCTAGAGGTGGAGGAATTGATATTTGTGTAGAAAATATGGATTCATTATTTATTTGGGTAAATGTGTGAAATATATACAGTTCAAAAATGTCTAAAATATATATTCAAACCGAAAGATCTGAACATTCACCTACAAAGATGGTTAGATCTCATCTAGGATTACGACTACTAAATCCATTACCACCCTGGAAAACTGAACAAGGGGGAAGATTCTCTATGTTGAAAGGACCCAATGATTCTATCATTAGTGAAAATTTAAAAGGATATAATATTCTTAGTGTTTATGATGATGGACATGGGAATCCTAAAGAAGGGAACGTCATCAATCCTTTCACAAATAATTTATTAACCATCTCATTTTTAATGGTATAAGGATGCTCAAAATGATGTGTGGGAATTTAGAAGAATATGGAAGCAATCTGAAAATGGGAATCCTAAGATTTAAATGTTAATAAAGAAGAAACTATGAAATTTGGGTGAGATTTATGTGTTCGATCAAATCCAGAGGTTAAAAAATTACATTTGGATGATTCCCATAGTTTTAATTTTTCCATTCACCCAAGAAAGACAATGATGTATCAGTATCTCTGAGGGAATTATTGGTGGGATAACATGAATAAATAGATCTTAAAATATACATCAAATTGCCTCGTATGTCAAAAATTGATGGATGAGATGCATATGACCAGTGGGATGATGCTACCATTACCCATAACTACCCAGAAATGGGAGAACATCGCCGTGGAATTTGTCACAAAACATCCGAAGACATACAAAGGAAACAATGCTATATGGGTTGTTGTGTATAATCTTAGGAATAATGAACACTTCATTACAATTTGTAGGGATTTCATACAAGATCAACTATAACATATATACATTATAGGCATTTTAAGGATGCATGGTGTACCACTATCGATTGTATCCGATCGAAATCCAAGATTCACCAATACGTTCTGGAAGAGTATCCAACCTGTTATAAATACTAAGATGAACTTCAGTACGACTTATCATCCTTAAAATGATGACTAATTTATTAGACTATATAAAAAATGGTGGACATTTTCGTACAATTCTAAAAAGGATTCAAGGTAGTATAGGATCAATATCTTCCTCTAGTTGAGTTATCATACAACACAAATTTCCAAACAAGCATCCAAATGGATCCTTATAAACCCCTTTATGGGAATAGGTGTATAACAACGGAATACTGGTATCAATATGGGTATAGAATACTTCTAGGTGCAAAAATTGGTTGAAGAAATGGTAGAGAAGGTTAAGACCATCCAGCAACACATCCAAACTTCTTAGAGTCGACAAAAGATCCATGCTAACAACCATCAACGAGACCTATAATTTGAAGTTGGAGATATGGTTTTCTTTCAAAAATCACCATGGAATATTGTTTTGAGTTTTGGGAAAGAAGGTCGAGCTTAGTAAAATTTACATAGACTCTTTTGAGATCCTTGATCACACTGGAGTAGTGGCCTATCGACTATCACGCCCACTCAACCTGTATAGAGTACAAGGTGTATTCCATGTATCAACATTAAGGTGGTATATACCTAAACCATCACAGGTACTCAATCTAGAGGTGTTACCATTAGGAAATGACCTCTCCTAAGATGAGAATATAGTGAAGATCATTGATTATAGTGAAAAAGTTCTATAAAATCAGACTATGTCCCTTGTCAAAGGGTTTTGGAGAAACCACATCTTTGAATAAGTAACATGGGAACCAGGAGAAGTAATGAGGAAGAGTTAACCTCATATATTTTAGTGTGGGAAAAGTAAATTTCAAGGGTGAAATTTCATAAGGGGGGAAGGTTGTAATGACCCAAACTTTTATATATAAAATTCTATTTCTATTAATAAGTTAAGTATAATGAAAACACATGCAGTCTTATTTTTATTGATGGGTTTAAATTACTATTACGAATCATTATAGTTGATGATATTGTCATTGAATAGTGATCACATGACTAATATAAATAAAAAATTTTAACAAATCCTTTTGAAAAAGAAAAAGGGGAGGATGGAATCATAAAATACACTCGGGCAATACGAAGCACATTTTTCAGAGCATATAATGTACGTAGAATCCCTGAGCATCGCTCTTGACAATGCCAAAGATGAACTTCAGTAGGTTATGCTTGAACTGAATTACCAATGGGATATTTTCAAGTTAATAGAGATTACCACCCAGGTGATGTTATCTGAGCCTCCCCAAGAGTATGTCACCATCGCACACCTTACCCTTAGGTCTTATGCATGTTTTATAAGGGGTTATGTACCAAGGTATTAGTTACGTATTTTGTAATCCCTTTTTATAAAAAAAATTATTCCATTAATTATTATATAGGAATAGTCTTTCTCAAAAAATTTGAATGTGATAAATTTAGTCTTTGGGTAAAATGGTATATTTTAAAAATATATATATTAATATTTTAATTAATATTAATTTAAAAACAACTCTTATAAATTATGATTATATCAATTCCTATTCTATAAATGGTTAGTAAATCATTTTGATAAGAGTTATACTTGTACATGATAAAATACATAGTGTATTTTATTAATTAATGAATTTATATTAAGAAATTAATGAATTTTTGTAAGTAACTAATATTTTAATAAAAATTTATTATCAAATAAATTTTATTAATAATAAATGAGTATATATTTTTTATCAGGTCAAGTGTAATTTTTATTAATGTTTAAAAACTTTTATTGTCAAAAACCTGTAAATGTTCATTTAATTTAGGTTCTCATTTTAAAAGTGAATATTAACATATTTAAAAAATTATTTAGATAAAATTAATATTATTTTTGGAATCATGACATCAAAATTATCCAATGGTGAATTTTTCATTCTTTTTTGAAACAGTCGAATTTTTTGTTAAAAAATAAATAATATATAAATATGTATTGTGTTTTATGATATCATAATAGCCCAATAGTGATTTAGTAAATACCATAAAATGGATTTTTTAACAAATATATTTTTGAAATTTAAAACAATATGATTTTATATTTAGTTGAATTATTTTATAAAGTTTTATGGAATCTTGAAAAATGTATAATATATTTAATGATTTTTAATTTATTTCCATGAGGATGTGAATCACCATCACATAAGAAAGTCTAATATTTTAATTCCTTAGGCGGTTGGACTTATAAAAAAATTACACTCCCCTGGGACAGGAATCATGGAAAACCCATGGGTTTGTATGGGGTTATGAATATTTGAGTGTGTAGTGTACAAAACCAAAATAATAAAGAATTCCCCCACCATTCCAATATAAACACACCCAAGCACCCATTCGTCTTCACTAAACCTCATTGAATATCATCCTAACAATTTTCTCCAATACCTACAGTCTTTCCATGTCCCCCCAATCTCCCAAGAAGCATATCCCATGCCATTTGGATTATACATCCATGTAAAGGATCATCACTTTCCTTCCTTTCTAATTTTTATCCCAGTTTCCATAAATAGTTACACACATTTATATTCAATTTTAAATGATGGGTTATGTTCTAGAAGCTCTTACGTACTTCCCTTAATATGTTTTAGTGATGATATACCCCTTTAATTCTCTCTATTCTCTCCTATGTACACCCATTATCATGACAAAATTCTATAAGGGGGTTTTCACCCCTCTTTTACATACAATCATTTCACTTATATTATGCATCTTAAATTCCATTTCATATATTGGGATATTATGATCCATGATCCTCTTACAACCCATTTCATGTTTAAATGATTGGATACCCCTTTCTCTCTCATCATCGCATTTTATGAATCCCCATGTGATGTATGTATGCTGCCCAAATTACACCACAATTTTCCATGAAAAATCATCATATAGTGAATACCATGCCTGTTTATATATAAAGGGTATTAAACATTATTCACATATACTTATTTATTATATAATTTAATTTATGTTTTCCAAAGTACTTTATCATGGAATAAATTATTATGTTGAATGAATCTATTTTATGTGATCTATGTGGAACACTTAAGTATGAGATTGAAATGAATATGAAGGGTGTTCCAAGATTTCACTCCAATGCATTGGGTAATGTTTAGTATCATGATATATCATGGTGGGGTAGGGGTTTACTTGAGTAAATTTAAGAAATTTCTCACCTTGTAGGGAAAGGGGTTTACTAGATTCCTTAATGTTTATGATGTTGTGTTTTATGTTGCTTTCACATTTCCATGTTATGATAATCATGCTATATCATGCCTTTATGTTCATGTTTCTCTTATTATCCATTGATATATCGATTTCCTTTCATGTATTGTATTCTTCATGTTACGCCTTTTTACATTGTAATTGGGATTTATAGGTCAATATTTTTCGATGTATATCCTCAGGTTATCCCATGAAAGTCTAAGTACGAAGGAATGTTGTTGTCATGTAAAAGAATATATCAGTAATGTTGTTTTATTTTATGTATTAAGTTGACATGTAATGTACCTATGTCCCAAAGAAACTATACCTCTCAATATTTTATGTTTTATTAAGTGAAATTTTATGTATTAAATCATGTTTAAATATGTACTAAATAATAGTGATGTTAGAATAGTTGTAGGGGACACCATACCTAGTATCATTGTATAGAAACCAACACACTTATCATAGTTGTAGGTACACCATACATGTATCATATAATAGGGAAACCATTCCTGATATAACTGTATTGGGATACCATAACCAGTATCACAGAATGGGGACACCATTCCATGTATTACATATTGGGATGCTTTTCTCAGTATCAAATATATGGAATCCAAGGCTAGTATCACATATAAGGAACCCATTACTAGGGTAACATAAGGGATTATTTTCCCAATATCAATGAATATGTACATCGTGCCCATATATATATATTACATTATCTGAAGGAACTTCATTATTAAATATTTTATTTAACAAGGGTTTCCATTACCATTAATTATATTTAAAAATGGTCTCGATGAACATATATTATATTTAAAAAGGGTCATTACTCACATTAATTATATTTTTCAAGGTTATCCTTTACCATTAATATTATTTAACTAAGTATTATATATAAATTCATTATATTTAGCAAGGGTATTGTGAATCAAACCAACAAAAAATAGATGATGGTTTGACTATTTAACCATTTATATATAAAATAGAAATATATCATCACATCTCAAGGGATGAAAAAAATAATGGGGTATTTACCATGTTCATTAGTTTTTATTTAAACATCCCATGAGAGGTAGATTAATTTTACTTTAAATGAATGGTGAAACCGGCCTACAACACAAAGATACACAATAAAATGCATCAACACATGAGAGATAAATACTGAAACACCTTCCTTCTTCATGTATTAGATAGATCATGTAGTAAAATTCATAGTTTATCACACATTGAGGAAAAAAAACTACCATGTTTCGTGAAAATATGGCATATGAGCTGACACCAAAATATCACAAAATATTAGAAGGAAATTTATTAATGAATCCTAAGGAGTGAAGGAATTACAAAAAGACATTAAATGTGATATATAGTACTAGTATCGATAGTCAGAGGGAGAATTGGAAGTAGAACCTAGATTTAGGTTCTGTTGCGATCTTTTGCTTTTGAATGGGAGGGGTAAGGCCTTCTATCATAAAAATTGATTCCATGAATCCTATTTTAAAAATATCACTCATGAATATACATGACATGTAAATGTGTTACACTTTTTTGAACTGGGGGTCTCCCACATAGTTAATACACATTACATATTGTGAATCAGGATGCCCTGGAAATTACACAACATGTATTGATTACATGGAACATAACACAATTAAATGATATATAATTGGATTGTATCCAACATACAACCCATTTTTCTCTTCTATTCCAAAATAAACCCAATCCGCATGTAGGTTCAGATTTATGGCTAATCCAAAAACATAAATTTACAAGGGATTGACAATAACTAAAAGTATCCATATCTGATAGAAAAATATTTCCATTCAGTATTCCCACCATAATGGAAATTCTTCTAATGTTCTCTTTCCAATGGTGAAAAACAGTATCTAAGAACAACTCCAACCACCTAGAATGTACATCGGCTTCCCCTCCAAAGTCTTATTATATAAACAGATGTGAATCCATATCCCCTTTACTAATGGTACATACTTTCATTGGAGTGAATTTTTTATATAGTAAATGATGTGTACGATAAATCCTCAAAACAATAATCCCCATCCTCTGAATATATTTAGGATCAAAAGTTTTAAACAGGTCGACATGTTAAGGATGAATTAGTGATGCGTGGAAGACATCATGTGTGGAGCAATACCTATTATCTAATTACAATTTATGGGTTATCATCATGGATCTATATAGAATCTCCAACGACCCCAAAAATTGATTTCACATCTATACTTTCCTCTGTATTAATCTATTCCAAATTCGGGGTGATACCCCCAAGGAAACATGTTCCACATCCTCAAAATCCATAGGTCGTCGGAGGCTGTCCACAAATAAAATTTGTCTCCACTAAGAAACCTTAATACTATTTTTGATAGTATTAACCTTCACTCATGAATTATAAACATGTCTGGGACCTTATAATGTAGTATCTTTTTCCTCTAACCATCCCAGGGTTGAATGGAATGACCTACAATACAAGGCCTCATTTATAACAATAACTGTCCTATCTAAAACTCTATTGTTGTAGGAAAATTTAATGATGGGGATTGGATTATCCCATGAACTCTCAAAATAAATGATGAAAGAATGGATAATGTTCTTTAACACATGTATCATCCATTATGACTGGCCATCGGTCTGGGGGTAAAATGTTATTTTAAGAAGCACATGTCTAACCAAAGGATTCTATAACCCCTTCCAAAAATATAACGCTAAATGAGAATCCCTATTAGTATTTTTATTATGATGGAATTTGTGCAGTCATATATTCTCATATGCATGTAATCTCACCATACCATAAACATAGAAGGCCCGTCATATAGAACGAAATGGGGATATATTATCAAGTTTATCGAAGAATACCTAAATTACATCGCTTCCTTAAGGATACATTAGTAAAATAACTACATAATCCATCATTACATCTTCTCATTTCTATTTTGGGGTAGAAAACTTCTATGAAAATCTTGTAAGTCACTACTAACCAACCATGAACTAATAACTAGTGAAACACATTATAATATAACCCATTATATGATTTTTCATCAATGACCACCTATTCATTCGTTGAATACCATGGTAAATCATTGAGATAACTTAATAAAATTCCCAATCATATGCATTTGACACATGAAATAGATCATACCTAATATCATTATAAACCAAAATATGACCATGTATGTAAATGAGGTTTTCATCATCAATTGACTGAACTAGATGTGGTACCTCACATGAAATACTTGGCCATATGCCCATGTTTTCAGCATCTCAAAACTACCTCATGTTTACACTCCCAAGAAGTGAAGATTTCACTAATATCAATGCCAATACAGACTATCCATCATTATTCAATAACTCTATGTGCTTCTCAAAATAAAAATCCATATGTTTCCACTCAACTCTATCCTTCTTAATATCTTTCAATAGATTCATCCTGCTCCATGCATCTTAAACTATATTACCCTTCACTAACATATTGACTTGCTCAAAGTCGAATGGGTAAAGGTATTAAATTGGTATTCATTTTCAAAGCTTCATGTGATGATGTGTGAAGATATATTTCATTATCTATTGGTCTGTATAAACCAAATGGTGCTCAAAATCTAGATAATTCCTCCAATTGACCAAGGAAATTAAAACATCAGCTGACTTAAGATCACACATTGAGTAGCTTCACGTATGAGGGATTAGCTTATGTGAATGATATAAAATGACTCAGTCCTTTTATATCTATAATTATATTAGATAAATTCTTGATGTATCACAATAAATTATATAACATATTCCCATGTTTGGCTGAATTTGAATTTGGGTAACAGTTGCAATTCTTTTCAACTCCTGAAAGTCTTTCTCACTTGCTTCAGTTAATAGAAACCTGAAACCCTTATTATCAAACTATTAAGAAGTAAACAAGGTGATATATTTCCTATATAATTCCCATTTAATATCCAACCATTCCAATGAATCCTTATATATCAAATATGTTAATGGGATGATCTTAGGTAACTATATCTCTCACTATATTTGAGTCAACTAATCCTCTTTTCATTGATAAAATGTTACCCAAGATGTGTAACTTATCCCTTAATATGTGGCATATACTATTCTTGTAAAATATCTAGTGCTCTCTCATTTTATCTAGAATTATCTAATTTTTTTTGTTTGTACACCTCAATTTTGGGAATACACAAATTTATCTTTGTAAAATACCACAACAATGGAATCCATATAGGGATGGAAAACCCTATTCCACAGTTCCATGAAAACGACAAGATAATTTGTATGACTAAAAACTATAACAATATAATCAAATTGATAGATCCTTTTATGAAATTTTTCATGAGGTATGTCTAAAGTTCGTACTCTCAACTAATGATAAAATGATCTTAGGTTTATTATTGAAAACACACAAGCTCTTATGAACTTGTAAAAAAATATCATATATTCAAGGTAGTGAATTCTATTTATTTATTATAAGTTGTATTAATTGAATATAATCAACACTATGCCTAGGGGTTTCGTTCAAGTACATGAGGAATATAACCATTTTAACTAATGGTGAAGTAATGGTCTACATAAAATAATTTTCCTTCATATCCAATTGATACCACTTGGGCTCGAAAAAACATAGTATTATCTATATTATAGTAAGGAAATTATATCAAGAAGCTATAGATTCTAGATAAATAGAAAACTATAACTCTATATTAGGAGGTATTCCGAGAATATAATTGGGTAAAATTTTCTTAAAATGATTGACTATAGTATGGAACTGTGTTTTCGATAAACCTTGATCCTCCAGTAAGGGCTATAAATATGGGTCCTAACTCCACCTGAACCCGTATTCTACAGACCGGAACTACCAACGTGGACATCCCAAAAACCCTTTGGAACATATGTACTTACCTATAGTGAAGTAAAGAACACCCTAATGTGGTGAAAATATATATATAAATGATTGAAAACTAACCATTCCATCCTGAGGATGAAATCAAACCAATTTATCTAGATGAAAATAGTAATCATAAGAAATAATATCTTCTGATTGATATGGGGTATTCCTTGCACAATAGTATAATCTATGAAAGCATACACAATGTTTTTTCATGTACAATCACACCACTTAAAAACAAAATATAATGTCCATGTAATTACACAAATTTCACCAAGATAAAATAGTGTGAATCACTATTATTTAAAAAATATAACATTCCATAGAATAGACTACAAGAGTAATACATCAAATTGTAGTTGGCATGAAACACAGTTACTTTTTTATTGGTTACACAGAATAAATATTTTTTAATCCATGTAATTATGATGCAACCTGACTACCGAGAGGAATTATTCTCTAATGGATCTAGAAAAATGATATCTTCCTACCATGACTATGACCACCTCTAATGCATATATGGGTGGTAGTAATATAGATAACTGCATGTCTCAGTGTTGCTGATCAAGATCTTGAAGGTGGAGCTAACACTGATCCTCTTTCACTAGAAATGAGAAGAATGATCCCAAGGTAATGATGAATATTTAAAAATATTCCATAGATTAGGTACACACCGTGATGTCTAGGACACTAATATCTCTTATTCCCAGGCTTTTCACATGGATAAAAAATCATGTAATTGTCATTGGCTATCAATTGATTCCATTTCTCAGGCATACACTCTCAAAGTGAAACTTCATGCTACTTGTCATATATGAACCATGTCTTAGTTTTATACCACCATGGATCACACCATCTTCTTCACTCAGTATCTGCACAATTATATGTTCCTTGTTCAATATATCATTAATGGTAGTCATCTATAAAATGATCACACGAGAATGAATATGATTCTGAATCGCATCCTTAGATAATCCCAATCTCACCAGATCATTAGTTGAGTAGATTAGTGTAAAACATTGATGAAATATATAATGATCTTAGTTTTCCTTAATGTAAATAGAAACCTATTAGTTTTTTATAAAATCAATATAACGATCATCATGAAGGGTCTTGGGGAAGAAGTTATTATATAATCCTAACTATTAATATATCCATTTCATATCCCATCATTGGCCAGCCTGGTTAAGAATATCACACCAATATTTTTCAAATCCATGTTATATATGAGTAGTCAGATTCACTATCCTATTTGGAGGTGCCTCCATGTTCTCATTGATTCATAAAATTGTCTCAAATATTAATTCTACAGCCTGGGTGCCACTATCCCCAAAAAATGTAGGCAGATGCTACTACTGGAAATCCCATGTAAGTTCCCCCGTATATAAGGGAGAAAAATAAAAAACATATATAATGTTAATCATACATATAAACATACATCCAAACCAGAAATAATCACCCATTTTAGGGACAATAGGAGATATCAAAAGTGGAAATATAGAATGAATCTTTGATGGCTTGCTACCCACCTCATATGGGGCATGGTCATCACCAATATCCCATGAATTACTAGAGGACTTTGTGATGGAAAAGATATAAAAAATAAAATGCATGAATCATATAGGATTTATCATTTATAATGTCACTGAAATGAGAAAAGATCATGTATAAACCTTCCAATGAAATAGTCATATCCCTCGTCCAACTCAGGAGTCGAGACTAGGTGATAATAAGATTTATATAAAACACCATGGACGCTACCTACTACCCAATAATATGGTCGGGAATGGGTCAAGGTCTATGATGTAAATTAGAAATCCCATTATACATAAATTCAACTGAAAATTAATTTAGATTCACACTTTAAATTAGAATTGACATATCCATTTTACATTGGAAATTTTAATTTTAAATTTTACATTTCCTCCAATTTCATTCTTCTTTAGATAATGACTCTTAAATAGTTGAATTTTATTGATTAACATCTCAAATATTTAATGTCTCATAGACATTACATATTGAACTACAAAACCAATTTAATAACAACCAAAAACTTGTTCTATCTCATGTATATAATGTTATATGGCTCAACATTTCATAACTAACTACCTATGTTTTCTACCATATCATATCCAGAAAACCACTGTGAGGTTACAAAACTAACGTTAAGTAAATGTTATTTTTCTCAATATCTTGAGAATATATATTATTCAATAACTATTTTATAACACAAGGAAAATAAAATTATGTGGTTTAGAACAATTTAACCTCAAGTGCATGGCATATGCATGGAATGTTAATCCTATAAGGTTCCTAAAAGGATTCGATATCGTTGATTCCTTTTCATATGATGAAAATTATAAAATTAATCCCTCAATCAGACTAATATGGTCACATATCATTTGCATCACCTGATGGTGGAATAAAATCAACATTAATATGTGATGTACAAAAACCCCAAATTATCATTCCCATAAGGCATGGTTATTCCCATGAATGCTGGTTATATACTCTCAAGAATGAATTAAAACATTGCTCCAACATGTTTATATTATACATTATAATGTTATAACATAATAAATAAAATGAAACAGATAATAATGTTGTGGGAATGTAAAACACAAAAAGAAAAATATATGATACAATTTTGTGACATCCCAACCAATGAAATAGTAAAAGATTCCTGGGTCGAAGGGTCGCATGTCACCAAGAATTACACCCCTTATTCTAGATTATTTTCACCTGTAGTGATGTTATAATGTTGAAAAATGGGATTACTATACAATTTTTATTAGAGTACAAAAAATGAATACTAATACATACACAATTGGAATTATAAATAAAGCTATCAGTGGAAGGTAAATCACCCATAAGTAATAAAAAAATATCATACCCATCAACATATATAAAATGTTCATGATATAAAATATCTATAAAAAAAAGAAAAAATTTATACATGGAATTAGGTAGTGAAAAAATTACACGATAAAAAAAGGACCAGTGGCCAAAACCAATCCAAGAGTCTCGAGTTCCAACCCAATCATTTTCTACCACACTCACATCCTAATTCATGAAATATTTCATGGATCCATAACCAGACACTTCCTCATGTCTGAAAATGTAAGCATATAGTTTTCTCATGTATCATCGGTGTCTCTGATAGTGTGGGAGATAAAATCATGAAAGATAATAGGCTATAAATACATTATTTATCCTTTTCTAGAGTGTATCTTAAAATTTATTGAGAGAATAAATTCCTAGCATCACAAGAATTGTGGACTTCATTCCTAGTATCAAAAGTATATGGTCTCTATTCCAATATCACGATGGTACAAGATTCCATGAACATTATCATCGAATAGGGATTTAATAAATACATCTTAGAAGTATGGATTCCATGATTGTTTCATAGAATAGGTATGGAATTCCCTTTATCAAAAAATAGGAATACTTTTTATAGTATCCTAAAATAGGGACAGCATGTCTAGTATAAAATATAGTGATTCATTTATTAGTTTAATATCAAGAGATACCTTGTACAATATCACATATCTGGACTCCATGATCTTTATCACATATATGGTAGTAATTTTTAGTATCACAAATAGGGACTCCGTACCCGATATCACATAATAAGGACTCCATGCCCTTAAAAATACTACACTAATGTAAGGGAAGACATGACAATATATTATATTTAACATGGGATTTCATGAATTTTTTATATATATCATGGGACACAATTCCCATTCATTGTATTTAACAGTAGTTGACATGCACATTCATTATATATTACATGGGTCACCTTTCTAATTCCTTACATTTAAAAAGGGTCTTTAGAACCATGAAAAAAAAATTTAGATATTTTTTTCCATTAATGAAATTCAATATAAAATTTCAATATCTTGGAGACAAATCATGTGTTGGGAGAAAAACACAAGGAGATCTATGAGATTTATTAGGTTCCAACATAAAATATCTATGATAGGAAAATTATTTTTTGGGGAAAATCATGGGGAAACCAATGTAGAGCATAACAACGAATCCCAAAATTCAACAAGACATTAGAAGTAAATAATTTATCACTACATTTTTCATTTTGAGGATTCTTCACCCTATATTGGTGATTAGTATATCCTGTAACAAAGAAAAAATTAATTAATTATCGAGCACCTTGATAATAGTGCATACGATCACTCACAAGATACAGTAAATAAGATACAAATGATAACGATGATTGGAGAATAATTAGTGATGTACATAATAGCATCCTTCCAATATGTAAAAAGGGTATGGAGTGAGTGGTGATATGGGGAAATGATATTACATCCTAGACTGAGGTTCCCTTGGGTGATGAAGTGCCTGAAAGGTGGGGGTGAGGATTTCTGTTAGAAAAATGGAGGTCATTCTTTCTATTTTTAAAATGTGACATAGGTATTTACCCATCGCGTAGATGATTTACATGCCATGTAAATATATTAGTATCCCCCTTTGGTAAAACATATCACACATCATGAATTTCATTACCTAGGAAAATACTCCTCGTGCATTTATTTCACGTCATGTACGCCAATTTCAATGAATTTAATTCTCATGTATCCATCTCATATACCCCTTTCTCCTCTTTACAAAAATGTAACTCAAACTGACCATAGGAACAAAATAATGATCTATTCAAGAATTATAAATTAACATGGTTTTAACACGAAATAAATAAAACCATACCTAATAAACAATCTAGAAACATACATATTTTTTAACTATATAATGACATATATATTTATCATAAATTACAACTGAAATCACATAAATGTGACTCAGTAAGTGAAGAGTGGTCATTCCCACAACATTCCAACTGAGACGTTAGTTATACGACGACCATGTAAAGGATTGAAGGGTTATATTATAATCAACGATTGGTAACAATTCTTATATCAATACTCATCTAGTATTATATGGTTACCAAAAAATACATTGAACTCCATGATATAAGAATATAATATATCCTCCTGAATCGGAAGTGAAATCTCCATCAAACCGACCATAAATGGATTTGATGTTGTACCCAACCTTACGAGAGTCCTGGCCACATATTGTATATACTTTTGTTATATTGATGTTAACTACATTCCAATTTTGGTATAGGGGTAGAATTAACCCCACATAAATTTATAATCATCTATATATACTTCATAACTATATCATTTTCCTTGGTGTTGTCCCTAGCTATAATAAAGTGATATTGTTTTATTAATCGATCAACAACTACACAAATATAATTATTCTTTTTTGGGTTCAATGGAAATAAAAAAACTAATTCATTGAGCACCTCAACAGATTATTCTACTTCCATCGAAGGTGTATGGAGAAGACCAATATTCTTCAAGTTCACTTCCATCACCAGCTAGTGTGTGTAATAGTGGCAAAAAGAATCCTCAATGTCGTGCTTCAAACATTGCCACACAAATCTCATTATAACATCATAATAAAACATAATTATAATTACATGAATGACCCATAAATAATTATGACTGTAAAAAAATAAATCCTTATATATTATGGGATAAAAATCCATTTCTAGAAGATTATAATAACATTTTAAGGGGGTGACTTACCAAAAATGGGAACCCCACTATAAAGGGTTTCTCTAATTCCTATGAAATTTTAATTATACTGATGATGCTCTAGAGAATACTCAAGGATAAATGAAGATAGTTGTACCAAATTCAAAACAATACCTGAAATATCCTCTTAATTTCTAGGGTGATACAATGTGAATAGAACCATTAGGTTCCACTATTCCTATAATTCTTAAATTTCACGTGTTGTCAATTTCCTACAATGATCATGTATGATGAATTTCCACTTTCTAATGGAGTAGTTGATGTCAAAATTATACATGTGAAGGTACTACACCCACATCCTATGATTGAGATTAATTTTATGGAAGGAAATATGATAACAAATTTGTTATAGTTATAAAATATTTTGACCATCTCTCTAACATGATAGTTATTTCAAAATTTAAGTTTTTTCATAATGTTAGTAACCTCCATGTCATGAGTGATGAAACTATTATAATGTTACCAAATGTAAAGATAGACATTAGACACCACATGATAATCCAGAATATGTAGAAAACCTAGAAAGTAACTATAATAATTTTAGTGTACCACATACCCGTTATTTATCTTAGAGAATCTAAAAATATTTTCTGAAATGAAATTTTTTTATCTCATAAAATAAATACATCTATTTTTACCCAAATTTGAACATCACTCCCTTCCTAGTAATAACATTTATGGGTGATGCCAAATTAGAGAAATACGTTAATAATGTCCTATTATTTCATGAATGAACAAATAAACATTAAATGTTAAAGAAATCCCATGGTCCTCCAATTATAAGATGGTCTTCAAGATCCCATGAATGAATGACCGTCCACATTAAACAATTATGTGTCCCATGAATTTTTGAATCATGGATCAAAGATATGTAATTATAAAATCTTTCTACAAAAATAGAAACTCCTAAAAAACCCCAAATAGATTCATATGGTTCTTCTAACCCCATTATGGTCTCGATGAAAACCTATTATCACCCATGACAACTACAAAAAAGCTATCAAGTTAATAATGTGATATAATATTCAAAAAATATATAAAATACTCAATAGTGATCATCATACCATAAAAATTCACAATATATTTTTAACATTAATACAAACTACAAAAAGTTGTCTTCTCTAGATCAAGCTCTTGAATCCAAAGATAACGATAACCCGACTGTAGTTCAATTATAAAAAACCACTTCTCTCCCTTTAGTTGATCAAAAATAATAATGAAAATGAGGGAAACGGTAGTAATTATTAACCATCATCCAGTTAAACTTTTTATAGTATATTAACAAAAAAATTTATCCACTATATTTCTTTGAAATGAAAACATGATCATTGCAATGTATAAAACTACCACCATCTAATCCATTCTATATAATATCCTCCATATAAATATGGAGCTATCTCTTATATATTTGTTACATTTTATAGTTTTTATAGAGATAAGTTCAATATCCATCCCCAAATAAATCAATAACACCCCCTAATATTACATAGGAGGACTGAAAATGTTCTCTAACAAGACATCATGAGTCACCCTAGAAACTATGGGAATATATAAATAGAATAAATTTAATCCAACATAGTTACAATAATATAAAAAACCATATTGAGATAATAGCGGGATGATATGAATGGAGAGACCATTGATACCACTCTCCTTAAAACACCCTAGATATCCCGTGATTAGGAAAAAAATATATGATAACAATGAATCTCAGAATGATGATAGATAAACCCAGTTTGTCTAGAAAATGAAATTAATGATATCCAGATCAAAACCTATAAAATAACATATTAAACCTTTCTTAGCCATTGATATATAAAAGAATGGAAAATGAATCCCATATTCCTATATTATGCAATGATGTGTTTCCAAATCCATATAATATGATATGAGATCTCTTTTATGTTATAAGAAAAAAACATGAATGGTTTAAGCTCATATGGGTGACCAGTGTTAAATAAATATTTTCTTATAGATTTTTTAAATAATGGTACCTACCCCTAATTCCAAACATACATTAACCACTATATAAAACTAATCCATTATATGATTTTTATTCACTCATTAGTTATGTGGGTGGATCCCTATTGATATTAAAGAATATTATTTTGGTGAAGTGACATTTAGAACGGATACCCCTGGGCCAAAATAAGGCATATACATAGCTTGGTAAAACCTCTATAGATTGTCTCAGTGGACCAAAACAATAAAAATATTTGTGGCCAATGGAAATTCATGTCAAGTATGTTATATCTTTAAACACTACTAAAATTTCATGGGAACACCACTAGACACCATTATTTTTTAAGGATTCTTCTTGTTGTGAACTACCAAAACCTCCTATGTGATGATCCTTACAATTCATCTTCATTCCCTTCCTTCCATTGAATCTTCCATTATGTGGAGTGGTATATGAGGAATAACCAATATTTCCTATCATATCAATCTATACCATCAAATCCCAATATATCATCTTAGTATAGTTAGAAATCTACAACATATAAACATTTTATCAAATGTCTTGTGACAAACCCTGTTTGTGTATATTAGGTTTCAACTGATCATTCGTCACCACCCCCTAAGAAAAATTAACAAGCTCCTTGAAATGATTTTTATATTATGATAGAGAGTTATATTCTTATTAAAAATGGTGAAAATACAATTTCATTGTTATCATCATGAACTCTTAGAAGAACATATAAATTAAAAGGGATTTTAAACCCTCAAAACAATTTAGTTGACCTACACCATTTAATCCGCAATCATTTACAACAACCATGAGACCTCTATGACATGTACAACACCATGATATCCTCATATGTATCTAGGACATTGAAAATCCAATCCATGTTTTCTTAAAATTCATCCACCTCTTGGGGTTTATACATAACCTAAAATTATGGGGGTTTTTAATATGAGAACTAATTTGATTAATTGATTTCTGCTAATTCATCTATAAATAGCTAAACAATTTGGTTATGACCCCCTGATATAGTCTAATCCATGGAACAAAAGACATACATGATAGATCTTAAATGGTTCTGATCTTTCACAAACCAACCCGGGTTGACCTTAAACCAATCTGCGGCCTAGCCAGAATGGTGTTCCCAATCATCACAGGATGGAAACTAATGTAGGGCATAAAAACATACATGTGGGAAGGATTTATTCCCATAATAATTAACTAGGACCAGATAAATAACTGGTACAAACTGAAACCACATCAAGACAAAAAACGTAATTCTTATAAATTGAAAACTTATGCGGTTATAGGATAGAACCAAAATGACTAAAAAACAAAATAATCAAAAATAAACTACCACCATATGATCTCCATGTGACCTATTGGTCACCACCAGACACAAGACAAACCATGCACCAATAATCAGCAACTAAACCAGGAGAACCTAAGAAAAAGTAACCTGCAACTGTAATGATGATATAGGGACATGCAACGAAATGATATTTAAGGATACTATGATAAAAATTTGGATCCAAGTGTTTCCTTTCTAGACGTATTCCATTAATAGTAGTTTGAAATACATAAATAAAAAAATATTTTTCCAAAATATTAATAATAAAAAATAGTTTTCCCTTAGTGATATCCAACACAAACCACCTTCCATTTACCAAATAAAATAGCATTTTATAAATAAAACCAAAACTAATGGATATTAGGGACTTTTTGAAAACAATCAAACTAGGTAAGAAAAAACAATGTTCAGAAAAACACTAACAAGGTAATAAAAAATCAACCAAGTAGCGTAAACAATTTCTATTGGTGGTCCTAAACATCCATGAATGACCCCAGGACGTACTTAGTTTGGAACCACCTACCAGTGTATGATGAATCCTATAAGTTAATAACCAACTAGCTACTCTATCTTTTCCAAACCAGTGGCTCTTCCCTCATGTCATGTCTACAACTGTAGGAGGGTACTAACCTATCTAATCGGGGCTAGAATCCAATCATCATTCAAACATATAAAATACGCCAAGAAACCTAGGATGGTAGAAATACTGTGTAAGTAGGAGGCCCCCGCATGCTGGAATCACCTTACATAGCATTAACTCACATTAAAATCATAAACATAGACACCACCTATTAAATAACCTATGATTAGGAATCATATCTTGGTTTTAAAACTATATAAATATTTATATATTCATTTCACATCACCAAATGTTCCAAGCGAGATTCATAAGTGTATAAACAATCAATCCATTTCCCAAAACACATTAGTTTCCAATCAAGTGGACACACAATGTTTACACATTAAAACCATTTACTTGAAAACATGAAAGTTTCCAAATAGGAATTTAGAACTACATAAACAAATGCAATTACGAAAACCCCTTACTAACACAAAATCTAAAATTTGCAATTACAAAAGGGACCTTTATGTTCCTAACACACACCCATGGTCTTCACAACTACCCAACGTGCATTTAATATTTCTTAAAATCACACCAAAACAAGTTTCAAGTCCAAATAGGCCAAATCATGAAGAACAGAGTTAAAATCATTTCTAGAAATCACACAAGGGGACTATCATTATTTAAAAACTAAAATCCATTTATGAAACAAATTTTTAGAGAGGACACCATTTTACAAGTACCATAATAATTTGAGGGACAAACCATGTGCACACCAAGTGCACCAATGGATGTGCAAATATCTAATGGATCTCACCGACATACATGGAAGATACTCAAAATCATTTTCAAAAAGTCACCATTCTCTTTCAATCCAAAAACAAATGCACACCGAAACACCTTGCACCAATAATTCACATTTCAAAAATCTTTTGAAATATCATATACTCATTTAATAAGACATTTCAAAAGAACACAACAAAGTATTACTAAACGATTTCAAAAATTTCAAATGTCAAATAAATGTTAGAATCAATTATATATTGAAACACATCAAAAACTAATTTTCACCTATAAAACAGAACTCTCACCAATTTATCAACCAATTGAACTAATTGCATGATTTATAAAAACTAAAAAATTAATCAATATAGGTTTTCACTAAAAAATAACTGCATATCATATAAACATGGTTTAAAAAATAAATTGAATATATGCTAGATGCCATTTAAAACTATGTTCTAAACAATCAATTTCATTAATGAAAATGCGAAATTATTTTCACATAAAAAATAATTTATAAAATAATTTTTTTACATATAACCATCTACACATATCATGGAATTACTTCTAAAGATATTTTTAAAAATTTTAAATAACAAAAAAACACTACAATGAATTAACTATGATACTTATAAAGGTGAAAATGACATGAGAATTTAATTTAAAAAATAGAATTTTTCTAGGGTTGTGCCAGAATGGAAGAATTTGGAATTTCCTACCTCAACCATGCACGAACGCAATGAAACATCAATAGAAGAATGAATACGCCCTTAGGGACCTTCCACACATCCTAATAAATGATGAAAACACACAAACAGGAACCGCAATGATTATGTTTTGGAAAAGACGATGGACACCCCAAAAATATAAAATGAATAAAAAAGGACCGGAGGGGAGGGTTGTTGGCGAGGGGGGGTCGTGGCTGTGCTGGAGCAGGGAAGAGAGGGGGGGTTCGAGCCATGCTGAATTATGGTGGAGAAGGGTGTCAGGTTATACTAGAACATCAGGATAAGGGGGGTCATGCAGATGGGTGAAGGGAAGGGCTGGGTGATTAGGCCACTGGAATAGGGCGTAGTTGGGTGGTCAGGCCACCAGGAGCAGGTTGGTGCGCATGGGGGTGTTTGGGTCATGCTTGTAGAAGGAAAACTAGGTATGTTGGTGCATCATTGTAAAGATGATGGGAGGATACCCCCTTAGGGTTTATTCCAAAAAAAATAAAATGAATGAAAATAATGATACTCAATAATATTAATAATATTAATAATAATCAAAATAATAATAATTATTAAAATCATTTTAATAATCTAAATAATAATAATAATAATAATAATTAAAATAATAATAATAATAATAATAATAATAATTTATAATAATAGTAGTATTATTATTATTAAAAATATATTATTATTTTTATTAATCATTATCTAATTCTTTTATTGAATTTATATTACTTTGTTATATTTCATTTATCATTCAATTAACTTATTTATTTATTTTGAATGCCAGGATGCCACACGGTTCACTTTCAGTCAGACACATGGTCGAGAAAACTACGCTTGAACTGTTCCACCCAAAACTACCCACATACTGTGTCACGTTTCATGATCGACGCACAATTTTATAAATCGTGCACAATTCATGCGCCATAACTCAGTCCCACAAGGGCATCCAAGGGGGAACCACGTAGTTACTCTTAACCATGTGGGAGGACCATGAAATGGTGAAAAGATTAGGAAACATAAAATAATATTTAAATTAATTAGAATATGTAATCAACATGTTCTTGGTGAGACTCTTGTCCCATCCACAAAACTTTCTACCCCAATAAAATCACTAAGATGAATGTTAATCAAAATTTGTGTTCCTAAACCATCACAACCGAAAGAAACAAATAATTTAGGGGTAACCATTTATCCTCCAAGTCACACTTGACCTATATTGATGAAACTACAACCCAAAATAATAGAACACAAGGGGGTTCTCCCCACCACAAGGATTCTTCTAGAAATAAAATTAAAACCCAAAAATACCACCCCGAGGGGGGGAATACAGGAACTCCCAACCGATCCAAACCAACTACAATAACATGAGATAAAAAATTCTACAATTACAAATAGGATCTTTTCCCACAACAGTTGAACCACAATATTATGGTAAAACTCACGGAAAAAACTCTAACTATACAATGAACCAGAATCATCATTCAGGTATCCCACAAGACCCAATAATCGCCAAATAAGGACCACTAAAACAAAAACATACAATACAACGTACAAACACAATTTGAGAAATATTTATGATGTAGGAAAACATATTTAGAAAAATGGGACTATTTGGATTATAATTGAACAAGTTCATTACAATATCCCAAGGGAACGATGGATTTACAATAGTGGAATAACCTCAACAACAGAAATCAAGAACAAAATGTCTTTAAGTGTTCCAATCCCAACATTGAACAAAAAAACCAAACCAAGGCTTCAAACCACCAGATACTCCTCACTGTGTGAGAGCGTCACCTTAAGACCTAATTCTAGGGATTTAATTATTGATGCATCTTTTTCCTCACAGTCAGGCATGAGAATCCCTCGGTGACATCTCCTTCTTCAAGAAACACTTCCTACAAGACTTCCCATGATGACCGAAAATGCTCAATCAATTGTAAGAATTTATGGGGATGTGACAAGACAAAAGAGTCCATAGAAATAGGTTCTTTATCCAACACTTTTTTAATATTCGGGAGCCCTGAAGAACGATAATAGGTTTCGAATTTCCCACAACCATTGACCGCACCCCAAGAACCATCTCATTAAGGTGCTCAATGAAATATTCTACCAACCACTAACCCTATCAGACACCCCAAAACAATGACACTATCATTGAATTCACCTCATATGGTATGAACACTCAGATTAATGTGGCCTTAGATTTTCCTCATGTCACCTACAATTTCAATGAATATTGGAAAACTAACTTCCACTGATCAAAAAATAGACCCTTGAACAACTCAAAAAAAACACAAACCACATATACTCGGGAGTTTTGAATACCCTGATGTCATGATCAACCTCTTCAATCCACTCCAATGCCTCTAAAAGACCTCAATCATTGTGAATAATAGGCAATGTCCAAGAAGAACCAAAAATTGGGCACGACTCTTTAAAAAATTTGGAGTCCATTATGGGAGACATTTTTTGAACAACATATAATACAAAAATCCAAAATTGATATCAATCCAAAGAAATATGAATAAATGAAATTTTATTCAAAATCAACCAACTCAAAAACCGAAAAAATATAAACTCAACAAAAAACACCCCTTTCTAAAAAAAATTACCTTTTCATAACATGGTCATTACATTAATGTCAAATACATACCCAAGGAATCCCCTAAACTGTTCCACGTGAGTTCATCTGCTTCCATTCATACATTACAAAATTCACATTTAATACACATTTTCCTCATCACCCAACATGTGAAAATGTTCATAAGCAGCACCATGGGTTTCCAAAATCAATTTACATAATAATTCATAACAAGCACCAAATTCCCAAACCAACATAATCTCAATTTTTTGATGTAATTTACCAATGTAAATCCATTTTAAAGAGAGAATCTTCATTTCTAAAAACCATTTAATTTAAATTTTAAATCCAATATTACAATTTTAAAACCATTTGGAGGAGTAATTTCTATTTGAAATCAAATTTCATCTTCAAAAGTGGACTTATACCAACCAGACCATGATAAAGAAAAACATTCACCAAATTGACAGAAGAATGGACTAATGTCTATGATTAACTCATCGACATAGTAGTGGTCCATGTCCCATGTAGGTCATAACAATGAGAGGAAATTGAATCTTTCTCTTGGAAATCACATGGGTTTCCACTAAATGTGGGTTTACAATGTTACATATGCTATCAACAGTTGTAATCTCTCATTTCAAATCATGAAAAAATGTATCGAATCACGGACAACCCAAGGTAACTAAAGGATCATTGAGAACTAGGGTTCACAATGGTGTTCCCACACATACCTCCTATGTCCCCAAAGTCCAATTATATATCTACTAAACACGCAAAATTACACAAGCCTCCTCTAATACCATTTTGTCTTGAACCAAACTAGTTCAACCCTGAACTGGCCACCCGAGCCAGTCCGTGACATATCCCAAAGGGCGTTCCGGATCCCCAAGGGCTGGAAACTAGTGGAGGGCATCAAAACTTACATGTGGGAATAGTTTAATACCACAATAATAATCCAACATCATATAAATTAATGGTGCAAACAAAAAAATCCACCGGGCAAAAAACTAAATCTCAAATAAATGAACATCTGATTTAGTTACCAAATAAAACCAATAATAATGAAAATCACAATAAAAGAACTAAACTGATACCATGAGATATCCATTTAACCTCTTAGTCACCACCATCCATAAGATCAACCTTACTCCAATAATAAGAACCTTATCCTGGAGAACTGAAGAAAAATGAAACAGTAACTGCAAATGATAAAATAAGCATGAACACCGAAATGCTAAATAGGGATGCGAAGATATACCATGGGAACCAGATGTTTCCTTTACTAACACATTCCATTAACACTAGTTTCAAATACATAAATAAAAATAAAATTTCAAAACTATAATTAACAAACAATGTTTTCCCTTTTTGAAATCCAACCCAATCCACCTTATGTTTCCAATATGAACTATAATTTTATAAATAAAACCAAAGAAAAAATATAATAAGGATGTTGTGAAAATAAACAGATAAGCTAATAAGAATAATAAGTGTAGAAAAATATTAGTAATGAAATGAATAAATTAACTATTAAGAATAGATAATAACCATGGGTGATTCTAAACATCCCTAGAATAACCCTAAAAATACTCAGTTTAGATCCACATGTCGGTGTTTGGTGAAGCTGCTAGGTCAATAACCAACTAGGTGCCCTAACATTTCATCACTAGTGGCATATCCATCTTCACCTTTCTACAACCCCAAGATAGCTAATAACCTGTCTAATCAGGGCTAGAAAGAAAATACATTTGATCTTATAAAATACACCAAAGAACCCACATTGGTAGTAATATTTTGTAAGTATGAGGCCCCCATATACGTGACTCACCTAACCTGCTGTCAATGCACCTGCATACCCCAAACAAGGACACCACCTATATGATAACCTGAGAAGGTGAATCCTAGAAAGGTGTGAAAATAATATTTATATGTATATATTCATTTCACATCACAAAATTTACCAACCGGTCCGCTATAATGTATAATCATTCAAACCATTTCCCAAAACACTTTGGTTTCCAATCAAGTGCACACACTTCATTTAGAAATTTAAACAATTTCTTTAAAAACATTAATATTTCCCAATATTCCATTACTTCAACATAACTAAATGATTTTACCAAAACACCTTACAAAAAATTCTATTATATATGCAATGCCAAACATGACCTTAAGTTCCAAACACCACCCAATCATTTCACAACTACCCTAAGGTCCTTTAACATTTTTTAAAATCATTCTAAAACATGTTTCAATGAAAAATAGGCCAAATCATGAGGGTCACATTTAAAACAACATCAAGAAATCACACAATGGGACATACAATATTTAAAAAACAAAATCCTTTTATGAAACTGAGGTTTTGAGAGGAAACTATTTTACATGTACCATCTTCATCTGGGGGACCGACCATGTGTGCAACTAGTGCACCTATTGGTGTTCTGCCATCTAATGGAACACTCCAACAGCCAAGGAAGATACTCAAAACCATTTTCATGAAGTGAGCATTAACTTTCAAACAAAACAAAAATTTACGTTGAAACACCCCACACTCATGATTTTTATTTCATTAATCATTTAATAAATTTATCTACTCCTTTTAAAAAACATTTCTAATGAAAAAAATGACTTACATCATGATTTCCCCAATTTCAATTGATAATTTCTTTTTAAAATAAAATGCATATCCAAACACATAAAAATTAAAAAATTTACCATTCAAAACATAACTCTCGCAACATGAAATACCAAATAAACTAATTTCAGAATTTATAAAAACTATAAAATAACTCAATATAGGTTTTCACAAAAAATGAACTCAGTGCCGTATCAAAATGGAACCAAAAATAAATCTAAATCATTTTAAATTCATTTAAAATCAATATTTTAACCAAAATATTTAATACAGACCATGTTGAATTAAATAGACAAAAAATAATTTATCACATAACATTTATAAATAGAACCAGCTACAAATAATCGAAAAATTATTTCAAAATCTGTATAAAACTATTTTAACTAATATAAAAACTCTAAAATGAGTTAACTATGAGAATGAAATTAAAAAAATGAACTACAATTATTAGGGTTTATACAAGATTATGAAAAACAAAAAAAAATAGAAAAATAAAACATTTGAACCTAAGGAGAGGGTTATCGGAATGGGGGTTCCTGGCCGCACCAGAACAGGGACGAGCAGGGGATTTTGGTATACACTGAACCATGGTGGATGAAGGGGTTGGGCTGTACTATAATAGGGTAGAGTAGGGGATCAATCCACTGAGAGAATCACGGAGCAGGGAGGTTGGGCCGACGAAGCATGGTGGTCAGGCTGCCGAGAGTAGGGTGGTGCGCAAGAGGGGTGTTCGGGTCGTGTCCGTAGAGAGAAAAACAAGGGGTGTTGTTGCACTATGGGAGAAGAATAAGGGGGGATACCCCCTTAGGTATAATTCCTAATAAAATAATAAAAAATTAAAAAATTAACTCAATAAAATTAATAATAATAATAACTATAATAAAAAAATATAATAACAATAATAATATTATTATTAATTACATTAATATTAATAATAATATAGTTATTATTATTATAATTATTATTTAAAATAAGATAACAATTTTATTATTATTAAATATTTTATAATTTTTATTTTATTGAATTTATCTTACTATTTTAAAATTCATTTATAAATCAAATACAATTTTTATTAATTCTGAATGTCGGGCAGCCGCACAGTTTACCAATAGGCAGATGCACGGTTTCACAAACTGCACTCGAACAGTGCCACCCAGAACTCCTTACTTACTGGGTCATGCTACAGCTCATCACACTATTTTATACATCATGAGGAAGTCATGCGACATAACTTAGATGCACATGGGAATTCGTGCATGCACCACATGGTTACTTATAACCATGTGGGCTTATCACAAAAATATGAAAAGATTTTGACACTCAAAACAATATTTTTAGTAATTAAAATAATTAATCATGAAGGTAGGGGTGTGAAAAGATCCATTGGAGGATTTCTTGAGGATTATCTCTCTCTACTCACTCAGGTGGAACCCATGGAAGATATATTAGAGGAATATTATTTCAATCCAAATCAAAAGAAATTATTAGATGCCAGGATAATCTTTTCTCTACTAGAAAAACCAAAACAGTAATTATTATGTACATAAGAAACTCAACGTAGGATACACAAAACCTTATATCCCATGAAAATTGGAGTTTATCATGATAAAATTTGACTGAGAACCCACCACAATATACATCTCACATCCTAAAAATCATCTCTCTTAAATATTAGGCATTTATATACAATGAATCTAAAGGATAGTATTCCATTGATACCAATTTGTAAGGAATTTACAAAAGTTACCATCAATAACTAATTCCCAAAATGATCATCCACATACTCGAAATGTTTTAATTATCCCCACAAGCGAGCGACTATGATCACTGAGTCAATCAACATCCAGATGAAATGAATTATCCCAACATGTATTAACATTCATGGAATTTACATACATAGTATAATGTATCATTGGAAGAAAATGGAATAAATATATTCCATAAATAAATAAAATAGTGGTAAAACAAAAAACTAATAGGGAAAGACAATGTAAATGTAAAACAACATGATATAACCAAACCAATAAACAACCAATGTATGTGATTATTTAGGTAAATTCTCACCATCTCACCATTTTTTAAGCGTATCAAGATGACATAATCCTTTCCTTATAAAAGGGAACCATATTTTTTTCAATATCAATATAAA
This sequence comes from Viscum album, assembly GCA_963277665.1. NCBI lineage: Eukaryota > Viridiplantae > Streptophyta > Magnoliopsida > Santalales > Viscaceae > Viscum > Viscum album. The sequence continues at coordinate 447,204,473 of OY728147.1, forward strand.
ATTATAGGTTTACACACTAGTACATAGGTGTGCATTGTGTGATCTAAAAAAATCCATTTGATCCATCCCAAGTTTTTTATAGCAAGTCTCGGTACAAAATTCATGATATGATTAATTTATATAATGCATCTAATATTACAAAGAACAATTTTTTTGAATAAAAATCATTAAAAATAATTGTTCTTCTTTTGAATCTTCAAAATAATACCACAAAAAATATTTTCAAATATTTTTCTACAAAATAATTTTTCATACAGTTATATGAATGAAAAAACATTATAATGTCAATATATAATGGAAAAAAACAACAGGGATTACTCAAAGCCAGGGTAACTAAGAAACTAACACATCAGAAAATATTAGCGAAAAATAATACTCTTTATAACCCACAAATCAAGGTTCAAGGAGAAAATAACTCAACCATAAATTGAAACCTCTTATAATATCAAGTCACGTCATATTTAAAAAAAATGAATCTAGAAATAAAAGAACTATAGAGAAAAACAACTCTTTTAAAGTATCAAAAGACGAACCCAAATACTACCACTCTCACCTATAAACTCAAGGCTCCCATGTAGACCTATCAAATCATTTCCAAGGGATTAAATATTTAACAATATAATTTCAAAAACACTTTTTTTATTATAACCAACATTTAAAACACATTTTTACAATATTTAACGCATCTATTTGAATGACATATTTCATTTTACAAAATGATTGGGAACCATTATTTTATCAAAAACACTTTCATACATAAAAGAATTAAAATACGTTATTCCATTTAGAAAACCAATTCAAAAAATAATATCAATAAATGGTTTAAGTAAAACAGGCTACTTAAAGAATCACCCACCCCAATCTCAGGTTATAAACCTTCCGTAACTAGATACACAAACACCAAGAAGAAGAAAAATTAATATGAAAATTCCATATAATTTAGTAAAAAATAATAAAATCAGTTTCCATAAAATATAGATGTAGAGAAAATGTCACAAGTACATCAATACCCTCACACAACACACCACGAGCAACATGTGTGCCATCATCCAAAAAAAGATCTCTAAAAATATCTAAACGATAAAACATGAATAAATCCAAGATCAGTGGATCCTATAAACATAAAATAGTGTTTCTTCCCCAACCATTTATAGGAAATAAGTATGTGGGTCACATACTAAGAGATATTGAGTGCAACCATAATAGATATCAAGCACTAAAAATGTGATTCATAAATAGAAGAGATCACCCAATAGGTCAAGAATATCCTAGGGTTTTATGTGGGGGGAGCATCCCAATGAATTAGAAATATTAGATCAGTTTTATAGATAATACCATTGGGTGTAAGTAATATGTGGGTAAAACCCATTAATTTTTTCGGAAACCCCTTAAATTGAATTCCTTCAAATAAAAGTACCCTCATGATTTATATAGGCAGTGGTATACATTTACAATGTAGAAGGATTTTTCAACATTACCTTATTTCACACATTATATGGCTTTTTCAACATATTCCTATGATATTATTTATGTGATAATCTAGATTTTCATGGGCTAATTAATTTTAGGTCTTACTAGTTTTATAGCCTAAGCATGTTCCGCTATACGGCCTCATAAAATATAGATGTTGTAAATTAGGACATTACATAATATACACCCTATGCATCTAAGAACAAGCATCATATTTTTCATAAACTCACCAAATGAATTCAATACCCACTATTCCTATGATTGAAGCTCTTAAACAAGGGAAATGGATGTGCCATAAAATCTGGGATTTTACAGGTTATACAATTATAACATACAATTTAATTATAACGATTTATTGTGAAATATTTTTTCTGAATAAATTTATATAAGGGTTGGAATAAAATTGGTGAGAATTATACATGAACATATATACATGTGGAATAATTATATTGAAATCAATGGGTCATTGTAGTTTTAAATTCAATAGATACATATATCATTAATGAAATTTTATTCAGACGAGGATGACTCCTTGATGAACTGGTTTTCAAACACCACTCCTTAGGTTGATGTTAAATCTATATGAACTTCTATAGTACACTCTTGACATAGAGACATGTTCAAATTCTATTTATTATATTCACACACCAGTTTATCCCATTTTCATCAGTTTCTCTAATATTATTAAGTATTGGATTCCTATTTATTAATAGGGAAAATACTATTATAAAAGGAACCATCCCAAATTTCATAGTGGAATATGAATTTTTTCTCTTAGTTTATATTTTTTATTATTGGTGTAATCAAATTAAGCATTATATTATTGAGTAGTTATTTTTTATTATATATTATCAAGCCTCTACATGATTTCATAAAAAGATAACTATAAGTTATTTTTAATAAATACAAATATGTGGATTGTTTTTTGTTACATTTCAATTATTATTCTTTCTTTATCTAGGACTTATATATTTCTTCCATTATGTTATAATTTTCAAAATAAACTAAAAATGTTTAGAAACATGTGTTTTGAGGTTGAGAATATTTTATTATAATAACTTTTTTCCCAATAATAATTATTATATTAAACAACATAGGGTGTTTTCGAAAAAAAAAATATTCATTTAATTTATGTTATTTTTTATTAATATGTTATCGCATTCTATATTTTTTTACCAATTTGGTATATTTTGATTTATAAAAAATTCACAATGTTTCATATTTTTAAACATAAATTATAATGATAAATGATTATAATTGTACAAAAACCTTGAAATTTTATAATCCAAATACTATTATTCATTTTAATCAAAATTAAATTATTTTATTACTTAAAGCAAAATAACATAACCATCTATCTAGGGGAATATTTTATTATATTATGAAAAGAATATGTCATTGAAGATCTTTTTATATACCATGAATGTATTTATGTCCAATAAAAAATATATGATTTTAATTACCTAAAGTACATTGATATTCTAGTCGCTTTCTATTCCCAATATGTCATCTATGTGTATAAAATGTTTTAAATTTATATATATAATTTTTAATTATATTTATATTTTAAAAGAATATTTTTTTATTAAATATTTTCACATATAATTTACCATTTATTTTGTTTCTTCAGATATGAAATAAAAAAATTTAATGTGTCTATAATTTCATTGTTATAGTTTCATCGGCCAATAAATATCTTGTTTCCTTTTAACACTGTGAAATTGGTATCCATTTATATTTGGGTTTGAACAATGTGATGAATCTCATCCTAAAAACATGAATTCATTAAGCTACATAATTTAAACAATTACTAGAGAGGTTAAATGAATTTAATTTGATATCTTCATGAGTTTTCCTATAAAATTTATCCAATTAATATAAATATCCCCTTATATGTATATCATAAACACAAATATAATTTTTCCATTTCCATTTTAATGTACACTATAGAATTCACTTCAATTTATATATTGTTTCAATAATAAATTTTTTAAAAATAATTTTTGTATATACTACAAGCTGTTGTTTCATGTGAAAAGGAAGTGGGTGAATATAAGATATATTAATTGTCTAAGGAATACATATTTATTTTATATTTGAGATTAATGTTTCATGAATAAAATTTATTACAAAATTTTTATATTAATATTTATTACAAAAAAGAAGTTTTAATAATATTTTGTTAAGATAAAAGAAACACTTTGTGAGGGACCCTCTTGGGATCTTATTCAGTGAAAATAGTGGAATGGAATAATTTCCAATATCAAAATCAAATATAATGCAGTAGTCTTTAAAAATAAATTACCAATTTCAAAATGATGAAAAAAACATATGAAGGTAAACTATATAATATAACCTCTTTCTGTTGAAAACTCAAATAAAGTACATTACAAACTTCAGGACATCCACCAATGTGCATGATCACTCTTTTTTTTATATCTAAGATAAACTCATCGAACCACATTGCTATGGAATTTAACAAATTATTATATTTATATAAAAGTAATGGATATATAATATGCCGTAAATATTGATGAAAAAATTCATTCCCCAGCATATCCATTAATTATATATTACCCATGACATACCCATCATATCAGACAAACAAATGAAGCTATAGGATCATTATTTATGACAATACATGTTTTTTACAACCCCTGATATGTGTTAATAATAATATAAAAATGAAAATATAGTTAAACATGTTCAAATACAATAATATTTAAGGACACACAAACATGTTGAACTCTCTTAGGTGGGTTTGTGCTCATACTCATCCAAAATAGATATTATCACATACTAATTAAATGAAGAATTATTCTCATGAGTTTATGTCTATTTGAACCTAGAATTAAATATAATATATTCTATGTAATATATTGTTATCTTGAATTTACGTAAACCACAAATGTAATATATTAAATAAGTTTAATGATCTCATCCTAGCAGAGAATTTTTATTTTCTATGGTTATGACATTATTCAATTATCATTTTCCATTTTTTTTAAAAAAAAATAGAAATATTTTACGATAAAATATTATTTATATTCAATTCATAGAATATAATTCTAATTATAATTTCAAATACATCAGGATCTTAGGAACCAACTCAAACTCAAAAACATAATATGAAATCCTTAAAATGCTCTTTATCTTCCCAAATAGAAATGGATTGTTGATATTATATTATCAACTATGGTTTTCATATTCACAATATGATTTCAAACATCATTTTCAAAAGTAATCAATTTATTTTATCTATAACCAATATTATTGTCATAGCCTCTAGAAACTTGAAAGTCTTCATCATTTTTACTTATATATTTATATCATTGATATAAATCCATAGAAAATTTTTTCCAATATATTAGCCCATATTTTTATTATTTACATTATAATTTTAGGTAGATACATGTTTGGTCAGAACCTCTTTTGAATATAAATTGTGATTTTTGGAGGCCTTTTTGTTCAACAAGGGCTAAACCATGTCCATTTTCAAGACATTTTTGTCTTTGTTGACACCTATTTCAAAAAGGAAAGTTATAATGGTTGGACCCAGGTGTGTCCATGAGCCGTGAGCACTAGGGAATATCCCATGGAAAATGGTAATATAGTCCTAAACACTATGTGGTAAAGATGATGGTTATCTCAAAATAGACATGATTCTTGAAACATTCCCTAGTTGAGATCTTGGTGATGGTCTGGCTAGAAACTGAATTACTAAAATGCTAATAATTCTCCACTGATCATGATTGTTTCAGAGGGGGTAAACCATAAATATCAATCTTTGAAAAAAGAATTAATTTTATTAAAAAAATAAAACTATTTATTGTTCAAATACCCACTCATAATTTTTCCTTTAATCAAGAGGCCCTTTAGAAGAACCTAAAAGAAATTCGATTTACCCTTATTTTTTGAGGTTACTAGGTTTTATAAAATAATTGTTTATAGCCCTAAAAATTAAATGACCTCAATAGGGGATCAATACCAGTGATATTAATATTATTTAATTCTAGACAGAACTCATGACATTGAAAAAGATCCATTCATAGTTCGATGTTCTTTGAGTAGAGGGGATATTCTTCTCTAAAAGGAATGGAATTATTCCAGTGATGTTCTAAATGTTGTAAGTGCCATTTATACCATACATACATATCCCCAAATTCTTATTAACTATATAAACCATGTTGTTGAAAAACAATGATATTTTATTTTAATATAATAATATTCTTGATTGCTTGTTTAAAATGGAACACCGACTATTATATGAATTACAATAAAAATTAAAAATATTATTATTTAAATGATAACATTATAACATTATAACATTATTTTTAGGTATAGGTTATGAATTTTTTAATCCATAGTATAAATTATATATATATAATGGTTTCACTCATTAAAATTCCATTTATTATTTCATAGAAAATAAGTAGTCAATTAAATTGGAAGTCTTTTTGTTCCATAAAAATAGATTTTTATAAAAAATAATTTCTATTTGATATTTTATCTAATATTATATAAAATATGTGAAAAATATTGAAATTATATTTCATTAAATTTATATATTTTTTAAATAATAATATCAAAATATTATGAATGATAAATTTTCAGTATTTATCTAAATGATATTTTTCAATTGATTTGAGAAAAATTAATTATTTTAGAGAAAAATGAACTATTTTTTATTCATCTTGGATTATAATTAGTTTTTATTGATTTAAAATATTATGATTAATTTCATTATAATTGTAAATATTTATAATTTTGGTACAAAATCATTTTATCCTTAAAAATAATTTTTTTTGAAAATTTTTTTTAATCATGTTATGAAAGTTTATTTAAAATAAAATTGTGTCCCATTATAGTTATTGAATATGTTAAAATGGATTCCATAATTTTAATCATCATTTAAATATTTACTAAATATCCAAACATTTATTATCCTAATAAATATTAATTATGGTAAATATTTTTCATAAGGGCAGGGATAAATCTGTGAACTGAGTGTTATTATAATTGGATATGGATTTAAAATTTTAAAAAATTCCTAAAAAAATTATATTTTATGATTTTATTACATCCCCATTTATATAATATTCGTTCATATGGAATTTTGGACACCATTTGTTTCATAAATAGCATTATATTATCATAAATAAAGGAAAATTTCAAAATATCAATCTTTTTCATTTAAATTCTCTTACATGTTCACATAATTATAATATGATTTTATTAATGAATCTAAAAACATTAAAATTTTAATTATTAATTTATTTTTATTATGTAAATTTAATTTATATTTTTATAGATTGTATAATTACATTAAATTCATACACAACACTGGTACAGTGTTTATGAAAGTATTATAAAAACTAAGGTATTTGATTTTAAATACTAGAAATATAATATAAAATAGATTTACTTTGGTGATAAATAAATTTTACTATCAATTATAATGTATAGTTTATGTTGAATGAGTTTATACTTGAATTTCATAGCATTTTTCATTTCAGTGATGTCAAAAATTTCATGGAGTTCTCAAAATTATATTAATGGTATTTTAAATTATCTAATATAATATTAAATAATTTAAATATAATTAAAATATCGGAAATGATAATGGGAGAGAAATTATTTACAATTTTATTTAGTGAAAATTTGTATACTTTTTTTAGGTTGTAAGTAATTTTTCAACCCATTAGTATTAAATTTTTTTCACCATGGGTATAGTTTAATTTTGATAACAGAAGGGTTAAAACATTGTTAGGGTTCAAAAAATTAATTAATTATTTAAGGGATTTAAAAAATTAAATATAATATATTCAAAATTACCTAATAATTTTTTATCCTTCATATTAATGAGAATTTGTTAAATTTAAATATTTTATTAAATTCCATGTCTTTATTTTGTTTCACTATAAATAAAGACCACATATCATCATTTATTCTCACCCCCAAGAACCCCTTTGCTTAAAAACCCAATTTCAAAACCTTTTCACAACATACTAATATAAAATTATGAGGTTCTAGTCTAATAAAATGTTCAACCCTAGTGTAAATTACATTTGATATAATGCATGTGTAGATACCCATTGCTTGACGTACATGGACATTACATTAATTCTGCGGAATAGATAATACATGACAAAAAAATTCCCAAGGACCGTATTAGTTTAGTGTCTTTGGAAACTTGGAACATATTATTTTAATCATGGTGAAAGATATTCAACATCTCCCATAATGATCTTCCCCTTTTTTTCATACCTAAAACCTTTCCTTAAATATTGGGGAAAAGAGAACATATAAATTATAAGGCCCCGGCCTTAAACCTTACTTAATATTGAATTAAATGAATAATTCACGTTGAGGATCATTTCAGGTTTATAGTTTTAGAGAATTAGAACATAACTATTAGATCTCAAAAGATTACAAAGTAGTCACTTCTACTAAGTTTCCATAATAAAAAAAACTCTTAAAAAGAAACGTGTCTAGTTCTATGTTTTATATAGGATAACATTCCCTTGATCCCATCCTTGACGTTATTCCACATTAATTCCTGTGAAAACATTTCAAAAAAAACTTGGGGTGAGCATAAAAAGCTCAGTAAGGGATACAGAAAGAATGAAAACTGTTAGTTTTTCAAACATCAAGTAAACCATATATACTCTATCAAAGTAATACCTTCAGCTTCATGAAGTAGTAAAAACTCTTCACTGAATAAAGTATCATTACTTACCTTTTTGTAACCAAAGGATTACCATAAAACCCATAAAAAGAACACATAACATATATAAAGGTAACTTGGGACATAAACATACTTAAGTGGAATAACCACACGGTCGACTTCCACACATATCACTTAATGGAATAGCCATACGGCCAATTTCCATACATACTTAATGGAATAGCCATACAGCCGACTTCCATACCCAATGCATTGGAGGTTATAACGTAACCACCCGTCTTGGTAATCACGGCACCACCCGTCATATGGTTTATAACATAACCACACATTAAAATGTCCAAGTACCAATATAAAATCATAAAACAGAAAACCAATATAAAGGAATGATAACATTTCCACATTTCAATCACAATATATCATAAATATATTGACATAATAGAATCCTTTATCAAAACAATTTTCAATACCAAAATACATAAAAGAGTATATGGTATTTATTTTATTCTAAAAACATTACGACTTGTTGAGGAAGCCAAAGACCAAATAATACTCATGGCGGAGGAAAAGGTCGTTGTCGCCGCGTACGTTAAAAGAAACATTCTTTTTTGTCGTTTTGTAAAACGCTTCGTAGAAAAAGATTCATTTTGTATAAAAGTAAAAGTCAAAGGGGTTTATACACCGTATAAAAGAAAGTTGTGTATAAAACGAAATATGCCTCAATGAAAGGAGATTGAGACGAAGTCCCTTACCTCGGGTCCGACTTGACTCGATCATTCTTTAACGTCCAGATTAATAAACTTGAGTTAATTTATACTTGATTAAGAGCCTTTTTATAGTTTATTATTCCTTTTATATCACTTACTTCCATGTTATAAACATTATGTAACCATTTAAGTTAATAATGTTGGTTTTTTCAATATTTGGTTCTTAAGTCGAATGTGGACTTCTTACAATTACATGTTGTTCGTGTGGTCAAAGTTTCGTTATATCCAGAATGAAATTCCCGATTTGGATATAATATGTATCATATATATCCAGAATATACATGTATTTATAATATTACATAATCATTTAGAGGTAACAAATGAAATGCACCATTCATGGAGACGGTAAGCCGTACGTACGCATGAACGCTACTTTCATTTCTTTGTCATATTAATGGAATTAAAACTAAATGAGTGCTATGTATATTTTAATTCCAGAATTATATTCATCATTTAGATATATCATTAATTATATATATCCATTATATACATGTAATTTTAATAGTACATCACATTTGGGGATAAGAAATGAAATGCACCGTTCATGGAGACGGTAAGCCGTACGTACGCATGAATGCTACTTTCATTTCTATATCATACTTTAATGGAAATAAATAATAATGATATAGAAGTATATTATAATTCCAGTATAACATCATATATAATAACTTTAAATCCATCCTTTACACATCCCACATATGGCATTAACGAATCACATCACTTTGAGGGGGCGGTAGTCCGCACTTCCTTAAATGAAGATATCGTGTTTACCCATGATGGAAACCATAAAGGTATGACCAAAATGAAAAATACATAAGCTTAAAGAAAAAATAAACATATTATATATCATATATAAAAATAGTGACATCATAATGGCCACCTTTGAAGGTGTTAAATGAGTATTGAACAATCATCGTTTCGGGAGGCAGAATTTCGCCATCCACGGAAACCATACGTTCTTTAACCATTTGATGTAGTTGTGTGAGAGTGTAGCTCGAATAAATCTTATAACAACATCCTATTATATTTAAGATACTGGTTTTGTTACAAAAGAAGTAAATAAAAAGAGTTTAGAGGGTTGGAGAAGCAAAATAAAACAAATGAACAAGAGAGAATGAATTACCTTTAAAGGTGTAACTACTTTTGATTTGAGCCTAAAGGATTCCTTTGAAAGGCTTCTACCCAAATATAATCCTATAGGATGAGGAGAGGGATGTGTAGAGAGTAATTGGGCAAGGGATGGCCGAGACAAATGCTTTAGGAGTGTGTGTAAGGTGGTATAGGTGGGGGCATTTTATAAGAGGAGAGGAGGGGCACTTTTGGAAAGTAAAGAAATATTAATTTATTTTGAAAATGAGTTTCGGTTTTAAAAGGTCCCACATTGATATAATTAGTGGATAAGGTTATAAGGGGTCGAAATCCACCCATCCAATAAGTTTTGGACATGTGTAGTTTATAGATTTTACATTATCTTTCCATTTTATTTAAATTGTTAAATAATGAGGTCATCGCTGCATCATCATGATGTCATAACTAAATTAATTTATTTAAAGTCTAAAAATTATACAAAAAATACTATGATGTAGGAAATCTTTTTAGCTTTCCAATGACTATTTATAATCAAAACTCTGACTTGTATAACCCCATTTAAAAATTGTTTTAGTAAAACATATCATGTTTGTGTCATTTTTACTTTTACAATAAATAAAAAGTTATTTATGTCATTTCCCAACCAAAGTGGCTCCATGGGATCCCCATATTGACCCATGGCTTGTCTTGGTCGGCCATGACACAAAAAATGAGTGTAGGACATGTGTAAAGCTTATCTTATTTTATTAAAGCATTATTTTTTCCTTAAACTACACTAATTACCACTAATCACGATTAAAAACTTAATAAGTTACTATTCACGAAAAAAATATTTTAATCTCATTGAACCACATTTTACTTCTTAATGACAACCATGTATGTCGGATTTTTGAAAATCAAAACACAATGATGGAAAAATTTCATTTAAACGGAAAATCAGTTTTTATAAGTACCACTTAGCGGTTTCACTATTCATCAAAAATTGAAGTTTTTCAGAAAATTACCAAAAATTCACCCTAAGCTATATTTGATATTACGAATTCAAAAATGAAGTCTATTTTACAAGATTCAAAACATATAAGTCACATTAATTAATTACCGCTGTCATAGAAAATAGCGTGTTTATATGAAACAATAAGTATCAAAAGATTGACACTAGTTTAAGTCCAATTTCAAAGTGAAATTAATTCCAACGACCACTATTGGATTTAATGGTAAAAATATTTTCTAATTTCACTTTAAAACCAATTAAAAAGATAATCCAATCATATAAATAAATTAGATTAAAAAGAGGTTTTGAATTAAAATACAACATTTTACACTATTCATTAAAAAATGAACTTTATCAGAAAGGTACCAAAAATTTACACAAAGTAAATTTTGATGTCTCGATTCTAAAGAAGAGTTATATTTGGTCCAATAGAATTTATATGATCGATCAAAACTATATTTAATGATGGTTCTCCATCAAAAGGTTTTAAGTGGACCTTTCGTGAGAATTAGGGTATAAATGCCTAAAATTGAACTCTTTCCGTATTTTAAGCCTTTATCTTTTATTGGGTAAATGTAAAAACATTTAAAAACATATGTAATCATATTTTAGTTATTTTTAATCATTCCCTCCAGTACAATGGCTACTCGTTAACTAACATTTAAAATAATATTATTTTATTACTTGTATGCAACGTAAGTTTTCAAAGAATCTCATCGTTGCGTATCGAGTACGCTATCGAACGTAGAAACCCCTTTTAATTAAAATTAATATTTAATTCGTAAATATTAATAAATATGAAAATTATTTATTCTTTAATTACCTGGGATGTTACATCCTTCCCCCCTTTTGGGAATTGTGTCCTCGCAATTTTATTGACTTATCAAAATAAGTGGGGGTATTTATCCCTAATAGCATTTTCAGATTCCCACGTTGCCTCTTCAATCACATGGTTTTTCCACAAAACCTTTACCTGATGAATCACCTCATTCCATAACACCTGCTCACTGTGGTCAAGAATCTGGACTGGTTTTTCTTCATAAGATAGGTTCTCTTCCAGCTGAACTACCTCTGGACTCAAAACATGAGATGGATCTGGCATATACTTCCTCAAAATTGAAACATGAAAAACATTGTGTACCTGAGATAAACTCGGAGGTAAAGCCACCCGGTATGCAACTGATCCAACTATCTCCAGAATTTCATATGGTCCAATAAAACTTGGACTCATCTTTCCTTTATTACCAAATCTCATAACACTTTTCCAAGGAGAAACCTTGAGAAAAACATGATCACCTACCTCGAAAGATAGATCCATCCTCCGGTTATCCTCATAACTCTTTTGTCTGCTCTGAGCTGTTCTCATGTGTTTTTGAATCAGCTGAACTTTTTCTGCCATCTCTTCTACCAATTCTGGTCCCATCAGCTTCCTTTCACCCACTTCATCCCAAAATGCTGGAGTTCGACACCGCTTCCCATATAATGCCTCAAATGGTGCCATATGTATACTGGAATGAAAACAGTTATTATTAGAAAACTCAACCAAAGAAAGATGTTGGTCCCAACTTCCCTGATAATCCATCGAACAAGCTCATAGCATATCCTCCAAGGTCTGAATTGTTCGTTCTGACTTCCCATCTAATTGAGGATGAAAAGTTGTACTAAAATTTAATTCCGTACCCAATGACTTCTGAAGGCCTTTCCAAAAGTTAGATGTGAACCTGGGATCACGATCAGATACAATGGAGAGAGGAAATCCACGTAACCTGACTATCTCTTTAAGATACAAACGGGAAAGTTGATCTAGAGAGAAAGTATCTCGTATAGAAAGGAAATGAGCAGATTTGGTCAAGCGATCAATAATAACCCAGATTGCATTATTACCTCGAGATGTCCTCGGTAATCCCACAACAAAGTCCATGGATATTTTTTCCCATTTCCACTCTGGCACTGGTAAAGGCTGAAGCATCCCTTTCGGTAACTGCCACTCTTCTTTAACCTGTTGACATGTCAAACACTTCACAGTAAAATCAGCAATATCTCTTTCCATTCCATCCCACCGGCAATACTACCGCAGATCTCTGTACATCTTAGTACTGCCAGGATGAACTGAAAATGGGGAACTATGAGCCTCACATAATAACTCATTCTTCAACTGTGAATCACAAGGCACACATAACCTCTTCCCAAACCTCAAAACACAAACACAAACTTATCCAAGAACTCATGGAAAATTTTATTCATAAGGTCCATGAATATAGCAGGTGCATTGGTTAACCCAATAGGCATAACTAAAAATTCATAATGGTCATATCTAGTACGGAACGCAGTCTTCGGAACGTCTGCTTCTTTTACTTTCAACTGATGGTACCCCGACCTCAAGTCAATCTTCGAAAAATACTGGGCTCCCTGGAGCTGATACCACTTCATTCGATGGCCCAACATCTGCTGAAGTTGTTGCAAAGGATTTCACCACCACTTTCTGCTTGTAGTCTAGCTGCATTCCCCTAGTTGAGTTCTTCGTTGGACACTCGTTTGCATAATGACCCATTTCATTACACTTAAAACATCTTACCGTTGGCTTTTCATTTCCTGCTTGATCATCTTCCTTACAGTTACGAGCAATCTGACCAGACTTACCACACTGAAAGCACTTACCAGAATTGGATAAACATTCTCTAGGATGCATTTTACCACACTTCTCACAGGATGGATATTTTGTTTTCTTACCTCCTTGCTTCTTTGATGAATTCTTCCCCTTTGCCTGCCAACTAGACCTCTTATTCTGTTGTTTTTCATAGAACACCTGATCATCGGCAAACTTCATTTCCACCTTCTCCGCACATCGAACAAGTTCTTCATAACTTTTGAACTCACGAGAAGCTAAAGCCCTTTGATACTTTGGCTTTAACCCTGAGTAAAAACGGTTTATTTTACTATCAAGATCTCGTATGAATTTTGGAGCATACCTTGCCAATCGAGTGAACTTTTCTTCATAAGCAGCAACTGAATCATCCTCCTGCCTCAATTCTAGGAACTGTTTTTCCATCCTAAGATGAACCACCTTAGGAAAATATTTCTCAAGAAACATACCTTTGATTTCGTCCCAGTGAAGATCCTCAATCTCATCAGTATCCCTTATATTTTTCACCATCGACCACCACTGATCAGCTTCACCTTCAAAACGGTAAATAGAAAGACTAACCTTTTGATGTTCTGAACACCCCATGACATCAAAAATCTTCTCCGGTGCTTTAATCCACCCTTCAGCTTGCACAGGTTCAGATGATCCTCTGAATGATGGGGGATGTTGCCTCATGAAATGTTCCACCACAGACATGTTCCTCTGCGGTTGATCTGGCTGACCTCGTGCATGGATACCACCACCATTTATAGCCTGAGTCAACTGTGCCATCACTGCAAAAAACTGTTCAGTTCCGATTCCGACCATCTCAGGTTGCTGATTTGGAAGGTTATCTTCCTCCTGATGTCGTCCCATCATAGCTGCTTTGTTTCCTCTGCGGAAACCCATTCTGAACACAGAAATATCTTAGGTGAAGCAACATGGTAATCCGTAAATGCTATATCATTTCAATCATATTATAATTTAACACTTTTCTAACTCCTAAAGTTGTCTAAACCGACCTCTGATGCCAACTATAAGGCCCTGGCCTTAAACCTTACTTAATATTGAATTAAATGAATAATTCACGTTGAGGATCTTTTCAGGTTTAGAGTTTTAGAGAATTATAACATAACTATTACATCTCAAAAGATTACAAAGTAGTCACTTCTACTAAGTTTCCATAATAAAAAAAACTCTTAAAATGAAACGTGTCTAGTTCCATGTTTTATATAGGATGACATTCCCTTGATCCCATCCTTGACCTTATTCCACATTATGTCCTGTGAAAACATTTCAAAAAAAAACTTGGGGTGAGCATAAAAAGCTTAGTAAGGGATACAGAAAGAATGAAAACTGTTAGTTTTTCATACATCAAGAAAACCATATATACTCTATCAAAGTAATACCTTCACCTTCATGAATTAGTAAAAACTCTTCACTGAATAAAGTATCATTACTTACCTTTTTTTAACCAAAGGATTACCATAAAACCCATAAAAAGAACACATAACATATATAAAGGTAACTTGGGACATAAACATACTTAAGTGGAATAACCATACGGTCGACTTCCACACATATCACTTAATGGAATAGCCATACGGCCAATTTCCATACATATTTAATGGAATAGCCATACAGCCGACTTCCATACCCAATGCATTGGAGGTTATAACGTAACCACCCGTCCTGGTATTCACGGCACCACCCATCATATTGTTTATAACGTAACCACCCGTTAAAATGTCCAAGTACCAATATAAAATCATAAAACATAAAACCAAAATAAAGGAATGATAACATTTCCACATTTCAATTACAATATGTCATAAATATATTTACATAATAGAATTATTTATCAAAACCATTTTCCATACCAAAATACATAAAATAGTATATGGTATTTATTTTATTCTAAAAACATTACGTCTTGTTGAGGAAGCCAAAGACCAAATAATACTCGCAGCGGTGGAAAAGGTCGTTGTCGCCGTGTACGTTAAAAGAAACATTCCTTTTTGTCGTTTTGTAAAACGCTTCGTAGAAAAAGATTTCTTTTGTATAAAAGTAAAAGTCAAAGGGGTTTATACACCGTATAAAATAAAGTTTTGTATAAAACGAAATATGCCTCAATGAAAGGAGATTGAGACGAAGTCCCTTACCTCAGGTCCGACTTGACTCGATCGTTCTTTAACGTCCTGAATAATAAACCAGAGTTAATTTATACTTGATTAAGAAAATTTTTACAGTTTATTATTCCTTTTATATCACTTACTGCCATGTTATAAACATTATGTAACCATTTAAATTAATAATGTTTGTTTTGTCAATATTTTGGTTCTTAAGTCAAAAGTGGACTTCTTACAATTACATGTTGTTCGTGTAGTCAAAGGTTCTTTATATCAAGAATGAAATTCCCGATTTGGATATAATATGTATCATATATATCCAGCATATACATGTATTTATAATATTACATAATCATTTAGAGGTAAGAAATGAAATGCACCGTTCATGGAGACGGTAAGCCGTACATACGCATGAACGCTAGTTTCATTTCTTTGTCATATTAATGGAATTAAAACTAAATGAGAGGTATGTATATTTGAATTCCAGAATTATATTCATCATTTAGATATATCATTAATTATATATATCCATTATATACATGTACTTTTAATAGTACATTACATTTTGGGATAAGAAATGAAATGCACCGTTCATGGAGACGGTAAGCCGTACGTACGCATGAACGCTACTTTCATTTCTATCTCATACTTTAATGGAAATAAATAATAATGATATAGAGGTATATTATAATTCCAGTATAACATCATATATAATAACTTTAAATCCATCCTTTACACGTCCCACATATGGCATTAACGAATCACATCACTTTGAGGGGGCGGTAGTCCGCACTTCCTTAAATTAAGATATCGTGTTTACCCATAATGGAAACCATAAATATATGCCCAAAATGAAAAATACAGAAGCTTAAAGAAAAAATAAACATATTATATATCATATATAAAAATAGTGACATCATAATGGCCACCTTTGAAGGTGTTAAATGACTATTGAACAATCATCGTTTCGGGAGGCAGAATTTCGCCATCCACGGAAACCGTACGTTCTTTAACCATTCGATGTAGTTGTGTGAGAGTTTAGCTCGAATAAATCTTATAACAACATCCTAGTATATTGAAGATACTAGTTTTGTTACAATAGAAGTAAATAAAAAGATTTTAGAGGGTTGGAGAAGCAGAATAAAACAAATGAACAAGAGAGAATGAATTACCTTTAAAGGTGTAACTACTTTTTATTTGAGCCTAAAGGATTCCTTTGAAAGGATTCTTCCCAAAGAGAATCCTCTAGGATGAGGAGAGGGATGTGGAGAGAGTAATTGGGCAGGTTTTGGCCGAGCCAAAGGCTTTAGGAGTGTGTGTAAGGTGGTAGAGGTTGGGGCCTTTTATAAGAGGAGAGGAGGGGCACTTTTGGGAAGTAAAGCAATATTACTTTATTTTGAAAATTTGTTTCAGTTTTAAAAGGTCCCACATTGATATAATTCGTGGATAAGGTGATAAGGGTTCGAAATCCACCCATACAATAAGTTTTGGATATGTTTAGTTTATAGATTTTACATTATCTTTCCATTTTATTTAAATCGTTAAATAATGAGGTCATCGCTGCATCATCATGATGTCATAAATAAATTAATTTATTTAAAGTTTAAAAATTATAAAACAAATACTATGATGTAGGAAATCTTTTTAGATTTACAATGACTATTTATAATCAAAAATCTGACTTGTATAACCCCATTTAAAAATTGTTTTAGTAAAACATATCATGTTTGTGTTATTTTTACTTTTACATTAAATAAAAAGTTATTTATGTCATTTCCCAACCAATGTGGCTCCATGGGGTCCCCAAGTTGACCCATTGCTTGTCTTGGTCGGCCATGACACAACCAATGAGGGTAGGACATGTTTCAAGCTTATCTTATTTTATTAAAGCATTATTATTACCTTAAACTACACTAATTACCACTAATCACGATTAAAAACTTAATAAGTTACTATTCACCAAAAAATTATTTTAATCTCATTGAACCACATTTTACATCTTAATGACAACCATGTATGTCGGATTTTTGAAAATCAAAACACAATGATGGAAAAATTTCATTTAAACGGAAAATCAGTTTTTATAAGTACCACTTAGTGGTTTCACTATTCATCAAAAATTGAAGTTTTTCAGAAAATTACCAAAAATTCACCCTAAGCTATATTTGATATTACGAATTCAATAATGAAGTCTATTTTACAATATTCAAAACATATAAGTCACATTAATTAATTCCCGCTGTCAGAGCAAATAGCGTGTTTTTATGAAACAATAAGTATCAAAAGATTGACACTAGTTTAAGTCCGATTTCATAGTGAAATTAATTCCAACGACCACTATTGGATTTAATGGTAAAAATATTTTCTAATATCACTTTAAAACCAATTCAAAAGATAATCTAATCATATAAATAAATTATATTAAAAAGAGGTTTTGAATTAAAATACAACATTTTACACTATTCATTAAAAAAAATGAACTTTATCAGAAAGGTACCAAAAATTTTCACAAAGTAAATTTTGATGTCCCGATTCTAAAGAAGAGTTATATTTGGTCCAATAGAATTTATAAGATCGATCAAAACTATATTTAATGACGGTTCTCCGTCAAAAGGTGATAAGTGGACCTTTCGTGAAAATTAGGGTATAAATGCCTAAAATTGAACTCTTTCCGTATTTTAAGCCTTTATCTTTTATGGGGTAAATGTAAAAACATTTAAAAACATATATAATCATATTTTAGTTATTTCTATCCATTCCTGCCAGTAAAACGGCTACTCGTTAACTAACATTTAAAATAATATTATTTTATTACTTGTATGCAACGTAAGTTTTCAAAGAAACTCATCGTTGCGTATCGAGTACGCTATCGAACGTAGAAACCCCTTTTAATTAAAATTAATATTTAATTCATAAATATTAATAAATATGAAAATTATTTATTCTTTAATTACCTGGGATTTTACATAAATGGTGAGCTCAAATACTCAATAAGGGTAAGCATGGAGAAAATAAAACAAATCATATACTTTTGAACTTAAAAAACATGAACATAAAGTTTAAACATCAAAATCTTGAGTTGTGAAATAAATCTTGGCAGTACGTAAGGAATAGATCATAAAAGAACATTAATCATGATATAATAGCATGGGAATAAAAAATATAATTATGGAATCTATTAAGGACATGATATGATTTCCATAGTAGCCAAGGCATTTCTTCCAGGACCATTATAGTGGACAAAGTTCATTACTGAATCGTCTTTACTTGTTGTTCCAGCCCTGCATTACTGAACCGAATTCACTTGCCATTCCATCCATGTATATCTCATTAGATATAAATTTTTACCCAATGCATTGGAGGGAGATATAGGTCCCACCCATATCATAATGAAACCATTCTTGTGTGTGCCACAAAATCATAAATCATAAATCATAGTGTAACCCATGTAATAACAATGGGATTCTTAAACATTATGTCCCCATTACATAATCAATATAAAACAATGGATATTATTTCATCATAAACAAAATAAAACCATGTAAATAATAGGTACATTATACATGAATCATATCCATATTAAGTAATGTCACCTTAGATGGAAAATAGTTTGGATAAAACACTTGAAATTAATTCTTGAGGAAAATATCCTTCCTTTTTAAAAATCATTTTATTTTCTCAAAATGTCATGAGATTTTAAATGAAAATAATTTTGTTGAAAATAATCATAAAATATTGTAGAGGATGCTTCATATAAATAAGGCTTTATGAAACTGTAAAAATCCATTCACGCCGTATAAGTTAAAAAAACATTATTCTTGTACTTTTTCCAGAAAAGTCAAAAAGGACCTCATATGGTAAACAAAAGAAATATTCCTTCCATAGAACATAGTAAAAGTAAAAAAGGGGTAAAAATGAATTTAAAAATACATCGAAGAATGATAAATACTCTATGAATACATTATTAGAATACTAGGACATGTATTATATTCATAACCGCAGTAAATACTTACGAATAAACAATCTCAGATAAGACGGAGATTGGAAAAATTATCCCTTACCTTAGGTCCAATTTTTTCATACGTGTCTGAGACTCCTGTAAAGTGGGTTTAATCGTATTATTAACTTGTAATATAACCATAATAATATTTCAGATGTCATATATGATTCACTTATGACTTTATATTACCCGTTCTTTTGTCAATTCCATGTTAAAGTAGCGTTCTGGGTAAAATCGTTTAATTAATCGTACGTGTTTGGGATTTTGGTTCTTGATATTATTACTTATATCCCGATTTAATTAATTCTAGAATGTAAAAAATTATTTACACATAATATATATATATTCATAATATAAATATATATGATAGATCGATAAATGGAATGAAGTACACCGTTCATGCAGACGGTAGGTCGTACGTACGCATGAACGCTGTATTTGTTTCCTTATTGAATTTAATGAAATTAAGTAAATGAAACATATTTTTACATAAATATAGTATCATTATTATGTCATATATTTCATTAATAGTGATTATATATACTTTATAATAATTTTGTAATGGTAAACATGGATAATGAATCTCATCGCGTAGTGGAGACGGTAATCCGTACATACGCACGAGCGATGATATCATTCCAATAATTATTGAATGGAATTTGAGTAGATGATATAATATATCAGAATCATTATGATGTTATAATAACCATATATAGTTATTCATTACACTATTATACCAATCCATGTAAGGTGGTAGTGGAAAATCATATTACACCACGGCGTGGAGACGGTATTCCGTTTATACGCACGCACGGTGATTTTGTTTTCTATAGGATGGATAGAATGTGAAATGGGGTTGTTTAATATTCATAAGACAATGTCATTATATTATTGATACTTACTTTATTAATATATAATGAAACAACAAAATTAGAATAATTTGAAGAAAAATAAACTTGAATGAATCGGTAGAAGAGATTAACTCCTCATCAATGAACCTCCTTTAAACTTCCTCTTAAGTAACAAAAAATGGACTTTGAAGAAGACCAGGAACCATATTATGTTTCTAGGGAAGTTTACAAGAGATATTTTCAGGGTTTGGGAGATTTTGAAGGCTCAAAGTTGTGTGAGGAGGAGAGAGAGGTGGTTCCCTTTTATAAGAGAAGAGAGGGGCACTTTTGGAATCCTGAAAAATATTAATTTACGATAAACTCAATACCCATTTAAAAACCTCCAGAAATGACTCCAATCCTAATATTACGTGATATAGGGTTTTTAAATCATCAAACAATAAGATTTATACATTTTAGTAATTTATTTTAATCCTTATAGACTTGAGTTATCCTAATTTAATCTATTTAATTATACTTGTTTTAATAATATTCTAAATTTTAAATTGTTATAAGTAATTAAATCTGTGTTCTGAGTTGTCTATAATTGTAACTCTTATGATATTTTAGACCATATAAAATTGAATTTATAATTTTTAAATATTTATGTTATTTATAAACAATTTTATAATATTTTATTTTTATTAAATAACAATATAGTCAATTTTGACACTAATCATTTATTTGAATATAAATAAAATCCACACATAATTTATTTTCCAAAAAAACTATTTAATCGATTCCTAATAAGACATGTTCATCTATAAAATTCCTGGGGCACATTAGTTATTTCATATAATATTTATTTTAATACTTTTAAAATCATTTATTTGATATTTCTCTTCATAAAATAATTACCACAACATTTTTGTATAGTTATTTAATATACTTATTTGTTTCATAAGAGTTAAAACTAAAATACTATTATGTATATAAATCTAATATCTTCCATTAAAGTACATTTACTCGAATTTATGATCTTAAAATCACAACATTTAAATTGTTATAATTATTAAATTGTGAAGGTTACCACATTGACATCATTTAAAATAATATAATATAAGTTTTATAATCGCTTTTATAAGGATCAAAATGGTCAAATATTAGACCATTTGATGATTATGGATTACATGTACACGACCAATAAGTTTTGGTAAGGTTTTTGTGCCATTTATGGTCAATAATAGTTTAATAAAAATTGTATTATTTATTTTTCACTAAATAATTTCTACATCATTATTGTGTCACTATTAATGATAATTATTTAATACCTAAAAATTATAAATAAAATAAAATGATGTATATAATTTTATTAGATTTCTGGTGACTATTTTTTTTCTATGTTTTATGATGTTTATCACTATATTAAAATTATTACACTTATAAGATATAAGAGTGTGACATGTTGTCACTTTCTTCGATTTTAATAATAATTACATCTTATTAATTGTTAAATGTCTATGAAATGAATCTATTATGACACTTAGGTGATATGGGTCGACTTCTATCCATCCAATAAAATTTTGGCAGGTTTTAGGTTAATTTTATATTCTTATTTTTACTCTTAATTACCCGATTTACCATTAACTGTAGTAAATAAAATTTACCGTAGTTACTATTCATAATGCCTAAAAATAAAAAGTAGCTTGTTAACATAGTTTTGACTTACTGATTCCAAATATGGAATCCATTTTTCCAAATTCAAAACATATAAGTGGTAGTATTTAATTTAAAATTAATCCTGCTATTGCGAAAACGAGTTTTAAAAGTTAAAACATTGCAAAAGATTGAAATGGTTTTACCTATGAATTCAATTTAAAATTAATGATAATGAATTAATAAATATTAAATGGTAGAAATATATTCTATTTATTATTTAAAACCATTAAATATTATAATTTAACCATATAAATTATCTCGATGAAAAAGGTTGTTTTTAATTAAAATTTAACGTATTCTTACTATTCATCAAAATTTGAAGGTTATCAGAATAATCTAAAAAATTTATCCAAAGTAAATTTTTATATGATGATTGTAAGGAAGCAGTTTTATTTGTCAAATTAAACTTATAAATATTTCAACAACTAGATTTAATGTGGGTGCGCCATCAAAAGGCGGTAAAACTACATTTTTTGAAAAATACTTATTTTAGCCAAAAAAATTAATTTTGTTCTCATACCATGTTCTATAATATGTGTAAGATGAATTATAATGTCAAAAAATTAAAATTATACTTAATAATATTCATAACGGATGTTACATAATAATTTTATAATTATATATCGTTGTTTAGTGAAACTCAGTGTTGTGTACAACACATGCTATTGAGGAAGGTCACTATTGCGTGTAATGCAAGCCAAGTCAGGGTTGTGTGTAGTGCAAGCTTACTTTGGCGTTGCGTATAAAAAATCAAAATATATCTCATTTATACATTAATCAAAATATATAATTGGTGTAGTGTATATCACAAGCTAATTCTGGTGTAGCATACAACACAAGACATTAAAGAAATTAAAACGGTTATTTCACATAAAATCTCAGGGTGTTACATTCTACCCCCCTTAAAATGAATTCCGGCCTCGAAATTCATCGGGGTTATAAATTGTTTACTACATGAACGTTTCTTTCATAGAAACCCATATTGTAAAAATGAATACTATAACTTAATTTTAAAAATGAAAGTTAGAAACATAATGGTCACCCAAAGTAACTCAACACTGGGTTTCCACATAGGAGAATATAGGTGAAAATATGGATATTGAAGAGAAATATAACCATAATGTTTGGATGAAGAGTGTAGAAAAAATGTCTATGAAAATGTCAACAACCACAAAGCCATAAAAGTTTTATGATCTAAGGTACCATCTTTGTCATCCGATATGAGGGAACTAGGACAACATTTTGGTTTTCAAGATCATTTCCCTAATGTTGAATAATTTTTTAATTAAAATAAATACGTAATTGATTTTTTTACAATATCACTACTGCTTGTGACTTGAACAATTTCCACTTCATGTCTTAAAGAAATTAAGTTGAATTTTTCTTCCGTGAAGTGTTAGAAGATCATGCTATAGAATGATAGGTCATTCCATCTGTCTCAAACATAAGGTTAGCAAAAGATCTATACATAAATCCATCTTATGGTGAGATTAATTCTATATGGTTTCAAAAATGAACTTATACTTCATCTATTATACCTCATAATAAAATAAAACTAGTTTCTACTAACCAGTGACTTTTTATAGGCCAGTGGTAGGCGATAAAGTCATGTCACACTTCGGTTGTGGGTTCGATTCCCGCAACCTTGTCTGGCACGACGGGTTGTCGCCCTTCCTGGAGGTTGTCCTTTTTCTAAAACTACACTATTTTAAGAATCCAGAAATAATATCGAAAAATGATTCTAGCCATAAACAATATTATCTTATGTCCGACATAATCCATTTCAAAAATTTAGGCTTATCCAAAATACATCAATCCAAGCTCATAGTATAATGAAAATGATTACTAGAAATGTCATCAACCAAGAATGTGAATACCATCATTTATCCCACATATATCCTAATATATATCTTGTTGGTTATATTCCAAACATGTTAATTCCATAATCATGTGTTCTCTTAAAGCACGAATTACCATATAACCTTAGTGAAAACATGAATGCTGTCAAAAGTTAACACTTTCCACATACCTAAATCCCAAAATTTCTATATACTCAAACCTTGATATCACATTTTCCTTATATCAGTCATCAGTTCATTAATACTATCAAACATGTCATTATCTCCTTATACCTTCATTATTCACATATTAGGTGCTTTTCAAAAATATTTCAATCACTTTTCATCGTTACCGATACCATATAAATATTGAAAACCACAAAAAACCAATACATATAAATTCCAATATTCCATGATACTATAAATGAGATTCCACAACACTATTTTGGAATCTTGTTATATAAACAATTAATCATTCCACCACTTCATTTTTATATTCAACATCACCAATAGTGATCGCATGTGACTTCCCATTGTATTGTTCCTTAAGTGATTGGTGATGTCGATCATCATTAACCCTTTGATTAGGGTATTTGTTAGCATAATGCCCCATTTCCCTGCACTTGTATCATTGAAGTGTTAGTGGTGCGTTCTCTAAAGACTTCTCTCCATTCACATCATTAGATACTTTTTTCCCATTACTTCGGCACTTAGCTGCTGGATGAACTTCTTTTCCACACATAAATCCTTTTATAGTCAATTTAAGGCAATCTATACCAAGCTTCTTTCAACACTTTGAGCATAACGAAACATTTGTCTTCTTTTCACCATAGTTTGGAAATGTTTCCTTGAACTCCATCTTTCATTTCTTTTCAAAACCTTGATATGGATATGAAACACCAACTTCTACTTCTACCTCAATAGCACAACGCACAATCTCTTCATAGCTACTAAAGTCTCTTATTGCTAATGCCTTTGTAAGACTTGGTTTTAAGTCACTGATAAATCGATCAACTTTAATTTTAGGTTGGATGATAAAGCCAGATGCATACCTTGCAAGCCTGGTAAAATTCACCTCGTATATACCAACAGAATCATCATCCTTTTGCTTAAGCTCAAGGAACTCCTTTTCCACCTTTGTTCAAAGAAGACTAGGGAAGTACTTATTAAAAAAATTGTTCTTAAACTCATCCCATTCCATGGATTCAATTTGATCTTGGGGCCTTGTATTCTTAATTAGAGTCCACCGCTGGTCTACTTCACCTTCTAAACAGTAATAAGCCAAATTGACTTTTTCATGTTTTGAACAGTGAAGTATGGAAAATATATTTTCAATGGTACTGATCCATTGTTCAGCAACAAGTGGATCAGAAGACCCACTTAAAAAAGGTCGATGTTGCCTCATGAAGGACTCGATAGAATATTGTTCCCTTATCTCCTCATTTGGAGGTCCAGAATGATTCATAGCTCATGTACTAATAGAAATAATATTTTCACTCCATATCCTATAACATTAGTTTGTTCAGGAGGACAATCATTGCATTGTCCATTATAGGATTATAACCTATACTTATACTTATCTTTAGGGACATCCCTAGACATACCTTTCAAATACCTCTATTGATATCACTAATGTTTTCACATCCTCGTTTATTAAGGTTAACAAAACCTTTCCTCTGATACCAACTATGGAGACCCAAAGCTTTATGTACATGGACATTAAATTAATTTTTCTGAATACTTAATACATAACAAAAAAACTCCCAAGGATCATATCAGTTTAGTGTTTTTGGAAACTTGGAACATAATCTTTTAATCATGGTGAAAGATATTTAACATCTCCAATAAAGATCTTCACCTTTTGTTTTCTTACCAAAACCATTCTTTAAATCAAGGGGAAAAGAAAACATATAAAGGGTGAGCTCAAATTCTCAATAAGGGTAATCATGGATAAAATAAAACAAATCATATACATTTGAACTTAAAAAACACATGAACATAAAGTCTAAACATCAAATTCTTGAGTTGTGAAATAAATTTTCGCACTACGTAAGGCATAGATCATAAAGGAACATTAATCACAATAAAATATCATAGAAATAAAAAATATAATTTTGGAATCCATTAATCACATGATATTATTTCTATAGTAGACAAGGAATTACTGCCAAGACCATCATAGTGGAAAATTTCAATTACTGAACTGGGTTTACTTGTCGTTCCATCCATGTATTACTGATCCAAATTAACTTGTCGTTCTAGCCATGTCTATATAATGAGATATAAATATTTACCCAATAAATTGGAGGGGGATATAGGTCCCACCAATCTAATAATGAAACCATTCTTATATGTGCCACAAAAATCATAAATCATACATCATAGTATAACCCATGAAAAAAATGTGATTCTTAAACATCATGTCATCAAAACATAATCCATATAAACGAATGGATACAATTTCATAAAAAGAAAAAATAAAACCATGTAGATAATAGTTACATTATATTTGAATCATATCCATATTATGTAATTTCATCTTAGATGGAAAATAGTTTGGATAAACACTTGAAATGAATTATTGAGGAAACTATCATTTCTTCTTCAAAATCATTTTCTTTTCTCAAAATGTCATGTGATTCTAAAAGAAAAATATTTTGTTGAAAATAATCATGAAATCTTGTAGAGGAAGCTCCATATAAGTAAGGCATTATGAAACCGTAAAAATCCATTCACACCGTATAAGTTAAAAAAACATTCTTCTTGTACTATTTCCAAAAAAGTCAAAAAGTACCTCGTATGGTAAACTAAAGAAAGATTCCTTCAGTAGTACATAGTATATGTAAAAAAGTGATAAACATGAATTTAAACATAGATGGAAGAATATTAAATACTTTATGAAATCATTTTGAGAAAACAATTACATTGAAGATAAACACAACCCCAGTAAATACTTAAGAATAAACAATCTCAGATAAGAATGAGATTAGAATAATTATCCCTTACCTTAAGTCCAATTTCTTTTATACGTGTCCGAAAAACCTATATAGTGGGATTAATAATATTACTAACTTCGAACAGAACCATAATAATATTTTTGATATCATATATGAATCAATTATGACTTTATATTACCAATTCTTTTGTCAATTCCTTGTTAAAGCACTATTTTGGGTAAAATCGTTTCATTTATCGTACGTGTTTGGACTTTTTGTTCTTGATATTATTACTTATATCCTGATTTAATTAATTCCCTAATGTAAAAAATGATTTATATATAATATATATTCATCATATAAATATATATGATAGATCGATAAATTGAATGAAATACACCGTTCATAGAGACTGTAGGCCGTACGTACGCATGAACGTTGTATTCTTTTCCTTATTGAATTGAATTGAATTAAGAAAATGAAACATATATGTACATAAATAAAATATCATTATTATTTCATATCATTCATGATTAGTTATTATATATACTTTATAATCATTCTTGAATGGTTAACATTGGGAATGAATCTCATCAGGTCGTGGAGACGGTAATTCGTACGTACGCACGAGCGATGATATCATTCCCATAATTATTGAATGTAATTGTACTGGATGATATAATATTTCAGAATCATTATGATGTTATAATAACAACATATAGGTATTCTTTACACCATTATACCAATCCAAGTAAGGTTGTGGTGGAAAAAAAGATTACACCGTGACGTGGAGACAGTATTCCATACGTATGCACGCGCAGTGATTTCATTTTTCGTAGGATGGATAGAAGGTGAAATGGGGTTGTTTCATATTTATAATATTATATCAGTATATTATTGATACTTAATTTATTAATTTATAATTAAATAACTAAATAATAATATTTTGAAGAAGAAATAAACTTGAAAGAATCGGTAGAAGAGATTACCTCTTCTTTGACGCACCTCATTTAAAATTCCACTTATGGAAAAAAATTTGGTCATTGAAGAAGACCAGGATATCTATTATGTTTCTAGGGAAGTTTAGAAGAGAAATCTGAAGGGGTTGGACGATATTGAAGGCTCAATATAGTGTGAGGAGGAGAGGTAGGAGGTTCCCTTTTATAAGAGAAGAGAGGGGAACTTTTGGAAACCTCTAAAATATTAATTTATAATAAACTCAAACCCCACTTAAAAACCTCCAAAAATGACTCAAATACGAATATTAGATTATATGGGGTTTTGATCTCATCAAAAAATAAGATTTATACATGTTTGTAATTTATTTTGAACCATATCAACTTTCTGTATCCTTATTTAATCTATTTAATTTTATTTGTGGCAATAAAATTCTAAATTTTAAATTGTTATAAATAATTACTTATTTGTTCTTAAATGTCCATAATTGGATAATTTATGACATTTTAGACCATATAAATTTCATTTTATAATTTTAAATATGTTTTTGATTTTTAAACAATTTTTAATTTGTTATTATTATAAAATAAAAATAGGGTCAATTTTGAAATTATTCATTTATATGAATTTAAATAAACTCCACACAAAATATATCTTTGAAAAAAACTATTTAATATATTCCAAACAAGTCATATTCATGTATAAAATTCGTGGTGAATAGTAATTAGTTCTTATAATATTTATTAATATACTTTTAAAATCATTTCTTTGATATTTCTCTTCATAAAATAATTACTAAAACATTTTTGTATAATTATTTAATATAATTATTTGTTGCATAAAAATTAAAAATAAAATAATGTTATGTAGATAAATATAATATTTTTTATAAAAATAATTTTACCTAAATTTATCATCTTAAAATCAAAACATTTAAATTGTCTTATTTTTTAAATTATGAAGGTGACAACTTTGACATCAATTAAAATAAAATAGTATAAGTGTCATAATCACTTTTATAAGGCTCTAAATTGACAAATATTATACCATTGGATTATTATGGATTATATTGAAATGACCAATAAGTTTTGGTCAGGTGTTTCTTCCATTTTTGGTCACTATTAGTTTAATAAAAATTGTATTATTGATTTTTCACTAAATAAACAATTTCTGCATCACTATTGTGTCACAATTAATTATAATTATTTAATCCATAAAAATTAAAAAAATATTAAAATAATATATATAATTTTATTTGATTTCTGGTGACTTAT
This sequence comes from Viscum album, assembly GCA_963277665.1. Classification (NCBI taxonomy): domain Eukaryota; kingdom Viridiplantae; phylum Streptophyta; class Magnoliopsida; order Santalales; family Viscaceae; genus Viscum; species Viscum album. The sequence continues at coordinate 447,233,781 of OY728147.1, forward strand.
TATGTTCGACGTTTTATAAATTTTATCACTATATTAAAATTATTACACTTATAAGATATAAGAGAGTGACATGTTGTCAGTTTCATTGGTTTTAATAATAATTACATCATTTTCATGTTTATAAGTCCATTAAATGAATATATTTCGACCTTTAGGTGATATGAGTCGATTTTTATTCATCCAATAGAATTTTTTCATGTGTTAGGATAATTTTATAATCTTATTTTTACTCTTAATTAACTGATTTACCTTAAACTGTTGTAAATAAAATTTACCATAGTTACTATTCATAATGCCCAAAAATAAAAAGTAGCCTATTAACATAATTTGTACCTACAGATTCCAAATATTGAATCCCTTTTTCGAAATTCAAAACATAGTATTGGCAGTATTTAATTTAAAATCAATCCCGCTCTTGAGAAAACGTGTTTTAAAAGTTAAAACATTGCAAATGATTGAAATGTTTTTACATGTCAATTCAATGTAAAATTAAAGATAATTACATACACTATATTAAATGGTAAAAATATATTATATTTATAATTTAAAACCATTAAATATTATAATTTAACCATATTAATTATCTCAAAGAAAAAATTTGTTTTTAATTAGAATTTAACGCATTTTTACTATTCATCAAAATATGAAGGTTATCAAAATAATCTCAAATATTTATCCAAGGTAAATTTTTATATCATGATTCCATGTAAGAAGTTTTATTTGTCAAATTGAACTTATAAACATCTGAAAAACAAGATTTAAAGTGGGTTCACTATCAAATGGCAACAAAACTGCATTTTTTTAAAAATACATATTTTAGGCAAAAAATTTATTTTCTTCTCATACCATGTTCGATAAAATGTGTAAGATGATTTATAATGTCATAAAATTAAATATGTAGTTACTAACATTCATAAAGGCTATTTCGTAATAATATTATAACAATATATCATTACTTAGTGAAACTCAGTATTGGGTACAACACACGCTATCGAGGAAGGTCACTATTGTGTGTAATGAAAGCCAAGTCAGGGTTGCCTGTAGTGTAAGATTCCTTTGGTGTTGTATATAACATAATCAAAATAAAGTTCATTTATAAATTTATCAAAATCTATACATAATGTTGTGTATTTTACAAGCTAATTCTGGTGTAGCGTATAACAAAAGATATTAATGAAATTAAAAAGATTATTTCTCATAAAATCTCGGGGTGTTACAGGATGTTTCCCAACGTTTATGTAATTTTATTTTACAATATATTTAATTTAATTCATTAATTTACATCCTTAAATATTCCCCTAGAATTTAATATTTAATATCATCTGTATCTACCATATAAAATTATTTTTTATTTGTATTTCATAACCTCTATCAATCATATTTCTATCATGAGGGAAATGAATGTATCACTCGTGCGTATGTGTGCACTACTACCTCCATGTAGTGATATGATTAATTTACCATCACTATCATACATGGTTTTTTATTGCTAAGTATTTGGAATATTTATCTACTTATTTATTTGATAATTAATCTTATATATTCATATGATCTTATCTACCTTATTACAATCCTATTAATTGGAAAAGGATAATTTCCAATGTTTGAATGTGTAGAATTCCACTTCAATGAAGGGATGTGACTCCTTCATGATTTATGATTTACAAGTATGGTAATGAGAATAGATTAGATAAATTTATCTTATTTTTAGGTTATAATAATTTTTCATTAACGATTAGTTGTTTACCATTCTATTATTTAATCAAGTGAAATGTGGATACATAACTCTTGCATATATATAGACTAATATCTCTGCGATGTAATGTAATTATCTTTTAATAACCACATTAAATGAAAGGTTATGATTGTTTATATAATAACTAAATATAATACTATCGACATTATTTTGATTATAGATAATATGTAACCATGATAAATATAGAAATATCATAACATAAAAACCAAAAATTTAAACAGTTTACATAAATAAATGATGATTTTAATATGGAATTATTAAAAAATAGGTTTCAAAATATAAAAAATTATATCATTGAATATATTATATTTTTTTAAAATTTTTGGTATATAAGTATATTAAATGGAAATTTTTTTATATGGGTTTTGAATTATTATGAATCATTTCATAATTTGAGTATGTTTTCCTTACTTCAATATTTCTCTTTAGATATGTTCAATGTTATACACATTTTTGAGGTGTAAATACATTTCAATTAAAATTCTATTTTATGAATATCGATATGATAATGAAATTAAATGTTTCTATTGATATTATTCATTCATGGGTATTACAAATCAAAAGCTACCCATGCTATATGATTTATTTATTTATTCTCAATGTTAATTGGGAACATTAATTTTTAAACTACAATTTATATAATATAATAATTTCACTCCTAAATAAACCCATTTATTTTTATACCATAGAGCTAGTTTTAATTATTTAGTTGTTTTATCTCATATTACAGTATTTTTTACATGAATATATGAGAAAGAATGTTTTTATGGAAGGAAAAATTTATTTCTTCTTATGGTAGGGGATATTTTCTTCTATGTACATATTTTTTTAAATAAGTAAATGAAAGATATTTTAAATTATAAAATGATTGTTTCATGTAATTTTATACTATTATTTAGATTTTAATAAAAAATTTAATTATTTTCATATTCTTGTTATTTTATTAGAGAGGTTATTTTTTGTTATTAACCAATGAGTTATAATAAGGTTACATAAAATACACTCCATCAGTGGTTTTTCACACCGTCATGACAATCCTTCACATTTATGATTCATTTATATTTTTCCATTATTTTTTCTATGAAAATAATTTTTCCATTATTCTAGTATTTTTATTTGAAATATATCAATACAAAATTATATTTATCATGATGTAAAAGAGATGTTTTAAATTACATTTTAAAGGCATTATTCATCAATTTAAATTAAATTTGAATTTTCTTAGGATACAATAGGTTTATATTAATATGTAAACACATATAATATATCTATGTATGATTTATTATGACATTGAATTTGCAAATAAACCTATTTTATTTCAATTAGTCAATTAATAAATTTTAAATACATTTATGATTTTGATGAGGAAATTTTTTTGGAAACAATTTATTTTCTATTATTTATTCTATGTTGATAAACTGAATGTTTTATTATTTTATTTCATACATATTAATGGAACATATAACTGTGACCTCTGGGACTAGATTGATATATCTCACAAATTCATTGTGTAAATATGACTGGGTTAACTAGGAAAAAGATATTATTAATAGAATGTTAAAATATAACATATAGGATTTTCAAAGATGAGGTAATGACCATAGTGAAATGATATTCTTTGATGTGATTCATGAATTATGATCTAAATTATTATTATAATACAAACTATTATTCCATAGTTTTGTGATATTATTGTATTTTTATGTCATTTTCTCTTATCTCCTGAATTTTTCTTCTCATTTGATTCTTATATTTTTAACCTCTATACTTTATTCCCTAACTCAGGATTCTGATCTATGAATTGTATAGTTTTATTCTCTATGATTATATGCATATTATCATACCATTATATTCATGTTATGATAAAAAATTATAAATTAATAGAATCACCCTTACATACACTTAATGTGAATCCAAAATACCCCATTCTTTTTTATACCCCATGATATGAAAAATGTTTTTTTGAATATTATTACAAAAAAGGTTGCTATATTTTTAAAACATATCAGGATATGTTGTAGTCTTTCATGAAAATTTTTTACATATCGAATATTCTGATATAAATAAACCTATAATGTTATATAATGGATTTAATAGAAATCCAAGGAATATTAATGTAATGAGATAAAATAATTATGAATTAAATACTTGTGTATATTGATTTAGTATGAGAGAAAGGTTTAGTTATTATTGGAATGTATGATAATGAAAATTTATTGATAACCCTTAGATAAGTATGTTATTAGTAGTACATACTACATTATCTTAAATAAATGATTATAAATTTTCAATAAATTATATCTTCACATGAATAAATTTATGTGGTTTAAAATGTGTAAAAATTAACCAAGGAATAAAAAAATTAAATGAGATGGAATAGTTATTAACTATACACTCATATGTTCCTGATGAGTTATCCTATGAAAAAAATGGTATAAACTCATGGGGATATTCACAAATTAATAAAAATAATCATTATTAACATATATGATGAATTTTAAGAGACTATTACCATGAAAAACCTAGGATTAAAATAATGTTTCACATTGTGAAATGTTTTTTGTTGGTTTAGAAATAACTTTAATTATTTTTTATGATTGTATGATTTACTAATTTTATTATTGTTACTTACACTATGATTTTTGGTGTTAGTCAGTTGTTGGAAGTCGAAGGAACCATGTTAAACCTTAATGTGATGGATAATAGAATGATTATCCTCATGAGTAAACCAATAAATTAGGATCTGGATTGTGAATCCTTGGGAGTAGTCCAAATACACCATCTAATTATATGATCAACACTATAGACTTGGGTACGTATAAAAAAATCATTAAAAAGGGTAAAAAGGAAATTTAAGGGAGATTAATTAATGATGAAAAAATATGTACGATGATTCATCTTTATACATGTTGATGATATAGTAATATTTACTCCAGGGTATGTCTAAAAGAAATGGGATTTTGTTTTATATGTATAAATAAAGGGAATAAAAAGTATAATTGATATAGAAAAAATAATATTTCAATAGAGGGAAATATGGAATATCCTATGGATTCATTGATAGTTTAATGGATTATGTGTGGGAAACATGGGAAATATGTGAGTTAATCACCTTGTATATGGGTTAATATATATGAAAATATATTTTTATAAATAGATTTTACACCTTAATAAATGAAAATAAATTACAGAACATTATGATCAATTCAATAATCATATTAGTTTAGTATATTTGAAAATATGTCATCACAAATAACATGATTGTTGAAGAGATACATAATAACCCACAATTTTTTTACAAATATAACCCTTCTCGGAAAATTCACACTTAAAAACATTCATCATAAACTGGGTAAAGGAAACATAGGAATGGGTGTTCTCAGATAATCAATAAGGGTAAATAAGAAAGGGATCATTGATCACAGAGACATAACATGATCATAAGTGTAATAGAGTATCAGTTTTCCATTTGAAAACATACCCTTACTATCAATGACCATAAATCATTATATTTCACAAGATCGAATTCTTGATGAAATCAAATAAGAGGATCCATGAGTGAAAAAAATTGGCATACAACATTGATTTATGGAATACAAATAAGCATAGAAAATCAATCCATTAATATTCAAGGTCCACTACCAATAATATCAATGTGGATTACATTCAATCTTAATTCCATATTATTATTCATGGATCACTCCGAAGACAATAATTCAGGATAGATCTCTATAAATAACAAGGTTGACTCCCCATACCAGATCTGTTGAACTCATGAGATATCTTTCGTTAGCCAATTTATTGGAGGGATGTATAATTATGGTACCACCCATCACAACATCAGAATCATATATATTTTTATATAATATCATAAAAAATTAAAAATTGATTAACCTATAGAATGGAAAGGATTTTCATAAAAAAAATTCATAACATAACCAACGAATATGAAATGGGTTTCATAATTATTTAATCATAGAATAACCCATTGAAAATGAAATGGATTTTATAAAATAATGTCACCATAATCATAAAATACCAAAATAATGAATATGGATGGTTTCATTAGATCACATCCCTCAGAATATTTTCTACTTTTAGAGGATTTCATCATAGTTAAAAAAGGAATTAAAAATATCAACTGCAACATTTCATGTTAAAGTAACACTTTCACTTTAAATTAAAAAAATTTAAATATAAAAATTTCCCAAATATAAAATATAAAACATATACTGAATTGTAACACTAAAAAATATAATGGAATTATCAAATCATTTATCAGTCCTGATGGTGAATTTTTTTTTCGTATCAAATAATTTAAATGACATAATTAATTTAACAGTTTCATAAAAATAGTGCACTAATCATTACAGGAAAACATGATTCATTCAAATAAACATTGTAAACATTTATTCATGGGTAAAAATGAATTAGAAAAATATATGATAGTATTTTTTTATTTTTTAAAATCATTTTCTATAAAATATGGATATCAATGAAAATTGGGTTTCAACCAAAGTGAGAAATAATGTCAGTTGACTTTGAAAACATTATTTTTGTTTAAAAAATAAATACCATAAGGAAAAATATAGTGAGAAATGTAATATTAAGAAATTATAATAGTATATTAATCATCAAAATTTTCTTGAGATTTAGATCATGACATTTCAACAACAGAATCACAATAAAAATAATATTGATAAATATTCCCATTGTGACATAAAACCATTACCATGAGTTCTAATTTCATAAAAAGAACATATTCCAATTTGATAAGAATTTTAAATTAAGTATTGTTATATAAAATTTTTAGGTAATAATTTCAAATATCATATCTGATACATTTATAACATTTTATCATCCATTTTTAAATATTAAAGAATTAAAATCTTATTTTGGGGTGATAAATATTTTGTATTTCCAATGATATTATGATCAATAGTTTTGGTCCTCATAAATGAATTATTTTTAAATTATATCCATTATATTAATAATTATATTAATATAATGTATATTTATTATATATATTAAACTCACCCATAAAAGATATAGTTTGGAAAATGAATTACATCATTCATGGTGATAGTAGGTAGTACGTACATATGAAAATTGTTTTCAGTTTTCTAATAATAGAATGAAAACATTTATATATTAATTAAAATTTATAAAAAAAATTATTTTATCATATATGTAACAGATATTCATTAATAAATCGTTGTTATAGTTAATGTGTTGTGGAACTAAAAAATGAATCACAATGTTTCGGGGAAGTGGTTGACCACTTGTAAACATGAGCAACGTAAATGTTTTTCAATGGATTAAAAGGAAAGAATTTAGAAATGATATTATTAATAATAAATAATATTTATTAATAAATATATTATATAAAATTTAAGACCACCATTATTAAAAATCATGAAAGAAGACTATGTAAAATGAATCACACCACTATGTGGAGATGGTAAGACAAATATACGAACGAGTGATGTCATATTTTTTTCTATCGAATGGAAAATGGTTTAAACAATTGATGTAACGTATAGATAATAACAAGTAATTTTATTTAATATACTCTAATGATAGTAATTTTTTTGTTATAATTTACCTATTGGAATTATAAGAACAATTAAATTTGAACATGTTGGTAAAGATGCATTCTTCTTCTTCGGTGGAGTCCTTTTATATATAATTTTAACTGAACTATGGATTATGTTTTTGGAATAAAATATCTACAATAATATGATTAGGTATGTCTATAGGATACATATATAGGTTTTGGTTGAGATATTTGGATCATAGTGGTGTAATGAAAAGAGATAATATGTTTACTTTTACAAGGGAGGGATTTGATGATATTTGAGAAAATAAGGATTAAAATAAAATTAATTCATTCAAAACAAAAATGATTCCAAATTTCAATAAATTTATATATAATTATTATAAAGACAACATATTATCAAAAATTAATTTTAGGTTGATTTTTCGTTCTTTTAAATCCTATGTTGTATTATTAACACCTTTGATAACCATTTTTAACGATAACCATGTTAAAAAATATTTCAAAATCAATGGATTGTAGGTTATATTATAAGAAATAATATATCTCATAAATAGTCAAGGGATAATATCTTCACAATTACTACTCCTACTTTTCCTATTTCGGGTTTATTATTAATTATTAATGATTTAATAAAATATTATTTAAGATTAAATATCAGTAATGTAATTTTTTGATGTAATAATTTAATTCTTCTCTAATTAAAAACATAAAATAGAGGAATTGAAATAAAAACCGTTAAAAATAATTTTTATTTTATAATAATATATTTTATTTTTTAAACACAATTATTCACCCAATTTTTTTTATTTTTAATATTTATAAATACTATCATTTTAATTCTTTATTAATTGAATAAATACTTGGAAGGGACTGAATAAAAAGATTAGGTAATTAGAAAATTACTTAATATTATAAATAAATTTATTTGATATTAAACTTAAAAATAATTTCAAATCAAATTGAAAATAGAAATAATCCATATCATCCCTATTAAATTTTTTTGATATATTAATGTCTACATAGTGACTTATTTTATTAATTATTTATATAAATTAATAAAAAAAAATTCTCAATGAAAAATTGTACCATGTTTCCATATTTTTGAAAATATGAATAGGAATAACTCCACTAATCACATGGGATTATTTAATATTTAAGAGAATTTTTAATGAATTATTCCAATGTTATGACCCTATTTTACATGTTATAACCTTACCAAATTCAGAAAAAATACATTTTTCTCAGTAATCATATTCACCAAAACATAAAGGGATTTTTTTAAAAAATTTGAACCTCATGATTACAAATATATTATTATTATTTCATTATTAAAAATCAATTATTGGAATAAATTATTTTTAAATTTTCTGTACAAATCATGAAGACATTCAATTTTTAGAAAAAATAAATTTTAACCATAATATGGATTTATATTATTTTCCCAGGCCTATAAAAAAATTATATTAGTATTATAAAATTTAATTTTATATATAATATATAAATTTCACGAAAATAATTCATATATTCTAATAAATTAACATGTTTTATATAGAAACAAAATCTGCAAAAAAACATTATAATAGAGAAACATAACATTTATGTAAAAAGGATTTTTATTTAATTTCATACCAGTTGATAACCAATGAATTGATATTATATATTTTTAAACTATAAATTTTTAATTTATTTATTCTTAATTATATAGACCAATCTAACAGCTAGCATACAACAATCACATTGTATAATTATATTTTAATAGTACATCAAGATTTATTTAAAATAGATGTTGCATTTAAAGAAATATATCAATTAAATAAAATTTATTAATAGATCTATTTCATAAATTATATAGGTGTTATATTCTAGCACACATATAATTTTTTTGATATATTTGTTTCATCACATAATTGGGTTCTTATTTAGTGTCATCAAATTTCTGATTCCCCTATAGAACATCGAAAAGTTTAGTAATATATTTCATTAGTACATTATATATATAATTGAATATTTATAATGTTGTTTCATCATATGAAATATTAGTCTATATTGGTATAACCTCTATGTTCTATGTTTGTTACATGTGATAGATAATGTATGTACAACATTATGGGAGATACATGGATTAAATTTAGAACCTAGGATGTCTTCGATAGATGATACATGTGACAATAATCCATCAATACGTAATGAACACTTAAAAGGGTCAATTATTCTTAGTATTCATCCTTATATTCTTCCAAAATATCGTTACATTCATCCAGGGAGAAATTTAGAGAAATAAATTTTAAAAAATATTGAAAACAAAATTTCATGATTGATTGTCAGTATAAAATTTCATTATACTATGATATTCTTTGATATGCTACTAAATATATTGAATATTCTATTAAATTTCAAATAAAATTAGGTTAAATTGTGTCGCGACCCCTCCCCCTGGGCTTGTGTCGTTACTTCCCCAAGCACGCCTTCTATTGGCCAGGGCTGGAGACTAGCACAAGAAAGGCGTATCCCTAAAACGGGAAGGCATTTCCTTTTAACCTGTAGAGACACACAGTACCATAACACAACAAGAAGATACCACATATACTAGAACGTAACAAAAATCATCCACGAAGAAAACTATGTAGTAAAAGAGAGTTGAATGTGATAGGGCTAGAAATACAAGCCCAAATGTAATTTACAAGTACAAATGAAAGGTACAAATACAATTTAAAGCTACAATGCATCTCATGGTTCATCCAACAAGGATCCTATATGAAGGGTAGGATCAACTCACGATCAGTAGTCCCTATGTCACTTCAATTCAAATGGTCCACCTCTGAGCATCATCCAGTCCTGCCTCCCCCAACCTCAATGAACATCGTACATCTCCTTCACAAGACACAATAAGGTACGGGCATAGCCCGTGCAGGGGTGAGTATAATGATACTTAGTAGGGACCCTGAGACCCTTGATGGTATCCTAGTGTTCCAAAAAGGAAATACCACAAATCCAGATATCAACTATACTTAGGTATATGCCCATAAATTTACATATGATATCATGATATACTAATCTCATACATGAGGGAAGGATACCACAAATGTAATACCACGAAGGTAGAAGTACCACACAGGTAACACCATGAAGGTAACACTACAAAGGTAACATCATAAAGTTAACACAACGAAGGTAAAAATAACACATAGGTAACCCCACAATGGTAGGAGTACCACGTAGTTTACACCACAATGATAGAAGTACCACACAGGTAGCACCAAGAAGGTAACACCACGAAAGCAGAAGTACTACATAGGTAACACCACAAAGGTAGATGTACCACATAGGTAACATCACGAAGATCAAACACTCGGGTCATTTTCAGGTATCTCTTTTGGTCAAGGATACAAAGATAATTAATCATAATATCGGAATACTCAACCACGGGAGAACTCCTCCTCTGATGAGCATCGTGGTCTTATCGGGTCACATATAGTCGCTTCCCCCTAACGTTGGATAGATGTGGTACTCTATCCTGATGGGAACCATGGGCATGCCGGGTCACATAGAGTCTCTTCCCACCATGGGCCTATTGGGTCACACAAAGAAACTTCCCACTACCCTTGTACTACTGTGGTACTCATCCATGATGGGTACTGAGGGCATGTCGGGTCACACATAGCTGCTTACCACCATGGGCCTGCTGGGTCCCACAAAGCTGCTTCTCACCATATCCGTAATATGGTACGCATCCCTAATTGGTAAAGGGGTCTTGCTGGGTCACACCGAGCCACTTCCCACCATGGGGATAATGTGTCACACAGAGGAGATTCCAACTGGGCCAATCGTTGAGTCGTAAGGAGTCCAAAGTCGAATGTCTTCATGTCTCAGTCCCATACTGGGTTTCGTACGTAGACAGCTGGGAGAACCACACCTCAATTCACTCACTACATATTTATATCCATGTATGTGACCACAAATTATTCCAAAATATCTCTCTTTTCAAAAGAGTCCAAATTTCGTAAATGGCTCGTCAATCGGATGCACTGTTTGCAAGATAATGGTGTTTTAGTGCCGAGGGCCTAGTTGGATTTGTGTTTGATCCATCCCAGACATACCCCAACATTTTCCAAAACTCTAGTGGAGTATCTCAAAAGGATTTACTCACTCTAAGGGTCCCACCACCATATCCATTTCGTCGAACGGATGTTCGGCTCTCAAGATATAACACTTTATGTGTTTCGGGGCCCAGTGGGGCCTGGGTCCGTTCCGACCTGGTTGGACCGACCCGGACCGATCTACTATGGGCAGGGTTGCGGTGGGATCAGCTTTCTAGGACAATGTCTGAACTGGCCCACAATGGGGGCGGCCCGCAAAGGGTGGCTTGGGTGCATGAGGTAAAAACCACAATGGGAGGCCTGGATATATAGGGCGTGGCCTGCGAGGGGATGGCCCCGCCGCATAGGTCGCGACCCGTGAGGTGGCGGCCCGGCTGTGGAGGGGGTGGCTCAGCAGCATAGGGAACGGACCAACCACTGTACGCTCGAGCTTGAAAGGGGTGAAACGTTTCCCCCAGGTATCCTGAATGGCCCGAAGGCTATTCAGTTTTTTGAAACGGTGACGCCATATGGGTTCTCCCTATCACTGCAGAACTCTTCAAAGGAGGGAGTTCTTCCTCTTTCTCCATGGTTGCGGCCATGGCCTCCAAAACACTGGTGGTGCATGAAGACACTCCGCCATTCCCTTTTGTGGTCGGCCGATGATTTTTTCGCCTTCTCTGACCACCACGGCTGACGATACGCGGCCCCATATCGCGGCGTGTGTCGGCGCATGGCCTCCTTCATAGTTGGTCGGTGTCACGCCGCACTGGCGGTTTTCCCCAGAGGTCACAAGATCTGTAAAGTAGCAGAGGGTCTGGGATGGGTTTCTCTAGGCCCGCGCCCTCCGCATTAGCTCCTAAAAATGATGGGGGATTATGGGTTTGATAATAACTTAAATTATAAAACAATCCAATACCCTACATAGATACCCAACGACAACCTCCATCAAAAACGAATGATTCATGAATCAACCCATTTGTCAGTTGGTCCACGTTCTTCGGATTATTCAAGAACGGTAAAGAGGAAAACATTTAAATTGTGTAAATGAATAAAATATCTACCTGTAATCATTGGAGAGTGCTCTCAATTGAGGAAGTATCATTTTTCTTCATCCTCGCAACAAACGACCCACATCACCGCTTGAACGTCGATCCTCAGTTCGGGGTTTCAGTGTCACTAATCACTGCTCACCGTAACTGGCTTTGTCCTACAAGTTTGGAACCGCGTCACATCTCCAACACTTTTTTACTTTGGGAAGCTGTGGCAACACCTCCCCCCAAGCTCCCTATAAATAGGAGAGGGGGAGGGTATGTAACGACATAGGAAAATAAATGGGTCTCATTAATTGGGAAGCCTCCTAATTCCCCGACGACATCATTACATAAGAATGATAGGTCAAGACATTTAATATCTTGACACAAGGCTGGTCCCACCTCAAAATGTCCATTGAACGATATGATAGAAACAAATAAAATTAAACAATTATTTATTAACTTTCTTTTAAAACTCCAAAATCGTAACTTTTTCACCAGTCCTACTACGGTCGAAGTGATGCCTCTCTTGTGCAAATCTCTATACTACAGATTCATCAGTGCCCCCATATTTTTAATCCATGAACCTATTCGAAAGATAGAAAATACCTCCCACGCGTTTACTAAACATACCAGAAAAAAATATTAGAAAATTAATAACAGTCACCCTCAACTCGTTCCGGTAGAGGTTATTCTCTGCCTAAAAAGAAAACAGACTCATGAGCTCAATTGTACTCTCAGATTTTCAATCCAAGTTACCATTTGATGTTATGGATTATTACAATAAAAAATTTCCTCTTAATTATTTTATTTATGGATAAAAATTAACATTCACTTGTGTCTTGTGCTGACCAATGTTAGTATCATCCTAAAGAAGTTATACCCTCACTAGTTCAGCGGTGGTCACAAGTTTTAAATCTGAGTTACCGCTCTTGAGTTATAAGAATTTGAAAAACAAAATAATTTTATATAAATATTTTATTTATGGTTATTCCATTTTTATGTTTTCTCACAGGAGTTCAGCACCGACTAAACTTAAGTCAGTCAAAGGGTAAAACCACCATCTTGAACGCAACGGTGCCCTCAGATTTCGGATCTGGGAAACCATTTAAGAGTTATTCAATTATTTTAGGAAAACTTCTTGTGTGTGGTAATTAAAACATAACAAAACTTCAACAGATCATTTTTTGCTCTCTGGGACATAGAATCACGTGATATCAAATTTCGCGGTCTCAAAATAATCAAAATAATTTAAAAAATCATATATGGAATTTTCAGGTCTTTACATTCTCCCCACCAAAGGAATTTTCATCCCCAAAATCAACAATATGGACTAAAGGAACAAATGGCAGTGCAGAGCATGAATCTAAACCCCCTCCTCCCATGTGATCTCTTATAGGTTCCCATGCTTCTAGAGAACATACACCCTTGGTATCGATCGTCTACAAATGAATCACTCTTGTTGATCCTCCATCTCCATTGGAACCTCCACAAACATCTCTCCATTATCAAAGTCTAACTCTCCTTGGATGATAACATGTGGTGGATCATGCACGCATCTCCTTAGCTGTGACACATGGATGTAATAGGCACCTGGTGCATCTGTGGGGGAAGAGTTTGGCGGTATGCCACCTCGCCAACTCAGTTGAATACCTGGAAAGGTATGATGAAACTTGGAGAAATCTTATTGCCCCAGCCAAACTTCTATAATTATCATCATGGTGAGACCCATAGGAAGACATGGTCTCCCTCCTCAGAATCCAAGGGTCTCGGTCACCTGTCCGCATAAGACCTCTTCCAGCTCTGTACAGTATTCACTTGCTAATAGGTGAGACATCGTGATAATAACATTATCACTACTTTCTTCATCACTGGCCACTAGTACTGGTTCTAGAGGTCCTGGTACATCATCCCCATTCTAATATGTACCATTATAGGTAATGTATGTTACTCCCTCAATATCTCCCCCCGTAGCACCACTGGTACCAAAGTATGTCCTCTGAAGAGGATGAAGTGCTCCCCACCTTCAGAAAATCCATCAGGTACTTGTCCTAAATATATCTGAGAACATCGAGACTTGTAGTAAATTTACACCAGATGCACCTCCCTAAATCGCTGAAGAAGTGGGGGAATGATTTCCAAAGACAAGAGGTAAGTTTATCCATCATTATCCATGAAGGATATTTGTATCGTGGCTTGCTTCTTTGTCGCCTCCCTTAGCACCTGTAGACCTGACCTTCGACTGAGTGTGTACGCCACAATTTTCCCCTTCCTAAGATTATGGACTATCTTCAAATCATAGTCCAAGAGGAACTCTAGCCATCGTTGTTGTCTCATCTCCTGAAAGCTATGCTGACACTTCTCCGTCCATAGGAAAAAGGCTCCATCTTCTATGTCCAGGCTGATAAGGGTGCCGCTGCACTGGAGAAGACTGATACCAATCTACAGTAGTACCCAGCCTAAGTAGAATTCCCTCTCCCGTGGGGAAGAAATCCAGGAAACTTATTTTGAAAAGGTGTCCCCACACTCTACCACACCTATTGGGAACTGAAAACTCAAAACATCTGCTACCATGAAGGTAAGGTTGGCCGACTCAAGAGTGATCGTCCACACCCTCTTATGAATGATTTTTTATAGTGTTCATGGGTTTCTATTTTTTTCCAATGAAATAAAACCACATTCCAACATTGTTGATAAACCACAACCTTTTTTCCTAATATAGTAAATCTGAGTATGAAATGTGGATGTCCAGTACATATCCAAACTAACATCGTAAGTCTTTGGCACTACCACCAAGAGGTTCTAATATAAAAACTCACCTCAAGGGGTAGATCAAACCATCAGCATATGTGTTATTTTTGAGTCTCCTCCCAAAGGTATCTCCAGACGTAAGGGTAAAGTCAACTATTTGACTAAAAATTCTAAGTCTTGAACAAGATTTGGGGAAATAAGGAATGATACGTTCCTATGTCTATCAATACGGCATCTAGTAATAGACACAGACCATACCTCTAATCATTCATAGATCCCTTGGGTCACACTCCTTGACCGCATGCATCTACTCACTTCTCATGTCCTCTAACCCCCAGAGCCCAGTGGGGACCACATTGGTGTGGTGGTTGTAACATGTCGAAATATAAAACACCTCGTGCTGCTGTGCGAGCTCCACTAATAAATCTACTACCTTGAAGATTCATCATTCCATATCACTTCCTCTTCCCGAAATATTTTACTCAGCCAAGACTCTGAGTCTGGCATTAGTTTCCTGCTTTCCCACTACTAACAGTAACTGGCTATATTCGCTCTGCCAATGAAAACTCAACCACAATGGTTCTCTCAAGCACCCTAGCATATGTAGGAATGCATATAGGAATAGTTATATCTTGGATTCCCCTAGATTTACCTCACTCGAAGGTATGAGCATAGAAGTACTAATCATACTATATTCATCGAGTACCTGGTATGGTCAGTACACCTCGATGCATACTCAGCAACCGACATGTCATCATTCATAAGTTGTAGAAGCCCAAGGGAACACTCACTGTAACGACCCAATGTTTTTAATAGAAATTCCATTCTTATAAAGATACCATAAAATCACATAATAATGAACTACTAAGTGATAAGTGACCTTTAAACAAAAGTTTTTCACTTCTGTGTTTGGAATTTTGAAAATTGTACATACACAGTTGTGTTCAAGATGTTTTTTGGGGTCTAATAAAACAAAAATAATTTTCTGTGAATAGTAACCTACCCTAATGAATAGTAACATACCCTTACGAATTGTGACATCACCTATGGTGGTATAAAAATAATATTCATGTTGGAAGTATGGTATACCTATAGTTTAGAATGAGTTAAGGAATGTTTTAAAACAGGTTTTGATAATAAATTATTATTTTATTTAAATATTAAAATAATTATATTTAAAAAATTATTTTTGAAAAATGGACTTCATTCTCAGATTCTATACATCCAAAAATGGTTAGGGTGAATTTTTGAGATTTTTCTGAAATACATGAATTTTTGATGAATAGTAAATTACTGTAATTTACCGTATATAAACATTATAAGCTAAATAAACTATTCCTAGCATCATGGATTATGTCACCACCCATGGTTCTAATTAACATGACCCATTTAATATTCTTTGTCATGGAATACTTACTATTCATTGTATTGTGAAGAAATAAAAAATTAAGGATTATAATATCATGAAATCCCTCATCTCCTCTACTATAAAAACCCCCTTCACGCCCTCTTCTCTCCACTCCTCTCATGCTCCAAGACTTCTCTAAATTCTGAAAAAAATCTCTCCCCAAGGTACTCCCCCACGTCCAAAATCTCTTAGCCTCCTAAAAATACCAAAACCTCTCCCCTTAAGAGTTTCTCAAAGGAGGAAGTCTCGAGAGGTAAATTCCTCTTCCCAAATTTCTTCTTTTCTTTTTAGTTCTTTTCTTTTTTTTTATTTTCTTTCCTAACCTCCCTTCACCATAATAGTATGATAAATCCAGTGACATAAATGTACTAGAATATCTTCATGCTAGTGGTATATTTAATTATCTTTTCCCCTTTCCCCACCCATTTATTTGAAAGAAATGAAAGCATCGTTTGAGATGTGCTAATTTAGCACATTCAAGGACCACAGTTTATCAATTACTATTATTATCTTTAATTATTTTCATGACAAACATTTGTGTTATGGTTGAACCAGATTATTATATATGTAATATATACTATTTTTTGTTCTGTAATACTTTTTTACAAATGTAATTAAGTTATAAAGAAAAACACATTCGTTTTAATCAAATCCATCGATTAACAAAAACGGTTATCACTATGGTTATATATATATAATAATTCAACATCACTCTAAGAAACATAATTAAAATTAAAACCATGTAATATCCTGGATATGAACTAAATAATATAAATTGAATTCCAGAAAATCACTTTCATCTTGCATATAATCCAAACATGAATATAAGTGAACCGATCTTTTAAGCAAAGTAAACAAACGAGCCCGAACAATAAAATTAAACTTTATAACTAATAATAAAGGATTTGAATGAACTGAAAAGGGTTATAATAAATAAATTAAATATAAAATTGGTTCTTGAATTATGAATTAATAATCCTAATTTTTTTATTCAGGTCATTAATAATAAGTGGAGAACACCACCAGATTAAAGGTAAGGGATCATCCCCTTTCACTCTTAATCAAGATTGTTCGCTATGCTATTCCCTTTTTGTGTAAAACCATATGATGGGGTATGTTTATACACCATCCCCATACTGATCTAATGTTCTATAAGTGATGATAAGCCCCTTATATCCCTCATCAAGCCCTCTTGGGTACACCCAGCACCATGCCAGTAAAATCGTAACGAAATCTACCCAAACCTTCTTCATTCTTTCGGGTTGCCTTTTCCTTCATTAAAAATGGTGTTATCATATCTATTTATTTGAATCCTATGAATTCTAGATATTTGTAAAATATTCTAATATCAAGAACCTTTATCACTTTATTTTGGGGATATACATGTTTTTGAAAGATTCCCTCCTTAGAAAATTACAATAAGCAAACCTGTTTTAAGGGGACTTCCCAAATTTTTAACCAGATTTCAAGTTCACTCTATCCTCCATTTTAAGAAATAATTGTCTTTATAAAATCAGTATTTTTATTATGAAAACCTTATTGGTTCAATTATTTTATTACATAAAAGAATTTCCTCTTTACTATTTGAAAAGCTCTAGAGTGTTTCCCATAAAACCGCCCAAAAATGTTTTAATGCTAATGTTTCTAAAATTCATTTCTAATATGTTGTAACTTCTATTTAACACCACTTACCATGTTATATGCATATTTTACCATATAAAAGTGCTTTTATGTTCTAATCCTTTCCTTTCATGGACTCTTTCATGATACGCCCATTGGTTATGATTTATGTCATGATTGTGTTACCCAATTCTTTCCATGGGTACCCTTATGTTTGTATATGGTTGATTATGTATTATTTTATATGTGGTAAGAATATTTATTTTGCAAGAATATCCATGAAAAAGTTGAGATGGGTGCATCCAGATAGCGCTCCAATGCATTGGGTAAGGATCAGTCTCATGAGATGTGATGTGAAATACGATTGGCGGTTAGCCTTGACCCGTACTGAAATGGGAAACAGGATTGGCGATTATCCATGACCCATACTAAGGATATGATTTATGATTCTGAAACACTTATATGTTTCCATGTTTTTATAATCCCATGCTTATATTAAATAATTTTATATGTTTAATGCTTTGGATATCATTATCTGATGCCTCCTAACTCATGTGCTTGAGATGTATCCTTATGTTCAATTCTTTACTGGGATTTTTAGCTCATCCCTTTGTTCATGTGTTCCCCAGGGTACCCAATGCAGATGTAAGAGAAAAAAGAATTTTGAAGCTCTTTATGGAGATTAAATAATGAATTTTATTTTAGCCCCATGTTTTATGTTATATGTACATAGTCTTCCAAGACACTAGACTTAACGATCCTTGGCTTGTACTCTGATGATTAACTATGCTTGAAATAATGAAATGTTTTATGTAAAAGGCTTGGGTCACTATAGTTGGTATCAAAGGATGGTATAGTTATTTTTGGATATTATTAATAGAGCTCCTTAGTGAGAACCTTAAGGATGAGACTATGTATAAGAAAATAGTCCAAATTTTTTGCAAGTATAGAGTAAGTGGTTTATCAAGAAAATACATCCCTGTATGGATACGAGCAGGTAGAGGTGGCTCTAGCACAGATGTATCTAGGGGTAAAACCTAAAAACACCGCATTGAGTGACAAAAGTCCAAAGGTATGATACATCCATTGCCTATACCCATGTGGAAATGGGAAAAAGTTACTATGGACTTTGTCACAGGTCTCCCGAAGACGTCGAAGGGAAATAATGCGATATGGGTTGTGGTTGACCGACTCACCAATAAATCCCATTTCATCGCTATTCAGGAATATCTCTCACTTTAACAACTTGAAAAGTTATATGTGAATGAAGTGGGGAGACTGGATAGTGTTCCACTCACAACTGTCTCTGACCGTGATCCAAGGTTCACATCTAAATTCTGGAAGAGTCTTCAACATGCTTTGAGTACTGAATTAAATTTCAGCACGTCCTATCACCCCCAAACTAATGTCCAATCTGAAAGGAATATTCAGACACCTGAAGATATTCTTAGATCCTGCTCTCTATAATTCAAAGGAGGTTGGTATCAACATCTCCCATTGGTTGAGTTCTCATACAACAATAGATTCCACTCGAGTATTCATATGGCTCCATATGAAGCTCTATATGTAATGTGATGTAGATCTCTAACATGTTGGGATGAAGTTGGAGAAAGAAATAAACTTGGACCTGATCTTGTTCAAGTGATGACATAGAAGGTTCATGTCATCCAGAAACACATAAAAGCTGGTCAAAGTCGGAAAAAGAGCTATGCTGACAACCGTCAAAGGGACTTGGAGTTCGACGTTGGAGATAAAGTCTTCCTTCGAATATCTCCATGGAAGAGAGTCAGGCGATTCAGGAAGAAAGGGAAGCTAAGCCCAAGGTATATTGGCCCCTTTGAGATCCTTGACCGCATAGGAGTTGTGTCCTATCGACTTTCACATCCACCAAATATTGCTTGATATCATGATATTTTCCATGTATCACTCTTGAGGAAGTACATACCTGATCCCTCACATGTACTAAACTCAGAGGTGGTGCAGCTGGAAGATGATATCTCCTATGAGGAGTAGCCACTAAAGATTCTGGATCGGAGAGATAAGGTTCTATGCAACAAGACAACCCATCTTGTCAAAGTGTTGTGGAGGAACCATATGTTTGAGGAAGCAGCATTGGAACTAGAAGAATCAATTAAGGAAAAGTACCCACATCTGTTTTTGGCCTAGGATGTAAAATGAAATTTCGAGGGAAAAATTTCTTAAGGGGGGAAGAATGTAACAACCCAATGATTATAATGGAAATTCCCTTCTTATAAATATATCATAAAATCAAATAATAATGAACTAATAATTGATAAGTAACCTTTAAACATAATTTTGTCACTTCTGTGTTTGGAATTTTGAAAATCCGATATACACGGTTGTGTTCAAGATGTTTTTTGGAGTCAAATAAAACAAAAATAATTTTTGGTGAATAGTAACCTACCCTTATGAATAGTAACATACCCTTCTGAATAGTTACATACCCTAATGAATAGTAACCTCACCTATGGTGGTATAAATCAAATATTCATGTTGGAAGTTCGGTATACCTATAGTTTAGAATGAGTTAATGAATGTTTTAAAACTGGTTTTGATAATAAATTATTATTTTAATTAAATATTAAAATAATCATATATGGAAAATTATTTTTGAAAAATGGAATTCATTTTTGGATTCTACACGTCGAAAAATGGTGAGGTTGAATTTTTGAAATTTTTCTGAAATACTTGAATTTTTGATGAATAGTAAAATACGGTAATTTATTGTATATATACATTATAAGCTAAATGAACTATTCCTAGCATAATGGCGGATTTAACCACCCATAGTTCAAATTCACATGACCCATTTACTATTCTTGGTCCTTGAATACTTACTATTATTTTTCTTTTGAAGAAATAATAAATTAAGGATTATAATATCATGAAATCCCTCCTCTCCTCTACTATGAAAATCCCCTTCACTCCTTCTTCTCTCCACTCCTCTAAAGCTCAATGCCTTCTCTACATTCTGCCCAAATATCTCCCCAAGTTCCTCCCCCACATCAAAAATCTCTTAGCCTCCTCAAAATACCAAAACCTCTCCCCTTAAGAGGTTCTCAAAGGAGGAAGTCTCAAGAGGTAAATTCCTCTTCCCAAATTTCTTCTTTTCTTTTAAGTTCTCTTCTTCTTTTTTTATTTTCATTCCACAAATCCCTTCACCACAATAGTATGATAAATCTAGTTACATAAATTTACTGTAATGTATTCATTATAGTGGTATATTTCATTATCTTCTTGCATTTCCCCACCCTTTTATTTGAAAGAAATGAAAGCACCGTTTGAGATGTTCTAATTTAGCACATTCAAGGACAACAGTTTATCAATTTCTATTATTATCTTTAATTATAGTTGATAAACCAATTGTGTTATGGTTGGACCAGATTATTATAGATTTAATATATCCAATTTTTTGTTCTATAATACTTTTTTATAAATGGAATTAAGTTATATTGCAAAACACATTCGTTGTAATCAAATCAACCGACTAACAAAAACGATTATCACTATGGTTAAATATATATATATATATAAATATATAATTTGACATCACTCTAAGTAACCTAATTAAAATTAAAACCATGTATTCTCCTGAATATGAACTAAATAATATAACTTCAATTTTGGAAAACCACTTTTATCTTTCATATAATCCAAATGTGAATATAAGTGAACTGGTCTTTTAAAGCCAAGTAAACAAACGAGCCCGAACAATTAAATTGAACATTATAACTAATAAAAAGGGATTTGAATGAAATAAAAAGGGTTATAATAAATAAATTACATATATAAGAGGTTCTGGAATTATGAATTAATAATCCTAACTTGTTTATTCAGGTCATTAATAACAAGTGGAGAACACCACCGGATTTAATGTAAGGGATCCTCCCCTTTCACTCTTAATCAAGATTGTTCTCTATGATATTCCCTTTTTGAGTAATACCATGTGATGGGGTATATTTATACACCTTCCCCATACTGAACTAATGTTTTATAAGTGATGAGAATACCCTTATCTCTCTCATAAATCTCTCTTGGGTACACCCGACACCATGCCGGTAAAATCGTAACGAATTCTACACAAACCTTCATCATTCTTTCGGGTTGCCTTATATTTATTTCAAAATGGTGTTGTAATATCTATTTATGTGAATCCTATGAATTCAGGATAGTTGTAGAATATTCTAATATCAATACCATTTCATCACTTTCTTCCAAGTATAAACATGTTTTTGAAAGAATCCCTCCTTAGAACTTTGCAAAAAGCAAACATGTTTTAAGGGGACATCGCAAATTCTTACCAAAATTTCATGTTCACTCTATCCTCTTTTTTAAGACACCATTGTCTTTATAAAATCAGTATTTTTATTATGAAAACCATCTTGGTTAAATTCTGGGTTTATATAAAATAATGTCCTCTTTTCTATTTGAAGAGCTATAGAGTGTTTTCCTTAAAACCGCACAAAAATATTTTCATGCTAATGTTTCTAAAATACATTTCTAATATGTCATCACTTATATTTGACAAAAATTACCATGTTATATGCCTATTTTACCCTATGAACGTCCATTTATGTTCTAATCCTTTCCTTTTATGGACACTTTCATGATACACCCATTGGTTATGATTTATTCCACGATTGTGGTACCCAATTCATTCCATGGGTACCCTTATGTTTGTGTATGGTTGATTTTGTATTATTGTACATGTTGTAAGAATATTTATGTGGCAAGAATATCTATGAAAATTTTGATATTGGTGCGCCTAGATAGCGCTCCAATGCATTGGTTAAGGATAAGTCTCATGAGATGCGATGTGAAATGGGATTGGCGGTTAGCCTTGACCCGTACTGAAATGGGAAACGGGATTTGCGTTTAGACTTGACCCGTACTAAAGATATCATTTATGATTCTGCCACATTTATATGTTTCCATGTTTATATGATCACATTCTTATATTTAATTTTTTTATAATTTTCATGCTTTGGATATCATTATGTCATGCCTCCTAACTCATGTGCTTGAGATGTATCCTTATGTTCGTTACTTTACTAGGCTTTTTAGATCATCCATTTGTTCATGTGTTCCCCAGGGTACCCTATACAGATGTAAGAGATCAAAAGGAAGATATAATATATTTATGGATATTAAATAAAGACTTTTTTAGCCCCTTTTTTTATTTCATATGTACCTAGTCTTCCAAGACACTAGACTTAACGATACTTGGATTGTACTCAGATGATTAACTATGCTTGAAATAATGAAATGTTTTATGTAAAAGTCTTGGGTCTCTATACTCACGCCTTAGATTTTTATGGCTTGATACTCCCTTCTCTGAGGAATCTTCTCAAGCTTTTCCAAAGAAAAAGTCACCTCTTCGAATGATCATGGTAACCTAAACCCTATCATCATCCTACGAATCCACGTAGAAGGCTCTCTACTAGGACCACCATCTGATCGAATGGTGCCCTGGAATTATGGAAACTCATCCACCACCTCAATCCAATCCTTAGTTTCTTGTGATTTGCGCTTTCCTAAAATCCTAATAGGTATTTAATGTTGATACAAGTATAAAGAACTAAGCCAACATTTTTCCTCTACTGGTACCACTAGGTGTAACTGCGGACCAACAAGAAATGATATAACTGGTACACTACCCATGGGTACCATCTCATCACTAGTCTATGTATCAATCCCTCATCACCATGTGGACCATCCTCACAGTCACACACATATAAATACTAGCATCTAGGATCACCAACTGATCGACTCGTCCCCCAACTATCAAAAACTCTTGCCACAGACTCTATCTAGTACTCAACTGCATGTGAATTTGTCTCACCTCGAAACCTTAGAGGCCTCTACCTCTAGAACTCGTGAAAAACGCTTGGTCGGGGTACACGGTCCATTGGTAGAATATGTTGCTGCTTCACATAGGATTGCTCCGTGATGATCCAAACATGATCTCTTGAATGATGATCCACATAGGATCGCTCAGTAGGCCATAATTGTGTGCTCTCTTAGGAATCCATGATGGCTATCTACGTGGAAGATTCCTGATAAAGAATTGGTGTTCCACGATCATTAATTTATACCTGGTGAGCTGACTCCAAATAAAAAAAGGAAAAACATTTCCAAAACACACGCTATCGATGTTTTTGTGCACTGAGTCGGAAATCAGAATTTAGGGTCCTGGAGTATGGATACGTCGGCCTCCTCACCAATAGTAGAATCCCAAAACTGAAAACCACACTCAAAACACATAAAACTATTGATCCCTTTAAAAGATCAAAGTTCTGGTTTTTTGGTAGAATCTACTCCTTTGAT
Organism: Viscum album; assembly: GCA_963277665.1. Classification (NCBI taxonomy): domain Eukaryota; kingdom Viridiplantae; phylum Streptophyta; class Magnoliopsida; order Santalales; family Viscaceae; genus Viscum; species Viscum album. The sequence goes on from OY728147.1 coordinate 447,258,334, forward strand.
ACCACTTTATCATGACCCGTCTTTTGGTGCCCGTGTCGTGGCTACACCAAGCCCGATATCCATATTCCATGGGCTAGTGACTAGTACTGGAAAAGAATACCCCTAAAATGGGAAGGCATTTTCTTTTAACATTTATAGACAAACAGTCCCATAACACAACAAGAAGCAACCACACATACTTGAATGCAACAAAAAGCATCCACGAATTAAACTGCTGTAGTAAAAGTGGGCTGAAAGTAAAGGGGTCAAAAATAGAAGCCCAACTATAATGTACAAGTACCAATTAAAGGTAAAAATACAATTTAATGGTACAAAACAGCTTATGGATCATCCACCAAGGATCCTACATGAAGGGTAGGTACAAATCACGACCTTTAGACCCTGCATCACATCACACCAAATGGACCACCTCCGAGCATCTTCCAGTCCTAGCTCCCTCATCCTCGATCAACGTTGTACATTTTCTTTACAACACACTATAAGGTGCGGCTGTATCCTATGAAAGGGTGAGTATAACGATACTCAGTAGGGACCCTGAGACCCCGATAGGTATCCTAGAGTCAAAAAAGAAATACCACAAAGTAAGACATAAACATTTATTAGGTATATACTCATACATATACCTATGTTTTTATGATATAATCATCTCATACATGATGGAAATATACCACAATTTTAACACCATGAAGGTAATAGTACCACGTAGGTAACACTATGAAGGTAGCACAATGAAGGTAAAATAAAAAAGGTAAAACTACAATCGTAACACCACAAAGGTATAAGTACAACACATATAACACCACAAAGGTTGGAGTAAAACACAGGTAACACCATGAAGATAGATATACCACATAGGTAACACCACGAAGGAAACACCATAAAGGTAAAACCACAAAGGTAACACCAAGAAGAAAGAAGTACCACACAGGTAACACCACAAAGGTAGATGTACCACATACGTAACATCACGAAGATAAAAGACTCACCTCAAAATCAAGTATCATTTTGGTAAAAGTATAGAAGAATCATCAATCATGTCGTTGGAATCCTCGGCAACTGGAGAACTCCTCCTCTAACAAGCATCGTGGGCCTTCCAGGCCCCATAGATCCACTTCCCACTATCTTTGGACTGTCGTGGTACCTATCACTAATAGGTACCATGGGAATGTTGAGTCACATAGAGAAGCTTCCCACCGTGGGCCTACTGGGTCAAATAGAGCTGCTTCCCACTAACCATGGACTGTTGTGGTACTCATCCCTAATGGGTACTATGGGCTTGTCGGGTCACACAGAGCAACTTCCCACCATGGGCCTTCTAGGTCACACAGAGCCACTTTCCACCTTGGTCGGAGTGATGTACACATCCTTGATGGGTACCATGGGAATTCTTGGTCACACAGAGCCACTTACCACCATGGGACTACTGGGTCACATACATTCACTTCCCACCAGGCCAGTTGTCGAGTCGTAAGGAGTCAAAAGTCAACAGTCTTCAAGTCTTAGTTAACTGCAAGGTTTCATACACAGTCTGCATGGGAGAACCACTCCTCAAGACACATGCCACATCCTAATATCCATTTAAGAGACTACATATTATTCCAAAAAATATGTCTCCTCAAGAGGGTCCCAATTATGTAAACGAGTCATCAATCGGATGCATGGTTTGCAAGATACAGGCGTTTTAGTGCCGATGGGCCGGTTGGATTCATGATTGATCCAACTGGTCATACCCAACAGTCTCCAAAACAAAATTGGAGTATCTCAAAATGATTTTCTCACTCCAAGGGTCCCAATTCCATAGAAGGTTCATAAAAAGGATGTATGGTTCTAAAGATATGGCCCTTTCAGTGTTTCTGGGCCCAGTTGACCCTAGGTCCGGTCCGAGTCGGTAGGACCGAACCGGCCCAACCCGGTCTGGGTTGGGCCATGGTGAGCTCGGACCTCTTGGCCGAGGACCGGCTCTGTCCGTAAGGAGGGCGGACAACAAAGGGCGGCCCACAATGGGGGCTTCCTGTAAGGGGCGGCCGCAAATGGCGGCCCGACCCTTATTGGGCGGCCTGAAAAGGGCGGCCCATAAAGGGGAATCTCAAAAGGGCGGCCCAGTCACATGAGGTGGGGCCCGAAAGTTGAGTCCGGGCCATGTAGTTCACAACCCATGAGTGGGGGGGGGCGACCGCGGAGGGCGCGACCTGCGAGGGTGTGGCTCGGCCGCGTAGGGCGCGGGCCGCGAGACAGTGGTGCGACCGCTGTCCGCCCGAGTTGGCAAGGGGGGAAATGTTTACCCAAGGTATACCAAATGGCCCAGAGGCCAATCAGTTTCGTGAAATGGTGGAACCATGTGTGAACCTCTTGTTCACCGCGGAAGTCACCGAAGGCACGAGTTAAGCCTCCTCCGCCGCGGCTTCGACCACAGCCTCCTGCTCACTAGCGGTGCATGACTGTGCTCAGCCCTTCCCATTTGTGGACGTCTGAGGCGCTGGCCACCTCCTCCGACCTCTGCGGATGATGATCCACGAACCCCTCCTACTACATGTGTCGTTGCACTGCCTCCTTCATAGTCGGTCGGTGTCCGGCCGCACTGACGGTCTTCCACGGAGGGCCCAAGGTTACCAAAGTAGCGAAGGGTTCAGGCTGGGTTTCGTTAGGCTCGTCCCTCCCCGTTATCTCGTATACACTAGGGGTGATTAAGGTTTTAGTAATCATTCAAATTAAGCATCAATCCTGAACACTACAAACATACCCCACAACAACGTCCCGAAAAAAAAATGCATTGCGGATCCACCCGTTAGTCTGTTGGTCTGCGTTCTTTGTATTATTCATGAACTGGAAAGAGAAAAACATTTAAAATGAATAAACATATAAAATACCTACCGAGAATCATTGGAGAGCGCTCGTGATAGAGGAAGTCTCATTTTTCATCATCCTCACAATAAACAACCCACATCTCCACTCGAACATCGATCTTCGGTATGGGGTTTCAGTGTCGCTCTTCACTGCTCGCCAGAACTGGCTCCATCCTCCAAGGTTGGCATCGCGAAACTTCTCCAGCAATTTGTTTCTATGGTAACTTATGTCAAAACCTTCTCCCCAAGCTCCATATAAATAAGAGAGTGTGTGGGTATGTAACAACGTAGTGAAATTAATGGGGCTCATTAATTAAAAGGATTCCTAAATCACCAATGGCACTATTACTTAAGATTAAAAGGTCATACCATTTAATATCATGACACATCGCAGGTCCCATATCCGCTTTTCTGTTGGAGGATATGATTGAAAAAAATAAAAAAATAAAATTATTTTATTTACAATCATTTAAAATTCCAAAAACACAACTTTTTCACCTGTCCTACTACGGTCGAAGTGAAGCGTCCCTTAACCGAATCCTGGCACTACAGATTCAATGGTTACCTCAGATTTTTAATTTGAGCACTGATCCAAAGTTTCAAAATTCCGCTCGTGTGTTTACTGAACGTAACAAAAAAAAGTTTAGAAAATTTAAAATTTTCACCCTCGACTTGCGTCGGTCCTGGATACGCTCTGCCTAAAGAGAACATGCCCTCACGAGATAAACGGTACTCTCGTATTTTCAATATGAGTTTCCATTTAGATGTTATAGATTTTTACAATAATATAATTGTCACATAGTTATTTTATTTACTTCCAAAAACTAAATTTCACTGGTGGCCCACATCGGCCAATGTTAGTATCAGCATAAGGAAAACATACCATCAGGAGTTCATCGGTGGTCTTATATTATCTATCTGAGTGACCATTCGTGAGTTATAAGAATTTCAAAAATAAATAATTTTATTTATTGTTATTCCATTTCTGGGTTTTCTCACAGGAGGCATCCACCGACTAGACTTATGTCACCTTTAGGGTAATCCCACCATCCTGAATGAAATGGTTCCCTTGGATTTTTGATATGGACAACCGTTTAAGAATTGTTCCACTTGTTTAGGAAAACTGCTTCTGTGCGCTAATTAATGCTTAACAAAACTTATACGGATTATTTCAAGATCTCTGGGCCTCGGAATCACGTGCCAATAGGTTTTGTGGTCTTAAAATAATCACAAATAATTGAAAAAATATATAGAATTTCCATGTCTTAGAAAAATGTATTTTGTTATCAAATATCATCTTAGTATGTCGAAGTTATTAACATCCAGCCATATAGCTCTTCAAAAGAATCCAAATGATTGATTTAGTTAATGAAGTTGCGGTAATGAAATTTAATAAAATGATTTTTCATATATAAACAATATTTTAAATAAAAAAAAGGTCTAAAAAGTCATATAGTTTTTAATGGTTATCCTAGAAAAAATATATTAGTGGATTCTATTATGTAGTACTAAAATTCGACTCTTTATAATGATCTTGAAGAAAAAATTTGCAATACCACATGGTAAACCTTAGATCACAATCAAATAAATTGGAATGTGGTTCTCTGAGAATCATTACAACATACGTATTGTGTTGTATGAAATTCTAGTCAAGGGTGATATCATTTATGAGTGAAATAAAGTGTGTTTTCATTGTAATTTGGTTGACTAAAACCTAAATTGCATTATAAAAATTTGACATTTTGAGGATTCTAAAAAATTAACCAATGTTTATCTTTTATAATTTCAACTTCGTATGGGTATTAGTGGTAATATTTTCATAGATATATTTCTCTCACAATTAAATTTATAACATACCTATTATCGAGATAAACTATTTCAATATCTCTACTAATTTTTCCAATTAGAAATGATCAATTAGATTCATATAAAACATCATACGTCTATGTTGAATAGAGAATGGTGATCTATGGTCGTCATCCAATAGATCCTTTCAAAAATAGAGTATTTGAGGTAAAAATACATGGTTCCTAAATGATAGCATTCAAACATAATCAGGTTTTCTGTTAGGAACATTTTATATCTTCATATTAATGTACAATGATTCCTTTAACACATAATTAATATTCATATGGATATTTGTCTTAACATTAATCTCATAATGATTGCATCTATCACCTTTACATAGGGTTTCAAGATCTATCATCTTAAAATCCGTATGCAATGGATCCCTATCATTCAACATCAGAAATATGATTTCTAGATCAGTTTGAATCATAACATTTTCCATCTTGTTTTATTTTCTCCAGTTGGTAATGCATTGTGTAACAATAACATTGAATCAACTCAAAACAAATCGTTAGAATGTATTCTTATCTTTATATTTGATGATATACATAAATCATTTATTGTCTATATATGTGTCATGAAATTCATTATAAGGATAATTCTTTCATATATTTAGTGCAATGAATACTACACCATCTCCAATTCACGAGTTAGGTAATTTTTCACCTATATTTTCATTTTTATAGGGAATAAACTGTCACCATACCATTCTTTATTACAACACATTCCATCCATTCATTGATAAATCACCGTAGATAGAAAAACCTTATCCAATTCAGTGTAATGTAAGAATAGGTTCAATAATTATTATACTATTTAGTTACATTATATCTTAATAAAATTTATATTTTCATGATATCATTGATCCCTTAAGAGTTCACCTTGTGAGTTGATTGTATTTTGAGGGGAATTTACCCCCATATCATCCTTAATATCCTACCAAACAAAGAATGATATTGATCATAGACATATTTTTTATGGTCCAAATTTCAATAAATATAATATTTTATGGATACATAGATATAATCTTACATGACATTAAAATAAAAAAATGAAACATTATATAGAAAAAAATCACACCTAAGAAATTATGTATTAAAATTACCTTTTTCTAGTGTATTCAAAAAAATACCAAAATGATACTCATTCTCTAACATTATCATTGAATATTTACTAATATAATATTTATAAAATTATAATAAACTAATCAATATAATATTTATATTCCCTAATAATTAGGTCAATAAATATATTAGGGGATATAGAAAAACCAATTGTCATCAATATAAACAAATTGTTTTCTTAAATTACACAAAACTTTTTCTTTCATATATCTTCTTTAACAAACCAGGATTTAAGAGATCATGAATGATATTTATTCATGTAAAAGTATTTACCATTATGTTTTTTTGATAAAAATTCATCTATATAGGTTATATGATACTTATTCCTGGTAGTTATCAATTTTATTCTGGATAATCATTACAAATTTTTATTGACCCATCATTCTTTATAAAAAATAACGTGTTCACCATAAGGTGACACAAGTTTCCAATCAAATACCTCTCAAATATTCTCCTATATTTTATTTTTCAATTACCACAACTCAATTTGGGATATTCAATATAAATTCATTGAAATTTGAATAGGAAGAGGTATGAGTTCAATTAATGACAGAACATAATTATTCAAGGGAAGACTAGGAAATTCCCTATAAAATACATCAATACACTCCCCCAAAATGGGTGTATCTTCTTTGATGAGTTTACATCAACATATATATGATATAAACAACATTAGATTATTAATGGAGACTCATTTTATGGATGTGACATCAGTCAAATGTTCATAATACAAATTCCCTTGTAGATGATCATTGGTTAGATCGAAATATCAAATGTGATATCACATCATTGTAATTGATTTTGGATTTATGTAAGGAAATGAAAACTACTATTATGATAAAATAAAATTCTTATAGAAGTAGAATAATGAAATTTTATAAAACCATATTCCCAAAAACATCAACCAATGACGATTCATTGACTTGTGATGCAATCATCCAACCATTATTATCCTTCACTTTTAAATCGATATCTAATAATTATGGTGGTATTTTGACAACCTTATAAATTTATTAAGACATAATACAATCATTATATCCATATTTAATTAAAACCTTAGCTATTTTATAGTTTATGGTATGTGTACCATTACCCAGATCAATATACATATCCGAAATAGTGATCACATGAGATTTACCATTGTATTATGGAAAAAGTAGTTTATGGACTTGATACTCATAATTAACAATCATTATTGGTCATTGGTTATTATAATTCATATATTCCATAAATTTGAAACATTGGAGTGTGGGTGGTGCATTTTTTTGTGCTTTTACTCCATCATTTTCTATCTTCTTTCCCACCCATCCATATTCAATTTCACGATGAAATTGTATTCTACACATAAAATCATTTAATGTCTTATTAGATTAAATAAAACATTATTTTTACTCTTTAAACAAAAATTACCTCATTCAAAAAATGAAAAATATATAATTATGGGTGAATTAAAAAAATGGAATTGGTAAAATATTAAATTTAGATATCGTAGTATGATATTAATAACATTATTTAAAATATTTTAGTTAAATATGGATATAAAATGAAAAGTATAATTGGCTAATATAAAAATAATATCATTTTTCTATAAAACAATTCCTTTGATATCTTATATTGTGGTGATATAATAATTAAATTAAAATATCAAATCATTAAAAGTAACCATATGTTAATTTATTATTCTTCCGTTTGGAGGTGGATCTTGAAATTTCCTCAATAGAAAATTATTTCTAAACAATTTTATTAAACATTGAGATCTTGGCATTAAATAATTTCCTTGAGTTCATGATTCTTAAAAATCATATTAACATCATTTAAAATATATTTAAATTTATAAAAATTATATTAAAGTGTAATATGAATATTTATATTATAATATATGAACAATTTATACCATTTAAACACAATTTATTAATAATTCCTCATTAAAATCATCATTTTATATTGTTAATTGTTTAATTTTTCATTATATTTTTTCAATGGATTCAATACATGTACTATAATCATGGTTTAATCAACTTCATATCATTAATAATGATATAAATAAAGTATATATTCATTATATATATTATAGTTCCATACATAATTTCTATACATCAATAACTAAATTAGAATGATTATGGAGACATTAGGTATTATATGCGTAAACATTGTTTTCACTTTTTAGAAGATGTAAAAATGAATGATAAATAAAAATTCACCTATAAATAGTAATTATAATACAATATAAATAATATATATTAACTAAATCCTTCCTGATTACAAACCATGTTTAGAGGAAAATAGAAATGAATTTTATTACGTTGTAGACGTTGTATTCATCACGTTCCCATGAGGGACATAATACTTTTCCATCAGATTTGAATGTAGTTATGTAGGTGTTGAATTATAATTATAGAATAATAATAATAATATAAAAATATCAAATAAAATATTTAATCCACCTCAATAACCGCCCAAGAATCACAGGGATGAAAAATGATGAACATTTCTATGTGGATAGGTCATGTTGTATGTATCCATGATCTATTTTTTTCTCCATCGGATATAAAAGTGGTAAAAAAATTGGTTCCATATAATAATAATAATGATACAATAATATATTTTTTATCATATAAAGATTTATTATTTTAGGATTTTTTAAAAATATTTAATTGGTGTTGAATAAGAACGAAATTTGAAAGAGTTGGTAATGGAGATTACCTCATCATCAACATAATTAATTTAAATATCGTCCTAAGGGTCCTAGGGTTTTTATTTTGTGAAGAGAAAAAAATATTGAACATGAATAAGAAAATTTATATGTGATATGGAAATGATATTTTATAGATATATATCCTAATTTGTGGTTGAAAAAAGAGATTATGGGTATCCTTTTTTAAGGGATGTGGTGTACACATCTATAAATATTTTTTTTATACTTCATGGTCTAAATATAATATTTAGAATTAAATAAATAAAAGATGCATTTACTTTTTGTTTGGGAGGGAAACTATAAATTTCCAATAGGATTGATAGACAAAATACTAATGACATGTACAAAATGGCTATATATACACGTTGCAAAGAACCAAAAGCACTTTGTCCTTGAAGATATCATAATGGTCGGACCCAGACCACATTAGATAACAATACCAATTAGGAGGGTTCCATAATTTTTTCAATTCCTCACAAAAATTAAAATTCCTTAGTGTTTGGAACCCTCAACAATCCACCCATCATTTTAATGTTCTTGTCCCCCTCCACCAATGCTCCAAAGCTCTATCAAGCCTACCGTGTCTACCAAAAGATGCCCACCTTCATTTTTCCATGCTCATATGTGGAGCTGAAACAAGTAGACCACCATTGGACACCTATAACCCATCACCACATGACTTCATCCTCCATTACAAACCATCTAGTCTGAATCTGTTTCAGATGGTATTTGATCCTTGGCCTTGATTAACAGTTCCATTCGTATAGTTCCACTTGGGAATAATTTTTATTTTAATTAGAAATATATAAATGAATAAAATATAGATAATCCATTCCAAAAAAAATAATTCATTAAGTTCCATTTATATTAAAATAAAAAGTGTATAATGTTGGAATATCTTTAAATTTTGAAATTTTGGAAATTTTTGGGGTCATTTTAAACTATATATTTTTTATTAACTCCTTAATTTACCTTTTTTTATCCTTAATCACATTAACAATTATCTAAATCATAATGTATAATAATTTAACATATAAGGTATAAAAGATAATATAAAGGGTAGACTAAAAATATTCTACACCATTTACCTTCTTACATGTCCTCTTACCAAATTGTAATTGTTTTTTCATAGGACCAATAGGGGCCTATATACCCTGAGAGGGGGGGGGGGGTGAATCTGGGTATGGATATTCTTTTTCAAAGTTCTTCCTGCCCCGCTGGATCTTGACCTCTTTGTTACAAGGGTCACTTTGTTTGCACATGTGTGTATGTTATGATCACTTACTTTCTCCATTATCTGATGATGATGCTTTAAATGAATTTTAGGAAAATTAGCAGGCAGACGCAGAGATTTTTACTTGGTTCACCCTCACTGGGCTACGTGCAAGGAGCATACGCCGACAGGTTGCCGGTCGAACCAATTCCACTAAACTTCACTAGATGTGGATTACAATGTTCGGGCTAGATCACTTCTATGCCCAGGATCACTGCCTATACAAGGTTTAGGGTCAGCTCACTGCTTTCCCAAGGGTCACTCCCTGTTTCTCTCTCTCTGGCTCACTGCCGGTGGAGAGGATCACCTTCTTTCTCTTCCTAAGCTCACTGCACTAGAAGGGAATCCAATCACAGTTTATAGACATGTAGGTCTCTTCATTTTCATGACTGCACGCATCCTTAACTGATGATGGATGGTCTTTTAATGTCCAAATTTCATCCACTGATAAATACCTCTTTGCCTCTGAACACTGGGAAATTCCTTTTGGAAACACCTTCCTAAAGCACCCTACTTCACGAAGCTCCCAATTTCGCGAAGCTCAAACAAGCCTTCGCGAAGCTCCTGCCTTTTCGCGAAGCTCTCTCGCGAAGCTCTCTTGTGAAGAACTGCCGCGAAGCTCAACTCGTTTCAAAGAAACTTCTCTCGCGAAGCTCACTGAGCCAACGCGGACTACACAACTTTTGCGAAGCTATAATAGCCGCCGCGAAGGTCCTCTTTCGCGAAGCACACTGGCTCCGCGAACTACCTTCGAAAAACGAGAGAAAATGATCTTCTTTGAAAAATCTCTTTACTTCTCTTGAGGGGGTAGGCCTCTATTTATAGGCGATTCCACCGACCCTCAAACTTTCCGCGCGAAGTCAACGCCACGTCATCTCAAATCACGAAGCTCCAAATTTTCTGCCGGAATTCTGTCCAAATCGTGAAGCACCACGGAAATTTTCCGTTCGCGGAGCTTGACGTAGTCGTGAAGAATCACCATCAACATAACTTCGTGCCTTTTCCGCGAAGCTCCCTCGCAAATCCCTTCTCTGCTGCGATGCGCTTCAGCCTCTGCCGTTCGCGAAGCTTCCTCGCAATGCTCTTCTCCGCCGCGATGCGCTTCAGCCTCTCCCGTTCGTGAAGCTTGACGTAATCGCGAAACATCACCGCCTCCATTATTCTGGTCTTCGCGATTTCCAAACCATGAATCCTATATTCGCGAAATTCATGCCTTCTCCATATTAAATTATGATCTTCATGGAAATCCACTTTTCGCGATGCTCACCAAACTCCAAATTTTGGACCCCAAAAAATTTGGCAAACACTGGGAAACAGCGCCACCTTGTACTGCTATTTTGTACCGCCTCCAGATCATCCTTCCCTTTGTCATCGTTCTTTGTCAACATTTATTGTCAAAAACTTCTTGGGAACTCGACAAATATCCATGAAAACCTGCTTTGTCAACAAACACAATCAATCCAAAAATACTGCAATGTTACCTTGAGGGATTTTTGCCCAAAATTTATTATTATTTTAAAAAAACTATTATCTACCATAAAATGTCATTATTTTCATTTTTGAAAACTTTTTATTTTATTTGAATTTAAGGGAAAAGGAAAAAAATTGAATATAAATATTTTACACATATCTAATATGTTATATTAATCAAGAAAATTCATGTTGAATAATTATTATAACAATTATTATATCCATTAATTCTTTAAACAGTATTTATTTTATTCTTATATTAATTTAATAAATATTTAGTTAGTGTTTCATAAGAATTTATGGTAATTATTCAATTACTAGAAACTGGAAATAAATTAACATGGAAAAATAACATTATATATCAAATAAACATTTATATCACATCTAATCATTTTTTTAATCATTATGTTAATATTTTAGTGAAATTAATATCTACAGAGTGTCATTTTTTATATATTTATTTCATAAATTAACAAAAATTACATACTCGAGGAAACAAATATACTATTTTTCCATATATTGAGGACATTTGTGTATCTATAAAATATATACTCCTATAATGGTATAAATACAAGTGTTTGACATATTTAAAATGATTATTAAAATTTCATAACAATATGTGAAATATTTTAACATTATTGAGGGGAAAAATTTTAAAATGGTTTGTTAAAGAATAAATATAATAGGTAAAACATAATCAAATTTATCCCCCTGATTTTTAATATGAAATTAGTTTTCCATTTTCATGTTCTATAAGGGCTATAAATTCATTTTATTATACATTCCTAGAATTTGATGTAAATTTTTTGTTAGTAAAATGTAGTTTTATTCATAATATAATGAATATATATATATATATTATTGCATTATTAGAAAAAAAAATTGAAAGAATTTTAATACATTTTATTGAATATATAATATTTAAATATCATTCAAATAAATCATCGATGGTGAAAATTTTAATTTATTAATATTAAATAATCGAACATAGAAAAAACTCATTTCATAAAGTCATATCATCAAATTAAAAATTATTTTAATTTTATTTCTAATGAATTTATAAACAATGAACTGATTTCATACATTTACAAACACTTAATTTTTAAAATTTTATTTACTCTTATTCATAACTGCCAATCGAAGGGATATCTGATAAGTATAACATTTAATAATTATATTTTAATAATATATAATTCTTTGTTTAAAATAATTTTGGAGTGAATATAAATATATGAATGTTATAATATTAATTTATAGAGTTATATCATATAATCTAGCAATGTATCTAAAATCCTAGTGTAGGAGATCTTCTATTCATTGCTAATAATTATAGTGGAATTATTTTAGGGTTTATTAACTATGATTAAAAATATTTTTTATATATATTTTTTAATCAATGGTATTATATTTCGGAGTGTTTCAAAACAACTCGTAATATTTTATAGAACTATTATTAAAGTCTTCGATAGTATATGTTTAATGGAACTGATAACCTCGATGATTGATTTTTTGGGATTAGAATATTTTGGAAAAACACATATTTAAGGGATACATTACCATTAAAATATTACTAGGGATTATATAATAATTTATTGTCAGATTAAGGAAATGATTGAAAATATAAATTGGATATTATTGGTTACCGTGAAAATTATTAGTTATTTTATCAAAATGTTTTATTTAGTGATTTTTATTTTTTATATAAATGTAGAATATATTAGATTGTATATGATTTTATATTTGGAATAAGGATATAGATAAAATCTGAAAAAATATTTTAATTCACAAGGGTTTTATATGGTCATTAATTTCATTATAATTTTGAGGTGAATATATGATTAATGAATTCATTCAATTGGAATGTCTCATTAACATTAAATTTATATTGTTTCATAATTAATGTTTCATTTATTTCACAAATCTTGAGACCTAATTTCTAAATATATTTGTTTTTAATATTTCCATACATATTTTGGATAATTCATAAAGATAAATAATTATAGAATGGTTTAATATTAACATTGTGTGTTATTATAAAGGTTATAGATATTAATGTTTTATTTTATCATATAAATATTTATACATAAAACGTTACATGTGCTAACAATTTTTGGTTTGGTAAATATATAGAGATATGTGGAGTTAATTTTAATTATTTTAGGGGTTTTTTTCATTAGATGTTATTTTTTATGTCTTCAAGAATGAGAAATTTATCATCAATATACATTTCATAGAGTAATTGATGATTTTGAAATTGACTAAAGCACAACCATAGGATGAAATTATAATTATCAAATGGAATAAAATCATATAAGAATATTTTATCATCATCTAAATATTTATAGTAAAACAATACCAAAAAATTATAAGAATATCATAAAATAAAAATATTATTCATTAACCTTCATTTCTAATTAATTAATGGACTTGTAACCAATCACTGATTTATGATTTTCTAGTCATTCACATTTAAAGGATAATGATTTTTATCACTATCTATAAGTCATTAGAAATTATTTATTTTCTCTATGTATATATTTTAAAATCTAGATAATTTTTAGCTGATCTAGTTACTTGATTATTTGTTATTTCATGTACCATTTCTGATTCCAAACTCTATAATCCAAAGTAAGTTTTATTATCCAGTTATTTAGAAAGTTTTTCCAAAATATGTATTTTTAAATGATGATCCCATGATGTCTATGAAAAAATAGAAAATAATAAATTTATTTAATGAAGGATAATTTGAAATAATGAAAAGTTAGTTTCAATGATTAATAATATCAATATCCTGATAACTTGGAACACTGATATTTAAGGTAAATAAATTATACTGTTGAAATATTTTTATTCAAATGTCACTATTATAAACAATGCCATGAATTTTAGAGTATTAATATCGATATATACATTAATGAATATATTTAAAATCCTCATATTTAATAGGAATGTAATGATTATTTACATGGAAACAAGATCTAAATTTCTTGTGAAGTCATTTTATTCATCAAAAATAAATTCTCTTATTTTAAAAAACATAATAAAATTAATATCATTATAATATATTTTATATTTATTTTTGGTATAAAAATATTTTATTCAATAAAAATGTAATTTCTGGTTAAGAAGTTTTCATCTTTTTACAATGGTTAATATTTATAAAAATTATTGAAACATATAGGGATTGAAATTAATAAAGTGGATTCCATGTTTTCATTATATATCTCCAAACATGGTACATGATTCAGCCTTTTTCGATTATTATAAATTATATTTTTGGTAAATATTCTAAAACTGGGTAAAATAAAATCCTGTAATTAATGTTAAAAATAATCTGATATAGATTTAAATATAAATATAAAATACATAAATTATTTATCTTTATGAATTTAGTGATTTCAAAATAATCTAAAATTTTAAAATTTAGCATTCTAGTTCCATTTTTCTATGATAAAAAGATTTTTTTATTTAATCTAATAAAAAATTCATAAATATCACAATATTTTTATTATTTTACATTATACATTTACAAAGTATTATAAATATGTTAAAAATAAATTTTTATTTTTATTTTGGACATAAATATTCATTTTTTATTTTTTTAAATATATATTTAAATTTTTTGATGGTATCGTTACATTAAATTTTTAACTAAAATTAATGTAGTGCATGTGAAAGTATTATAAACAAATTGAATTATATTAAAATTTTAAAATTTTACATTTATTGAGGAATTATTTTTCAAAATGCATTTTATAGTCAATTATAATTTATAGTAGAAGGTTAAAGAGTATATACCATAATTCAATACTAGTCTTTTTGACATTAGATTTAAAATATTTCAATAATTCTTCAAACTACTTTAATGGTTTTTTATATTAAAAATGTTATATTAAATGATTTAAAAATATTCAAAATAATATAAGAGAATATGGGGTATGGAATATGATGTACAATTTCATCCCATGACAAATATTTGTGTAAATAGTTACCGTATAATTAATTTTACAACCCTTAGTATAGAAGATATTATTACATTGTTTAAGGTTAAAATGGAAAATGAATGAATATATTATATATTATCTATTATCTGTACTAAAAATTGCTTCTTTAGGCTTATGTGTCACCTTACTATGCAGCCACGTCACCAACCAAAAAAAATTCTTCCCTCCAAAATTGGTAATTCGTCATCCACAATCCCATTTCCCCTGTGCATCCTCGACTTTTCTCTCCATCTTAGGGTTTCATATCATCTGTCATGACCCATTCACCTCCACCTTCACCTTCATCTACATTCCCATTTCCCCCATGCACACCTCTATTCTTGACCAACATCTTTTATAATCTGCAAAAGATAAAACCACCCTTTACATCACGTTGTCCCGAATCAAGCTTCACCCGGAGGAATCAGAGCTCTCGTTGTACATCCCACCGACAACTTTGGATTTCAACTCCGACGACGACCGATCTATCCCAACTGAATTTGGGTCCATAAGGGGTTAATATTTCAGCACTCATGATGATGAAAAGTTTTATGATGATGCTTCCTCGTCACTTCCCTCCATCATAGGGTCTCCATGTATCCTTCGTGACCCATTCTCCTCAGCCTCGGTCTCAACCTCTACCTACATTGACTTTGTACTCACTGTCTATTCGGTCTGCTCTGCCTCCACCTCTAGCTCCTCCTCACCTCCAATGGTTTCTATCTACACTTTTTGGTTGCATATTTCATTATTGGTGTAACGCCCCGACCCTAGTTACCCAGAGTCGGTGCATTATTACATAACATTTGCATGATCACAAGAAAGATCAAATCTCGAAAGACCGATTGGTTTAGTAGCCTTGGAAACACTAGATATATTCATAAGTTTTACATTACATCATAAAATGATAAACTACTACAACAACATAATGTCTCCATATTCCACACTAATATCCCCTCATAATATCCCTGCAGGTCATTCATAACTTACTTCTTCACATCCTGGGAAAAGTAAAACATAGAAAAGGGGTGAGCTCAAATGCCCAGTAAGGATAACAATATAGCGGAAACTTTCATAAATAAGAATAAACATTTAAGGCAATGCATTACTAAAACAAAAGCCTTTTAAACTTGAACTTCAACATAGTATGGCAAAAGTAAAAATGAAATAATGCCATTTACTTATTCACATGGATATTCTACTAATCGAATAATCACATGAAAAAATCAATAACCACTTTCATAATGTTGGAATGAATAATGTCAAACGTTAATTTCATTGTCTAGGCCTCATCCCAATACCTAGGGGTTACTTCTAACCGGAACCCAACCCGGAGTGCCTCTAATAACCGGACACCAACCCGGAGTGCCTCTAATAACCGGACACCAACCCGGAGTACCTCTAATAACCGGAGACCAAACCGGAGGGCTTACTTTTACCAGTCCCTAACCTGGAGGGCTTACTTTAACCAGTCCCCAACCTGGAGGGCTTACTTTTACCGGTCCCCAACCCGGAACATACTTGTTCAGCACATTCATCTGAAGAAAAGTTTGAAATATAACATAAACATTCGGGTTAAAAATAACTTCTGAAATGTCAACACTTTAAACATAAACCATGAGTGATATAAAAATAGCACATCCACAGTCAAACATAACTCATTCGATACAATATGGGAGATTGTATTGTATCACATTGACCTCAATCAAGAATAATGAAGAATGTTGACATAGATGAAATCAAAATTCTTTTTAAAGAAATATCTCCTTTTACTTTTGAAATCATTTAAGAATCATATAAAATAAAACATTTTCTTGAAAATATTCTTATAATCTTGTAAGGAAATCTTTGAATATTTTATAACGGCGAAAAATAACCGCACCCGCCGTATAAGTTAAAAAAAACATTCTTACCTTAATTTTGTCGAAAAGGTTAAAAAGGACCTTGTTTTGAAAACGACGGAAAGATTCCTTTATAAACCTCTTATAAAAAGTCAAACAAGGGTATAAATGACTTTAACCCATATTCTTGTAAATAGTAAAAATGTTTTGAAATACATTTTTAAGAAAACATGGATGTGGATGATAAAGAGATCCCAGTAGATTATTACGTATAAACAACCTCGGATAATGAAGAGATTGTGAAATAACCCTTACCAGTTTGATAACTTATGAAACATACAACCCATGAAAGAGGTATCATACAATGAATATGTAAGTACACATAAATTAGAGTGTATTACACAAAGAATATAATTATGGGCAGTACATACACCACACAAAAGGTAATGGTGGCAATATGGCATGAATCTCACGGGAATAAGGAGTGAGATGAAAACCCCTTACCACGTTAATCAACTGAGTCGCATGGCCAAAAGTTAATAACCACCAAATTATTTACAGAATAACATGAATATAAAGTGAATCATGATAATATATATCAAATGTAAGTACACAATACACCACTTTCAATAATTTAGTACCGAACAATGGAAATCTCACAGAATTGAATGTGAGATAAGAAAAATCCCTTACCTTGTACTTTTCCTTGGTTGGGGTAGGTTAACCTCCTGTATAATGGTGAAATAATTGTTATTAAATTATACAAGAATCATATACATTAATATGATATCATATATGATATTTTAATATTGATTTGATAATAATATCTTAGTATTATCGTTGTTTCGGGTGATAACCGATTCGTTCTTCTTAAATGTTTGGTTACGTAAGACATGTTTGTAATGGATAGATTATATCTTATTCATAATCAGAATGATATTAACATTATTTTTAACCCTAAAATGAGAATAAGTCTTGAATGGATACGATGGAGAATGAATCTTATCACGTTCGTGGAGACGGTAGTCCGTACGTACGCACGAACGCTACTTCCATTTAATTTTTATCTTAAAAGAATCAAATCCAAATGATACATAGGTATATTACTATTCCAGTATAATATAATATTTTATATATGTTACTTAAGTTCATTAACACCATCCTTTATACGTTTCATGTGTGGTATGAACGAGTCATATCATTTTAAGGGGGCGGTAGTCCGCACTTCCTCAAATGAAATTATCGTATGTATATACAACATGAAATGAATAATGGTATGAAATAAAATGGAATTTCCGAAGCTTATATATAAAATATATATCATTAATATCATATTTAATTACAGTGCCATCATAATGGCCACCATGAGAGGCGGTAAGATGTATTTGAACAATCATCGTTTCTGGAGGCGTTAGTTTGCCATCCACAGAAACATTATGTTCATCATCCATTAGATGGAGTTGTGTGTATGTGTAGTTTGAATCCTTCTTATAACAACATCCTAGTATATATTGGATACTGGTGTTGTTACAAAATAAAGGAAATAAAAAGAGTTTGGGGGTTGGAGAAGCAAAATAAATGAAAATAATTTAAGAGAAATCGTTACCTTTAATTTAGGTAACTCACTTTGGTTGGAACCAAAGGACTTCTTGAAATGCTTTCTGCCTAAGGGGAAGCTTCAAGGAGGAGGAGAGGGATGTGGGGAGCTTATTTTGGCAGAGTTTGGCCGAGCCAAAAGGCTTTGAAGGTGTGAAGAAATGAGAAGGAGGAGTGCCCTTTTATAAGAGGGGTGAGGGGCACCTTTGGAAAAGCTAGAAATATTAATTTATAATAAATTCATATTCGGTTTCTAATGGCTCCAAAGTTGATTATTCAAAGTTTAAGGTGGGGATAGGTCGAAAACCACTCAACCAATAGAATTTAGACAGGTTTGGGTACTTATATTAACCTTATCTTTAAGTATTAACTCTAAGTTAATTAGTTTCACTTTTACAATGTCTCTTTGAATTTTTATATAATATGGTTAATAAACTTACTATATACATCCAAGAGACCCACAATTGGTACATTAATGATGAACCTATCATGATATAAGTCTCTTGGACGAACCTTAGATTTTTAGGAATTTAATATCAATTTATAATATAATATTTGTTTTAAGAACTCTTTTATGTCAATTTTGACACTATTCAATAGTTGATTTTTGTGAAACTCATAACTGATTGATTACTTCGAACAAAGTCAATTAAATCAATCCTAATATATCATATTATCCTATAAAATTAGTTTAATTCATTAAAAGTTTCATATTATATTTTTTTGGGTATTTATAATATCAATTATTTTAATTTTTCACTATTATAATAATTACTGCATCATCATTGTGTCATAAATAAAATAAATTATTTAATGTCTAAAAATTATAAATAAAATATCATTATGTAGGAAATCGTTTTAGCTTTCTAATTAATATTTATAATCTAAAATCCAACTTAAATAACCGTATGTAACAATTGTTTTGCTAAAAGATATATGCTTGTCTCATTTTTGTATTCATTTTGACTTAATTAAAATAAAGTGTCATTATCACTTACAAGTGGATCCATGGGGTCCCAAAATCGACCCAAAGATGCCCATGGTCGACCATGTAACAACCAATAGGGTTAAGACACGTTTTAGGGTAATTTAGTATTATTATAATATTATTTTTTAACCCTTATTTACCGGATTTACCCTTAACCATGGTAAATAAAATATTTACCGCAGTAATTATTCAAAATGTCTAAAAATAAAAGTTACCTATTTAAACAATTTGAACATCCTGATTCCAAATATGGAATCCATTTTCCTAAATTATAAACACAGAAGTGGCAGAAATTAATTTAAAATTAATTCCCGCTGTCAAAACAAAAAGCGTGTTTTTAAGAGATAATAACTATCAAAAGATTGACACTTGTTTATGTTCGGTTTAATTGTAAAATTATGTCCAATGACCAACATTATATTAAATGGTAAAAATATATTCTAAATATAATTTAAAACTACCTAAATTCATAATTTATCACTATTAATTATTTTGATTAAAAAAGTTGTTTTTAATTAAAATTTAGTAATTTTCACTATTCATCAAAATATGAAAGTTATCCGAAATGTACCAAAATTTCACCTTAGGCTAAATTCGATATTCCGAATCCGAAAATGAAGTAAATTTTCAAATATAAAATATATATAATTTCAAAAAGTAGGTATTAATATTCATAACGGCTAGTTTGATTGGTTGTGGTGTGTGTTAAAACTCAAGGTTGCGTACAACACACGCTACTGTATTATTCAAAGAAAGCGTACTGTGGAAGCTTGGGATGTTTCATTTTAAATTTTTGATGTCCCCATTAAGTCAAAAGGTTTAAAATATTGTATTTAAAAAGGGTTCACTATTAAAATTTTGATAAAAGTGCAATACTGAAAATGAATTTGTTCTTGCATTATATCTAAGAAACTCATAATATGGATTCAAAATTATAAGGATTATATAAAGTTTAAAATTTAGATAATACTATTTATAACCTCTTTTGAATGGCTTTTTTTTTGTAAGTCATGGTGTGATTGAACTCGGTGTTGCGTGTAGTGCAAGTTATTGAATTATTTTGAAGAAATAACACACTATGAAATCTTGGGGTGTTACATTCTCCCCTCCTTCAATAAATTGCGTCCTCGCAATTTGAAATTGTTCTTCGAAAATAAAAGGTTGAAAATAGATAATATATTTGTGGGAAAACCCACATCGGAAATTGGGTTACTAAAATTTAGTCTTAATACGAGGAAAAGAGAAATGAAATGGTCACCAACAAATTATGATCTCGATTAGGAGAACATTGGTGGTAATTAGAAACATATAATTGGAGGAAAAACGTAAATATTTATAGGTAGTGATTGAGGTCATCAATCACAAACAAGTATAAAATTGAGGTCCTTAAACTCATCAATCTATGATGATTTTAAGTACCATCGGTTCAACAAAATATAGGGTATTGGGATAACACATTTTTGACGTTTCAAAATATCTTAGTTGAAATCCCACATCGAAAAATGAATTAATGAGGCCTCTATTTAAAATAAAGAGTGGAAAGTATGAAGATTACCGAAAATAACACATACTAGGGTTCCATGTAGGAAAATATGGATATGGAAGAGAAATCTAACCATCAATTATCTGATGGAGAGTGGTAGAGAACATGGCTATGAAAAGGCCAAAAATCCCAAAGCCATAAATTTGTGATTATTTAAGGTACCATATAGGACAAAATTTTTGTTCTAAGTTTCTATTATTAATGTTGAGGAATTTATTTATGAGATTGGCTAAGATAATAAGGAGATATACTTACTTTATAATTAGAATTTTACCCATTAATAAATTTCTACCACAAACTCATCCTTCACTCTAAAAGATAATAGAACGTAAATTTTTTTTTTCTATTAATACTATTCGTACAGGGTTCCAAAATAAATGAATTTATAATTCATCTACCAGATCTTTTTAAAAAAAACTACATTATTTAATTCAGGACATCTCGTGGGACAGTGGTAGGTGATACACCCTTGTCGCCCTTCGGTTGCGGGTTCAAGTCTCACAGCCTTGCCGGACGCGACGGGTTGCCGCCCGACCACCGGGTTGTCCTTTTATGGAAATCCAAATTAATCCAAACTAGAACTATCCAAAATACTTCTATCCAAACTCACAGTCCAACATTTATAAGGAAGGTAAACATAATATAGATCCTTTTTACCCCGTAATAGCATATGAATACCTTCATCATGTACTACCATATTCCTTATTGATTACATTCTTGTTCCCTTATTCCATATAGAGTGTTGGATATACTTCATTAATCCAAAAATGTTTTAAACCCCAACAATGATGGAATATACAAATCATTAATCATTTCCAAGGTAGTCAAGAATATCCAATATAATTTTTCCAAAATAATCATGTATTATTCGAAAATCACTACATCGGTATCAGAACTATATTATGGTTTATCATTCTCTCAACCATATATTTTCCAAAAATTTATCCTGCTATTGAGTCACTTTTCTTTGTTCCACACAATCTCAAGTCCTTAATGAAATAGTACTGCAGTACAATCCTTATATACTCCATAAACCCTTCATAATGGTTTGTAAAGAAAATGAGAATTATCCTAAGCATATCCCCCGGGAGTGTCGTAACCAAGAGTGCAGCAAGGCCCGTTGTCGTGCACCAGTTCCCGTTCGAGTCTAGCTCAAAGCGGTGTTTTCGGGTTTTACCCCTAGGTACATCTGTGCCAGAGCCGCCTCTACCTGCTCGTATCCAGACAGGGATGTATTGCTCGGAAAACTCACAAAATCTCTACAACACCAAAATTCTAGGAAGTTCTTCTATACTAATCCTCAAAGTTCATCTTAGGTCTACGTGCTCTAATCAGAGTTTATCTAAATCTAGCTTCCAAGGTTTGTACTAAACTTCCTCTGATACCAACTGTAACGCCCCGACCCTAGTTACCCAGAGTCGGTGCATTATTACATAACATTGGCATGATCACAAGAAAGATCAAATCTCGAAAGACCGATTGGTTTAGTAGCCTTGGAAACACTAGATATATTCATAAGTTTTACATTACATCATAAAATGATAAACTACTACAACAACATAATGTCTCCATAGTCCACACTAATATCCCCTCATAATATCCCTGCAGGTCATTCATAACTTACTTCTTCACATCCTGGGAAAAGTAAAACATAGAAAAGGGGTGAGCTCAAATGCCCAGTAAGGATAACAATATAGCGGAAACTTTCATAAATAAGAATAAACATTTAAGGCAATGCATTACTAAAACAAAAGCCTTTTAAACTTGAACTTCAACATAGTATGGCAAAAGTAAAAATGAAATAATGCCATTTACTTATTCACATTGATATTCTACTAATCGAATAATCACATGCAAAAATAAATAACCACTTTCATAATGTTGGAATGAATAATGTCAAACGTTAATTTCATTGTCTAGGCCTCATCCCAAGACCTAGGGGTTACTTCTAACCGGAACCCAACCCGGAGTGCCTCTAATAACCGGACACCAACCCGGAGTGCCTCTAATAACCGGACACCAACCCGGAGTACCTCTAATAACTGGAGACCAAACCGGAGGGCTTACTTTTACCAGTCCCTAACCTGGAGGGCTTACTTTAACCAGTCCCCAAACTGGAGGGCTTACTTTTACCGGTTCCCAACCCGGAACATACTTGTTCAGCACATTCATCTGAAGAAAAGTTTGAAATATAACATAAACATTCGGGTTAAAAATAACTTCTGAAATGTCAACACTTTAAACATAAACCATGAGTGATATAAAAATATCACATCCATAGTGAAACATAACTCATTCGATACAATATGGATGATTGTATTGAATCACATTGACCTCAATCAAGAATAATGAAGAATGTTGACATAGATGAAATCAAATTTTTTTTTAAAGAAATATCTCCTTTTACTTTTGAAATCATTTAAGAATCATATAAAATAAAACATTTTCTTGAAAATATTCTTATAATCTTGTAAGGAAATCTTTGAATATTTTATAACGGCGAAAAATAACCGCACCCGCCGTATAAGTTAAAAAAAACATTCTTACCTTAATTTTGTCGAAAAGGTTAAAAAGGACCTTGTTTTGAAAACGACGGAAAGATTCCTTTATAAACCTCTTATAAAAAGTCAAACAAGGGTATAAATGACTTTAACCCATATTCATGTAAATAGTAAAAATGTTTTGAAATACATTTTTAAGAAAACATGGATGTGGATGATAAAGAGATCCCAGTAGATTATTACGTATAAACAACCTCGGATAATGAAGAGATTGTGAAATAACCCTTACCAGTTTGATAACTTATGAAACATACAACCCATTAAAGAGGTATCATACAATGAATATGTAAGTACACATAAATTAGAGTGTATTACACAAAGAATATAATTATGGGCAGTACATACACCACACAAAAGGTAATGGTGGCAATATGGCATGAATCTCACGGGAATAAGGAGTGAGATGAAAACCCCTTACCACGTTAATCAACTGAGTCGCATGGCCAAAAGTTAATAACCACCAAATTATTTACAGAATAACATGAATATAAAGTGAATCATGATAATATATATCAAATGTAAGTACACAATACACCACTTTCAATAATTTAGTAGCGAACAATGGAAATCTCACAGAATTGAATGTGAGATAAGAAAAATCCCTTACCTTGTACTGTTCCTTGGTTGGGGTAGGTTAACCTCCTGTATAATGGTGAAATAATTGTTATTAAATTATACAAGAATCATATACATTAATATGATATCATATATGATCTTTTAATATTGATTTGATAATAATATCTTAGTATTATCGTTGTTTCGGGTGATAACCGATTCGTTCTTCTTAAATGTTTGGTTACGTAAGACATGTTTGTAATGGATAGATTATATCTTATTCATAATCAGAATGATATTAACATTATTTTTAACCCTAAAATTAGAATAAGTCTTGAATGGATACGATGGAGAATGAATCTTATCACGTTCGTGGAGACGGTAGTCCGTACGTACGCACGAACGCTACTTCCATTTAATTTTTTTCTTAAAAGAATCAAATCCAAATGATACATAGGTATATTACTATTCCAGTATAATATAATATTTTATATATGTTACTTAAGTTCATTAACACCATCCTTTATACGTTTCATGTGTGGTATGAACGAGTCATATCATTTTAAGGGGGCGGTAGTCCGCACTTCCTTAAATGAAATTATCGTATGTATATACAACATGAAACGAATAATGGTATGAAATAAAATGGAATTTCAGAAGCTTATATATAAAATATATATCATTAATATCATATTTAATTACAGTGCCATCATAATGGCCACCATGAGAGGCGGTAAGATGTATTTGAACAATCATCGTTTCGGGAGGCGTTAGTTTGCCATCCACAGAAACATTATGTTCATCATCCATTAGATGGAGTTGTGTGTATGTGTAGTTTGAATCCTTCTTATAACAACATCCTAGTATATTTTGGATACTGGTGTTGTTACAAAATAAAGGAAATAAAAAGAGTTTGGGGGTTGGAGAAGCAAAATAAATGAAAATAATTTAAGAGAAATCGTTACCTTTAATTTAGGTAACTCACTTTGGTTGGAACCAAAGGACTTCTTGAAATGCTTTCTGCCTAAGGGGAAGCTTCAAGGAGGAAGAGAGGGATGTGGGGAGCTTATTTTGGCAGATTTTGGCCGAGCCAAAAGGCTTTGAAGGTGTGAAGAAATGAGAAGGAGGAGTGCCCTTTTATAAGAGGGGTGAGGGGCACCTTTGGAAAAGCTAGAAATATTAATTTATAATAAATTCATATTCGGTTTCTAATGGCTCCAAAGTTGATTATTCAAAGTTTAAGGTGGGGATAGGTAGAAAACCACTCAACCAATAGAATTTAGACAGGTTTGGGTACTTATATTAACCTTATCTTTAAGTATTAACTCTAAGTTAATTAGTTTCACTTTTACAATGTCTCTTTGTATTTTTATATAATATGGTTAATAAACTTACTATATACATCCAAGAGACCCACAAGTGGTACATTAATGATGAACCTATCATGATATAAGTCTCTTGGCCGAACCTTAGATTTTTAGGAATTTAATATCAATTTATAATATAATATTTGTTTTAAGAACTCTTTTATGTCAATTTTGACACTATTCAATAGTTGATTTTTGTGAAACTCATAACAGATTGATTACTTCGAACAAAGTCAATTAAATCAATCCTAATATATCATATTATCCTATAAAATTAGTTTAATTCATTAAAAGTTTCATATTATATTTTTTTGGGTATTTATAATATCAATTATTTTAATTTTTCACTATTATAATAATTACTGCATCATCATTGTGTCATAAATAAAATAAATTATTTAATGTCTAAAAATTATAAATAAAATATCATTATGTAGGAAATCTTTTTATATTTCTAATTAATATTTATAATCTAAAATCCAACTTAAATAACCGTATGTAACAATTGTTTTGCTAAAAGATATATGCTTGTCTCATTTTTGTATTCATTTTGACTTAATTAAAATAAAGTGTCATTATCACTTACAAGTGGATCCATGGGGTCCCAAAATCGACCCAAAGATGCCCATGGTCGACCATGTAACAACCAATAGGGTTAAGACACGTTTTAGGGTAATTTAGTATTATTATAATATTATTTTTTAACCCTTATTTACCGGATTTACCCTTAACCATGGTAAATAAAATATTTACCGCAGTAATTATTCAAAATGTCTAAAAATAAAAGTTACCTATTTAAACAATTTGAACATACTGATTCCAAATATTGAATCCATTTTCCTAAATTCTAAACACAGAAGTGGCAGAAATTAATTTAAAATTAATTCCCGCTGTCAAAACAAAAAGCATGTTTTTAAGAGATAATAACTATCAAAAGATTGACACTTGTTTATGTTCGGTTTAATTGTAAAATTATGTCCAATGACCAACATTATATTAAATGGTAAAAATATATTCTAAATATACTTTAAAACTACTAAAATTCATAATTTATCACTATTAATTATTTTGATTAAAAAAGTTGTTTTTAATTAAAATTTAGTAATTTTCACTATTCATCAAAATATGAAAGTTATCCGAAATGTACCAAAATTTCACCTTAGGCTAAATTCGATATTCCGAATCCAAAAATGAAGTACATTTTCAAATATAAAATATATATAATTTCAAAAAGTAGGTATTAATATTCATAACGGCTAGTTTGATTGGTTGTGGTGTGTGTTAAAACTCAAGGTTGCGTACAACACACGCTACTGTATTATTCAAAGAAAGCGTACCGTGGAAGCTTGGGATGTTTCATTTTAAATTTTTGATGTCCCCATTAAGTCAAAAGGTTTAAAATATTGTATTTAAAAAGGTTTCACTATTAAAATTTTGATAAAAGTGCAATACTGAAAATGAATTTGTTCTTGCATTATATCTAAGAAACTCATAATATGGATTCAAAATTATAAGGATTATATAAAGTTTAAAATTTAGATAATACTATTCATAACCTCTTTTGAATGGCTTTTTTTTGTAAGTCATGGTGTGATTGAACTCGGTGTTGCGTGTAGTGCAAGTTATTGAGTTATTTTGAAGAAATAACACACTATGAAATCTTGGGGTGTTACAATTGGTATCTCTATAACTCTTTATTTTCACTTTTTTAACATTGACGCACTGAAAATCTACCTCCATCTTCCGATTTTGGTTCCCTCTACCCACAATGACCCCTTATTTTTTTACTGTCGTAACACCTCTAGATATCTATCTCTATTTCCTTTTATAATTTCTCATAGAAAGGTATTATTTCATTATCGGTGATGTAATGGGACTTATTTTTGAGTTCACCCTTTCGTATATTGCCTTCATCCCATATTTCACTATTCATTTTTTAATTTTTTTCACGGAGTTCATCATTGTTTTAACTATTATTTTTTGGAATTTTGACATTGTAAGGTTTGATTACAAATAAATAATGTTACATGACCATTGATTTTTAGTTTTATAGATATCAAATCGTCAATGAGGTTAATGGAGAATAATGGAACTACTGAATGATTTCCATCAAACTGCAATGATCAAAGCCCTGATTGATATACATCCTGCATCGATTAGAGCCATGGATGATGAGGAAATCCCTGCATTGATTAGAGCCCTGAATATTTTGCCCTACTATTATTATGATGGTGTATATTCCATTGATTTTTGTAGTTGTTTCCATTATTAGGGAGGATAGAGTACTCTTTCTTGTTGAGTTGTAGTAACCATCATTACATTCATTTCTGTGGGAGCTTCATTATACAAAGTTCTTGATTGATGATCATTTTTCCACAATAATATTTCCCCATATTCTACATTTTATTACTACTATACACTTACTATTTCACTTTTTATTTGATATATATTAACCATCATTATAACTATTTCTTTGAGAGGTGAAGTAAATAGAAACACGATGAAAATGGGTGAAGTATACCACCACATGAAGGTTATTTTGGTTTCATATGCATTTTTAATATAATTTTTTAACTTATATGTGTCAGTTTTATACATATTAATGTTTGAATTTTAGTTGAATAACTTATATGTATTCACAATTGAAATAGGAAGTTTCATATTTATTTCAAAATTGAAATATGCAGGTTCAAAATTAAAATATGAAGCTTCATTTTTATTTTATAATTCATATACGCAGGTTCATAATAATTTCAGTTTTACACAAATTAAAGTTTGAATATTATTTGTGTAACTTATCTATATTCAGAATTGAAATATTCATGTTCATATTTATTTCAGAATTGAAATATATAGGTTTAGAATTGAAATATGAAGGTTCATATTTATTAAAATCAAAAGGTTCATATTTTTCTCCGCCTCCGACTCCTCCTCACATCAAAACATTTCCGCCTCTACCTTGGGGTACGATTTTTATTGCTGGTATCTACGGTTTCTCTTTATTTACACTATTGTAAACTCGATGCACTGCAATTCCACCTCTGTCTCGCAATTTTGGTCCCCGCTACCTACGATATCCCATAATTTTTTACTACTTTAAGCTCTAAATTTGTATACAGCTTCATATTTATTTTAGAATTCAAATATAAAGGTTCAAATTATATTTAAATTCTATGATATCATTTGTCACAAATATTCTCTGATTAAACTTCTAACTATATTCTATATGTAGAAAAACCATTCGTGTGATTTAAATAGTGAGGATAGGGTGAAACATAATCTTTAATTGTCACAAGACACCATAGACAAAACAATCATTACCACTGAACTGCACACCCGAATGAATGGATACTTAACCAAGAAGGCAGAAAAATTGAATGAATTTTTCTGCTAAAATAGTAAGGTAATAATGTATGTTGACTATTTCTTAAATTTTTTAATTTGTTTTCTAATTATTTGTTTACCGTTATAAATGTATTATAGTTTATAGTTTACAATATAAAGGTAGACATGAATCTTGATTATTTTTTATCAAAATCTAAATTTGGTAGTATTTAGTCGTAGATAGAACAATGATATTGTTCATACAAAAACCTTGAATGAGATTAGGTAGTAAGAATAAAATAATTCTTAAAGAATTAAATGATTGTGAAAAAAAGTGTCCAAAATCGTGATTTTAGAAGTAGATTAAATTATGAATCGCGTGTTTATGATATTGGAACTATAAACACAACAAAACATAAACGGGTGAACTATACCACCACATGATGGATGTTTTTGTTTAATATGATTTTTTTAATATTTTTTTTATTTTATATGAATCAGTTTTATACTTATTAATGATTGGATATTATTTTTGTAACTTATATGTATTCACAATTGAAATATGCAAGTTTATATTTATTTCAGAATTAAAATATTCAGGTTTAGAATTGAAATATTCTGGTTCATTTTTAATTAGGAATTTAAATATGTAGGTTAATAATAATTTTAGGTTTATATCTATTTATTTATGAATAATATTTTTTAGCTTATATGTATTTAGAATTGAAATATGCAGGTTCATATTTATTTCAGAATTGAAATATACAGGTTTAGAATTGTAATATGCTGGTTTATATTTATTAAAATCAAAACGTTCATATTTTGTTCTGTCTCTGCCTCTGCCTCCTCCTCACCTCCAATGGTTTCTGCCCCCACATTGGGGTCATAATTTACATCTCTCTTATCTATGTTTGTTCTTTATTTACACTATTGTAACCTCAATGCACTGCCAATCCACCTTCGTCTAACAATTTTGGTTCCCTCTACCAAAGGTAACCCCCAATGCTTTACTACGGTAAGCCCTAATTTTTTAGGCAGCTTCATATTTATTTTATAATTGAAACATACATGTTCAAATTAAATTTAGATTCAATGATTTTATATGTCACAAATATTTCTTCATTAAACTGTTAACTATAATCTATATGTACAAAAACAAGTCATGCGATTTAGATAGTGAGGATGTGGTGCAACATAATCTCTAATTGTCTCGAGACATCGTGGACAAAAAAATCCTTGCACACAGAACTTCACACCCGAACCAATGGATACATAAACTAAAAGACATAAAAAGTGACTACCTTTTTCAACTAAAATAGAAAGGTAGTACTACATGTTTATTATATTTTAAATTTTTTGATTTGTTTTCTCTACTTTAATGGCCCGAAGGCCATCTTTTTTATTCATTTTGATAATACAGCTTTCAAGGGGTGAGGTGGAACCCTTACAAATCCCTAAGTCATAAGTATTACATGTCCCATAGGCTGTAGA
This sequence comes from Viscum album, assembly GCA_963277665.1. NCBI lineage: Eukaryota > Viridiplantae > Streptophyta > Magnoliopsida > Santalales > Viscaceae > Viscum > Viscum album. Next base: position 447,288,836 of record OY728147.1, read on the forward strand.
GGAATTCAATGCCCGTAGGCTTCAAACATTACATACAACCAAGACTAACTACTTAGAACGGCTTCTCCCCAGCATCTTCATCATGAAATCAGCTCTCCACCGTCGCATGGTTGTTCGGCTAGGCTTTCCCAGGCATGTAAAGGCTTGTCCCGATGGCAGGTTCAATACCCTATCATTCTTGAAATCCGTTTAGCTTCTTCTGTGGTGAAAGCTCCTTGCTCATCCTCCTTTGAAGTTTGTTCCTTGTAGGTTGTCTGGTTTTCATCTGCAATTAATGTGTCCCAAAGGCCTTCAGGTTGCCCAAAAGCCTTACTGGCCTAAAGGCCTGGGTGGCCCGAAGGCCTTAAAGGACTTGGGGACAAAATCAGTGGCTCAAAGGCCAAAATGGGGGAATATTCCCGCCTGGTACAGTGCCAAACAGTGCCTGCTACAGTACCTGTTACAGTTCTGCACAGTTCCTACTACAGTACCTGCTACAGTACTTCTACAATTCTCATTATAGTACCCGAAATTTAGCCTCCGCCTGGATTTGATCCCAGGTCTCGTGGATGCACTTATGGAGTCCTCACCACTGGGTTAAGGCTCATGTGCAAAGAATAGAAACTTTGATTTTTTTTTTCTAATTAGTTGTTTACCATTAGAAGTGTATTATAGTTTACAGTGTACAATATAAAGGTATAAATGAATCTTGATTATTTTATTATTAATATCTAGATTTGGTAGTACTGTGTTATATAAAAAACAATGTTAATGTTCATACCATAATCTTGGATGAGTTTTGGTAGTAAGAAGATAATCATTCTGCATGAATTAAATGATTTTGCCAAAAAGTGGTCCAAAACCTGATTTTTTATGTAGAGTGCATTATGAATCACATGGTTATGATATGGGAATTATAAATACAAAAAAACATAAACAGGTGAAGTGTTCCCCCACATGAATGTTTTTTCTATTTCATATTCATTTTTAATATTATTTTTTATCTTATATACATCAGTTTATAAATATTAATGTTTGAATATTATTTGTGCAAATTATATGTATTCACAATTGAAGTATAAAGTTTCATATTTATTTCAATAATTCAAATATATAGGTTTGGAATTGAAATTTGTAGGTTTCTATTAATTGAAATCAAAAGGTTCATATTTTTCTCCGCCTCCACCTCTAGCTCCTCCTCACCTCCACTGGTTTCTGCCTCCACCATGGGCATAAAACTGGTATGATTTCTGTTAAAATCTATTTCGTATTACAGTGTGTTGTAGTATCATACAAAAAACATACCTTCTGGGGACTTATTTGATTGGAGACCCAAATTCAACTTTTTTTTCTTTTATAAATTGGTCTAGAGTGGCCTAATCCCAGATAGCACACCATGGTGTGTATTTACATATTGTTTTTATAGGTTTTGTAACGTTATGTTACCTATTATGAAATTGTTCCAATAAAAATATCATTTTTTCACATATATTCAATTTAATCTCTCAACAACAGACAATAAAAATGAGAAAAATACACCATGTGTGATTAGGAACATTCTACAGTAGAGAGTTTTTGAATATTGTGTTATAATAACAGATAAATGTTGTTAAATGAGTTAATATATCCATGTGATGCAGAACACTATATCATTGTGTGTAGTGGATACCCCCATAAATTCATCTAATGAGTTTTTATATAATTATTTTTAAACTCAATTTTAATAATTCAGTATATTTTTTTATAGAGTTAAAATGGAATAATTAATTATTAAAATAAATTCAATGTTAACAATTCATGACTATTTTATAAACTTCAGAGTTAATTTAATTTTTTAGTTGTTTTATTTTTTTGAATGGGGTATCAAACATGTGAATAGTGGGTTCAATTTGATTTGTTTGCCCAATTAGTTGGTATTTCTATTTCCTCTATTTCATCAAGAACTATTTATATTTATGTCGACTCAATAAAGGTTGGTTTGATATAGGAATTGATGGTTCAGGTGGAGGAAGAGAAGGCTACAATTGTTCCTAGGAACCTTGGATTTCTGTAAACCGGATACAGAATTCAGTTCTTTGATCTTGAACATCTTATTATAGTAGATACTGCTCAATAGGTATCTTTCAATGCTGAACATCGTAACTTATGTTCCCATTAATTCAGTCCTTCTATTACATATATTTCTTCCTTATGTATTTAATATACAAGGATACTCATTATGAAACTTTTTTCCTCAAAATCTATTTCTGATACTCTTATATTCTAGGTTCTTCTCTTCTTTCAACCTGTATGGGCACACCAACTCAGTCTACTCAAGTATTAATTATTTTTCGTTGTTTTATATTATTTTCATAAATCATTGGAGTGGACATTTCATATTTTTAGGAATGTGTATTTTGAATTATTTTTGAGTTTGAGCATGTCATATAGATAACAAGTGTGTTGCATTCCATGTGTACATAATTGCAAGTGATTTGACGCACAATGGAGCTTCCTTAATTTTTGAGGTATTGCAATTTTATATTGGTAACCAGTCTGTGTATTAGAAAATATTGTTATGTGAGTTCATATTTTTTCAACTATTAATGTATAATAAATAAGGAGATGCCTCAACGTTTCAGTTATTGGGATCCCCAACAACATCAACAAAGATATTCTGGTACGCTATTACATCATGTTTTTCTGTATCTTATTATATCAGGTATTTTAATTCTAATACGATTTTATTTATAATTTATTATACATGATGTTATTTTATTATTCTATTCATTATTATCTATCACTAAAGCTTAAATTTGGAAACATTTTAGGTTTGATACAGAAATGGTGGTAATGGGTTTTGGGAACATGTCAGTCCAGAACAACTGTGAAAAATCCTGTGATGGGAGCATTTTCTGTCATCCTACACAAACATTCTATCATTTACATATTCCTTGAATGTGGTTAGATGAGGCAGCATTCTAGTGATATTTTTTTCATTGATAGTATATTATTTTTACTTTTGTTTATCACATGTTTTCTGTTACTCTAAGATTTTTATCTCAATAAATGACATCTTATTGATCCTTATTTTCTATTATATGTATCACTAAATTTTTGTTTTAAACATTTCCAATATTAATATGAATTATTATGTTTCAAAATTTATATTATATTATTGATAATATGAAATTTCATATAGTACCGTGCGAAGGTACAGGCGGAGTACAAGTTAATTCTAATGATTATTTTTAAAACTCATAATAATCTAATATAAATTTCAATATTTGATGTTTTTTCAACCTAAAACTATATTATATTTTAAATTTTTTCCACTATCTTCTACATTCACTTGAAAATTAATCTATTATATTCTAATCTATTAATTATTTCCATGTGTGTCTTTTACATTACAGTAAAAGGAAAAAACCTCTCCTCTATTCTTCACACACATAGGTAATTATAAACATTCAAAACCCACTAATAGACATCAATATAATTTTTTTTATGTTTTGGGATACCAAAAATATAATCCCTTTGGTTCTTGAGAAATGATCCAAAGAAGGATTCTCAAGGACGAAGTAATAGTCATAACCGATCGATTCAATTTCACTCATTCTTTTACCTCTGTCATTTATTTCATATCAGTTACAATATAATGAAATCATCATAACCCTTATAATATGGTTTTATTATATTTATGGATTAACCATTATCAATGTCATTTCCATAATGTGGGAAATTAATGTATCATTAGTGCATATGTATGAACGACTGCATCCAAGTAATAATATGATTCTTTTTTCAAAACCATATTTCATTGTTTAATATAAAAATTATTTAATATGTAACACCCAGACCACCGAAACCCAGTTTCAATGCATTATTATGTATCATTGACAGGATCAAAAAAGATCAAGTCTCGAATGACCGATTAGTTTAGTAGCCTTGGATTTACTAGATATATTGATAAGGTTTACATTACATCGTAAAATGGAAAAATAATACAACATAGTTTTTATAGGAAACACTGAGATCCCATAGACTATCCATGAAAGTCATTCATAATATACTTCTTCGCATCCTGGGAAAAATAAAACATAGAAATGGGTGATCTCAGAAGCTCATTAAAGATAACAATATAGCGGAAACATTCATAAATAAGAATAAACATTTAAGTCAATCTATAAGACTAAAAAAAGCCTTTTAAATTTTAACTTTAGAATGATATGGAAAAGATAAATTAAAATAATTCCATTTATTTATTCACATGGATATTCTACTAGTCGAATAATAACATGCTATATCTATAGCCACTTTCATAATGATGAAATGAAAAATGCCTGACTTTCATAACCACATAGTTAAGGCCTTGTGCCAAAACTAAAAATAAGATTTTGTCAAGGCCTTATTCCGTGACACTACTTTTTCTCATGAGACCTACTGATGCATCGAGGAGCTATAGCGGTCTCCACCCTTCACTTACTAAGTCTAATGAATTCCTCATATGAAAAGTTTTAAACATATCATAAACATTCATATTAAAACTAGAATACGAAATGTCAATACTCTATCCATAAACCATGAATGGTATAAAAATAATACATCCATAGTCAAACATATCAAAAAACCTTCAATACAATATGGATGTTTTGTATCATAATATATCAACTTCAAATAATCTTAAAATCAATCAAAGGATGTTGACATAGAGGAAATCAAAAACCTTTTTTTGGTAAATATCACTTACTATTTTGATATCATTTAAAAGTAATATAATTATAAAAGAAAACAATTATTTTGAAAATATTCTTATAAGATTTTATGGGATGGTTTGACGTTGTAATAATGACGGAAAATAGCCACACCTACCGTATAAGTTAAAAAAACATTCATACCATAATTTTGTCGAAAAGGTCATAATGTACCTTGTTTGAAAAACGACGGAAGGACGCCTTTCAAACCATTTAATAAAAAGTCAAATATGGGTATAAATTAATTTAACCCATAGTCTAGTAAATATTAAAAATGTTTATAAATAAATTTTTAAGAAATATGGATGTGGATGATAAAGATGTCCCAGTAGATACTAACGTAAAAACAACCTCGAATAATAAAGATATTGTGAAATTTATTCTTACCCTGTAATTTTCCTTGGTCAGGGTTAGGTTAACCTCCTATATAATGGTGAAATAATTGTTATTAAATTATACCAGAATCATATTCTTCTATATGATATCATATATGATCATTTAACATTGCTTTGTTAATAATATCATAGTATTATCGTCGTTTTGGGCGTTAACTGATTCGTTTTCCTTTATATGATTTGTTATGTAATTAATGTTTGTTATGGATAAGATGTATCATATTCATATTAAGAATTATATTATGTCTTTAAACATTATTTTTAATCATCTAATGAATATTAGTTTTGAATGGATTACGATGGGGAATGAATCTAATCACGTTCGTGGAGACGGTAATCCATAAGTACGCACGAGCGACAATATCATTATTTTGATATGAATATAATATATAATTGGATGGTATATAATTTATAAATAATAAGTGTCATGTTATATTTATTATTTAACTCAATTACACATCATTATTATACCCATCCAAATAATAATGTATTGAATAACAATTACACCACGACGTGGAGACGGTAAGCCGTACCTACGCACATATGGTGACAGGTCATTCAAATGATGGATATAATAATGAATATGGTTATACCATATTTATAATAACATCATTGTATATATAATATACTAGATTTATTATTTTATAATGGAAATGACAATGAAAGAGGATGTTTAAGAAGAAAGGAACTTGAAAGAGATAATGAAATACTTTACCTCTTCTTAGGGTTCATTATTTTGATTTGATCAAATGGGATACATAGGTTGCCATTCTGTCTAAAGGAAGACCTCTAGAATTAATGGAGGACAGTTGAGAGGGTATTTGGTTAGAGTTTTACAAAGCCATACGGCTTTGAAGGTGTGAATTTGAGGGAAGGGTGAATGCCCTTTTAGTAGAGGCGTGAGGGGAACCATATGAAAAAGCTAGAAATATTATTTTATAATAAAACAATTTTCAGTTTCTAATGGTTCAAAAATGAAATATTTATAATATAATGTGGGGATAGGTAGAAAACCACTCAACCAATAGGTTTTAGATAGTTTTGGGTCACTATATAAACCTTATCTTTTATATTTAACTCTTAGATAAATAGTTTTCCATTTACCATGTTTCTTTGTATTTTTATATTATAAGGTTAATAAACATACTATATACTTCCAAGAGAACCCCAAGTGGTTCATTAATGACACAACTATAATTATATAATTCTTTTGGACGAACCTTATATTTTTAGGAATAGAATATCAATTAATAATATAATATTTTTTAAAAAACTTTTTTATATTAATTTTGACACTATTGTTATTTTGTTTTTTTCTAAATTAATAACAGCATTATTACTTCAAAAAAAATTCATCTAACCAACCCTAATATGTCATATTAACCTATAAAATTAGTGGAATTCATAACAAGTCTCAAATTATATTTATTTGGACATTTATAATATCAATTTTGTTTATCTTTCATTAATACAGTAATTACTGCATCATGATTGTGTCATAAATAAATATAATTATTTAATGTCTAAAATATATAAATAAAATAAAATTATGTAGGAAATATTTTTATATTTCTAATTAATATTTATAGTCTAATTTATCTTATATGTAGCCCTATATTAATAATGGTTTAGTTATTAAACTTTGATTTTATCACTTTTAACTATTCTTTGAATTAAATATTAATAAATTCACTAATCTAATTCTAGTGGACCTAAAGGATCATCTTTTATTTATACGTTTTTTTGGTCAAATTACACGTATAAAATAGAATTGGGACATGTGTTAGGGTAATAATAATATAATTTTTACCCTTAATTACACTATTTACATTTAACTGTGGTAAATAAAAGTAAAAAGTTACTATTCACAAAAAATTATTTTCTTCTTATTGAACCAGATTTTACTTACTGATATCAACCATGTCTTTCTGATCTTCAAAATGCAACTCACAGAAGTGGTTGAATTATGTTTTATGTAAATTTGAAAATACTCCTAGGAGATGGGTAAAAGATGGTAAAAAGTTCAATAAAAATTTTATATATATCTAAAATTATTATAAACTGAATCCAATGAATTAAATTGAACTTATATAGGTATTATGTATCTATTTTGACCTAAAATATATTTAAATAAAATAAATAATTATTTAAATAAAAAGTCAGTTTTAACCAATAACTCTATTTTTTAACTATTCATCAAAAATTGAATGTTTTCAGAAAAATACTAAAATTTCACCCTAAATGAATTTTGATATTTTGAATTCAAAAATTAAGTATATTTTACCAAATTCATAAAATATAAGTTATATTTATTAATTTATTATTAATTCCCATTGTCAAAACCAAAAAGCATGTTTTTTATGAAATAATAACTAACAAAAGATTGATACTTGTTTATGTTAAATTTCAAAGTTATATTATTTCCAATGAATAAAATTGGATTAAATGGTAAAAATATAATATATTTATACTTCAAAACCATTAAAATGTATAATTTAACACAATAAATTATTTTGATTAAAAAAGTTTCTTTCAGTTAAAATATAGTATTTTTAACTATTCACCCAAAATATGAAAGTTATCATAAAAACACCAAAAATTTATTTAAACTAAATTCTTATGTCCCAATTCTGAAGAAGAATTTTATTTTTTAAAATTGAATATATAAAAGTTTCAAATATTGGATTTAAAAAGGGTTCTCCATTAAAAGGTGGTAAAATTTCATTTTTTATAAAATATTTCCTTTATCAGAAAAAAATGATTTTTTTTCATTATTTATAAGAAACTCATAATATGGATTATAAAATTATAAGGATTATATAAAGTTAAAAATTTAGTTAATACTATTCATAACCGCTTTTGAACGGCTATTTTGGTAAGTAATGGTGCGCTTGAACACGGTGTTGCGTGTAGTGCAGGTTATTGAATTACTTGGAAAAAATAACGTACTATGAAATCTTGGGGTGTTAAATTCTTCCCTCCTTAAATAAATTGCATCCTCTAAATTTGAAATTGTTCTTCTAAAATAAATGGATGAAAATAGATAATACATTTTTGGGAAAACTCACATCAGAAATTGGGTTAATAAAATTTAGTCTTAATAAGAGTAAAAAGTTGAATGAAAAAGTCACCACCAAATTTTGATCTCGATTAGGATAACATTGGTGGAAATTTAAGACACATAATTAGATGAAAAATGTAAATATTTATAGGGAGTGATTGAGGTCATCAGTCACAAACAATTTTAGAATTGAGGGCCTCAAAGCCATCAATCTATGATTATTTAAAATATCATCAATTCAACAAAACAAAAGGTATTAACATAACAAATTTTTAGTTTTATGATACCTTACCTAAAGTTTAAGAATTAATTTCTTCATAGAATAATAGGGAAGAAAAAATATATCTACTTGACATGTAGAGTTCCATCCTTTAACTAATTTCTACCAAAAACACATCGATCACTCTAAAAGATAATAGAACTTAAAAAATATTCTATTTATCCTATTCCTATAGGGATAAAAAAATTAATTTATAATTCAACTATCCGAACCTTTAAAAAAATAAACTACAATATAAAATCTAGGGACTTTACGTAATTCAAGGGTAGGCAATAAATCCCAATCGCACTATTGTTGTGGGTTCGATTCGCGTAGCTTTGTCCGACACGACGGGTTGTCACACGGTCTCTGTGTTGTACATTTTATAAAAAACCAAAAATAAGCTTAACAATAGTATCCAATTTCAAACATAATCCATTCCATATTTTAGACTTATCCAAAATACATCTATCCCAACTCACATTCCAAAATTTATAAGGAAGTTAAACACAATGAAGATCCTTTTTCCCACATAATAACATGTGAACACCATTATCATGTTTTATTTTAAAACATGGTAACATCCTAAATTACCATAAAAAATTGTTGATTATATTCATGCTCCTTTATCCTTTATATAATACTGTATATATTCCTTATATCTTAAAATATTGAATATTTTAACAATGATTAAATAAACAAACTATTAATAAATTCCAAGGATGTCATGAATAACTAATATAATATATCCAAATGAACCATCTATTATTCCAAAATTACTACCTTAGTATCAAGACCATATATTCTCAAATTCCCAATTAAATAGTCTCATTTATTTCTATAATTCATATAACATGTACATTGTTGATACAACACTCAAATGACACAATACTTTAATAACAACATAAGAACTCTTAATAATTCATCTTAATCTTTGGTAGTATCATAAGATGATTCGTATCCAATAAACGTATTTGGGGTATACTCTGATTATTTGTACATTGATTCACAGAGTGTCCCAACTCATCGCAGATGAAGCATTGTACATTTGAATCATTTATCCCACCCTTTCAATCACATACTTGGTGTCCTTTTTCTCCACACGTATAACAAACTCTCATTCCCTTTAAAAATTTACCAAGGTGATTCTTCCCACAGTTATCTCATATGGGAAAAATCCTTCTTTCCCTTATTCCATTTATCCATCTTTCTCTCCACCATCCATTTCATCTCTTGTTTCCCTTCAAATCCATAGGACTCAGTAAATTCTCTACTTATCTTACTAACAAATGATACTATTTCTTCATGTTTTGAGAATATGTGGGAGACTATTTCCCTTATAAATCTTGTCTTAATACCATGAAATATTAGATCCTTCTTACTATTTGGATCATACATATTGCTAGAATTCTAATCCCTTCAACTGGGTGACATTTCTAGACAATGGAATACACTAAGTCAGTTTATGAATCGCAATGAATAATTTAAAACTTGTAAAATACCTAAAATGAATAGTTTATTGATATAATCCATAATCATAAAAATGTTTTCATTGAGGATGTATTTACTCTTAAAACCTTCATAATTTCTTGTAATGATAATGTGAATTATCCAAAGCAAACCCCCCAGGAGTGTCGTAACCTAGAGTGCAGCAATCCCCGTTGTCGTGCACTAGTTCCCGTTATAGTCTAGCTCAATGCGATGTTTTCGGGTTTTACCCTTAGGTAAATCTATTCTAGAGCCACCTCTACCTGCTCATATCCAGACAGGGATGTATTGCAGGGAAAACTCACAAAATCTCTACAATACAAAAAATCTAGGATGGTCTTATATAATAATTCTCAATGTCTATCTTAGGATAATGTGATCTAGTCAGAGTTTATCTAAATCATGTTTTCAAGGTTTTTACTAAACATATTATAATTCCAACTGTAACAGCACGACCCCAGAAACCCAGAGTCACTACATTATTTTGTATCTTTGGCATGATCATGAAAGATCATGTCTCGAAAAACCGATTAGTTTAGTATCCTTATAAGTACAAGATACATTCATAAGGATTACATTTCATCTTAAAATGGAAAACTACAACAACATTGTTTCCATAGACAAAACTGAGGTCCTATATACAATCCCTACAAGTCAGTCATAATATACTTCTTTGCATCCTGGGAAAAATAAAACATAGATAGGGGTGAGCTCAGATTCTCATTAAGGATAAAACTATAGCTGAAACTTTCATAAATAAGCATAAACATTTAAGGAAATATATAATATTAAATCAAAACCCATTTTAAATTAAACATCATCATAATATAGAGAAGATAAAATCAAATAATTACATTTACATATTCACATTGATATTCTACTAGTCAAATAATCACAAGAAATATCAATATCCACTTTCATAATGATGGAATGCATAATTCCAGACTTTCATAACCACGTAGTCAAGGAATTGTTCCAAGACAACAAATAAGAATTTGTCAAGGCCTTGTTCCAAAACACTAGTTTGTCTTATGATACCTACCGATGCATTTAGGAGATATAGAGGGCTCCACCCGTCACTTACTAAGTCCAATGCATTCATCATATGAAAAGGTTTACACATATCATAAACATTTGTATTAAAACTACCATATGAAATGTCAATACTTTATCCGTAAACAATGAATGGTATAAAAATAAAACATGAAAAGTAAAAAATATTATGAAACCTTCAATTCAGTATGGAAGTTTTGTATCATAATAAATCAACATCAAATAAGGTTAAAATCCATCAAAGGATGTTGACAGAGATGAAATCAAACATTTTTTTAGTGAAATATCACTTACAATTTTGTAATAATTTAAAAGACATATGATTATAAAAGAAAAAATTTATTTTGAAAATATTAATATAATCTTGTAAGGGAATCTTCTATGTTGTTATAATTGTGGAAAATAGCCACACTCTCCGTATAAGTTAAAAAAACATTCTTACCTTAATTTTGTCGAATAGGTCATAATGTACCTTGTTTGGAAAACGACGGAAAGATTCCTTTCAAACCATTTTATAAAAATTCAAATAAGGGTATAAATGACTTTAACACATAGTATAGTAAATATTAAAAATGTTTTGAAATACATTTTTATGAAACATGGATGTGGATGATAAAGATGTCCCATTAGATACTTACGTAAAAACAACCACGGATAATAAAGAGATTGTCAAATTAACCCTTATCTTGTACTTTTCCTTGGTATAGGGTAGGTTAACCATATGTATAATTTTGAAATAGTTGTTATTAAATTGTACTAGAATTTTATACATTAATATGTTATCATATATTATCAATTAACATTGCTTTGTTAGCAATATCTTAGTATTATCGTCGTTCCAGATGTTAACTGATTTGTTTTACTTTATATGATTTTTTATGTAAGTAATGTTTGTTATGGATAGGATGTATCTTATTCAAATTCATAATTATATTATGTCTTTAAACATTATTTTTAATCATCTAATAAGAATTAGTCTTGAATGGATTACGACGGTGAATGAATCTAATCTCGTTCTTGGAGACGGTAATCCGTACATATGCATGAGCGACAATATCATTCTTTTGATATTAAAATAATATATAATTGGATGGTGAATCATATATAAAGAATCATAATCATTTTATATTTATTATTTACATAAATTACACATCATTATTATATCCATCCAAATAATAATGTATAGAATAAAAATTACACCATGACGTGGAGATGGTAAGCCGTACGTACGCACGTATGGTGACATGTCATTCAAAGGATGGATAGAATAATGAATATGGTTGTACCATAGTTATATTAAAATCATAGTATATAGAATATACTGGAGTTATTATTTTAGAATGGAAGAAACAATGAAATAAGATGTGGAAGAATAAAGGAACTTGAAAGAGATGATTAAATATTTTACCTCGTCTTCGGGTTCTTCCTTTGGATTTGATCAAAAGGGCCCCATAGAATGACTTTCTGACAAAAGAAAGGCCTCTAGGATGAATGGAGTACCGTTGAGAGGCTATTTGGGCAGATTTTGGCCGAGGCAAAAGGCTTTTATGGTGTGAATTTGACAGAAGGGGGAATGTCTTGTTATAAGAGGGGTGAGGGGCACCATAAGAAATGATAGAAATAATATTTTATAATAAAATACTTTTCTGTTTATAATGGCTCAAAAATTATTTATTTAAAGGATAAGGTTGGGATGGGACGAAAACCAATCAACCAATAGGTTTTAGATAGGTTTGTTTCACTATATTAACCTTATCTTTTACATTTAACTATTAGTTAAATAGTTTGACATTTACCATGTCTCTTTGTATTTTTATATTATATGGTTAATAATCTTAATATATACTTCTAAGAGAACCCCAAAGAGTTCATTAATGATAAAAGTATCATTATATAAGTATTCTTTCTGATCCATAGATATTTAAGAATATAATAGGAATTAATAATATAATATTTGTTTTAAAAACTCTTTTTTGTCAATTTTGACACTAGTTGGTATTTTGGTTTTTCTAAATTCATAACAGCATTATTACTTCGACAAAAATTCATCTAAACAACCCTAATACGTCATATTAACCTATGAAATTATTTTAATTCATAAAAAGTCTCAAATTACATTTATTTGGATATTTATATTATGAATTATTTTAATTTTTCATTAATATTGTAATTACTGCATCATCATTGTGTCATAATTAAATTTTATTATTTAATATCAAAAAAATATAAATAAAATACCATTATGTAGGAAATAATTTTATCATTATAATGAATATTTATAGTCAAATGTTTCTTATATTTAACCCTATATTAAAAATGGTTTAGTTATTAAACATTGAATTTAACACCTTTAACTCTTCCTTGAATTAAATAATAATAAATGTCCTAATCTAATCTAAGTGAAACTAAAGGATCATATTTTATTCCTAAGGTTTTTTTCTCTAATTACACTTTTCCAATAGAATTAGTACATGTTTTAGGGTAGTAATAATATCATTTTTACCCTTAATTACCCAATTTTCTTTTAACCGTGGAAAAAAAGTAAAAACTTAATGTTCACCAAAAACTATTTTCATCGTATTGAACCACATTTTACTGACTGTTATCACCCATTTCTCTCAGATTTTTTAAATTCAACTCATAGAAGTGGTAAAATTATGTTTTATGTAAATTTTCAAATGCTCCTAGGAGGTGGGTAAAAGACGGTTACAAGTTCAATAAGCTTTTTATATATATCTAAAATAATTATAGACTGACTCCAATGAATGAAATTTTACTTATATAGGTATTATGTATCTATTTTTACCTAAAATAAATTTAATTAAAATAAATAATTATTTAAATAAAAATTCGGTTTTAACCAATAACTTAGTGTTTTTCAATATTCATCAAAAAATTTAATGTTTTCAGAAAAATACCAAAATTTCACCCTAAGATAATTTTGATATTATGAATTAAAAAATAAATTATATTTTACCAAATTCAAAAAATATAAGCTGCATTTATTAATTTAAAATTAATTTTTGTTGTCAAAACCAAACAACATGTTTTTTAGAAATAATAACTTACAAAAGATTGATACTTGTTTATGTTAAATTTAAAAGTAAAATTATTTCCAATGAATAACATTGTATTAAATTGTAAAAATATAATCTATTTATACTTCCAAACCATTAAAATGTATAAATTAACACTACAAAATATTTTTATTAAAAAAGTTGTTTTTAGTTAAAATATAGTATTTTTCACTATTCACCCAAATATGAATGTTATCAGAAAAAACCATAAATTTATTGCAACTAAATTTTTATTTCCCGATTCAATAAGAGAAGTTTATTTTGTCAAATTGATTATATAAAAGTTTCAAATATTGGATTTAAAAATGTTTCTCCATTAAAAGGCGGTAAAATTTCAAGTTTTTAAAAATACTTCTTTTATCAGAAAAAATGAATTTATTTATTTTTTCATTATGTCGAATAAACTCATAATATTGATTCTAAAAATATAAGGATTATATAAAGTTAAAAAGTTATTTAATACTTTTCATAACCTCTTTTGAACAGCTAGTTTGGTAAGTCGTGGTGCGCTTGAACACGGTGTTGAGTGTAGTGCAAGTTATTGAATTACTTTGAAGAAATAACGTACAATAAAATCATGGGGAGTTACTTAATATATATATATATATATTATTAATGAACTTTTTAATCTTAATTTATTAAAATATATTATCTTGGTTTATAACAACACATATATTTGAAAACGATATTGCTTCTTATGTGTATGTGTCAAATGACACCTCCATGAAGTGTCGTGATTCATTTTTCATTTATAATATACATGGATGGAAATAATTTTAAATAAAATGATTATATATGTTATTTATGATATTACAACTATTGTAAAATGGTTATTTATTGTTAATCATTATTTCATTCTATCCATTTAAATGCAGAAACATCAGTCATGTCTCTATATAGACTACCATCACCATAAAGTGATGTAAATCATTTTTCATCGCCAATTTAAATGATTGGTTGTAAAAGTTTTTATAATTTTTAAATATGATTCCTATGAAATGATTAAGAATAATTTTATAATATAATTAATATGAATATTCACATACTGAATCTTTCTAATTGAAAAATTAAATTGTTGATACTAAGAAATGTTGATTTTAATATGTAATTACTCATAAATAGTTATTGAATTTTCATATGTGGATCATATATGATTTTATAAGTATATATATGGAATTCATATAAAAGGTTTTAATTTTTTTATTTTTTTAGTTTTTCTAATATATACAATGATATTCACCATATAATTAAGGGTTATTTCAGTGGAGGAGCTCATTCAATCTTGGGACAAGATAACAATCTATTTTGAATACCTCCTCAAAGATAGACCGGATGGGTGGTCCAATGCTCCTCAATGGAGTCTTCTGAGAGTTAAGGGATCTAAAAGACTTAAATTGAAATTTGGAGATTCATCCATTTTTTATGATATTTCTTGATGTTTTTGTACTTTTTGGTTTCTCGCTTTTCCCTTAAAAGTGCTTCTTAATAATAAATTATATATGATGATGATTTGGACCTATGGGATGTTATAACTTGAATCTCTTTTTTTAATGTTATCTTATGATTAATTTTATATTATTCAATCATGATATTTACAAATCAAATGATACAAATTTTTTATGGGTTAATTCATCATTCTCACTGTTAATTACTATTTTTTAGGATTAAGTTTACATCTGGGAAATTTTATAATTTCACTATTGTAAATGGAAGATTATTTTCCTCTCCTATTTTCAACACTATTGTTTTTTTTCTTCTAATTTTCCACTATTTTAGTACTCATTGATATCATTGGGAAATTAATATATAAAATATACAATATATAGGCTTGTGGTTGGGAATAAAATTCTTCAATTTCTATATATTCTAAAAAAATAAAGAATAAAATATTCTATTATATAATAAATCTTTAATACATTTGTTACTTTGTACCAGATTATACACCATTTTAAGGGAATTTCCACATCATTTTCTAATTGTGGAAATTTTTTAATTTTTACTAATGTGTGAAAATATTTTAACATCCACAACATTAGTTAAATTTTCTACCATAATACTATCTTTGGATTAGAATATTTCCATCCAATATTCCATGTTTATTTTTTTAGGAAAATAAGTTTCCCAATATTCATGATATTTTTATTTTTAATAATATCAAAAGAAAATGATATTGTTTTTGTTTGGATGTAATTGTAATAAGTATTTCATTAATGTATTTTTTTCATCAAATCCATCCTTCTTGGATATTTTATATGATAAAATTAGTATATTTAATTATGAAAAAATATATATTAATTATATTTTATGTTTTTTATGATATCATAATTGACATGAATATTTATTATTTCCATGAGTCAATTATGCAATGGAGATTTTTTTATTATGATGATGATATTTTAAAGAAACCCATATATTTTCCTTGGTTAACGATATGATGAAATGAAAGATATTTTATGATATCATTGTATACATAAAAATATATTATTATAATTTAAATGGTGGTGTTGTGATTATATTTCTCTCTGATGCATTGGGTAAAGGAAGAAAAAGATAACATGTTGGAAGTTACACCTAATAGAATACTGGAATTTATTGAATAAGATTTTCTATAATTAATTTTTGTCCATGAATTAATGATGTCCATGGTAGTTTTCATTAATTAGTGATTGATATGATTATGAATATGGTAGAAATAATTGCAGTCATTTGTGAAATTATTATATTTTTATGAAATATTTTCAGCGATGTAGAATTTTTTTTCTCTTTTGATTCATGTTTTATGAACATCCATTAAATATTATAAGACTCGTGATTATGATTTATGAATTATAGGGTATTATTATATATTGTTATTATCTAGTTCGCATAACCCTATGTTGATATTATTATTTTAATTGATCGCTAATTTATTTATCCCATTTTCCCTTACTATCCATATGATATCACACTTCAATTGTTTTCAATTTAATAAGATATGAAGAATTATATTAAGTATGTTATACATACTAGGGTAAATTGATATTGATAGGATAGTGTGAGATGATATAAATTTTTTTAAACCGATTATTTTTATATCCAAATGTCCTAATAAATTTAACCTCTATGGTTATGTAATGGATCATAAGGGTATGTAATGTATATTAGACTAGTAAGATATGAAAAATAAATAATAAATGTTTGGGTTTCTTTAGTTATCCAAATTTGTAACCCCTTCTATAAAGATCTGGGTGTGTGAGCTTATTATAGTTAATATGCCATCATTTTCCCAGAGTTGAAACTTTTAGAGAACAATGAAATTATCGTTGACATTCTCTATTTCTATAGGAAGTAATTACCTATTAGGGCCATGATCATGAGTTTGTTTTCAATAATATTGTATCTACATTCATTTCAGTAGGGTCCTTGTGTGACATGCAGATCATAATTGTTTGTTTTTATAACATAGAAAACCATTATGATGTATATTTTTCATTTGTTTAAGTGTTTAATGGGTGGGACCATGATTATTTTGATATTCCTCCTATAATATTTTATTGATATTATGGAACTATTTCCATGACATTCTTTGGGAAAATTCTATATTTTTTTCATTTGATTCATGATTCTAAGGTCACATGTGGACCCATCATAGATCCTTTTCAATGTAGTTGTGGTATGTTTAGACAATGAATGAGACATGATAGTCTTAGATGATCTAACCAAATGTGGGAAAGTGTGTCCAGGATGGTTGATTGTGATCAAACACAAGATTAAATAGTGGGGAATCAAGGTCTTAATTTTTTGGACCTAAAAGATTTAAATAGGGAATAATAGCCTTATATTGTCTGACTTAGAGACCTATGGAATGCGCATCTCCTATGTATACATTTTAGTGATACTTTATACATAGAATAATTTTACCTAGATCCTCTACATATATCATTTCCATGTATATTAATTGATTCTTCATTAATGGAGTTGAAGTGGATGAAACCATGTTTTGTGGTGACGTGGTTATTAAAAATATTCTCGAAATTATATTTTTCTAATATTTTTTCATTTGATTAATTTTCACGGGATTCACCGTATATTAAGGTTAACTATTTTTAATGATTCATTTTTTTATTCTACAGGTTCATAACCACACCCCTCATGATCATCTTATAGAAAATGAAAATTTCATAACCATAAATATAGTAATGGGAAAAGAAATTGTAATATATAACTACGGAGATAGAATCATGGATATTAATATTATGTATAGAGAAGATTATGACAATTTATGATTCTTTTATTATCTTTAATATTTCATGATACAAGGTTTTACACAAAAAATAGGGTTTATTTATTATTATAATTTTATTACATCGCATGGATGTTTATTTATATTTATTTGTTTAAATTTTGATGTAATTTATATTTGGTTATTAATAAAATTGGGATTTACTGAAAATTTAAGCTATTATAGAGGGTATAATCTTCCCATGTTTTGTAACACAGGTGCTGCTAATTGGTAGACTATAATGTATAGGGAGGTTTCCTTGTGTTCTTGTAGAAACTGTACTCGATTTTTGTTTATACAATATGGGTAGGGATGTTATAATATTATATCAAAGGTTGTCATTTCCATTATATTCATTTGGTTTTATATACGAAATGAGATAGGATTTTTGGAACCAAGGAAATGGAGATTACATATACCTAGAAAGATCATTTATAGAATACCTTTCAGTTGTCAGAGATGATATTGATGTTACATTATAATAGGATTGAGGTTGTATTCATTCATAATGAGTGGGGACAAGGAATCAATTTTCTTGTTTGTTCCTATTGTGTGTTTCGTATTATTCCTATAATATAAGGCCCCAATTTTCAATAACTGATTAATGAAATTTATTTATTCTCTACTATTGTGATATATAATTTTTGTATTAATTGTTTCAACAAGAGTAGTTTTTTCTCTTATATATATGATTATGACTATCATTTAGGTACGATGGATACTTTTTGATCCATGGGTGAAAATATGGACTATTCCATATAGTTGTGGGTTACCAAATAGGATTTCTATCCCATAGAATTTTATATTATTATTATCAATTTCATAGGTTATTACCATAAGAGGATTGTTATTAGACATAATTTTATTGGAATTTAGATAATTATATCTACGAGATGTTTGATGAGACGACCTATAGAAGTATTCCATGACACTCCGTTAGTGGAAACAGATGCATGCTATGAGGACTTGCCTCTCACTGGAATGTCCATTTCATAATGGAGATGGTTATTGCATTTCCAACTCACACCGTTGGGAGGGGCCACAGATGGCTAGATATGAAGCCTCGCCTCTTCATCATGTTCATTAAAGTCAATTCTTGTCCATTTTTCCCGGTGATTTTTCTTATCCTGAAGGTTCTCGACCATCTTGATAGTGCACGTCAACATCTGTTGTCGATGTTGGAGTCCATAGAAGCTTAAATCCCTCTTAATATGACCATTTTGGCTCATTTAATCCATCTTAGACCATCCATTAATTATTATTACCTATTTAGCTTTTTGATTTTGGGGGTTTTAAGAGAACTCTATGGTCGTCGTTCTCAATAATCATTATCTGATGATTCGTTTCGGCTTGGAGGAGGATCTTATCTACCTATGTTCTTGTGCTCCATGTAAGTGCCTAGGCTATAGGTTCTTACACTTTCATTAGTTTTATTATTTTCATATGAATCATGATTCTCCCTGTAACACCCAAATCATCCACGATACCTTTCACTTTGAATAATGCAATAGCTTGCGATGTACGCAACTTTGAGATTCTAACACACCACGACCAATCAAACTGACCGTTATGAATTGTAATACCCACATTTTGAGATTTTATACATTTTATTTTTCAAAATGGACTTCATTTTTGGTTTCAGAATATCTAAATTATCTTTAGTTGAATTTTTGTTAGTTTCATGAAAACATCAATTTTTGATGAATAGTGAAAAACACTAAGTTATTGTTTAAAAAAAACTTTTTATTTAAATATTTAAATATTTTATTTACATTGATTTTAGGTAAAAATAGATACATAATATTTTGATATGTTCAATGTAATTCATTGGATTCATCTTATAATAATATTAAATATTTAATTTGTTATTGAACTTTTTTACCTTATTTTACCCACATTCAATGAGAATTTACAAATTCGCATAAAACATAATTTTAACACTTCTGTGAGTTCAATTTGAAAAATCTGAAAGACACGATTGATATGATTATGTAAAATTTTGTTCAATAAGATGAAAATAATTTTTGTTGAATAGTAACTTTTAACTTTTATTTACCAATGTTAAAAGTAAATATGGTAATTAAAGGTAAAAATTATATTATTTTTACCCTAAAACATGTCATAATTCTATTAGAAGAGTGAATTTAGAAAAACACCAACCTTAGGAATAAAATATGATCCTTTAGGTCCACATGGATTAGATTAGGACATTTATTATTATTTTATTTAAGGAAGAGTTAAAAGTGTTAAATTCTATGTTTAATGACTACATCATATTTAATATATGGTTTAAAATAATATAAATTTGACAATAAATATTCATTATAATGATGAAAATATTTCCAACATAATGTAATTTTATTTATAATTTTTAGACATTAAATAATTAAATTTATTCATGACACAATGATGATGTAGTAATTCCCTTATTAATGAAAAATTAAAATAATTGATATTATAAATATCCAAATAAATATAAATTAAGACTTATTAGGAATTAAACTTATATTATAGACTTATATGACTTATTAGAATTTATTTAATAAATTTTTTTCGAAGTAACCATGCTGTTATGACTTCCACAAATATCTATTACTAAATAGTGTCAAAATTGACAAAATTGATTTTATAAAACAAATACTATATTATTAAATGATATAGTAGTCCTAAAAATCAATGGTTCAAACAAAGGAGATATATAATAATATATATGTCATTGATGAACCACATGGGGTTTAATTGACATTTTATTGTAATATTATTAGCCAAATAATATAATAATAAAAGAATGTATGGTAAATGTCAAACTATTTAACAACGAGTTAAATCTAAAAGATAAGGTTAATAGGGTGACCTAAACTTGTCTAAAACCTATTGGTTGAGAGTTTTTCAACCCCTCCCCACATTATACTCTAAATCAATCAATATGGATCTGTTATAAATCGAATATTATTGTATAAAAAAATAATATTACAAGATTTCCCTAAAGTGACCTGCACCGCTCTTATAAAAGGGTACTTCTCCTTCTATCAAAATAACACCTCCAAATTCATTTGTCTTTTCCATACCCAACTAGAATATCCTCTAAACTACTCTCACATAGACCTATAGGCCTTAAATTGTTCATAAATCCAAACTAAGGATCCCTTTTGGTCAACTCAAAAGGAAACACCCGAAGAAGAGGTAATAATTTCACCACCCTCTTTCAAGTTCTTTTCTTCTTCCACTTCAAATTTATTTTTTATTCCCATAAAAAAAATCAAGTAACTTATAAAACTATGATTTTATTTTAAATATGGTTCAATCATACTCATTTTTCTGTCCATCCTATGAATGACATGTCACCGTAAGTGCATACATACGCCTTACCGCCTCCACGTCGGGCTGTAGTTTGTTATTCGGACACAACGTTATTTGGATGGGTATAATAATGAGTATAACTAATGTAAATAATAAATATATCAGGTTAATTATTATGTATATTTAATATATCATCCAGTTACATATGATTTGTCTATCAATATAATGATATTTTCGCTCGTGGGTACGTACAGATTACCATCTCCACGAACGCAATGACATTCATTCGCCATCATAATAATTCAAGAATAAAATAAATTTTATGATTAAAAGTAATTTTTATGAACATAATTTAATTATATATATGAATCAAATACATCATATCCATAACAAACATGGCTTACGTAAACAATATTATAAAAGAAAACGAATCAGTTAACACATGAAATGATGATAATACTAAAATATTATTAAAAAATCTATATTAAAGGATCATATTTGATATTATATTTATGTATATTGTTCTTATATAATTTAATAACAATGTTTTAACTATTATATATAAGTTTAAAATACCAAAAACTACGGAAAATTATAGTGTAAGGGTTAATTTCACAATCTCTTTATTATCTAAGGTTGTTTTATGTAAGTATCTACTAGGACCTCTTAATCATCCACATCCAGGGATCTTAAAAAAGTATTTCAAAAAAATTACAATTTACTATACTGTGGGTTAAATTAATTTATACATTTGTTTGAATTTTTTTTAAATGGTTTGAAAGGAATCTTTCCATCATTTTCGAAACAAGGTAGTTTATGACCTTTTCAAAAAAATAAGGTATGAATATTTGTTTAACATATACGGCGGGTGCAGTCATTCTCATCCATTATAACATCTTTGATGCATCCATTACAAGATTATAAGAATAATTTCAAAATTAAATGTTTTCCTCTATAATTACATTACATTTAATTTTTTTTCAAAATAGATAGAGATATTTCTCTCAAATAGTTTTGATTTCATCTATGTCAACATCCTTTAATGGATTTTATACTTGTTTGAAGTTGATTTATTATGATACCAATATTCCATATGGTATTGAAGGTTTTTTGATATGTTTGACTACAGATGTGTTATATTTATACCATTCTTTGTTTATGGATAAAGTATTGACATTTCATATTCAAGTTATAATATGAATGTTTTTGTTATGATTAAACCTTTTTATATGAGGAACTTGTTGAACTTAGTAAGTGATGTGTGGAGCCCTCTATAGCTCCTCGATGCATCGGTAGGTATCATGAGACAATATAGTGTCTTGGAGCAAGGCCTTGACAAAATATTATTTTTAGTATTGGAACAAGGCCTTGAATATGTGGTTATGATGTCCGAAATTATTCATTCCATCATTATAAAATTGGAAATTGATATTGCATGTGATTATTTGACAAGAAGAATATCCATGTGTCTATGTAAATGGAATTATTTTATTTATATTTTCCATATTATTCTGAAGTTTATGTTTAAAAGGCTTATGTTTTAATTTTATACATTGGCTTAAATGTTTATTCTTATTTAAGAAAGTTTCTGATATATTGTTATCCTTACTGAGTATTTGAGATCACCCATTTCTAGGTTTTATTTTTCCCAAGATATGAAGAAGTATTTTATGGTTGACCTTCAGAGAAATTCTAAGGAATATATGAGTGTTCAAAGAGGGAATTTTTGTTGTTGTTTTTATTTAATGATCTAATGTTAAACATATGTATGTATCTAGTACAAACAATGCTACTAAATGAATCGGTCTTTCGGGATTTGATCCCTTGTGATCATGAAAATGTTTTTTAATAATGCACCGACTCTGGGCAACTATAGTCTAGGCATTACAGTTGGTATTTGTGAAAGTTTATTACAAACCTTGAAAACTATATTTAGATACACACATATTAGAGAACATTACCCTAATATAGGCTTTGATGATTAGTATAGAAGAACATTCTAGAATTTTTGTAATGTATATATTTTTTTGTATTTTACAAAAAATAAATCCATGTCTGGATATGAGCTGGTAGAGGTAGATCTAGAACAGATGTACCTAGGAGTGAAAACACTGACAAGGAGTTTTAGACATGGCCCAGGGTATCTTAGTACACGACAACGGGCCTTGCTACACTCTTAGTTACGACACTCTTGTGGGATATTCTTAGGATAATTCACAATTTCTTTACAGACTATTATGAAGGATATATGAGTATATACTTCCTCAAAGAAATTATTTTTATGATTATGGATTATATCCAAAAAAAATTCAATTAATGTTAAGTGTTTTACAAATTTGGAATTATCTATTGTGATTCGTAAACTAATCTAGTGTATGAAATTGTTTAGAAAAGGTACCTAATGGAAGGAATGGAAGACGTATCAACACAAAAAATCCATGTATGGATTTTTATCCTACTCAAGAAAATTATAGTGGAGCTGGTGATGCAACTGGTGCTGACCAGCTTATCACAAAATTGGAAAGACTCACTCAGGTTATGAATAATATCTTTACCCATATAGAGCATCCTGATCCGCAATGTGGAGGATCAATGTTAGACCGATTCAAGAGTAAACAACAACCAACATTCAATGGGACTACAAATCCATTTGTAGATGAGAAATGGAAAAGTTCCTTAGAGAAAATATTTCATGCTTGTGGGAGTATAAAAAGGGAAAAACTAGTCATGGTAGTTTATCTCCTCACAGGAGATGCAGATAAATGGTGGTCATTTATTAAAAACACAAAGGAATTTGATAAAGTATAAAAAATATAATGGAAATATTTTAAAGATATTTTTTTGGAAAAATACTTTCCTTGTGACCATCGATCAGATATGGAAATACAATTTATGAGTCTATGGAAAAAGGAGGATGATAATGTCTCAATGTATGTGGCTAACATTACAAGGTAATCAAGGAATGTAGAAGATTATATACGTAACTCATGGAGTACAATTGATCAATTTTTTAATGGGTTAAAAATATTTCTTCATCGAGCATTAGTCTTAAAATCATTATCATCATACAGTGATATTTTCTCATGTGTTATTAAGATAGAAAGTGAATTCTCTATGCCTTATGACTTTAATGAAAAGAAAGAGAAGAAGAGATATGTTGAACACTGTGGAAATTGAAATAAGGGGATGTAGGGAAAAGATGAGTATCTATCCTGACGTAAATGTTGGAAGAAACACCCCAATAATTTCTTGAAGGGAATGAGAGTCTGTAATAAGTGTGGTGAGAAAGGCCACCAAGCTCATGATTTTAATGGAAAGAAATAGGATGTCAATGTTGAATGCTACAATTTTAGAGAAATGGGACATTATGCAAACGAATTTCCTAATCACCAAGGGAAATTACATTAGAAAATTCTAAGGGAGTAAGGACTAGCTTATACAATCACAAGTACTGAGGTCGATGCTCCGAAAGATGTGGTGGCATGTAATTTAATGGATTCTTCAAGTTTATCCAATAAAATATTTTATTCTAGATCATCGCATTGTTTCATATCTTTCATGTTTCCTAAGAAAATTAGATATTTCCAATTTGACATAACAAGGAAGTTGTTAGTCAAAACTCTTAAGAGAGGTATCATTGAAACAATGTTTTGTGAATCAGTTCCCATTATGGAATATAAATGTTCTTCATCTACTGATCTCATCATCATACTCAAGATTTAATTTTAAATAATCCTCTATATGGATTGGATTTTGGACCACGATGTGAAAATTTATTTTAATTAGAAGGAGGTTACAATTTTCGATGATGATAAGTAGTACCTTATCTTTAGAGTAGAAATGTCACCACCTGATTCTTATCAAGATCCACCCCAGTAGATCTACTAAATTCAATTATTTGGGAGGAAGAGAATGAAATTACTATGGGTGAAAAAAATAATGATCAAATAGGGGAGGTACCTATTGTGAAAGAATATGTTGATGTTTTTCGAGAGGATTTACATGGACATCCTCCAGAATGAGAAATTGAGTTTTTCATTGATTTAATTCCTAGTTTGAGGACAATATTGAAGAATCCTTATTGAATGGACACTATAGAATTAGTGGGACTAATGAAACAACTAGAGGATTTGAGTAAAAAAGGATTTATTCACCCTAGTGCTTCTCCATGGGGAGCCCATATTCTTTTTTCTAAGAAGTAATATGGATCTATGAGGTTGTGCATTGACTAAAGGGATATCAATTCTATAACAATAAAGAACAAGTATCCTCTACCTCATGTTGATGATTTATTCAATCAACTTTATGGAGCTCAATATTTTTCAAAGATTGACCATTGATCTAAATACCATAATTTGTGCAGGTCGAAGAAAGACATTCCAAAGATTGTATTTCGAACTACATATGGGTATTATGAGTTTACAGTAATGCCTTTTAGATGGACTAACTCACCCCTTATATTCTTAGATCAAATTAATAGACTTTAAAATAAATATATTTAAGACTTTGTAGTAGTATTTATTGATGATATCTTGGTATACTCAAAAAGACTAAGATCATGAAAATCACTTTCACACGATTCTGAAAACCTTTAGAAGAAATGAATTATATGTGAATTTTAGAAAGTGTGAATTCTAGCTTAAGAGATAACTTTTCTTGGCCATATGGTCTTTAAGGATAGAATCTCTATTGATCCTTCTAAGACCAAGGCAATCCAAGAATGGCCAGCACCAACATGTATAACTGAAGTATATAGTTTGATTGGATTAGGAGGTTATTATCGACATTTAATCCATAATTTTTTTTTGGTTGGCTAACCCTTTTACCAAGCTCACACATAAAGGGGTTAATTTATTTAAAAAAATTATTGTGAATAATGTTTTGAAAAACTGAAGAGAATATTTTTTAATGCTCTTATATTGACTCTACCATCGAGGAATGATGGTTTTATTATTTATAGTGACGATTGAATGAAAGGACTTGGTTGTGTCCTTATGGAGAATGATAGGGTTATTTCCTATGCATCATGACATCAAAAAATTAATGAGAAAAACTACCCATTCATGATCTTGAGTTAGAAGCTGTAATCTTATATCTAAAAATATGGAGACACTATCTCTATGGGGAAAATGTGAGATTTATATAGATCATAAGAGTTTAAATTATATTTTATCAGATAAAGAACTAAACATGAGGAAAAAGATATTGCTCGAACTACTCAAGGATTATGATTTATCTATACACTACCACATAGGGAAGGAAAATAAGGAGGAAGATTCTTTGAGAAGAAAGTATAATTGAGTTTTGAACAAGATGAAAGTTTAAAGGGATCATATTTTCATGGATCTTGTAAAGATGGATATGGGAATAACCATGGAAGGTGAAATATCAGTATTTTTTCAAATGGTTACCAACCATCTTTACTAGAAAGGATGAAGAGTTCTCAAAATGGAGATGAGGAGTTTCAAAAGAAGATTAAAGTTTTATTTGATGGGGGATTGAGTGACATTATATATGAAGATGGAATTTTGAAATTTTGGAAGAGAAATTGTGTTCCTGATAAACCTAATCTAAAAAGATAATTTTTGGATGATGCTCAAAGTTCCAATTTCTCTATTCACCCTGGTAGCACTATGATGTATAGATATTTGAAGGAACATTTTTTGTGGGAC
Organism: Viscum album; assembly: GCA_963277665.1. NCBI lineage: Eukaryota > Viridiplantae > Streptophyta > Magnoliopsida > Santalales > Viscaceae > Viscum > Viscum album. Next base: position 447,316,114 of record OY728147.1, read on the forward strand.
AGGATGAAGAGAGAGATGGCACATTATGTGTCAAGATCTATGGTCTTTCAACAAGTGAATGATGGAAGAAAACATCCAAGAGGATTCATGAAACCTCTTCCCATACCTGAGCAGAAATGAGGTGATATTATGATAGGATTTTTCATCAGACTACCAAGGACTCCTACAAGGAATGATTCAATATGGGTCATTGTTGACTGTCTTACTAAGTCAGCACATTTTCATGCTATAAGAGAAGATTTAACACTTAAAGATTTAGAAATAAAATATATTAATGAAGCTGTAAGACATCATGGAGTACCCATATCGATTTTTTCGGATCATGATCTCTATTTTACATCAAGATTATGGAAATGTTTTTAGAAGGACTTGAATACTGAACTTTGTTTGAGTACTTCCTACCACCATAAAACTAATGGAAAATCAAAATGGACTATTCAAACCTTATAAGACATGTCAAGATCTTTCTCATTTGACCTTCAAGGTATGTGAGATCAATATTTACCTTTGTTAGAATTCAACTATAACAATAGCTTCCATTCAAGTATTCAGATGGCACCATATGATGTGTTATATGGGAAGAGATGTCACACACCAACTTGTTGGGATGATGTTGGTGAAAGAAAGCTTATTGGCCCGGAACCTGTTGAGGAAACAATGTAAAAGGTTATAGTTATCCAAACCAACATTAAAGCAACTCAAAGTATTAAAAAGAGCTATGCTGATAAACGATGGAAGGCATTGTAATTTCAGGTAGGAGATCATGTTTTCTTGAAGGTATCTCCATGTAAGGGTATTATAAGTTTTAGAAAGAAGGGTAAATAAATTCCAAGGTACATCAGACCTTTTGAAATTCTAGAACGAATTCGTATTGTAGAATACCATTTGGTAATTCCATCAAGTCTCTCCAAAGTTCTTGATGTGTTCCACGTATCACTGTTGAGAAAATACATGCCATACCGAATGAATTTACTCACCTCTGAATAAATATATTTGGATAATGCAATAGCTTGCGATGTACGCAACATCGAGATTCTAACACACCACGACCAATCAAACTAGCCATTATGAATAGTAATATGCACTTTTCAAAATTTTATAAATTATATTTATCAAAATGGACTTCATTTTTTGATTCAAAATATCTATATTTTCATAGGGTGAAATTTTTGTATTTTTCTGAAAACTTTCAATTTTTGATGAATATTGAAAAACACTATGTTATTCTTTAAAAACAAATTTTTATTTAAATAATTAATTATTTGAATTATATTTATTTTAGATACAAATATATTCATAATACCTATATATTTTAAATTTAATTAATTGAAGTTGTTTTATAATAATATTATATATATAAAATTTTATTGACCTGTTTACCGTCTTTTACCCACCTTCTAGGAGAATTTTCAAATTTGCATAAAACATAATTTTACCAATTATGTGAGTTGAATTTCAAAAATATGAGAGACACAGTTGATATTAGTAAGTAAAATTTTGTTCAATAAGATGAAAATAAATTGTAGTGAATAGTACCTTTTTACTTTTATTTACCACCATTAAAATTTAATAAGGTAATTAAAGGTAAAAATGATATTATTATTACCCGAACGTGTGTCCTATTTCTATTGGATAATTTTATTTCGACCAAAATCATCCTTATATATAATATATGATCCTTTAGGTCCACTTGTATATAATTAGGACATTTATTATTATTTTATTTAAAGGGGAGTTAAAAGTGTTAAATTCATTGTTTAATAAATAAATCATTTTTAATATAGGGTTACATATAATATAAATTCTACTATAAATATTAATTATAAATATAAAAATATTTCTCATATAATTCTATTTTATTAATAATTTTTAGATATTAAATAATTAAAATTATTTATGACACAATGAGGATGCAATAATTTCATTATTAATTGAAAATTAAAATAATTGATATTATAAATATTCAAATAAATGTAAATTTAGAATATTTATGCATTAAACTAATTTTATAGATTAATATTACATGTTATGGTAGATTCAATTAATTTTTTTAATTAATAATGTTGTTATGACTTCTAAAAAAATCATTGACTAAATAGTGTCCAAATTGACATAATTGAGTTTTATAAAACTAATAATAAATTATTAAATGATATACTAGTTATTAAAATCTAAGGTTAGGCAAAAAGAATTATATAAAAATATTTATTTCATTAATGAACCCCTTGGGGTTCTCTTGTGATTTTATAGTAAGATTATTAACCATATAATATAATAATACAAGAATGCATGGTAAATGTCAAACTATTTAACTAAGAGTAAAATCGAAAAGATAATGTTAATATTGTGACATAAACCTATCTACAACCTATTAGTTTAGATTTTGTAGACCCATACCCACCTTATATTCTAAATAAATCATTTTGGAGCCATTATAAACCGACTATGACTGTATAATAAAATAATATTTCAAGCTTTTATTAAAGTGACCCTCATCTCTCTTATAAAAGGGTACTCCCCCTTCTCTCAAAATAACACCACCAAAGACATTTGGCTCGGCCATACCCTGCTCAAATATTCCCCCAAGTACCCTCACATCTACCTATAGGCCTTACATTGATCATAAATTCACCCTAAAGAGTTTTTTTGATCAACTCAAAAGGAAATACTCAAAGAAGAGATAATAATTTCACCACCCTCTTTTAAGTTCTTTTCTTCTTCCACTTCCTATTTCTTTGTTATTACCATACCAAAATAATAAATCAAGTTATTTATACATACTGTGATTTTATTATAAATATGGTACAATCATATTCAATATTCTATCAAATTCTATGAATGACACGTCCTTGTACATGTGTACGTACAACTTACTGTCTCCACATCATGGTGTAGTTTGTTATTCAAATACTACGTTATTTTGATGAGTATAATAATGAGTATAACTGATGTAAATAATAAATATAACATGTTAATGATTCTTTATATGTGATATACCATCCAATTACATACGATTTCCCTATCAATATAATGATATTTTTGCTCGTGCGTACGTACTGATTACCATCTCCATGAACGCGGAGAGATTCATTCCCCATAACAATCATTGAAGAATAATTTTCATTTTTTGATTAATAAAATGATTAAGAACATAATATAATTCTGGATATGAATCAAATATATCCAATCCATAACAAACATGGCTTACGTAAAAAGAATATAAAGGAAGACAAATCAGTTAACACCCGAAATGATGATGCTATTGAAATATTATTAAAAAAGAAATATTAGAGGAGCATATATGATAAAATATTTATATATATAGTTAATTTATAATTTAATAAAAAAAATAACTATTATACAAGAAGTTAACATACCATTATCTAAGGAAATGGTAAAGATAAGGGTTAATTTCACAATCTCTTTATTATCAATGGTTGTTTTTACGTAAGTATCTACTGGGACCTTTTTATCATCCACATCCATGTTTTTTTTACAAATGTATTCCAAAACATTTTTACTATTTACTAAACTATGGGATATAGTAATTTATACCCTTGTTTTACTTTTTATTAAATGGTTTTAAATGAATATTTCCGTCATTTTCGAAACAAAGTACTTTATGACCTTTTCGACAAATTAAGGTAAGAATATTTTTTAACATATTCTGTGGGTGCGGTCATTCTATGCAGTTATAAAAACTTTGAAGCTTCCCTTACAAGTTTATAATAATATATTAAAAAATAAATGTTTTCTATTATAATTACATGACTTTTGAAAAATTTCAAAATAAAAAGAGATACTTATCTAAAATAGTTATGATTTTATCTATATCATCAGCCTTTAATGGATTTTATACTTGTTTGAAGTTGATTTATTAGGATACAAATCTTTCTTATGGTAATGAAGGTTTTATGATATGTTTCACTATGTATGTGTTATTTTTATACAATTCATGGTTTATTGATAAAGTATTGACATTTCATATGTTAGTTTTAATATGAATCCTTATGTTATGTATAAACCTTTTCATATGAGGAATGCATTGGACTTAGTAATTGACTGTTGGAGCTTATTATAGCTCCTCGATTCATCGGTATGTATCAAGAGACAAACTAGTTTCTTGTCACAAGGCCTTGACAAAGTCTTATTTTTAGTCTTGGCATGAGGCCTTTACTATGTGGTTATGATGTCCCGCATTATGCATTCCATCATTATGAAATTGGATATTGATATTGCATGTGATTATTCAACTAGTAGAATATCCATGTGAATTAGTAAATGAAATTATTTTATTTATATTTTCCATATTATGCTAACGTTTATGTTTAAAAGGCTTATTTTTTAGTTTTATACATTTCCTTAAATGATTATGCATATTTATGAATGTTTCTACTACATTGTTATCCTTACTGAGCATCTGAGCTCACCCCTTCCTCTGATTTTTTTTCAAGATGTGAAGAAGTATTTTATGGTTGTCCTGTAGGGATAGGATAAGGAATATTAGTGTGTTCAAAGGGGAAAATGTTCTTGTTGTTTTCATTTCCTGATGTAATGAAAAACTTATATATGTATCTAGTATATCCAAGGCTACTAAACTAATCAGTCTTGCATGATTTAATCCCTCATGATCATGAAAAGGTTATGTAATATGCGCCAAATCTGGGTAACTACGGTCGGGGCATTACAATCCCTCCATTGTGATGTATATTAGCTTCAAAAAAAACATCCCTTTCCATTTCAAAACACCTAATTTCGTTGATTGGTAGGAAATAAGGTAGGTTGTATTCTATTCTCTACTAATTAAACCAGATCAACTAGAAATCTGATTAACCTATGGATATATATGGAGTTCGACATATACAACCCACTGGTGGAGTGGTTTTGGATCACTATTAGTGAGGAATTTAGGTGCAAACAACTGGAATTTTTTAAATCATGGGTTGACTACAACAAGAATATTAAGGACATCGGGAATTTGGATTCATTTGGCCAGTAGGGAGTCAAGGAAGGTATAGATCCAAAGATGGTTAATTGAGTTTGAAAAGATTAGGTAGACAACTGTGTTCAGTTGACATTTATGGTGGGGCATGTTTTTCAATTGGGGACCCAAGAGGTCTCTAATTCTCCAATCGCTAGAAAGGGGCGAGGTGGGGGTGAAGCAGCAAACATGTTTTACATTCTAATGGAGGTTCTTCTGAATGAGGTTATTCTCAATGTTTCATTAGTGTTTAAAATATTTCATATTGATATAGATGGTCTAGTTCAACAGGTCTTTTCTAGGTCAGGGGTGACTATATGAATTTTATGTCATTGGTCCTCTAACTTTAGCCTTCTCAACTACTTTGGTAGAGGTATTAAGAGATGGTAGTTGTTCCTCACTCAAGGGGGATATAGAAGATTACCATGTTGTGGTTAACCAGGCCACAAATGGAAATGGTGTGAGTTTTTAGGACACATGGAATTGAAATTCTGGTGATAAATTCCTAGATAGAATGAAAATACCTTCGATTCAACTGGGAAAAATAATTTAAGGACTAGCTATAAGAAGGAATAAATATAGTTCAACCAGACTCGTTCTAGGAAGAGGGATCATTTTTAGGAGTGACAGGGTTAGTGGGAACAAGTCATGTGAAGAAAATTCTTGTTATCCTACAGGTGATAGTCTACACCTAACGATAAATAGGATCTGAAAGGGAATCTTTAAAGAGAATAAGTATTACTCCTTCTTACCACCTCCAATGGAGACATGATCATCAAGTAAGATGAATTCCAAGATAATAGAGAGAGAATTCTCTTATCAATTTATGGAAGGTGGGTTTTTATTAATCATTGGATTTACTTTGGAACTCGAAAGAATAAGTGGGAGGTTAGGCTCAGTCACTCAATGCTATTGAAGAGGAAGCTTCCAAAATGATGGTGAGTTCATTGAGGGTGTCTCTCAAAGAGGATTTATATAGATGGATTGACAAGGAAGAACTTTTTTTATTAGGGGTTTCAATAATTGGGAGATCGGACTTGGGGACTACATGTAGTCTTGGGACAAGTTTTCCTTTTAGTTAGAAGATTTGATAATGGATTAAACAAACTCTCACGTGACCAATATCTCATAGAAATTTTTTAGGGATATTAAAATAGGTAGACAAAAATTTCCATTCAATGGATTTTCTATTGACTTTTGGGATTGAACTCAGGGATTTTCACATTTTCTTTAAAAGTTTTTAACATAATAAATATTTAATTTTAATCCATGACACTCCATTAAGGGAGGATGTACTAGTTAAACCACTTGTCATGCAAGATAATACCCCCACATCCACACATGTGGTTCAAGTAGACACATCACATTAGAAAATATTCCTTTACTGAGTCCGTATTCATGGTGGAGGAGTTTCTATGACAATGGTTGATTTAGTTGTTTCATTCATCTCCATCAGACTCCACACATCTAGGAAATTATAGGCCTATATGATTTTGAGAAGTAGATAGATTCTTTTTAAAGAATATTTTTTCTAGTAGAGACTCTAGTTGACCATAAAATGAGGACATATACATTAAATCTTCATATAACCTCTAGGATGTCATGTGGTAATTTTAACTATGAATGGAGATGTAATTTTTAAACTAGGATGTGATTCAGTGAAGTTTTCTTTGAGGAGTACATTATGAGTATGCTGAAGTTGTATTTCTCTCAAGATGTGATTGAAATTATATAGGGTAGGATATCAGTGTCAATATATTAATCAAGATTATATTTTTAATCTACATTCCTTCTCTCGTAAAAAGTAATAAATTTTAATGTATAAGGAGATGTGATGAAGGAAATCTTCTATAAAAGAGTTTTCAGGTGATGAACATTGACCTGCTGAATTATCTTGAGTTGTTACTTAAGTCCGGTAATATTGTGAAGGATTCTAAGGAGGATTCTGCACAATTAAATCTTCCAATGTCATTTGGTTTGATTGATGGACTACCCAGTGCTACTATAATACCTTATTTTAGTGGTATAATTATGAGATATGATGAGTGATAGACTTTAGGGAATCAAAAATTTCATATGGGTTACCCCAATTTTTAGTAATTTATAGAAATAAAAACCTAACAAATAAAAAAGTGAATTAAATAGTAGATGCATTTATAAATAATAGAAGGACCGCCAGAAAAAAAACATATACCAATATTTTATGAATTTTTAATGTGATATGTTGATGTAATAAAGATATATATAGAAGGAATAAATAATGTTTTGTTCTTGAATCATTTTTCAAAACATGCCAGGATTAGTGATATTAATTATTATATTCTTTTTATTCAATTAAATATGTATTTTTATATATATTATGATGGAATTTGGTGTTAAAGGATCCTTGGTCTTGCTACATGTCTCCTATTTTAATAATCTCTAAATTCATATGGTCAATTACATTGATTGATTATGAAATTGAGAGACAAAAACCTTATATTAATGAAACAAAAATATATTGAATAATTTTAATACAAAAAAAGGTAATTATTTGATGCATTAAGGTGATACTACTCAAATCCTAACACAGTATTCATACAATGGTACATGGGAATGATTTACTATTGGTAAATATAGTTCATTGTAGCTCCCCAACCTGATTTTCCACTTAAAAATTTATCAGTTTCAGATTTATGCTAGTTCTAAGAAGCCCCTCCCAATAAGCCAAACCACCCCAAACTAATAGGTATCGTCTGAGATGTGATATTGGTTAGACTATAACCTTCATTGGTGATAATAATAATAATGTTCTATATAAAAATATAGTGTAGCAGTATATGGAAAATAATTGTATAGAAGAAAAATTAACTCGATGAAAGCATTATAAAGAAGAAAAAAAAGAAACAATCCCAAATGCTGAATAACATTTACATTAAAGACATATCCTAGTAGGATATATGAAACAATATACGTTATGTTCACATGTTGCTGACCTTATCGAAAATATACATATACAGAATCATAAAAATTAATCTCTAGCTATTGAATAGGCACCACTCTGGCCATCTACCATCCATCGCATGAAAGAGGAAGAACTAGATCCCTATGTTCTAGCTCCCAAGTAAAATCTCTAAGATTATATGATGGGAAAAATGACACACACATCTTGATGGGTTCATGTAGGATGTGATAATAGTCACAGCAGGCCACAACTCTTGTGTTCCTATCTTACATCCAAAATGATTTCAATGTATGATTACTATAAATAAAAGTAAACACCCACCCATGTAATAAATAATATATATCTCATGTTCTTCACATCCATATAGAAGACTGATATATACATAATTCAACACAATAATTTCTCTGATATATACCCCAATTTATATATATGGAATACAATATAAGTCTAAATATATATAATTACAGTGTTGAAGAATAATATAATACTTCTTATGCATCCCATTATGAAAAAAAATATCTTGAGATCCCTTATGTTCCACCCATAATAATCTAACTAGAACCAAATTTCATTTACAAGTTTCTAGTTTCAAAATTGCATTCCCAAACAAGTCCCTAGTCTATTGGACCTCTTCTGGAAATGTAACTATCATCTCAAAAACTGATGTCACGAGGATCATCAATATATGTATTCCATTATGTAATAAAAATTGGATAAATATCTAAAAATCATGGAATGATGGTGTTTTCATCCAATAATCCTCTCTTATCATCCCCATGAATCACATAGATATTCATCCCAAAGCGGATTGTCTTGATACCATCAGTTGACAACCAATCACAATCCTTATGGATTTATACCATAGGAACCCCCCAAAATATATAATTGTCAAAACCATCCCATGTACTGCATATTCTATGGGAGAATCCATCCATAATTAGTTTTCAACACCACCTCAACCGACTATAATCTCTTTGCAGACAACATTGAAAGTCTATCATCCAACAACAGTGAGAAAAAAAATAACTAAAAAACTGTAGATATATCATCTAGAACCTCATAAAAATTTGACAATATAATTCAATCCCGATTTTAGACACCATACAAATTCCTAATAGTAATTACCTCATCCTTATTACCCTATAGTCTCAATCAGTGAGTTTTATATCACATCGACCTAGTGATCAGTATCACCCCATATATATTAGGCCATGACCCCATATTGATGACCATGTCACTTGAGGCTATGTGATCAACACCAACTCAATAAATTTTCCATTCTCGTCTTATTCAATTGGTACTCAATCAATAAATATTTATAATTCAATTTAATTAATATGTGCATCTAGCTTTACATTCCAAATTAGCATCATCCCCATACCTAACTCAATAATATATAGTAACGAAAGTGTGTTCTTGTCAGTATATAATATCATCAATTTCAAAAAAGAAAAAGAATGAATTAATTAATTAGGGATCACTTAATAATACTATCCACAAATATTATATGATTCACATCCCCAAAAAATCAACCAATCAATGATAATTATAGGAACCACCTACTATATAGCCATAAGTGCTCCCTTGTCTGGTATTATCCAATAACTCGACTTAAAATGATAGATCTTTTTAGATGAACAACCTAAAAATAGGTAAATATATATGATATGGATTTAAAATTATTTATAGAAAGAAAAAAATAGAAATAGATGCAATTTGATTGAATTCCATACCAATTCTCTTCCAGTGAGACCAAAATCATTCGAATCAGAGCTCAGATGATGATGGTGGATCAAAGACTTGGATTGTAGGAGAAGGGTAGAAAACATATTTTCTGTGTAGTGGAATGTGGATAAATGGAAGGAGAAACATAAATAGATTAGAATAAATAATGTTTAATTTTTTTAATTTTTTAATGACCCATTTGGTTTGGCTATTCTGTTTGGATAACCATGCACCAACCCTATAGTGCCCAATGTCCAAGAACCACAAGCGTCTGATTTTGGAACACAGTTTTCCAAATTTTGTGAAAACAATTCATATCCCCACTACTAAAAATGAATTGGTTTATCATGGTCTTTCTCCCAAACATGATTGTTTGTTCAAACTATGTCTAATGAAAATGATTGGCCATGTAATTTCTAATGGGAGGTTGTACGATTAAATCTAACAGTGCACACTTTTCAATGAATATTGAAAAGTGGATTATTGGATACTAATGCTACTAAAATCCATAAAAACCCTTTAGTGAATCATATATCCATCATACCCTTCTAAATTTTTTTGGTTAATAAAACTCTTTAAATAATGTTCCAAATATCAAAAGAAGTGTATTTCTGACCACCAAATACAAAAAACCAAAGATTTTTATGTGATTCATCCCTTAAAAAAACACATCACAATCTACTGACATTTACGTAGATCATCATAGATCTACCATGATTCCCATGCATATAGAACAAAACACACCCATGTCATTAATATCAACCAAATCCACTCTATTTATTAGTTTGCTGGAAAACATCCTTCAAGCTGGTTCTCACCAAAGCAGTTACTTATCTGATCGCGTACAACCCAAAAAAATTGATGGTCCACCAAAATCTATTTAATCAAAACTATACCCTTGAAGCATCATTATTACTACACCTAATCAGGTTATCAACTAATGTCAATGTCATTCCTGGAAGCTAGAACGTCACATATATCATCATTTTCTAATATGTTCTATATGTCAATAGATGATTAATATCATAAAAATCATTGTATTATAAAAATAATACCACATCATATATACATATTCATTCTAATCAAAATCATGATTCCTACACGTATCATATAAAATAATCTTCAAATTGAGGCCTCGAATGAATCTTGGTTCTTATACACTTCATATATATATATATATATATATCATAAGTGATAAAAATCTAATAAATATAACCTTCATAGTCTGAAAATGATACTCATCAAACCCAGGGACAAAAATAGGTGAAAATGAAAAATTAATTGAATCCTATTTAGGTCTAAGACATGGCACTGACATTAAACAGCACCCAATCATATTTTTTACCTTGTAGAACCACTACGTGGACCTAGATAGAATCCTAAAATCATATGGTCTATAATCACTACAGAGATGCCCCAACTACAAGCCAATGACCCCATATGTCATTACCACTATCTCTTCCCTAACCACAATAAGTATCTAAATTCAAAAAACCATCTCCTGGTATCACTCTTGTCCAGACATCGGATCTCAGAGTCTCCACCATTCCATGGATACCAACTACACATGATGGCTTCATGTATAATCCATCAATATTCCCAGTCTTTCCACATGCTCGATACTACTTAGAAACCTGACCAGACTAGGTTCAAACATGTCTCAACATCTCACACACAAATAACACTGTTAATGACTCACTCTATGTTGGTCTTCCTAAATCTCTAGTATGATGGACCTGCTAGTACTCCTCATTTCCTTAAATATGACTAAGAAAATAATCACTGCTAATGTCACCTCAAGTCGTCACATATCTAATATAATATTGGTCTATTATTTTCCCCCATATTATATTGCCCAGTTCTCTATCATTATGAAATATGTTGTCCAGAAAAAAAATTTAATATACTTTGATAGAAAGCTGAAAACTATCCTCAAAACATCAAAAATTAGCTATTTTTTCTCCCACCGTATAAGGAATAAAAAAACGCAGGTCTTCACATTTTCTACATAGTTCATGTCAGTTGTGTAATAACCCAAACTCTTATTAATGAAAATTCCTCTTGATAATATTAAATGTGTTATTATGTAATATATTTATATAACACATATGAACTTATTTGGTTTTATGTTGATGGATTTCAAAATACCGTTAATAATTTTAACCATTGCTAATATAGTTGTTGAATAGTGATCACATGAGTAGAATAAATATAGGGCTTCAACAAATCAAGTTTACTAAAACAACGGAAATGATGGGCTCATCTAATATAATTTGTCCGTACATAACCCATTTTTTCAGATCTTGGAAAGGTGGTAGTGTCACTGGTCTTCACTCTTGACTATTCCCAAGCTGAGCTTCAACATGTTATGCTTGAAGGAAATCTCTTATGATAGAAGTGGATTATAATAATGATTACCTGCAGAGCGATGTTATCTGAGCCTCCCCAATAGTCTGTCACCATTTTACACCTTACCCTTATGTCATATGAAGGTTGTATAAGGGGATATACAAAAATAACCTAGATATATGAATATGTTCTATATTATTGTATAGAATAAAAAATATACATTCATTATATTATTTTTACTTTTTAAATTTTTTTTAATCACAAATACTATTTTTAGTTAATATTCAACTAAGAAATATTTTTTAAGAAATATTGAATTTTTTAATTAAATAATTTTTCGATGAAATATTATTACTAAATTACTTTTTATTAAATATAAATTATCATATAATTTTTATGAATACAATTGTAATTTTTATTAAGGTTTGAAAGTTTTTTTTTCAAAATGCGTGAATTTTTTTATAAATGTCGGTTTTTTTTTAAAATTAAAAATTCACATATCTATAGAATTATTTAGATAAAATGAAAATTATTTTTGGAATCAGGATTTCTAAATTATCTAATGGTGAATGTTTCATAATTTTTCGAGACAATCTAATTTTTGGATAAAAATTAAACACCGTTTAAATATATAATGTGTTTTATGACATCATAATGACCCAATAGTGATGTATCAAAATACTATAAAAGGTATTTTCCAAAAATATATGTTTTAACTTTAATATAATTGGAATTTATATTTTTATTTATTTATTTTACAAATCCATAGTGGACCCTTCAAGACTTATACAAAATATTAAATTTTAAAATGATCTCCTTGAGAGTGTGACTCACCTCCATATAGTCATGCCTAATATTTTTTTAATATAGTCCATTGGCCTTAAAAAATAATTTTTTACCCCACTTTTTCAAAATACATGGTAAAAAACCATGGCATGGTTTGTGGTTTTGATTATTTTAATGTGTACTGTCCAAAATCTAAATAATAAAAAATTTCCTCTCCTTTACTCTATAACCACACCCAATCTCCCATTCCTCTTCACTCAAACCATTTGGATATTGACCAACCTCTGTACTACTCCCTCTATAATCATCCCAAGGATTTCCAAGCTCCTAGGAAACCTCTCTCAATCCTCCCTCATGCCTTTGGGATCAAACATCCATGTAAGTGATTTCTTCCTTTCTCATTTTTCTCCAAATCTATTTATGTTGTTACCCTTTTGAAAATTATAAATATTTGTGTATGATTTCACACATCCCCCGTACTACCCTAATTATGTTTTAATGAGTATATAACTCTTTCTCTCTCATTAATTCATCCATGTAGACCAATTACCTTGATGAAATTCTGTAAGGAATTTCTCTCTTGTCATTTACATTCAAGAAATTCATTTATATTATGAATCTAAATTCCATTACATATGTTTATATATTATTTTCAATGACCCCCTTAGTGTCCATATAATGTATAAATGATGAGATAAACCATTCTATTTCATTAAACAATTTTTCTATTACTATTTGACGTCGTTATGCTGCCGAAGATACTCCAAAATTAACATGCCAACTTCATCGTGTAAGTGGATACCATACCAATTTATCTATCAAGGGTATTCACCTTTATGTGCATGTACTTTTTAATTCAGAAATTACATTTACTCATTCCACATCACTTATTCATGGAATAAATTATGATGTTTAATGAATTTGTGTTGTATGATCTACATGGTAAATTTATACATGAAATGAAATGAATAAGAAGGGTTCTCCCTGATAACTCCCCAATGCATTGGGTAAAGATTAATATCCTAATATATAAAGTTCATTGAGGGTTTTCACATTCTAATTCAATTTAAATTAGGGTTTACACATGATCCATGTGCAATGATCATTGGCTCTTGCCAATATCATGTTAAATGTTGTTGCCACATTTCCACGTTAGGATAATCATTCTTTATTAGGAATTTATGTTCATGTTTCACTTTTTTTACATTGATATGCCTATTTCCTCACATGTACTGTATTCTTCATGTTATTCCTTGTTTACTCCATTAATGAGATTTATAGCCTACCATTTTCTTATGCATGTCTTCAGGTTATACCTTGTAATGCTAAGTACAAATGAATGTTGTGGTCATGTAATAGATGCTTTCAATAAGGATGTTTTATTTTTATATTGTATGTTGTTATGTAATGTTCTTAATTTTCCAAGACACTGGACCACTAAATCCTCGGTGTTGTCTTAAGTAATATTTTATGTAATAAAACATGATTATGTTTTTAGAAAAGAGAAGGGTTGTTAAAATATGTGCCCTACTGCTGGAGGTTCCTGAAATAAAATGCTCAATCTAACATGTTCATCTCTATGAATAAATTCTCAAAGAACCATTTGAGAAATCCATAAAATCCATTCCATCATATCTTAATACCTAAACCTACACATCCCACCAATACATGGATGGTATTCGGAACATGTATATCACTAGCATGTCCCTGCATCTATAGTTTTTCTAGAGCTGGATGTAGATATTATTGGTCAAGTTGATCCGTGTATTTGATGTATGTGATACACCCTCAACCTAAAATAGTATAGGGTTCTGATACTTGAACTCTCAAGTCAATTATTCCATAGATTTATCATCTCTATGATCGCCCATGTTGATACCATGAATGTGACGAACCGAGATTTCATTGAGAACCACATCTAAAAAATGAACAATGTGTACCATCAAATGTAGATGTATCGCCTATACTAGAATGAATACTTATATCTTATGATCAAACAAACCCTATGGGGCTTTATCCCACACACTCTAATGTGGTACATTATCACCACCCTCCTCACACTCCTACAAAAAACATTTAGTTGGCATGAAGTTTAATACAAATTATGATGGTGAAATTTTCATTCAAGTATATATATATATATATATATGTAGCTAATAGGTATTTTTGTAATAGATAGATAATATCACCACTCATACACTCACTTATCACTCCATGTCACATGACATCTACCATCAAGTCCCTATACAGACCGATATCAGGGCTAGTTATCAAGCATGATCCAACCACATGTCCCTCATTATACCCATTACAGAGCCAGAAATCATTTCTCCATTCCCTCTTGTAAGATGTTCAAAAATCATACATAATGAATATCAATCCACAGTATTATATTATAATGCCTCCAAATATGTTATGACTTCAAAGTTCATTGATATTAATTTTTATTCACTTTAAACAAGTCACCAACAATTCATATTCCATACTGATATCAATGTCAAACCCAAATATCACATGTATATAAAATCACATTAAATCTGTTATAATGACATCCAGATCCTCATGCATGGGCTTTATTTTTAGAATTACACAATGGATGGTAAGTAGGAAAACACTGTTTACCTTCTTCATTGGAATATTAATTAAACCAAACCATCATTGTTTATTTTTTAATCCCAAAAAATTGTTATAAAAACACATAATATGATCCTAAAATATGACGCATAATCAATCCTCCCTTTCAATACTAGGACAAGGGTTATAATCCGCATAAAAAATAATCATCATGCCAAGGTGAACTACTCAATGGTGAAATAATATCAACTAAAAAATCACACACCGGAACATAAATTTACCACCCTTGGAGAGTTGGTATTTCCTCCCTACATGGGGATACATGAACCAAAAAATATGCTCTATACCAAGTTCCAACTACTTAATTGTCTCTGGTAAACCATTTTCGAAATAATAATGAAAAATAGAGAAGAAATTTAATTTTAAATAATTTTTAGCACCTTGACCCGGTTTGCACCTCTATATGTGCTCTGGTCATTTGGCAACGAGGCCTAAGACATGCCTCCCTATACGCCAAAGGTTGCAGACTACCAATGACGGTCATATAGGTGATATTGAGGACACCATCCCCTTAGGTGGTGATAATAATAATAATGTTCAATATTTAAATATAGTACAATAGTTGAAGGACCATAATAGTATAAAAAACAAAACAATTAGAAAATTATAAATCAATAAGTTAAAATAAATAAAAAGTCCAAGATTATTAATTATGTTTGTAGAAATAATATTTTAAATATTGTCATACAAATAAATTTAAATTCATCTCACCTGTGGTCGACAAAATCGGTGCATACATATAAATATTTAAAAACTGGAAACTCTAGGTCATGTATATGAACCACCATTTTCCATTGTCATATATCCCATGAAAAAGGTCTGACTTAATCACTATTGTCTATCCCCCAATTCTGGTCATAGAGACATAAAGTCTAAAAGTGTCCTGAGGATACTGTTTAGGGTGTGAGATTAATATTAGGGGACCACCACTAATGTTCTTCTATAATACATTAATATTTTTGTAGATATATTGAAAATATAAATAAATTTAAACCCAACCATTTAATATATTACCAACTTCCCCTGTGCTCAGAGGCCATGGAAATGTGTTCTTCTTTCTTTGAGAAACACTGAAATATATCTAATATGTTCTCCCAATAAACTATATATATGACGAAAGTACATGTATATATATGTACAGTTTAAGTGGATAATATCCATTCCATAGTTTCCTAGGAATCCCATGATCAAAACCATATTTACTGAACCCTAAAATTCTACCCAAAATCATGTCACCACCACCTCATGCAATCAAAATGCCTCTAGTGTCTAAATGGTATTCCCAATAAAGACCATGGTTACTTTGAAGACAACCTAGAGAATCATTTTTTTCATGATTCCTGATGTCCTGAGTAACATTTAAATCTATCGACCAAAAATTAATCACTCTAGGGTCTATATATGGAATCAGAGTCATGAGGATAATCATACTCCAAAAATCTCAGTCCATCAGTATCAAGTATCACAATGAGCCTCATCCCCAAACCACTGGTCTCAAAACCATCAAATGATAATCCCATCACCACCCCCATGAATTTATATGGTAATAAAAGGCAAAATATATGATTTTCCACACCATCCCCTAAGCCAAATTATCTATGGGATAACTACCAATAATGAGTGGTCAAAACCACCTTGACTTGGTACTATATGTGTGAAAATGGCTACAATGGTGACTAGTTAAATAACAGTGTGTAAATAAAAAAATAACCTAATCCATGTAATCCGACACATTATTCTTCTAAGAGTATAGTGTTAACTCCCAATAGTCAACAACATCTAAATTCTATAGAGACATGACCTAATTCTAATGACCCTTTCACCAAAAATCCTGATAACCATGTTACCAAAACACAGTGATCAACATCCCCATATATATCATAGTCTATGCCTTCAACTAGATGTCCTTATTTCCTTAGACTATGTGATCAAAATCACCATACTCATCCATAAATTCCCATCAAATTCACATGAAAATATAGAAAACAATAATGAAAATTAAATTAAATTAGGCACTTACACCCTATCATTCAAAATAGGTTTAATCCCCTTTCTCAGATTAACCATATGTATTCTAGTGAGATCATGCCAAACAGAATATCATATAATCAATTTCACAATTTACATGCATCATTTAATTTCATAGTGTTCTCTTTCATAGACTACCCACATTACTCTTATATAATTAACCACTAAAATTTTTAAAAAACAATTATAAATATAGGGAACACCAACCATATACATGTAGACAATTTCTCTTTCGATAAAAACATATAATTCTGGAAGAACCAAGAGAAATCTATATTTAAAAATAATGAAGTGATAATAGGGAAAAAGAACTCACATAGATTTAAAATTCCATTGGGAGACATAAAAGAGACAGATAAACTACCACATTGATGTCTATACTAATAGGCTTCTAATGAGATTGACGATGTTCCAATCATATATTGGATAATGTAGGTGGATCAATGAATATGGTGGATGGAAAATTTGAGATCCATGTTGTGAATGTGGTGGGATGAGGAGAATTAGGAAGAAAACTATTAACATAGAGGAGGTGAATATTTTTAAATTTTCCCTTTTTAAATACCAATAAGGTTTGGCTGCATAATTTGGATAATAGTGTACCAACTGTGTGGTTCCTAATGTTGAATCACCACACATGCAATGTTTAGAATCATGGTTTTAAAATCAATGCATAGATTATTCATTTCCCATCTTTTTAAAACTGCAGTGGAGAAATATAGACATGTACCACCACCTGTGGGGGTTTTCAAACCTTTTCAACTACCAATGTTGTGTTATATAGTTTCTTTTGGGTGGTATATTGGTAAAATCTAAAAGTGAAACCTTGAATACATCTTTTGAAATGTTGGGTTTAGTGACCCATCATCCCAAAATCCATCGAAAAAATTGATCCACCCAATGATAATTTAAACATTTTAAAAAACTAGTCCTTGGGTAAATAAAAATATCAAATTTAGTTTACAAAGATAAAAAGAAGGTTTTATTCAACAAATAACTACAAAAATCCAAACCGGTGAAGTAATTTAAACACATTACAGAATATTGAATGTTACATGAAAGAACCCAAAAGATTAATTGAAATGAGAAAATAATACATTTGAGACACTCCACTTATGGTCACATCACTAGACATACTAAAACAACACCATAATTATAAATCTTGATGGGGGATGAAGATATGTATACTTGGTGATGATGAATAGAATTAGTATCAATCTCCTAGGTCATGCACTCTAGTCGTCTAGCTAGATCGGTCATCAGTTCTATCCTTAGAGGCAATGGAGCCCTTATTTAATATAATGAGTTTTTCCAAAATACATTAGGTTAGTGAATCAAAATATAATTTTGAAAATATTTCCACAATATCAATATGACATAGAAATAAATAATATTTCATCTAACACTTTTCATGTATACTCTCCTAGATGGACCCAAAAAATGTATGCATAACAATACATAAATATTTTTTATTGGAAAGAACTCACATCCTTAATGGAAGACTAAACATGAATGTATTATAAGTAGCTCTCAAAAGGAGTGAATAAATAGTATAATACTATGAATGTGAGAAACACTTATCAATATATCAATGCATCATCCCATAACAAAATGTGAGAATCATTCATATAGTGACTGCGTTCTCTCTAGTTCTTTGTCCCATGGACTTTCCTTATTCGAGATATTTTTTCCTTTTCCTCAAAATATCATTCAAATTTATTCTATAAAAACGTTTAAATTAATATAATTTTTTGAATCAAAATTACATCAAATTACAAAATGAATGTAAATTATATTTACTAATATACACAAATATTATATGTTTTAAATCCCCCAACACATAAATTCAGGTTTGTCCCCAAGATTGAAATACCAAACTAATTGAAATGATGATCATCATACATTATATTAAATGAATTTTCAATATATTAAATTTATAAAATGTGGAACTAGTTTTAAAGAAAGACATATAAATATTTCATAGTCATATAACATTTAAAATAAAAAATTAACAATATATTTTAATATTCCCTTTTTAAAAATACAGGTCTCTTTTCCCTTCCATTTTTATTTTCAATAATAATATCAATATTCATTTCACATGAAATTTACATCACTTTAGTTTCATTCGCACATAATCATTATTCAAATGTAAATGGAATTATATCATAGGCTGATAAATGCTACATAATAGAGGCTTTCAACATATTTGCTTTTTCACCCACCTATTTTTTAATTCTAAAATAATTATGAAGGATTGATAATTTGATTAAAATGACTTATTATTAATGTATAGTGGTCAGCTAATCATTAGAAATGTAAGGATGAAAAGGATGATGATCCCTAAACTACATTTCATCATAATAAAACATGGATTAATGGGAATATCCACTCACATAATTAAATATCTCTATTGCACAAACACAAAGTGTGGTCCTGAATCAATACTATATAATTGAAAATGAATCCTCCTGAATTTTTTATTATTTTATATAAATAATTTTTAGAGTCATTTTGTTTCAACATTCATTAATGTAATGTGTCTCATTTCAACCACCTATTCCCATATTAAAATACATCGATATGTACATGGTGGTTTTTTATTCTCCCACATCACAACTCATTATGTTTTTTTGTAGATATGTTGTAAAATAATGATCATTTTTTGAAAATCATAAAACTTTTCTCAATATTATAATAATGAAAACCCTAAATCTTATCAATTATTGAAAAAATATACATTCTAACATGGTATGTTTCAACCCAAAATAAATTTTGATTGTCATGAACAATATATAGAGTATGTTAGGGAATGATAAAATTTAGATTGTAATGTGGTTCTTCCAAAAAATAAATGGTTATAGATTCAATTGGATTAGTAATATTAATTTATAGTTAGGTCTTATAATTATTGATAAAAAATATACCTTAGTCATTTTAAATATGAAAATATTTAATCATATATTTTTTGATATTTGAATAATATTTTTTACGGGAAAAAAACTGTGTTTCATTTTAAAAATATACTCATGAAAATAATCAAAATTATTATACTAGGAAAATTATTTGGTAATTCAAAAAAAATTATATGGGAATTAACTCATTCAAATTAACATCAATAATATAATATTATAATTAAAATACTATAAATGTGAGGTATAAAAAATATATAAAGTTTACATTTTTCAAAAAACTACCAATCTCCAAATATCATGACTCGTCAAATCTAAATCCCCATGTTTATCCATACTTATTAATTATTAATATTTTATCCTTACACTTTAATGAAAAATAAAATATATAAAAATTAATGATGATTTTTATAAGCATTTTATTTGTCCTATATCATCTCTTAATGAGAAAACTAAATTTTGGCATCCAAAAAAATTAAAAATATAATTATAAATTTATGTGTAGAATAATAATTAAATATACTGTACTAAAATTTTACTACTAATTTCAGTTATCATATTGTGTAGGGATGATGAGGTTTCATTATTCCATGGTCATGATGAGAATCATTCCATTAAATTATTTTAAGGATTCAATATTGATACCGGTAGAACTGAAAAATGAATTTATGTAGGAAAATGTATGGGACCTTTCTGAATGAAATTTATAATTATTTATGAATTTTTAGTTTTCCAAAAAAGAAAAAAACTAAAAACATGGGTTCCCTCTCAGAAGAAATTTTATTTAATTGTATTATCTTGAATTGAACTATTTCAGACTATGTGAAATATTATTTGAAACATTGTACCAATTTTGGATCCACAAACTACCAATGTTGTAACTTGTCAATAAATATGGGTCTCTATCCTTATTTAGAAAATATATTTGTCTTGCATTGGGGTATTACTTTCTCAACCTCCATTGAGCCTATCAACTAATTCTTTTTCTTTCACGAAAATCCATGCTTTAATTAGTGTTTCATATAATCCTATTGTTCATCTTTAATATCTTATTTAGTAGTTATTCCTCTATCATTATCGTTATTATCTCTATGTTTTCAACTTTTAATTCTATCATTAACTCTTTCTTCATCATCACTGATAGTATGTACCTCTTTGATTTATTATAAAAAATTATCGACTTTAACCCCATATTATTAATGTTATTGAAATTCATCCTCCAGTACATCATAATTATTTTTGACTTGATGTGTATGAAAACATCAACTTTTCAAATCACAATATTACACACAACTTAAAACAATGTACATTAATCAATAATCATTTAGTTTCTAAAACTAACCATCTATGAAAAAAATGGATTCCTATAATTCTCTATAAAAATCACTATAATATTCATGTTGAAGAAAAAAATTTCCACTATGAAAAATAAATTTAATCATTCATCATGGTTATTTCAATATTGAATCTTCTAAAGATGTGAAACACATATGAGCTTCAGTCACTAAAGTCGTATTTATTTTACAATTTTATATGACATGATATTGACACTAAAACATAAATCACATTATTATTTTCCAAATTTTATAGTGATTACAAAAATTTGAATGGAAAAACTACTCGTTTATCCTTGTACGATTGGTATTTCCTCTGTTATCATAGAATAACTATAACGACCCATACTTTACATACATTTTTATTACTTCAAAATTGAATCACACATATTACAACATATAACAAAACCATGAAATGACTGTATAGGTATAGTGTCTTTAGAAACTAGAAAGCATAAACAACTGGTTCATAAAGCATCTATTTTTCCTCCCATTTATTTCATCATATCTAGAGTCCCTTTTTGGCATATTCTACTTAATAACCTTCTTCCTGACCTGGGTAAATAAAACATACAAAAGGGTGAGCTCAAATGCTCAGTAAGGGTAAACAAAAGAAATATCAATCACATCATATACATAAGCACATAACTTTTGGAAATCTTAACCTGCAAAAGAGATCATAATTTCATACCATGGGATAAATCATAGTAGTGAAATGTAATCCCAATAATAATAACATAAAACATGAAACTTAGTGGAATACACACATAATCATTGAGAATCATTTCTTTTTAGTCAAGACTCATTGCCAAGACTATCTTAGTGGACAATGTCCACTTCTGAACCGAGTTCACTCCTCGTTTCAATCCTGTTTCACTGAACCGGTTTAACCTGCCGTTCCAGCCATGTCTATCTCATGATATATAAAATCTTTACCCAATGCATTGGAGGGAGATATAGGTCTCACCCATCTCATAATGATACCATTCTTATGTGTTCCACAAAATCAGAAAACCATACATCATAGCATAACCCATGTAATAAAAATGGGAATCTTAAACATAGTGACATCATAAAACAATTCATATAAGATAAAGGAATTCATAAAAATATAATTCCGTCACAAAATAATCAAATAAATGTAATAATATGGATAAAAACAGAACCCTTAATTATCATAGATGGAAAATAATTTTGATAAAACACTTGAACTCCATTATTGAGGAAAATATCCTTTCTACTTCAAAAACACTTTTCCTTTCATAACATGTCCTACAATTATAAACTAAAAGAAGTTTATTACAAATAAAATTGAAAACTTTTAAAGTAAGCTTCTTGGAAATAATGTTTTAAAAATCCATTCATGTCATATAAGTTAAAAAAACATTCTTTGTACTTTTGTCGGAAATGTCAAAAAGTACCTCGTACGAAAAACGACAAAAGATTCCTTTCATATCCTTTACTAAAACCTCACCGAAGGGTAAAATTTGATTTAAATAGTTGTAAGTGTATGGAAATAATATTACATATTGAGGAAACATGGATGTGGATGATAAAATACACCCAAGTAAATTCCAAAGTATAAACAATCTCAGATAAAAATGAGATTGTGATATTTCCCTTACCTAAGGTCCGATTTTCCTCGTAAGTGTCCAAACCTCTTGTATAATGATTTAAATAATGTTATTGACTTATTCCAGAATCATAATTATTATTATGATATCATATATGGTCATATTCTTATCTTTTTATTAGTAATATTTCATTACAACTTGTTATTCGGGTGTTTATTACTTTTTGTTCTTTTGCGTGTTTTGTCGAATAAATTCTTATTCTTCTCTTTAGGTTATAGATACCTCATTTCAAGAATGTTATTAGTGTAATATATATCAAATTCATTCATTAAATGCATTTATATAATCATTATGAAATGAAGATCATGTAGAACGAGTCGCATCACATCGTGGAGACGGTATTCCGTACGTACGCACGAGCGATGATATCGTTCCCATGATCATGGAATTGTATTGGAGTGTATGTATACTATTTCAGAATCAATATCACTTTAAAATAATCATATATAGTCATTATTTACACCATTATACCCATCCAAGTAAGGTGGTGGTGGAAAGTAGATTACACGACAGCGTGGAGATGGTATTCCGTACGTACGCACGCGCGGTGATTTCATTTTTTGTAGGATTGATAGATGGTGAAATAGGGTTGTTTCATACTTATAATAACATATAATTATATGAGTGATACTGATGTTATTACTTTATAATGAAACAACTAAATAAGAAGAAGTGGAAGAAGAAATAAAGATGAAAGAATCGGTAACGAACATTAACTCTTCTTTGAGACCTCCTTTTAGGGCACTAAAATTGGACTTTGAAGAATACCAGGACCTCTAGGATGTCTCTAGGGAAGTTTATAAGAGAAATTGGCAGGGGTTGGCCGAGCATGAAGGCTCAATTTGGTGTGAGGAAGAGAGGGAGGAGGTGGCCTTTTATAAGGGAGGATAGGGGCACCTTTGGAATAACTAAAAATATTATTTTATTATAAAGCCAAATTCGGGTTTAAATAGCTCCAAATTGATTTATTTAGAAGATAAGGTGGGGATGGGTCTAAATACTCTCATCCAATAGAATTTATACATGTTTAGGTTCCTATTTGGACCTTATCATTTAGATTTAACATTAAGTTAAATAATTTTACTTTTACCGTGTCTTCTTGTGTTCTTACACTATAAGGTTAATAAACATACTATAACAATTCAAAAGAACCCCAAGATGTTTATTATTAATATATATAACCTTATCTAAGTCATTTTGCCGAACCATAGATTTTTAGGAATAAAATAACAATTAATAATATAATATTTGTTTTAAAAACTATTTTATGTCAATTTTGACACTATTTAGTAATTTATTTTTGTGAAAATCATAACAGAATGATTATTTCAAAAAACGTTAATTAAATCAATAATAAGATGTCATATTAACCGATAAAATTAGTAGAATTCACAAAAAGTCTCAAATTACATTTATTTGGGTATTTATAACATCAATTATGTAAATATTTCATTAATAAAGTAATTACTGCATCATCATTGTGTCATAAATATACTAAATTATTTAATGTCTAAAAATTACAAATATAATACCATTATGTAGGAAATATTTTTATCATTCTAATTAATATTTATAGTCGAATTTATATTATATATAACCTTATATTAAAAATTATTTACTTATTAAACTTTGATTTTAACTATTTTAACCCTTCTTTAAATAAATTAATAATAAATGCCCTAATCTAATCCAAGTGAGCCTAAATGGTCATATTTTATTCGTAAGTTTGTTTTTGGTCGAATTACACTAATCCAATAGAATTAGTACATGTGTTAGGGTAATAATAATATCATTTTTACCCTTAATTACCCGATTTACTTTTAACTGTGGTAAATAAAAGTGAAAAGTTACTATTCACCAAAAATTATTTTCATCTCATTGAACCAAATTTTACTTACTGACATCAACCGTGTCTCTTGGATTTTTGAAATTCTACTCACAGAAGCGGTAAAATTAAGTTTTATGAAAAATTCAGTTTTTTAACTACCACTTAGTGGTTTCACTATTCATCAAAAATTGAAAGTTTAAAGAAAAATACCAAAAATTCAACCTAGGATAATTTCGATATTCCGAATCCAAAAATGAAGTCCATTTTGAAAACGAAAATTTATAAAATTTCAAAAAGTGGTTATTACTATTCATAACGGCTAGTTTTAATAATAATTTATTAGCATATCATTGTTTAGTGAAACTCGGTATTGCGTACGACGCAAGCTATCGAGGAAGGTTGCGATTTCGTGTAAAGCAAGCCAAGCAAGTGTTGTGCATAGAAAAAGATTCCTTTGATGATTTATATAACATAAAAGCCTCAGGTGTTACATTCTACCCTCCTTAAAATGAATTTCTCCCTCAAAATTCGTCACTTCGTAACAAACAGATGAGGATACCTCTCCCTCATCATATCCTCAAGCTCCCATGTAGCTTTTTCTAATTGGTGGTTCCTGCATAAAACATTCACTAATGGAGTGGTCTTGTTTCGTAGGACTTTTTCTCTATGATCCAGAATCTCTATCGGTTGTTCTTCATAAGAAACATCATGCTCCAGCAGTACAACTTCTGAGCTGAGTACATGTGAAGGATCAGGTATGTACTTTCTCAGGAGAGATACATGGAACACATTGTGAACTTGAGAGTGATTCGGTGGAAGCTCCAATCGGTAAGCTACCTTCCCAACACGATCCAGTATTTCGAAAAGACCGATATATCTAGGGCTCAACTTCCCCTTCTTTCCAAATCTCATGACCATCATCCAGGGAGATATTCGTAAGAACACTTTATCACCCACTTCAAACTCTAGGTCTTTTCTTCAGTTGTGGGCATAACTTTTTTGTCGACTCTGAGTTGCTCTTATGTGTTGTTGAATAGATCTGACCTTTTCTTCCATTTCATCAATGCGATCGGGTCCTATTATCTTTCTTTCCCCAACTTCATCCCATCAAGTTGGAGTCCTGCATTTCTTTCCATAGAGAGCTTCATAAGGAGCCATATGAATACTAGAGTGAAAGCTATTATTATAAGAAAATTCCAACAAAGGTAGGTGTTGATCCCAACCACCTTTGAAATCCATAGAGCAAGCTCTCAACATATCTTCTAGAGTTTGAATTGTTCTCTCAGACTGACCGTCTGTCTGAGGATGATAAGCAGTGCTGAAACACAACTCTGTATCCAGAGTATCCTGAAGACTTCGCCAGAACTTCGAGGTAAATCTCGGATCCCAATCAGATATAATAGAAAGTGGTACTCCATGCAATCTTTCCACTTCCTTTACATATATCCTGGAAAGATGATCCAGAGAGAAATGTTCTCTAATAGCAATGAAGTGTGCAGACTTTGTAAGACGATCCACTATGACCCAGATAGCATTATTGCCTTTGGATGTTTTAGGAAGTCCTGTGAAAAATTCCATAGTGATGTTTTCCCATTTCCATTCGCGTATGGGTAATGGTTGTAACATCCCCTTAGACTTTTGTCTCTCAACTTTAACTTGTTGACAAACCAAGCATCAAGAGACATATTTAGCAACATCTCTTTTCATGCCATCCCACCAGGAGTACTCTTTCAGGTCCCTATACATCTTCGTGCTTCCAGGATGAATAGAGAATGAAGAACTATGAGCCTCATCCAGCAGCTCCTTCTTTAATTCAGGGATGGGAGGAACACAAACCCGATTCCTGAACTTTATTATCCCATCACAATCAAGGTTGAATTCAGGAACATTTCTCACCTTCTTTTGTAACTCGACATCCTCTTTCTGTGCCTCTTTAATCTTCACATGTATAGATGGTTGAACATTCATTTGAGAAAGATACGAATTTTTCCCTTTCATTATAATTCCAAGATCCATCCTTTGTAAATCCATAAATATTGGATCTTTTGTGATCCTCCTCGTGGATAAACTAGCATGGTATTGTCGACTTAATGCATTTTCCACCTTGTTTTCTTTCCCAGTGTGGTAATGAATTGAGCTGTGGTAATCCTTAATCAGCTCCAACCATCTTCTTTGGTGCATATTCAGCTCCTTTTGTGTGAAAATATACTTTATACTTTTATGATCAGTATAAATATCACACCTCTCACCATAAAGGTAATGCCTCCAAATATTTAATGCAAAGATCACCGCAGCTAACTCCAAATCATGAGTTGGGTAATTTTGCTCATGTATTTTCAACTGTCGCGAGGCATAAGCTATCACCATATAATTTTTCATAAGAAAACACCCCAAACCCTTCTTGGATGCATCACTGTAGATCACAAACCTTTCTCCACTACAAGGAAGTGTGAGCACAGGTGCACTGGATAACCTTCTTTTCAAATCCTTGAAATTCTCTTCACATTCATCCGTCCAAACAAACTTATCTCCTTTCTGAGTCAACTTGATGAGTGGATTATATAATCATGAAAAATATTTCACAAAACGTCGATAATATCCAGCCAAACCAAGAAAACTTCAGATCTCAGATACTTTTGTTGGTCTCGACCATCTTTTGATAACCTCTGTTTTTGCTGGATCCACAGATATCCCCTCTTTTGAGATTATGTGACCTAAAAATGAAACTTTTTGAAGCCAAAATTCACACTTGGTAAATTTGGCAAAAAGCTTCTCCTTTCTCAGGGTCTTCAATATAATTCTAAAGTGATCTTCATGTTCTTCCTTGCTCTTTGAATAGACAAGAATATCGTCTATAAATACTACCACAAATTGATCAAGATAGTCTCTAAAGACTCTATTCATTAGATCCATGAAGATAGTAGGGGCATTAGTAAGACCAAATGGCATCACTTTAAATTCATAGTGTCCATACCTTGTACGGAAAGCCGTCTTTGGCATATACTCCCTTTTGACCCTTAATTGATGATACCATGAATGAAGATCAATATTGGAAAAGTATTGAGCTCCGCGTAGTTGGTCAAATAGGTCATCAATGCGTGGGAGAGGATATTTGTTCTTGATATTGATCTTGTTAAGTTCTCGATAATCAATTAGAGTCTCATTTATCCATCTTTCTTCTTAACAAACAGAACAGGTGTTCTATAAGGTGACGCACTAGGGCGTATGAACCCCTTATCAAGATTCTCTTGGAGTTTCTTCTTCAATTCCTGCAACTCAATTGGGGCCATTCTATATGGTGTCTTTGAAATAGGCAAAGAATCTGGTACGAGTTCTATTGAAAACTCAACTTCACGATTCGGTGGAAGACCCGGTAATTACTCCACAAAGACATAATCAAACTCTCGTACAATGGGCAAATTCTTAATCGTGAGTTTCTAACCAACCATTTGAGATAAATAACCTTCATTTAGTGGAATCAATACCCATAAAATGGAAGAAATTTCCACTGGATGGTTATGTTCATCCTTGCATCGATAGATGATCATAGATTGATCTGGAATATGAATTGTGACTACTCTTATTTGGAAATTGATATGAGCTCCATGTAGTGAGATCCAATCCATGCCAAGAATCACATTAAATTCCACTATAGGTAGGATCACAAGATTTTCAGGAAGCACTTTCCCACAAACTTCAATCATAGAAGAATTATAAACGTTTGATGCATCTGTTGTGCCATTAGGGGTTGTCACAGCTAACTCAACATTTAAATGTTGAGGTAATACGGTGATATCCTTAGAAAATTCTTCATAAATAAAGGAGTGGGTGGATCCAGAATAAAATAAAACAATTTATACTTTAGAGTGGATGGTAAGTGTACGTTTCACCACATCATTATCATACTCCACATCGCTGATATAAATTGAATGTGACTTTCCTTTCTCTTTAGCCTTAAGAGTTTGTTGACGTCGACCATCATCATCAACCCTTGGATTTGGGCATTGATTGGCATAATTCCCCATCTCCATGCACTTGAAACATTGAAGTGTAGTAGGGTCATTCTGTGTATCCCTTCCTTTGTTTTCATCATTAGACATCTTCTTCCCATCATTGCGGCATTAAAATGCCCGATGACCTTTCTTTCCACATTTGAATCATTTACTTGTCCCTTTAAAACAACTCCCTCCATGTTTCTTTCCACAAATTGAGCATAAGGGAAAGCTCATATTCTTTTCAGTGTGCTCTTTAGATTTTCCTTTGAATTCCATTTTCCTCTTCTTATCAAACCCATATGACTGATGGGTTACTCCAATCTCCATCTCGACTTTGAGAGCACATCGAACAATTTCCTCGTAGCTATTGTAGTCCCTTATGGCTAACGCCCTTCGAGGACTTGGTTTTAAGACACTAATGAATCGATTGATCTTACACTCAGGTTGGATAATAATACCAGAAACGTACCATGCAAGTCTTGTAAAATTTTCTTCATAAGTACCAATAGATTCATCATCCTTTTAGTTCAGTTCAAGAAACTCTTTCTCCATCTTTGTTCGGAGAATACGAGGGAAGTAGTTATTGAAAAATAAGTTCTTGAACTCATCCCATTCCATGGACCCAATTTCATCCCTTTGCCTCATATTCTTAATAAGATTACACTATTGATCAGCATCTCCTTCCAAATGATACATTGCTAGGATAAATTTATCATGTTCAGAACATTGAAGAATTGAAAATATCTTTTCAGTAGTACTAATCCATTGGTCAACAACTAATGGATCAGTAGACCCGCTGAAAGAATGTGGACGCTGCCTCATGAAGGATTCAACAGAATTTTGCTCCTTCCTTTGTTCGTTTGGAAGTCCTGCATGATTCATATATTGAGAATGTTGTGTGAGCATGGCTACAAGATTTTGCATTCTGGCTCCCATAACGTTTGGTTTCTTCGGGGGACAACCATTGCATTGCCCGTCGCATTCCGCATTAACACGGTTACTTCGGGTTCCAGCCATTGACTAAAACCAAGAAGAATAGTGTGAGAAACACTAATTATAATAGGAAAACCACATAATCAAGAATAAAATTTCACACTTAAGGTCTTATCCTAGTTTATTCATGGTCATTTCTAAAACACTAAGATTGTGTTCTATGCTTAGAATTATCCTTAGGGTTCTTACTAAGGCTTTCACATCCTAGTTTCCAAAGGTTGACTATACCCTTCCTCTGATACCAACTATAACGACCCATACTAAACATACATTGTTATTACTTCAAAATTGAAGCACACTTATTACAACATATAACAAAACCATGAAAGGACCGTATAAGTATAGTGTCTTTAGAAACTGGAAAGCATAAAAAACTAGTTCATAAAGAATCTACATTGCCTCCCATTTATTTCATCATATCTAGAGTCCCTTTTTGGAATATTATACTTAATAAACTTCTTCCTGACCTGGGGAAATAAAACATACAAAAGGGTGAGCTCAAATGCTCAGTAAGGGTAAACAAAAGAAATATCAATCACATCATTTACATAGGCACATAACTTTTGGAAATCTTAACCTGCAAAAGAGATCATAATTTCATAACATGGGATAAATCATAGTAGTGAAATGTAATCCCAATAATCATAACATAAAACATGAAACTTTGTGGAATACACACATAATCATTGAGAATCATTTCTTGTTCGTCAAAACTCATTTCCACGACTATCTTAGTGGACAAAGTCCACGTCTGAACCGAGTTCACTCCTCGTTTCAGTCCTGTTTCACTGAACCGGTTTAACCTGCCGTTCCAGCCATGTCTATCTCATGAGATATAAAATCGTTACCCAATTCATTGGAGAGAGATATAGGTCCCACCCATCTCATAATTATACCATTCTTATGTGTGCCACAAAATCAGAAAACCATACATCATAGCATAACCCATGTAATAAAAATGGGAATCTTAAACATCGTGACATCATAAAACAATTCATATAAGATAAAGGAATTCATAAAAATATAATTCCAACACAACATAATCAAATCAATGTAATAATAGGGATAAAAACATAACCCTTTATTATCTTAGATGGAAAATAATTTTGATAAAACACTTGAACTCCATTCTTGTGGAAAATATCATTTCTGCTTCAAAAAAAACATTTCCTTTCTTAACATGTCTTAAAATTATAAACTAAAAGAAGTTGATTAAAAATAAACTTGAACACTTGTAAAGGGAGACTCTTGGAAATAATGTTTTAAAAATCCATTCATTCCGTATAAGTTAAAAAAATACATTCTTCGTACTTTTGTCGGAAAATTTCAAAAGTACCTTGTACGAAAAATGACAAAAGATTCCTTTCATATCCTTTACTAAAAACTCACCGAAAGGGAAAAATTGGATTTAAAAAATTTTATGTGGATGGAAATAATATTAAATATTGAGAAAACATGGATTTGGATGATAAAATACACCCCAGTAAATTCCATAGTATAAACAATCTCGGGTAAAAATGAGATTGTGATATTTCCCTTACCTTAGGTCCGATTTGCCTCGTAAGTGTCCGAACCTCCTGTATAATGATTTAAATAATGTTATTGACTTATTCTAGAATCATAATTATTGTTATTATATCATATATGGTCATATTATTAGCTTCTTATTAGTAATATTTCATTACAACTTGTTATTCGGGTGTTTATTAGTTTTTGTTCTTATGCGTGTTTTGTCGAATAAATTCTTATTCTTATCTTTAGGTTATAAATACCTCATTTCCAGAATGTTATTAGTGTAACATATATCAAATTAATTCCTTCAATTCATTTATATAATCATTATGCAATGAATATCATGTAGAACGAGTCGCATCACATCGTGGAGACGGTATTCTATACGTACGCATGAGCGATGATATCGTTCCCACGATCATGGAATTGTATTGGAGTGTATGTATACTATTTCAGAATCAATATCACTTTACAATAATAATATATTGTCATTATTTACACCATTATACCCCTCCAAGTAAGATGCTGGTGGAAAGTAGATTACACCATGGCGTGGAGACGGTATTCCGTATGTACGCACGCGCGGTGATTTCATTTTTCCGTAGGATGGATAGATGGTGAAATAGGGTTGTTTCATACATATAATAACATATCAGTATATGAGTGATACTTATGTTATTACTTTATAATTAAACATATAAAGAACAAGAATTGGAGGAAGAAATAAAGATGAAAGAATCGGTAACAGACATTACCTCTTCTTTGAAGTGATTCTTTGATACCTCCTTTTAGGGCACTAAAATTGGACTTTGAAGAAGACCAGGACCTATAGGATGTCTCTATGGAAGTGGAGAGGAGAAAGTGGAAGGGGTTGGCCGAGCATGAAGGCTCAATGTGGTGTGAGGAAGAGAGGGAGGAGGTGCCCTTTTATAAGGGAGGAGAGAGGCACCTTTGGAATAACTAAAAATATTATTTTATTATAAAGAAAAATTCGGTTTTAAATATCTCCAAATTGATTTATTTCGAAGATAAGGTGGGGATTAGTAGAAATCCTCTCATACAATAGAATTTAGACACGTTTAGGTTCCTATTTTGACCTTATCATTTAGATTTAACATTAAGTTAAATAATTTTACTTTTATCGTGTCTTCTTGTGTTCCTACACTATAAGGTTAATAAACGTACTATAACAATCCAAAAGAACCCCAAGTTGTTTATTATTAATATATATAACCATATCTAAGTCGTTTGGACGATACTTAGATTTTTATGAATAAAATAACAACTAATAATATAATATTTGTTTTAAAAACCATTTTATGTCAATTTTGACACTATTTATTAATTGATTTTTGTGAGAATCATAACAGAATTATTAGTTCAAAAAAAGTTAATTAAATCCTTAATAACATGTCATATTAACCTATAAAATTATTTTAATTCATTATAAGTATCAAATTACATTTATTTGGGTATTTATATCATCAATTATGTCAATATTTCATTAATAAGATAATTACTGCATCATCATTGTGTCATAAATAAATTAAATTATTTAATGTCTAAAAACATAAAAATAAAATACCATTATGTAGGAAATATTTTTATCTTTCTAATGAATATTTATAGTCGAATTTATCTTATATATAACCTTATATTAAAAATTATTTACTTATTAAACTTTGATTTTAACTATTTTAACCCTTCTTTAAATAAATTAATAATAAATGTCCAAATCTAATCCAAATGGGCCTAAATGGTCATATTTTATTCCTAAGTTTGTTTTTGGTAGAATTACACTTATCCAATAGAATTAGGACATGTGTTAGGGTAATAATAATATCATTTTTACCCTTAATTACCATATTTACTTTTAACTGTGGTAAATAAAAGTAAAAAGTTACTATTCACCAAAAATTATTTCCTCTCATTGAACCACATTTTACTTAATGTCATCAACCGTGTCTCTTGGATTTTTAAATTCCACTCACAGAAGCGGTAAAATTAAGTTTTATAAAAAATTCAGTATTTTAACTACCACATAGTGGTTTCACTATTCATCAAAAATTGAAAGTTTTCAGAAAAATACCAAAATTTCACCCTAGGATAATTTCGATATTCCGAATCCAAAAATGAAGTCCATTTTGAAAAATAAAATTTATAAAATTTCAAAAAGTGGTTATTACTATTCATAATGGCTAGTTTTAATAATATTTTATTAGCATATCATTGTTTAGTGAAACTCGGTATTGCGTACGACGCAAGCTGTCGAGGAAGGTCGAAATTTCGTGTAAAGAAAGCCAAGCAAGTGTTGTGTGTAGAAAAATATTCCTTTGATGATTTATATGACATAAAAGTCTCGGGTGTTACATGAACACTCACACATAAGGGGTGTGCATTCAATTTATTCTTCTATGATTTCTTCATCTCCAGCTCTTTTATTAACATGTATTATTTAGTAATGTTGGATTGGACATCCAATAAAGGTATAGTAAATTATATTATTGTAAAATATTAATTAAATTTACATATTTTTACTTATACCTTATCTTTATTCATCAAATATAAAAATTTTAAACATGGAAATTAAAAAAAAAATTAGGTTCCTCTATTTCATTAAATTATTTTAAATTATCATTGTTGTTCATTTAAAACTATTATAATTCATTTTATTCTTGTTTGTATTATTGTGTTATATTTATATTAGGGTTTACTTTGGTGAGATTTCCACTTCCAAATATAATTGATTTTGAATCCCATAACTTGTTATCTTTGGTATTTTCTTTTAATAATCCTTTCCCCCAATTTCTATGTGGTTAAATGATTTGAAGTATATTCATCTCCCTATTTTAAAATTTAGCATTTTATATCATTTATTCTACATTTATCTCTTTTATTACATTACATGATGTGGTCTTTAATGTGGCCAATTACTCTTTGATTAATTTTACATGTCATGACTATGAAGGACCCTAAGGTTCATACAACTTATATTTTGGTGGCCTCAGATTGTATCTTTGTGATTTTTTTGTTGTTTCCTACTACCATAAAATTTATTTTTCCTATTATAATTATCATTATTAGTATTTTTGGTAAATGTATATTGGGGATTATATTGATCAAACATTGAATATATCATTTTCCATATCAGTTCCATTTGAGAAACCATCCAACTATTTTCCACCATCATCACCCATTTCCATTGAGTTTCTTATTACTTTTACATAAAACAATTGGTGGCCACATTTAACAAATGGTTATAGAATTAATGTAACGACCCAAAAAATTATTAATAAAAATTCCTCTTGATATAATTAAATGTCATATTATGTAAACTGGTTATATAAAACATATGTACTTACTTGGTTTTATGTTATTGGATTTTAAAATGCGGTTAAAAATTGTTACCATTTCTAATATAGCCATTGGACAATGATCACATGATTTGTATAAATATATGGGTACAAAAAATCCAATTTACTAAGACAAAGGAAGGTATTGACTCATCTAGTATATTTTCTCCATACGAAGACCATTTCTCAAATCTGGAAAAGGAGGTAGCATCACTGGTAATCACTCTTTTCCATGACCAAACTGATCATTAACACGTTTTGCTTAAATGGAACCTCCTACATGAGAAATGTATGTTAATAGAGATTACCACCCAAGCGATGTTATATCAGCCTCCCCAAGAGTCGGTCACCATTAAACACCTTTCCCTTTGGTCATCTGAGGGTTTTATATGGGGTTTTGTAACAATTCCCTAGAACTATGATTATGTGTCTTATATTGTGTATAAAGAAAATACATTCATTTTATTATTGTTTCCTTCTAAATGGCTTTTAAATAAATAAAAATTTATTTTTAGTTAATATTAAATTAAAAATATATTTTTATGAATTAATGTATTTTTTAAAATAAATAACATTTTAATAAGATATTATTACTAAATAAATTTTTATTAAATATAAATGATCATATAATTTTTTTGAATACAATTGTGATTTTATTAAGGTTTGAAATCTGTTTTTCTCCAAACCCATGAATTTTTTATAAATGTGTATTTTTAGTTTAAAAGTAAAAATTCACAAATTTTGAAAATTATTTAGATAAAATGAATATTATTTTTTGATTCAGAATCTCATAATTATTTAACAATTAATTTTTCATAATTTTGGTAGACGGATAATTTTTTGAGTAAAAATTAAATACTATTTAAATATATAATGTGATTTATGACATCATAATGACCCAATAGTGATGTAATAAAATACTATAAAAGTTATTTTCTGAAAATATATGTTTTTCATTTAAAATAATGTGATTTTAGTTTTTTTATTAATTTTATAGTGCCTTAGTGGTCCCTCCAAGACTTATAAAACATTTTATTTTTTTAAAATGATTTCTTTGAGAGTGTGAGTCACCTCAACATATAAAAGCCTAATATTGTAATATGTTCTTACATTTTCCATATAAAATAATTGTTTACACACCCATTTGGAAAAAACCATGGGTTAAACCATGGTTTGGTTTGTGGTTTTGATTAGTTGAATGTGTGGTTTCCAAAACGTAAATAATAAATAATTCATTATCCTTTCCTATATAAACCCACTCAATCTCCCATTCGACATAACTCAAAAAATATGTAGCTTAGAAAACCCCTAACCTCCTCCATCTATAATCCTCTCATGTAACCCCAAGCTCCCGATAAGCCTCTCTCAATCCTCTCCCAATCCTTTGGGATCACACTTCCAAGTAAGGGATCATCACATTCTTTCCTTCCTCATTTATATCCATGTTTCTTTATATTGTTATTCCTTTTTATTTTCAATTAAAAATATTGGGGTGTGATTTACCATCTCCCCTATATATGTATCCATATGTTTTAAGGAAGATATACCCCTTTCTTTCTCATTAACGCCTCCCATGTACACTTGTTACCGTGCCGAAATTCGGTAAGGGGTTTATCTCCCCTGATTTACATTCAAGAAATTATATTGTATTATGATTCTAAATTCAATTACATATGTTGGTACATTTACCTATATAACCACTTACTGTACATTTTATATACATATTATGAAATGCCCCATTCTCTCTCATCAACCATTTTAATGACTTCTTATGTCACGACATTATGCTGCCGAAATTGCACCACGATTTTCCAAGACAATGTCATTATGTAGTGAATACCATGCCTATTTATATACAGTGTTTAAAAATTTACACACATTTACATATGAATTATATATTTTCATGTATGTATGACACATTTTTTTACTGTGGAATAAATGATTATTTTTAATGATTCCATGTTATCTGATCCATGTGGCACACTTATGCATGGAATGAAATGATTAATAACGGTGCGCCCTTATAGCGCTCCAATGCATAGGGTAAATATTATTATCATGATAAATTAAGTTCAATGAGGGTTTACTCATGCTAATTCAAGTGAAATTAGGGTTTACTCATGCTCCTGGTTCAATGTGCCTTGGATCATGCTAAAATAATGTTAAATGTTGTTGCCTCATTTCCATGTTATGATAATCATGCTATATCATGCCTTTGTGTTCATGTTTCTCTTATGTCCCATTGATATGAATAATTCTATTAATGCACTATATTATTTGTTTTATGCCTTTTTTACTCCCTTAATAAGCTTTATAGATCATCATTTTCTTTAGAATGTCTTTATGTTATCCCATACAATGCTATGTTTGAATAAATGTTGTGGTCATGTAAATGATGTTTTCAATAAAGATGTTGTATTTTATGTTCTAAGTTGTTATGTAATGTTACTAATTTCCCATGACACTAGACCTCTCAATTATCGTAGTTCTATTAAGTTAATGTTAATGTAATATATCATGTTTAAGTGTGTAATAAATAACTAGGTTGTTATAGTAGGTTTCCAAGGATTTGTTTTGTTATTTTTGGAATTAGGATTAGAAAACCCTAGTAAAATCCTTAAGAATAATACTAAGTATTAATAAAAAAATCCCTACATTTTTATGATTATTGAGTATGTGGTTTATCATGAAAATACATCCCTATCTTGATATGAGCATGTAGAGGTGACTCTGAAATAGATGTATCTAGGGGAAAACCCGAAAACACTAATTTGAGATAGACTCGAATGGGAACTGGTGCACGAAAATGGGCCATGATTCACACTTAGTTACGACACTCCTGGGGGATATGCTTTGGTAAATTTATAAGCATACTGTGAACTATTATTATGGGAATTAGAAAAAAGGCCCCTAAGAATATATGTTGGGAAGTAAATCAGAGATAACGTAGATAACATAATGAAATAAATGTAATTTATAAGTTATATGAATTTTTATTTGAATTAACCATTACGTGTTACACCTAACATCCCTTTTATTCTAGCCAATGGCCGGTAATAGGAGGGCTCGAGATTACAACTGATATGAAGATCAATGTGATTACTGTTGTAATGATATGCCCAATCCAATGGGAGAGGTAATCTCGAACATTGTCATGATACACTCACAGTTAAATCATGTTTGGATTTAAATTTGGGTCAAGAGGAACATTGAACACCCTCCCCCCTCAAGAAATAACAATAAAAAATCAAGTGCTTTATGAGAAAGATGCTTCCAAATTTTAATGGATCATATGATTCCTTAATATTCGAACAATAGATCAACACCATTGAGAATATCTTCTCCATCCTTCAATGTTTTGAACAAAAGAACGTACATCGGGCTGGTTATCTAATGGAGGCTGAAGTTGATAAATGGTGTTTATTGAAAAAAAATAAGAATCTGGAGGAGGAGATCAAGACATTGGAATGGATGGATTTCCAAAAAATGTTTTTTGATAAATATTTTCCACGCACCCTCTAAATTAAGATGGAAAGGGACATTCTTTCCCTAGAGAAAAAAGATGACGAATCCATCAGAGTGTATGAGGAAAACTTCAAAAATCATGCACGATATGCCTCTGGTGTTGTCGATACATGCACATTCAAGGGTAAATTATTTATTAGTGGGATAAAACCTATCCTATAGAATGCCCTAGAGATCCATGGCTTCTAGAGATATGATAAATTTTTTGATGTGCCCTAAAAGTCGAAATATAATTGCCAAATCTCAGGGGTAACATAAGGATCAGAAGCATAAGGTGTACATTAATTTTGGTGGTCTTATGGATAAATCCAACGGTGCTAGAAAAATCTAGAACCCCACTTTCAAAAGGTACTGAAAGAAGTACCTCCGAAATTTCCTGAAGGGGACAAGGAAATGCTTTAGGTGTGGAAGGGAAGGAAATTTGGCAATTAACTGCTAATAAGAAAATCCTACGTCTATGAAAAAGGAGATGAACACTCTATTTGACACTCAACATGTTTCTCATTGTTTCACCTGCAAATGAAATATGGAACATTACAAACTAGTGACCTAATACAGGGGTTTCCAAAGGCATCTAACAACATTCAAGGAAACATGGGATAGATTTTTCCATATCTATCTACAAAGAGAACCATGAAAATAATGTGGTGATGGTTATTCTAGTTATACATTCAAGAATAGATATCATACTTTTTTATTCTGGTTCTACACATTCTTTTTTATAACAATATTTTAATAGAACTATCCCAAAACCACCATTTCACGACCCGTCCCCTAGGGCCCATGACGTGACTACCCAAAGCCTACCTTCCATTTACCAGGGGATGGAAACTAGCACTGAAAGGCATATCATACTTTTTTATGGTTATGCTATTTATACATTAAATAATAGATATCATACTTATTGATTATGGTTCTACACATTCTTTTGTATCCCAATATTTTAATAGAACTATCCCAAAACCACCATGTCACGACCTATCCCCTGAGGCCCATGCCGTAACTACCCCACGCCTACCTTCCATATACCAGGGGATGGAAACTAGCACTGAAAGGCATATTACCTAAAATGGGAAGGTATTTCTTTTAACCATTACAAACACACGGTCCAAGAACACCACAAGAAGCAACTTGGAAGTAAACTACTATAGTAAAAAGTCTTTTGAAAGTAAAGGGGCTGGAATACAAGCCCAACTAGAAAAGTACAAGTACTAATGAAAATTAAAAAACAACTGAAATGTGAAAAGAAGCTCTTGGATCATCCACTGCAGAGCATACCTGAAGGGCATGTCTAGATTTCCTCCACAATACTCCATGTCTTCTCGTCTCCTCTGCGTCACGTCACGCCGAATGTCCACCTACGAGCATCGTCCAATCCTGGATCCCTTAGCCTCGATCAATGTTGTACTTCATCTACATAAGACACAACAAGGTTTGGGTGAAGCCTTTGTAGGGGTGAGTTTAACGATACTTAGTAGGGGCCCTGACACCTCGTCGGTATCCTAAAGTTCCACAAATAAAAAACCACAAAGCAAGACATCAACTCTACTTAGGTATATTCCCAAATATATACCTATGTTATCAACATATACTCAACTCATAGATGAGGGTAGTATACCACAACGGTATCACCATGAAGGTAGAATTACCACACAGGTAACAACACCACACAGGTATAACCACAAAGATAGTACCATGAAGGTAGAAGTACCACACAGGTAAAAGACTTCTTTCAAACAAAGTATCAGCTCAAACCAGGTATTCAGTGAAGTATAGAAGTATAGATGAGTATTCATGAAGCTAGATTATCTAATTATGTCAAGAGGCACTTCTTCTTACCAAACATAGTCTGACCCACATAGGATCGATAGGTAACTAACCCATGCTAACCCACCAAGGATCTCAACCACACATGATCGATAGGTAACTAACCCCTGCAATAACACACAGGATCTGAACCACACAAGATCGACAATTAACTAACCCCTACAATGACCCATCCATGATCTGACCAACACAAGATCGATAGGTAACTAACCCCTACAATGACCCACATATGATCTGACCCACACAGGATCGATAGATACTAACCTCTGTATGATATGTCTCCTACCTCTGTCTCACTACTAGCCATTGGATTCCTCACATCCTGTGCACTTAAGTTTAGTAGTAACTACCCTTAGAGATATTGGTCGTACCTAGACTGCCACTAAAATTCACAATGGAGTAACCCAAAGGACTCTCGTTTCTAAGGGTTCTATCGGGACAGATAGTGCGTCAATCAGACGCCTGGTCTGTGAGTTATAAGAGTTTTAGTACCGAGGACCCAGTTGGATTCGGGTGTGAACCAACCTATCTGAACTCTAAGTTTCTCCGAAACTCTAATAGAGTAATTAAAAAGGACCATCTCACTCTAAGGGTCCCAATGTTGTAGACAGTTCG
Source organism: Viscum album (assembly GCA_963277665.1). Lineage (NCBI taxonomy): Eukaryota > Viridiplantae > Streptophyta > Magnoliopsida > Santalales > Viscaceae > Viscum > Viscum album. The sequence goes on from OY728147.1 coordinate 447,357,089, forward strand.
TCAATTTCGCACTTGATCTGTATGCTATAGGCATTTTAATGTCGAACGCCCGGTTGGATTCGTGTTCGATCCAACTCGACGGTACTTCTAATGGCATTGAATAACCAAATGGCTCACACTGTTATGATTCATACATAAAAACACACGAGATGGACTACCCATTTGTTCAAAACGGATACCTAGTGAAAATGTTTCATTTCACCGCAACACGAGCGAACCGGGCCTCGTGGACCCGAGCCACGAACCAGAATTACGTGTCCAACATTTGACTTTAATCGACCATATTAATCACAGGATCACATCGCCTTGGACAAAATGTCAATAATACATCGAATTCTGGATTTATGGCACCTCGATGATTTAATAATATTATTAAATTTATTATTTCCCGAGTACTTCGGGTACCCGATCCGAAAACCTGAATAACACATCGAACATTGGACTCTGAATTTCTATCTCAGAGTCAGGGTTCCACTACCACAGACGGTTCGCAAAACCAAGGACGCATAGAGAAATTGTGTACAAAACGTAGATTTATCATCCAAAGTAATAAAAACAATATTTTAATATTATTATTAATTACTTATTTAATTACTTCTCCTTAACTCCAAAATCAATCACACTTGGAGCCCCTTTTTGTGCGCCGGAAACAAACACTTCAATTTCTTATTTTCTTTTTATTATTTTAACAATATTGTCTTTTAGTTATTCTCTCTCCAATCTAACATATACTTTCATGTTTTCGTCACCTCCTCAACCCTAATGGCTTGGCCACCTCGTCAGTATTGTACCCCGCCACCTGCTGTGCACCCAGAAAGTCATAAAAAGCCGCATCAGACTCTCCGCACACTACCAGATCGCCTTCGCTGCACTGCCTTGCTCTCCCCGTTCCGCACTGTCCACCACAGTACATCAAACAAACTATCTTTCCTAGATTCTTGCCTTGTACACATGTCATAATCACACCATTGTTTCTCCCCTTATGTGGGACGTTGCATCTTTGGTCAAAGCCCTAAAATTGTGGAAATCGTAGATTCGTGATCCTTGGGTTTAGATTTCTTATCTGTATGTCGTTCTCAACAAAACATTGTGTTCCAATGTCATTAATTATTTGGCGTTGATGCACGCAAGAAGAACACACGAATAACAAAAGATAAAGGGAAATATATATGTGCAGGATGATGACCATGTTAGTTTGGCCATCGTTGTTGTGAATCAAGAATATGAATAATTATCAAATAAATTCAATAATAATTCAATGTAAATCCCCTATCTTGATCGTCTGTTGGAGGAGTCGTGTGGAGGAAGAAGAAGATGATGACATCGACGTTTGTCACACCCGCAAGACGCTTCCAATCTAGGCTCGAGTGCTATCCACGTTCTTCACTGGGATTGGTTCTTCATTGGATGATCTTCTTTGTTGGAGGATCTTCCTTTGAAGGCCTCCTCTCCATTTCGCCAACGGAGAAAACCACCCTCAATTCACTCAAGAAGAGTTAATAAAAATAACTATTAATTAACAAGTCGTTTCATTAATTTAGATAAAATGAACCCTATTAGTTAAAGAGAGTTATGGTAACAGAATTTTTGTTACCGGTCATTTAATTCCCATCATTAAATTCCCAACCACCCTCATCTGGTCCCCACCTCCACAATTCAAAAAGAATGTTTCAAAAAGAAACAGACAATTCTATTTTTTTTTCTTCTCCCACAAAAATCTGAAAAACTAACCACTACCCTCAACCTACTAGGGTTGAGGTGAAGGTATCCTTATGTGAATATTGGCGCTATGAGTTCAACGATGTCTTTGTATTTAAATTCTGAGCACCTATTCAATAGTTACAAAACGCCACTCACGCGTTTACTGAACGTACCAGAAAAAAATTTCTAATATTTTTTAACAGTCACCCTTGACCTGCGCCAGTCGAGGTTAGGGTCTGCCTAAGGGTAACACGCCCCCAACGAACCCAATGGTACTCTCATATTTCCAATCCGAGCTACTGATTAAAGGTTATAGATATTATAATAAAATAATTTATAGTTAATTATTTTATTTAAAGCTAAAACCTAACTTTCTATGGTGGCCCATGCCGGACAATGTTAGTATCTATCTAAATAAAGCATACCGTCAAGAGTTTATAAGTGGTCTTTGATTTTTATTTTGAGTTACCATTCGTGTGTTATAAGAATTTCAAAAAAAAATAACATTAGTTAATTATTTTTTTATGGTAATGCCATTTTCTGGTTTTCTCACCGTAAGCTTGTGCCGACTAAAATTAAGTCGCGCCTAGGGTAAACCTGCCATCCTAAGTTCAACGGTGCCCTTAGATGTCTTATAATGACCTAGCCTTTTCTTACTGTACTATTGCATCATTTAAAAGATATAAAAAATAATAGTATTACACATGGATGATCCATAGGTTTAGTGTCTTGGGCAAACTAGGACAATACATAAGAAGTACAACATCAAGCATAAACATTTATTTAATTTCTTCTTCACTAGCTTCTTAGTTTCACTTGTCCACTCCTTAGTACATGTAGCCACCTGAGGATATACATAAAAAGGGGTGAGGTAAAATCCCAATAAGAGGATAGATAAGAACAATACATCATGGGGTGATCATAATCATGACATAGGCAAAAGATCATGAACATGAGAGGAGCATAAACAATAAACATGAAATGTGGCAATGCATAAAAATGAAACATCATGTATTAGTGGTTAACTACCACACATACTTGTGAACAAATCTAGCATCATTTTCACAAATCATTTCAAATTTACTCATGAGATTCATCACTTTACCCAATGCATTGGAGCATTGTATAATTCCGGGCGCACCCGTCACATTTAAACATTCATATTGCGCTATATAATTCCGGGCGCACCCGTCACATCATAACAATATCATTATCATGATTTCCACATAGAACACATATAAAACATGTAAATAAATAACCCCTGGAAAGGAATGGGTTTCATCTCATAATAACACATTCATAAGCTTTGGGTTCCCAAAAGAAATAAGGAACAACATACTTGATACAAGAACCATCAACCTTGAATGAGAGGTAAAAGGTGAGATCATGAAAGAAGAGTTATTTTGGAAAACATTTTGATGGACATAAAAACCAGTGACAAACATGTATATCCCAGAAAAGTAATGGAAATGATGAAGAAATGATCTTTGAGGAGTAACCATTTCAAAAAATGGAGTGAAAGAGGGAGAACCCGAAGGAAGAAAATTGGGTTTGAGATTTCCCCTTACCTTGTAATCGAATACCTCCTTCTCTTTAATGTCCTGTATAATGACATTATATTCATTAATTAAAAATTCCAGAACCATGTGTACATTAATAGGGTTCATTCTGGTTTCATTATGTTACATTATGTTCCTTTGGATGACTTATAGAGTATAAAAACATTGATCGGGGATGTTCGTTTTCATGGTTTTCTTGAGCGGTCCACTTGTATTCTTAAATTGATGTATGGGTAGATCATGGGTAAACATCCAGAAATTATATTACATGTTATTAATGATATTAAATAAGCTTTAGTTATTTTAAAATGAGTTATATTAGATGCATGTGGACGAATCATTAGATAAGAATTAAATGAAGATTATTTGGGTTAATTTGTCCGGTTTTTGGATCACAATGAACTCGTTTTAACATTTAACTTTTTAATATGGCCATTGGTTATTTCCAGAACATAAAATAGAACATAATACATATAAAATATTCTGGTTCAACCATAAAAATGGTTTCATGACCAGATTTGAAGGTAGAAATGGAAGAAGAGAACATGTCGTTTTTGAAGGTGATAAATTATCACCACATGAACAACCTTCTCTTTAATAAAATAAAAGGAAGAGGGAAAGGGTGTGGGGTAATATAATGTAACCTTAGAATCATAATATTACTGTATATATATAATACTGGATTTAAAGAACAATTTGGATGAATATAGGTAGGGAGAGATCAATAAAGGAACTTGAACTTGAAAGGAAATTAAAGAAGAATAGAGAGAGAAATTACCGTTAGAATCCTCCTCTTGAGATCCTATTTATGGAAGCTAGGCTTGGTCTTTTGATGAGACCAGCAGCTTTTGGACGTGGGGGATGAGCTAGGGATGGTGTTTGCGCAGAATTTAGAGAAGTCTTGGATCTTGAGAGGTGTGAGGAAAAGAGGAAGTGAAGGGTGGCTTTTATAGTGGAGGGGAGAGGGGTTTCCTTAATATAAAATTGATTTGTTTATTAATTTCACCTAAGACAAGAAATTGTGAGTCATGGATCACTAAGAATAGTAAAAGAGGCATGTGAGTTCGGGATTTGGGTGCTTACATCACTTTTGATGTCAGGAATAGTGGGTTTTAATTAAAATGTATTTATATGGTAAATTAATGTATTCTACTATTCACCAAAAATTCATGTATCTCAGAAAAATCCCAGAACTTTACCCCAACCTTTTTTCGACGTGTAGAATCCAAAAATGAAGTCCATTTTCCAATAATAATTTTATAAATATTATTATTTTAATATATAATTAAAATCATAATTTACTTAAAAACAGTTTTTTAAAATTATAACTTAATTTATAGTTCTTTCAAAAATTACGTAGGGTCTTATAAAATTATCTAAAAACTATTAGACATTGATTAAATAATTTATGAATACATTACATGAAAATAAATATTCTTTTAAATTAATTAATTAATTATAATTAATTATTTATTACTTATAAAATACCAAAAACGTTTACTAAGGTCAAATTGTCAATTTCTAAGACGTCTATTTTTTTTATTATTCATATGTAATGTTACTCTTATTTACTATTCATAAGGGTCATATTACTATTCATAAGGGTAGGTTACTATTCATAAGGGTATGTTACTATTCACCAAAAATTATTTTTGTTTCATTAGACTCTAAAAACCGTCTTGAACACAACCGTGTATGTCGGATATTTAAAATTCCAAACATAGGGGTGACAAAATTATGTTTAAAGGTCACTTATCACTTAGTAGTTCATTATTTTGTGTTTTTATGACATAGATATAATAAGGGAATTTTTTTATTGAAATACTTTGGATCGTTACATTCTTCCCCCCTTAAGAAATTTCGCCCCCGAAATTTTACTTTACACAAACAGGTGTGGGTACTTCTCCTTAATTGCCTCTTCTGGTTCCCAAGTTGCTTCCTCAAACTTATGGTTCCTCCACAACACCATGACAAGGTAGGTTGTCTTGTTGTGTAGAAGCTTATCACTTCGGTCGAGAATTTTTACCGGCTACTCCTCATAGGAGAGATCATCATCCAGCTGTACTACCTCTGAGTTTAGTACATGTGAGGGGTCTGGTATTTACTTCCTCAATAGTGATACATGAAACACATCAGGAACTTGAGCCATATTCAATGGAAGTACCAAACGATAGGCCACGGCTCCAATACAATCAAGGATCTCAAAGGGGCCAATGTACCTTGGGCTTAGCTTCCCTTTCTTCCCAAATCTCATGACTCTCTTCCATGGAGATATTCGAAGGAAGTCTTTATCTCCAACGTCGAACTCCTAGTCCCTTCGACGATTGTCAGCATAACTCTTTTGCCGACTTTGAGCAGCTTTGATGTGTTTCTGGATTACTCGAACCTTCTCTGTCATCTCATGATCAAGATCGGGACCAAATAGCTTTCGTTCTCCAACTTCATCCCAACAAGTTGGAGTTCTACATCGCTTCCCATAAAGAGCTTCATACGGAGCCATCTGAATACTCGAGTGGAAGCTATTGTTGTATGAGAACTCAACCAATAGGAGATGTTGATCCCAAACACCTTTGAATTCCAGAGAGCAGGCTCTTAGCATATCTCTGAGCGTCTGAATAGTCCTTTCAGACTGGCCATCAGTTTGGGGGTGATAGGCCATGCTTAAAATTTATTCAGTACTCAAAGCATGTTGAAGGCTCCTCCAGAATTTAGATCTGAACCTTGGATCACGGGCAGAGACAATCGAGAGTGGAACACCGTGCAATCTCACTTCTTCCTTCACATATATCCTCGCAAGATGTTCAAGTGAGAGGTCTTCCTGAATATCGATAAAATGGGCAGTCTTGGTGAGTCGATCAACCAAAACCCATAACGCATTATTTCCTCTTGAAGTTTTCGGGAGACCCGTGACAAAGTCCATAGTAACATTTTCCCATTTCCACATGGGTATAGGCAAAGGATGCATCATACCTTTGGACTTTTGTCGCTCAGCTTTAACTTGCTGACATACCAAGCACCTTGATATGTATTCCGCAATCTCCTCCTTCATGTTATCCCACCAGAAGTGTTCTCGTAGATCATGATACATCTTGGTACTTCTAGGATGAATAGAGAAAGTTGAGCTATGTGAATTATCCAAAAGATCCTTCTTTATCCCGGGTGATGAAGGCACACAAAGCCCAGTTCCAAACCGAATCACACCATCATCGTCGATATGGAACTCTTGCATCTTCCCTTCCTTTACTGCATTCACCCTCTTTTGTATCTCCACATCATCCCTTTTTTCTTCCTTAATCTTCTGTTGGATGGATGGTTGCGCAATCATTTGGGCAAGGTAGGATGTATCCCCTGCCCTTACGATTACCAAATCCATCCTTTGCATATCCAAGAAGATAGGGTCTTTCTCAATCCTCAACATGGATAGAGTAGCAGGTTCTTTCCTACTTAGAGCATCAGCTACCTTGTTCGCCTTTCCAGTATGATAGTGAATAGAGAAATCATAATCCTTGATTAGCTCTAACCGTCTCCTTTGACTCATGTTGATCTCCTTTTGTGTGAATATATACTTTAGTCTATTGTGGTCGGTGTATATGTCACAGTTCTCGCCATAAAGGTAGTGCTGCCAGATTTTCAAGGCCAAAATCACGGCTTCCAGCTCTAGATCATGTATCGGGTAGTTCTGTTCATGGATCTTCAACTTTTTTGAGGCGTAGGCTATCACATTATCATTTTGCATGAGTACACAACCCAAGCCTTTCATTGAAGCATTGCTGTATATCACAAAACATTCTCCACTTTTCGGTAGTGTGAGTATAGGTGCAGTGATCAGCCTTCTCTTTAGCTCCTTGAAGCTTCCCTCACATTCTTCCCTCCATACATACTTTACCCCTTTCCCTGTTAACTTAGTTAGAGGGCTTGGCAATCGTGAGAAGTTTCTCACAAAACGTCGATTGTACCCAGCTAATACATGAAAATTACGGATTTATATGACACTAGAGGGAATGGGCCATTCCTCAATCACCTTTTTCTTTGAAGGGTCCACAGAAATTCCCTCGCTTGTGATCACATGTCCCAAGAACGTGACTTGATTCATCCAAAAGTCACACTTGCTGAACTTCGCGTACAACTTCTCTTTTCTCAATGTCGCCAACACAAGTCTTAGATGTTCTTCATGTTCTTCCTTGCTCTTGGAGTAGATGAGAATATCATCGATAAACACTACCACAAATTTGTCTAGGTAATGTCTAAAGACTCTATTCATCAAATCCATGATGATTTCATAGGCATTAGTAAGTCTGAAGGGCATCACCAAAAACTCATAGTGCCCATACCTTGTACGGAAGGCAGTCTTCAGAATATCTTCCTTCTTCACCATTACTTGATGATATCCAGAACGAAGATCCACCTTTGAGAGGTATTGAGCTCCTCTTAACTAGTCAAACTAGTCCTCAATCCTTGGGATAGGATACTTGTTCTTTATGATGATCTTGTTGAGTTACCGATAATCTATACACAGCTACATGGTACCATCCTTCTTCTTCAAAAAGAGCACTGGCGCACCCCAAGGTGATGCACTAGGGTGTATGAACCCTTTGTCCAGATGCTCTTGCAGCTGCTTATTTAACTCCTCCAGTTCGATAGGAGCCCTCATATATGGGCACTTCGAGATAGGAGTAGCTCCAGGTATGAGTTCAATTGAGAACTCTACCTCACGATCCGGGGGAATTCCGGGTAACTCTTCAGGAAATACATCTCTGTATTCCCTTACGATGGGCATTTCCTCAAGGTTGGAACTTTCCTTTGACTCAAACATTTGGGAGAGGTATTCTTCTTCATAGGGAATCATCACCCACACCATTGAAGGATTTTTCAAAGTATATTCATGATCTTCCTTGCATTTGTAGAGGAGCATGGGATGGTTCGGAATATGAAAATATATTTTCTTTTCCCGACAGTTGATATGTGCTCTATATGACGAGAGACAATCCATTCCCATTATAGCGTCGAATTCCACCAAGGTAAGTATTACGAGATTTTCCAGAAGAATCTTCCCACATACGTCAACAGGAGAATAGTCAAACACTTGGGTTGCAATGATTGTACCATTTGGTGTTTTTACAGATATCTATACATCAAGGTTTCGGGGCTTCAATTCTATAGTTCTAGAAAACTTGCAACATATAAAGGAATGCGTAGAACCAGAATCAAATAAGACTTTTTCCATTCTTGAGTGAATAGGTAGTGTACCTTGTACGACTTCATTATCATGTTCCACCTCTGCAGTAGTGATGGAATAAGCCTTCCCTTGTTCCTTTGTCTTTGGTGGTTGTTGGCACTGATTACCCTCAAGAGCTCGAGGTTTAGTGCACTGGTTTGAATAGTGCCATATCTCTCTATAGTTGTAGCATTGAACCACGAGTGGTTCTCTCCATTCATCGGCTACATTATCCTTCCTTTTCATGTCTTTTCGACACTCATGATCTTGGTGTCCTTCCTTCCCACACTTAAAGCATTTCGTCGTACCTTTGAGGCAGTTCCCATGGTGCAACTTCCCACATTTTTGGCATGTGGGTCGTTGTGTTTTCATCCCATCTTTATCACTAGATCCACCAGCTTGAAACTCCATATTTCTTTTCTTATCACCATAGCCATGGGACCATTCTCCAAACTCCATCTCCACTTTGAGAGCACACCGAACAACTTCTTCATAACTCCCAAAGTCTCGAATTGCAAGAGCCTTTCGAAGATGTGGTTTTAATCCACTAAAGAATCTATCAATTTTTCTATCATTGGTGATAACAAAACCCGAAGCATACCTTGCGAGCCTTTTGAAATTTGCTTCATAGGTTGTGACAGATTATCCTTCTTTTTTCTTGAGCTCTATGAATTCTCTCTCCATCTTCGTGCGAAGAGTTCTTGGGAAGTACTTATTAAGAAACATTATCTTAAAGTTTCCCCATTCCATCTCTTCAATTTCCTCCCTTGGCTTGGTGTTCTTAATCAAAGCCCACCATTGATCGGCTTCTCCATCTAGACGACAAACGGCTAGAGTAAACCTCTCCATCTCGGAACAGTGAAGAACAGAAAATATCTTCTCCATGGAGTTGACCCACTGTTCTACAACTAGTGGATCAGAAGATCCACAAAACGTCGGTGGTCGTTGTCGCATAAAACATTCGATAGCTAGCTACTCCCTCTTTGGTGAAGGAGGACGTTCCCCATTATTATGGTTATTATTCATAACCCGAGATAATTGGGTAAGCATCACCATGATGTTTTTAACTCCACCTCCAAAATCATTGGAGATGTCGTTTGGGCAATCGTTGCATTGGCCCTCGCAAGATTTGTTGTCCTGATTTCTCCTGGTTCCCACAATTCTCTAAAATAGAAAAGGTTAGAACAAAACATAAGTAAAAAACTCATGAATAACTTATTCATTTAAACAATTATACCAAAAACATAACATATGGGATCCCTAGGTAAATATTCTTGTATACATATTTGTACTTATTCTCATGCTAGAGGATTTCTCTAGGGTTTACTAATCCTAATTCCCAAATTAACTAAACCTTTTCCTCTCATACCAACTATAACGTCTCAGACTTTTCTTACTATACTGTTACATCATTTCAAAGATAAAAAACATAATAGTATTACACATGGAGGATCCATAGGTTTAGTGTCTTGGGCAAACTAGGACAATACATAACAAGTACAACATCAAGCATAAACATTTATTTAATTTCTTCTTCACTAGCTTCTTAGTGGCACTTGTCCTCTCCTTAGTACATGTAGCCACCTGAGGATATATATAAAAAGGGGTGATCTAAAAGCCTAGTAAGAGGTTAGAAAAGAACAATACATCATGGGGTGAGCATAATCATTACATAGGAAAAAGATCATGAACATGAGAAGAGCATAAACAATAAACTTGAAATGTGGCAATGCATAAAAATTAAACATCATGTCTTAGTGTTTAACTACCACAAATACTTGTGAACAAATATAGCATCATGTTCACATATAATTTCACATTTACTCATGAGATTCATCACTTTACCCAATGCATTGGAGCGCTGTATAATTCCGGGTGCACCCGTCACATTTAAACATTCAAATTGCGCTATATAATTCCGGGCGCACCCGTCACATCATAACAATATCATTATCGTGATTTCCACATAGAACACATAGAAAACATATAAATAAATAACCCATGGAAAGTGATGGGTTTAATCTCATAATAACACATTCATAAGCTTTGGGTTCCCAAATGAAAGAGGGAACAACATACTTAATAAAAGAACCATCAACCTTGAATGAGAGGTAAAAGGTGAGATCTTGAAAGAAGAGTTATTTTGGAAAACATTTTGATGGACATAAAAACCAGTTACAAACATGTATATCCCAGAAAATTAATTTAAATGATGAACAAATGATCATTGAGGAGTAACCATTTCAAAAATGAAGTGAAAGAGGGAGAACCCAAAGGAAAAAAATTCGGTTTGAGATTTCCCCTTACCTTGTACTCGAATTACTCCTTCTCTTTAATATCATGTATAATGACATTATATTAATTAAGTAGAAATTTTAGAATCATGTGTACATTAATAGGTTTCATTATGGTTTCATTATGTTACATTATGTTCCTTTGGATGACTTATAGAGTTTAAAAACATTGATCGGGGATGTTCGTTTTCATGGTTTTCTTGAGCTGTCCACTTGTATTCTTAAAATGATGTATGAGTAGATCATGGGTAAACATCCATAAATTATATTAAATGTTATTAATTATATTACAGAAGCTTTAATGATTTTAAAATGAGTTATATTAGATCCATGTGGACGAATCATTATATAAGAATTAAATGAAGATTATTTGGGTTAATTTGTCTAGTTTTTGGATCACAATGAACTCGTTTTTACATTTAACTTAGTAATATGGCCATAGGTTATTTCCAGAACATAAAATAGAACATAATACATATAAATTATTCTGTTTAAACCATAAAAATGGTTTCATGACCAGATTTGAAGGTAGAAATGGATGAAGGGAACCTGTCGTTTTTGAAGGTGATAAATTATCACCACATGAACAACGTTCTCTTTAATAATATAAAAAGAAGAGGGAAAGGGTGTGGGGTGATATAATATAACATTAGAATCATAATATTACATTATATATATAATACTGGATTTACAGAACAATTTGGATGAAGATAGGTAGGGAGAGATCAAGAAAGGAACTTGAACTTGAAAGGAAATTATAGAAGAAGAGAGAGAGAAATTACCTTTAGAATCCTCCTCTTGAGATCCTCTTTAAGGAAGCTAGGATTGGTCTTTTGATGAGACCAGAAGCTTTTGTACGTGGGGGGTGAGCTAGGGAAGGTGTTTGGGCAGAATTTAGAGAAGGCTTGGAGCTTGAGAGGTGTGAGGAAAAGAGGAAGTGAAGGGTGGCTTTTATAGTGGAGGAGAGAGGGGTTTCCTTAATATAAAATTGATTAGTTTATTAATTTCACCTAAGACAAGGAATAGTGAGTCTTGGATGACTAAGAATAGTAATAAAGGCATGTGGGTTCGGGATTTGGGTGCTGAAATTACTTTTGATGTCAGGAATAGTGGGTTTTAATTAAATTGTATTTATATGGTAAATTAATGTATTCTACTATTCACCAAAAATTCAAGTATCTCAGAAAAATACAAAAACATTACCCCAACCATTTTTCGACGTGTAGAATCCAAAAATGAAGTCCATTTTTCAAAAATAATATTATAAATATTATTAATTTAATATTTAATTAAAATCATAATTTACTTAAAAAACATTTTTTTTAAATTAAAAAAGAATTTATAGTTCTTTCAAAAATTACGTAGGGTCATATATAATTATCTAAAAACTATTATAAATTAATTCAATAATTTATGAATACATTACAGGAAAATAAATATTCTTTTAAATTAATTAATTAATTATAATTAATTATTTATGACTTATAAAATACCAAAAACGTTTACTAAGGTCAAATTGTCAATTTCTACAATGTATAAATTTTATTTTATTATTCATATGTAATGTTACTCTTATTTACTATTCATAAGGGTCATATTACTATTCAGAAGGGTAGGTTACTATTCATAAAGGTAGCTTACTATTCACCAAAAATTATTTTTGTTTCATTAGTCCAAGAACTGTCTTGAACACAACCGTGTATGTCAGATTTTTAAAATTCCAAACATAGGGGTGACCGAATTATGTTTAAAGGTCACTTATCACTTAGTAGTTCATTATTTTGTGTTTTTATGACATAGATATATGAAGGGAATTTTTTATTGAAATACTTTGGGTCGTTACATTTCTGATATGGGAAACCATTTAAGAGTTCTTCTTCTTTTTCATTAAACATTCTTACACATGTTAATTAAATCTTAAAAAACCTTCGACGGTTAATTCCGGGCACTCCGGGCCTTGGAATCACGGGCTCTCAGATTTTGCGATATCAAAATAATACCATATAATAAAAAAAACTATATATAAATTCCGAGACTTTTCATTCTCCCCACCTTAGGGATTTACATCACCGAAACCCACAACATAGACTATGGAAACAAATGGGGGTACTGAGAATGGATCTGAGCCTCCTACTCCCATGTGCTCTCTGGGAGGTTCTAATGCTACCAGTGAATGCGCACTAGAGGAATCAACCGACCATGAGGGACCTACTCCCGTCGATCCTCATTTAATACCGGAACCTCCGTAAACATCACCCCATCATCTAAGTCTAGATCTCCATGGTCGATGACTTGAGAATGGTCATGCATGTATCTCCTCAACTGGGATACGTGGAAGACATTGTGCACCCACTCCAACCGTGGTGGTAGTGCCAATCGGTATGCCACATCTTCAATCCTACGAAGTATTAGAAATGGTCTGATAAACCTCGCTGATAACATGTCTCCTTGACCAAATCTCCGTAGTTCCCATCGAGGGGAGATTCACAAGAAAACATGGTCCCCCCTCATGTAACCCCAAAGGTCTCTGTCTCTTATCGGTATAAGACTTCTGCCAGCTCTGTGCAGTCTTTACTTTCTGTCAAGTGAGACATCATGATACAAACTCTTCCACTGCTTTCTTTATCCCTATCCACTAGTACTAACACAGGAGGTCCTGGAACATCTTCGCCTTTCCAGTATATACCACTAGAGGGGACGTATAGAACTCCCTCAACACATTATCCCGTAGCGCCTTCGGTAACATAGTTTATCCTCTAAAGAGGATGACATGCTCCCCACCATCAAAAAATCCATCAAGTGCATATCCAGTAGATATCTGAGCATGTTGAGCCTCGTATTCAGTGTCCCTAAGCTGCACATCCCTGACTCGCTAAAGGAGTGGGGGAGTGACTGTCAGAGACTAAAGATAAGGTGCTCCATCTTGATCCACGTAGGATATCCACAAAGCGGCCAGCTGCTCTGTGGCCCCACTCAGCAACTGTATACCATATCGTCTTTTGAGTTCATCTGCTACTATGTTCTCCTCCCAAGGGGTATAGACTATCTCAAATTCATAGTCCAAGAAGAAATCTAGCCACTTATTTTGGTAATTGAAAACTCAAAACTCCTGCTTCCACGAGGGTAAGGCTGGCTGAATCTTGAGTGATAGGCCGCACCCACCTATGCAGGGGTTTATCCTATGCTACCTTAGTTTCCTTTTTTTCCAAAAAAGGAAACCCCCATCCCAACATTGTAGATAATCCAAAAATTGTTTCCTAATACAGTCCATCTGAGTATGAACTTTGGATTTCCAGTCATACCCAAACTAACGTCGTAAGGCCTCGACACTGTCACCAACATGTTCCAACAGAATATATTTCCTCAAGGTTCAAATCACACTGTCGGAAAAATTGTGATTATTGAGTCTCCTCCCAAAATTTTCTCTAGACGTGAGGTACAAGTCAACGACTTAACTATAAACTATAGTTCTTGAACAAGATATGTGGTAAGAAGGAATGATTAGTTTCTATGTCTATTAATATGGAAGCTATTAGTAGACACAGACCCTACCTCTAACCATTTCCGGAGTCCTTAGGACACAATCATTGATCGCATACAGCTACTCCCTTCCCTTGCAATCTAGCTCCCTGATCCTGGTGGGGACCACATTGGTGTAGTGGTTGTAACATATTGAAAAGTACACCACCTCATGATTCTTTTCTATCTCCAATCCCACATCTGAATCCCTATATATTTGTCTATCCCTATCACATCCTCTTCCTGAAATTTTTTACACACCCTAGTCACTAAGAATGGTGCCAGTTTCATACTTTCCCACTACTAACATTCACTGGATGTATCTTCTCATCCAAAGATCATTCAACCGAAATGGTTCTATCTATCCCCCTAACATAGGGAGTAATTCATAGGGGAATATTGATGGATCACATTTCCTTAAACACACCACGCTCGAATGTCTGAGCCCCAAAGAACTGATCGTATCATATTCATCAAGTACTAGGAATGGTCGGTACGCCTCGATGAATTCTCAGCTACCGACATGTTGTCCTGCCGAAGCTGTAGAAGCTCTAGAGAACTCTCAGCCACCTCTTCAATTCAGTCCTCAAAAACCTGTGAGTCGGGATTTCCTCAGAGCCCGAGGGGTATCTTATGTTGAAACTCATGTATGTCACTAAACCTAAATGTGTCCTTTATCGGTACCGCCGGTTGTAACTACTAACCAACCAGAAATGACATTACTGGCACACTACCTGAAGGTACCATCTCGTAAAATGGTCCAATTACTGAGTCCTCACCATACTAAAAAAATATCATCATGGTCATGTACTGGAAAAGACTAGGATCTAGAATCTCAATCATCACTACTGGTGTCTAAACTAGGTGGATAACTTTAGCCACAACATCCAGCCAACCCTCAGCTTCCTGGGAATCTGACTCACCTAGAAACCTCAAAGGCCACGGTTTCTAGAAGTCGTGCAACATTCTCAGTCATCGTGCATCTTCTACTGGTGGGCCTGGTGAATACACTCTTCCAATGGGTAGTGCTGCTGCTGGTACACCACCTAAAGGTGATAAATCCGTAAGAGGGCACTGCACCGAGGCCTTGTTGCTCGGTGGGTCATCATCGTACACTCTCTCGGAAATCCTAGCTTTCTGTCTACACTACGACACCCTGATAAGGAAAAGGTGTGCCATGGTCATTATGTCATACCTGGTGAGCTGACTCCAAAAAATTCAAAAAAAAAACTTTTCAAAAACACACGCAATCAGTTTTTTCGTGCGCTGAGTCGGAAATCACAACTCAAGATCCCAGTGTATGGATACATCGGCTGCCTCACCAACATTGGACTCCCCAAATTAAAAACCACACTCAAAACACATAAAACTATTTCTCCACACATAAAAGATCAGAGTCATAGTTCTTTGGTAGAACCGAAATCCTCTGATTCCACATTTTCATGACCTATCCCCTAAGGCATGTTCCATGACTACCCCAAGCCTGCCTTACATAGGTCTGGGGCTGGAAAATAGCACCGAAAGGTATATTCCCTAAAACGGGAAGGCATTTCCTTTATCCTGTGAAAAACATAGTCTGAGAACACAACAAAAAGCAACTATGAAGTAAACTGCTATAGTAAAAAGAGTGTTGAATGTAAAGGGGGTAGAATACAAGACCAACTGGAAAATTACAAGTTCAACTGAAAAACTACAAAATAGATGAAAGGTGAAAAGAAACTCCTGGATCAACAACCATTGATCCTATCTTAAGGGTAGGTACAGATCGCCTCCACAGTACTCCACACCCACCCGTCTCCTCCAGGTCACGTCACACTGAATGCCCACCTTCGAGCATTATCCAGTCCTGGCTCCCTTATCCTTGATCAATGTTGTACATCATCTGCATAAGACAAAATAAGGTGCGGGCGAAGCCCATGCTGGGGTGAGTATAACGATACTCAGAAGGGTCCCCGAGGCCACGTAGGTCTCCTAAAGTTCCAAAAGGAAAACCCACAAACCAAGACATCAACTCTACTTAGGGTTGTGCCCAAATATATAACTAATTTATTGAGATATACTAATCTCATACCTGAAGGTAGTATACCATAAAGATAACACCAATAAGTTAGAAGTTGCACATAGGTAAAAATACCATATAGGTATAACCATAAAGATAGTACCATAAAAGTAAAAGTACCACACAGGTAAAAGACATCGTTCAAACATATTCTCAGCTCAAACCGGGTTTTCAGTGAAGTGTAGAAGTACAGATGATCTTTCGCGAAGCTAAATCATCGTATTCTTTAAATAGGCATTTCTTCTAACCATACGGAGTTTGACCCACAAAGGATCGATAGGTAACTAATCCCTATTGACCCACCCAAGATCTGACTCACCCAAGATCAATAGGTAACAAACCCCCGCAATGACCCACACAAGATCTGACACACACAGGATCGATAGGTAACTAACCACCGCAATGACCCACATAGGATCGATAGGTAACTAACACCTTCAATGACCCACACAAGACCTGACCCATATAGGATATATAGGTACTAACCTTCGTATAATTTGTCTTCATCCTCTGTCTCCCTACCAGTGACTAGATTCCTCGCACGCAGTGTGCTCAAGTTCCTTAGTAACTGCCCCTCGAGATATTGGTCATACATAGACTGCCACTAATATCCAAAATAGAGTAACCAAAAGGATCACCATGTCGTAAGGGTTTCATCGCGACAGACGGTGCGTCAATCGGACGCCTGGTCTGTGATTTATAATTATTTTAGTAACGAGGGCTCGGTTGGATTCAGGTGTGAACCAACCCATCTGAACTCAAAGTATTTCCAAAACTCTAATGGAGTATGTCAAAAAGGACTGTCTCTCTCTAAGGGTCCCTACGCCATAGAAGGTTTGTACAACACACCCGGTCTTCAAGCTATATGCATTTTAGTGCTGAGGGCCCAATTGGATTTGTGTTCGATCCCACCTGACAATACTTCAAACAGCATCAAATAACCAAACGGGTGACACTTCTACGATTCACACAGAAAAACACACGAGATGGACTACCCATTTTTCCAAAATGGATACCCAGTCAGAAAGTTGTATTTCACCGCAAAACACATGAACCGGGCCTCGTGGGGCCCACGCCGTGACCTCGACTTAAATATCCAAAATTAGTATTGAAACATCCATCTTAATTTTAGGGTCGCAACTTCACAGATGGTTCGTCATTATGAAACTGTATGAGGGAGATATGATAGATACAAGATACGGTATTATTATTGTTATTATTATTATTATTGGGAGTTTCGCTGACCCGAGACACGAACCAGAATTCAGTAACCAACATTAGACAAGAATCAATCTTATGAATGAAAGAATCACATCGCCACTGATGGCAAGTCAATTAGACGTCTCATGCATGAGCTATGGTAACTCAAAAATTTAATAATAATATTAAATCTATTTTTTCCCAAGTGATTCAGGTACCCGATCCCAAAACACAAATAATACATCCAATATTGGACTCAGAATGTCCGTCTCATAGTCAAGGTTTCACTGCCACAGACGGTTCGTCAAACCGATGTCGCACCGAGAAATTGCATACAAAAAGTGTTTTATCAACAAAAGTAATAATAGAAATATTTTAATATTAATATTAATTAATTATTTAATTACTTCTCCTTAACTCCAAAATCAATCACGCTTGGAGACCCTTACTGCGCACCAGAAACAAACACATCAATTTCTTATTTTATTTTTATTATTTAACATTATTTTATTTTAGATTTTCTCTCTCTAATCTAACATATACTTTAACATTTTCATCTCCTCCTCAAACCTAATGACCTGTCCACCTTGACAGTATCGTACCCCGCCACCTATTGTGCACTCGGACTACTGGCCAAAGCCACCTCAGACTCACAGAATGCCGCCAGACTGCCTTTACCACACTGCCTTGCTCTCCCCGTGACGCGCTGAACACCACAGTACGTCGAACAACCTATCTCACCTAGAGTCGCGCCTTGAACACATGTCAGAATCACACCATTGTGTCTCCCCTTCCGTGGGTCACTACATCTTTGTTCAAAGCCCAAAAATTATGATGATCACAGATTTGAGATCCTCAGGATGAGATATTTGTTTCTGTATTTCTTTCTTAATAAAAAATTGTGTTTACAGTGTCATTAATTATTTGGCGTTGATAAAACACGAAGATCACACGAAAAATAAAAGATAAAGGGAAAGGTATATGTGTGGGACGATGATCATGTAAGTTTGGCCATCATCGTTGTGAATCCAGAATATAAGGAATTATCAAATACATTCAATCATAATTCAAAGTAAATCTTTTACCTTGATCGTTCGTTGGAGGTGTTCTGAGGAGGAAGACAATGGTGATGACGTCAGAGTTTGTCGCTTCTGCAAGATGCTTCCAATTCAGGATCGAGTGTTGTCCTTGTTCTTCATTGGAGGTAGTTATTTATTGGATGATCTTCTTTGTTGGAGGATCATCCATTAAAATCCTCATGTTCCTTTCACCAATGGAAAAAACCACCCTTAATTCTCTCAAGAAGAGTTAATAAAAATAACTCTTAATTTACAAATTGTTTGATTAATTTAAATTTAATAAACCCTATTAATTACAGAGAGTTATGATAACATAATTTGTGTAACCGGTCATTTGATGCCCAGTATTAAATTCCTGACCAACTGTGGTTGAGGTGGAGGGATCCATAAGAGATTAGTGGCACTGAAATTTCCCCGATGTCCTTGGATTTCAATTCAAGGCACTGATTCGAAATTTACAAAGCACCGCTCACACTTTTACTAAACGTACCTGAAAAAAATGTTTGGAAAATTATTAACAGTCCCCCTCAACCTGTGCCAGTATGGGTTAGGATCTTCCTAAGTGAACCACGCCCCAACAAACCCAATGGTACTCTCGGACTTCCAATATGATGTTCCATTTAAAAGTTATTGATTTTACAATAAAATAATTTTCACTTAATTATTTTATTTAAGGCCAAAAACTAACTTTATCTAGTGGCCCACACCGGCCATAGTTAGTATCTTCCTAAAGAAATATTACCCTCTCGAGTTCATTGGTGGTATCAGATTTCTAATCCGAGTTACCGTTTGTGAGTTATAATCATTTGAAAAATAAAATAACTTTATTTAATTACATAATTTATGGTTATGCCATTTTTGGGTTTTCTCACCGTAGGATTGTGCCGACTAATATTAAGTCACACCTAGGGTAAACACACTATCATGTGCACAATAGTGCCCTCATATTTCTGATTTGGGAAACCTTTTAAAATTTATTTCACTTTTTTCATGAAAACTGCTTAACCGCGTTAATTAAAGCTTAACAAAACTTCGACGGTTCATTCCGGGCACTCTGGGCCACAGAATCATGCGCTATTATATTTTTCAGTCTTGAAATAATTCTATATAATTAAAACAATTATAAATAAATTCAGGGACATTACACACCACATGTCATGGAAGTAAAGATGATGGTGAGAATAAAAATTCGGGTAATTTTTTCATCCCATGAATATAACTCCTCCCATGAAATAATTTGTGGATTGAACATCCTGGAAAACCTCTTCATACTCTCTTTGGTGGAATTTTAAGAAATTCTTGGCATGTATTAGATTTCATTATATAGATCCAACATAAATTTCCATCAGAGGGAAATCACTCTCTGTATGGGAAATCGACCCCCGATTTTGTACAATTGCAAAGACGATGATGGATCTTCTTTAGCACCATCATCTCAAGCATGGATATTACTACCCTATGAGAACACCTATCTTGATCAGATGATTGAGTCTATTATATAAATCATCTTCTATGACATGCATATTTAGATGGAATTCTCTGAAGTGTTTCCCAAGGAATTGGCATGTCCTCCTCCTAGAAGAGATATTTAATTATCAATTAATCTTATACCTGGGATGTTTACAATATCCAAGACTCTCTATGGAATGGTTTTTATGGATCTTCATGGGTAAAAAAACCACTATAGGAGAATCTGGATAAAGGGTTAATACGCCTTAGTGCTTCACTAAGGGGTTCACCAGTCCTCTTCATTAAGAAGAAGGATGGGTTAATGCGCCTTTGCAATGATTATCTTGAACTCAACAAAATCATGATAAAGAACTGGTATCCACTACCATAATTTTATGACATGTTTGATAATCGACATGGAGCACAATAAATCTCCAAGGTGGATCTGCGGTCGGGATATTATCAAGTAAGGGTGAAGAAGAAAGATATACCCATGATGGATTTTTTAACAAGATCCAGGAACTATGAATTCATATAAATTCCTTTAAAATTCACTAATTCTCCATCAATCATCATGGATTTTGTGAATAGAGTCTTTATATATTACCTCAAAAAATTTCTAGTAGTCTTAATAGAAGATATTATTATATACTCCAAACCATGTAGAAACATAAGGAGCATGAGGAGCATCTAATCACTATACTAGAGACCTTGTGAATGGAGAAGATCTATGAAAATTACAACAAGTTTGAGTTCTGGATGAAATAAGTATCATTCAAGGGTCATATAATCACAAGTAGTGGGAAATATATGGATCCGTCCAAGATAGCTGCAATTAAAGAATGATCGACTACAACATAAGTGACAGATATCTGTAGCATCCTGGGATTTTCTGGATATTATCACCAATTTGTATGAAATTTTTCATCATTGTAAAACCCTCTTACCAAGCTAAATCATATTGGAGTCTAGTTTCCTTAGAATGATGCATGCGATTAGAGCTTCAAGGAGTTGACCAAGAGGCTTATCGTTGTGCATATCCTCACACTACCACAAATTGGAGAATATTTGGTGGTATTTAGTAATGCTTTGAAGATAGGCATGGGTTTTGTGTTGATTAAAATTTAAAAATTCATTTCCTATGATTCAAGGTAATTGTATTTTTATGAGAAAAACAATCAAACAAAATATATAGAGTTAGACATAGTAATCTTTGATTTAAAAATTTTCGCACATTACCACATTGGGGAGAAGTGTCAAATATATACTAATCACAAATGTCTCAAGTATATATTCACACAGAAAGAGTTTAACATGCTCCAATGAATATGGTTAGAGTGGATCAAAGACTATGACTGGTCAATCCATTAGCACCCTGGGAAAGTGAACAATATGAAAAATGATCTACATATAAAGGACCCAACAATTCTGTCATTGATGATAATTTAAAAGGATCTAATCTTCTTATATTTTATGAATATGGACATGGGAATCATAAAAATGGGAACATCATCAATCCATTAACAAATGATTACTCAACTGTCTGTTTTGGAAACATAAAAGGATGATTAAAAGGATGATGTGTAAATTCATATAAAAGTGGAAACTATCTGAAAAGGGAAATCCTCAGAGTTCTTTGTTAATGAAGAAGAAATCCTGAGATTTGGGAAATGGATGTGTGTTCCATAAAGCTTGGTGTTGATGAAAGAACTTTTGGATGATGCACATAGATATAATTTTTCCATTCATCCATGAAACAAAATGATGGATCGAGATCTCTAAAAGAATTATTGGTTGGATAAAATGAAGAAGGAGATCGTTGAGTATACATCAAAGTGCCTAGTAGGTCATCAATTGAAGAATGAGAGGCAGAAATCTAAGGGGATAATGCAACCATTACCCATACCAACATGGGAATGGGAGAACATCACCATGGAATTTGTCATTGGAAATCCAAAAAAATCCAAAAGAAACAATGCTATCTAGGTTGTTGTGGATCGTCTTACCAAGACTACACAAATCATTGATATTGGAGAGTATTTTTAATTGGATCCACTGGAATAGATATTTATCATTGATGTGGTAAGGCTGCATAGAGTACCACTATCTATTGTATTAGATCAAGATCCAAGATTCATCTCAATGTTCTG
Source organism: Viscum album (assembly GCA_963277665.1). Taxonomy (NCBI): domain Eukaryota; kingdom Viridiplantae; phylum Streptophyta; class Magnoliopsida; order Santalales; family Viscaceae; genus Viscum; species Viscum album. The sequence goes on from OY728147.1 coordinate 447,379,314, forward strand.
TAAGAGTCTTTAACAAGATCTGAATATTGATCTGAACTTCAGTATGAATTATCACCCTTAAATGGATGGTCAATCTGAGTAGACTATCCAAACACATGAGGACATATTGAGAGAATGATAAATGGACCTCAAAGGGGAATGGGATCAACATATTCCTCTGGATGAGTTTTCCTACAACAACAAATTACAATAAAGCATCAAATGTCTCCTTATGAAGCCCTGTATGGGAATAGGTGAAGAACACTAGCATGTTGGGATGATGTTGGTGAGTGAAAACTCATAGGTTCAGAAATGGTTGAAGAAATGGTGTAGAAGGATAAGCCCATCCAGAAATATATTAATGTTGCAAAGAGCCAACAAAAGATCTATGATGATAATCATCGATGAGACCTAGAGTTTGGTGTTGGAGAAATGGCATTTCATCACATATCACTATGGAATAGAGTTGTGAGATATGGAAAGAAGGGAAAGATTAGTACAAGGTACATCGGCCCTTTTGAGATCCATGATCTCATTGGAGGAGTGACCTATTGAATAGCACTGCCACCAAACATGACTCAAGTACAAGATGTATTCCATGTATCACACTTCTAGAAGTACATAACTGATCCATCACATGTACTCAATCCATATGTGGTACCATTAGAGAATGCCCTCTTCGATTAAGATAAGATGGTGAAGAGAATATATTGTAGGGAAAATGTTCTATGAAATATGACACTGACCCTCATCAACATGTTGTTGTGAAACCACAAGTTTGAGGAAGAAACGTGGGAATCAAAGAGAGTAATAAATAAGATTTATCCTCATCTATTTAAGTGTGGGAAATTGAAATTTCTAGGGTGAAATTTCTTAAGGGGGGATATTTTTATGACCCATACATTTATTAATGAAAATTCCTCTTGATCTAATTAAATTTCTTATTATCTAAAATCGATATATAAAACATTTAAACTTCCTTGGTTTTATGTTTTTGGATTTTAAAATATCGTTAAGAACTGTTATCGTTGCTAATATAGTAGTTGAACAACAATCACATGATTAGTATAAATATATGGATTTAACAAATCCAATATACATAGACAAAGGAAGTAATGACCTCATCCAACAGAATTAATCTGTAAAAAGCCCATTTGTTGGAGATCATAGAGGAGGTAGCATCATTGGTCATCGATTTGGACCTAGGCCAAACCGAGATTCAACACTTTATGCTTTAACAGAACCACCTATGGGAGAAGAGAAGTTAATAGAGATTACCACCCGAGGGATGTTATCTGAGCATCCCCAACAGACTATCACCATTTTACGCCTTATTGTTGTGTCTTATGTGGGTTTTATTAGGGGTTATGTAACAAAAAAACTATTACTGTGTTTATGTTCATTATTTTTATATAAATAAATTACAATGATATTATTATTATTACTTTTTAAATGGTTTTTAATGCAATAATTTTATTTTTAGTTAATATTGAATTAAGAAATATAATTTGATGAATTAATTTATTTTTGAATTAAATAATATTTTAGTAAAATATTATTACTAAATTAATTTTTTTTAAATATAAATTATCCTATAATATGAATACAATTATAATTTTTATTAAGGTTTGAAATGTGTTTTTTTCAAAACCCATGAATTTTTTATAAATGTCAGTTTTTATTTTAAAAGTAAAAAATTCAAATATTTATAAATATATTTGGACAAAATGAATATTATTTTTGGTTTCTGGATGTCAAAATTATCTAACGGTGTTTTTTATCAAATTTTCTGAGACAATAAATTTTTTTGGTAAAAAATAAATATTGTTTAAATATACAATGTGTTTTACGACATTATAATGTCCCAATAGTGATGTAATAGAATAATATAAAAGGGGTTTTCAACAAATATATGTTTTACCTATAAAATATTTTTTTATTTTTTTATATTAATTTTATGGTCCCTTAGCGGACCATCCATGACTTATAAAACATTTTAAATTTTTAAAATGATTTCTTTGAGAGTGTGGATCACTTTTACATAAGAAAGCCTAATATTTTAATTTGTCGTCCATTTTCCTTATAATTTATTATTTTACAATCCCCTTTTTCAAAATCAATGGTCAAAAACCATGGGTTGGTTTGTGGTTTTTATTATTTTAATGTGTTGTGTCGAAAACCTAAATAAAAAAGAATTTTCCCTCATTTCCTATATAAACCCACTCAATCACCCATTCCTCCTCACTAAATCAATTTGGATCTCAACCAAACCCTTCCATACCCTATCTATAAACCTTTCAATGAAACCCATGCTCCCAAAAAACCTATCTCAATAATCTCTAAAGCCTTTGGTATCACATTTCCATGTAAAGGATACTTACTTTCCTTCCTTCCACATTGATGTCCACATTTCTTTATATTGTTATTCCCTTTATTTTCAATTAAAAATGTTGTGGTATGATTTATCACCTCTCATATTTTGACCTCCTTATTTTTGAAGGATTATAGACCCGTTTTTCTCCCATTAATGCCTCCCATGTACACATGTTACCATGTCAAAATTATATAAGGGATTTATATCTCTTCATTTACATTTAAGAAATTATTTTATATTATGCATATAAATTCCATTAAGTATGGTAGTACTTGTATCTATATTATACCCTTATTATCCATTCCATGTACATATAATGAGATATCCCTATCTCTCTCATCAACCATTTTTATGACCTCTTATGTCACGCCTCTATACTACCGAAATTGCACTATGATTTTCCAAGACAAAGTCATTGTGTAGTTAATACCATGCCCATTTCTCTATCAAGGGTATTCACCTTTAAACATATTAACATAATGATTATATAGTTTCATGTATATATTCCTCATTACTTTATCATGTAATAAATGATAATGTTGAATGATTTCATGTTGTTTGATCTCTATTGGACACTTATGCATGAAATGAAATGATTAAGAAGGGTTCATCTTAATAGAAATCCAATGCATTGGGAAAAGATTAATATAATGTTACTTCAACTGAAATGATGGTTCACTCATGCTTATTCAAGTGCAGTAAGGGTTTACTCAAGATCCATGTTCAATAAGCCTTTGGATCATGCTAATATCATGTTAAATATTGGTTCCACATTTCCATGTTATTATAATCATTCTATATCATGCCTTGATGTTCATGTTTCTATTATGCTCCATTGATATTCCTATTGCCTAAATGTACTGAATTCTTCGTGTTATGACTTGTTTACTCCCTTATTGGGCTTTATAGCTCACCGTTTTCATATGAATGTCCTTAGGTTATCCCATGTAATGCTATATATGAAATAATTTTGTAGTAATGTAAAAGATGTTTTCAATAAAGATGTTTTATTTTATTTTCTAAGATGTTATATAATGTACCTAATTTCCCAATTCACTAGAAATGTCAATCCTCAATGTTTTCATAAGAGCATGTTAATGTAATAAATCATTTTTATGTGTGTTATATAGAGCATGGTTGTTATAATTAAAATATTATTTACCAGTTAACTATCCTCCTGATATAAAATATAAATTTTTAAGGAAATTACAATCTCATGATGTGGTCATTTGAAGCTTATATCATTAAATAAATCCTACAATCATATAGAGATATTTAAAGAAAATGATTCAAATATAAAATTTAAACTCTAATATCTATGGGGATTGTCAGTGGGAATAATTGGGTTTGAAATATTCTCAACAACTCATTAGACATGGATATGACATTTTATGGGAGTAATTGAATCCATTCTCCATCATTTTAATTCAAAAAAATATAAATAACCAAAATTATACTACATACTTTTTTATATAAATAAAATTAATTATATAAAATAGTTCACAAAAACTCCCTATGTGATTTTTGGATCCTTATGTGGTAGAATAGAAAATATTATTGTGTTTGATATCATCTAGATAAATTATAACTTTATCATTGAAAAAGTTATGATGATCATAGAAACTGGAATACTAGTTTGAATACCCATTATTAAGGATCATTTGTAGTCTATTTTCATTTTTATCTCCTATAGTCTTGGGGTTGCAGGTGTATCCATGAACTGTTTTTATTTCTCATAATCTTCCATGTCTTTTTAATAGTATTTTAAGGTTCTCCCAAACACAATTTTATATGAAATATAATCTTCATTTCCATTCCCATGAGTGTGTTTGTCATTCATTAGATTATTACCCAGAACTAGATCACCACAAGACCAATTAGAAAATAATTCATTAATATTAAATAACAATAATTATTCGTAATAATCCTACCCATACTATAAAACATCGCAAAAATTTTTGTTGAAAATTTTAAAAAAAACACTGGGTGTCGTTAATTTCATACAGGGAAAGAATAATTTATTAATATAAAAAATATAAAATACGAATCTAAAAAAATTTTCAAACATAAGAATTTCTGAGTGTTGAAACCATAATTAAATCTAGAAAATATATAAGTATTTTTTAGGAATTTATGTTATGATTTATTGATGTTTGGATGAGATATAATGAGAAAATAAGACATGTATGGTCGATAAATCATGTTGTGAAACATACTAGTTTCATTGTTTTTAACTATTTTTTTACCTTGGATTACAAAAATTATATGTTCATTAATATTTTTCCAACAATTTGGGTCTATAAAGATAATTATTCTAGGCACGATTATGCAATTTCAATGCTCTCACCCTTCATATAGTCAATTATATTGATTGATAATGAAATTAGTTCCCCCAAAGAATTATTTCATCATAACCACTCACGATTTCATAATTTGCAAACACAACCTGGTGTAATTAACTGATAAATTTCATTGTTACATTTCAAATCGCATCAAAATAGTGCAGAAAATAAATTTCTTAGAATTAATAAACTTGAGTTAAGGAACCCTAAAGTTGATTCAAATAGAAAATATCTGCTATAAACCACTCCCCCTTTTAACACATCACCCGACACAACAGAACTACTCCTTATACAAAACATTAGGAGGATTGAGGACATGATTACTGGTTAATGAATAATGGATGTAGTTAGAATCTCCTAGATAGTTCACTCTATTAATTTTCCCATCTTTATATACTATGATATTTGTAATGGAAGTAGTATCCCACCTAAATATAATGTGTTTTTCCAAAATCCATCATCTTATAGATTTAAAATATTATTTTTATGGAATGTTATTGTCATGAATTGGGTGTAGAAAGCATGAGTCATTCAACACTAGAATTTCAAATCTTCTCCAATTGATGGAAACAAATAATGAATTGATTAAAATTACTGAATTTAATCTACACTGAAGTACTTAATTCATGAATGGAGAAAATGATATCAATTTCTTATGCATAGCTAACGTAACAGGTGAAACCAGATTATCACAGCATAAAAGAATGATGCATCTCTTAGTTTATCAATTATTTAACCTTGTACACAACATGAACAAAACTACTGATATAAATTAGTCATATCTAGTTCCTCACCATGTTTATTAATATTATCATGAACCTTTATCTTATTCCTACATAATTTCATCTTTTGTATTTGTTTCTGATTTTATATTAATGTTTTTCACCACACGACAATGTTTCATGGAATAATGTTTCATCAAATTTCATAAATCAAACATATTTCTTCTATTTACTATAACTGTATTTAAAATTTCACATTTCTCATAATTATTAAAACAAAAAAATATTGAATCAATTATAATTTTTATTCAAAAATAAATAAACATTACAATAAATGTGTATTAATTTATTACAATTATAAAAAAAAACCCCACACATAAATTCATGCATATCATAAAGAATTAAATATTATCATAAAAAAATTATTCTCACCCTTACTTTTACGAAATTAATTTTAATTTAAATCAATTGATATAATGTAACAATCAAATGTTTTTGGAAAATAATTCTCTTTAAACAATATTAATTCATCAATAGCATGCACTTCACAAATTCATTAGTATAAATGAATAGTGATATGCTATTAGTATTAAACGTCCATTATAACAATGTCATTAAGTTAGTGGGAAGAAATATGAAAAACTATCTAACTAAAATAAATGGTGAATTCATTAGATTCAATTTATTTGAACAATAAAACTATAAACCAAATAATTGTGAAGAATGTATTGTTATTTCTTGTCATAATCAACTAATTTTATTAAAATTTGGAAATGAAATATATATATGTTATTTAAATAAATGTTTTTATTATTCAACTAATAGATTTTATAGTCATAAGATATGAACACTATTTTAGGGATAAAAATTCGTATTTTTCAAAAGAGTAATTTTAACACCTTAAAATGGAAAACCCATTTTAAATTAAAATTATGACACAAAAATATTTTTCTATGAAAAAAAAAATTTTATTTGGATGAAAAATATAAAAAATTACAATTTTTTATTTTTTTTAATTTTTTGTATAATCTTCATGTTTCGAATGTAAAAATACTGAATATTTATTTGAAAACAACATTTTCATAATTTTTATTTTTAATTTTTAATGATATTTATTATTTTTATTTAGTTATATTTAGATTATTTATTTAGAATTTAATCTAAAGAAGTTCATCATCATCACATTTACATTAAATTTCAATATAAATACATCTCAATATTTCGAACATTAACAATTTTAAAAATAATTTTCTCATTTGGAAAATAAGAATATTTTCAAATTAATTATTGAAACATTTCTGTTTTAAATTTTGAAAAATTGATTCCATATTCTAAATAAATGGGACCAAATTATGTAAATTTCATTTTTTTGAGCATTATGAAAAGTATCTTTATTAATTTTTCATTAATATAGTAAAAGATAAATATGGTAAGTAATGTTAAAAATAATATTATAAAATTTACCTAACACTTATCCTAATATAATTGGATGAGTATTTTTTTACCAAAATTGTCATTGGGTCGAAATTTATCCTTTGAAATGCACCTAAACGAGATTATGACATTTAATATATTTTATTTAAATTATTGTTAATGTCACCATACTCCAATTATTAATAGCTACATCATTTTTAATATAAGGGAATATATAATCTTCATTTTACATTATATATTAATTTCAAATAAAATTTTTCTGTCATTATCATGGTAATTTATTTATAATATTTTGGAAAAAAATAATTACTTTAAAATATTATAAAGTAATGACTTAGTAATAATGTTATAAATTGAAATATATAGTAAATTTTGTTTCAAATTTTATAATAAATTTAATATTACTTTATTGTTGAATAGAACATATTTTCTATTTTACCATGGAAAATAAGTATATAATTATATATTTTATTCTATGTTGACTTATAATCTTTATATTTTTATTATTCCCTGAATTAAAAATGGTCAAAATGTTCACTATTGATATTGTTTCAAAATAATGCTTTATGAAATTACATAAAAATAGTAAAAAAATTAATGAAATAAAGTACTGGAGATATGGTAAAAAATGTTCTAAATTTTTCATTTATGGTCTAATTTATGGAACATAAGTAAATGTTACAACATTTTAATTCTAAAAATGTGGATAGTTTAGGTACTAATTTTAGGTAAACTATCAATTAATTAAATTGATAAGGTTTTATTAAATAAAAACACTTGTAAAAAATATATTGGTTATTGATATTACAAATTTATCCCATATTACCTTTGAATATATGAAATTTGGGTATAATTTTTATTTTGATATGTTTTATTATACATTAATATTTTTGGATATTCCAAAAGTGCACCTCACCTCAATTATAAAAGGGAACCTCCACCCGTACTTATTTTATTCACATTGATCATTCATTCTCCTCCATTACCTTATCATTTACCTTATTAACTTCCCTAAATCTATTTTAGTGGTTCCTTTTATCTAAATAGACCAACTCTAGTGTTCATAAAATGATATCTGGAGGGAGAATGCCCATGAAGAGATAGTCTACTCTACCGATTCATTTAAAAAAATTTCTCTTCTACAACCTATTCATTTTTTCCCATTATAAAGTAATAAAAATATTATAACCTATATGATGAGAAGTTATTATGATTATGGATCTACCATATTACAACTTTAATCAATCCTACAATAAATTAAATCACAACGGGTGAGTATATACATCCTACCATCTCCAAATTGCGGTGTAATATTTTTTTGCCCACCACATTACTTAGATGAGTATAATGATGGAAATAATAACTATATAAGATTAAAAATAAATTATATTTATTTTGGAACCAAATTTATCCCATCATCATCAATACCAGTTAAAAATTAATTCAATGATATCGTTGCTCTTGTGTATGTATGACATACCATCTCTATGGCGGTTTGCAACTCAATCTCCCTGATCTTCATTAATGAATGAAAATATAAATTTTTTTAATGAATAAATATGATATAAAATAAATTAATTTAATTCAGTAAATGATATAAATATAAACAATGAATAAAAATTGTGAATTATATGAAAAACATAAATAGAAAAATTATGGTAATAACAACTGAAAGAAGATTAATAATGAAATATTATTAATGGGTGGTTATATGATCATTTATGATATCATACATATAAATATAGTAATTTAATAAGATAATAACAATATTTAATACATTATAACTTAGTTTTTGATACATACTAAGGAACACTGACCTATGGTAAGGGATAATTTCACAATCTCATTATTATCTGAGATTGTTTATACCTATGGATTTAATGTGGTAGATTTATTATTATTGTCCATGTTTCCCCAAAATGTATTCAAAATACTCCTTTTATTATTATACACTTTTTAATGTCAGTTTTAATCATTTATAAATATTTACTATATGGAATTAAATGATTATTTTTTCGTTTTCTTTATGATTTTCTTTTTAACTTATCTAGAAAAAGTACTATAAGAATATTATCTTTTAACTTATATGATATGAACAGAAAATTATGTTTTCAAAAATCATTATTTTTTCCAATACTCCCATAATATATGTCAACATTATTTTCAAATAAATTCATTTATTTTGAAATTTCATGTAATTTTAAGAAAATAAATTTTTTTCGAAGAACATTGTATATTATCCTTAAGAATTAATTTCATATATTATATTAAATCTAATTTCCATATATGATTAAATTTGTTAATATGGATATTTTTTTAGTAAAATATCCCTATTATTCTTTTGGTTTTATTAGGTTTATGATGGAATGATATTAATGAAATAAATTTATTTTCAAGGGATTATGTATCATTGGATAGATGATTAGGAAATTCATTTTATTCCTTGGATTCTACTGTGGTGAATGATTTATATTAATTTAGCACATATATGTATGATTTTTATTATGTGATGTCGGGACATATATATAAAACTAAATAATTGGGTAAATATTTATATCTCTTGAGATAGATAAAGAATGAATGTGAAATAATATTAGTTCAGCAATGTAGGGATGAAACGAGAAGTAAACTCAGTTCAGTAATATTGGGCTGCAAAGGAGAGTGAACTTAGTTAACTAATTTAATTTTTCCAATATGATGGTCTTGGAAATGAGGCTTCACTAAAAAGGAAATGACATTATAATCATATGTTCATTCCAAAAAATATATTTTTTCTGTTATTCCACTTTCTAATTTTTTTATTAATTCTTTATTAACATTGATGAATCATCCCATTACATGTTAGCATGATAAATGATAAGAGGATAATATTTTTATTTTTAATATTCTTATTTATTATAGTTATGATATGGTTGATATCTCCTTTGTTTACCATTACTAAAAATATTACCTCATACCATTTTATATTTAATTTCCCTATTTTATGAAGAATGATATTATTTAAGATGTGTCAAATAGGGTTATAGATATGAAGAAATATGTAGCTTACTATTTAGATGTTTTATGATTTAGTTGATTATAATTCCCAGTTTCCAAATACATTAATCCTATAATGTCCTGGCATGGAAATGTTATATAATTTAATAAATGATCATCAATTTTGAAGTAATATATTTTTTTGAAAAGTGAGGGATGTTATAGTTGTAATCAGATCAAGGTTTAGAAAAAAATGGAAACATGGAAGAGAAAATCATTATAATAAACTTAATTACATGTTTATCCTACTCCAATGGTCTGATGGCCTTCATTTTAATTGATTTATGACAATCCACCTTTCAAGGGATGAGGTGGAACCCTTACAAGGCCTGTAGGCATAAGTATCACATGTCCCATAGGCCTTTGAATAATTCATTTCCCTTAGCCTTGAAACATTACATACAACCCAGACAAACTACTTGGAACTGGTCATCCCCAGTATCTTCATCTTAAAATCAGATCTCCACCTTTTCATGGTAGTTCGGAAAGGATTTCCTGTGCGTCCATAGGTTTTTCTCTATGTCAGGTTCCATACCCTCTAATTCTTGCAATCCATTTAGCTTATTCTATGGTAAATTTTCCTTGCTCCACCTCCTTCTGAAGTTTGTTTCTTTATAGTTTGTTTTGTTTGGATCTGCACTTAAGGTGGCCTGAAGGCATTGAGGTGGCCTGACGACCATACTGACCCGATGTCCTGGGTGGACCTAAGGCCTTAATGGACTCAGGGACCAAATCGGTTGCCTAAAGGCCAAAATGGAGGAATATTCACAACTGCTACATTGCCCAACAATTCCTTCTGTAGTTCCCACAACAGTTCCTGCTACAATTACGCACAGTCCTGCTACATTACAACCACAAAACCAGATATAGTACGCCCAGAAAATTAGCCTCCACATGGATTTGATCTCGGGTCTCTTGGATGCACTTAAGGAGTCCTCACCAACTGGGCAGAGTCTCATGTGCCCTAATCATATGTCTATGAATTCGTTACAATCCTACTATTTTAGTAACGATCATAAATAACCTAAGATGATAAATCATGTGCCGAAAATTAAAATTATTTTCTTGATTATCAGGATTTAGCCTTATTATTAGTTTATACCATTTTATAATTCTCAATTTCAGTAAATAGTTGTAAACAGAAAGGACCACATTAATGTTGTATGTGACATGAAATGCAGTGATTTCCCCACTGAAAAACTAAATGTTATGAGAGATAGAACATAATAACTTATTTCTATTCTCACACAACATTTTAAAGGTAGGAATCATGATAGAATTCATGTCAATCGAAGGAGGGATCAACATTCCAATAATTCCATCATGAGGCGGTGTTCAACTTCCTTAAGTGGGTATTTTGATCTAGTAGTAGATGAACATTGGATTCATACAACTATTTTTTTTTTCATCTCTCCAATTTTCATAGCTTGATATAGTCATCTTCTCAGTATATCAATTGAAATGTAAAGAAGATAAATGGAGTATTTTTATCATAAATACGAGGAAATGAGATAAAATTGAATCTATGGAATGGGGCATATTAAAGAAATTATTTTTTAATAATTACATTCTTTTTATTCATCAAAAAACTATGTATAAGTATTTACTTGAGCATAATCAAAATTATGAAGAATCTTTTGTTACCTATGAATTAAATATTACAAGACCTGAAAGTTACACATCTAGAATTATCATCCAACCTAAGAGTAAAATTGATCAATTATTTTGTGGCTTAAAACCATGTCTCTGATGTTCATTTTTTATATGGTACTTCAATAGCATTAGGTAGTTTTTTGATGCGCTCTAAAGGTTAATATGGATATTGGAGATAACAATTTTTCCTATGAGTTTGATAAGAATAGAAAAATGGAATTCAAGGTAAAACATAATGACCATAATAAAAAGAATATGTGATTATATTTATTCCCAAAGTGTGGAAGGAAACATAGAGGAACCTTTCTTTAAGGGAATATAAAATATTTTATTTTTGGGAAATAAGGTTATCGAGAAGTTGAATGACAATTATATGGGAAAATATATCTAATGACGTGAATAGAAAAAATAATACATAGATTTAATGTCCCACACTTCAATGATACATGTTCAAGGTAATGTGGTATTTTTCAAACCAAGGCCTTGATTGAAGGGTTATCATTGATGATAAATATCACAAAACTCTTAAGGCCAATGAAAAAGTAAAATCACATAAGATCACTATCAGAAACATGGATTATTATAATGATGTTGTGAAAGGTACACTAACCATCCACTCTAAATTATAATTTTTTCATTTGATTCCGGAACCACCCACTCAATCATTTTGTATGATTTTTCTAAGGGTATTTCTGAATTTCTGTAACAATTAGTTGTTGAGTTAGATGTACCAAAAAATAATGGCACAAAAATATCATAACTTGTTTATAATTCTTCTCTGGTTGAATTTTGAGGGAATTTCCTTCCAATAATTATTTGGGATCCGACTATTAGTTTAATTTTATGTGGTTTTTAGCATATATTTTCTTTCTATATATGGAGGTCATATCAATTTATTAGGAAGGTATGTCAGATTTCATTCTATGAATGAATCTATGATCATATATCGATGAGAAGAAGAATATAATCATCTAATGGTAATTACATTCATCATGGGGGTGTTAATACTATTAGATTAAGGATATCTATCTCAATTTATTCGGGAGAAAATAACCATTAAGGATACACCTATTTTATGATATTTTTATATGTATTTTCGAAAACGAATTCTGGTCATCCACCAAATTGTTATGTTTTGTATTGAATAGTACAAAAACAGAGTGATATTCCTATCTAAAATACCTCTTATTGAATGTCACAAATTGAGATTCATTAATTGAATAAGAAAATCAGTGAGAATCATTACACAGGAAAAATATACCCTACTGTGTAAACTTGTGGTGATACTATTCAGTTTGATATAAATAATGATGGATCATTGAGAATCTACATCAATTATCTTGAACTGAACAAGATCACTGTTGAGAAAATCTATCCACTTCCACGAATTGACGAATTATTCAAACAACTCTGTGGAGTTCAATAATATTCCGAGTTTGATCTTGGATCGGGATATCTTTAACTAAGGTTCAAGAAGGAGGTTATACCAAATACAGCCTTCCATTCAACGTATGGAAACTATGAATTTATAGTGATGTCTTTGGTCTTACTAATGCCCCCACTATAATCATGGATCAAATGAATATTGTTTTCTATGACTATAAAGATCATTTTATGGAGACATTATATATGACATTAATATACATTTTAAGAGAAAGTATAAACCAATGGGTCCCATGAGAATTGTACAAAATACCCTAATCATAGAGAATATTAATAAAAAAATTACCAAGTGTAAATTTTTGAAATTATAATTTTTAATTCTTATGTCAAAAAATATAAAGTGATTGGATTTATATGGACCTAACAAAAATAGATGATATTTAACGTTGTCCTAAACTAACAATGATAACAATGATATGACGTTTTCATGATTTTGATGGATATTATAAACATTGTTTGAATGATTTTTCATGATTATCTAATTGAATCACAAATTTTATATAAAAAGGATTGATGTTCATATAGATGGGGGAATATGAAGATAATTTCAAAGAGCTGAATATAAGGTTACCTAGTACACCTGTTCTCACACTACCCAGTAGGGGAGAAATTATTTTGATATATAGTGATTCATATAAGATGGATATGGGACGTGTTCTCATAAAAAATGATATGGTGATATCCTATTCCATGAAAATTTAAAAATACATGAAAAAATTACCGAACTCATGATTTAAAGTTTTCTATGTTGATATTTGAATTAAAAATATGGAGGCATTACAATTATCGAGAATGGTTTTATATGTATACTGATCAAAAAAGTTTGATGTATATATTTACTCAAAAGAAGACAAATATGTGTGAAATAAGATGGTTGGAGTTAATTAAATTTAATGACTACTCAATACATTACCATCCTTAAAAAGAGAACAAGGTAGAAGAAACTTTGAGTCAAAAGGACCATGATTACATATCCATGATGAGGATCATAGAAGATCCAATATTTATGGGTTTTCAAATATGGATTTGGAAATCTTAATGTAACGAGATAGAAGTTATCCTTTTCAAATGAATGTTCCACCATCAATAAAAGTGATGAACATGAGGCGTAGAAGGAAGATTTAGATCTATAAAAGAATGTGAGAAATATTCAGGAATTCATCTTCAATTGTGATTGAATAATAAGGTTTGAGTACTATGTTTTGATTCCATACAAACAAGAATTAAATAAAGAACTATTGGATGAGGCTCATAGTTATTTATTCTATATTCATCGAATAAGAACAATGATTTATATGGACCTAATAGTGGATTTTTTTGGGATTTCATTAAAATAGATGTTTCGTAATATGATTCTTAGTGATTGGTTTTTCATCAAGTTAAGGATGAGAGTCATAAGTATAATGGTTTGTTACAAGCATTAACCATACAAAACCTGAAATGGGAAAACCTGATCATAGAATTTGTTGTTTGAATTCCTGAAACATCTAATGTATATAATGTGATATTAGTTATAATTGAAAACATTACAATTTATACACACATCATTGATATTAGGGAGGTTTTTTCCATTTATCATCTTGATTGGATATATGTAAAAGATGTGTTAAGATTTAATGTAGTAAAACATTTAATTATATCTAATCAGGATCTAATGGTTACCTAAACGTTCTGGAGAAGTTTTAAAGGGGCATTAAATACATAGTTATGTTTCATTTCTTTTTATCATCATCAGATATATGGATAGTCTGAGAGAAAATTTTAATCTTTTCAATACATGGTGACATCTTTCTCATTATATTTTAAAGGTGGTTGAGATCAACACCTTCCTATGGTTGAATTTTCATACAGTAACATCTTTTAGTCCATTATTTAAATGGCTGTTTATGAATCCCTAAATGGTAAAATGTTTATAAATTTTTCATTATAGGATGAAGTTTGGGAATGAAATATATAAGGACCTAGCCTTGTTGAGGAAATGGTAGAAATGATCAGATCAATTAAATAGAATATATGAGGAATTTACCTTAGACAAAAAAATTATAATGAAAATGAATTAAAATAATTAGAGATTGAAATCGGTGACAACAAATTTTTATAAGTATCTCATTGTAAGAGAGAAAATAAATTTTAAATTAAGGGAAATGTAAGCCCTTTGTATATAATTCATTTTGAAATTCTTGATTATTAAAGGAAGGTAGCTTATAGATGGGATATTCCACTCAATCTATCTCATGTACTTGATGTGTTCAATATATCTCTCATGAGAAAGTACGAAACTAATCCTTCAAATATACTATACTCCAATGTTGTAAAACTGAAGAATGACCTTTATTATGATGAACAACTGATGGTGATTTTGGATAGTAGTAAAAAAGTTTTACCAAATGAGACTACTCATATGGTTAATTTTTATGGATAAAAAACTAATTTGATGAAGTTATGTGGGATGTTGAGAATGTGATGAGTCAGAGGTATCCTCATCTATTTAGGGGAAGAATTTAGAGGGAGAAATACATTTTAATGGGGGTAAAATGTTTCACCTAATTGTATATATATAATATTTTTCTTTAAATAATTTTAATTAAACAATATCTTGCATTTCATGCAATCATGAGTGTAAAACAACCACAAGATAATATTAGTATAAAATGACTATTATTTTGGATAATTTATGTTTTCAAGAATAAATATGAATAACTAATTTATGAAAATAGATGGTGAATTCATTGGATAACAATTATTTAAAAGAGAACATCATAAACCAATTAAATATAATGAAATATGTTTCTTTTTGACTTAGTAAATGAAGTTTATTATAGTTAGTAAACTAAATTATTGAAATATATATGTTATATATTTAATAAAATAATTTTAATAATAATCTAATGGATTTCACTGTCATAATATATAAACCATATTTTATTTATAAAACCATATATTTTTCAAAATTGTAAATTTTATTCCTTGTAATGGAAAACCATTTTAAATTAATATTTTTACACTTTAATGATTTATATAAAAAAATAAACTTCTAATATGCAGCCTAAATATAAAAAATTAATTTGATTATATTTTTGGTATTTTTCAAATTAGATTCATTTTTTGACAAAGAGTAAACAAATACTGCATTTTTAATTGAAAAAACTAATTCATCAAAATTATTATTTGTGTTACATTATATTCATGATTGGTTTTAAAGTATAATTAAATTATTTCATGTCAATTAAGCCAATTTAGGTCATTTTCATCAATTTTAATATCAATTTGTATATAAAAACATCTCAATCATTTAAATTTTTTCACATTTAATACTAATTTTCTCATTCTGAAAAAAATATTAATTTTAAATCAAAAACTGAAACATTTTTTTTGAATAGTGAATACAATAATTTCTTTTTGGAATCATTGTGTCATGATTATATAAATTTCATTGATTTTCTAAATTATTAATAGTATCTTATGTAATATTTAATTAATAAATATTATCGTAAATCATGTAATTAAGGGTAAAAATAATATAATAAAATTGTCCAAAAACATGAACTAATATCCTTAGATTAGTGTGTTTCGACCAAAATCATCATTGGTTTAAAATTGATTACTTTTTAAGACACATGGATGACTTCAAGAAATATTATATATTTTATTTAATTAAAAGTTAAAGATGTCTTACTAAAAATTTTAATAACCACATCATTTTTAATATAAGGTCAAACATTAGATAAATTAAAAAATAAAGAGAAATTTGAAATATAATGTGTTTTTCCGTATCATCCAAATTTATTTGATTTTTTTGTAATAAATAATCACATTAAAGTCATATAAAATGATTATTTAGTAATTTTTATATTAATGTAAATAAAAAATTGTTTTTATTAAAAATATTTAAATAAAAATAATTTAAAATAATTATTGGATCCAATGAAAATTATAGTTGAACATGACCAAATAGTAATATAATAAATTATTTGATATGAATTTAACTTTTTATCATGATATATTTAGAAATCAATGATTTATATAGTGTCAAAATTGATAATATTATCATTTTATCAAAATAATGTTTTATTAAATTACATAAAAATAATAAAACGTTTTCCAAAATATAAACTACATATTATAGGGTCAATAATCTTATAAATGGTTAATTGATGGTCTAATTATGACAACATAAGTAAATATTACAATATTTTAATATTAGAAATTTTGTTAGTTTAGTTAAAATTTAATATAGGTTAACGAATGGTTAATCATAATGATAATGTTTAAATGAATAGAGAAACTTGTTGAAAAAATTTGGATGACGATATCATGACATTATCTAATAATAGCTTATAATTTCTAACATTTTTATCCTATTTTTATTAAGATAGTATTTATTATAAATTAATATATTTGGAGAATCCAAAAGTGGCCCTCAACTCATTTATAAAAGGGAACGTCATCCCTCACTTATTAAGTTCAAATAGATCATTAAATATTGGACATATCCTACCCATTTACTTTATCAACTTTTTTAGTCACATTATAGAGGATTTGGTCTTCTCAAAATACCATCTTTAGTGTCCTTATAAGCAGATCTAGAGGGTGCTCATTGAAGAAGATGAAATCCCTTTTACGGATTCATTCAAAGGTATTTTTTCTTTTACTTCATTTTAATATGTTCTTTAAATTATAAAGTAACAAATACAGTATCATATATATTTTGATATTTTATTATTTGTATAAAATATCCATCATCCAACTTTTATCCACGTTACAAAAAATGAAATCACCATGCATGCATACATAGGACCTAATGTCTCCACATCGTGGTAAAATATATTTTTACCACCACTTTACATGGACGTGTATAATGATGGGAATAATAATTATATATTTTTATTATAACATAATATTTATTTTGGAAAAAAATATTTCCCTTCACTTCTTTACCATATCACAATTAAGGAAATGATATCGTTTCTCGTGAGTACATAAGGTCTACCGTCTCCACAACGCGATACGATTCATTCTGTATGATATTCATTAAAGAATGAATAAATATATGTGTATAATGATTTAAAATGATATATAATACAATAATACAATTCTTTTTATTATATAACTATATTCTATGAATAATAAATTTCTCATTTACGATAAATTACGCATAGAAAATTGATGCAATTAATAGCAGAAATATGCACAATAAGTAAATATTATTAATGAGTGATACTATGATCATACATGATATCATAAATAAAATTATTACTCTAGAATAATATAATTACACAATATAATCAATTATATAGTAGACGCTAAAACATAAGGAGAACTCAGACCAACAGTAAGAGTTAATTTCGAAATCTCATTATTAACTGATATTGTTTATACATAAGTATTTACTAGCGTATTGTTATCATCCATGTTCATGTTTCTTAAAAATTTATTCCAAAAAATAATTTTATTATTCTAAATTTTTTTATTCTATTATCTCCCATTTTTAAATTTTTTCTAAATGGAATGGAGGGAATACTATTTATTTTTCTTTAATATGTATTTTTTTGACTTATCCAAAAAAGTAAGAGAATAATTTTTTCTTTTAACATATATGGAAAGAGCATATTTTTAGGCATTAATAACACCTTATTTAATTGAATCATTCCTTATATGATTTCAGGTTTATATTAAATTAATGTATTTTCTTTTAATCTTATGTGTCATTTTATGAATAGAAAACTTGGTCGATGAAGAAATTATTTTCTCCTAAAGATTTAATTTAAAGTGTTATATACATTTAATTTTACATATAAGATTACATTTTTTTAATAGTGGTATATTTAAATTAGACTAGCTGTATTATTTATTTGGTTTGATAATGTTTATAATGGAATGATATTTAAGAAATCCATTTATTTCCATGGATTATGTTATGATGGAATGATTTATATGAAACCCATTTGAATTTATGGGTTCTAATATAATGAATGATTTATGTTATTGTAAACACAGAAGTATGGTATTAGTTATGAAACAGGTGGAACCTATATCTCCCTTCGATTAATTATGTAAAAATTTATATCTCATAAGATAGATATGTCTTAGAAATTAAATTATATCAGTACAGTAATACCATGTTGCAATGGGATGTAAGCCCTATTCAGCAATAGATGGATGGAACAAGGTGTGAGATCAATTCATTTAATGACTTTTTCCACTACAATGGTATTTTAAATTACCCTTTACAAATGTTTAAATGATTTTATAATCTTATTTGAATGCTAAAAACAATCTGTCTAATTTTATTCCCATTGGGAATATTTTCATTGATTCCTAATGTAATTTTATGATTTATCCTAGGATATGATATCATGATCCTTTATATTTATTTTAATTTTATAAAATTACATGTTCATATATATTATGATTATTATATGATTGATATCTCCCTAGTTTACCCATGCTGATCATCTGAGCTCACCCCTTTTTATATTTCCTTTCCCCAGGATATGAATAAGGATATAAATTAATTTGGGTCAAAATGGTTCTATATATGAAGGAATCATGGGGATAATAAGTTGATTTTTTATGAAACAATTGTTTATATTTCCCATTTTCCTAAGACACATAACCTATATGGTCTTGAAATGGTATTGTTATGTTATTTATTGAATGTTATTAAGTTTAGAATTAATGTATATTTTTGAAAATTAAGTTCCATTATATTTGGTATCCGAGAAAAGGTTTAGATATCCATTGGAAACAAGGTTGGGAAAAAATTAGTCAGATCCCTAAGGATAGGAATATATATAGGTTAAAATCCTAATTTTCTTGAAATGATCATCAATAATATATGATAAAACCTCTATTTTCCTAAATTGAAATTTTATTCTTCACTATGTGGATTCCCAACTATGATTAGCGGTGATCATACTTTACCTACTTGTTTTAGTCAATGTGTGGAACATGAAAGAACCATTTTAATGCATAATATGTTAGAATATGCAATGATTATCTTCTTGAGAATCCACCTGTTAAGGGAGATCAAATATAAAATATTAATTCTATTCTCACTCAACTTTATAAGTCATAAATTATATAAGAGTTCCAAATGAGAAAAGGAGATTACACAATTCTATTTATTCCTACATGAGGTAGATTCCACCTTTATTCATTAGGTATTATGATCCACTAGTGGCTGAAAAAGGTATTTGTACCACTATAAATAAATTTTTAGTTATCTAATGTTTGTAGCTTGATAATGTCATCTTGGTAATCGATCTTTTGGATGGTGATTCTAATCAATGGTTTATCATATTGATAATTTTTTGTATTCAGATAAAATGGAATAAATAGAATAAGATGAGTTCAAAAATAGATTTTTTTAATAAGTATTGTCCTCATATTATTCAAACACAGTTGTAAAAGAAGTTACATGAGTTTAACCATAAGGAAACTGAATATGATGGTACCTACAATATAAAATTTACAAGGATTGCATGGTATACTTATAGAATTATCATCCAAACCAAGAGTAATGTTGTTCTATTATTTAGTGAATTAAAACCTAGTATCTTAAGTTAATTATCCATAAGGGAACTCAATATCAATGAATAAATTGTTTTATTTTATCTCACAGTTGAGATGCATATTAGAATTACCCATCAGTATTATGGGTTTGATAAAAATAGAAAAATGAAATTCAAGGGATCATTTAAAGCCCATACTCAAAAGAAGATGAAAATTCTTTTAGGATCAATGTATGGAATAAAAATTGGAGGAAACCATCATAAAGGGAATAGAAAATGAATAAAGTGTGGGAAAAATATTTAAATGGGTAGTTTAATATTTAAGTGATGGGAAAAAGTTATTTAATTTTTGGAATGGATAAAAGGATACACAGAATTTACAAACCATTTTTCAATGTTACAGGTGAAACGAAATGGGGAATTATGCTAACCAACCCCAAAACAGGGGGTTATTGATGATAATCAACATTATGAAACTCTTGAGATCATAGAAAATTCAATATAACATTATATCATTATCGAAGACGTGGAGTAAAATAATGAAGTAGTGAAAGGTACACTTAAAATCCACTCTAAAGTTCAAATTTTTTTAATTTTATTCTATATCCATAAAATATTTTATTTCTGATGTTTTTTTGAGGGTAGCATCATATAAACCTCAATAATTAGAGTTGGTGTAAACTTTGAAAAATCTTAATTGAACAATGGTTAGATCCTATGTTTATAATTATACTCCCTTTGAATTTTTTCAGAAAATATATCCTGTAACTATTTTTATCCTTCCATTTTTTGAATTTGATATGAATCTTGTCATGGATTGAATTTCTTTATATGGATCTCATATCAATTTCTATGCAAGGGATGTAACGTTTTTTTTTCAAATGATTATATGATCATCTATAAATTCAAGGATGAATATGATCTTCTAGTGGAATTTACTTTCATCACGTGTCTGTTAATACATATAAATAATTGAAAACTATCATAGATGGTTGGGGAGAAACTCTCCATTAAGGATATATATATTGTATGAGAGTTTTTTTATGTCATTCCATAAAAAATTTTGGGTACCATACCGAACCGTGAAGTCATGTTTTTAATATAACGCCTCCTAACTTCTATGCCTATTTTGTAAAAACCTTATAGAATTTCCACAATCGAGATGCAGTAATTGAAGAAGATAATCTAATGGAATCTTGATAGGAGAATCATAAGCCATAGTGTGTCACCTTGGGGTTCAAATATTTTTTTGTAATGAAATAATATTGATCAATGAGACTCTGTACAAATTATTGAAAACATAACAAGATCACTATCAATAAAAAATATCATCTTCCCTGCGTTGATGACTTATTAAACCATATATATGGAGGTCAATCCCTTTCCAAGATTGATCCTCATTAATGAAAACATAAATTAAGGGTTTAGAAGTAGGATTTACCAAATATGAAATTCCATACAAGTTATAGAAAATAGGATTTTATAGTGATGTCTTTTGGTCTTAGTACTTCCCCATTAACTTCATGGGTCTAATGAATAGAGTCCTCAGAGACTATTTGATTTGTTTTTTGTAGTCTCTATAGAAAAAAATATTGTATATTTGAAGAAAAAAAAATAACATTAATATCTCTTCATAATTGTACTGAAGACGCTGATAATGGATAAGATTTGTGAAAATTAAATCTGCTATGAATTTTGGCCTCCGAAAGATTCATTTTTTGGCCACATAATCTCATGAGATAGGATATCTATGGATCCAATAAGAACTGATGTTATTGAATGCTATACTAAACCAACAACAGTAACTGAGACCTAATGTTTACTTGGATTGGATGGTTATTATCAACATTTTGTGAATTATTTTTAAGGATTATATAATCCAATATCCAATTGTAATAGAAAATGAGTAATGTTTATATTGATAGAGGAACGTTAACAGAATTTAAAATAGATGAATTGATGGTTAGCCATTGAACATGTGCTCGCAATACCCTGTTGTGTATAATTTTTTGTGATCTACAATGATACATCCTATTTTGATGGGATGCGTTATCATTAAAAATGATATGGGGATATCTTATGCCTCATGAAAATTTAAAACCACTAGAAAAATTACCAAACTAAATATTTCAAATTAGCTCTAGTAATCATTATAGTAAAAATATCTAGGAATTATATTTATGGGGAAATAAGTGATATATATACTAATCAAAAATTATTATATTTATTTTTTCACAAAAATTGTAGTTGTATATGTGTCAAAGAAGATGTTTGTATTTTATTAAATATTACGACTTCTTAATACATTAGCCCTATGAGAACGGGAACAAGGAGGATGATTTTTTGAGTTAAAAGGACCATTCTAAACTATCCATGTTGAGGAACTCAAATGATAACGCATTTATTGATTTGAAGATGATAGATATTGAAATTTCAAAGGAATTGGGTAAATATATTCTTTCCCCAATGAATGTTAAAGAATCAATATAAGTGATGATTAAGGAGGTTAAAATGAAGACATAGAGATACAAAAGAAGGTTAGTAATTTTTTGAATTCAACCATGATTGTGATGGAATAATAAGTTTCTTGAACTATGTTTTTATTCCTCCCATTAAATTATTAAAAAAGAAATATTTAATAAAGATCATTTTACTTAATTCTCTATTCATTCTGCAAGAAATAATTGGTATAAGGAAATGATAGAGTATTTCTTATAGGATGACATTAAGATACTTTGTGTAGAATAGGTTTATAGATGATTTTTTTCTCAAAATCTTATGTTAGGATATATAAACTTATGGGGATATTACAACCAATAATCATACCATAATGGAAATGGGAAAATATCACCACATACATTTTCATCAGACTTCCTAAAACATATAAATGCCATAATGCAATATGGTTTATTGTTGATCACCTTATGAAGTGAGAAAACATTATTGATATTAAAAATGATTCTCACTTGTTCATCTTTCTAGGATATATAGAATGTGAATCATATGATTTCATGGAGTACCACATTATATTATATCGAATCGGGATTTCAGGTTTACCTCAATGTTCTGGAGACGTCTTTAGTAGGAACAAAATGTGGAGTTATGTTACAATAATGTTTATCACCCTAAGACCAATGGTCAGTTTAAGAGGAAAATTTAAAAAGGTGGATTGTATCAGCACATACATTTGGTATAATTTTCATACCACAATGGCATTAAATTGAATATTCATATGGATCCTTCTAAATCCATCTATTGTAAGAAGTGAATAAATCAAACATGCTTGGCTAATGATGGGGATAAAATTCTATTCAGACCTGATCTTGTTGGGGAGATGGAATAAAAGGTCAAATCTATTCAACACCACATAAGAGCAGCTGAGAGTATAAATATATTTTTACATGAAAATTACC
The DNA here is from genome assembly GCA_963277665.1 of Viscum album. Taxonomy (NCBI): domain Eukaryota; kingdom Viridiplantae; phylum Streptophyta; class Magnoliopsida; order Santalales; family Viscaceae; genus Viscum; species Viscum album. The sequence goes on from OY728147.1 coordinate 447,403,224, forward strand.
GAAAAGGCCTAGATTTTGAAGTGGATGTCAAAAAATCTATATGAATATATAAATGGAACATATAAGGAGATTTTTAAAGAATGGAAATCTATGACCTAGGTATAACTATCCTTTTGAATTTGTTGATCATTTTGGGAAGGTAACATATATATTTGAGCTTCCAATAAATCTCTCCCATGCTCATTATGTTTTCCACGTATCTATCCTAATAAAGTACATAACTGTTCATGCCCATGTATGAATAATATTATTCATAAATCTATAGAATTACCCTTCTTCTGAAGAACAATCTATAGTGATTATAGATCATAGCATAAAATTTATAGAAAACAAGACCACATGTTGGGTTAATGTTTTATATAGTGACCACCAATTTTATAATTACAAAATGGTAACTATGATGTGATGATTTATAGGTATCCTCATATATTTTAGTGATGAATTTAGAGGGAGAAATTTATTTCAATGGGGTAAAATGTAACATCAAGATGTTTTTCTGAAACAATTGTCATTAAATAGTTTTAATTCATCAATATCTTACATTGAATTAAATATTGAGATTACATGAAATGTGAGATACTATTAGTATAAAATTTCTATTATAGGATAGACATCAAGTTTTTAATAATAAATATAAATAATAATCTTATGATAATATATGGTTAATTCATTGGTTACTAATTATTTTAAAATGAAAAATATAATCCAATTAAATATGAAGGAAGTATTTCTATTTTTGTCTAAATAAAATATTTTAATTACTATAATTAAATGAAATTAATGAAATATATATTTTATATATTTTAAAAATGTTTTTAATATTCATCAAATATATTTTACAGTCATTAGATATGAACCGTATTTTACTCATAAAATCTATATTTTTCAATAGTGTAATTGTATCTATTTTAAATGTGAACCAATTATAAATTAAATTTTGGGAACACTAATAGTTTTTATATGAAAAAATATTTTTCTTAATTGTAATAGAAATATATATAATTTTATTTGTTGTATATTTTGTACTTTTAGAAAACCAATTCAATATTTTATGAATTGTTAAACTATAATGACTTCTTAATTGAAAACAAAATTTTAATCAATTTTATTAGAGTTATATTATATTAAGGAATGTTTTTAAGTGAAATTACATTAATCTTTATGTGGATTCAATGTATTTTATTGTAATCAATCTCAAATTAAATTATGTAATTAAAACATATCAATTTTTTGATAGTTTTAACTTTTAACCCACTTTTTCTCACTCTGACAATGGGATTAATTTTAAATTCAATAATAAAACATCTATGTTATGAATTATGAAAAATTGATTCCATATTTGGAATCATTAGGTCCAAATTATGTAAATATGTTTAATTTTGGGCTTTATGAATAGTAACATCAATGATTTATTATTAATATGGTAAAATTTAAATCAGGTAATTAATGGTATAATTAATATTATAAAATTACACTTACACATGACCTAATATCATTGAATGAGTGTGTTTTGGCCAAAATTATCTATTTGTAGAAATATTATTCTTTAGATACCACTCAGATGATATTTTTCCATTTAATATATTTTGTTTAAATAAATGATAAATATGTCATAGTGTATATTTAAATAACTATATCATTTTTTATATAAGGTTATAGTTATGCTAAAATCTACAAAAATAGTCAATTGAATTATATTGTGTATTTATTTAACATGTTCATTTATTTATAATTTTTATGAATTATATAATTACCTTAATGACATAAATATTGATCATGTATTAATTATTTTATAAATCATAACATCAAATAAATATTATTAGAAATATTAAAATAAATAAAATCTTACATATTTATAGACTCCAACAAATTTTATAGATGAAATTGAACCATTAGGGATATATAAAATATATATTTTTCTATGGAAACTTTTCTTTATATTTTTAAGATTCCCTGAATTAGTTAGTTTCAAAATAGACAGTATTGATATTTTATCAAAATAATGTTATATTAAAATACATAATAATAAGAAAACAAATTTAAAAAATTAAAAAATATATATGTTCTATAATGTTATATTTTTTTATAGTGTAAATGGGACATTATAAATAAAATATAAACATTTTAATATAGAAATTATTTTGTTTAGTTAAAATAACAATAGATCAACTAATGGTTAGTTAAAATAATATTTTTTAAGTTAATACCAAAACATGAAAAAATTTATAGATTAAAGATATTAAAACATTTTCTCATATCAAATAAGAATATTTGAGTTTTTTTTGTATTTTCATCATGATAGGTTTTAATAAAAATTAGTATTTTTGGATATTCTTAAAGTTCTCCTCAGCTAAATTATAAAATGAAATATCCTCCCTCACTTATTAATATCCCATTGAGCTTTAATGCTCATAAATATTCTACCCATTTACATTATTAACTTTCCAAGTCACATTATAGAGGTTATGGTTTTCATAAAATACCAACTCTTGTATCCCTTTGAGGAGATATAGGGGCATCTCACAAAATAAGAGGTAATCTCCTCTATAGATTCTTTTTAAAATATTTCTTCTTATACATCCTCTTCATGTTTTGATTCAATTATAGAGTAATAAATATATTTTCACCTAGATTCTGAGATTTTATTATGATTTTGGAACAATCATATTTCCCCTTTTAAAAATCCTTCAAAAAATGGAATCACCAAGCATGCTTATATACGACCTACTATCTCCATTCCATGGTGTTATATTATTTTCACCTCCACATTACTTGGATTGGTATAATATTATTTTCACCTCCACATTACATGGATGGGTATAATGATGTAGATAATAATTATATATTATTATTATAACATGATACTTATTTTGGTACAAAATATATATCATCCACATCCATACAATTTCACAATTAAAGGAATTATATCGTCACTCATGCGTATGTATGAACTACCATCTACACAATGTGATTTCAATCATTATCCATGATTATAATTAAAAAATTACAATATAAATTTAAATAATTGATAAATATGATATATAATAACTTAATAAAATTCTAGAAACGATATAACTATTTAGTATTAATAATAAATGGGTCTTATATGACAAAACATGCATAGAAACATGAAGCAATTAACACCCAGAAGAAGACTAATAATGAAATATTTTTAATGGGTGATAATATGATCATACATGATATAATTAATATAAATATGGGTTTGAAATAAGTTAATACCAATAATAAATTAATTATACATAAGTTTATAACACATACTATGTTACCCAAACCTTAGGTAAGGTATAATTCCCCAATCTAATTAGTATCCATGTTTGTTTATACGTATGCATTTATAGAGGTATATTTATCATCCAATTCCATGTTTCAGAAAAATGTATTGTAAAATATTCATTCAATTCTTATACTGTGTTTTAAAGTTATTATTACCAATTTTTGAAATTTCAATAAATGGTACGAAATAAATCTGATATCATTTTCATCAGGATGTACTTTTTTACCTATACATCAAAAGTATGATAATAAAGTTTTCTTTTGACTTATACATCATAAAATGAATTTATGAATTCATAACACCTTATTTCCATGAATTAAGCCTTACATGATTTCAATGTTATATTCAATGAAATTATTTTCTTTTCCAATTGTGTGGCATATTATGAAATGAAAACTGTTTTGAAGAAGAAAGGTTATTTTCCCCCATGAAATAATCTCATGTGCTCTATTAAATGTATTTTACTTCTATGATGAAGTTCCATAATAGTTATATATTTCATGTATAATATCTCTATTTTTCATATGATTTTATAATGTTTATGATGGAATGATATTTATATAATTTATTTATTTTACATGGATTATGTTATGATTTAATGATGTTTAAGAAATCCATTTTATTCCATGTGTTCTAATATGATGAATGATTTATGTTCTCATGGGACAAATAAGTATAATATTTTTATATGATTTATGGAACCCATATATCCCTCTAATGAATTGGGAAAATATATTTTTTCTCATTAGATTGATAGGTTTAGAATCATAAATCATCTTGGTTTAGTAATACAGGGATGAAATGGGATATAAACCCAGTTTCGTAATACATGGTTGTAACAAGGATTGCACTCAGTCCCATAATGCAAATTTTCAATATGAAGGTCATGGAAATTTTCTGTGACTAATACGTAAATTATTTTATAATATTATGTGTATTCAACAAATATTATTTCTTATGTTATTCATTTTGGTAATATTTTCATTGATTATTTTTTAGCATTAATTATTTATCCAATGACATGGTATCATTATATTAGATATGCCTGAAAACATTTTAAAATAATATGTTTTATGTCTTATGATTATTCTATGATTGATATCAACCTATTTTACCATTACATATCATCTGATGTCACCAACTTTTATGTTTTTTCCCTAGGATATAATGAAGGATATTGAGTAAGATGTGTTAAAAAATGATCAAGATATGAATGAATTAGTAGGATACAATATAGATTTTTTATGAATTAGTGGATTATTATGTCATGTTTCAGAATACACTAATCCTATACCGTTATGGGGTGGTTATGTTATATTATGTAATTAATATTCTTGTAATGTCCCAGAACCTCCTGGTCCATTACATTGCCAATTATGGTGTTTGGGACGCCCTGGACCCCATCAATAAGTCCGCAGGGCGGTGTGTCGGTGGCAGGATAACACCATGCTGTCTCCCATATATGAGTCTTCGATCAGTGAGTTTCTGATTGGCGCCCCAAAAGATCGGTTCTAGGGGTTGTCACGGTTTTCCTTCCCTAGTTCTCTCGAAACATTACTTTTAAGTATTTTAACCTTTATAAAGTGGTTTAAGGATGTTATTAGCCCCATAAATAATGTTTTAAATCTCATATGAATGGGGAGACCCTCAACGGACCCATTTCTACATATTAAAATAAATCATTTAACAGAACACTTTTATGACCACCTCTCTGATGAGAATTAATAAATAATAATTAATTCCATCATGTGTAATTTTCCAACTACAGGGTGAACCCATGATATGCCTTTACAGACGTTCAAAATTCATATACCATAACTCTAGGATCAACCCTTTTATCACACGAGAATTTTTTCTTCTTCTTGGATAATCTCTTTTTCTTTCCTTGGTGTGTTTAGAGTCACCCTTCCTAAGGCTAGTGGTGCACCTATGTTGGAGCCTATCCTAATCATTCTTAGAGTCCTCATATTTCTTCCCCTGCATGTTTTTCATCCCCAGTTCTTGATGAGAGAAGCAAAAAATTTGATCGTTGGTCATCCAGGTAGGGTTTTAACTTCACCTTGCTTTACTATGTATCATGTAGAGTGGGTACGATGATGTTCCTTTGGTGATGGATAAAACCAAACATTAACGAAGATAATAAATGGACTTTATAACAATGAAGCGGTTTTTTTGATGTTGATGTTGTTCTCTTTTATCCTTTATTAAATTTTGTGAATTGTATGGACTTATATCCACTAAAATTCATTGCCCTTGGTGGTACTTCCTTGGGCAATAATGAACCCCTATCTTCTGGGATGGATGAATGGATGTAACAGGGAAATTAGTTAATCACTTAAACTCTTTTGATCAAATGGATGTCTAGTGAACAAGATTCTTTGTGTGGTCACCCCGGTTAACTCAACAGAAAGACGGGACTAAAGGAACGGTGTGTTTGATTATGAAAACTCCATTTCTCTATTTTAGTTATTTGTGGGGTTGTTCTGCTTGATGATTGTGGGGTTACATGGATGGGGATGGGATCCACTATTGTTCTGTTGTTGGGTTGTGAAACTAAGGTCATGTGGGGCTATATTTTGGGGCATGGATTTGTTCTATTACATTGAGGGATCTCACAGATCCCTTTTGTTGTTGTGACTTTACGAGAGAACAGAGTATGAATGCTTAATTTTCTACTTGGTTGTTTTTCCTTCCTTGGCTTGTGGCTATTCCTATTAGTTTCCTGGTAGTGAATAATTATTTAAATAGAATCAATTGAATATGAAAACAAGATTGGTTTCAATGGGAATTTTTTTTCCGAGAATGAGTTTTGACTTATTTGTGGCTTTTTTTCATTCTTATGAATGAATAGTAATGAGGGTGTTTGTGTATAGGCTAGTTTTGGAACCCCTAGGTAGATATGAGTGCTTGTTTACCTATATGTATAATTTTGTTCTTATGCTTCTTATTCATGCCCCACCCAAATTTATCACCTCATGTTGAACACCCCCATTTCTTACGGGAGGGGGTATTTCCAAAACTTCTATGACTGTATGGTTATTAGATCCTTTTATTATCCCTTTCCCAAGTATTGAAAGACTCATCGGGTAGGCTCTGATGGACTGTGGTCCATTATATCCCATTATTATTTGAGCAAGGTAGTTGAGGTGGTTTTCCCAGGTGTGTGCGAGCAGGTTGCTTCCCAGGTGTCTTTGGGATGTGGCGCATGTGTCTTCCAGCTTGGCAGTAGTTGTTCTGGCCCATGTGTCTATGGGCATGGTTACATGTGGTTGTTGTGGACCAAGTGTTTTTGGGTGGGAAGTGTGGTTGTGGCATCCCAGGAGTGTATGGTCAAGGTATGGTAGTGGGACTGTGGTGAGAATGGTAGGAGAGGTCTGACGTGTAAAATGTCTTCACTAACAAGGAGGAAAGAGGTGTGGGGTACCCAAACATTAATGTGTTATTACAATTATTTTACCTAACTTTTGTTATTGGTGGAGTGTGTCTTGGTGAGGTTGGGTTGATAGTTTCCTTGTTAGGTGCTTTGGTTATCTCCTTTCCACAGAGGGCATTAGAATTCCTCTCCACCTATGCACAAGAAATTTTGGTTTTCCCTAGTGAGTATACTTGTATTCTCACCCTAAAAATATAAAACTTCATTCATGTTTCCAAGAGGACATCAAGGACTATGCCTAACCCTATTAGGTCAGATGCTGAAACTGTTAACGTTGCTATTTTTATTTTTTTTGTTACTTTCCATTGGATTTTTCTTGTATTTTTATAGCACATATTATTGGAAGATTCATATGGGAATGTATTGATTTGGCATTACATTTACATCCATTTTTAGTGTTTTTTGGGTTTTACTATTTTATCTCTCGATCCTACTAAATAAAACATTTAATGCCTTTTATATTAAGTGTGAGTATGTACCCTTCATGCTATTCACCACTCTGATTCTTATTGAATGTGTGTCTTATGGTTCATTATCTCTCCTTCAACTTGAGGAAGGAAGGGTTCAGCAATCTGATGTCCCTTCCCTCATCTTGGTGAAGGCAGAACATGAAATAATGGTATCCGAGGAGAGGTTGAGAGATAGGATGGAGTCGGAAGTTAGGAATAGTGAGTATTGCATGTGATGGTAGGGAAATAGTGTTAGGAATTCATGGCGCATGATATAGGATAGGGAAGAACATCTGGGAAAGGGGATTTTTGGGCCCCCCATTATCCGATGCAGAGACTCTGGACCTACCTATTGACCAAGTGAGGCTACACTGATTTTAGGGTAGATTCCCTAGGAAAGGTAAATGAATCATAATTAATTATGTTCTTGTGTTTCTTGGGTAATTTAAGGAATTTAAAATAAATAAAAAATTTATGAAAAATTTAAAAGCAATCTTCTACACTACTCGGGCTAAGGAATTCCTTTTTTTCCTTGTAGTCATATAACCCAAATGGTGACCATGGATAGTATAGAAGATCGAGCACTTGAAGGATAATTTGGATGATCTGTAGAGGTCTGATGGAGAGGAGGAGGACAACCTATGGCAGAGGACTCTTCATACATTTCAGCAGAAGACCCTTGGGAAGTACGAGGGTAGAGCCTTGGACATGGAGACAGAGAGCTGGATCATGGATCTTGTGATATATTTCAGCTTTATCCGGGAATTGATGGAGTACTAGGTTCCCATGGCTGTAATTCAGATGCAAGGAGCGGTGCATCAGTAGTGGACACTCTTTCATGGGGAGAAGAGGGAGGTTGATGTTTTGTGGACAGGATTTGAGTGGGAGTTCCGAGCGGAATTCCTCTCTTCCATGATGAAGGAGGAAAAGAGGCAAGATCTACTCCCCCTATGGTAGGGAATAAATTCAGTAAGGGAGTTTGGGATCATGTTCAAGGATCTCAATCGCATTAATCTGAAACTCATTCTAGATGATGAGTCTCAGGGGATACATTTCAAGGAGGCACTACGACCTTCTATTCATTATGCTATTACTCCCTTCACTCTACCGACCCACATGGAGGAACAGAAGAGGGCTTAAGTGGTGGAGAGGATGAAAAGACAGGTATGTGTTCCCCTAGAGGGTATCCAGTTGGGCTTGTCAAAGGGGAAAGCTGTCTGCAGCAGGCCTCCAGCATCAAGGCCTTCCAGTTTTCAGCCAGTGGGTATCAGGCCCCAGCAGTTCCAATTTCAATATCCCAGTATTTTCCCCTTCTTTGCAGTCCGAGGACTGAGATGATTTATTTGTGGAATTCATGGGATTCTTCCTCATCATTGTCCGGACCGAGTGCAGTATGGTGGGGGTGGTCAGGTTCAGGACCCACCTCAGCAGCAACAATTTCCATCCATGCATTCTCAATAGCAGCACCAGGGATTGCGATCTACCGCTACTCTGAGAGAAGACATTGCAGAAGAAATCCAGCCTCAGGGACCTCAACAACAACATCATTGGGGAGGCAGCTGACAGTCGAGGAGCATAAAAGCTGGGCGTAGGCAGTTGCATGCCATTAAGGCACTAGTTCCAGTAGGGCTGGAGGCCGGTTGAGGTACAATCAACTTATTTAGCACTCTTTTCTGTTCCTTGTTTGATTCAGATGCTTCACAGTCCTTTATTGAACCCATTATAGCCCATCCTATGGGTCTTGACACATAGAGACCTCTTGTTCCCCTAGTTTTCTGTACGCTAGTCGGAGTTCATACCATCTGGCCTTATATTTTCTGGGGATGTAGATTGATTGTAGGACATATCAATCCTTTGGGGACCTTGTTTTTCTATAGATTCATCTATATTATGTAGTTTTAGTAATCTAATGGTTGTTTTCTATGTGTAACATTATCTATTGCTTCTGGAGAAGGGTTTTTTATTTTGATATGGGCGGCCAGTGTGTGAATTTTGTCTATGAGTGGGGTTGCCAGGAGGGTAGTCATCAAGTGGAGGCCCTTGTTTCCTTGTTAGTTGAACTGTCAGTGGAGTCAGAAGACTCAGAGATGGTGAAATTTTCAGGAATTCTCAGTGAGTTCAAGGATGTCTTCCATGATGTGGTGGTGACTCTACCCCCTTGATGTTGTGTTGAGTTTTTGATAAATTTGTAACCAGATGCTCATCTAATATTGATGCCTCCTTATCGGATGGAGCTTTCTGAATACTAGGAGTTACAGATTCAGATTGACGATCTGATGAAGAAGGGTTTTGTCTGGCCAAGTGTGTCACCATGGGGTGCTCCGGTCCTATTCATAAAGAAGGTTGGTGGTGGTATCATGTTTTTCATATACTACCGAATACTGAATCATGTAACGGTCAACCACTATTACCCTCTTTTAAAGATAGACGACCTTTTTGATAAGTTGAAGGGTGTAGGATGGTTCTCCAAGATCAAACTACGGTCATGATATCACTAATTGAGGGTAAAGGTGAGTGACATCTCAAATAATACCTTCAGGTGAAGATATGGTCACTTTCAGATTGTGGTCATTCCATTCGACATTACAAACGCACCATCCATGTTCATGGGTCTCATAAACTCCATCTTCTGAGAATATCTAGACTGGTTTGTAGTCATTTTTATTGACGACATCCTAATCTACTCCATATCAAAGGAGGATCACATGAAGCATCTATGAACAGTTTTAGGGGTCCCCTGACAACACGAGCTCTATGGAAGGTTTTCCATGTTCATGTTCTGAACATGGGAGGTGAAATTTCTTGAACACTTGGTGTTCGAGTCTGGAATAGCGGTTAATCAATCAAAGGTTGAAGCGGTTGTTTCTTTTGAAGCACCCAAGAATGTGATTGAGGTTTGTACTTTACTAAGTATAGTGGGTTATTACCAGAGATTGTTTAACAACTTATCCCGAGTTGTAGTACATTTGAAAGCCTTGAACAAGAAAGACTAGGCATTGTGTAGAGAGAGTCGTGGATGACAAACATTAATTACATGAAACAAAAGTTGGTTAGTTCCCCAATGCTAAGGTTTCCAGAAGAAAGGGGTGATGTTTGAGGAGTTATGTTATGCTTCAGGCCAAGGATTGGGTTGTGTGTTGATGCAACAACATTGGTGATCTCTTAAGGGTATAGATAGTTACGTCCCCATGAGAATATCTATTCACCCATGACTTGAAGCTCAGAGCATTTGGGTTCTCAGTAATGATGTGGCAACAATACCTCATCGGGGAACACATTGTGGTCTTTATGGATCACAAGAGCATGAAGTATATCTTCACCCAGTGAGACCTGAACATGCAGTAGTGGAGGTAGATGGAGTTTCTTTAGGACTACAAATTTCAAATTTCATACACCTTAGGAATGGGGAATGTGGTGGCTGATGCCTTTAGCAAGAAGTCGCAGAGGGATGTGGTTCGAGAATCGACAGATGCTTAGAAAGTGATTGAGGAGTTGGCTGCCCTACACCTGGATGAAAGGGTGGAGGATGGCAGAGTTTGTATGTTGAATATGATAGTGTGGTCCAATCTATTATAGAATTTTGAGGAGTCTCAATGATAGGACATAGAGGCTGAAGTGGTGCACGATAGTGTTAGGAAGTTTAATGCCCTAGAAAGATGGTCGGAAGATTGCCCGAATCGGATACTGTTACACAGAAATTTGTTCGTCCTGGTGGAAATATGCATGAGATTTCTTGGAGAGTTCCAAAAATCACCCCTAGAAGTACACCCAAAAGTTTCCAAGATGTAACAAGGCTTGAGGGGTTAGTTTTTGCGGCCTAGGGTGAAGCGGGCGATGGTAGAGTTTGTGGCAAGGTGCCTGGTGTGTCAGCAAGTGAAGGATGAACATAGCATCCCATGAGGTTTCATGCAGCCTTTAGATGTCCCTAAGAGGAAGTGGGCTGAAATATCAATGTATTTCATCATTGGACTACCCTGGTTTTATGGATTCTATGATGCTATCTGGATAGTGGCCAACTAGCTGATGAAGTCAGCTCACTTCCGGGAAATCAAGTAGTCAAGTCTGGTGGATGCCCTAGCAAAGAATTACGTGGACGAGGGGGTACTGTTGTATATTCTTCTAAGGTCCATAGTATCTTAGTGGGATAACTGGTTACCTCACGTGCCAAGAAATGTTTGCAACATGCTTTTGGCACCCAACTATGCCTCCACACTACTCTCCACCCCCAGACAGATGGGCAGACAGAGCGCACCATCTATCCATGTGAAGATATGCAATGAGCATGTGTTTTGGACAATATGGGTTCTTGGGTATGAGAATATCATATGGTATAGTTTTCCTACAATAATATTTATCACTCTACTAATGGAATGGCTCTGTTTGAAGCCTTGTACAAGAGGTCGTTTCTCACAACCGTGTGTTGGGAAGCGGATAAGAAAGTAGGTGATCTTGGCCCGTAGGTAGTGTAAATCAAGACGGAGAAGGTCTATCTTATACGAGAGAGGATTAAGTCGACTTAGGATTGGAAGAATTCATATGCCGATCATAAGAGGAGGACCATGGATTTTGAGGTCAGGGACCACATGTTATTAAAGGTTTCCCCTGGGTGTGGGAAACAGAGGTTTGGTAGGGGGAGTAAGCTTCCTCCCAGGTTCATTGAACCCTTTATGGTGTTGCAGTGGGTCATCAAAGTAGCATATCAACTGGAGCTACCACCACCACTACTGAGGGTTCATGACATCTTCCGTATGTCTCGGCTCCGTCGGTATCTACATGACGATTCACACATCCTTTACTAGGGGAATCTGGATATCTGGAATGACCCAACATTCTTAGAGAAACTAGTGAGGAACAAGGATCGTGAGGAGAAGGTTCTTCATGGACGAACCATTCCATTGCTTCGTGTGGTGTGGAGGCATGGTGGCCTTATGGAGAGTACCTGGGAATGGGAGGAATAGGTGGGTACCTAGTACCCAGAGTTGTTTTGAGTTGTTTTCTATTTTTTTTGTACTTGTTTGAGATGTTGTGGTTGAACTTGTAGACTATGAAATTTTTTGTTTTCCATTTTCTATGATTGTGTGTAAAGAGACCTAACTATGGAAAGGGGAGGACATGTTCCATAATTAAGATGCATTAAAATGGATTCCATTAATCCTCTGTAGGTGAGTCAGTGCCTCACAAATAGGATAGTATCATGACATGGGGGAAAGGACTCCCTAATCCATATGACTAGATGGTGAAGACCTTATATCTTGTGTGGTCACTAGAAAGATAGGTATTCCTAGATGACTAGGTTGTTTTATCCATGAGAGATATATTTCTAGGTAGTTTTTCTTGCCTCTCTCTTTACATCAGGTTTAATTTTGATTCTTGAGGAAGAGAATAGTTTGAGAGGTATCTAATGTAATGGCCTAGACCCTCCTAATCCATTACTTTTCCAATTCTGATGTTTGGGACGCCCTGGACCCCATCAGTATGTCCGTGGGGTTTCATGTCAGTGTTGGGATGACATTATGGTGTCATCAATTGGGGAATCTGTGATCGATGAGTCGCCGATTTGTGTTTCACGTATTAGTGCCATGAGGGGGGGGGGGGGGGGGGGGGGGGGTTCAGGGTTTTCCTTCCCCAGTTCTCTCGAAACACCACTTTTAAGTATTTTAACAATTTTAAAGTAGTTTAAGGCCGTTTTTGTCCCCATAAACAATTTTTTAAATCACTTAAGAGTGGGGAGACCCTCAACAGACCCATTTCCTCCTTCTAAATAAAATACTTTAATGCAAAGCTATTATGTCCACCTCCCCAATGGGAATTATTAAATTACAATTAATTCCATCATGTGTAACCTTCCAACTGCATGGTGAAACCATGATCCACTTTTAAACCTTTTCAAAATTTATATCCCATACCTCTAGGATCACACCATTTATCACACAGGTGTTATGTCTTCTTCTTGGCTAGTCTCTGTTTCTTTCCTTGGTTCATTTGGAGTTCTCCTTCCCAAGGCTAATGGTGCACCTGTGCGGGAACCTTTCTCACTCATTCTTGGAGTCCTCGCATTTCATTCCCTAAAATTCGTGCATCCCTAGTTATTAGCACAAAGAGAAAAACATCGATCATTGATCATCCAGGTAGGGTTTGTTCTTCGTCTCTCATTATTGTGTATCATGAAGGGTGGGTAAGATGATACTACTTCATGGATGGATGAAAAAAAACTTAAGGAAGACAATAAAATGACTTTTATTGAATGAAGTGGTGTTTTTGATGATGTTGATGTACTCTTTTACCCATGCTTATATGATGTGAATTTTATGGGATTATGTCCATTGAAAATCATGGTCATTGGTGGACCTTCCTTACACACTAATGAACCCATGTCTTCTATGATGATTGAATGGATGTAACATGATAATTGGTTAATCATATATACTCGGTTGATTAAATGATAGTACAGTGAACAAGAATCCTTGTGTAGTCACCCCGGTTAACCAAACAGAAAGACAAAACTAAAGGAATGGCATGTTTAAATATAAAAACTCCCTTACTCTGTTTTGGTGATTTGTGGGGTTTTTCTGCTTGATGCTTGTGGGGTGATGTGGTTTGGGATGGGATCTCATGTTGTGAAGTTGTTGGGATGTGGATCTATGGATTTGTGGGGACATATGTTGGGTCATGTATTGGTTCTAGTACTTCTAGGGATCTCACAGATCCCTTTTTTTGTGACTTTACATGAAAAATAGGTGTGAATGCACAATTTTCATCTTGGATTTTTTCCCTTCTTTGGCATGTGGCTATTCTTGTTAGTTTCTTTGTAGTGAGGAATTATTTTAATGGGATTACATGAAAATGAAAACTAGAATGGTTTCAATGGGGAATTGTTTTCTGGGAATGAGTTATGAATTGGTTGTGGATGTTGTGCTTCTTATGAATGAATAGTAATGAGGGTGTTTGTGTATGGGCTCATTTTGGATCTGCTACAGATCTTTTTTACCGATATTTATAATTTAGTTCTTATGTTTCTTATTCTCACCCCACCCATGTTGAGAATCTCGTGTCGAACACCCCCATTTCATGGGGGAGTTTGTTTTTCCCAATACTCCTATGACTGTACGGTTATTAGATCCTTTTATGCTCCCTTTCCCGAGTAGCCCAAGACTCATCGGGTAGGCTGTGATGGCCTGAGATACATTTTAGCACATGATTCATCGGGATGGGTAGTTTTGGTTGTTTTCCTAGGTGTATGCGGGAAGGTTGTTTCCCAAGTCAGTTTGGGATGAGGCTCAGGTGTCTTCGGATGTGGTGGTAGTTGTTATGGACTACTTTTTTGTGGGCATGGTTACATGTGGTTTTTGTGGCTCAGGTGTTTGTGGGTGGGATGTGTGTTTGTGGTTGCCCAGGTGTGTGAGGGTGGGGTATTTCTGTGGGACTGTGGTGAGAATGGTCGGGTAGGTGTGACGTGTTGGATGTCTTTAATAACTAGTGGGTAAGAGGTGTGGAGTATGAAAACATCGATGTTGTTTTACTATTATTATCCCAGATTACATTATTTGGGGAGTCTGCCTTGGTGTGTTAGTTGGATAGTTTCCTTCAAGGTTATTTGGTTATCCTCTTTTGTCACGGGGCATTTGAATGCCTCCACACTAATGCACGAGAACATTCAGGTTTCCCTACTGAGTATACTAGTATTCTCACCATACGTATATGAATCTGCTTTCATGTTCCTAGGAGGACGTTGATGACTGTGCCAGACCCTATTAGCTTGAACATCAGGACCGATGATGTTTTGGTTTTTCTTTTAATTTGGTACTTTCCATTGGAGTTTTCTTGTATTTATATAGAACTTATTATTGGACCATACATATAATAATGTATTGTTTTGGATTTACTTTTACATCTATTTTTTGTGTTGTTTTGGATTTACTATCTTTCCTCCATACCCAACTAAATAAAAAGTTTAATTCATTCTAAATTATGTGGGATTTAATAACCTTGGTTCTTGTCTCCACTCTGCGGCCTATTAAATGTGGGTCTTAGGGGTCATTATCTCTCCTTAAACATGAGTAAGGAAGGGTTCGACAATATATAATCACTTATCTCATCTTGGTGATGGAAGGTCATGGCAATTACTCAATTTCAATATAATATACATGTATGAAAATTAAGGGATGTTATAAATAATGTGCAATTAAACATTCAATCATCATGTATGAAAATTTCACCAACTTCTCAATTTTCCATAAAATATTTTAATCCGGTGTTTTACTTTTCTGTTATAATTATCCCCTCCCATTCATCAATCCATTTACATTATTCAAATCATTTTCAAAATGCATGTGATTTTAAATTTAACTCGCTATTAATTCTTACATTCACCATCATGGTAAAAATATAAACTGAGTTCTTCTCATATGATGAATCACAATCCTTACTATAGAATTTTAATACATCGAATTTCACATCCCTTGGAATATTAAATCAAAATAACCATGTGGTATTCATCATTAGGTCCAAAAAACAGTGAGGCATATTGGTAGGTGGGTAAATGATGTGAAAAGATATCTGGAGCAAAAATGACGTTATTCGCTAAATAAATTTTCATCATAATAAAATAAGGATCAATGGAAATATCCCTACATGTGATAAAATATCCCATTCCTAAAATTTAATGAATGGTCACAAATAAAATATGTATAAGTAATAATTCAATATATTTAATAATTTTCATATTTTTTCGTTCTATATTTTCGATATATATTTTTAGTAAAATTTATTATTTTAATTAATCTATGATCCAACACCTAACCCCATATGATAATTTCAAACTTTGGAAACTTTGTTTTTTACAGCATACCAAAACACATTTTCATTTTTTGATTGATTTGTTCTATTATCAATTTAATTTGTTTTGAAATAAAGCATAATAAATAAAAATCATAAACCATTCACCAAAACTATAATAATGAAAAACACTAAAATCATCCATTATAGAAAAAATATCAGTTAAACAATATTCTATATCTACAATGTTAAATATTGCTAGTCATGAAAATATTAAGAGTATGTAATCAAAGGAAATAAAATGTCTTGTATTTCTGATACTATTTAATAAGGATTTATGGAATCTGTGATCATAAAAAAATTAAAATAGTATCATGTAAAAGTATAAGTGATAAAAAATTTGTACAAATCATAATAAATGATAAATTATGAAATCATTTCTTAGATATGATTCATAGAAATTACTATATGGAAAATACATGCTCTACTTTTAGTCTATAAATATATTCAAAGAAATGATTTGATATTATGAGGCTCAAAACAATTCTCATGAAATGTATTTTTTTTGGGAAAATTCCTTATATAAATTCACATCCTTAATAATTTTAATTAATAAAAACATACCAAAATCAAGGAAGTCTAAATCTTAGAAAAATTACATTTACAAAAATAATCACGTATTAATAAATCATAATTCATCGAATTTAATTCTCCTTGATTATCTCTGGTAAATAATTCTATAACTTTTATTATTGAAATATATTATATATAAATTTGAAAACATTATATGATTATTATAAAATGATTTTTATATATCCTAGATTAATAATTAAATAAAAAACTATGTGTGGGGAAAACAGTTATAATTAAAAACAAAAATCTAGTATAAGGTATAGAATAAAAATAAAAAATATATAATTGAAACAATAACTCCACTTTTACTAACTCCCTTTGGTTTCATTATAAATTTTTTGTTCATCTAGATTTATGATATTAATATTTCATGGAGCTCCTTGTTAAACTGACTTATAATTCCCTAACAGACATGGAAATTGAAATTAGAAAAGTGAATGTATGTTCCCAATTAAAACTAAATTCAATAATATTTTGGAAATAGATCATATTTCTAATAATATATAAAAAATAATTACAAGGGTTTCCTCATAGTAGGTATTTAAATTGACATGTTTGTCCAATGTATACCAATTTTATCTCATGTGTTTGATGATTTGAAATATTTTACTTGGTTTGAAATAAAAATAGCCTATGATATAACCTATCAATGAATATGGGTATTTTTATTTATTTTGTAAAATAAAATTATTCATCAATGGGGTGGAATATAATCAACCTTAATTGTTCCAAGCACAATAATTTTTTCCCATATAATAAAATCCATGTTTGGGGACATTCACTATCCAAAAATTCTAGAATTATTTAATTTTTTGTGTAATATATATTCCTCAATCATTGGTTATCATATCTCTTATCCTTCGACAATTTATTTTTTTATTTACACATATATCATCATTAATGATAATACATACATCATGATGTTCATCTGTAATATAAATATATTAAACCTCATAACTCCCACATTCTTGAATTTCATCCTCATTTACATCATAATAATTCATTTAATGATGTACATTTAAATTGACATACTCATTTCCCACACATAGATGCAACTAAAAACTATATACATTGTTAAACACTCAAAAAGTTAATAATAATGGGGTTATATTATTAAGAGGTGTTCAATCCTCCAATATATAAACAACTAAAATGTCTATGGGAAAGTAAAAAAATTTCCGCATTAATGAAATAATCATTAATTATCTCCCATGAATATTTAAATTTTGCATCAAACAGTTGCGGTGAAGTATGTGTGGGTTAATTCCCTCGTATCCTGGTATTTTGAATTTTTTTATGTCATGAAATTTAATATCAAAATTTATGTCACAAATTTATTTTGTCCAATAAAAACAATAATAGATAAACTATCCATGTCTTCTCTCATCATGTGTAGGTACTTCGATACTGTAGCATAATAGACTATTGTGAGTGTTTTGGTTCTGATTTGTTTAGATTTCTTGTGTTCATCACCAGAAAAATCACAATCTTGGTGAATTATATACTATGAGAAAGGTATTATTGAAATGTAATATTAATACGATTGTCTAAAAATTGTTTAATAAATTTACCTCTATATAGTTTTATATTCTTTAGATGCATCCCCTCAGGAAATGAATGATAAATATTATATGGAATTGTGGCTCCACCATTCAATGTTCTATATTAGACCAATCATTTTATGAAAACTATTACATTGATTTAATCATATCTTGAAATCAAAGACAATTTCGGATCGCAAATTCTTGTCTTTCTAATATTAGTTACATAATTAATCATCATCAACCCAAAAAGTCATATATTTAATGATAACAATGAATCTCCATACTCCCAGTGAGCCCTTAAATCTACTAAGGATGTCCTAGGGAATATATGAACCAAATGGATGATATAAAAATCATAGTAAAGAAATAAATATATAAATAGAACATAACACACTGGTTGAAAGGCATAACATGATGACATAAAAAAGTCATGTAACATGAGTAAAAAAAATTAAGAATAACAAGTATAATATTGGATTATATAATAATTCAATTATGGTAATGTGTCCAAAACATATAACATGGAATAATTATTAGTCAAGGGTAAACCCCAAGACCATACCACATGGAGGAGAATGAGTCAAGGCTAACCTCTGAGACTGTGGTACATGAAGGATCATGAGTCAAGGTAAACCAACATGAATATTTCATGTGATATCTCATGATAAGTAGCATTACCCAACTCATTATACCACTATAAGGGTGCACCAAACAAAAAATGTTCCGAAATATGTGTGCAATATGAAGAATGAATGATAGACATAAGGGTTACCTATGGGAAAAAAATTGGTATCATAATCATGTGCTAGAGAATAAAAATGGGAATACCATAATGTTGTCTAAGTATGAATAGATTTATAAAATACATATACCTTAAATTAGAAATATATACGTAGGTCGTGATTTGTTATTTCATGTTTATGTATAATTGTGTACGTACAATTTTAATGAAGAATTATTAAGGAGCCCCTTTTAGTGTGTTATAAAGGAAAATATTAAATTTTATTTCAAACAAAAAATAAATAATTGTTTTTTAAAAACAAAAAATGAACCAAGATTGGTAATCATGATAAAATTAGTTATTTAAAAAAATCATGGTGGATTAAAATATATTTTGTAGTGAAAATGAAATGGTTTTGAAATCAAATAGTTCCCTTTAATAGGGATCGCTTATCAGGCAGAATTGAGAAGGGGATATTTTTAAAACATCCATTTACCCATTAATGATGGATGCTAATATCTTGATTAATGATTTTGAAAAATAAAAGAATAATTTAAAAGTTATAAATAAAAATATAGAAGAACTAAATTAGGTTAATGATTGACCTGAACATACAAATGAATGTTTGGGTAGAATGTCTTACCTTAATCATGAAATGTTTCATCCCTTGTACATAATGTCCTAGATAATAAAAATTAAATTAAATTAATTAATTAATTAGAAACCTATTTTAAATTTATTTTATTTATTATAATTATGTTCACTTCATTTATAGTCTTTTTGAAGATTTAGAATATAAAATTTCATTATTTGAGAGGATTCCTTTCCTTGGATTTCATGACCATTTTCACTTGTATATATGTATAGAAGATCATGTGAATTAAGAAAAAAATATCTAGAATTGAAATTAAATTTTATTAATGAAAATAAATATTATTAAATTGTCTTTTATATTATTTGTTTTCTGATTTTTTGATGATTTAATAGAAAAAATGCTAATGATAATTGTTACTTTATTTTGTAATTTTTATGATCAATACGAATTTTTTTATAAATTTATATTATTTATATATATATTCTGGTTTCATAAAATTAATTATTTTTTAATACATTTAATATCATAATTTTTATCCAAAAAAATTCTATTATTTCCAACCTTTATGGAAAAATAGAAAAATAAAAATAGGTCATCCACAAATGTGGGAAATCAGCACCTCACAGACAATGTTATGATTTTTAAGAGAAAATTTGTGGACAAGTGAACTGATGATGGTTTTCTAAATTAAAAAAATAAAATTTCAATATAATGAAGATAATAGAGTTATTATGTATCATGGATAGAAGAGAATAATAAAATAAAAGTCATTTAAAAGGAAATTAAATGAAGAAGAAATTGGTTTTTCCTCTTGAATTACTCTCATTAAGAACCTCCTTAGTGGAATAATGATTTGTATTATGTTTATGTAAATGGATCTTAGATGCGATAATGATATTTTGGTGGATAATTGGGAATAATTTGTGCATGATTCAATGATTTTGTGGTGTTTGGAGAATGGTCGGTGAGCGTGGTATTTTTAGTTGATGGGAGGGGTCTTATGTGTTATTTAATTCATTTTTTATTATATTTTATCAATTCTATGTATATTTTTAGTACTATAACTAAACATATTAAATAATTATGCTTATTTTTATAATATGGTTATTAAATCAACAATGAGCCATCTAATAGTGTATTTAATGTATAATGTATATATTGAGTAAATTATCATATTCCAGAATTCACTAAACATTAAACTATTTTAGATATATCCCAAAAATTCCCCATAACCATTTTAAATGTGTACAATTCCAAAATTAAATAAATTTTATGAGGATAATTTTTCAAATTTGATAAATTTAATTTTTAAATAAAACCACCACTTATTCATAGAATATCAATTTTAAAATTATATTTAATTTTGCAACACTTTGAAAAACTACACAAGGTTTTGTAAAATTATATTATATTCCTACGACTAAAAAATATTTACTTATGAATAATTGTTTTTGTTAAAAATTATTATTGAAAATCATTATACTCATTATACTCATTTTAAAATGGGAAATAATACATTTATGTTTTACAAGAATATAAACATTTAATTTTTCAATTTTAAAACATTTATTTTCTTAATAAAATATATTAATATATCATGTTTTCATTAATAATATACCAAAATATTATTTATACATTCATTGGTGAGGTTACTATTCTTTTGGTAATATTACTATTCATAATAAGCATGTTACCATTTCGAAGGCCATGTTACCATTCTGTGAATATATGTTCCTTATCTTATAAAAATACATCTTATTTCATTCTTTCATCAAAAACTTTTTTTATTGTGTTCTCAAAGTGTTATTTACATGATTCGTACAATATAATAAAAATACAGGAAATGAAATTTCATTTTTTAGAATCTTTTTTAATTATATTTTTTCAATCTTATAAAATCTAACCATAGAAATGTAGTTTTTTACATTCTAAGTTGAAAACAATTTGAGGATACATCTCCATCGTAACTTCCTATAGGTCCCATGTTGCATCTTCATACTTATCGCTACATCAAAGAACGTTGACCAGGTGAGTGGTGTGGTTTTGTAGAACATTATATCTAATATACAATTTAATCATTGGATGATCCTCATAATACGTATCATTTTCCAACTATACCAACTCTAGATTAAGTATATGTTGGGGATTTTTTATGTAATTTATCAATATGGATACATGGAATACATCGTGCACTTGAGAAATGATTGTTACAAGTAAATGTTTATTGTCCACATCTGCTACTTTTTCAAGAATCTATAAGGTTTTGAGGTACCTGGGATGAAGCTTTCCATTATTCAAAGATGTCAAGATCCTTTTCCATGTATATATGTAATGTGATACCATTTCTCCAACTTCAATACCTAGGATCCATTGATGATTTTTATCATATCTCTTCTATCAACATTGGGCTGCCTTGATATGTTGCTGAATGATTTTCACCTTTTCTACCTTTTATTTGACCATTTCATGTCCTAGAATCTTATTTTCACTAACTTCCTCATAAAATTTATTTGTTCTACATTTCTCTCCATAAATGGATTATTATGGAGCCATTTTGATGCTCAATTGGAAACTATTTTTTAATATAATTTGACCATAGGTAGATGATGGCACCTTCCCCCATTGAAATCCATATAACATTCTCCCAACAACTCTTTCAGTTTTTTAATTGTATTCTTTGATTGGACATCAGTCATAGGATGATAGGTCATACTAAACATCAATGACTTTTTCATTTAATTTTGGAGAATTTTCAAAAATATAGGGTTAAATGTCATATCTCAATTGGATACAATCAATAGTGGTACACCAAGCATCCTTGCCACTTCTTTGAAGTATATTCACGCAAGTTGGTCAAGTGAGAAACCCTCCCAAATTAAAATATAATGACCTATCATTGTATAAAGATCCATAATGACCCATATAGAATTAATTCCATTAGATGACTTTGAAATTATATTAACAATGTCCATAGTTATGTTTTACCATTTTTATGTTTGTATAGCTAATGGTTTCATCATCCTAATAGGCTTTTTTCCATTCATGATTAACTGTCTTCCATGCAAGGAATATTGTACTATATTTAATGATATCATTATTCATATTGTTCCACCAAAAGTGTTCTCTAATATCATTATACATTATCTTGATTCCTTAGTTAATAGAAAAAGGTGAGCTATATACATCATTCATAAGATCTTTCTTTATCTATAAATTGGATGGTTCATATATTTGTTTCCCAAATATGACGAATCCTTCCACATAAGCATTGTGGATTTTCCATTTCTGAGGGAATCGAACCTTTAATGTATTTCCACATCATTTCATTTAGTATCCTTTATTTTCTCTATGAGGTATGGATGAGAAATAATTTGAAAAAGTATTGACGGTGTTCATCCCTTGATTCACATGTCCATCCTTTTTTAATCTTATAATATTAGATCCTTGTTAGTTCTCTTCATTGATAGTGTTTCAGGATTCTTTTTACATAGAGCATATACCACCGTGTTTGTTTTACAAGGATAGTTTGGGGATTAGAAGTTTCAATCCGTAATGATCTCTAAACAACTTCTCTTAAGTATATTAATCTACATGTACATTAATACTGATTTTGGTCTCTTATTATCATTATATATCTCACATTTACCCTCATACAGGTAATTCTGCCATATTATCAACGTAAGGATCATAGATTCCAACTATAGATCATCAGTTCAGTAGTTTTCTCATGAACTTTCAAATACCTAGGGAGGCAGGATATAACCATTTGATGGGTAAACAACCTAATCCCTTATTTGAGATGTCATATTAAACCATAGTGAGTTCCCCAATTATTGTTAGTGTGAGTACTGGTGAAGTGATAATCCTCCATTTCAACTCATGAAATCATTATTCACATTAACCGACCCATAAAAACATACATCCCTTCTAAGTTATCATGTTTAATGGGTTATAAAATAAATATATATTCCTCATAAATCATTAGTAGTACCCAACTAGACCATGGAAGCTATTATCATTGTTTCAGATGTTGGTTTTGGCCACTCCATAATTTACTTCTTCATAGAAGGGATGATAGGTATACCTTTGCTGGTGATAACATGCCCCATGAATTATACATCCTCCATCCAAAACTCAAATTTACTATATTTTCATTGATATTATCCATTCTCAATGTATTTGTCAATGTATTAAAAATTTTCACTTCTTACTCCTTACTTATGGAGTATATTATAATATCGTTAATAAAGACTATAATAATATTTTGAGATAATATAGAAAGACTATATTCATTATATCCATGAAATTTTATAGAGAACTAGTGAGACCGAAGGAAATCACTATGAACTCATCGTCTCTTTACCATTTTGGAATAGATGTCTTGGGAATGTCTTCCTTCATCAACTATAATTGGTCTTATCCCTACAAAAGGACCTTGTTAGAGAAACACATATCCCCATATATTTTATGAGACATGTCATATATCTAAGGGGGGAGGTATTTGTTCATTATTGTGTTATTATTGAGCACAACATAATCAATAAATATATTTATCGATCCATCCTTCTTCTTAGTAAAGAGGACTAGCTCTCCCCATCCTGATGATGTTGGGTGTATAAAACCTATTTTCATGTTCACATATAATTTATTATTAAATTATTCTGTCTCGATGGTGTAAATTCAATAAGGTATCATTGTTATAGGAATAGATCCATGTATATGCTCAATTGAGATGTTAGACTCTTACTCAAGAGGAAGAAAAAGAAATTCTTCAGGGAACACATCAGTGTAGTCCCACATAATGGTAAGGTAATTGAGCATGATCATATCCTTTGTATCAATCATTGGAACTAAATATTCCTGATCCTAAGAAAATAATATCCACATTTGAGAAAATTATCTTGAATAATATTCATCCATCTCATTCCACATTTACAAAATTGGAAGATGCATTATAATGTGATGAGTGATCACCCATTATTTATATTTTATGTCAGATTTTTATTTAGATGGTCAATCCTTGCCCATAATTGCATCAATATCCATAAAATATTTAATAAAAGGGTTACTAGGAGGTTCAGTCTATAAACATTTACCAGGGAGGGGTAATGTACATTGGATGTAATAATTTCCACATATTCTATTCTCAAATATAACTCAACCTATATATTTTGATGGGGTGTTTTAATAGTTCAACTAAACATGAATGATATGAAATAATCATTAGAACAATAATCCAATAGTATGTTTTCAATACTTGAATGAATAACCATCATAAATGTCACCACATCATGGTCAGGCTCCACCTTTGTAGTGGTGATGACATATTCCATTTCTTGATACCATTTAGGTTATTGTTGTTGTTTATTTTAACAGAAAACCCTTAGATTGGGGATGCTATTAACATTTTTACAATTCTCTCAATAGTTGAAACACTACACCATAGGCTATGTACACATCTTAATCATTTCTTCTTTTTAAAAATAATTGGGATTCTTTAAATCCTTTCAGCAGTTTTTATCCAGATGCATGATTCTTCCATATCTGAAGCATTTCCTAGTTCCCATTAGATAGTTTCTAGGATTCTTCTTCCCGTAGTATTCACACAAGGGATATTGGGGTTTCTATCCATCGTGTGATTTATCTAATGATCCAACCATAATAAACTCCATATTACTCTTTTTATCTATTGGAACACAAGACCATTGAGTTTCTATAATCTCCATTCCAACTATAAGAGAACAATGTGATGACCACTCATATTCATCTACATATTCAATCGCCGATGTTTTCATAGAAACGTTTATATTCCAATAAAATGTTATCCACAATGTATTCGGTGTTCATTAAAAAGCCTTGTGTGTATCATGAAATCCTAGTGAAGTTTGTCTCATATACCCGGATTGAAACATCCTCCTTCTACTTCATTCTGAGGAACTCACATTTCATCTTGAAATGGAGGGTTTGAGAAATATATTTATGGGACATTTTTTCATAAAATCTTCCCATTCCATGGAATAAATTTCCAATATGGACTCCATGTTCTTGATCAGTTTCCACCGCTGATCATCTTCCCCATAAAAATGATTGACCACCAAAATGAATTTATCTTCTTCTGGGAACTATATGACAGAGAATAACTTCTCAGTTGCTTTATACCATTACTCCAGAACTGGGTGTTCAAAAGATCGACCAAACATGGGAGGCCTTTATCAACTGAAGAATTCAAATTAATATTTAAATTTCTTATGAGAATTATGTTGTTCCACAAGATTCATGTTATTATTCATAAAATAATCTAGTTTAGAAAATAATTCATTGATTTGTTTTACCACCCATTCTCGTAATATTTTTCATTTTCTTAGATAAATATCCATATATCCTATCACATTTATTATTGGCCATGTTATTCTATTTTCATACATAAAAATTGAAAAAGAAATCAAAATGGGGGGGGGGCTTGAATACTATGATAGTAATAATATAAAATGATAATAATGAACATTGAATTATTAACATTTAAATTACTCGTATAAAATAACATGTGATACAATAAGATCCAATCTAGGTTATCCATTTTGAAATAATTATCCCTGGGTTGTTACTAAAATTTTTCATACCAAATCTCCCAAAATTACTAGGTCCTCCTCTTATACCAAATATTATAGCCCTGTCCTTTTACACATATTATTAAATATATTTAGGAATAACTATCCATCTAATACAAATAATAATCGTAATTCCCAACATCTTTGGAATACTATGTATATAGTTAATCATCTTGAAACCAAAACTACATTTATTCAATATTCATAATGAGATAATAACTCCATGTCTTCCCTTTTTTTACATAGTTTATCCTATGGAATACATGAAAAAAGGGACGAGATAAATTCCCTATAAGGGAATAAATAGAAGAATAATGCACATCGTATGGGTTAGAAGGAATAATATAAAATAAACAGGCATTGAACATGAGTGCGAATTACAAATCATAAAATGTATAACATGTGATATTGTAATCACAGAATTATAGGAATGTGGAAACAAAATACCACATGGGGTTTTCATGATTCAAGGCTAACCACCTCTTTTATTTCACAAGGATGAGATCAATTCAAGGCTAACCACCAAGGATGTTTCAGATGAATGAGCACAAGTCAAGGATAACCATAAAGACCATTTCACATAATGGATCATGAGACTAAACATTTCAAAATTCATCTGAGTTATTTATAGGCACACACATAATAACAAGATCATGAATATTTTTTCGACATGAAGAATCAAAACAATATAGGGGTTTCCCATGGGAAGAAATGGGTATCAATATCATCTCATAAAGAATATAAAATGGTAATATAATAAATGTGTTCAAGTAAGAATGTATATAAAAGATACGTGTAGATTCCTGATAAATAATAGTCATATACCAGGATAATTTATTTAAAATAAATGTGGAAATGTGTAAAAAGAGTGTTTAAGAAACATTAGAAATGATCCCTTTTTAGTGTTCTTGAAAAGAAAATATTTATTTGTCTATAAAGCACGAAAAGAATAATATTTTATATAAAATATGAAATAAAACCAGATCATTTTTAATAATAAAATGAGTTATTTTATATAAATAAAATTTATTTAAAAACATTATATTGTCCATATGAAAATGTGTGGGAGTAAAGTAATATCCCTTTAATTGGAATTTCTTATCTAGAAGAATTAAGGAGGGAACCTTTTAAAAACATCTATTTACCCATAAAAGAAGGATGACTAATCTAGATTCATCATTTTGGGACATATTAAAATAATTTATAATTCATAAATTATACTAAATATGAATTATACTGGGGAAAATTGAGATTAAAAGAGTATACCAAATAAAACAATGGATGTTTGGGTAGAATCCCCCCGATTATGTCCTAAATAATTTTTCAATTGTAATTAATTTTATTGAAAATAAAATTATATACCTTAATTAATTGGGTTAGAACCTATTTTTCATGTATCTAGTTTATTTTAATTTTATTTAGTTCATTTATATCCATCTTTATTAGTTATAATATACAATTTTAATGTATAAAAATGTTTGTTTCATTGGTTTTTAGGATTAGTTCACTTTTATACGTGTATGGAAGAGTATGTGAATTGGGGGTAAATATCCTAAATTGAAAATAAAGCTTATTAATTAACATAATTAATATTTTATTTTATTTTATATGATTATTTTTCCATATTTTTGGACAATTCATTATATAAAGCCATAATGAAAAATGATTAGATTATTTTGTCATTTTTTTGATCATTACAAACAAGTTTTGTTTTATTAATTTGTAAATTTTAATTATGATAATTATAAAACAATAAATATTTTTTAATAAATTTATTATAATTTTTTTTATCCATAATGAATCGAATTATTTTCATATTTGATGGTGTAATTGAAATAGGAAAACACATCATCCAAAAATGTGATACATCGGCAGATGAGAGGCAATGTTTTCATTTTGAGAGTAAAAAGAGAGGGGAAGATAAATAATTATTATATGTTCAATTAAGACAAAAAAATTACAGTATTAATAATGGAGTTATCATGTATTATTGATATGGGTATTTGAGAGGAGACTAAGACAAGAATATAAATTTAAAAATAAATTAATAAAAAATAAAGAGGTTTTTACCTCTTGAATTCCTCTCCATTAGAACATCCTTGTGATAATTTGGTTAAGTATTTTTTTTGAGAAATAAGGATCCCATAATAGTGGGAGATAATCACGAGTATTATTGGGTAGAATTTTGGAAATCTTCAATCTTATAGAGGTGTGAAGAGAATGGGTGGTGAAGGGTGGAATATATAATGGAGGAAAGTGTCTTTTTTAATTATTTTATTCATTTGTTTATTATTTCGGATTAAGAATATGAACCAATTTAAAATTATCACTATATATATTAAATAATGATTTTTTTTATATGATAATTCTTACATCAATAATTACTCATGTAATATTGTTTTAAATTTATAATGTATATATACTGTCAATTACAATATTTCATTATTCACAGAATTCAAATATTTTAGAAAAATCACAAAAAATCATCCTAAATTATTTGTATTTTTATAATTAAAAAATGAAAACCATTTCATTAAAATAATTTTCAAATTTTAAGAAAATTATAATTTAATTAAAATCAACATTTACTCGAAAAATACGGATTTTTATATTAAATTTGATTTTACAACACATTGAAAAATTAAATTAGGTCTCAAAAATTTGTATTATAATCACAGTATAAAAATATGTATTTATGAATATATTTTATGAAAACTAGTTCTATTTTAAATAAATATATTAACTATTAAATCAGGTATAAAACAATTATATTTTATAAAAATACCGAAAATTTGTTTATCCTTTTAAAAAAATTATTTACATAATAAAATATTTAAATGTATCATATATTCATTTAAAAGATACCAAAATTACATTTTTAATTTTAGTGGATATTTTA
The DNA here is from genome assembly GCA_963277665.1 of Viscum album. NCBI lineage: Eukaryota > Viridiplantae > Streptophyta > Magnoliopsida > Santalales > Viscaceae > Viscum > Viscum album. The sequence continues at coordinate 447,432,176 of OY728147.1, forward strand.
CTATTATATTGGTCCTATTACTATTCCTAATTTCCATGTTACTATTCTAATCATCAAGTTACTATTCATTCCGTATATGTTCCTTAACTTCTAGAAATTCCTCTTAATTCATTATTTATTAACATATAACATATTTATTATGTTAGATATGTGATTTATTTTTGATTTATACCATATATGAATTTTATATGTAGTAAATTTTCATTGATAGAATCTTCAGCTGTTAAATGTTCTTCCCAAAATTTATCATTCTACGTCAATTCCAACTCTTATATTTTTTTAATTAGGTTTTTATTACTATCTACTAAATGATTCATGTTCATGGTCATTGGTTTTCAAATTCATAAGGTTATAAAATTAAAATATCATAATTGGTTACTTTAGGATTTCTTTTTAATAAAAATCTCAGTCTTTCACTATAATGTTCAATGATATTTAAAACCGGAATCTATATATTTCCAACTTAATTAATTGAGTTAATTGAGTATTAATTTTTCTCATTGATTAAATACTAGGTTTTGGTCATGAATGTGAATAATTTATCTTTCAAGTAGTTTACCTAGCATGAATTTAATGGACCTAGAAGTTCTTAATGCATATTTCACTATAGTTTGAGTTTTTTAGGGATCGTGGTTTCTATTCACTCAATCAGTAAACCTGATTTTTATTTTATAATCAACAAAATTCGAACCATAAATATACAATCCATTAGTATTTTTGAAATATTTCTTTTTATCTATATTTATTATCATGGATTTGGTTTGGGAAACCAACTTTCTTTTCTCCTCCATGTTCAATACTCTCCATTTAATTTTTTCTCACAACCACATAAATCTTTTAAAATTTATCTCCTCAAAACTATTCAAGAATTCCTCAATTAATTTCCTCTTCAATAATCATCCCACTATAGAATCAATAAAGGACATTTTTTCAACTATCCACCAATATAAATTTTATATTACAAACCAAATATATTTCCCATGAAGTGGAATTTTTTTTGTTAAATACTAAAATTAATCCCAAGCTCGACCTTGAGATTCATCATCAAACATGTTAAAATTTAAAATTTATACCCAAATATTTATGGACACCTATAGATGGAATAATTTAGAAATAGTTATTCTTAGTGACTCATACCATATTTAAATTTAAGTAGACGTCAGTCTTTGAATCCATTCTCTAGAATTTTCATTCAATGAAAATTTAAATTAAATTCATGTTACCAGATGAATTGATATGTTGATAAGAAGAAATGTACAAAATTGGTGAAGTAAACTCTATTTGTGAGTGTTGGTATCCACATAAAGCCTCTTGGAGAACTAGATTGAGATTGATATCATCTAGATGATAGCTAAAATTATCTCATATAGTGGTATGACGACTAGAGTAACCATAACGCTGGTCTAAATAAACATTATCTATGGAATTAATTAGTCTTTATGACGTGAATATCTTGTGGAATTACGGGCGATAATCTTGTAATGAATTTTTTTCATGATCATCCAACTCCTCATCATTTTTTGATAATTTATTTTTCCCACTATTTTTACGTTATATGAACCATCATCTTCATTTCCTTTCAAATAGTGGATTTTTAGTGCATCAGATTATGACTAAAAACAAAAACAATAAATGCTCCAGAATAATATAATGAATTAAAATAAAATAATTATTTTATAATCGTAGGTATCAAAAAAATATTTCAAACTGTCCCCAAAAAGGAGAAATATTCTTTGACATCTTATAAGGAATCTTTATCTACCTATAGGGATACAAATATTTATTTATTTTATAATATAATAACAACATAACTATACAGCATTTAAGTAATTATTATTGACATGTATATAAAAAATAATGATAGTTAGAAAATTATATAGGATAGTTTTAGGAATATAGTATGTGATGAATTAATGTTTTTAAGAGAGATTAATTGTAAATAAAACTAATTTGGTTCTGGAATCATGTTATAAAACATACATAGTTAATTGTTTTTTATATTTCTGTTATGGGGATTAAAATATTTATGTGTTAGTTCATGTTTATTATCCTAATGTTTTCTAAAATTATCTATAATATAGGTACACTTCTTCAAATTAAGTGATATCCTCATATATATGGCCATTTATATGGATTGAATAAACAATTTATTTATCAAGAACATTATTTAATTATAACAACAATATATTTACTAATGATTAACTATAAACAAAATAAATTTATTGAAGATTTAAAACTGTTATCCTAAAATCCCAAAAAAATCTCGATATTCAATAAATAAAGAGGTTTATAATTTATAATCAACAGTGGAACAACCCCAAACCTAAGTCGAAATAGGAAATTATAACTATTAATCAATCCCACTATGCTTGCATCACTTGACACAGTGAAAAAATCACCTCATGAAAATCATGAGATTGAATTATGATTGGGTTACAATGTGAGGATGAATAAATGAAAAATTTGTTTCATTGTTCATTTCCATTGGTTATACATTGGGATGGTCATCTCTGTATTCTTTTTTTTCTCTATTGGAAGTATCCCACCACCTCAATATAATTCCTTTTAAGAAAATCACTTCAGTTACTCTTCAAAATCAAATATTTTGGAATGTTTATATCCTGATTTGGTATTACACAGTATGAAAAATGTGAATCTATCCTTTATAGATGTCTCTCATCGATGGACTCATAAAGTGAATGGATTACACTACCTGAACCTTATGTCTCAAGGATTTCAAAAAATTCCATTGATAAATTAAAATGTTAATGAAGTGTATGTATTCCATATTACAACCACGATTGTAACATAGTAAATATTACCTAAATATATTTCCCAATTATATTTAAAATTATAACTATAGTATAAAAAAGAATATTGTGTTGTGAATACTATTTCTAGGATGATGGAACAATTATCCCTTTTCCCACAGTCAACAGACTAGTGTTGTTTTGAATTTATGACAAAAACATCCTCAGAATAACCAAATATCATATAGATAATAATATAATTAAATATTCTATTTCAAGAAATGATTTAAATTTTTTATATATTTGATTTTAAAAATAAAAATGGTTCTTATGAAATAATATATTTTAAATATCATTATTATACAAGAGCTAATGGACAAACTAGGTTGGTTTGGACTCGAGGTTTGGAATTTCTCATCGAACATTTAGTTCCCTGATATATTTTCCATAATGTAATATTATTTTATTGTTTGGTATATAATTATACAATGATATGTTTAATCATCATTATATTTATCTCCATGTTATTTTAAGATTAATGTTGTTTTTTTCTCCATTAGGGGTATGATTTAAAAGTTTCAATAATGGTAAGGATTTATTTCAAGATCTTATCCATATTAAATTTTGGTTATTTTTATATCCCTGATGGGGAAATTATGTCAATATTAAATAGAAAAATTTTCTATTCCCCTATTAATTATATAAATTTCCATATAATAGTAACACATTCCTCTATGTGTTTCAAAGAAATATTGAGAAATATTTTTGATGTAAAGTTTACATTATTTCTCTCTTTAGTCAACAACTATTTCCCTCTTTAGTCAACAACTATTTCTCTTCTATATCATGGAATTAATTAAAATTGTTCTCAAAAAATTATTAATATAATTATATGTTTTCTTGATGTAATTTTTATAATTTTTTACATTTTAAATAAATTGTTTAAAAGTTTTCTTCTTGATTTTTTTGTAACAATGTTTTTTTGACTTTGTTACCAAAGTGTGAAAGGAATTAATTTTTAACTTATATAGAATATATAGAAATACCTGCATCTATAGAAACAATTTTATTTTAATAATACATAATAAAATTCCAATGTTGATTAAATAAAATTGTACAACAATTCTTTAATTTATTTTCATTCAAATGAGATTTACAATGTTGCAATGATATTTTAATAAATAAGGTTTATAATATTTTATTAATTATTTATATTAATTGATGAAAACCCCATTAATGATATGGAATGATCCAAAATTATTTAAATATTCCTCTTATAAATATATATATTACTATATAACTTCTTTTAATGGGATAATCCATTCTTTTTGATGATTTATTTAATTTATTTTTTATGAAAAATATTTTGATTCTGATATGGGAAAACATTATTCATCAAGTTTTCTTTCTATGATAATTTATTCTGTTTACAACTTATGTTGGAATTATATATATGGAACACATATAAATTTATAAGATATAAATGTGATGTGTGGGACCATTATTACATATCCCTATAATTAATTGGGTAATGATTTACTCCCATGGGAAATAGTGTCGGGGATTATTAAGTGAACCTAATCTATTATATGACTATATACACCATGTGATATTGTAAGGCTCTATTTTTATATAAATAATTCCCGTTTTTTTTCATGGGATGGTGGAGTTGATACGGTGTGAGGATTGTTTTGTTATAGTTCTTATATGTTCTTATAATGTGATGTGTGGGTTTTTCATGCATTTAGTTTGAGCGGTCATTTGATTGTTGATGTGGTAGGTAGATTTTTTATGTGATTGAATGGCATGGTATGTTTTTTGTTATCAAATCTAGTAAAATTATCTTTATAAATTGGTTAATAGGGTGAATAAATTACATGGGTAAATAAATTACCTAGATGAGTTCTGTTTGAGGGTGAATCTTCAACATGAGTGATTCAATATGTGAATCAACTATAAGGATGAATCAACTATGAAATTGATCGTCTTTGTGGATGAATCAGTTATTTTGGAGATGAACTATGAAAATCATCATAGGTAATGGATAAACTTTGTGAATCTATTATATAGATGGATTGTCTACGTGGATAGTATACATGACTGGTGGGTTTCATTGATCAGTTTCATGAATTGACTATGGGAATACTACTACATTGGATTTTTTCTACATGGGGATTTTGGGTATGAGAAAATTCCTATATCGATTTCTTTCTCCAAATTCATGAAAATGGTAATGTGTGTATTTAAGTTACACAATTCAAGGGACATTAAATTCTAATTTTCCATGTATTATCATTTCCATTATTTTTTATGATGACATGGTCTATAATTGATTCATTCAATGTTGATTTTAATGATATCATAAATAATTGGTAAATAATATATTTCACAAACACAATTCTTTTCATCCCATGTATGTTGATGGGGAAATGAATATATTTTTATTCACACTACCCTGGATTCCATCACTTGGGAATAGATGTTTCAGAACACTTACATTGGATTTATTGATCACTTCTTCATGTCACTTTACTTCTCCAATGGTGATTTCATCTTCTACATGCCCCATATTTTGTGAAGTTAGTCGAGTGATGCTTTTTTAAACCATATATGTATTTCAAATTATTTTATATTTTTGTGTATCATTTGGGGAGGGTTTCAATTATTTATAATTATAGATATGATTTCAACCCAAATAATAAAATCATGATAATTAGATAAATGACTTTTAAAAATCATATGTAAATGTGAATCAGATGTTTTTACAAGAATTATTATTTTCTATACTGTTAAATAATATGCATAATTCCATTCTAAAATTTTTTCTCATTGCTTTCTTTGTCTTCATTGTAGATTTGAATTTGTGGAACAATAAATTTTAGGATTAGTTTTATATCACCCAAAAGTTAATTGTCTAATCAATTATTATTTTTAAGAAATGGTTTCGCTTGGATATTTTTATTCTATGAGAAGACCCTTGAATATGATGTGAAATTGATAGAGATCCACTATGTGAAATATCAAAATGATTTTTTTTGTGTAGAGTGTTTTGTGAAGTGGTTGTGTGGGACGAATTTTTTATATAATATTTTGTGTGGGTATTGGTGATATTTTTTCATATTAGTTGATTATTTATAATATGAGGGGTGGATTTGATTTTTAGATGTTTTATGGGTCCGTGTGTGATGGTTTTTGAGGCAATGTTTTGAGGAATTTGTGCTGAAAGCTGGTCATGATGTGGTTTCTATTGTGTAATCTAGCTAAGAATGTGGCAATGGGGAATGGTTTTATATAAAAAATGATATATGAAATTATATATTGTTTTTTTAATTATGTGTTTTGTAATTGTTTTAGTTTCCTAGGATTTAATGGAATAATGTGTTTAATAATGATTTAATATGGAGATAATTGAAATGTATAATGAATTTAAATGGGAATATGATTTAAATGGTTTATGTTTGCATAAATAAGGGAGGGATTTAAAATATAAATTAATGGGTTGTAATCATTTGAACCAATGGTATATTAATGTGGAATTAATTTCTTATATGAATTTTGAAGATAAGTTATGTGTTAATTGAATGTTTAATGTGAAATGTGATGTGTGGCTTTTTTATGTTGAGATTGTGGTTGGAGATGGAAACAAGGGTGGGGGAGGATATGAAGAAATATGTTAATGTTGTGAGTTGGATTTTTATCTAGTTGTAAACCCCTAGGTTTGGATTATGTCTCAAGAAATAATATACCATGTATGTTCCTTGTGATTTATTATATGTGCCACACCTATGTCAATAACCTATTTCAAACAAATAATATTTGTTGGGTTGGGGGTTCCACACTTCGTCATGGAAAGGATAGATAGTTTTCTACATTTTCTTCCTTGCTCCCCCTTCCATGTGATGTTGACATGTATAGTATGTCATGTATTAATGTAAAAAAGTTCATTTTATGAGATATTCTGTGATGTGATGAGATGGACTAGTTGTCTTCGGGTGAGGTGTAAAATTGTGCGGGGACCGAGGTGTGGTTGAGATATATTATATGAAATGACCCTAGTGTTTACAGGTGATATAAAAAGCTTTAATATGGGATGGGTTTTTCATGGTTACAGGTTTAACCATGGTTGATATCCAACATGTTTATGAAACCATACTACTCTAGTAATCAAGGTTGTAATGATGTTTTGGACCACGTTTCTATGGTCTTGGTGAGATGTGATCGTACTATAGGGTAGTGGCCCAAGAGTCTATATGTGATTTGTTAGGTGAGTGTGCTATGGGGACGTGTTATATATTAAACTTAAGAGGTTATATTTATATAAGTATGTTGTTGGGTGTGAGAGTGGATAATCATTGGGAAAGTGGTGCAGGGGGGCCTATATAGAAATTATTTATATCCGGTAACTATGTTTGTCATGAGTTATCTTGTGAAACATTCCTTATAGGGTTGGGAAGGAAAATTTCCCTATTTAGGTGCATGTGGTTCACATGATTCCTCATAGGTTCATTTGTATTATCTTTCCCATCTACATGAGAGTCTTAGGTATTCCTACTGAGTCTAATTGCACAATCACCCATCATATATAAAACTATTTTCATGTTTTGAGGAGGATTATGCAGACCGTGCAGTACATTTGTAGTTCAAACTACTAAATAGTGGTTTCCAACAATGTCATTGATTTACATTTGTTATTTACTTTGAATAATTTTATATATATCAGTCTTATACATAGATGCATTGTGTGGTTGTTTTTTATTTATTTTGTATTATGTCATGCATTTATTTGGTTGAATAATATTGTCTCTCAATATAAATTATTATATAGGGTAACTACTCAAATTCAATGAGTATTTTATACCCATGGTGGAATTCACAAACCAGAGGACTACCGGAGGTGGGACTCGGGTGGTCATTATCTCTCTCCCATTTTTTCTATATCATCAGTTTGAAAGATTCCTGATACAGTGGTATCAATGGTGATCGTTGAGAGGATGGATGGTGTTTGGAGTTAGTGAAATTAAGGATATCATGGGTTGGTATAGAAATAGTGATAGTAGTCCATTATTCATTAAAAAGTCTAGAGGGCCTCACCATAACATGATATTTTAGGCCCCCTGTGATCTTGTTCATAAACTCATTCATTTTTAAGCCATCATGAGATATGTACCTTTTTGTACAATAGAGACCTATGAGTGTTAAAGACATAATTATTAATCGTTTTTAATTTTATCTTGGTGTTTTTTGGTGGAGAATATTAAATAAAAAATGATTAAAAGAGGACTCAATGAAATTATATTGCTTCTACGCATAGGAAGTACTAATTTTTCTTTTCAATATTGAATAATGTCATTGTAATCATGTGTTTTAATAAGTAGAGGTTATATTTCTTGGTCTAATTAATTGATAGAGGGTTTATCTAGTCAAGGAGGATGATTAGTGGTAGTAGACATTGCACACTTTTCAATGGAGGTATTTTGTTAAGTACATGTGTAGAATCTAACACTGAGACATAGAACTGGTAGGAGGATCTGGTGATTGACCTTTAGTTGATATAGTACATGGTAGAGTACTGGGTCCCAGTTGTAGTTATTCATATGTGGGTAGAATCACATTAATATGGGATATTATTTCTAGGTCATCTGAATGGAGGAATGAAGTGATATTCATAGAAATACATAGGAAATATGTCCAAGTTTCAATCCAAAATGATATGGGTGGATAATAGGAAAGAGATAATCATTCTTTAGAAGGATATAATATCAAAATATAGGCTTCGAATCATGTTTATCGACCATTTAGATTTTCCTTATATAATTTTCCAAATGAAGATTCCCATGCGATATGTCACTAGGAGGGACACTATCATTCAATACAATATACAATTTCTCCACTTATGTGTCCAATATATTTGGAGGTTTGGAATAAGGATGTGGTGATAAAGTGGATGTAATAACAAGGATGTTTATATATGATATTAGATGCAGTGTTTCATTGAGGAATAAAATAAATGGTATAAGTCTTCATCTATTGGGGCCTTGGAGGATTCGACCAACCCATAATTGATCTCAACAGTTTCCTTTATTGATCAAAGGTTATACATGATAGATTGTTTTCCCTATGGAGGAGATGGTCATTATGAAGACTATTTCACAGTAGTATTTGGGGCTGAACCTGGTAATTGTTGTATGATTAAGTATCCATTTCCACTACAATTTGATATAAATATTTTTCAGCAGCAGGGGAAGAAAATTTATTCTCCATATATGGTGTTTGGAGAAGGTGGGTGGGGAAACATGGATTCTCTTTATATTACAGACCCTAGGAAAGAGTGTTTGTTTTTTATGGGCGTCAAAAGTTAGGTATAGGAGTTGGGTGTGGTTTGTATAATGTAGTGGGGAAGGAAGAACCATAACATATATAGATCATTATAGGTATGATTAGTTGTTTTATTAATCTTTTTATTCCTTTTTGGCTTAATCAGACCTATAATCCTCTAATGTACAAACTTTATTTTTCTATTATGACCTATACATAGAGATGTTTCCCATTCCCCTAGTGTTGACTACACTCATTGGAGGTCGAACCTATTTATTTGATGTGCTACAGGGGTGTAGACTCGTATTGGGGACACATAAATCCCATTGGGATATTTTTATACTGAATATTCACCTATATAATATCTTTCACAACATTTGGTAGTTTTATTTGATGAATTATTTTATCCAATGGTCTTTATTGATGGTTAGATGATGGATGAAAATGGATATTATTTTTAGGGACGGTGTTATTTATTATAGTGAATTTCATGGTAATCCCTCATGGGGTTAATAGACTAGATTTTATGGTACACATGGGAGTTTTGAAGAAGTATCATGGCTTGATGATATAATTTTTTTGAACTGATACGAAACATGTAGTGAAAAAGAATATGGTGAAGTGTTTGGTTTTTCCTTATAAATGTGATGGTAGGATAATGATTATTAAAAACATGTGATGTTCCATTGATGTGTTATATTCTTGATGTATGATGTGAAATAACACTCCAACATATGAATATTGGAGGTCTATATTCTAATATTAGTTAAATTTTAATAATATTTGATTAAAACCTTAAATAAGAGTTTGTTCTTCCATGAGTATATAATATCATTCATGATCGATGGAATTCCACATACTATATGTTTAGGGTTTGGAATTATTTTTGTTGTATTGTTTTTTAGTTTGGATTGTGTGTATGATTATGTTGTTGTAAATTTGGTTACTAAAAAGAGAGGAGGATTTTGTTTGGGGGTTCTGATTGGTGGATGGTATTCAGTAACAAAGAGATCACATGAAGGTGTATAATGGTATGGTTTTATAGGTCATGAAATCCCCTTACATCTTTTTTATTTTAATCATAATGATGAGAATTGTTTGAGAGGTATTTTATGTAATGTCTTAGAATTCTAAAAATTTCCCTTGTTTCTTCAAATGGCATGTGGGGTCTAGATGGTATTATTTGAATTTTATTCTAGTTATTCTATGTTTCCTCAATGTGGTTTTATGGATGGTTTTTTTTGTGGTTTGTCTTGGTTAATGTTTTGTTCATATGGTTGTTAGGATAGTCATGTGGTCGGTTGGTATAAAATGTTCTCTGTTCTCACAAATAGTAGAATCGGGTTTATGAATAAGGTAAATTGATGGTTCAGTTATTTGGATATATAAGATACATGGGTGTATCTGATATGTGGGTGAATCAGTTACCTAACAGGTCTTCTACGTGAATTGTTAGTGTGGATGAATCAGCTATGTGGATAAAATGGTAATTTGACTGTTCATCTACATGAATCAGCTATGTGGATAGACAGGCTGAGTGAGTTGTCTATTTTGGTGTCCTATACCAAGATCCCATATAATTGGTTCCCCATGTTTGGTGAGCCACATGGCCTTAGGTGCATCCCCCCGAATTCTAGAGGCTGCCGACAAGAAGTGTGGCCCACATGTGGGTTTTTTGGGAGAATATCCCATCATTATCAGAGTTCAGAACAATGGATAAATATAATAATAGGTAAATAACAAAAGAAATATAATTTAATAGAATTAAAATTTAGAAGAGAAAAATGATAACAATAACTGAATCAACTATAATAAAGGCTGATGATTAGTCATGTCACTAGAATAATGGAAAACATGTATACAAGATATTAGGATTGACATGTTTCACTAAAGTATAATGGAAATCAAAATACTATCACATTAATCCCAAGCTCTAACTCAGTCATCAGATATCATGATCCATCATAAATAGAAATGGTGAAGTCTTTGAAGACATATGCTTTCCTTTATCAACAACTTCATTCATGTAATCTACCTTGGGTACAAAAAATCACCTGGAAAGGGTGTGAGATAAATCTCAGTGGGCCACCATCAATGCTGTCTATAATATCTATACTATATTATTAAAATATAATAGTGTAAATTAATTCATAAATAATATAAATAAGTATAATTTAAATAAATACAGAAGTACCTACTTCATCCCTTGGCTATTGTCTGAACATGTAACCTGTTCATTATTTGACTATTACTAGTTTATAAATAATTCTTGATGTTAAAAATAGTATAGGAATCAATATTTTATATGTAAACCTTTAATTATATCTAATATTGAATTTCCTGTGTAATAAAAAAGAAAACGTAGACCTTAGGGGTTTCCAACTCATTAATAACTATAGCTTGGAAAAGAGTAAGAGTGTAATACAAGGATCATAGTCTAGGGTATTCCATAATAAGATGCCTACATAGTCCATGGAGTTCAACCAAGGTAAAATAGGGATACAAAAAGACTGGGCATGATGTGTTTTAACTAGGGAACCTACTTTTCGATGTAGTATATGAGTAGTGTATCTAGGTAATCCTATAATAATATTGATGGGTTCCTTATGTGTCATATTGGTCATCCAATGTTAGACAAATATCGGGTTCTAGCTGGGCTTCTACCAAAGAAAGAGACATCCTTGAATCAGAATGGGGTTCCCAGGTGTTCAAGGCATTCCCAATGGAATCCAAGGTGATATTAAGTCAACCCACTCTTATTTTTAAAACAAATTTATATATAATTCATAAGGTTCAATACATTACCATTCATTATACTGACAAGTCTAATGGATCTTGAAGACATTTATTAATGTCTTAATTAATCCATAAGCCATTTTGGTTCGAGCCTTTCCTTTCATTAGTGTGTCTAGTCCAAGTAGCATGCAACAATTTAATTAGAAAAATTATGGAATTTTCAAGTGTCAAGGTACACTTCTATACCTTCCATTAACATGGTAAGGTGTCCTACAAACCTGAAACATATTATTTAATTAAAATCAAAAATGCCATGTCATTTTTTTAGTAGACTTTCTAATTTTCATTTCACATTTAATTATCAAATTGAAGCCCCAATTTTTGAAAATTTAAGTGGTAAGAATAAATGGTATATTAAATTATTTAATTTGAAAATTAAATCAATCCAATTAATATATTAAACCTTTCTCTAAGAAATATAAATCCAAGGAACACCCGAACAATGGTCCCAACATGTAAAAACACTGAAATGAAAATTATTGAAAAACATACAACATGTTATGGACATAGTTGTGGGAATAACCAATTGAATCTATTTAAGTAATTGTAAAGAGAACAATAATATATTTCTAATGATTATAAGTATGGAATATAAATCCAATAAAAAATACCCAACGAAATCGGCAACCTCCACAGATCATTTCTAAAATCAACGAACATGAGGTATGAGTTCTAGACCACCCACCTTAATCTCGTATGACTTTAATCGTCTTGTATTATCCATTAACTCAGCTTGGAATAGATTATATTTGTGTAAATGTTTAAAAATATTAAACCTCAGTCACTAGATCGAGAGAAATAGAGAATAAGAATAGCTTGAATGGACATGAGTACTTACTATTTTTCATCCATCATGATGAATGGATGTTCAAACAGATCCCAGATGAAGGAGATATCTTTATCCCAATGTTTAGCCTTCAAAATATCCAAAATTGGAAAAATGGAGGTTCTATCCACTAGATATCATTTTGGGGATGAACGAAGTCATAATTTTATCATTAAGGGTAAAAATGTAACATTTCCCAACATATATCTTGTCTATGGTCTGGCCGCATGGGTTTCAAAACTGTGGTCCAACCGTGCATGGGTACTTGGAGAAAAGGAGGAACTCACATGGTTAAGTAACACTGTTAATAAAATGTGCTCCAACTATGCGAGGTGGCTCTACCAAAAAATGTAGACCATCCGTATAGTTTGATCTAACCATGTGTCTTACCCTCATAATTTCCTAAAACCTCGCGACATGCCCACTTTCCCCCTAAATGATGGGTTTTGGGTATCAAAAATTCCATGGACACCCTTAGAAACTTTGATCACTCATTAATAATCCTTATTTGGTCCAAAATAAAGAATTACACCTAAATCTAAAGTATCCATGCCTTAGTGAAAACCGATGTTCTTATAGTATAATCCTTCTTAATGGAACTCTTCCCCAATTTCACCTTCCTAGGGTAGTGAAACACTATCCTAGAAAAACATCGGACACTCTTCCCATACATCGGCCTCCATCTCTGAAGTCTCATACTAGACATAACTGTGTTTCCAAAAAACATAAAACTTCCCTACCCCAAATGTAAGTGTCGGTGCTAAAAAATACTATGTAAAAAATTATAAAATGAAATTGAATAATTACACAAAACATTACACAATACACGACCTTTACTCGGCTACTTTTTGGTGAATATACACATCCTACACCTTTTTCTAGAGATATCCAAAAAAATAAAAGGAATGGAAAGACATTGAATGCGCCGACACTGTGACTGAACCCAACGCCACCAGAAACTCAATTGATCCTTTGAAAAATAATTTAAAGCATGGTGTGAGCATTAGATATTCCTAGTATGTGATTTTAAAATCATTGATAAATATTTTTAAAACAGAATTTTGAAAATAATTTCAAAAATAAACATTTATAACAAATATTTTGATACTTTTACATGAAATTACCTATTATTTCAATATATTTTACCACGTTACAAAATACTAATGTTCGAAATCACATTGAAAATATTACATCGTTCTTCTAAAAACAATGCACAAGATTTTGAAAACAAAACACTACTTTGAAGACAATTAAATCCTTGAAAGATGTATTGAGCCTACTAACTTAGCAAAGGATGGGTTCACTACCCAATTCCATTCCATATTTACGAATTTAAAGTGGCATATTTTCAAAAAACAATTTAATATTTTTTTTCGTATATATGCTTCCACTAGTGTTTTTAATTTTGAAAACATGTCACTAAAATAAATTACACATTCACAAATTTATTTATATAAAAGTATGTACAAACATAAATATATGAACATTCATTATGTATCACTTTCGAGTTTGGTTACAACCAAAACTCATTCCATAAGTCTTTTCATTATCTGTCCAAGCATTCAAACCTCCTTACATAGAATTCATTTTATATTTGTATGAATATTTTATGTTTCTCACATTAAACTATCATTTTGAATAATACATTAAAAATCATTAAGTAATCATTCTACTCAATAATTTCGTATGTATACCACAATATTCATGTTGAAATCATGAATGCAATAGATTTCACTGATATTCATAACACATGTCCATGATTTCATGAATATGTGATGTCCTTAATATTAATATAACATGATGACATCCTATGGAAATTTATTTAAAAACATGACATCTGAATATAAAACATGTCAATAGAAATTTCAATCTTATATATATAATGAATTTACAGTACTCATAATCAATGAATAAATGCAAGTTTGATCAAACCCTTGTTAAAAAACATCGTATTTAGAAATAATTAAAACATAGTTTTTATTGTCGTAAATATAATCAATTTATGGATAGTTTAATTCCTTTCACAAACATAAATTAAAACTAAAATTTATAAATTAAAAATATTTATTAATAATTAAAATATGAACATTAAATTTAAATTATATAATCTCCCTTACAAAAACAAATAAAATCATAAATTGATGAATATAAATAACCCATACCGAGGGTTCTATTAAAATATAATAACATAATAAAATCAAAAAATAAGGAAACCAGAATATGAAAACAATATTTTTAATAAACTATCTTACTTATTTTGTAAATCCAGAATTAGGATATGAACAAAAATAGAAACATATCATCATTTAATATAACATTAATCATAAATATATTATTTATGAATTATAGTAAGTTCGATAAAAAATATAATCACTATATGTACATAAGTTTGAAAATAATTTATACAAATACAATAATAATAAATAAACAGAAGTCCTCTTACTATGTTTTATCAAAAAAATAGAACACAATTTGAAAAAAATGTTTATTCAAGGGGAATCAAGAAAATAATTACCTAAAGAAATTAGTTACATGAAATGTAGTAGAAAAAGGGTAGAAAAATATGTTTTTGAAAAAAAAAATCATTTATGGAAAACCATACACAAAATTATAGATCATTCATTGAAAAAAAGACAGTATATCCCTTAGTAATTTTTCTTCACAAGATGAAAAGTCTCAAACACCCTCAAATCTGTCACATGAGGTGCGCAACCCCAAATAATGAAGGTTGATAATCTCAAACTGGGCATGTTTCTCCTCAAGTATGGTTTGTATCAGAGGAAAAGAAGAACAAAAAATATAGATATTGGAGAAGGTGAATAATATTTAGATTTATAATATCCAAAAATTGCAATTCATAGATGTTGTACTGAAATTTTTGAACAGTGATTTAAATAGAAATTATATAAAATAAATTTCATAATTTTTGAAATTGGTTCACCCATGAGAAACCAACTCAAAAAAAGATAGAAACAATTAATAAAACAAATAAAGATTCTGATAAAATATGACTGCAAGTTGATTGAACCAATAAAGGTGATAGAATTTATGATGGAAGAATTCAACAAATTAAATTATTAGGAAAATAAATATTCAGATCCAGTGGTCTATAAATATGATAATCTTGTGATAGAGAAATTGAAAAACAAACTAAATTGAAGCACAACCTAAATCAAAACATATTCAACATTGTATAGATACAAAGACTATGAACAAAAGCCTACATCACACTATGTTTGAAAAACAACTAAAATCAAATACATAACTAGCTCATATATACATTGGAGATGCTCAATAAACTTCCGCCTATGGATTTCCCCATCTGGGATTGAGACATCTCACCTATACGACCCTGCTAGGGATTCCCGCGGTCATGCTCGGCCTCTGGTCAAAGGCGCTCAAACAACATGGCTCAAGATACCCTTTGAATACATTTTTTTCGACCACATTTTGGTTGTGGCCTCACACTTGATGTCGGATTCATGAAGCCCTCACACGAGGCTTCCCCTTTCCCAGATCGAATCATGCTCCCCTTTTCTCCCTAAACCTAATTTATGCCCTAAGACCCCTATTTCAATTTCTTTTATTATTAAAATTATTATATCAATATTATTATATAATAAATTTTATTATTAAAATTTATTTATATAATGATCATATGTATTTTTTTTATGTTTTAAAAATTTATAAATTTTTATTTATAAAACAAAATATTTTTATAATCTAAATATATTTCATAATATGAAACTAATAATTATAGTATATTTATATAAACTAGTTTTACGTAATCCAAATTTTATAAATTGAATATTTTTATAAAATTAATTTAATCATAATATATAAATAATAATTAAAAATTTAAATTTCAGACACACACACACACACACACACAAATATATATGTAAATATATATATAGTTTTTTGGAAAATCAATGTTTATTAAAAAAATTAATTACATTTATCAAGATAATTATAACAGTGAGAACAAATACATTTCTATAAAAATATAAAAATTTCCTCATTCAATATAATTTATTAAATAACTTTCCATATAATTTTTTTTATTCAAATAAAATAAAAATACTAATCAAATAATATTTTAATAAATAATACAATAATAAACACTTAATTTTTATTTAAAATAATTATGGAAATTAGAAATAATCAGTATAATAAATTATAAGAATTATAATTTATTTAATTGAAAAATTTAATTTTAAATTATTATATTCAATGAGAAATGTCTCAAAACAATTTTTTTGGTTTTACTTATAAATAATTCAATTTGATAAGATATATTTTTAATAAAGCTATGTTTTGAATTTCTGGGTTGTTATATTATCCCCCACTCAAATTAATTGCATCCTCACAATTAGTTTCTTCGGACTAAAAAGAATTCTGAATATCTGTACATAAGAAGATGAAAACTATGACAGCTAAACATCTAGTCTCAACAACATCTAATCTCTAATGTTTTCAATAACATTTCTCTAATACCTATTATAACGCCCTGACCCCATAATTTTGGAGGTGGTTCTAAAAAACATGTTGTGTCAAAAAATTATAAAAAGAAACTAAATAATTACACAACACATTACATAATCTAGATCGTTCACCTGTCTAGGTTTTGAAGAATAGACACACCCTACTCATTTTTTCAGATCTGTATGAAAATAAAAATAAAATGAATATAAATACACTAGAAGTGCTAACTCTATGATCAAAGAGAACATAACTGGAAACTCTACTGATCCTATGAAAAATAATTTTATGAAACGAGAGAGCATTAAATATTCCCAGTAAGGGATATATTTTTTTTAAAAAAAATACAAATAATCCATTTAAAAATAATTTCAAAATGAAAAATTTAGAAATAATATTTTGATATTATTACTTGAAATTACCTATGCTTTAAATATACTATATCACTTTAAAAAATACAAACCTTCAAAATTGATTTAAACACATTAGGATGTTATTCTAAATATAATACACAATCTTCTGCAAAAAAACACTATTCTGAGGACACATAAATCATTGAAGACTATCTTGGGCCTACCCACATAGATATGTATGATTTAACTCCCAATTTCTCTTCCATATTTACAACATTCAAGTACCCAATTTTCTAAAAACAATTTAAGATTTCTTTACTTACATATACATTCACTGGAGTTTCTAATTTTGAAAACATGTCACTGAATAGAAATACACATTCACACTTCTATTTATATTAATGTATATACATACATAAATATATTAATATTCATTACATATCAAATGTGTGTTTCTTTACAACCAATACACAAACTATAATACTTTTCATTCTCTATCCATGAATTCAAACTACCATTCATGGAATAAATTTTCTATTTGTACGAATATTTTATATTTCAAGGATAAAAGAAATTTTTTTAATAATTCATTTAAAATCATTCATAAATACTTCTACTAAATAATTTATAAATTATACCATAAAATTTAATATGAAATCATGAATATATTATAAATGAATAAAATGTCGAGGATATGCATAATGCATACCCATGATTATTAGGAAATGCAACATCCACAATTTTCATATAACATGTTTACATGTTATGAAAATTTTTTAGAAACATTACAATAAAATTTATGACTTGTTAAAAGAAATTTCACCCTTATAATTATATATGTAATTTACAGGACTCGTAAATGATGAATAATTTCTCTTTTAATCAAAACATAGTTAAATAAAAATATTTTTATTTAAAAATAAATAACATGTAGTTTTGATTATCACATATATATTCAATTTATGGATATATAGATTCCGTACACAAACTAAAATTAAAACTAAAATTGAGAAAATAAAATATAATTATTTATATAAAAATACGAAATCGAAAAATAAATTGTATAATCTCACTTACAATAAAAACATAAATCCTAAATTGATAACCATAAGTAACTCATGCTGACTGAACGGCCCGAAGGCCTTCTTTTTTATTGATTTTCTATTAACCCTTATTTCAAGGGATGAGGGGGAACCCTTTCAAGGCTCGTAGGCTTAGAGAAATTACATGACCCATAGGTCGTAAGGAAATCATACAGACAATGACTACATGAAACTGCTACTCCCCAACATTTACATCGTGATCAGCTCTCCACCATTTCATGACTGTTCGGCTAGAATTTCCATGTGAAGGGGTGAACAGGCACGGTACCGATGGAAAATTACATACCCTCTCATTCTTCCAAAGTATGTTTAGCCATGCTCTGGGGGATGCGCCCTTCTCTTTCCTCCTCTAGAGTGGATCTATGTATAATCTCTCTGTAAAACTACAAATCAAGTGTCCTTGAGGGCCTTGAGGTGGCACAATGGCCATGAGGTGGCCCGAAAGCCTTACTGATATGAACTCCTTAGGTGGCCCGAATGACTTAAGAACTACAATCTTAAACTGGTGGCCCAAGGTGAATAGTTCTGGCTGCTACAATTCCCTCTACAGTACACCGAAATTATCCCTCTGTCTGGTTTTGAACCTGGGTCTCAAGGATGCACTTATAGAGACCTCACCAACTGGGCTAAGGATCATGTGAAAAATAAATAACTCATAAAAAGGGTTATATTAAAATATCATAACATAAAAAAATCAAAAAATTATAAAACCAGAATATCAAACACATTATTTTTAATAAATTCTCTAACTCATTTTTTAAATCAAGAATTTAGATTTGAACACAAAAAGACAGATATCACCCTTTAAAATAACACACTTTATAACTAAATTATTTATGAATGATAGAAAAACACATAAAAAAGTATAAACATCTACATTATCTTAAATTTTAAAATAATTTATACATAAGAAATAATAAGAAATAATAATAATTCTTATTACTATGTTTTATCTAAAAATAGAACACAATTATATCAAAATTTTAATTTAAGGTGAATTAATAAATAATAATGTTATCATATTCCTAAATTTAATTTTTGGACAAAAAGGTGATCAAAATACGTTTTTCAAAACAAATAATTTCCCATACACAAAAACAGACCAGACATTATAGATCATAGGTTGAAAAAATGAGAGTATATCCATTACTGAATAATTTGAAAAAGAGGTGGAAGACACAATCTCCCTCAACTTTTTCACAATAGGTGTGAAACACCCAATTAGGTAGGTAGAGTATCTTAAACTATGCATTATTCTCCTCAAATAAGGTGTGCAGTAGAGGAAACATAGATCAAAAAATATAGATAGTGGAGAAGCAGAATAAAAGTGGTATTTGTAATCTACAAAAATCACAATTCATAGAGCTTGTGGTGCAAGATGTGAACAATGAGGTAGAAAAAATGATATAAAATACATTTTATATTTTCTGAAATAGTACCACCCATTAAAATCTAACTCAAACAAAGGCAACAAAGAGTAAGAAAACAAACATTGATTTAGGTAAAATATGACAGAAAGTTGATCGAACCAAAAAATGGGATAGAGATTGAAATGGATGGAGTAAAAAAATTACACTATTATGTAGATAAATATTCAAATCTATTTGTCTGAAAATATGATAAATAAGAGATAGATAAATTAAAAAAATGGAAAAGACACACAACCTAAATCTAAACAAATTCAACCTCGCATTCATGCGATGACTAAGAACCAAATCCCACTTTAGAGTAGGTCTGTAAAACAATCATAATTAAATCCCTAAGCTACTCAGATCTACATCTGTAATGATCAAAAGACTTCTACTAGTGGCTTTCCCCATCTGCAGTCGAGTCACCTCACCTGTATGACACAACTAAGGATTCCCGTAGTCATGCCCAGCCTCAGCTCGAAGGTGCTCTGACACCATGGCATGACATCCAAGATGAAGAACTCGGCTTTGAACATCACTTGATCGTGACCTCTCCCATTACATCAGATTGATGAATCCCTCACATGTGGCTTCCCCTTTCCCTAATCGATTCATACTCCCCTTTTTATCCTAAACCAAATTGACTCCCCAAGACCCTTATTTCGATTTATTTTTTTGTTACAATTATTAAATCATTATTATTATATATTCAATTTTGTTAATAAACATTATTTATGTAAATATTATATGTATATTATTTTATGTTTAATAAAATTTATGATGTTTTATTTATAAAAAATATATTTTTATAATATAAACATATTTCATACTTTGAAACAACTAATTATAGTATATTTGATGACACCAATTTTTCATTTTTTAAATTTTATAAAATTAATAATATTATAAAAATAATATAATAATAATTAGTAATTCAAAATTAATAATTTTAATTTCATATACATGTATATATATGTGTGTGTGTGTGTGTGTAAATATATAAAATCTTTATTTTAAATAAAAATATATAAAACCAAATTATTTACATTTATCAATATAATTATAACATTCAAAATATATATATACCTATTAAAATTTTGATATTTCCCCATTCAATATATTTTACTAAATAAATGATAATCTTAATTTTGTTATTAAAATAAAATAATAACTTCTTAATTAATAATTCAATAATACAATATTTTATTTCAATTTACAAATAAATTATAGATTACCAATAATATATTTAATTAATTATATGTAATATAATGAAATTAATTGAAAAACATAATTTTTGATTTTTATTTTAAAATAAATGTGTCTCAAAAATATTGTTAGTTGGTTTTATTTATAATAAAATTCATTTAATACAATATATTTTTTAATAATACCATCTTTATAATTTCTAGGTTGTCATAGTACTCGTATCGGGGGGTCAAACCTACCTTAGAGAGACATCGTTATCTGCTCAATGATGCATAGTGGATACCCCTCAAATGTAGCATCGACAACTAAGTCAACATCTTCAGGATCAATGTTATGAGACATTTCGAAATGATATTGGTAAAGATTTGAATCATTGAAGATGTCATCAATGGAGAGGTACCTCTGAGGTAATAACGACCTCTATTCTAATGACCTAACTCGCTACATATTTTCAAATTCCCTACATAATTGGTTGACAGCTTCTCTTGCATTTGTATACATCTATGTTCTATCATGGAAGATACCTGTAAAAAGACATGATCCCCATCCTCAAACTCTAGAGGTTGTTGAAAAAGATCGATATAAATTTCTATTTAAACGTAGTAGTAGTCATATGCTTTATGATTTTCTCAACCTGCTACAAAGTCTCTTGAACAAGAAGAGGACCAAGTATGGAATCCTCACCTACCTCTATCCAGCATAGTGTTAAATGACATGACCTACCATACAAGGCCTCAAAGGGAGTAATCATAATTGTCCCCTCAAATATTTTATTATATGAAAACTCGACAAGAGGGATATAATTCTCCCAATAACCACCAATATCAGGACATATGCTCGAAGCATGTCCTTTGGGACCTCTTTCATCCATTCCGACATCCAATTTGTTTAAGGGTGAAATAATGTGCATAAAATCACCCCTGTACCCATATTTTTTCTCCATACCGTCTATAAATGTGATGTGAAATGAGATTACCTATCTAAAATTATAGTACATGGGACCTCGTGTTGTCTCATGATCTCATAGGCATACATTCATCCCATGTCATCAACTAAAAAATTCTCTTAAATTGAAATTTTGTGATCGACATTCGTCATTATGTTAATGAAAATCCATTCAATGATGCTACATTTATGTGACCTAGGTATCCAGACTACAAATTCAATGGAAACACAATATCATTTCCATTCCAGGATTAGATGTGGTTGTAACAATCCTATAGGTCTCTGGTGCCTCGTATTCACTTGCTGATAGCTGGAACACCTCGTGATAATTATTTCTATCTTATGTTTAATCCAAGGGCACCAATATTGGCGTCTTATATCTAAATAAATCATATATATTCCTAGATAAAATTACCAGGGTTAATAGTGGGACTCTCCCATCAACTCCTATCTCATATCTATTAGAACTAAAACATTCCCATGAATACATAGGATTTCATCTCCTTCAACAGACTAATACTGAAGAGGGTTACAACATGATATACTCTCATATATAACCAAGCCATCAGTAGCTGAAGATTATCAACCCGTCACCTTATCTAAGAGGGAAGAGATAACTGTCAAATATGAGAGCTAAGACTACTCATGACTATCATGAATCACTAAATACATCCTAGAAAAGAGGGAAATTAACATTCATTCATAACTGGATTCCGGTATAGCATGTGCCTATGTTTTTTTGACTTAGAAAATTAGTGATGGCATTTCCTATTCCATTCATATAAAAAATCTTTAAAAAATGATTATATATAATCAACCTATCTCTAATGTCTATGGTTCATGGTGCACTGTGAAAAGATATATTTTAATCTCTTATGATCAATGGACACCAAAAACCACTCACCTAATAGATATTGTCTCCAAACAAAAAGGGCATAGACAAATTCTACTAGCTCAAGGCCATTCATCGAGTAATTTCTCCCACGAGGCCTCAACTAACGAGATTTCTATTTGACGAATCTTCCATATTACAATAGAAAAAATCTTATTTTGATGCTTGATGAATCATGGAAAGTGAAATAACTTATCCCATGATCTAGATGGATCAGAATAGTTGCCTATACAAACCTACCTTTCACCTACTGAAAGGATTTCTCACACGCTTATGACCACAGGAACATAACACCATCATTTTAAGGATAGTGAGAGGTGATGCAAGGAGGGGAAATACTTCTTTGACATTTGTGTAATATATATCCAAACCCAACAATCTATATATATATATATATAACACATTCATTGGATTCTCACAGGAACCTATAGAAATAAACTATTCTAGGTCAACAGATACACTTGATTATTATATGATATGGCCCATGAAGTGGACTTTTTAAAATCCATAAGTTGAAATTAATAATATTGGAAAAAAATATGATGCTCTTTTATTGTACTCAGAATGATCTAAATTTGTTTGTAATGGTTTCTATAAGTGACATAATGAAAAAATTTGTACACCACAAAGACTATAACATTGGAATCTGAATAGATATGGAACACCATATTAATCAGAGCCATGAAAGCAATATGTTCATTTGTAAGATTGAACGACATATCTACGTACTCATACAGAACATACCTACTACAAAGAGTGTTAGGAGGTATGTGTGATGGCTTGACTCACACCTAGTGATAAATCAATCATAAATTGATCTTAGAGAGGATCTTATCTCCTCATATTTGGTCAAAAAGATCATTTATTCAAGGAAATGGGTACCTATTCTTGACCATTGGCTGATTCAACCATCTATAATCCACACATAGACATGAGTTTCCTTCATCATTCATAGAGAAAAGCATTGGTGAACACCAAGAGGTTGTACCGGGTTATATGAAACCATTGAATGATTTATACTATAACTATCCATTAAGCTCCTAGATATTATTTAGTGCCATCATATATAGATGAATGACAATAGAGATTATCTTTGTATAAGAACAGTTCTAAACTCTACATATCATTCATGTGGAAATACATAAAATTCATCTATAAAGACATCCCTAAGATGATAAACAACTAATGGGAAATCATCTTGACGTAAACCCTGATCCTCTGTGAAGAGATTTTCAATCTGTATAGTTACTCCAACAATTACATGAAGGTCTGGTCCAGCTATACAATCTTAGACATCACTCTTAACATTTTGTAGATAAATACTACCCTCTAGTGATGTAAATGATAACGTGCAGTGATAGTTCTGTAAAAAAATCATGATACGGAACTATTTAATCCATCCTAGAATGATATCAAAGAGTTTCATCTCAATGACGAAGAAGTTTAATAAAAAAGGGTGACTTCTTACCTCATGGGGATAGTCCCTACATTGGTGTATTCTCTTTGACCTCACTCCTATTAGTGTATGTAGAGTAATTACACAACATTAATATTGTTTCTCTAGTCTGATAAATTCCACGATAGATACTGGGATAAATTTTTTTGATGAAACTATAATAAATAATGTAGATATTATGGTATATTCTACTTGAATTGTACCTCATACTATAAATGTTCATGAAACCTGATATTTGGGTATCAGTTGTAGTACATGAAAATGACATGATTGACGAATTTTTGCATCAATTGGGATACCATGATCATAACTATTCTATTGGTGCATCTGGTGATTAGGGGTGCGGCTACCACGACCATGACCTACTCCTTTGCCATACCTACCAGTGCTACTCTGTCTCCCCGCCTAACGCAACACAAAATAACTAACTCCTAAATATTTAGATTTTGTTACTATATTTCCACTCGAAGATAGTTGAATGACCCAAAAAATTTGTTAATGATTCCCCATAAGGCCACATTCCATGCACTCTAGTGGGTCTCGATCATAAGAAGGCTTCAATTTCCCCAGTTTTCTACATTGATGACACACCCTGGAGCTACCAAATTAGGTACTCTAGTTGTCATTTTCATAATGAGAAACATATAGGGAATGTTTCCTACCCCCTGAATAATTACTGGATGTCCGTGTGACTGATCCTCTATTCCCAATTCAATTTCGGTCCCTTAGTTTGTGCTCAAAGGTATGTTCCTGAAAGAATATTTTAGAAAAAAATAGGCTGGAAATAGACATTCATATGTCTACATATCATGTACACAAGAAAATACTCGAAGCTTTAGCTCGCGAAATCTCATCACCAACTAGATGCAGTGCATAGCACTGTAACATAGTTAAACATGATGAATATTACATAATTTCAATAGAACCCTACTCATTATGCATGAAATTAATGGATATATTTGCTCTCAGTCTCTAAAGAAAGTACTAATCATAGTATGTACTCTAGAAATATACCGATAACATTCTCTGATAGTGACCTACCTTGTCTATCACAACTCATCAATGGTTGTCTGAATAACATAGCATATTTGTAGCATGTTTGACCATCTATTCTAGAGAAATCACCAAATGATCAAAGATAGACATGGTGGCCTCCAGCAAAGACTCAACAACTTGTGCACTTCTATCCCAGGAAAATCATGGAAAATGAGGCAGATGAAACTCATAAGTCACATCACCCATCATATTTGAATGTTGGGGATCACCGTTCATAGACTGCATTAGACATATGAAACTATCACGAACATGGGTTTCAGTGACCAAATCTTGTACAACAGGCATTGCCTCATGTGGAACTCCTAGACCTAATGTTGGTGGATCAGGGCCCGCCACATCTAGATTATGGTCATCACCACCCTCATGGGAAACTATAAGAGGACATCATGGTAGAATAAGTCCTTAAATTCAAACAACACACCTCAGAAAAATATTTAAGAAGTTATATAGAAACACTAATGGATGTTAAATAATTAAAGGCTCACTAACCATGTTATACTACCCCAACTACCCCATTCATGGCTATGTACCAGCAAGTTCTCAATTATAAGTTTTAATTCATTTTACATTTTATTACTAGTTAAAAAAATTTCCTTTTATAAACATGAAATGTTAGGATAAGGATGTGTAACCATTTAATTTTACATTTCACATTTTTTACATTATAATGGTTATCCATTCTTATTAAATCATTACCCATACACCTTATCACTAAAAATGACACTGATATTTTATGTATTAATGAATTGACTCAATAAAATACTCATCTTGACACATGTGGGCCCATAACCCCCATGTACTAGGATCAAATCCAAGATCTGATACGACATTATGATATCCCAATCCCAGATTCCACTTAATAGGTGCCTCGAGACCGATGTACCACATAGATTCAATCACATCTCCCAGAATTCCAGAGGCTACAGACTAGAAGCGAGGGAGTATGGTGTGTTCATGGGGAGAATATGATCTCATTAATAGTGTAGAATAATATATATATATATATATATATTTTATTAGAAGAATAAATATAATCAAATAGAATGCACAACACAAAGAGAAAGGGTTTTTCAGTAATAGAATAAACTAGAATAAATGATGATAATGGGTCATGTCCCTAGAATAATAGAAAACATGTATAAAAGAAACCAAACAAAACTTGATCCCCAAAATCATAATGGAAATCAAAATACTATCCCTAGAATCCTGATTCCTGGTTCAGTCATATATTATCAATATTTTTCCTTAATGGAAATAAATCAAGTGTTTGAAGCCGTATGATTCCCTTTATCAACAAATACATTAAGGTAATCTACCAAAGGTACCAAAAAACACCTAAAGAGGGAGTGAGATAAATCTCAGTGGGCCACCAACAATGGTGTATATAACATATGGCATGTGTAATAGAAATATAATAGTGTGTAGGCATACATATATAAAGTAAAGTATTACAATGTTACTAATATAACCAAGTACCTATTTCATCACTCAGATGGTTTTTGAACATGAAACCGATTAATTATTTAATTATTACTATTTTATAAATAATACACATGATATAAATAGTAGAGGATTCAAGATTGGACAAAGAAACCTGTAATGATATATAATATTGATGTTACAAGGTAGTAACCATGGAATCATTGACCTTAAGGGTCACTAACTCAGAAGTAACATTATCCTTACTAAGATTAAGAGTGTAATCCAAGAATCATAGTCTAAGTAATTCCACAATAATATACTTACTGAGTCTATGAATATCATTTTTGGTAAAATTGGGATAAGGAATTAGTGGGCCTGATGGGCTTTAACCATGACGCCTAATTGTCAATGTTGTATCCTCGGAGCATATCCAAGGAATCTAGTAATAATATTTAAGGGATCCTATAGTGTCATATTAAGCATTCAGAGTTATAAAAGGATCAGGTTCTTTGTGGGTTTCAACAATGAAAGTCGCATCCTTGGATCGAAAGTGCATAGGGAATTTCATAATGAATCCATAGTGAGATCATGTCAGGCCATTCTAATTTGGATAATTATGTCATATATAATTCATCAAGTTTATTCCATTACCTTTCATTATATTGAGAAGGCTAATTGATCATGAAACCATTTAATCATGTCATAATTATTCAATAAGTCCATTTGGTTTAGGCCTTTCTTTTCATTAGTGTGGTAAGGACAAGTAGCATGATACCCATAATTTAATCCATTTGACTCATATTCAAGAGTGTAGGTTCACTTTTCTATAGTCCATTTACATGGTAATGGGTTCTATAGACATGAAACATGTTATTCAACTGAAATTAAAAATATGATACCATGTACTTAATATACAATCTAACTTCCATTTCACATTTAATTATCAAATTGAAAAACTTACTTTAGACAAGTCTAGTGATAAAGATAAATTGTATTTATTTATATGAAATTCAAAAATTAAATAAAGTCGTTTAATATATAAAATCATACAATTAGAATGGTCAATCCATAGAACACCTGAAAGACGGCTCCATTGCATCAAAACACTAAAATGACAATTATGGAAAAATCACCTACATGGGATAGAAGATGTTATGAGAAACCCCGCTAGAAAATAATTAGATAACATAAACTAGCATAATCAAATGGTTCTAATGTTTATAAGAATGGAATATAAATTAATTAAATGGCATGTGATGAAACTGGTGGGCCACAAGTGTTAATTCCAAAATCAATGAAATTGTGGGATGAGTTATAGACGAGACAAAATAGACTTCTATGACCCTAAAAATCTAGTATTAACCTTTTATTTATATTTTGATTAAGTATAAATGAGACAATGTTAAAAAAAACTTACACCTTGATAAATAGGTCTAGATAATGAAATATGAAGAACATCTGAAACTGACTCATGTACATACTGATGTGCATCCATTGTGATGAAAAGAATCTCGAACAGATCTCAGATGGATGAGATCAATCGATCTCTATGTTAGGCCTCAAGAATATCTAAAATGATAGAAAAATGATTTTATTTTGACTATAAATCATATTTGGGAGAATTAAGGGTTAATTAGATCACTAAGGGTAAAAAAATTAAAATTACACAAAATTTAGCGTATGCATTGCTTGGATACATGGTCATCAAAATAGGTCACCAACCATCAAGGGGTGAGAAAAAAGGTTCACTCACATGGTTTAGTTGCACGGTTAATAAACCATGTTCCAACTATTAGATATGGATCAACATGAAAAAACAAACCATTCGAAAAGTTAGTTCTAACTGTGCGGCCTACACACATGGTTTCCTCTAATAATGAGATAGGATCATGTTTCCCCAAAATATGTGTTCAAGGATCCAAAAATCCCCAAAAATCCTCAACAACTTCTTTAACTCATTACATGTCCATATTAGGTCCAATGTAATGAGTTAGAACCAAATTTAATGGATCTACACCATAGTGAAAAAATGGTTCTAACAACTATGTGGATTGATTGACTATGTGGATAGACTACATGGGTGATTGATTCCATAAACTGGATACATGATTTGGTATGTGAAAATAGATGTGTGGGATGTTTTTACATAGGTATTCTGACTAAAATAAATTGTCTATGTGGATTTCTCATTCAATTTTCATGAAAATAGACATGTGGGTCTTCTGAAAGAATGAATCAGCATATTTTATTAGAAAATGTATCATATATAATGATCATAATTATTTTATATGATGACCAAACTTATAAATGTTTCCTTCATATATTTTAATGAGATTCATAATAACTGGTATATCAAATAGTTTTTAATTTTAATTCTGGTCATCCATGATCTTTTGACTCAAAAAAATTGATATTTTAATTTATTCTTACCAGCATACCTTCTCTAAATAAAATAAATTCCTAAACCATTCCATTGGAGTTTCGAAGCCCTTATACTAATGTATCAAGTTTTCTAGAGGATATTACATCTTAAATGTACCCCAGGTTTTGGTGTTGTGAGTCAAGTTAGGTTTCTTTCTTATATGTAGATAATTAACTTCATTTCTTGTTATGTGTACCATTTATGGTAGTTTACATTTTTTTATATTTATATAGATGGTAGAATATATATATATTAATAAAAATAAAATTATTTTTTAATTTATGTTTAAATATTGTAGTGGAATGTTAATCACATGTTTTCTAAAAGAATTTTTAATTTATTTTTTGATTTAATATGCATGATGCCTTGAAAAAAATTGATGGTCAACGGTGTCTCTATAGTCACTATTGATGTTACATTATGGAACCAATTTATTTTATTTTTTTGACATCACCCTTAATATAATTGACCAATCCATTATATCTGTATAACGAAAGGATTTCCCCCAGATACATTTCTTTGTGTGATAATGGCCCGAAATAATTAATTGAATGTGATAATGATCCCATCATCAAAATTTGAATATGATTTTATATATGATATTTTATTTTGGGATTGATTGTGTTGAATTTATTATAGTATTAATTTTGTATGTGGTCAGTGGTTCTGTTTTGGGGGATGATATGGTATCTTTTGATATAAGGTCTGGATGTTATTTTTGGATTCACTATTGTATGGGGTGATGTGTGGTGGGTTATGAGGTTATTATGTGGGGAATGTTTAGTGGAAACTAGTTTTGATGTGGTGGTTGTTGTGATATGTTTTTGGGAATGTAGACATAGTGTGTGGGTTTGTGTGTAATATGATGATATATATTGTTTTCCTAGTTTTTATGTGTGATGGTGATGCGTTAGTTTCCATGGTTGTAATATAATAATGGGGATAAAAATTAATTTATTTTGAATGGGATTAAATTGATAGTGAACTAAAATGGGAATGTGATTTAAATGGTTGGTATTTACATATAGAGTGTTGGGATGTTAAATTTAAATTAATGGGATAAATTATTCAGAACTGATGTGCTATTAAATATGAATTAACTAGTAAACTGAATCAATAAAATTGGTTAACTATATATTAAAATTGGATTGTGAACTTTGGTGTGTTTCTTTTTTATGAGGTGTTTTCATTTAGAATTAGTAGCAACGGTGGAAGGGGTTATGGAGTTTTTCAGTAATTTTGTTTGTTTGTAGGTGATCTAGTTAGAAAATCATATCTTATTATTTTTTTCATGATATCATAAAAAAATCATATTCCAAAGGATTTTTTATATACTTCCCACCCTATTTGATCACCTTATGTCGTGAAGAAAATGTTTTTTGGGTGTTTTTCAGAATATCAATGTGGTATGGATGGATAGATAATTGTATAACAATCACCACTCCCTCTTACATACAAAGATGAAATTTATGGAAAGTGATGGATATAAGTAAAAAAGTTCCATTTCCATGATCTATTGTGATGTGATAATATGGATCAAGTGTGTTCAGGGGAGGTGTTATGTGATTAAATGGATCAGGTGACTTCAATAAATGAGATATGTTGTGATATATGTGATTTTATGTGAGTTTATGAAGTGTTTATAGTGGGGTTCAAGCAAGGTAAGTAGAGAACATGAGTTTTACATCCAACAGGTTCATGATACCCTACTAATTGTGTTATAGTAGTTATTTTGATATGATATTCTAGGTGTCTGCAAGCATGGTGAGATGTGACAATTCTATGGGATGGAGGCCCAAAAGTCTAGTGGTAAGGTGTGATTTGATCAGGCCATGGGGAGTTGGTATATGTTATAATGAATATATGGGAGCACCCTTACATTTTAAGAGGCGGTGTGAGAGGAAAAAAAACCATTGCGAAAGTGTTGTGGGGTACTGTATAATGGTATTATTCATATTTTTTTATTACACCAGGATTGTGTTATTTTGTGTGTGTGGACTCATGAGGTTTTGATAGATAGTTGAACTATGTAGATGATTCTTGTTTGGTTATTTACCCACTAATGCCTTAGTATTTTCATTCTGAAGTTTCTTGAGATACATTAGTTTTCTTACTGATTATATATGTATGATAACCCTATTCAGGTATCCAAGGGGATAATCTGGATCATGATTCACATTACTAGTTCAAACCATTAGATTCTTATTTTGTTTTTACATTATATTTACATTATGTGTTTACATTTAAGACATATATATGTATATTATTTATTTATTTATTTATTCATTGAGGGTGGGTTTTTATTTCAGTTATATTATTTTATAGAGATCCTCACATTTGATTCATCTTATATCAAGATCCTACATATTTATGGAGGGAAATGCATGCCATTTCTAGATATTTTAATACTTTGTTTGATAATCCCCAACCTAGGTCCCACTATATGATAGACTCGAGGATGATTATATATCCTTATTCATTGTGGTATCTTTGGTGGGTGTGTGTTTTTATAGATTTTTTATTCACTGGTTTCCATGAATTATTTTTATGTCATGTTTTATGTTTATTCAAAATTTACTATGATGTTATTCCCATATGATAGAATATTAATTATGTTACAATCCCATTTAATAGCATATGTTTATTCTCTTATATGATATAATGATATACCTTTGTATCACACATTATTTTTTCTTATGTTGTTTATTCTATGACATGAAATTTTAGCTCACAAATTTCATCCATGTATTCCCCTCATTATCAAATGAAGTATCCGGAGATCAAATAAATTTTAAAACATTATTTTGGAAAATTAAATATAGATGAAATGTTTTTGTTTCCATTTATTTGTTATGATCTTATTCATCCAAATTCATTGTTCCTTTTCGAACCATTATTTTTCATGAACAGATATTCTTGTTATAAATCTTGTAGAAAAATTAGTAAAAAATCTTGGATCAATATAGTTGGAATAGAAAAAGATCTAGTCATAATTTTGGATATAGAATATAATAAATTATTGATAACATTAGGGATATGTCTAACTAGAAGAAAATATCCTATAATTTTGGTGAAGGATAAATGGAATGGGTTTTAAGAAGATTCTTCCTTATCTAGATTCTATAAGTGAATGTTTCTCTTTCACAATTGTTTTTTGGGGAAATATAACTAAACAAGGTGCATTACTATGGAATTTTTCATCACCTGGTTCATGACAAAAATAAATTATACAAACCTAGTTTGAAAATCCTCGGGGATTTGTTTTTTAAATCCACACACATTTTACGAACCACTATGAAGTACTCTAACAAAATTTTATGAGAAAACCTATAAGGAAACAATACAATAGATTACATAGATTTAATACACAATAAATATTTGTTAGAATATACATACCATTTACAATGTACTCAATATAAATTTATATGTTTTTATTTAATATGTTAATTAATTATTATCTTGATTGTTTTTCATTATTTTAGTTTATGGTGGGAAAATGAGAAATAATGAAAATAATAACTATAATGGGAATTGTAATGATTTACCTAAAAATATGCCAATGTTAATAGGAATTAAAGTCATATATATTATGGCCATTAGATGTAATCCACCACTAATTATAAATAATAACTATAATATGACTCAATTTATGAACACTTAATAGAAGATATGGACGATGTCTCATGGAAGTTCAAGTAATAAATATTATATAGAAAGGAATATTAACAATAATTCTTGAAAAATATAAAGGTTGGTCCAATAAATTAAATTACATAAAGGAATAGTAATATTATTTATGTTTTTCTTACGAGAGAATAAATCATCTAAATTCTGAAGAAAATTGATTAGTCTAATGAATAATACATATGAAATAAAGATCAACCTAAGGAAAACATAATGTTTTGATATCATTAATGTGGGGAAAAAGTTAATTATATATGTAAATGTCATAATATAAGGACTAATTCTTAAAGACAAATGTCATGAAAATAATATAAGAGGAATTATCTTAAAGTTTATGTCATAAAAATCAATAATCATATTGTTGAAGTTTTACTATCATTTGTATTCGGGTAATAATAATTTTGATTAATTTATGTATTTTTTAGTAGTAGTTTCTCTAATGATATTAATTAATATGACGACTGGTACTAATGAACTAGAAAGGTTATATAATTTTAAGGTGATATTTTATGGGAAAATATAATATTGATAACATTATAGGATCACAATGGATTAATAACATGATTATCAATTTTTTCAATGTTTTTAGAAAAAGGTCAACTGAAAATCTGAGTGAAAACCTTTCACATCTTACATGGACAGACAACTAAAGAACATGAATAATAGCACACAAGTGATCAGTCCCAAAAAATGTCTTATGTGGTGTATTATTGTGACAAAAAAATATATGTGAATTGATGGGAAAATATTATGTTTAGTTTTCAAAAAATATTCTATAAAGTATTATTTTTGGTAATTTTTTGATTTTGAGGTCATTAATGATAACATATGATACTTTTCAATGGGATATGGTATATATAACTCTTATGTATAAAAATTTGTTGAAAATTATATATTATTTTAAAAAAACAAATAATGTTTTTAAAATTGAAGTTATTTGTTTGGTATAGTTATTTATTTAGGAAGGATTTAGGTTGAATTTTTTATTTACATATTTATATAAAGGCTTGTTAATTTTATCAATTATCATAATTTATGATAAAAAATAATGTGTTTTATTAATGTATAATGACAATATTAATATGTTGATAACCTTTTATTCCATTATATGATCTATTAGAAAAAAAATTTGGGATTCAACCATGAAAAATTGAGCTTCATTACTCATTGTTTGGTGAAAAAATGAGATTGTGGTAAAATATGATCAATACATTAAATTATCCTTATGAAATATTTAGATTTTCATTTAGAAAAAATATATATAGTAATTGTATTCCTTAAATCGTGGGAATGATAAATGAATGAAAAATGAAATCCTATTAGCTTTATTTCTGATTAAATTTGTGGTCGTTTTCATACCTCATTGGTTTATGGTTCTGTGGTTGATGACTTTTCATAATCCTTCACATTATTATTAGCATGGATCTATATAAATATAAATAATTATTTATGCTTTTACTTTTAGTATATTTGAACTTCCAAATAAATATTTTCAAAATTGGATACCTAAGTGTGTGTTATTCTAAATGATCATTATACTTCCCTTTCTCTCTTATCAAGAAATTGATTTATTAAAAACATTTACAATGTGGGTAATAAAAAATAGAATTATAAAATGTAAAATTATTTGTTTTGATTAATAATATATAATTTTTGGGATGTAATATATTGAAGGGGAATAATCTAACTCCTTGAGAATTTTTTTAATGATTACATTGTTCATTAGTGTACTCGATATGCAACACCTAGACTAAATGTACCATGAAATGTTATGTAAATATGACCTTAATAACCTAGAAGATAAATTGAATATATTAATTAGATAAAATAATTTATGATATATGTATATATATAATTTCTACAAAATATAAATGCATTTATAAAAAAATAGTAAATAAAAACTCAATTATTCGTGAAGTCATTTTTGTTCTTAAAAAATATAGTTTGCTTAATAAATGTTTTTTTAGAAACTAATATGAATAATTTCAATAAAAAGTAAAAAAAATATATTATAAAATGAATTAAATTTTAAATAAGAATATAATAATAATATATTTTTTATATTTTTGGTTTTTTTAAAAAAAATTTGTTTTTTAGTGAGTACTGAGAGGTGCGTATTTTTTAAAACTTTCACCCAGATTTAATAAATTCAATAAAATAGAAGTACCATTATTTATATAATTTTATTATATTTTATAAACATATTTAACTATTTATATATACACCAATAATAAGATTTAATTTATATTTATACCATAATTTATTATTAGTTTACTTTTTGGCATAAAATGCGACATCTGAAAAACAGTTTAAAATTGAAGGATTCTTTTATAAGTTAATAAATTAAAATAAACCATAATGGAGAATGGTTTAAATCAAATGATTATATATATATATATGTTAATTTTATTCAAATAATTATTATTATTTGAAATATTGTTAATATAAGATACTTCTTTCCTTCAAAAAAACATTTTCAAAAAACCCATTTTTCAACATGTTTAGTGGGTTCATTTTTAATTTATAATATTAACCTTATATGAATTTAATTTGGTAAAATTGATTTGATATTTAATTATATTATTTTATATTCTATAATATCTTCAAATAAATTTATTGTTCTAATGAATAGATAAAATTGTAAAAGTCTTTTATAGATGTTATAGTTAAAATGTGTTTATAGGAGGTGTGTCATTAAAGATAAAGGTTATATTAACTTATAAAATTTTCTAAATTAAATGGTATATATAGTTTTCTGACTTATATAACATAAATTTTAAAACTTAACAGTTTTGGGTCATTTTGGTGTATGTAAAACATTGTTATATATATTCATTTTACATAACTCAATCTAGGTCATCTTTCCCACTAATAAAAGGGTACCCCATATCTTCCACACATCAAGTATCCAAATTCTATTGGTTTGAAAACTTCTATCCCAAATACATTCATCACTTTCTACTCCATGAACTATAACCCATTGATTGAATATAAAACATTCCATGGATTTATTTCGGTGAAAAAAATAAAGCAGTTGTCTGAAAATGATTTATTTTTTTAAGATAGTGTTTTATTTTATTTATTCTTCCACCTCTTTCAAATATCATAACTCCATGATGTTATAATAATAATAGTTTCTAAAATTTATTTTCATATTATTATTTTAATATAATAACCAACATCCAACTAACGTTCGAGATCTTAAAGACTCTTCCCATTGTGAGTTTTTTGTTTTGATTTCACCAAGAATTTGTTTCATGGGATTTCAATGGTGTTTTGGGGAAATGAGAGGTGACACATACACATTAGGTAGGGATATTTCATGGATCTCTATAAATAACCACAGTAATAGTTGTAGTGGTGTAGTGGGTATAACTAGATCATAGTATAGAGAACTTATGTGGTCTTTTTGTATAGAGACCCATGATTGACATACAATGATATTACATCATTTTGGACAAATACTAATCACATTAAAAAATTAAATTCATAAGGATTAAAATAGTTTATTTTCATCTGAAACATGGAAACATAATCTTATATCTTGGTGAAATGACTTCAACATCTCAAATAATGATCTTACCCATTATTACTCCTACATAATAATCTTTTTAAATATCTTGGAATATCATACATAAAAAAGGGGAGACTTCCTATTCACAATAATGGTAAACAATTAAGATATGAATGAAATACCTGAAAATAAGAGGGTGATAAGTTGACAATAACATTAGATGATTTTACCATGTATGTCAAAGATAAAAATCATGAATCGTGAAATAAATATTTATATATTATATGATAAGAACAATTTTTGAATTAAAAAACATCATCTATGAAATAATAACATTGGAATAATACACTATTTTTTTGGCATATAGGTTATCGTATAAAATAATTCCCTATAATTCAAGGCTTATTTCTAAAATGTATCGAAGTACTTCATGAGGCTTTACATGGCATTACACACCAACATCCGATGTAATATATCTTTTGTATTGGAATGTGTTCACTCCCCAAAAAAATATTACTACTTCTGGATCACTCCAAATACCATATATGTATTGAAGGTTCACTTACAAGACTGTTTTAGTAGAATAAGTCCTTTATGGAAACAATTTCTCACCTTGTTCCATCCATTTTTATCAAATGACATGTAAATCATTACCCAATGTCTTGGAGAGAGATATAGGTTTCTCCTAGGAACCTAATTAAATCACATATATTTCTTACAGAATAAAATAAAACCTTCATCATACCATTACCCATAAAAATATATTTGTTCCGTAAACATAATAACATAAAGTAAAAAATGAAATGGATTTCATAAAAATGTCATTATATCCTAACCCTATGGATAAAGATAGGTTTCATTATTATTTCATCAAATAATTACCCATGATAAGAAGAATGTTTTATAAAAATATAACTCATAAAAGATAAACAAATCCCAAAAACATATAACCCATAAAAAGGAATCGGTTGCATAACCATCAGGTTATCAAATAATAAACAATTCAGATAATGAATCTGAATGAAACATGTGCATCATATCTCTATAAAGTAATGTGTGACACCAAAATATATCATCATATATGGAAAATTACTTCAACAATTATTTAAAAAAATTATCTTTATTAAAATATACTTAATTCATTAAGAAGTATTTTTTTAAAATATAAAAAACCTTTGGGGAAACATTCTTTTAAATAATAATTGAAAACAAATAATAGACGATTGTATTTCTTTGAAAACCTTTTCATCAGTTATTTTAGAAAAAAATTTAAATTCAATATACATTAAAAAAATATAACAAAATGATGAATACTTCTAAAAAACATATTACAATGAGGCTAATTTTTAAAATTATAATAAAAGGTTTATTTAATTTTGAAAACATTTTAATTTTAAAATACATTGAAAAAAATAATGAACAGGTGAAAACATTCTGATAAACATTTTCATTTAAAATACATTGAAAACATATATTGAAATATTGAAAACAATTCAGAAACATTTTCGTTGAATATATATTGAAATCATATAATAAAATTTTCAAAACATTTTGAAAACACATTTCATTGAAAATAAATTGGAAACTTATAAATAAATATTGAAGACATTTTGAAAAACATTTTCATATAAATTATTCAAAATTATATAAATAAATTTTTAAAAATTTTAAATAAATTAAATTGAAATCATATAAAGTAAGGTTAAAATTATTTTGAAAGTCATTTATTTTAAAATATAATATAAGACTAATAAAGTATTCTTTGAATATATTTTTGACACATAATGAACATAAATCAGTTTTTAAGACCATATTCTTTGAAAATATCTTTTAAAACAATGAATATCTATAATGTAATGGAAGTATTTATTCTTAAAAACAAATCTTGTAAACATTAAAATGAAGAAAAATTTGAAGGATGTTCATGATGGATGATAAATATGTACATCGCAAACATTCATTTTTCATCGTAAAAATTTATAAAAATGCTTAGATCATAAAACCATAAGAAG
This sequence comes from Viscum album, assembly GCA_963277665.1. NCBI lineage: Eukaryota > Viridiplantae > Streptophyta > Magnoliopsida > Santalales > Viscaceae > Viscum > Viscum album. Next base: position 447,470,819 of record OY728147.1, read on the forward strand.
ATTTATTTTAAAAAACCATTCTGTATAAAATTTAAGAAATTGGGTAAAAATATTTTTTAAATTTAAATGGATAATCTAATAATATTATTTAAAATTTTTGTAGAAAATTTATTTTTTTAGATGACATAGTTCTGACTTTAAATGGTATTAAAGCGGTATTTTTTTACGAAAATATTTTCATAATACCTTATGTACAATACAGTGATAAAATAGAAACAATTATAGAATATATCATGAATACCCATTGGATAAAAAAGAATTATATTTCATTAGATATAAATCATAACATATCATCATTGGAAGCCTAATCATAATTAATCTCGATAAATGATGATATTATAAGAATATATTATTTCCAAATTAGAACCTTTTAATCATAAATCCCCTCATATAATAAAATTACATGATGATTCAAATATTATGAAAATAAGGAATGATATAACATTCCATCAGAATTATATACACATCAAAGAAGAATATAGGTTCACATTATGACATGTATCTGAGAGAAGGCACATTGGGACAAATTTACTTGACCACTTTGGTATATTTCGAATGAAAAACCCTATAAAATACATATAAAAATGGATATGAAAACAAAACTAATTTTTTTAAAAAAATCATAGAATAAATAAATGGTAATTATATACACCACACATTAAAATTTAGTGGTGAATAAGGCATTAGTCTCATTGAAATAAATGTGATATGGGAAAACCCTTACCTTATGTCTTGATTTTATTTCTACACATTGAAACCCCTTGAATAATAAATAATTGTTTATTATAAATCTACTAAATTATAATATTAATATATCTAATACAATATATAATATTTTTACGACTTTATATCACCCATTTATAAACAATTTCATGTTCATTGTACATTTTGTGTAATAATCGCTTCGTTTTTTATATGTTTTTAATTTTTCTTACTGGTCATGATAAAGAGATCATAATTCTGTTATTTAATGAATGTACAACATGAAAAATATCATATATATTCAGTATATAAATAATTATGATAATCTATAAAATATTGAAATATAAAACCAAATAAAACATTCATGTAGATGGTAGGTTGTATGTGCCCATGAATGTTGTTTCTGTTTTCTTGACATATTGAATGAAATAATTTAATTGACATACATGTATATAGATTTAGATATTTTCATTTAGTATAATTATTATTTAATATATATATATATAATACTTTAAATAAACCCATCCTCCATAAATTATATAAAATGGGGGGGGATCACATTTCATTGAGAAAGCGATAGTCCATACATCCATAGATAAAGTAATCATATTTACAAAAAAAAAGAAAGGAAAGAAGGTATGTGTTATATAATATTTAATTACGAAAAAATAAAACATATTTATATTTTATATCATACCAAAATATTATTTTTATCATAATTCCCAACAAAATTTGGTGTTATTGGAAAGAAATAAGACATCATTTCGCAGGGGAGTAGTATTCCATACACACACAAAATAGGATTGTTACCCATTTGATGGAAGTGTTTGTAGGTTTATTTATATCCAATATAAACAATATTTTTATATTTAGGATAATTTCATTACATTATAATAATTTAATAATAATAATTTATGGGATAGTGAACGAAAATAAAACAAAATATCACGTTGAAGGACGTAACCAATTATTTAAGAAACTCCTCTTTTTTTGCACCAAATGGAATCATTGGTTGGATTTAATCCCAAATAGAGTCTTAAATAATTAAGGAATATATTTAAGAAGAATATTGTGGTAGAGAATGTCCCAAATAAATTTCATTAGAGGTTTGAAGAAGTGAGGGAGTGGGGTTATTTATTTATTATAGTGGACGAGGAGTGTCATTCATGAAAATATACAATGATAAACACTATTGAGAGGTTTCCTTTACATGAAATGCATCTAATAATGGTTATTTTTGGGTCCCTTATAGGATATAGTTGAGATATTTGCATCTATTGTTAATTGAACATGTGTATATGTAATTTGGATCATTTCGTTAATGTTTAACCACTAAATAAACTTTTTTAACCTTTACCATCGTAATTAATTTTGATTACATTCAGTAATAAAATTGGTCAAAAATAATGTGGAAATTATTATATATTATAAATTTTTTCCAAATATGGAATTTATTTGTCCAAATTATAATCACATGAGTGGAAAAAAATAATTTAAAATAAATCCCATAAATGGGTTGATACGATGAGTTTTCAATGTGTAAAGGTCGAAATGTTTAAAACAGTTGCTCCCTAAAAAGATTGTAAAATATCATTTTTTAAAAACAAAAAGTTTTATTCATAATATCTGAATGATTCTTATCTTATACATATAAAATATATTATATGAGTGTAATAGAATATGATTTATTATATAATATATAAATATTATTAGAATAATTCATTAAAATTGGATTTTTATTTTATTGTGATAAAATGGTGTTTGTACGTAGAAGAATAGTTTTTTGTAGAAAATGAATTTATTTATTCCAAAATTGTTCAAACATTGAATTATAACTTATTGATAACAATGGGATTAATTTTATATACATGTGTAAACCATTTTTTCCTATTTTATTTTACCTCATTCATAACATCCATTCTAATGGTTATGCAATAATTATAATAATATTTTATTTATAATATTAATTGTACATTGTAGTTCGATAAAATATTGTCATCTGTATAATAGAAGTTATCGATGGAACTCAGAATTTTGTATAATAGAATGAAAATAATGTGTTACATGTACCAAATTCTAATTTATGTGTCAAGTACAGTGAATGATAGAATTGGTGTTGTGAGAAATGAATAGAAAACATAGTTCTTCCACATAAAACAATATATATTCAATTTTGTGTAAAATACAGAATTTTAAAAAGAATATTTTAATCTGAAAAAATATATATTTCACGGAATGTCGGTGTGTCACATTATACTCATATTGAATTGAATTTCACTATCGAAATTCATATAGGTTGTCAAAATTTTAATACAATAATGTTTATTTAATAGAAACTCAAATCAAAAAAATTATACTAAAGCATTTATTAAAAGAGGAAAGTTAGGAACATAATAGTTATCAAAATTAACTCATAACTAGCTTTCCACATAAGAAGAACATTGGTGAAAATTTATAATATGGACATGGAAGATAAATATAACAATCATTTTCTAAATGAGAGTGATAGGGAACATGGTTAGGATAATGTTTATGATCACAAATACATAACAAAAAGTCTTGAAAATGGTCATTGGTGTCATCAAAAATGATGATAAGGTGAGAAAATATTATTTCATGACCCTTATCCTAATTATGAAGAATTTTTATGATAAAATGTACCTACATGATTTCATTTCATTTCATAAACACAATCTCTCACTTGGGTTTCACCTAAATCAATATATATATCACATCTTATCCCATGAAAGGAAGGTGAAATTTTTTTCACTGAATTATTAGAATATCTTATGATACATAAATAGAATTATATATGATTCAATTTCTCTTTAGTTATCAAAAACAAGTATAGAACATGTTTTCAAATAAGCATAAATCATCATATAGCTATGTAATATATTTTTATCTGAAACAAAATCCAATTATTAATGTAAACCAATCCATAAACGATTAACCTTTTAAACCATATAAAATATAGAAGTCCAAATTTTTATAAATGAGATCATACATTTTTTCATAAATAGCTTTCCATTGATCCCCCACAAATATTAATGTATTTATTGTTTGTCACATACCTCACAAGTGAATTCATTGAACTTTTTTTATCTTAAAACATAGTAATGACTTGAATAACCACTAATAATTATTGAAAACGTGTTATATTCATTATTCCAATTTTTATTAGATATATTCCATACATAAATAATTTTTTTTAATATTCTTAATTGATAAAATAAACAACTTGTCAGATATCCTTAATTAGATCCAATTTAATCAACACTATCCAATTTACTTATTTATATCCAACATATCAATATCCAAACATCATTATCTAATCATAAAGAATATATTAAGAGCTATATTTCCTTTAATTTTTTCCTTATGAACATGATATTACCATTTAATCACATTTCTTGTCCATCAGAACAATTCAACAGTCCTTTTTCCATCCTTTGGTGAAATAATAAACCGTTCAATCTTTATATATTCCATAATAAGTAATTATTTAATCTAAATACTTAAACAGTTTTATGATTCTATTTCATTCTTAATCCATTAATAGGGCTACATTATCGTAATTCTTAATACCTCTTTCCTGTCACATCTCATCTATAGTCTAATCATCAGATCCAATATAACCATCACCTAGACAATTCTCATTAGAATCATTCTTATTTGGACATAAATTTTCATAATACCTAGCAATCCCACATATAAAACATTATATTATTGATTATTACATAGGTAGGAAATTACTTTTAACCATTATATTAACTGATATTTTCATTTTCCCTTCACACTTAATTGTTTTATATCCTTTTTTACTATTCAAAATAACATCATGTTACTCTACTATATTCACATAGGTGTTTCTTAACACATTCTAGACATTTATAAAACTAAATATTCTTTAATCTGGCTTATTTAATACAGAAACACTCGTATAACTCTTTCACTCTATTTTTTGTTGAGTCTTTTCATTGATTAAGGAAAACATTGTTATTCATCTTTCATGAGAATATATAATGCATGTTCTATAATTCCTTCACTCAAATTATAATAAACATTTATAGATCATTATAAAATATTAAATCCAATTCAATGATTACCCACTTAATTCTAGTTTATGTCACTCACTAAATCCAAAACACATACTGTGAGAAATAGTCCTCATAGATTAAAACCACATAATCAAGAAAAATAACTTATAGGATGTCCATTTAGAACACATTAATTAATATATGAAACCATAGTCTTATCCTTAGAAACATCAAATAACATATACAAATAAATACCCCTAGGGATCTCACAAATGATTTATCATCTTAGATTCTGAATCATAAAAAATAACGCACTTTTATAAAACTATACTGACACAGGCTTAACATACAAGGATATTAATTCCTATTAGATGAATATTAATAAAATTAATAACATACATGAACATTTAACGTAATAGTCTAGTGTATTTAGAAACATAGAAACATAAACTTCAATATTGATAAAAGATATATTAAAATGTCTCAAAAAAGATCTCCCCGATTAGTACTCCTACTTATAAACTTTCTTCATAACCGGATGGTTGGAAACAAAAGAATGGGGTGAGATCATAATCAAATTAATGGTAAACATGTGATATATGTAATTATACCATGTAAATATGGATATGATAAAATGATCACTATATTAGAATAACATGACCTAAATATTAATTATCATAAAAAATAATCATGTCCTAAATATTGGACATTCAATAGAAATTATGCATAAGGTAATCAAGATCAGAATAAATTAAATCATAACATAATAATAAGACATATAATTCTTGTAATTTTCACAAGCATATATAATGATTTCTTTAATGTTGAGGCTTATTAGAAAATCATTTAATGGCACTTCTTGGGGGATAAAACTACTGGGCAGGACACACCACCATACCCAGTCACAGAAAATTCATTTTAGTGGAATGAGTTCACACAAAAAGTATTATATTATTCATGTCTCACACCTATGACCATATTACTAGTCACGTTTTACTCCCAACACCATCTTAGAGGACAAATTCTTTTACTGAACTGATGTCGGTAAATGTTCTGTCACTGTCTTTATCATGAGATATAATTCCTTACCCAATGCATTAGAGGGATATATAGGTCCAACAAACACATAATTATAACATACATATGTGTGCCATAAGATTATATAACATTCATCATACCATGACATAGTAAAATATATGGTTTTCATAGAAATCATAACATAAACCAGGATTTGAAGTGGGTATCTTAAACATCTCATCATATCATAACATTTGGGAAATAGATAGGTTTCATAAAAAACTCATAAAAGAATAATTGATAAAAATAAGAGGGTATCATAAGAATATAACATGTCTAAGATAAAATAAACTCATAAACATATTTCTCATGAAAAAGAAACCGATGAAAACCCATCTTTTTTATCAAAACATAATCTATTCAGATAATGAATCTGAATAGGAACCTTGGATCATATCCCAAAAAGGCTTGATTGACACCAAAAAATGTCATATGATATATAAATTTATTTTAAAATAATTTATTGATGAAATTATAATTTCTTATTTGAAAATAATTTTTTAAAGAAATTTATTAAAACAAATTTATTTGAAAATAACCATGAAAACAGATAAAGGAAGCATAAAAACTTTTAGAAATCCTTTTCATTAAATATATTTTTAAAACATATTATGAATGCCTTAAAATATTTTCAATACATTTTTATTGGAATATATTTTGAACAGTTATAAATTAATCCTTAATAAATTTTAAAAATGTATTTCATCGAAAATACATTGTAATAAAAAATTGAAATCATGAAAACTATTGAAAACTATTTTCACTGAAAACACTATAAAAAATATAAATAATGATTTAATTTTTTTGGAAAAAAGTTATTTAAATATACATTGAATGAATATAAAAAATTCTTGAAAAAATTTTAAATTTAATATTAAATTAATGAAATTAGAAAAGTTATAATGAAATCATGAAAACATTTTGAAATTATTATTATTTGAGAATACCTAAAAATTTTAGAATGAAATATTGAAATTGTTTTGGATATTATTGTATTAAATAATACATTGAAATATTCTAATGAAAACATATAATCCTTTTTAAAAATATGTATTTTAAAAAAAATATTGAGAACATATAATTTATTGCAGATTTTGTTTTTGAAAAATATTTTATTTAAAATATCATTAAAATCATATACAAGAATTTATGAAAACATTATGAACATTTAATTAAATGAAATCATTTTTGAATCTAATATTCATTTAAAATCTATTTAAATAAAATTAATTTAAAGAATATTGGAAAAATATTTTTTCAAACAAATAAATCTTATAAACATTCAAATAATTCATCTATGGAAGGATATTAATGATGGTGAATAAATCTATATATCCCAAATATTCATTTTCTGGAATTAATTTTTTTGAAATGTTCCTTGATAAAAAATTAAAATAAGATTACATAAAAAATATTAAAAAAGTGAAATTCATGCATAAAAATTTATTTTAATTAAAAATGGATAATAGAAAAACGTTTTGATTTTTTTTTTGAGAAAACATTGATTTGCATGAACTCAGATTTTTTATCAAAAAGGGAAATCAAGATGGATTTTCATATAAATAATTTCTTATTTATTTTAGATACTAATGAGTGAAAATTGAATCAATAAATGATGATATCATGAATAAAGATTCTATAATAAAATTTAAGATATTTCTTGAGATATAGACCATAATATTTCATCACTGGAATCATAATGATAAACATTCCCAATAAACAATGAGAGTGTAAGAATAAATTATTACTAAATTGGTAATTTGGATCATAATACCCATGGAAAATAAAAATACTTGAAGTTTAAATTTATGTAAAACAAAAATATTCATGATATAACTTGAATAAGGGATTTATATACACCAAGTAGAATAATACAGGTTTAAAAAATGTGATGTAACTCAAAAGAGGCCCATTGAGGAAAATTACTTTACTGATTTGGTGTCTATTGAAAGATAAAACCCATAAAAAATATATCATAAAGGAATATTTAATCACCCATGAATTTATATATAATAATCACATAATAAATTTAGAGTAACTCTATACACCACACAAACCAAATTAGTGGTGAATAAATAATATGCCACATTGAAAAAATGGTGATACTAGAAAACCCTTACCTTAAGTCACGACATTATTTGTTCACATTCAAACCACTTGTATAAAAAAATATAAGTTTATAATATTTTTACCATAAATCCATATTATTATATCAAATATCAAATATTATTTTATTATGACTTTATATTTCCCATTTATAAACAATTACATGTTAATGATATATTTTTGTTAATCTATACTTTGTTTTCATAACATTTTGGACTTATTATTTAAGAACCTCTTTCATATATCATGATTTAAATATTTCATGATTTTAAAACAAGAAATTAGTATTATATATTAACTATAAATATATTTATAATAATTGATATTATTTATAAATATGAAATGAAATACATTGTTCTTGGAGACGATAAGCCTTATTTACACTTGAATGTTGTATTCATTTTCTTATCATATTAAAAGAGTGAAATTAAATGACACTTGTGTGTGTGTATATATATATATTAATATTCCAATATAATTATTATATAATATATTTCATATATTATTACTAAACCCATTTTTTATAAATTCAATGTAAATTGTGACAAAATTGCATCACTTTGAGGAGTCAGCAGTCCACACAACCACAAATAAAGTTATCATAATTACAAAAAAACATGAAGTTATGTGTCATATAATAACTAATGATTCATAAATACATAATAAAAATATTTTATATCCCAAAAAATCATAATTTATGTTATAATATTTAGCCATGAGATGTGGTAACTGAATGATGAATGACATCATTTCGTGAGGAGGTAATCTATCATACACATGAAGGGAGGTTTATTACCAACATGATGGAAGCATGTTTAGATGTTGGTAGAAATATTATAATTTAAAAATATATTTTTACTAAGGATAAATTTTTCATTATATAATCATTGAATAAAGTGAATTGAGATGTTTTAGAAAAGAAAATAAAACAAAATAGCTTGTTAATGGATGTCACCTTTTCTCTGAGAAACTCCACTAGGTTTTCACTAAAGTTACTTAGTGTATGGTATACATCCTAAAGAGAGGATTATAGTAATAAGGGAGGTAATTTGGAAGGATAAATGGGTAGGGTTCTTATAAACCAATGGCCTTTATAAGTCTGGTGAATTTAGGGTGTGGGGGTGAGTCTCTTTTTATAGTAGAGGAGGAGTTGCACTTTTGTAAACATACAATGGTAATTACTTTTGAGATGTCTCATATAGATCATTTTTATTAGATAATGTTCCATATTAAATAAAGATTAGCATATGGTAACCATATGGCCATCAAATGTATTTATTACATGTTTCTAGGTTATTTGGCCTTTTATGTTAATCTTTAACCACTACATAAACTCATTTTTTCCATAATCACTATTATTAATATTAATTACTTTTAGAATTTTAATTCATTAAAAAAGTATATTGAACATAATATAAATAATAAATTATTTTCATTACAATTATACAATCCATTATTCCATATTATATTCACATAATTGGATGAAAATAATTTTAAATTAAGACCCAAAATGGGACGAGACGACAATGTTTTAATAAAAAAAACCAAAATATTGAAATGTTTTTATATCAAATTCAATGTTGAAATCTCTTCCAATGACATATTTTTTATAAATTTATTTAAAATTGATCTGTTTATAAATTAAATATATATTTAAAAAAATATTATTAATATTAATAATTTTTATGAAAAAGTGGTTTTGAATTAAAATTCATAATTTTCATTATTCATCAAAAAATTGAACTACGTTGAATAATACAAAAAAATCACCTAAATTTATTTGTTAATTACTATTTTAAAAATAAAATTTATTTCTTAAAATAAAAAATATATCATTTTAAACATTTTAATTCATATAGGATCACCATTAAAATGTGGAAAATTTACCTTTTTGATAAATACATATTTTTATTAATAAAATTGATTGATTCTTGTCTTATGGCCTTTAAAATATATTTGATTAGTGTAAAACCCATATTTAATATATTTTATATAATATTTTTTTAAAAAAATCTTATTTTTTTAATATGTTAATAAAACATGGTGTTTTCTAATAAAAATAGTTTTCTTAGAAAAAGAAATTCTAAAATCTAAATTGGTTCTAACATTAATTTATTACAAATTGATAACCAAAGAATGAATTTTATATAAATATGAAAAACATATATTCATCATATAATAAATATCATTCATATCTTACATTATAATGGATATGTGATAATTATAATCACATATTAATAATATTATTAATAGTATATTGTATTTCGGTAAAAATGATTCTTGCGTGTAACACAATATATCAGAGGAACATGTAATTGTGTGTAACAGAAGACAAACACAATAGTTCATGTATTTAAGTTTTACCTATGTGTATCATTTAGTGAAATATTAACATGGTTTTGTATATAATGAAAGTGAGACCTAGGTATTTCATCTTTCACAGGATATATTCACTATTGTGTGAAATGAGGATTATTAAAAAGATTAAGTTAACTCAAAAATGATGTTTCAAAAAATCTCTCGGTGTTACATTCTACCCCCTTTTCATTTATTTCACCCTATAAATTCGTTTGGGATATTAATGGTTTAATACTTGAAAGTTCTTTTCATAGAAACCTGTATAAAAAACATAATACGAATACAATCTTAAAAAGGGAAATATTAGGACATAATGGTTACCTTATGTAAATCACAACGAGGTTTCCACATATGAGAAAATATGTCGAAATATATAACATAGACATGGATGATAAATATAAATATCATGTTCAAATGGATATTGATAGAGAACATGGTTAGGATATCTATTACGATAAAAAATCAATAACACAAATAGTCATAAAAAACTTCCTTGAAAGAATCAAAACTAATGATTAAATGAAATAATATTACTTAACTACCCTTATCCTAATTTTGATGAATATTCATAAGAAAATGAACTTACTAGATTTCATTCCATTTCATTTTCCCAATCTTATCCCTCGGTTTCACCATGATCAATTTACATATAATCTATTATTAAATGAAATGAAGGATGTTGATTCATTCCATAAGAAATATAAAATCATGATATAAAGAAATAGATTTATATTTGAATCTATATGACTTTATTAATCACTCGAAAATTTTATCACATTTTATAAAATCAGAATAAATTCTCATATGGATAGATAATAAATTAATATCTAAAAACATAGTTAATGTTTAATGTAAAACATTCCTTGAATGGTTAACCTTCTAACCATTATGAAATATGGATGTACATAACAATATATATAAGTTTAGTAATGTTATGAAAAAAATTATCTTAGCATGATTCCGGGTACAAAACAATATAACTATTGGTTTTCAAATACAAAACATGTGAATACCTTCATCATGTATTATCTTGATGCATTTTAATAACCAAACTTAAAAAATTTCTTATAGAAAACATCCATGTTTATTAATAATAATGTTTATTTGATATATTACATAAATCCAAAAATTTTGTAAACTTCATCAGTGATAGAATGAACCAGTATTCAACATATCCTTAATTACTTATAAGGTAATCAGAACCGACCAATTTATTTATTTATATCCAATATATCTTTATCCAAAATCATTCTCTTTTTATAAGAAACATATAATGGGTTATATTTCCCATAATCATTTGTCCCTCGTGAGTATCACATTTATAGTCTATTGTAACTATTCAATATATTATTATAAATCCTTATCGAAAGACATAATCAGAACAATCCATAAATATTTCAAATTTTAAAATTCTTGAATTGAAATACATAATCAATTCAATTATTATTATTCTTCATTAAGAAATTAAAAAGGTTATTTAATCCAGTTCTATAATTCCTATTTACATTCACATTTCATCATTTGTATGATCATCATCATCAATATAACCATTACACATGCCACAATGTAGATTCTCTTTTCATATTTTACATTCATTCCCCTCAAAAATATTAATCATTTTATGATTCCATAGAAAGTAAAACATTTCCATTCATGAAATTAACATAAATTTTCATTTTTACCTTCGCATTTACTTTCTTTGTGACCTTACTTTCCAAAATCACAACAACATCCAATTCCTCTATGTCATTAAATTTGGTGTTTCTTCCCACATTTATGACATGTATGAAAATGAATAACCATTTCACTATGTCATTAACTACCTTGAATCACAGAAATCTCTTTGATTATCTACTTTGGAAAGTCTTATATTTGATTAAGGTACAAGTTGTTAGTCATGTTCTGTGAAAAGAGAATAGTCATGACTGCAACATCCTTAAATACGTTAAACTTCCCATTTCACTTCTCTTTATTGAATTGTCTGACACATAAACCTACTAACTTAGTTTTCCATCCATTGACTAAAACTATATATAATTGTAGAGACCCTGAACTTAAAGTACATATACATTACATTACTTTTGCGGAATACATAATACATAACAAAAACACACACCCAAAGACTGTAATAGTTTAGTGTCTTTGGAAACTCAGAACATAATCTTCTAATCATGGTGAAAGATCTTCAACATCTCCCATAAAGATCTTACCCTTTTGTTTTCTGTCCTAAAACATTTCTTTAAATCCTGGGGAAAAGAAAACATATAAAGGGTGAGTTCAAATTCTCAATAAGTGTAAGCATGGAGAAAATAAAACAAATTATATACATTGGAACTTAAAAACATGAACATAATGTTTAAACATCAAAATATTGAGAAATGACATAAAACATTGCAGTACGTAAGGAATAGATCCTAAAGAAACATTAATCATGATAAAATATCTTGGGAATATTACATGTAATTGTGGAAACCATTAATCACATGTTATGATTTCCATAGTAGCCAAGGCATTGTTTCCATGACCATCTTAGTGGACAAAGTCCCTTTCTGAATCGAGTTCACTCATCGTTCCAGTCCGGTATCACTGAACGAGATTAACATTCCATTCCAGCCATGTTTATCTCATGAGATATAAATCCTTACACAATGCATTTTTGGGAGATATAGGTCCCACCTGTATCATAATTAAATCATTAATACTTGTGCCACAAAATAATCATAAATCATTCATCATAACACAAAGAATAAAATGAGTTTCATAAACATCATCCCTTCATAACATAATCTATATATAATTAATAAATTTCATTTCATACGAAAAATGAAACCATGTAAATTATATAGACATTATACTTGAAACATAAACATATTAAATAATGTCACCTTAGATGGAAAATAGTTTTGATAAAACACTTGAAATGAATTTTTGAGGAAAATATCCTTTCTTCTGTAAAATAATTTTCTTTTCAAAAAATTCCATGAAATTTTTAAATAAAATGGTCATGAAATCTTGTGGATGAAGATTCATGAAACAAAGGCTTTATGAAACCTTAAAAATCCTTTCATGTCGTATATGTTAAACAACATTCTCCTCGTACTTTTAACGAAAAAGTCAAAAAGTACCTCGTATGGTAAAAAAAGAAAGATTCCTTACATACCATGTAGTAAAAGTCAAAAATGGGTAAAACAGAATTTAAACATACATGAAAACATTTTTAGAAAACAGGGACATGGATGATAAATATAACCCCAGTAAAGACTTACGAATAAACAATCTCAGATAAAAATGAGATTGGAAAGGTTATCCCTTACTTTATGTCTGATATGCTTCATATGTATCCCAAAATCCTTTATAATGATTTAAATAATGTCATTGACTTATTACAGAATCATATTCATTGTTATGATATCATATATGGTTCACTTATGACTTAATATTACCCGTTCTTTTGTAAATTCCATGTTAAAGCTGCATTTTTGTTAAAATAGTTTCATTTATCGTACGTGTTTGGACTTGTTGTTCTGGAAATTTTTATTAATTATATCATGATTTACTAACTTCAAGAATGTAAAACATGATTTATATATCATATATATTCAGTATATAAATATATTAGATAGATAAATTAAATGAAACACACCATACATGGAGATGGTAGTTCGTACGTACGCATGAATGCTATTTTACATTCCTTATTGACTTGAATGGAAGTAAGTAAATAACATATAAAGAAAATCAGTATAATTATTATGTTATATATACCATTATTATTTATTATATATACCTTATAATCATTCTTTAATGGTTAACATGGAGATTGAATCTCATCGCGTCGTGGAAACGGTAATCCGTACAAACGCATTAGCGATGATATCATTCACATAATTATTGAATGGAATTGGAGTGGATGATATAATGTCTCATAATCAGTATGATGTTATAATATCCATATATATTTATTCTTTACACCATTATACCCATCCAAGTAAGGTGGTGGTGGAAAAACAGATTACACCACGGCGTAGAGACGGTATTCCGTACATACGCACGCACGGTGATTTCATTTTCCGTAGGATGGATAGAAGGTGAAATGGGGTTGTTTCATATTTATAAAAACATATCAGAATATTATTGATACTTATTTTATTACTTTATAATGAAACAACTAAATAAGAAGAAGTTGAAGAAGAAAGAAACTTGAAAAAATCTGTAGAAGAGATTACCTCTTCTTAGACGCACCTCCTTTAAGATTTCTCTTAAGGGACTAGAGTTGGTCTTTTGAGAAGACCAAACCCTCCAGATTGTTTCAAGGGAATTGGAGAAGAGAAATGTATAAGGGTTGGCATAGCATTAAGGCTCAAAGTGTTTTGAATAGTAGAGGGAGGGGGTTCCCTTTTATAAGGGAGGAGAGGGGAACCTTTGGAAACATAAGAAATATTAATTTATAATAAATTCAAACCCCACATAAAACCCATAAAAAATAAATAAATACAAAATTGAGATGATATAGGATTTTAATATCATCATATAATAAAATTTAGACATGTTGGAAATTTATTTTAAACCTTATAAATTTTATTTATCCTTATTTAGTTTATTTAATCTTATTTGTGGTCATAATATTCTAGATTTTAAATTGTTATAAATAGTTACTTATGTGTTGTTATTTATACATAATTGGGTACTTTATGAAATTTTATACCATATAAATTTAAATTTATAATTTTTAAATATTAATGTGATTTTTAAACAAATCAATAATATGTTATTTTTATAAAATAACAATAGTGTTAATATTGACACTATTCATTTATTTGAATTTAAATAAAATCCAAACAGAGGATATAATCGAACAAAAATGTTTAATAGATTACTAACATGTCATATTCATCTATAAAATTTTTTGAGAACATTAATTAGTTCATACAATGTTTATTTCAATATTTAAAGAACAATTTATTTGATATTTCTCTTAAAAAAACAATTACTATATATTTTTTGTATAATCATTTAATATACTTATTATTTTCATAAAAATTATAAATAAAATCCTATGATTATTATAAAGATAATAAATTTCATAATAATCATTTTACTCGAATTTATCATCTTAAAATAACAACATTTAAATTGTTATATTTATTAAATTATGTAGGTGACATCTTTGACATCATTTAAAATAAAATAATATAAATGTCCTAATATATTTTATAATGCTTCAAATGGTCCCCAAATCTACTCTTGGATTCTTAGGGTGTATATATACTCGACCAATAAGTTTTCATCATGTTTCTGGTCCTTTTAATAGGTATTATTATTTTATTACAAACTATATTATTAATATTTCACTAAATAAATAATTTCTACATCATGAATGTATAAGTTATTACTGTAAATAAATATTTCATAAGAATTAAAAATAAATTACCATGATAAAGAAAAAAATTTATATTTCAAATGAGTATTTATATTAGAAATTATATTCTGTATAACCATATATCAAAAATAATCTAATTATTAATGTTTGAGTGAGACATATTTCACTTTCTTTAAAAGAAAATAAATTAATGGTCTTAATCACATCTAAGTGGGTTCCAATGGATTCCATTTCGACCAAAATATTCCTTATGACGAAATATAATAATAAATTATATTAATACAAGTGTTAGCATAATTTTATAATATTATTTGGACCCTTAATTACCTAATTTATCTTTAACTGTTGTAAATAAAATTTACCGTAGTTATTATTCATAAAGCCCAAAAATAAAAAGTAGCCTATTAACATAATTTGGACCTACTTATTCCAAATATGAAATCCATTTTTCCAAATTCAAAACACATAAGTTTCAGTAATTAATTTAAAATTAA
This sequence comes from Viscum album, assembly GCA_963277665.1. Classification (NCBI taxonomy): domain Eukaryota; kingdom Viridiplantae; phylum Streptophyta; class Magnoliopsida; order Santalales; family Viscaceae; genus Viscum; species Viscum album. Next base: position 447,486,976 of record OY728147.1, read on the forward strand.
TCGCATTGTCGAAAAAAATGGGTTTTTCTTTAAAACATTGCAAAAGATTGAATTGATTTAACCTACGAATTCTAAGTAAAATCAATGCTAATGAAATATATTATATTCAATGGTAAATATATATTCTATTTATATTATAAAACAATTTAATATTATAATTTAACCATATAAATTATCTCGATGAAAAAAAATTTGTTAAGTAAAAATTAAAGTATTTTTACTATTCATCAAAATAAGAACATTGTCTGAAAAATATCAGAACTTTATCCAATGTAAATTTTTTTATCCTGATTAAAAAGAAGAAGTTTATTTTGTAAAATTGAACTTATAAAAGTGTCAAAAATTATATTTAAGATGGGTGTGCCATCAAAAGGCGGCAAAACTGCATTTTTTGAAAAAACTTATTGTACCTGAAAAAATTATTTTGTTCTAATACCATGTTCTAGAAAATGTCTAAGATGAAAAATAATGTTATAAAATTCAAAATTGTGTTAATAATATTCATAAAGGCTATTTCATAATAGTATTATAACCATATATCGTTGTTTGCTGAATCTTAGTATTGCGTACAACACACGCTATCGAGGAAGGTCGTGATTACGTGTAATGCAAGCCAAGTCAGGGTTGCGTGTAGTGCAAGACTCCTTCGTTGTTGCGTATGAAATAATCCAACCATATTTCATTTATACATTGAATATATATATTTACACACTCAATGTTGCGTAAAATTACTACTATCACACAAACCTCAAATTATGTGTAACGCGATCCAATAATAGTCTTGTGTATACTACAGGCTAATACAGTGTTGTTTATAGCGCAAGATAATTTTAGTGTAGCATATAAGAAAATATATGAAAGAAATTAAAAATAATATAACTCATAAAATCTCGGGGTGTTACATTCTAACCCCCTTAAAATGAATTTTTCCCTCGAAATTCATCGGGGTTATAAATGGTTTATTACATCAGGGTTTTTTCATAGAAACCCACATTGTAAAAAGGAATAATAAAACATAATTTTAAAAAATGAACGTTAGAAACAAAACGGATACCCAAAGTAACACATTAGTCGGGTTCCCACATAGGCGATCATAGGTAATAATATGGATATGGAAGATAAATCTAACCATCATGTTCTGATGGACAGTGGTTGAGAACAGGGCTATGAAAAAGCCAACAGCCACAAAGCCATAAATTTGTGATGATCTAAGGTACCATCTGATTAATCAGATATGAGAGCACTAGGGAAACATTTTTGGTTTGCAAGATCATTTCCCAAATGTTTATGAATTTTTGAATTAAAATAAATACTTACTTGATATTGGTACAATCTCAACATTTCTCGTGCCTCGAACAATTTCCATTTCATCTCTTAATGAAATGAAGTTGAATTTGTCTATCACGAAATTTTAGCAGATCATGCGATAGAATGATATTTCATTCCATCTGTCTCAAACATAAGTTAGAAAAATATACATACATAAGTCTATCTATGGCGAGATTAATTGGATATGGTTCCAAAATGGAATTATACTTCATCTATCATCCTGATTAATAAAATAAAACTAGTTTCTACTAACCACAGACTTCCTGTAGGCCAGTGGTAGGAGATAAAGGCCTATTACACTTCAGTTGTGGGTTCGATTCTCATGGCCTTGTCTGACGCGACGGGTTGTCGCCAGTCCTACAGGTTGTCCTTTTATTATAACCTTCCATCAATAATATCGAAAATGTTCTATCCTTAAACAATACTAACTTATGTCCAACATAATCCATTCCAATAATTATGATTATCCAAAATACTTCTGTCCAATCTCATATTATAGTGAAAAAGATTACCATAGAGGTCATATAACAAGCATGTGAATACCATCATTTATCCCCCATATATCATAAGATATATCTTTTTTATCACATTTGAAACATGTGGATTCCTTAATCATGTATTCTTACCATAGAACCTAAGTGAAAACATGATTGATGTCAAACGTTAACTCTCTCGACATACCAAAATCCCAAAATTTCTATATGCTCAAACCATGATATATCATTGTACTTATTTCATTTTATCTTTATCCCTTTATTATTCACATATCATCTTCATTCCAAAAATATTTCAATCACTTTTCAAGGTTACCGGTACCATATAATTATCTAAAACCAATACATAAATTATCCAAAATTCCACGATACTATAAATGAGATTCCATGATACTATTTTGAAATCCCATTACATAAATACATAATCACTCCACAACATCATTGTCATATTCAACATCACAAATAGTGATCGCATGTGACTTCCTTTAATCCTTTTCCTTAAGAGGTTGCTCATGTCGATCATCAATAACCCTTGGATTAGGGCATTGATTAGGATAATGCCCCATTCTCTTGCACTTGAAGCATTGAAGTGTTGGTGGAGCGTTCTCTATAATGTTTTCTCTATTCACATCATTAGATACATTTTTCCCATCATATTGACACTCAACTACTCAATGACCTTTTTTCCCACATTTAAAAAATTTTCTAGTACCTTTTAAACAATCTCCACCATGTTTCATTCCACAATTTGAGAATAAAGAAACATTCATCTTCATTTCACCATTGTTCTGAGATTTCTCCTTGAACTCCATCTTTTGTTTTTTGTCAAAACCATGAGATAGATATGTAACACCAAATTCTAGTTCTGCCTTGATAACACAACACACAATTTATTCATAGCTACTAAAGTCTTTTATAGCTAATTCCCTTCAAATACTTGGTTTTAAGCCACTGAATAATCGATCAACTTTACTTTCAGGTTGGATGATAATGCCAGATGCATACCTTACTAGCCTTGTAAAATTATCTTTGTATATACTAACAGATTCATCATCCTTTTGCTTAAGCTCAAGGACTCATTTTCCCTCTTTTTTCAAAGAATACGGGGGAATTACTTATTGAAAAACAATTTCTTGAACTAATCCCATTCCATGGATTCAATTTCATCTCGGGGCCTCATATTCTTAATTAGAGTCCACCATTAGTCTGCTTCTCCTTCTAAATGGTAAATAGAAAGAATGACTTTTTTATGTTTTGAACAGCGAAGTATGGAAAATATCTTTTCAATCATACTGATCCATTGTTCAGCAACAAGTGGATTAGAATACCCACTAAAAGAAGGTAGACGTTGCCTCATGAGGGACTCAATAGAATATTGTTTCCTTCTCTGCTCATTTGGAAGTCCGGAATAATTCATAGCTTTTGTAAGTATATCAATAAGATTTTTCATTGCAACTCCCATAACATTGGTCTATTCATATGGACAATGATTGCATTGTCCATTACATTTTTCAAAATGGTTCCTTCAGGTTCCATCCATCGTCTAAAACCCAAAATGAATAGTGTGAGAGGAAAAAATCATGATAGAGAAAACAACATAATAAAGAGGGAGAACCTTCAATATCTAACATCTTAGGTTTAATTCTAATATCGTTACGCTAATTCTTGGTCTATAAGAAATACTTATACTTAACCTTAGGGACACCCCAAGACATACCTTAGAAATATCTCTAGGGATATCACTAAAGTTTGCGTATCCTAGTTTCCAAAGGTTAACTAAACCTTTCCTCTGATACCAACTGTAGAGACCCCGAATTTGATGTACATAGACATTACATTACTTTTGTGGAATACATAACACATAACTAAAACAGACACCCAATGACTGTAATAGTTTAGTGTCTTTGGAAACTCTAAACATAATCTTCTAATCGTGGTGAAGGATCTACAACATCTCCCATAAAGATCTTACCCTTTTTTTCTTACCTAAAACCATTATATAAATCCTGGGGAAAAGAAAATATATAAAGGGTGAGCTCAAATGCTCATTAAGGGTAAGCATGTAGAAAATAAAACAAATTATACACATTTTAACTTAAAATCATGAACATAATGTTTAATCATCAAAATCTTAAGCAATGACATAAAACATGGCAGTACGTAAGGAATAGATCATAAAGAAACATTAATCATGATAAAATATCTTGGGAATAAAACATGTAATTGTGTCAACCATTAATCACGTGTTATGATTTCCATAGAATCCAAGGCATTGTTTCCATTACCATCTTAGTAGACAAAGTCCCTTTCTGAATCGAGTTCACTCCTCATTCCAGTCCTGTATCACTGAACCTGATTAACTTGTCATTCTAGCCATGTCTATCTCATGAGATATAAATCTTTACCAAATGCATTTTAGGGAGATATAGGTCTCACCCATCTCATAATTAAATCATTTTTACTTGTGCCACAAAATAATCATAAATCATTCATCATAACCCAAAGAATAAAATGGGTTTCATAAACATCATCCCATCATAACATAATCAATATTGAATAAATGTATATCATTTCATCATAAGAAAAATGAAACCATGTAAATAATAGAGACATTATATTTGAAACATAAACATATTAAATAATGTCATCTTAGATGGAAAATAGTTTTGATAAAACACTTGAAATGAATTCTTGAGGAAAATATCCTTTCTTCTTCAAAATCATTTTATTTTCACAAAATTCCATGTAATTTTAATAGAAAAGTATCACGAAATCTTGTGGAGTAATTTTCATGAAAATAAGTCTTTATGAAGCCATAAAAATCAGTTCATGCTGTATAAGTTGAAAAAAACATTCTCCTCGTACTTTTAACGGAAAAGTCAAAAAGTACCTCGTATGGTAAAAAAAATATTCCTTACGTACCATGTAGTAAAAGTAAAAAATGGATAAAAAGGACTTTAAACATAATGAAACCATTTTTAGAAAACAGGGAAATGGATGATAAATATAACCCGAGTAAATACTTATGAAAAAACAATCTCGGATAAAAATGAGATTGGAAAAGTTATCCCATACATTATGTCTGATATGCATCGTTTGTATCCAATCCTCTTGTATAATTATTTAAATAATTTAATTGACTTATTAAATAATCTTATTCATTTTTATTATATCATATATGGTTCACTTATTACTTTATATTACCCGTTCTTTTGTAAATTCTATGTTAAAGAAGTGTTTTCGGTAAAATCGTTTCATTTATCGTACCTGTTTGGACTTGTTGTTCTTGATATTATTATGAAATATATCATGATTTACTAACTTAAATAATGTAAAACATGATTTATATATAATATATATTCAGTATATATATATAATAGATAGATAAATGAATGAAACACACCGTTCATGGGGACAGTAGGTCATATGTGCGCATTAATGTTGTTTTCCTTTCCTTATTGACTTGAATGGAAGTAAGTAAATAACATATACATAAATACAGTAGAATTATTATGTTATATATTCCATTATATTTTATTATATATAATTTATAATCATTCTTGAATGGTTTACATGGAGATTGAATATCATCGCGTCGTGGAAAAGGTAATCCGTACGTACGCACGAGCGATGATATTTTCCCCATAATTGTTGAATAGAATTGGAGTGGATGATATAATATCACAGAATCAGTATGATATTATAATATCCATATATATTTATTCTTTACACCATTATACCCATCCAAGTAAGTTGGTGGTGGAAAAATATATTACACCACAGCGTGGAGACGGTATTCTGAACGTACACACGTGCGGTGATTTCATTTTCCGTAATATGGATAGATGGTGAAATGGGGTTGCTTCATAATTATAATAACATATCAGTATATTATTGATTATTATTTTATTACTTTATAATGAATTAACTAAATAATAAGAAGTTGAAGAAAAAAGAAACTTGAAAGAATCGGTAGAAGAGATTTCCTCTTCTTCAACGCACCTCCTTTAAGCTTCCTCTTAAGGGAATAGAGTTGGCCTTTTGAGAAGCCAAGACCCTGAAGAATGTTTATAGGGAAGTGTAGAAGAGAAATGGGTTGGTTTTGGCCGAGGATGAATGTTCAAAATGTTGTGAAGAGGATAGGGAGGAGGTTCCCTTTTATGAGGGATGAGTGGGGCACCTTTGGAATCATAAGAAATATTAATTTATAATAAATTCAAACCCCACATAAACACAACCAAAAATTACTTAGATATTAATATTAGATGATATATGGTTGTAATCTCATCATCCAATAAAATTAAAACATGTTGGGATTTTATTTTAAACCTTATCAATTTGATTTATCCTTATTTAATTTATTTAATCTTATTTGTGGTAATAATATTCTAAATTTTAAATTGTTAAAAATAATTACTTATCTATTTTGAATTAACCATAATTGGGTGATATATGACATTATATACCATATAAATTTCAATTAATAATTTTTAAATATTTATGTGTTTTTAACAAATTTAATAATATGTTATTTTTATAAAATAACAATACTGTTATTTTTTACACTATTTATTTATTTGAATTTAAATAAAATCCACACAGAGGATATATTCAAACAAAAATGTTTAATAGATTAATAAAATGTCATATTAATATATAATTTTTTTGGATAACATTAATTAGTTCATATAATGTTTATTTAACTATTTATAAAACCATTTATTTGATATTTCTCTTAATAAAACAATTACTACATCATTTTTGTATAATCCTTTAATATACTTATTAGTTGCATAAAAATTAAAACTAAAATCATATGATAAAGATAAATAAAATAAAGTTCATAATTATATTTTTACATGAATTTATCATCTTAAAATCACAACATTTAAATTGTTATATTTATTAATTAATGAAGGTGACATCTTTGACATCATTTAAAATAAAATAATATAAATGTCTTAATCAGTTTTATAGGGCTGTAAATGGTCCAAACATCTACCCCTTGATACTTAAGATTTTTATATACTCTATAAATAAGGTTTGTTCAAGTTTCTGGTTCTTTTGATAGGTATTATAATTTTAATAAAAACTATATTATTTATTTTTCACTAAATAAATAATTTCTACATCATTAATGTATAACCTAATAAGGTAATTAAATATTTCTTAAAAATTACAAATAAATTACCATGATAAAGAAAAAATTTTATATTTAAAATTAGTATTTATAATCGAAATTATATTTTGTATAACCTTATATTAAAAATAATCTAATTATTAAAGTTTGAGTGAGACATATTTCACTTTCTTTATAATAAAATAAATTAATAGTCTTAATCACATCCAAGCGGGTTCCAATGAATTCCATTTTGACCCAAATATGCCTTAGGATGATATATAATTATCCAATTATATTATGACAAGTGTTAGATTAATTTTATAAAATTATGTTTACCCTTAATTACCTAATTTACCTTTAACTGTGGTAAATACAATTTACCGTAGTTAATATTCATAATTCCCAAAAATAAAAAGTAGCATATTAAAATAATTTGGACCTAATGATTCAAAATATGGAATCCTTTTTTCCAAATTCAAACAAATAAGTTTCACTAATTAATTTAAAATTAATCACAATGTCGAAAAAACGGGTTTTTTTTTAAAACATTACAAATGATTGAATTTATTTATCCTACGAATTCATTGTAAAATCAATGATAATGACATACATTATGTTCAATGGTAAAAATATATTATATTTATATTTTAAGACAATTTATTATTATAATTTAACATTATTAATTATCTGGATGAAAAAAGTTGTTTTTAAGTAAATTTTAGCGTGTATTTACTATTCATCAAAATAAGAACGTTTTTAGATAAATATAAAAACATTATCCAATGTAAATTTTTATATCCTGATTCAAAATAATAAGTTTATTTTGTAAAATTTAACATATAAACCTTTCCAAAATTATATTTAAAATGGGTGCACCATCAAAAGGCGGCAAAATGGCATTTTTTGAAAAATAGTTATTTTACCTAAAATATTTATTTTGTTCTCATATTATGTTCTAGAAAATGTGTAAGATGAATAATAATGTTATAAAATTCAAAATTTAGTTAATAATATTCATAACAGCTAGTTCATAATAATATTATAACCATATATCGTTTTCTAGTGAAACCCGGTATTGCGTACAACACACGCTATCGAGGAAGGTCGTGATTGCGTGTAATGCAAGCCAAGTCAGGGTTGCGTGTAGTGCAAGACTCCTTTGTTGTTATGTATGAAAGAATACAACCATATTTCTTTTATACATTGAATATATATATATATACACTCAATGTTGCGTAGAATAACTACTATAAAAAAACTTGAAATTGTGTGTAACACACTCCAAAAATAGTATTGTGTATACTGCAAGATAATACGATGTTTCATGTAGCACAAGATAATTTTGGTGTAGCGTACAAGAGAAGATATGTAAGAAATTAAAATGAATATATCTCCTAAAATCTCGTGGTGTTACAATAATAGAGTGAGAAACACTCATATTAGGGATGAAACCACGTAATCATGAAAAATCACTTATAGGGTGTCCATATTATGACACCATATTTAATCTGTGACACTATAGGCTTCTCCATGGAGGCATATCTAGACATATATATAGAAATACCCCTTGGAATCTCACTAATGTTTTCACAATCTAGTTTAAAAAGGCTGAATAAAAACCTCCCATTGATTCCAAATAAAGAGACCCAGACATATCATACAAGGATATTACTTCCTTTTAGAATAATATTATTCCCATTACAAACGCACATGCCTAATGACCATAATAGTTTAATGTATTTGGAAACATAAAAAAATAATCCTCTATATTGTTCAAAGATCCTCAAAATCTCCAATAATGATTTTCCTCGATATTTTTAATAATTAAAACCATTATTCATAACCTAGGAAATGAAGCATAATTATTTGGTGATCTTAGTTGCTGAGTACGAGAAAAAAAGTGATAAATGTAAGCCTAATATGAGCATAATTTCATGAGAATATGATCACAACATTATAATATCATACCCTATATATCAAATATCATAAAAAGAAATTATGTAATTAATATTAGTAGTTCAAAATACATGAATCATAATGGAATCAAGATAATAATACGTGAAATAATATCAAAGGAATAGAAAATTTAATTTGTGACATGCACAAAATCATATAAAATCATATCCTATAAGTCAAGACTTATTTTGATAACCATTCAAGGAACTTCTTGGGGGATACACTTAATTGGTGGGAAACACCACCATCCCCAGTCACATCACATTCCTTTTAGTTTAATAGGTTAACACCCCAAAACCATCATAGTAATCAAGGATCACTCTCCAGACCAGATTAGTATTCAAGAATTACTCCTAAGGAAATCGTACTAGACAGAGTGCATTGATAAACATAGTTCACTCCAGATTCCATCCATGCCTATCTCATTACATTTAAATAATTACACAATGCATTAGAGGGAGATAAAGGACCCACCTGTCACATAATAAAATCATAGATATGTGTTCCACAAGGTAATAAAACATTCATCAAATCATGAACCATAAAAATATATGTATTCAACAAACATCATAACATAACACATGAAATGAAAATGGAATCCTAAACATGTTATCATACCTTATCATATGGAAAAGATATAGGTCCCATAATCCGTTCATCAATGCATACCCAAAAAAATAAGCTGGTTTCATAAGAATATTAAATGTCTAATATAAATGGGTCACATAGAAATATAAATTTTCAAAAAGAAACTTCTTTCATAACAATCAACTTATTAAAAAACAAACCATTTTGATAATGAATGTGAGTGGAACCCTTGGACCATTATCCTGGACATACCTTATTCACACAAATAGATATAATCATATATGGAAAATGATTTTCAAATTACTTTTAAAAACATTTCTTCAGGAAACATCATTTATTCTTTGAAAAATTATTTTTAAAACATGAAACGTTTTCAAAATAATTTTAATTGAATGTATAAATAAATTTATATAATTTAATATTTATTGTATTATGAAAGCTTTTTCTATGAAAATAATTTGAAAATTTATAATGAAATCGTGAAAAAGTTTTGAAAACGTTTTTATTTGAAAATAATTAAAATAATTATCAATAAACCATGAAAAAAAAATTTAAATTACTTTTTAATAGAAAATAAAAGAAAACTATATAATTGATGGATTATATAAATTAAAAAAACATTTTCCTTGAAAATGCATTTAAAAATTATAAATAAAGCTTCAATAAACATTTTGATAAATAATTATCAAAAAATAAATTAAAAACATATAAGGATTGCATGAAAACATTTTGAAAGCTTTTTTATTGAAAATAATATTAAAACATATAAATAAATCATGAAAACATTTTGAAAACAATTTTCTTCAAAAATACATTTATTACCAATAATGAATGATAATAATCATTTTGAAAAAAAAAATTCTATAAATAATATGATATCATATAATGAAATATTTAAAAAATTTTGAAAACCAATTTCATTGAAAATAACATTGAGAACATAAATTTTATTTCCAAAAAATGATTGGAAAACCATTTTTATGGAAATATGATTTCAAATATATAAAGGAATCTTTGAAAACATTTTGAATTCTTATTGAATATATAACATTTTTTAAAACCATTTACATTTTAATTAATGTTGGACAAAATGAATGGAAAAAATAATAAATAATTATTTTTCATTGGAATAAATATTGTAATCCTGAATGGAATATTTTACATATTTATGTTTATAATAACAGATAGATCTATAGAAGTCGAGAATTCATTTTTCTACATTATCTTTTTGGAAAGTTTTTTGACTAGAAAACAAAGTGAATATTTCTTTTAAAAATTAATTTCCCTAAAAATGTATGAAATGTTATATATATATTTTAATGAAAATTTTATATTAGTATTTTAAAAATTAGTTTTATAAAATAAGTTTTTAAAGAACACATATATCCATCCAAAAATATTAAAAAAGTCATATTTTATTAATAATTTGTTTTTATTTATCATGATTTAAAAAATGGTGTAAAATTGTTACATTACATGAATATATAATGAATAACTATAGGATAATGAAATCCATTAATTTTATTTAGATATGGGTCAGAATATTTTATCTATTGAAGATTAATTATAAACAATCCTGATAAACGAATAGATTTATTAAATTAATCGTAACCACATTAGAAACATTGAATCATAATCCTCAAGAAATAAATAAGTTAAATGGATCATGAAATATAATTAATATATTCATATTCATAATATAAAATCTCAAATTGAAGTATCTACACCTCATAAGAGAATATTGGTTCTTAACATGGTTTGTATATCGAAGAAGACATATTGAGACAAAATTACATTAATAATTTGTTATCATTTGAACCATAATCCCCATCAAAGAGATATAAAAAATGAGTATTTAAATACCCATAAAATTAATTATATGATTCATATAATAAATTCATTTTTATATTATAAAACACAAATAATAAATTAATTTTGAATAAGGGATAGGTATCATACAAAAAATGTGGGACGTGAAAACTATCACTTTTTGTCTTGACTTTCTTCATTCAGTTTCAAAATGAATGTATAATTTTTATGATTATATTATATATATAACAAAGAAAAATATTATTATATTATCAAAATATATTATTTCTATTTTCTCTCTCTATCTGTGGTTTTTTCACATTTCCATGTTACTGTTACATTTGGGTTAATATCCACTTTCATTTCCTGTAATGTTTTGACTTAGTAATACTAATCTACTTATGTAGACCATGATTTATTATTTAAAGAATGTAAAATATTATATAAACATTATATAAATTATTTATATAAATATTTATAATAATATATAAAATATGTAAATATGAAATAGAATAAATTGATTAGAGAGACGGTAGGTCGTATGAACGGATGAATATTATTTTTGTTTTCTTATATTATTAAAAGAATGAAAGTAAATGAAATATATATATATATATATATTATATTTTAATTTTAATTATATTATCATATATTTCATGTATTATTACTAAACCCATCCTTACTAAATTTAATTTAACTTTTTAATGAATCACATCACTTTGACGATGTAGTAGTCCACACGTCCAACAACAAAATTATCGTATTTACAAAAAATTGAAATCATGAAGGTATGTGTTTAATAATTATAAAATAATAATAAATAATATATTTATAATAAAAAACATTATGTAAAATCAAATATCCAATCTTGGGAGGAGGTAAATGAACGTCTAGCATCATCTTTTTGTTAGGTGATAGTCTGTCGTACACACGAAAGTTATGTTTGTTACCCAATTGATGGAAACATCTATTAATTCATGTTGAACACATAGAATAAAAAAATATATTTATATTGAGGATACATATGATTTTATATAATGTTTTAATAATAATAATTCATGAGGAGGAGAAATAAAATAAAAACAATTCTTATTGATGGTTGCTAACATTTCTTTGGGTAACTCTTCTTTGTTTTCATCAAAGGTGATCCTTGGGTGGATTTAATGACAGTGGTTGGATTATGGGATTATGGAAGGGAATTTTTTTAGGAAACTTGGGAAGGGATTCTCCATGAAAAAGGGTTTCATATGTGTGAATATATTTGGAGTGAGTTCCCTTTTATAGAGGAGGAGTGTCATTCTTGTAAATATGAAAAGGTAAACACTATTGGGAGGTATCTATTACATAATGTGCATACAATAATCATAAATATCCTATAAAATAGAGTATATTCTAGAAATATATCCATAAAATGGAATTTGGACATGTTTCTATGTTTTTTCCCCTTATGGTACTGTTCAACCACTAAGGAAATTTGTTTTTAGATAAATCACTATAATTAATGTTAATTACATCTATTAATCACATTGGTGAAAGAATTAATTACCCCAATAAAATTTTTAAATTATTATAACTCTAAATATGGAATATAATATTCCAAATTCTTATCAAATATGTTTTATATATTAATTAAAAATAAATCTTACTGATGGGACACTATGATAAGTTTTTAATGTGGAAATGTACAAAAGAATGAACTATTTTTACAACCTATTTCAATGTGAAATTTAATAAAATGGACTAAATTGTATTAGTTATTGTATAATTGTTTATTTTACAAATTATATCTAAATAATACATAATTTATATAATTAAATAAATTATATGGAAATTTATGTTTGAATTAAAATTTATTGTTTTTCACAATTTATTAATAATTAAAACTTTTTAGAAAATAAAAAATATTCGCCAAAAGTAATTTATGTTAATATGATTTCAATAATAAAGAATATTTTTCAAAATAAAAATTATATAAATTTCCAAAAGTGTATTTAAAATAAGTTCACCATTAAAAGTCTATAAAGATAACTTTTAAAAAAATATAGCGTTCTATTCATAAAATTGGTTAGGTGAAATGAGTAATATTATACTGATTAAATTAATTCCAAAAATATATTTCACTAAATATAAATGTCTTCTATAGAGAAATGGTTGTGGAATGAGAGAAAATGGTGTTGATTTTAGGGGCAAGGAAATTTTAGGGGAACCTATGTAATCAGTAGTGGCCAGGGGTATAGTCTATTTTTTTAATAAAAGGGGAATTATGGCATTATGATTAAAGTTATTCCATACCCCCTACATCCTGAAAAATACAACATTTCATGGATTTTAAGTGGGGGTCTGATTGAGGTATGCTACCTTGCAATCCTTTTTCTACTCTGTATGATCCTCGAGTCAGTCAGTATTGTCGCATAGTCCAGGATGTATCATCCTGGTCAACTATTTTTTAGTGGCTCAATAAATAAAATGATACCCATCAAACTCCATTAATTATAACATATCTCTTTCAGAATCTATGAGACCAAAGGTAAATATTTAGGATCTTTGATTCCCCATTCAATAAATTTTAATTATAACTGACTATAATCCATCCATCCTGATTGGAGGTATATTCTTTAATCATACTCTAGTGGGTTATTCCTAATTTATTTCATTTCCATTCATTTTTTACTCCATGAAAAGGAATTTGATCTCCACTATTATTTTATAGTTTCTATTCATTTTCTTCTATGACCATGGAATGACCATCCATGGAGATAAATTTTCTTTATGGGAGAGGTGATAATATATTCAAAACGTTAGTTTTTTCTTGTGAGAAAAGCATCGATGCTTTCAGGGTAGTGTTTTTGATTCCTCATAATATTTATTTTTGTGAAATCATATTGATAAAATTTTGTACCAATTTGGATGGAATTTAAAATAACCTAATAATTTTAAAATTATATTAATAAATATTTGGTTGTAATGGTTGTATGTTTTCGCTTTCTACCAAGATTAAAGTTTTCCTCATGTTTTTATATATATTTTTCAATATATGTTTTCCTTATTTTAATATCATTATTTAATTTGGATTAGCATGTTTAAATTCATAGAAAATGGTGATGTGAATATAGATGATAATTGAGAATTCATTGTCGAATGGATTAAATAAGGGTCATGTCAAATGATTTTTGAGTTTCATGAAATTTAATTGTAATTATTATTAATGGAATAGAAATGATTAATTAAATGTTTGATTATTTTATAACGGAATTTGATAAAAAACATGAAGGATGTTAATGATTTCTAGTGTTGAAATGGGAAACCTATTAATGAGAATTGTAGTCATCTATCTCTATTAAAACTTCTTTTAAGGAAAAATGACTGTTTAACTTTTGATATATTTTTATGTATTTATTCCTTATGTTTTCTATATTCTAGACCTATGAATAATTTATAGTTTAATTATTAATGGAAAAAAATTGGTTTATTAATAAATGTAATTTATATGCCTCCAGATTCCTGTATTCATTAGAATTTCAAGTTCTGTCTACCTGGATTTTTTGATATCTAGTTTATGCGTAAATTCTTGATGCCTTATCCAAGGGTATATTTTTCCCTATTTAAGAGGATTTTTTTCTTCAAACATATTTTATGTGCTCTATATGTGATATTCACTAGACAATGTTTTATGAACCTATGATGGCTAATCCCCTTACTGATGATGTCATGTGGGTGGTGTGGTATGAAGGATATGGTAGTGGTTGACATCATTGATGGTGAGAAGTAATTGGATATACACATGGGTTTTTTGTGGAACTGTAGATGATAGATGGTTTTGAATTTCGGCATACCTAATTTTCTTAAAAATGATTATTTCTTGAAATTAATTAGTTTAATGGTTAATATATGGATTTCTTGTTTTATCAATATTTATTTTACTATGGAATAAGGTAGTTGGTTGTGCATGGTTGAATTTTTCCCTTTTGTGGTATATTATTATATTTTTTATATATTACTTGGTATATAAAATAATTTTATTAATTTTTAATAAATAAAAATCCCATGGGGCTAGTATTGATGGAATTTAATTGTTAGAAATTTGTAAATCCTAAAAAACCATAGATCTGTTTGGATTAAACCTATAGGGAATGTAAATAATACTATTCTTAAATGAATGTAACATGAAATAATATCAATAGTTTATTTAATATATAATAAATTAAATACATAAATGAAATGATAAAAATAAAATATTTGCAAAATTAATCTCATTAAATGCATGTGTGATTATATAATTTCGAGGCCCTATTAGTAGAAGCTGAGTGTGTAGGAAAAGATAGGTATATTTGAGATTAAAACTAGGTTATTATGATTTTTTGTTTTGAGATATATTATATATGGTTTATTTTTTGATTTTATTTTCTACCCCACTAATGTGGGTTGGGGTTATAGACACCCTGTGTACTCTATAACATTGTTTTCCAAAATATTTTATCGAGAGATTGGAGGGATGACAATCCCCTACCACCCTGATCTAATTTTTTTATAGATATGTATGCTAGTATTAATGGAGGATAGTTCCCAATTATAAGTGTGTTGATTGATACAATGTATTTTGGTTACCTTTAAGTCATTTATCACAAGATATTGTATCCAATGGATGATTAATGGAATTTTGTGCATAGTTTTTGATGGCTTCTGTTATCATAATTGGTGTTTGGGTTAGGGAGAATTTAGGTATAATACTGATTATATGATACATTTCATATAAGATATAGTGTCTACAAGGAACTACTCAGTTACAATATATTGATATGTTTTTTTGATGATGTGAAGATTTCGTTGAGATGGTTCATATTGTGACTCCATGTCTAGGTGTCTGTGGGATGTCTTATTTTGGAGACTGATGGGTTAGGACTTGCACCATTTATGAAGAGAAGGAAACTAGTGGGATGATATAATGGGTTACCCTTGATGTTTCATTATTACAATGTATGCTCTCTATTATGTGTTACCTGGTGATATTTATCTATGGTGATGTTAGGAACATGGTATACCTCTTTAGGTGAAGAGTTATTTAAACATTTATTCATGGTTCATTATAATTCTTTTGTTTTCTTTTTTATTAGAGGAATCATGGATGATCATTACTATTATACTATTATTCTATCCCCATGTATATATAAACTATTAATAGGACATCCAATGAAATTTTGAGTTCGTTCTTGATATTACTTTCTTGTGGTTTTACTAGAGCAGTTTGGGCATCGTAGTCATTATACTATTTACGGTTAGGTACTTCTAGTTTCATTTCCAGTTGTTTCGGAGATATAGTACATTTCATGTTAGATCATATGATTTCATTATATATATATATGTTTTAGTTTCTATATATGTCTTCTATATCTATCTCTTTCTCATTTCCGCTTATATGTTAATTCATCGCATACATATGATCAATATATCATCCATTATATTCATTATCTAAGCGCATCCAGGTGGTGGGAACCTAGCCATCAATATCTCACTTCTTTAAATGTTGGCTCCGAAGGTGTACACATTGGGGTATGTAGTTGAGATAGAGTGGTATAATATCTTTTTGGTTATATTATGGAGTTTGGTTTTTTGAATAGGTCATATAGAATAGGTTAGTAGCTCAAATCAGTTAACTATATTTATTATTCAATGTAATCATGGTAGAAATTATGATAAATAGGTATTTTGGGGCCCTTGTGATCGATGCCCAGTCCATTATGTTTACTAATCTTATTAAATTATGTGATTCTAGTTATAGAGTAGATAGTTGGGGAAGGATTATTCATGTAACATTATTATTATTATTATTATTGAAATGGGTGGACCTTTGGATATGATAAAATTTTAGAAAAATAAAATTTAGTTAATAAATAGTAAATATTTCATATTCCATGTTTAAAAGCTCTAATATTCTGTTATGATTTTTAATAAAGTCTCCAGGAGGATGTCATAATCAGGTACATGCCAATTATATTCATTAGCTTGTTCCAGAAGGACACCATATAGTAGAATTTGTTGACTAAAACATCTAGGGGAGGAAAATCTAATATTTTTGACCTTAGAGCCTATAGATTCATGAGGTATCCATTTCAGATACTTCCATAGAAGGGTGGTTTGATAAGGTTGAGACTACATTCAATTTGATCCATTCTTGGAATATGTACTATGTATCACTTATTGTGATGATATTGTGTGAAGTACTTTGACACTGTTTGTTCTAGTTCATCAGAATCACAATGAGTTAGTAATCATATGGGCAATATTCTGGCACCAACAATGAAGACACATCATATCTTTAACAGCGATTGACTATTTACTCTAATAGATTTTAATCATTTAACATGGTATTTATAGTATTTGAGAATTTGGGATCCATTTTATGAATTTTATGTGAAATTATTCAGACATTTTTCCAGATGAGTGGGTCAAGGAAAAGAATTTTAATATTCTTATCATCCACATATCCATTTCAAGGTCAACATTTTTTTGATGAAGATATTTCTTGTGGTTTGGAATAGATTATTGGTTATTGTGATCTTAATTTCCAAAATCATATTATCCTAAGAGGGGACATGTTTGTTTTCGTCACTATGTAGTGTCGTATCATGGGGATCCTATTTTTTGTAATATATGTATTTCTAGTCACCTAGGGGTAGTTAGATCCATTATCATCTAATTTCATAGAGTTTAATGACACCTATACCTATTTTAACGGATCATACACATGTTTTTCTTTTGGATTCGTAGGTTATCATTGGCTCAAGTTTCCCACCATTCTTATCACTATGTGTGAACTAGGGGTTCCACTTTAGGTTCCTACATTTAAGAAATTTCAATCGGAATAACAGTAGCATAGTTTTATAGTTTGGAATCGTCATAATGTATATGGGGAAGGAAGGGTATATCCCTGATACATTCCTCTTTATTATAGAGAATATACCATCCATGGATGTGATCATCTATAGTGTCAGAGTGGTCATGGCGCTTCATGCACTAGAGTTTCTAGCACCAAGAGAGACATACATTGTTCTAGGTTCCATTTGACTATTTTCTACAAGTCTTATATCATTGTATGATTTAGGAGTGACATATTACTTTATATAACCTACCATTTTCTACTATTTTTGGATTTAGGTAGATATTATTTCTATAGACATGGAATTTACCACATCTATTTGAGTTCAAGATAATGTGTATGAAGTATGTGGGGACTGTGAGCTAGTTCTGGGGAAGATCCACCCTTGGAGAGATTTCCTATTGTAATGCATATATCCATATTACATAATTCATGGAAAATAATTTCAATATTTACTATATGATATTATTGATTTATTTTGGTTATAAGAAATGTTATATGATTTTTATGGAGAGAGAACATTCTAAATTATATAGAGAGTCCATTGGATGGTTTATAGGCACATTCCGGCCTTGTATTTCTGGATTGATGATTTTATTATGTGGTCATGTTAATATGAATAGTTATTGTTCCAATGGTTGTAAAAGAATAACCTGATGTATTTGCAGTGGAGACTTTTGTTTCACCCCCATAGATGGGAGATCACATTTGGGATATAGTTAAAACCAATAATGTCTCTTATATCGATGTATGTATATTTGATGGCAGCTTCTGAGTTGCTCGAGTTGTGACTACTATTTGATAAACTATTGTAAAATTTCTTTTTTCATCCGTGTTTTTCACATTGGGTTTCACATGTTTTTTTATTGATGAATAAATATGGTGGTTTCTGGATTTATTTCAATTATCATAACATGCACTAGGTGATGATGAATAACCACTATCCTATTCTATGGATTGATGGTTTATTGACTATGAAAAATGGATATAGATTGTACTTGAAGAACAATCTACAATCATGATATCATCATATGCTATTGATGGAGGAATTTATTTAGAATACGTATTTATGATGATGTCATTAGAATTATGTGTTCATTGGGATTCTATTTGATTTGATGAATTCACTAGATATTTTCATGTCTTTGTTGATAGTAATGTTTATTGAGATCCTAAATAAATTGGTATTGGTTTTCATCAATGAAATCTAGTTTTACTCCACATCTGAGGAGGAGCATGGAAATCAACTTCATACCAATTAGGGAGTTCTTCATTAATAGAATCTATATTGGATTTATAGAAGTGTGAATTACTAGCTCCAAAAGTATGTTTAATAGGTCATATAATTCCCTAGATTGGATTATTTTTTGATCCTTTTATAATATAATAAATCGTTTATTGGGTAGCTCTAATGATAGTGGAAGATGCATGAAGGTTCCATAGCCAGGTAGGGTTTTAAATGAGGTTCATATCATATTTCTCTTTGTAATAAATTTTTTTACATCCATGACCATAATTCATTATGAATTTATATTGATTTAATATTTTCAAAAATAATTCTATTACCTAAAAGAGTTGTCAGTCACCACCTAGAATTTGGTTTTCTTATGGAGCGAGTTCATTTTTAGGATTCAATTATGCATCTCAATTTGTATTGGGATATTTTATGATGTTAAAAAGATCAGTTGTATCTTATGTGTCTTGGAAGTTACATCCCTATGAGAATAAGTATGCCACCCATGGTATTGAGATGATGGAATTATTTTTTTCATAGATTTTGTGGTGAAATTACCACATTAGTGAGCATATCATTTTTTATACCAATCATATGAGCCTACGATATGTCCTCTACCATTGGTACTTGATCTTCTGTTACCATCGATGAATGTAATTCTTATAGGATTATTTCTTTGATATTTCGTATATTATAGGAAAGATAATGGTTTCCTCAGATTTGTTGTTTTGGAAGTCACAAAGTGATTACATTCATAAATCCAGAGATTCTTGGTGGTTGATATAAAAAACTCATACAGATGAATCTAGATATGGGGTTGTTGGAGGTAGGGGATTCATTTTCTAGATGATGGTGTAGTCATCATTGGTGAAATTTGGGGAAGAGCCCCCATAGGGGAATTCTGATGTGGATGTCTGGAGAGACTATATTTTTTATTCTAATGATTTATGATATGTGTTTGGAAAAAATCAATTATTGTTTATGGGAATGATTTATTTTATTTTGAGATGTTTGATATGGATCATCATGATTTATGTATCACTCCTCTAGAATTACATTTTATAATTTAAAAGATTTATTGAGACTTGAGATGTATGTTTAGTTCATCTCTATTGAATCATGTAGTTTTAGAGTATGATTCATGTTGTTTGGCCTACAAGAAGGTGAAAAACAAGCACTATATTCCCAATGGTTTTCTGTATTTTCTTTATGTTCCCTAGTTGATGTGGGAGTACATATATTTATACTTCATTATAGGATTACCTTTATCTCATGGAGGCTATGACGATATATGCGTGGTAGTGGAAAATTTTATGATTTCATCCCTACTTATTGAAATAATAGAGTCGAATCCATTGGATGTTATGTCAGTGATGTATATGGAGAATATGATGAACCTACATGGGGTCCAAAGGAAAAACATTTTGATCGATATCCATTGATAAGATCTATGTTTAGTAGTGTTCTGTAGTTGGATTTTGGATCTCATCTATGACTAAGCACTACTTATCATCTGTAGATTGCAGTTTAGATAGAGATAACCATACAAACTCATTAAGACATGGCATTCTATTATGTCCTAGATTGTGGAGGTCTGTGGATGAGGCCCCAAGTATTTTTTGTGTTTAGTTACAATAATAGTTTTCACTCCACCAATGGTATGACACTATTGTAAGATTTTTACAATTGACCTTTCAAGCCTCCATTGTGTTGGGGTGAGGTTGGGGTCGCATCAATTTTTTGGACATAAGTAGTATAGAATGTGAAGAATATGGTTTTAGTAATTCATGAGAGGATATTAGAAGAGTAGGATAATAAACAATTAAGTATTTATTATTGTAGGATTCATATGGAGTTCAATATTGATGATCCACTATACTTGACAGTGACTTCTCATCATGGTATGAAATGTTTTCAGAATGGGAGTAAGATTTCCCCTTGATTTTTGGGCCTTTTTAGGTAATGGATCATGGTGGAACCAGAACATATAGGATATTACATCACCAATAGATTACCATCTTAATGGTACTTTTAAAACATCATAGTTATTTCATTACAATAAACATGACTCTTAGGTCAACTATGGAGGTGATATCAATTTTGAAAATGATACTTCCTTCAAAGAGTAGAATTTGGAGATCAAGGACCTCTCGGAGAAGTAGTTTCATAGTCATTATATTCACATGGTTCATTTCCATTGGATGAATAATGGCATAAAGGAGAGTAACTCGGAATGTGAGTCATATATGTGTGATTAGTACCCCAAATTTCTTGATATCTAGCTCATGTCATTTAATGTTTTTAGTTTATGGATGTTTGAAATTTTAGTTAATGAGATGGTTTCCTATTATTTCTAGTTTTATAGTTACTATAGATTAATATTTATCTCCCCTATGAGTTTTTTATAGTATTCATTATTAATCTTGTACATTTTTCACTCTTTTACTCTGAGTGATGCGGCTATGATCTTATGAATGATAGATCCTTGTATGGGGTCTCCTGAGGTGGTATCTTGGAAAACCCCTATCCTTTATTACTTATTCATGTGGGTTTGAGATTTTTGAGTACGATATTTTTTTTGAGAGGCTTGTAATGTAATGTCCCAGATCCCAATGACTCTTCCCTTTGCGAGTATATGATTTTGAAGGTTCCTAGATGTGGTTTCAAGGTTTTCTAAGGGTTTTTCATTGAAATATTGGATCTACATCCCTTTTTTGAAGGGATTTGTTATGGAGGATTATGATACACCATTGTAATTATGTCCACGTTGTAGTGGGTGTGGCTGTGAAGTAGTGTTGAAAAATATTACGGTCATCAATAACTGGATATAGTGTTTGGGAGAATAGGGTGGATTTTGATGGTACTTCCATTTAAGGGGAAACTATGTCATGGGTAGTGGGCCACATCATTTTACCTTTGTCAAAAAAAAGGTGTATTATAGTTTTGTTCTTTATGATACCTAATAGTCCCCAAATCATACTAAATATGATCAATCATATATTTTTAGTATGAGTTTTTATCATGGTAGGATAAAGCATGATCCCTCATGCTACTCCATAGAATCCACTGAGTGTTCTAATGCTGCAAAATCATCAACGAGACGTTGTTGTGTTCTTATCTATTTCATTAGGACTGTAAATAACCCATGACCCAAAAACACCATTAATTACAACATCTCTAACAATAACTATAAGTGGCCAAAGGTGACTTTATGGCCCTTGGAATTCCATTTCGATAAGGATGAATCTACACTAACTTTTATTGAACCGATGTGATATTAGGTTTGTCCTTTATTTCTTTTAGTTCATTATCTCTTATCAATATATTTTTTTCATTTTTTTCTCATGATGATTTAATGTTAATCCTATATTGTTCTTATGGATTTTTATTTTCACTTTTCAAAGTATTTGTTGAAGTATTCTAGAAAACATAGGCACTAATTGAAAATTTTGATTCAAATTTATTATTATTACTGAATTAAATATTTATATTAATTATAAATATTTATATAATTCATAAAATAAAAAAGAGGATAGTTTTATAAAACTCATATCTTATAATGATATATTTAAAAGAATAACTTTTTAATTTTAGAATTCTATAATTTTATTTTGATAAAATTTATTTTAATTATTAATGTAACATGTCAAAATTAATATAGGATGAATTTTTTGGGTTTTTTGTAAATTATTTATTATTAATTGAATAGTAAAAAATATTGAAATTTCATTAAAATCATATTTTATATTAAATTATTAACAAGGTCATAATTTTTTGGTGGGTTATTATTAAATTATAATTTGCTATATATTATGTATATTAATAAAATTTTGTTTTTAGCATAATTATTAGTTGAATTTAGAAAAAAAAATTATATTTAAATTGGGAATTTTTCCGAAAACAAAACTGGTTTTCGTTTCATTTTGGTAGTTAAATTTTAAATTAATTTCTATAACTAATGTTATTATTATATTAAAATATGGATATAATATTTGGATTTAGTGTGTCTGAATTTATTAAATATGTTACATTTGTCTTTTTAATATGAATAGTAGCTTCAATAATTTTGGTTACCATGGTAAAGAATAAATTAGATAATTGAAAAAAATGATAAGAATAATATAATTAACCATAAACATACCAAAATATTATTCAATTAGCATTTCCTAACTAAAATCAATCATTCAAATAATTTTTAACCTTTTAGGGACACTTGGATAATATTATGACCATTAATGTATTTTACATAATGAAATGTTAAACATGTCATATTCTTGTATTTAATAATGGTAATATTTTTAAAATGTTTTCTTATGTGTGTTATTGTTTATTATGACTATGATTTTCAAAATTTATATATTTTTCTTCTTCCTGATTATTTATTTACAATTTATATTAATTTTGTTACCTTAAATGTTTACACAACATTGAAACATTAATTATTGAAATATTTTAAAAAATATATAATTGATATTAAACATATTAAACTAAGTATAATTTGAGATAAATAATGTTTTCAATGAATTTTATAGATGATTATTACATGATAAAGGCATAATTTGTTTTCTAATTATACATGCTATCTTGATATTATTAAATTCAATTTAATGAATTATTATTAAAATTGACATTATTTTTAAAGACCCGTAAAATTCAATGGAAATATTTTTCTTAATTTTCTTTGGAATTTTACAAGAATGCGGTTTCTGATGGCACCTGATTCCGAGGCCCAGTGTGCCCGAAATCAATTTCCGAAGTTTGGCTCGGGTACGTTCAGTGAACGAACAAGCGGGAATTTCTAACTTTTGAACCGGTGCCCAGAATCGAATTCTGAGGGCACCGATGGAACCACAGCGCCGGTAATTGCTTAGGAACACCTGTTCCGGAGATGCGTTTACACCAGTGTTGATGATAAAAATTATGGAAGTTATTTTATAATTATTCAACAAATTTTTATCTTTTTCTAAGTGTTTAGTTCTTGATGGAAGTTGGGTAACCACCCAACCTCCCTTGGGAGGTTATGAGGGTGGTGGGGCCCACATGAACCACACCCCTTCATATCCTCTAACCCCTCTCATCTCCCACTTTAATGTTGATAACTTATGTTTACTTAACTTATGTAATTAATATGGTGAGTTACATGTAAGTTATTGAAATTCAGACAATTGAATTTCAAATGCTTTGTTGTGTTAATAAAATAAGTTTAGAACTTATTTTATTATGGGTTGGTGTTGGGTTTTTTGAGAGATTTTTGGAGAAAAAGATAAGGAACACCTTCTTCTTCGATGAATAACGCGAAGAACATCGTTCTTCAACAAAGAACTTCTCTGCCGAAGAACACGGTTCTTCCACGACGCCGTATCCGCGACGCGACGTTCTTCTTCTCCGTCATCTCTTCCGCGACGGTTTTCCGCAACGAAATCGTCGTCAACGACTTTGAATCCTCGCTTCGCGACGTCGACGTTCTCTCCCCGCGACGCCCGACCTCTGCGACGCTCGTCTTCTGCGGGTCGTTGACGAACATTGTTCCTGAACCGAGGTAGGTGATTTATTTTTAATTAATTCCGTTACTGATTTCTAGTTTGTCGATCTTCGTGGTTTTCGACTAATTGTTATAGAATAATGCGAGGGGGCCGGTCCGCACAAACACAGCCGACCTTCCTCCTTTTTCATGAATGATTTCTTTGTGGTTGGTACGAGGAAGCGTGGTGTCGTTGCACCACGCGGTTTCATGCGGAAGATATGCACGGCGCCGTCGCGCCGCGCCGTGGAAAAAAATTCAAGGACGCGACGTCGTCGCGCCGCGTCGAAGAAAACCGAAGACGCCGTGGCCGGAGCGGGGCCGTGGCGGAGGGGCGCGGTGCCGTCGCACCGCGCTGGATGACAAGGGCCACGGCTGGTTCCCGGACGCGGCAAAGCAAGGTGACCGGCGGCCGGACCGGGCCGCCGGTGTCGGCGAAGAAGGGGACCGGCCGTCGCCGGTCCCGTGGAGGCCAGAACCGGCCGGCCAGGGCGGGCCGGCCGGACCGGTGTACAACCGGGGGTTCAAACCCCCGGCTGGCTGGCCAAAACGGCCCCCCTTAATTGTGGGGGGCTGCGGTTACACAGGGGGGCAGCCCCCCCCCCCCCTTTGCCGAAAGGGCTCGGCCAAAGGCCGAGCCAGACAGCGCTCTGGGCGCGCTGTCCCCAGCCGAACCGGCGCCTGGCCGGTCTGCCAGGTCGGGCCGTGCCCAGCCAGCCGGGGCGCGCCAGGCCAGGCCATGCCCGAAGGGCCAGGCCGACCCGGACCCGGGGCGGGTCAACCCGGTTCGGGCCGACCGGGGGGTCTCGGGCCGGGTCGGTCTGGGCCAGAAACCCCCGTTATCGGACTGTTTGGGTTCAAATGACTATAACTCGGGCTACGGACCTCCAAACGACGCGTTGTCAGCAGCGATGCGGTCCTTGGATCAAGACGATCGTTTCGACATATCGCACTCAAGGTTTCTGAATACTTTGAGTTTGGCCGGGTTGGTTCGTACACGAAACCAACCGGGCCCTCGGAGCGGAAACACTCATATCTTGAGTTACGGACGTCTGATTGACGTGCCGTCAACTTTGTTGAGTTCCTCTTAGTGAGAGGATCTTTTGGCTTACTCCGCCCGAGGTTTGGACATAGGTGGAGTACGGTCGGGTTGGTTTTTCCTTAAAAACCAACCGTGCCCCTAGGACGAAAAGGCCAATAACTCTCAGACCGGGCGTCCGACTGACGCGCTGTCTGCGACGTTGAGTTCTTGATGACGATACGGAACTTTTGGATACATCAACTCTGGACTATGTGTCAGTTGATGTATCAGACTCTCGGATCATGGAGCGTACCATCCCGAACGAGCTTGCTGTGTGCGGGAACCCTAGTGCTGGCTGCGACTTCTACCATGACCTGCGACGACGACAGTGCAGAGATCCTCAGTGGATTCAACGACGACAACTACAACACTCAGCGATCCTATATGGATAAGTGCTACCGATCCTGTGTGGGTCAGCGCTCAGTGATTCTGTGCGAGCCAGCGCCTACAGATCCTGTGTGGGTCTGATCCTGTGTGGGTCTTTGCGGGGGTTAGTACCTATCGATCCTTTGTGGGTCCGACGACTTAGATGGATCAGTGATCATCTCTATCGTCTTCGAAAAAGTATACCTGTGTGAGCTAAAACATGTTTGCTTTCCTGTGTGGATTGTGTTGTGCTATCCTGTGTGGATTACGTTTTTCTTTCCTGTGTGGAATACGTATACTTTCCTTAGTGGACTGGGTTGTACATGTGCTCGGAGGTTGGAGCATATTGGAATTGATGACTTAGGTATATGTATGGGCATATACCTAAGCAGTGCCGGTTGTTGCTTCGTGATTGTATCTTTACTTTGTGGTTTATCCTTTGTGGATTTTGGGAGACCTTCGGGGGTCTCGGGGACCCTACTGAGTAGCTTATACTCACCCCTGCACGGGCTATACCCGCAATACGTTGTGTTGGTTGCAGACGACGGACAACGTTGATTGTGATTGAGGTTTGTAGAGCAGGAAGGTACCTGGAGGTGGACCACTGGGCGGGATGTGCTCGTAGCGGACGGCGGAACCTGAGGAGCAGTGGAGCTATCTGTACCCACCCTTCAGGTGGGATTTCCAGTGGACAGCTCGGTGTAGCTGCTTTACTTTACAGTTGTTGTTTTTCCTTTCGAGTTGTACTTTACAGTTGGGCTTGTATTTCCGGCCCCTTTTACATTCCGTACTTACTGTTGTACTGAGTTTTTAATTATTGTTTACTTCTTCCGCTTGTACCCTGTGGTTCTTGTTTACTTTACAAAGGCAATGTCTTCCCTTTTTATTGGGATTTACGCCTTGGTGCTAGTCGCCAGCCCCTGGCCTATGGAAGGCAGGCATGGGGTAGTCACGGCACGGGCCCCGAGGACGGGTCGTGACAAATTGGTATCAAAGGAGTTCAGTTCTACCGCGAACTCTGATCTTTTCTATGTGAAGCAATAGAGTTTAGTGTATTGGGTGTGGTTATCAGTCCAGGGATTCCAGTGTTGGTGCGGCGGCCGACGTATCCATACACCAGGACCCTGACTTCTGATTTACTTAATGCACGAAAACATTGATTGCATGTGTGTTTCAAGTTTTCTTTGTGATTACTTTGTATCAGCTCACCAGGTATACTGTTCTGACCGTGGCGCACCTGTTTCCTTTTCAGTATGGCCCCATGACGAGAGCCAGCTAGGGTTCCGAGATTCGAGCGTGACGACTGCCCACCGAGCGACGAGGCCTCGGTGCAGGGCCCTTTGTCAGCAGTGGCACCAGCGGTAGAACTTCCCGCCGAGCCACCGATGCTTCCAGCACCATCCGCTGAAGATGCACATCGCCTTAGTGCACTGCATGAGTTCCAGCGCCAGCGACCGCCCAGGTTCCGCGGGCAGACGGACCCCCAGGCAGCCGAGGACTGGCTGGAGGCAGTCGTACGAGTTTTCAGGCTAGTGAGGACACCAGCAGACCTCATGGTGATCCTCGTTGTGAGCCTACTGCACACAGCAGTGGGCCGATGGTTGAGCTTGATGCTCCAGGTGCACGATGAGGCATATATACTTTGGACGGACTTTGAGAGCCTCTTCCGCTCGGAGTTCGTCCTAGCCACCCTCCGTGCGGTGCGCATTCAGGAGCTTCTTCAGCTACGGCAGGGCAGCATGACGGTCGCTCAGTACTCGGTGAGATTTAACGATCTCTCGTGCTACTCGACCGACATGGTACGAGACCCATTCTTCCGGGCCCAGACATTTGAGCAGGGATTGAGACACGAGATCAGGGCATCGCTGATCTCTCTTAGCATTCCAACTTAGACATGAGTACTGGATATGGCCCTTTTGATCGAGAGTTTTCTTGCTGAGACTACACCAGCACCGAGACCCACCGCAGGGCGACATGTAGCAGAGTCTTCTGCAGCAGGCAGTCGACGGATGATTCAGGGGACTAGACAGACCAGAACCTCAGGCAGAAGACCTCAGGACACTGGCTCAGCAGTGCGAGGCACACAGTGCGGAGCCAGTATTTCGTGAGGCAGGCAGTGCTACTCGTACGGCGGGCAGGGCCACATGGCTCGGGACTGCCCGACCCGCCATGCCGAGGAGCAGCAGATGGTTGAGGGACCACTGAGGCAGAGGCAGAGGGTCGACCGTGGCGGTCCTCCGGGAGGAGGCGGACGAGGCAGAGGAGCTGGCCGAGAAGCAGGTGGTGGGCGACACTTTGAGGCTCTAACACCACCACCACCAGGAGGCCCGCCCCGACCACAGGGAGCTGGCGGGTAGAGACAGGAAGAGCTCGAGGCAGTAGAGGCCTACGACCATGGCGAGCCCGAGATGATTCGAGGTACTATCTGTGTCTATTCCACCCTTGCTGCAGTACTTATAGACACAGGAGCGAGTCACTCTTTCATAGCCGCTACCATTGTTCGGAGCTAGGAGATTCCGACAGAGCCGTTGGCTCAATCCTTACGGTTAGAGACCCCTACAGGAGCAGACTCGACGATTACGCACTGGTGCCGGCGGTGTGAGCTTACTCTAGGAGGCGAGAGCTTCGGCTGGGATCTTCTTGTAGCAGCGTCGTGGCCTTATGACGTCATCTTGGTCATGGATTGGTTATCTACGGTCCTTTCACAGATTGACTGTTTTAGGCACAAGGTGCGATGTGTACGCACCGACGGGAGCAGGTTCACCTTCACCGGCAAGAAGGGAGCCTTTGCAGCACAGGATGGACTTCCGCGGAGGAGAGGACAGCCCATCACTCATCAGTTGGCTAGCCTCATCCTAGGAGAAGTTGACGTGCGGAGTCCTGGTTTCCCTGTAGTGGTGGATCAGTTTGCGGACGTCTTCCCTGATGACGTTCCAGGGCTACCTCCTCATAGAGAGGTAGACTTTTATATTGACTTGTACCCCGGGACAGCCCCGATATCGACTCCAGCATATCGGATGGCCCCCGCTGAGCTTCGAGA
Organism: Viscum album; assembly: GCA_963277665.1. Taxonomy (NCBI): domain Eukaryota; kingdom Viridiplantae; phylum Streptophyta; class Magnoliopsida; order Santalales; family Viscaceae; genus Viscum; species Viscum album. Next base: position 447,516,390 of record OY728147.1, read on the forward strand.
GCTACAGGTATAGTTGGAGGACTTGGAGGGTAAGGGGTTTATCCGACCCAGTGTTTCACCCTGGGCTTCCCCGATATTGTTCTCCAAGAAGGAGGGTGGGAGTTTGAGACTGTGTGTTGACTATCGTCGCCTGAACCAGGTGACAGTGAGGAACAAGTATCCGCTACTGAGGATTAATGACCTCTTTGATCAGATCAAGGGAGCACGGTGGTTCTCGAAGATAGACCTCTGGTCAGGCTATCATTAGCTCAGAGTTAGAGATGAGGACGTGCAGAAGACGGCCTTCAGATGTCGGTATGGCCACTATGAATTCTTGGTTATGCCATTCGGCATAACCAATGCTCCAGCAGTGTTCATGGCCCTCATGAACAGTATCTTTCAGTCATACCTCGATTTATTTGTCGTGTTCTTCATCGACGACATCCTGATTTACTCGGCGACTGAGGAGGAGCATGCCTACCACTTACGGGTTGTACTAGACATGCTCCGAGAGCACCATCTTTATGGTAGGCTCTCAAAGTGCCAGTTCTGGATACGTGAGGTCCACTTCTTGGTACACGTCATATCTGAGGCAGGAGTTGCAATGGATCCTGCGAAGATCGAGGCAGTGTTAGCTTGGGAGCCACCCAGGAGAGTGATGGAGGTGCGGAGTTTCTTGGGACTAGCTAGATACTACCAGAGATTTGTGACAGACTTCTCCAGAGTTGCGGCACCACTCTTAGCTTTGACGAATAAGGGGAAACCCTTAGTATGGTCAGACAGATGTCAGCAGAGCTTCCAGGAGCTGAGATAGAGATTGACCAGCGCACCTATCTTGAGGTTGCCTGAGGAGGGAGTAGGGTACGTAGTTTACTGCGATGCATCAGGGACCGGACTTGGATGTGTCCTGATGCAGGAGCGGGCAGTGATCGCCTATGGATCCTGTCAGTTGAGGCCGCATGATCAGAACTACGCTACCCATGACCTGGAGTTAGCAGCAGTGGTCTTCGCTCTGAAGACATGGCGACATTATCTGATGGGCGAGCGCTTTACAGTCTTTTCTGATAATCAGAGTCTCAGGTACGTCTTCTCTCAGAAGGATCTGAATCTGAGACAGTGACGATGGCTCGAGTTCCTCCAGGACTATGACTTTGAGATAGTCTATACTCCTGGGAAGGGAAGCGTAGTAGCCGATGCTATCACCAGGAGGACATGCATTCAGATACTTGAGGAGGCGATAGAGCAGCTAGCTTCTTTGCATATATCCTTTGTGGATAGAGATGGAGCAGCCTTCCTTCAGACTCTCACAGTCACTCCTCCACTACTGCAGCAAGTCAGAGAGACACAGCGTGGGGATATCGACTGTGAGACGCGGCGTGCACAGATATCCTCAGGACAGGCACCTGACGATTTCTCATTTGGAGCAGAGCACGACATCCTTTTCAAGGGACGTACCATGGTACCAGTCGCTTTACGGGAGGAGGTGTTGAGAGAGTTTCACACTTCTCCTTTGGCGGTACATCCTAGAGTGGCGAAGATGTACCAGGATCTCAGACGACAGCACTAGTGTCCAGGCATGAAGAAGGTTGTGGCAGAGTTCATTTCTCGATGCCTCACCTGCCAGAAGGTGATGGCTGAGCACCAGGTATCAGCAGGCTTGGTACAGCCCTTGGAGGTTCTAGAGTGGAAGTGGGACGGCATATCTATGGGCTTCGTGACTGGAATTCCACGTACTTCCAGAGGTCACGACTCCATTTGGGTGATTGTCGACTGACTCACCACGTCGGCATACTTATAACCCATAAGAGAGAAGGGCTCAGTGGAGATCTTGGGACGACTTTACGTTCAGGAGATTGTATGGCTTCACGGTGTGCTATCTTCTATAATCTCCGATCGAGATTCTCGCTTTACTTCCCGGCTCTGGAAGGGGTTGCAGGAGGCGTTCGGGACGCAGCTACATCTGAGCAGAGCCTTTCACCCTCATACGGATGGTCAGAAGGAGAGGACCATTCAGACTCTCGAGGACATGCTCCGCGCATGTGTCCTCGATTTTGGTCGTAGCTGGGAGGACCACCTACCCTTGGTGGATTTTGCGTACAACAACATCTACCACTCCACCATCGGGATGGCACCGTACGAGGTGTTGTACGGCCGACCTTGAAGATCTCCTTTATGCTGGACAGACCCTGGGGAGTCCGCACTTGTGGGACCAGAGATGGTACAGGCCACGAAAGAGAAGGTCCAGGTCATCCAGGAGCGGATGAGGACAGCTCAGATCCAGCAGAAGTCATACGCTGACAGGAGGCAGAGGCCACTAGAGTTCGAGGATGGCGACCACGTCTTCTTGTGTGTCTCACCTCGATGTGGTTTACGGAGATTTGGCCGAGGCAGCAAGTTATCTCCACGCTTCATCGGACCATTCCAGGTCCTCAGAAGGATTGGCGAGGTGGCTTATCGTCTGGCTCTACCACCTCAGTTGCACCGGGTGCACGACGTCTTCCACGTATCTCAGCTGAGGAGATACGTGCACGACCAGACGCACATCATTGACCATGGGGAGCTTGACGTTGACGATGGGGCGACCTTTACGGAGGTCCCGGTGGAGATCGAGGATCGATAGGAGCGTGTCCTACATGGACGGTTGATTCCTCTATTGCGCATTAGATAGTAGCACAGGAACCTCCAGAAGAGCACTTGGGAGCGGGAGACTCAGATGCATGCTCAGTACCCTCATTTGTTTCCCTAGTTTTGATGTACCTTTACGGGGACGAAAAGCCCTGAGGTGGGAGTAATGTAAAGACCCGTAAAATTCAAGGGAAATTTTTTTCTTAAATTTCTTTGGAATTTTACAAAAACGCAGTTTCTGACGGCACCTGATTTCGAGGCCCGGTGTGCCCGGAATCAATTTCCGATGTTTGGCTCGGGTACGTTCAGTGAACGAACAAGAGGGAATTTCTAACTTTTGAACCGGTACCCGGAATCAAATTCTGAGGGAACCGATGGAACCGCAGAACCGGTAATTTCTTAGGAACTACTATTCCAGAGATGCGTTTACACGAGTGTTGATGAAAAAAATTCTGGAAGTTATTTTATAATTATTCTACAAATTTTTATCTTTTTCTAAGTGTTTAGTTCTTAATGGAAGTTGGGTAACCACCCAACCTCCCTTGGGAGGTTATGTGGGTGGTGGGGCCCACACGAACCCCACCCCATCATATCCTCTAACCCCTCTCAACTCCCACTTTAATATTGATAACTAATTTTTGCTTAACTTATGTAATTAATATGGTGAGTTACATGTAAGTTTTTGAAATTCAAACAATTGAATTTCAAATGCTTTGTTGTGTTAATAAAATATGTTTAGAACTTATTTTATTAGGGGTTGGTGTTGGGTTGTTTGAGAGATTTTTGGAGAAAAAGCTAAGGAACACCTTCTTCCTCGACGAAGAACGCGAAGAACACCGTTCTTCAACAAAGAACTTCTCTGCCGAAGAACACGGTTCTTCCGCGACACCGTATCCGCGACGCGACGTTCTTCTTCTGCATCATCTCTTCCACGATGGGTTTCCGCGACGAAATCTCCGTCAACGACTTCGAATCCTCGCTTCGTGACGTCGACGTTCTTTCCCCTCGACGCTCGACCTCCGCAATGATCGTCTTCCATGGGTCATTGAAGAACACCGTTCCCGAACTGAGGTAGGGGATTTATTTTTAATTAATTCCATTCATGATTTCTAGTTTGTCTATCTTCGTGGTTTTCGACTAATTGTTAACGAATAATGCGAGGGGGTCGGTCCGCACAAACACGGCCGACCCTCCTCATTTTTCGTGAATGATTTCTTTGTGGTTGGTACGAGGAAGTGTGGTTCCGTCGCACCACGCGGTTTCATGCGGAAGATATGTGCGGCGCCGTTGCGCCGAGCCGTTGAAAGAAATTCAAGGACGCGACGTCGTCGCGCCGCGTCGAAGAAAACTGAAGACGCCACGGTCGGAGCAGGGCCGCGGCGGAGGGGCGCGATGCCATCACACCATGCCAGACAACAAGGGACGCGTCCGGTTCCGGGCCGCGGCAGAGCAATGTGACCGGCGGCCGGACCGGGCCGCCGGTGTCGGCGAAGAAGGGGACCGGCCATCGCCGGTCCCGTGGAGGCCGGAACCGGCCGGCCAAGGCGGGCCGGCCGGACCGGTGTACAACCGGGGGTTCAAACGCCGTTCGGCTGGCCAAAACGGCCCCCCTTAATTGTGGGGGGCCGCGGTTACACAGGGGGGCAAGCGCCCCCCCCCCCCCCCCTTTGCCGAAATGGCTCGGCCAAAGGCCGAGCCAGACAACGCGTTGGGCGCGCTGTCCCCAGCCGGACCGGCGCCAGGCCGGGCCGCGCCAGGCCGGGCGGGGCCGCGCTGGGCCGGGCCGCGCCAGGCCGGGCGGGGCCGCGCCGGGTTGGGCCGCGCCCAGCCGGGACGTGCCCGGCAGGGCCGGGCCGACCGGGGGGGTCTCGGGCCGGGTCGGTCCGGGCCCGAAACCCCCGTTATCGGACTGTTTGGGTTCAAATGAGCATAACTCGGGTTACGGACCTCCAAACGGTGCACCTTCAGCAGCGATCCGATCCTTGGATCGAGACGGTCGTTTCGACATATCGCACTCAAGGTTTCAGAATACTTTGAGTTCGGCCGGGTTGGTTCGTACACGAAACCAAACGGGCCCTCGGAGCGGAAACGCTCATATCTTGAGCTACAGACATCCGATTGACGTGCCATCAACTTTATTGAGTTCCTCTTAGTGAGACGGATCTTTTGGCTTACTCCGCCCGAGGTTTGGACATAGGTGGAGTACGGTCGGGTTGGTTTTCCCTTAAAAACCAACCGGGCCCCTGGGACGAAAAAGCCAATAACTCTCAGACCGGGCGTCCGATTGACGCGCCGTCTGCGACGTTGAGTTCATATTGACGATACGGGACTTTTGGAAACATCAACTCTGGACTATGTGTCAGTTGATGTATCAGCCTCTCGGCTCGTGGAGTGGACCCTCCCGAACGAGCTTGCTGTGTGCGGGAACCCTAGTGCTGGCTACGACTGCTACTGTGACTGCGACGACGACTGTGCAGAGATCCTCAGTGGATTCGACTACGACGACTACAGCACTCAGCGATCCTATGTGGATCAGTGCTACCGATCCTTTGTGTGTCTGATACTGTGTGGGTCAGCGCTCAGTGGTTCTGTGTGAGCCAGCGCCTACAGATCCTGTGTGGGTCCGATCCTGTGTGGGTCTTTGCGGGGGTTAGTACCAATCGATACTTTGTGGGTCCGACGACTTAGAAGGATTAGTGATCATCTCTATCGTCTTCGAAAAAGTATACCACTGCGAGCTGAAACCTATTTGCTTTCCTGTGTGGATTGTGTTGTGCTATCCTGTGTGGATTACGTTTTGCTTTCCTGTGTGGAATACGTATACTTTCCTGTGTGGACTGGGTTGTACTTGGGCTCAGAGGTTGGAGCTTATTGGAATTGATGACTTAGGTATATGTATGGGAATATACCAAAGCAGTGTCGGTTGTTGCTTCGTGATTTTATCTTTCCTTTTTGGTTTATCCTCTGTGGATTTTGGGAGACCTTCGGGGGTCTCGGGGTCCCTACCGAGTAGCTTATACTCACCCATGCACGGGCAATGCCCGCACTTCGTTGTGTTGGTTGCAGACGACGGACAGCGTTGATCGTGGTTGAGACTTGCAGAGCAGGACGGTACCTGGAGGTGGACCACTGGGCGGGACGTGCTCGGAGCGGACGGCGGAACCCGAGGAGCAGTGGAGCTATCTGTACCCACCCTTCAGGTGGGATTTCTAGTGGACAGCTCGGTGTAGCTGCTTTACTTTACAAATTGTTGTTTTTCCTTTCGAGTTGTACTTTACAGTTGGGCTTGTATTTCCGACCCCTTTTACTTTCCGTACTTACTGTTGTACTCAGTTTTTACATAGTGTTTACTTCTTCCGCTTGTACTCTGTGGTGCTTGTTTACTTTACAAAGGCAATGCCTTCCCTTTTTATCGGGATTTACGCCTTGGTGCTAGTCGCCAGCCCCTGGCCTATGGAAGGCGGGCTTGGGGTAGTCACGGCACGGGCCCCGAGGACGGGTCGTGACATTATTGATATTTTATAATAAATATTGATTTATTAAATGATATATAATAACTAAAAAAGTCATTTGGAAATTTTTTTTGGTTAGGGTCTAAAATACCATCCACATTCCATTTAAGGATCCTATAAGATTTTTTTAGTTAATATATTAATCAATAATGATTAAAATATCTATGTTTTACTTATAAGAGATAAAGGGGTTAAATATGTGATAAACCAAAACGATAACTATATAAATATAGTCAAAACATAATTAATATTTATGGTATTAATGAATATATACCAATAAAAATATTATATTTTAGATAAATTAAATTTTAGATATTTGGAACTGAATATTAATTTATATTAATTTAATATTTTTTGGAAATGGAACGAGTTCCCCTACCCTCTATTATAAAAAGTTTTAGTCTTCTTCTAATTTATTCAGAATACAAAAACTCATTTTTATTTATCCAAATCCTAAGATAAATTCTTTAATATAATACCTCCCAAAATTATAGAGTTATTATTTATTCATAATACCAAAATATTGGGTCTGTGGTGTTAATTAAAGGAACCTTTCCAAATAAAAGGTATAATTTTCCAATACATGATTTAGTATTGTTACTTCTCGTTCATCCATCAAATCATAAAAACATATTTTAAAATAAAAATTATAGTATAATAAATAAATATATATATATATATAATTATTTCTTTATCATGAATCATATCCATAATCTCTTCAATTAAATTTAAATAAAAACCATTGTTTTTGTGTACAACAGAATGCCACCTCTTGAACCGATGTAATACGTTTTCAATTATTTTCTCTTAGGTATGGTAATAATAATGGAATTAATGTAGTCCTATGATATTCCTGACATATTTATAAGTATTAAAACATAATATATCACTTAAATTATTACCCTTCTGTAGAGAAAACATTGATAACATCGTGTGTGCGTATGTGTGGACTACCACCTCTAGAAAAGTTATGTTATTTTTTTCATCACCAAATCACATGATTAATATATATAATTTTATTCAATGAATTCAAATGATATATATGATATTATTATAATTTTGTAAATCTAAAATAACTCTTACCTTCATTCTATAATGGTTATTAATATTTAGAAATATTACTCAAGTGTACAAATGACATACTGTCACTGTGATGGTAATGTAGTATATTTTTTTATAACATCATAAAATGGTTGAATTTTAAAGTATAATGTATGTATTAAATATAATTATTTCATTATTAATATTCTTGAGACATTGGAATAATAATCTAATTGCCATATTCAACCACCTAAAGTCATTTTGGAATGAATTACCAACTATAATAAAATCATTGAACATAAAATTAATATATTATTTAATATTATAAAACATGGTAATAAGTGATAAAAAATAATAATAAACTAGTAAAAGGTTCCTAATAAATCATAATATTATCATAATATAATTATTCATGAATACAGTGAACAAATATGTCATGTTATACTTATGGTACAAACCTTATTTTAATGTTCCTTTTTTCCCATTTTTACTAATACCAATAAAAATGTTCTTTCAAATTAAATTTCATTAGCATGTTTTACTACCAACATGACACATAAATTATTTAATATTTACATTATAATATTCTATGGTTATTTAAAATTAAAATGTTTTATTTATTATGTGCAATATTAATTTATTTTGAAAGTGATTTTTAAGAAAAAAGGTATTAGATATAAAATAGTATTTTATTCATGGGTTTTGAATAGTTTTTGTAAGTGTATTATTCATTATATTATAATTGAAAATTATTTATTATGGATTTAGCCCAATTACTTTTCATGGGTGAACAAATCAAAGATTTGGATGTGAAAATATTGTGCTCCAATGTGTTGGGGAATGATTTTTCTCTTCATAGAATTACATTGGTATCCTATTGTATAGTCATTCAAAATTATATGGGGTTTTTAATTATTATTTTTATGGATATATAAACGTTATAAGTTAATGATATCCAAAGGAACCTATATGAATTTTTTATTCGTTGTAAACATTTTTAATATAATTCATTTGATCTTAAAAGGAATGATAGTTATTGTTTTTTAGGAAAATTTATTATCTATTTAGAAAAAAATGTATGAATTTGGAAAGGTATTTAATGGGTTTAATTTTTTCAATGTTTTCATAAATTTATTATTTTATGACCCCTATTGAACTTTTTGTACTGACCCCATATTAAAAAACATGGTGTTTATGGATGGGTATAAACACTGAATAATTCATGTTGAAAGATGATATGATTTCTCTTGAAAAGAAATTATGTTTATTTTTAAGAAATTTATATTATAAAAAAATTGGATACCTTGTAGAAGTGTCAAATATTTAATATATGGGTTTTTATTTAATATTTATGACCTAATTACATAAATATATAAACCTGAAATGTTCATCAATTGTAAGAGATTTAATTATTGACTTTAAAAATTGAATTTTTTTATTAATGGGTCCTCATAGTTGGTATCAGGTGATAGTTTATATAAAATATTATTTAGGACAATTTAATACAATTACCTTAAATGTTTTTATATAATGATCCATTTGAAATGATATTTCATTTGATGATTACCATTTTTCTTCCTCTAAAATATTCTTGTTCAGAGTTGTTTTTTCTTAAAAAATAGGAATTTTGTAGTAAGAAAGAATCATGAATAAAGTATCCTCCCAAATCAAAAAACAAATAATTTTCAGTATTGTAACTATATATCATTTTGCAGTGATGGATTATTTTATTAAATCCTAAATAATGGTGGAATCCATGTTAGAGTGTATCCAAATATTATACATAGGAATATAAAGACAATAGAACATTTACTTAATGAACAAACTATAGTATTCTATGGATCTTATAATCAAGTTGTATCTAAAGAATACATCAATATACTAGAAAAGATATTTTATGTCACGTGGAGTTCCCAAAATCATATGGTAACCCTATGAGTTTGTAATTTTTATGTTGAATCTGATCGATGGTGTAAACTATTGAAGAAACCCATAGAGAAATTTGATCTTTGTGGCATATAATGCTAATAATTTAATGATATATTATTTGAAAAATATTTCCATAAGTTATTTATACTATTAATGGAAATTCAATTCCAAGTATTAAGGAAATTGTATGAAGATTTTTTATTCTGGTATGATGCCAATTTTACAGGATTGGATAAGTAAATACCAGATTTTATTTATGAAAAGGATTGATAATTAATTATAATTTACTTAGGGTTGAATCCAAATCACTATATAAATTTAGCCACCTGAAAATTTAAATTTCAGGATGATTTTTTTCATTATGATGAAAGAATTGATATGGGTTTTTTTTATACATACATTCTTCATGATGAAAAATATAATAATTATTTTGGATGGAATGAAATGGGTTAAAATATTTCAATTAAATACATAGGAATGAAAATGAAATTCCTATCTTTTAGTATTTGTGGTAAGAATCACCATAGAAAATTATTTGAAAAACTGGGATGTGTTACTAGTTTTTTCATATCGTTTATAGGGATCGTTAATGTAAATAAAATAATTATAAACAACCCATTAATGGGGTAACTGAAATTCATATAATAGTTATTTGTTTTAGTTTAAATGATATATGAAATTATGCTAACATGTGTTTCATGTTTTTTTGTATAGAATGGAAATCATCATGATTAGAAATAGAAACGTGTATAAATTCCATTTTATGGTAATAATATTGATTTTGGGACATCAAATGAATTGGCTAAGAATATCTTTATTTTTTATTCAAATTATGATAATACAATTTTGGATTCAAGATCTTATCATTATTTAATTTCTGAGAAACTTGAATGAAATATTAGAATATCACATCCTGAAATCATGATAAATATTTTTCTAAAACCCTAGGTTGAAATATTAAGGTATCTAAGATATATATGAATCATCCTATTATTAAAAGTGAAATGGTCATTCATCCCAATCTATTTGAACTCCCCAATTCATTTTTTGATTTAATATTGGGTATGGATTAGATTGCAGTTAATCATTATTATATAGATTAATGAGTAAACATTCTGCTTCTAAATATATTTATACCTTGAATAGTCTACCAATAAGTGTATAAATTTATTATAAATGTCAGTAGATGTTACATAAAATACATCATTGAATATAATAAAAATTCTCAAAATAGTTATGTCCCTATAGTTAATGAATATATAGATGCTTTTTAGAATTAATTTCTTAGTGATATTCTATATTTTAAACATGAGAATATTATTGATGTAGTTCCTTATGATAATTTTATTTCAAAACCTTATTATAAAAATAATCATGTATAAGTTTTGAAACTAAAAAATAAATTTCATAATTTTCTTGATAATGTATTTATTCGACCATGAACTTTAACATGGGGTGATTCTATTCTATTTTTCAAAATGATATATGGTTACAAAAGTATTTTATTTTTTTATTGGGAATTTAATAACATTAATATGAAAAAATAAAATCAATTTTTAGAGCATGTTCACTTTTTTCATATGGATGATTAATTTGATAATATCTAGGGAGCGTTGTACATTTCAAAGATTGACGTCAGGTCTCGGTATAATCAGTTCAATGTGAGGGAGGATGATATTCTAAAGATAGTTTTTTTGGATTTATATGTGAACTATGATGTTGAATATATTCCCTTTTGGTTTTCAAATTAACAATATATATTTATAGAACTATTGAATTGAGTTTTTCATGAGTTTTTGGATTAATGATTTGTTGTTTTTATTAATGATTAAATTGTATATTCTAAAAAACAATAGGAACATTAATGACACCTAAGGATTGTTTTGAAAACCAAACATGAAAATAAATTCTATGGAAAATTTAGTAACTCTGAACATTTCTAGAAACATATTTTTCCCTTATAAACATTAATTCTAAATATAGAATTTATTTTGAACCTACTAAAAATGTAATTTAAGTACTTTCAAGAGTAAAAAATGTTATAGAGATTTTTAGTTTAATTTGGTTGGTGGGTCTATCTTTGGTTTTTTGATAACATTTTTCAAATTCCATCCCACTAAATATGATAAAAAGAATGGAGTTAAATTTATATGTGAAAAAAGTGATGGTTGTTTTCAAGAATTTAAAAATTAATATAGGTTAATGCTCCATCTTTGGCTCTACCCACAAGAAATTGTGATTCTTTTATTGGGTGTGATGGTTCATTGAAGTGATGTGGTTTTGTTATTATATAGAATAAATATAAAATTTATTATTATTCATTGAAACTAAAACCCCATTAGTTAAATTAAAAAACACATTATTTGGAATTATCATAATTGGGTTTTTATTAAAAAAATTAGAGGCATCAATATTATTGAACTATTGTGAAATATATATCGATCATAAAAGCTTGTTGTAAATTTCCTCCCTAGAAGAGTTGAACATGATGGAGATAATATGTATGGAACTGGTTAAGGATTATGACTACATTATTAATTATCAACCTATAAAATAAAATAAAATGTACGACTATTTGTGTCATGAAAATAATAATATATTATTAATTTTATGTGTGGAACATGAACCTTTGGTTAAAGACAAGATGAATTTTATCCTCAAAGTTACCAGTGACAGAAATTTATCTATTTTAATTCAGGTTTCCATGAAATATTCATTGTCAGAAATGAATATAAAATATCATAAGGAAGGCCATGAGTTATGGAAGATGTTATTATTAGTTAAGAAGATTATACTTCCAGAATTAATGTTGACAAAAAATTTGTTTTGAAATTTTGAATAAGATTATGTGTTCCTTGTCATTCCTAGTTGAAGTGGGGGTGGTCAAATGAATCACATTGTTCTTCATTCTCCGTTAATCATGGTAGCAATAATATGTATAGGGTATATTAGTAGAATTACTAGTTTGATATAATTAAAATATATATTGGTATAATTACTATAAGATGTTTAACTTGTCTACATGATAAAATAAATGAAAATTACAAAAGGTTATTTTTAATCATTTTCATGTTCCAGAGTAGATTTATTAAAATATATACATGTATTTCATGGTGGGACAAACAACACTTTCAAATTATGTAATAAATATTGGGTTATTGTTAATCGATTGACTAAATGTATACATTTTCATCCCACTCAAGGTACTCTATCATTAGATAAAATTACCAAAGGTTACTTTTGTATGATATTATCTACATTTTGTGCATGATATATCATGAGTATCTATAACAATCACCATTTTGACTTGAAAAGGACTGATCTTCATATCGATGGTGGAATGTGAACATAATTTTGAAGAGTTGAATATATGGTTACCCTATACACCTATGCTTACATTACCCAGTAGTGGAGAACGTATTGTGATATACATTGATGCATATAATAAGTATATGTGATGAGTTATCATGAAAAATGATATGTTGATGGCTTATTCCATTAAAAAATTGAAAATACAAGGAAAAAATACCCAACTCGTCATTAGATGTTAGCTGCGGAAATATTTGAATTAAAAATATTTATGAATTATCATTATAAAGAAAGGTTTTATATATATACTGATAAAAAATGATTGAAGTATAATTTTTCTCAAAATGAGATAAATATGTGTGAAGTATGATGGTTGGAGTTGATTAATTATATTAACTACTCAATTCATTACCACCCTCAGAGTGAAAACATGGTAGAAGATTCATTGAGTAAAAAGGACCATGATAGTGTCTCTATGATGAGGATCACAAAATATCTAATATTTGAGTATTCTCAAAGGTTGGATTTGGAAATATTTATTCAATGGGAGAGATCGTATCTTTATTCAAATGAATATTCATCCTTAAATACATGTGATGAATGTGGAGGCTTAGATTTAAGATTTATAGCTATAAAATATGGTGAGAAATATTCATGAATTCGACCTCAATTGTGTTGGAAAAAGTAATGTTCAAGAACAAAATTTTTATATCACCCATACCATAATTGAATAAGGAACTATTTTATAAGGCTCATTATTATTTATTATCTATTTATCCTAGAAGCACAATGATTTATGTTGACCTGATAGATTATTTTTTGTGAGATTTCATGAAATGAGATGTTTCATAATATCTTTCTTGGTGCTTCATTTTTCATCATGTTAAGGAAACTATTCAAAAGTATAAGGGAATGTTACAACCATTACCAATACAAAACTAGAAATGGGAAAAATGATCATGGAATTTGTTGTTAGAATTCCTAAAACATCTAATGTCAATAATGTGATATTGTATATAATTGAACACATTATGATGTACTCACACTTCATTAATATTAGAGTGGTTTTCTCCATTGATCATATTGATAGGATATATGTAAAGGAAGTGGTAAGATTTCATAGAGTACCACCTTCCATTATATCCAATTAGGATCTGATGATTGTATAAAAGTTTTGGAGAAGCCTTATAGAGTAACTATATACAAATTTATGATTCATCACTATTTATCATCCTTATAAACATGGTTAGTATAAGTGGAAAATACAATCTTTTGGATATATGTGTGCAACTTTCTCATTGGATTTTGATGGTGCCATGGATCAACGCATACCATTGGATGAATTTTCATACAATAATTTCTTTCATTTATTATTTATATGGATCTTTATGAATCCCTCTATGGTAAGAAGTTTATAACATAATAATTCTTGGATGATGTTTGGGAAAGAATAGTATAGTGACCTAGAATTATTGAGGAAATGGTAGAAAATTTTAGATCTATTCTATATCAGATATGGGGAGTTCATAGTAGACAAGAACTTTATGCTGAAAATAAATTAAAAGACCAAGAGTATGAAATTAGTGATAATGAATTTGTATATTTATCTTACTTGAAGAGAGTAAATAGAATTTTAAGGAAGGTATTTTTCCTCCCTAGGTATATTTTTCATTCTCAAATTCATGATTTTTTTGGGAAGGTTCCATATAGAATAGAGCTTCCACCAAATCTATCTCATCTACATGATGTGTTCAATGTATCTATCTTAATAAAGTACATACATGACCATTAAAATATTGTAACATAGAAGCTATAACACTTGAGAAAGATCATTCCTATGATTAATAATTAATATAAATTCTAGTATGTAGTGAAAACGTTCTATGAAACTATACTACTCACATGGATAGTGATTTATAGAAAACCCACAAATTTGTTGAAGTTATGTGGTATGTTGAGGAAATGATGAGTCAGAGGTATCCTCATTTACCAGAGTGATAAATTTCTAGGGATAGATTCATTTTATGGGGGGTAAAATATAACCCCTAGTTTCTTATATAAAATATTAATCTTTAAATAATTTTGATTAATCTATAGCTTGCATTGCACACAATCATGAGTTTAAAAGAACCAAAAGATGATATTAGTATAAAATGGCCATTATATCCTATAATTTTTGTTTTCAAGAATAAATATGAAAAAATAACTTATGAAAATATATGGTGAATTCATTGGTTAAAATTTACATAAAAGAGAAAAATATAAACCAATTACATGTAAATATTTTTTCCCTTAGTAAATTATGTTAATTAGATTTAGAAAAATAAATTATTTAAATATATATGTAATATATTTAATAAAATAATTTTAATATTCAACCAATATATTTTATAGTCATAAGATATGAAAAATATTTTATGGATGAAAACATATATTTTTCAAAGGGTTCAGTTTGTTGCCTTATAATGGAAACCCATTTTAAATTAATCCTTTGACACATTAATTGTTTTTACATGAAAAATTAACTTCTTATATAGTTTATAAATATAAATAATTGATGTTTTTTGGATTTTTTTAATTTTTCAAATAATATTAAATTTTTTATTAATAGTACAAAAATACTCTATTTTTAATTGAAATAAAAGTATTCATCGTATTTATTTTTAGTGTTACATTATATTTTTGATTTTATAATGGATAATTATATTATTTTTGTTAATTAATGAAATTTACATCATTTTAATTAATTTTACATTCTATTTTATATAAAAAATTTCAATCCTTTGAGAGTTCTCGCTTTTATTGCCCATTTTCTCATTCTAAAAATTGAATTAATTTTAAATCAAAAAAACTAAAACATTTGCGATATGAATGGTGAAAAAAGGATTCCATGTTTGGAATCATTGGGTCCAAATTATGTAAATTTCATTTATTTTTTAATTATGAATATTAACTTCATTAATATTTTATTAATACGGTAAAAGGAAAATCATGTAATTAATGAAAAAATAATACAATAAAATTCACCACAAACTTGTACTAATATCATTGGATGAGTTTATTTTGACCAAAATCATCCTTAGGTTGAAATTTTATCTTTTTGAAGCTACATGTATGACTTTATAAAATTTAACATATTTTATTTAAATAAATGTTAAATATTACTTACTCAAATTTTTATTAACTATATACTTTTTAATATTAGGTTATATATAATATAAATTCAATTATATAAAGTAATTTGAAATATAATGTGTCTTTAATTATAATGGTAATTTATTTGTATCTTTTTTAATAAACAATTACCTTAAAGGAATATAAAATTGCGATTTAATAATTACTTTATTAATGGAAATATCTAATAGATGTTATTAAAAATATTAAAATAAATATAATTAAAAATAGTTATTTAATCCAACGAATTTTCTAGATGAACTTTACTATAAAGGGATACAATAAATTATTTGGACCAAATTAAAATTTTTATCCTAATATCTTTAGAAGTCAAATAATTAAATATTTTCAAAATGCATACTCTTCATATTTTCTCAAAATAATGTTTTATTAAATTACAAACATATTATATAACATTTGTAAAAATATAAAATACATATGATATGGTCAGTGAAATTATCAATTATTAATTTATGGTCTAAATGAGACATCATAAGTAAATATTTAAATATTTAAATATTATAGATTTTGTAGGTATAATTAAATTAAAAAATAGGTTAACTAAGGGTTAATCATAATGGTATGGTTTAAATGAAAACCAAAACATGTTAAAAATTAATTGGATGATGATATAATGAAATCATCTAATAGTATCTTTGAATGTATTAAATATTTAACCCATTTTTATTAAGTTATTATTTAATATACGTTGATATATTTTGAGATTAGAAAAGTGAACCTCACCTCAATTATAAAAGGGAACCTCATCCCTCACTTATTAAATTCAATTATATAAATATCTATTATAAAACCCCTAACCATTTCCATTATAAAATTTACTAGTCGCATTATAGAGTTTCTGATATTCTTAAAAGACCAACACTATTTTTGTAATGATTAGATCTAGAGGGAGCTTTCTGAAGAAGATGAAATCTCCTCTACTGATTCATTCAATGTTATTTTTTTATATAGAATATTAAGAATTTATTTACCTTATAATGTAATAAATATAGTATTATATATACTATGATATCTCATTATGATTATAAAAAAACCATCTTCCACCTTTTATCCATGCTACAAAAAATGAAATCACCACACGTGCGTTTGTCTGACCTACAGTCTCCACCTCGTAGTGTAATATTTTTTTACCACCCCATTACTTGGATTTGTATAATGAAAGGAATAATTATTCTATATTATTATCATAACATTATATTTATTTTGGAACAAAATATTTACCATGCACTTCCTTACTATATCACAATTATGGGAATGATATCATCGCTCGTGCTTACGTACAGTCTACTGTCTCCACTACGTGATATGATTCATTCTCCATGATATTAATTATATAATGATTATATATAGGTATATAATGATTTAATATGATATATAATACATTTAAAATTATGGTAATTATATAATTATAGCCGATGTATAATAAATTGTACTTTTACAAAAAAATCAGACATAGAAAAATAAAGCAATAAAGAGCAGAATGAAGAGTAATAATGAAATATTATTAACAGGTGATAATATGATAATATATGATATCATAAATAAAAATATGGTGGTAGAATAATATAATAACACACTATAATAAATTATATATTAGACCATAATACATACTATGGAAACCATACCTATGGTAAGGGATAATTTCAAATTCTCATTGTTATCCGTGGCTATTTATAAATAAGTATTTTCTAGGGTATAGTTATCATCAATTTTCATGATTTATGAAAATGTATTCCAAAATAGTAATTTTATTATTCTAAAAGTATATAATTATATTTTTACCCATTTGTGAATTTTTAATAAATGGTATGAAATGAATATTATTTCTTTTTCTTTAAGATATATTTTTTGAGTTATCCTACAAAAGTAAGATAAGAATGTTTTCTTTTAACATATATAGAATTAGAAGATTTTTAGGCTTTAATAAAATCTTATTTATTTGAATATCCCATTATATGATTTCAATGTTATATTCAATTAATATATTTCCTTTTAAACATGTGTGGAATTTTTAGAAAAGAAAACATATTTGATGAAGGAATTATATTTCTCGAAATAATTAATTTCAAGTGTTCTATAGATTTTTTTCCATAAAAGATTACATTTTTTAATAGGATATATTTCAATTATATTATCCATATTATTTATCATGGTTGATGATTATGTAATTACATTTAATAAATCAATTTTTTCCAAGGATTATGTTATGATGGAATGATGGTTTAAAACCCCATTTGATTATATGGGTTCTAATATAATAAATGATTTATGTTTTTAGGGAACACAAATGTATGGTTTTAATTAGGTGACATGTGGTAGCTATATCTCCATCTAATTAATTATTTAACGATTTATATCCCATAATATAGATAGGTCTGGGACATGTAATTGTATCAGTTCAGTAATACCAGGCTGCAATGGGAAGTAAGCACAGTTTAGTAATACAAGGCTGGAACACGGTGTGAACTCTGTTCAAAAGATCACTTTGTCCATTATAATGGAACTTCAAATGACATTAGACTAATGGTGATATTATTTTAAAATATTGTTTGTATTACATAATTTTCATGTCTAATTTTAGGCCCATTCGGAATATTTTCATTTATTCTTAATTAACTTTTATGATTTTCCCATGACATGATATCTTAATCATTAATATTTAGAATATTATTTTAAAATTATATGTTTGTATATCTTATGATTAATATATGATTTATATCTCCCTGGTTTAACCTTACTGTTCATTTTAGATCACCCCTTTTTATGTTTCTTTTACTTAGGATATAAATAAGGATATTATGTAATATTTCTTAAAAATGGTTCTACATTCGAAGGAATAAGAGGGAGAAGAAGTAGATGTTTTATGAAACATTTGTTAATATTTACTATTTTCTTAAGACACTAAATCTATATGGTCTAGGAATTGTTTTGTTATGATAGGTAGTGAATGTTATTCAATTTGGTATTAATGTATATTTATAAAAAGAAAGGGCCATTATATTCAGTATCAGATTATAGGTTTAGTTATCCATTAGAAATAAGGTTTAAAATATATTAGTTAGATCCCTAGGGATATGACTATATATAATATATAATCCTAAATTTTTATTAATGATAATGAATAACATATGATAAAACCTATATAATCCTTAATTAAAATTTTATTATTGATTATGTAGACTTCTAATTATGATTAAGATTGATAACATTACACTTCCTTGTTTCTGTCAATGGATGGAACATGATATAACCATTTTAATGCATAACGCGACAGTAAACGCATTGATTGTCCTCCCTAGAAGCTGACTGTAATGGGAGATCAAATGAGAAATATTATTTCTATTCTCACTCAACATTCTAATTCATAAATCATATAGGAGTTCCAAATGAGAAAAGGAGGGAAAAACATTCAAATGATACTTTCATGAGGCATAGTCCACCTTCATTTATTGGCTCTTCTGATCCACTAGTGTCTGAAGAAATGATTAGTACAGCTATAATGTAATATTCACTTCTCTAATGTTTATAGCATGAAAAATTCATCTTGGTAGTCTATGTTTTTTATGGTTAATCTGATAAGTGTTTTATCATATCAACAATGTAAGGTATTAAAATGAAATTGAATCATTGGAATAAGATGACTTTAATAACCACTTATTCAATAAGTAATATCCTCATATTATTCGAATATAGTTGGATAATAAGTTATATTAGGTTAACCATAAAGTAAATGAATAAGTTGGTACCTACGATGAAAATCATTCAAGTATTTCATGGTATTCTTATAGAATTATCATTCAAACCGAGAGTAATGTAGGTCAATTATTTCATGGATTAAAATATAGTATCTTAAGGGAATTATCCATAAGGGACTTCAATATCCATGATGATATTATATGATGTGATCTCAAGGTTGAGATGTAGTTTATAATTACCCATCAGTATTATGGTTTTGATAAGAATATAAAAATGGAACTCAAGGGAAAATTTAAAGCCCATATTGAAAAGAAGATGAGCATCACTTTACACTCAATGTATGGAATAAAACATGGTGGAAAATATCTTAATGGGACTAGAAAATGAATTATGTATTAGAAATAAGGTCAATGGGTAGCTGAATACTGAAGTTATGTGAAAAAGATATCTAATTATTAGAATGGAAAAAATAATTCATAGAATTCACCTCCCACACTTTAATGTTACAAGTGAAATGAATTGGGACATTATGCTAACCAACGCTCAAAACCAAGGGTTATCGATGATGATCAACATTAGAAAAATCATCTGTCCATAGAAAATGGAAACTAACATCTGATCATTATCGATGATGTGGAGTACAATAATGAAGTAGTGAAAGGTACACATTAAATCCTCTCTAATGAATTTTTTTATTTTATTCTAGATCCCCATCTCTTTCATTTCTGAAGAATTATTTGATAGTATCATCATATTACCACGATAATTTGAGGTGTAGTTAATTGTGACAACTACCAAAGGAATAATGGCAAAATCCTAAGATTATAATTATACTCCAATGTAATTTTTTGATAAACAAATTTCTGTATATTTTTTTATCCTTCCTTTAGATTAATTTGATATGATTTAGTCCATGGATTGAATTTATATACATAGAGATCATATCAATTTTTATGTAAGGAAAGTAGCATTTAAATGTTCTAATTAATTATATGATCATATATCAATTCAAGGATGAATATGATATTATATTGGAAATTACTTCTATATTGTGTGTCTTAATCCCAATAAATAAAGGAAAACTATCTTAGATGGTTGGGGAGAAACTCACCAATGAGGATACACCTACTTTATATGGGTTTTTATGTCTTTCAACAAAACATTCAAGGTATTTCATTGAATCATGAAGTTCATTTTTTAATAGAACTCAAACTAAGTGATATGCAAATTTCATAGAAACTATATAAAATATAAATAATTGAGTTGGAGGATTTGAATAAAAAATATAAGGGAATCTTGACAAGGCATTTATACACCCTAGTGTGTCACATTGGGGTTTACCTGTTCTATTTGTTATGAAAAAATATCAATCAATGAGACTATCTTTAGATTATTGAGAACATAACAATATCACTATCAAGAAAAAACATCCCCTTCCATGCATTGATTACTTATTCAACCATCTATGTGGAGATCAATAATTTTCCCTGATTGATCTTCATTCATGATACCATAAATTAAGGCTCGAGAAGGGGTATTTAAAAAGTAAGTCATTCCATACATGTTATAGAAACTATTAATTTATAGTGATTCCTTTTGGTCTTAATAATTCGCCCACTAACATCACAGATCTAATGAATACAGACCTCAGAGACTATCTTGTTTAGTTTGTGGTAGTATTTATAAACAATAATCTTGTATATTCGAAGTGAAAGGAATAACATGAATATAACTTGATAATTTTACTACAGACCCTGAGAAAAGAGAAAATTTATGAAAAATATATCTGCTATGAATTCTAGACATCGATATAGTCATTTTTGGTTAACATAATCTCCATAGAGGTTATATCTGTGGATCTAGTAACAACAGAAGTTATTAAACGTTGTCCTAGAACATAAATAGTAACTAATACCTGATGTTTTCATGGTTTGGATGGATATTATCAACATTTTGTGAAATATTTTTAATTATTACCTAATCCAATCACCAATTGTAACTAAAGAGGAGTTATGTTTATATTGATAGAGGAATGTTAATCGAATTTAAAAGATACAAATAGAAGGTTATCCATTTTACATTTTCCCACACTACCCTATTGTGTACAATTTTTTTGATCTATAGGGACATATCCAATAAAGGGATGGGATGTATTCTCAAAAAAAATGATATGGTGATAGCATATTCCTCACAAAAATTGAAAACCATGAGAAAATTACCCAACTAATGATTTTGAGTTAGCTGTAGTAATCATTACAATATAAATATAGAGTCATTATCTTTATGGAGAAATAATTGAAATATATATATAATTCAAAAAAGATTTTATGTATTTTTTATTTCAAATTGAGTTGTATGTGTGTCCAAGAAGATGGTTTGAGTTGATTAATGATTACGACTTCTTGATACATTTCCACCACGGGAAAGGGAACAAGGTGGAAAATTCATTTAGTCAAGAGGACCATGAAAGATTATCCATGATATGGATCTCAAATGATCTTGTATTTATTTATTTGAAAATTATAGAACTATAAATTTTAAAGGAATCAGATAAATATAATATTTCTCAAATGAATTATTGAAAATATATACAATTAAAGATTAAGGAAGTGAAGAATGAAGACTTAGAGCTACAAAAGAATGTTAGAATTTTTTTTGAATTCAACCACAATTTTGATGGAATAATAAGGTTCTTGAATTATGTTTTTATTCATCTTGTACAATAATTAAATAAGTAACCATTTAATAAGGCTCATTTTTCTTCATTCTTTATTCATCCTTCAAGAAAAAATTTGTATATGGAAATTAAAGAGAATTTCTTGCGGGATAGCATTAAGAGAGTTTTTGTAGAATAGGTTTCTCGATGCATGGTTTTTCATAATGTTATGGCTAGGAGATAGAAGCCTAAGGGGATGTTAAAACCATTACCCATACCAGAATGTAAATGTGAGAACACCACCAAAAACATTTTCCTCGTACTTCCTAAAACATCTAAATGACATAATGAAATATGGGTTATTGTTTATACCCTTATGAAGTTAAAAACATCATTGATATAAGATAGGATTCTCCCTTGGTCATTTTTCCATGATGTTTATAAGGGATATGGTAAGATTTCATGGAGTACCAAATTCCATTATATCAAATCAAAATCTGAGGTTTACCTCAATGTTCTGGAGAATTATTTAGTAGGAAATAAACATAGAGTTATGTTATAGTAATTATTATCACCCACAGACCGATGGTCATTTCAAGAGGAAAATTTAATGTTTATAATACATATAGATATCTTACTCTGTTGATTTCAATGGAGATTTGGGTCAACACATACCTTTGGTATAATTTTCACACCACAATAGCAATAAATTGAGTATTCAGATGGATCCTTCTAAGGCCCTCTATGGTAAGAAGTGTAGAACTCCATCATTATTGGATAATTTTAGGGAAGGAACGCTATCTAGACTTCATGTTTTTGTAGAGATAGAATAAAAGGTTAGATCTATTCAAAACCACATTAGAGTATCTCAGAGTAGAAAAAACATTTTCATGAAAATTGATTAAAAGGCCTAGATTTTGAAGTGCATGGAAAGGTATCTATATAATATCTCAATGGAATAGAGTATTATGATTTGGTATGAAGGGAAAACTTATCCCTAGGTATAATAGTCATTTGGGAATTTTTGAACATGTTGGTTGGTTATATTATATATTATCCCTTCCAATGAGTAATTATCAAGTTCATGATGTGTTCCATTTATCTCTCCTAATAAAGTAAATTACTGACCATGACCATGTACAAAACATAGAATTCATACCGCTAGAGAAAGACCCTTCTTATGCAGAACTACTGATAGCGATTATAGTTCGTAGCATTAAATTTATAGAAAACAAGACCACATGTCTGATTCATGTTTTATGGAGGGACCAGAAATTTGAAGAAGGTACATGGAAACTAAAGGAATTGATGGTTCATTGGTATCCTCATATATTATTGTGATTAATTTCAAGGGAGAAATTATTTCTTGGGGTAAAAAGTAACATCAAGATGTCTTCCTGAAACAATTCTCTTTAAGAAGTCTTAATTCTTCAATATCATGCACTCTATTAAAACCGAAGTTTAAATAAATCTATATATAGTATTGTTATGAAGTTTGCATTATAGTCTACTTGTTATGTTGTTATTAATAAATATCAATAATATACTTATGAAAATATATGGTGAATTTGTTGGTTACTAATTATTTTAAAATGAAAAATATAAAACAATTAAATACAGAGGAAATATTTCTATTTTTGTCCAAAATAAATTAATTTAATCTCTATTATTAAATGAAATTAATAAAATATAAAAGTTATATATTTTAAAAATATTTTTAATATTAATCCTATTGGATTAATAGTCATTAGATATGAACCATATTTTATTCATAAAACATGTATTTTTCAAAAGGGTAATATTACATATTTTAATTAAAACCCATTTTAAATTTAATTAATGAAAAATTAATAGTTATTATATAAAAAGAATAAAATTATTAATTTTAATAGAAATATAAATTATTACTTTAGTATAACTTTTGGTATTTTTCGAAAACAAATTCATGTTTTTATAAATTATAGAAAAATAAAGAATTTTTAATTGAAAAAAAATTCATCAATTTTTCTTAGTTTTATATTATATTAATGAATGTTTTTAAAGTAAAATTATATTATTTTTTACATGATAATCCAATTTAGTTATTTTGAAAAAATATGAGATTAAATTATGATATAAAAAGACCTCAATCATTTGAACGTTCTCCCTTTTAAAAACCTTTTTCTCACTCTAAAAATGGGATTAATTTTAAATTCAATAGTGAAACATCAATGTTTCGAATTATAAAAATTTGATTCCATATTTAGAATTATTAGGACCAAATTATGTAAATACTTTTATTTTTTGGTTTTATAAATAGTAACATGAAGGATTTATTATTAATATGGTAAAAGGTAAATCAGGGAATTAAGGGTAAAATAATATTATATAATTACACTTAAACGTGACCTAATATCATTGGATGAGTGTGTTTCAGCAGAAATAATCATTGGGTAGAAATATTATCCTTTATAAGCCACTTGGATGATATTTTGAGATTTAATATATTTTATTTAAAGAAATGATAAAGATCTCTTAAACCAATTTTAAATAACTATATCATTTTTAATATAAGGTTATACATTTGATAAAGTCAATAATAAATAGTCAATTGAAAAATATTGTGTTTTTATTTATCATTGTAATTTATTTATAAATTTTAGGAAATAAATAATTACCTTAAACTCTTATATAATGATGATGTAGTAATTATTTTATTAATTAAAATATCAAATAAATGTTATTAAAAATACTAATATAAATAAAATTTTACATAATTATAGAATCGAATAAATTTTCAACATGAAATTGACCCATTAGAGATTTAATAAAATATATTTCTCTATGGTAACTTTATAGTTTATATTGTTTTGAATCCAAGAATTAATTATAGTCAAAATGTACACTATTGATATTTTATCAAAATAATGTTTTATTATATTACATAAAAATAAGAAAACATATTTCAAAATTAAAAAATATATATATGGTCTATAATGTTATAATGTGTTCATCTGTTTTGTAATTGATACCACCTATGAAAAATTTACAACATTGTAATATAGAACAATTTGATAGTTTTGTTAAAATAAAAATAGGTCAATTATGGGTTTTTTTGATTGATAAGGCTTAAATTAATACCATGACATGTAAAAAAATTATTTATTGAAGATATTTCAGCATTATCTCATCTAAAATATGAATATATGACATTTTTTGTATTTTTATTGTGATATGTTTCAATCAAAATTAATATTTTTGGAGATTTCTAAAGTTACCCACACCTAAAATATAAAAGGGAACATCCTCACTAACTTATTCGCTTCCCATTGAGCCTTCACACTCAGACATACCCTATCCATTTACCATATGAACTTTTCAAGTCACATCATAGTGTTTATGGTTTTTATAAAATAATGATAAAAGAATCATAGAGTTTATGGTTTTTATAAAATACTGATTCTTTTATCCCTAGGAGGATATTTAGAAGCATCTCACCGAAGAAGAGGTAATCTCTTCTATGGATTCCCTGAAAAATATTTCTTCTCGTACATCCTCTACATGTGTTTATTACATTATAAAGTAATAAATATATTGGCACTAGTATTCTGATTTTTTATTATGAATATAGAAGAATCGTATTCCACCTATTATAAATCCCTCAAAAAATGAAATCACTATGTGTGCGTACGTACGACCTACCGTATCCACACCTTGGTATAATATGATTTTCACATACAATTTACATGGTTGGGTATAATGATTGAAATAATAATTATTTATTATTATGATAACATTATGTTTATTTTGGTACAGAATATACGCATCAGTATCCATAACATTTCAGAATTAATGGAGTGAAATCGTTACCCATGTGTACATACGACCTACCGTCAACACAATGTGATAAGATTCATTCACCATGATCATAATTAAGGAATAATGATTTTAATTTATATAATGAAAAAATATGATATATGATTTATTAATACTATTATGAAAATTAAATAACAATTCCCTATAAAGAATAAATGGGTCTTATACGACAGAACGTTCCTAGAAAAACAAAGCAATTAACACCAAGAATAAGAGTAATAATTAAATATTATTAATTGGTTATAACTTGATCATATATGATATAATAAATATAAATATGGTTCGTTAATAATTTAATAACAATAATTAATCCATTATACATGAGTTTCAAATACAAACGAAGTAACCCAGGCCTAACATAAGTGATAATTTCGCAATTTAATTATTATCCAAGGTTATTTATATGTTAGTATTTATGGAGGTATATTTATAATACAGGTCCATATTTATGAGAAATGTATTCTGAAATAATAATTCAATTCTTTTACAATGGTTTAAAATCATTATTTCAAATTTTTTAAATATCAATAAATGGTATGAAATAAATATAATTACATTTTCATCGTGTGGTACTTTTTGACATTTCCATTAATAGTATGGGAATAATGTTTTCTTTAAACATATATGTCATGAAGAAATATTTACACTTTCATAACACCTTATATCCTTGAATCATACCTTACACAATTTCAAGTTCATATTCAATGAAATTATTTTCAGAAAAAATTGTGTGGCATGTTAATAAAAGAAAACTATTTCAAAGAATAAAGGATATTTTCCCCATTAAATAATCTCAGGTGATCTATTAAAAGTATTTTCAATCTACGATGAAATTATTTAATAAAAATATGTTTTATGAAAAATATTACCTTTTTAATTATTTGATAATGTTTATAATGAAATGATATTTATAAAAAAATTCATGTATTATGTTATGAAATAATGATGATTATGTAACACATTTTATTCAATGTGTTCTAATATTATGAATGATATAGGTTCATGTAGAAACAATATTTATGGTTTTCATTATATGATTTATGGGATATATAATTCCCTAAAAAATGAATTGGGTACAGACTTATTTATCATGAGAAAGATAGGGATAGAATTGGAAATGATATTGGTTCAGTAATACAGGGATGAATTTAGAAGAAAACTTGGTTCCATAATAGATGGTTGTAATAAGGATTGTGTATGGTTCAGTAATGGAATTTTTCAACTATGATGGTATTGGTAATTATCAATGACTAATATGTTAATGATTTTATAATATTAAGTGTATGCCATAAATTTCATGTCTTATGTTATGACCTTTGGTAATATGTTCATTGATTCTTTATGAACTTTTATTATTTATCCCATGTAATGATATCATGATCTTTGATATGTATGATAACATTTTCAAGTATTATGTTTTTATGTCTTATGATTGTAATATTATTGACATAAACATTTTTTACCATTACATATCATATGTGATCACCCATTATTATGTTTTCCACCATATATGAATAATGGTATTAAGTAAGATGTGTCAAAAAATGTTCTACATAAGAATGAACTAGCAGGAGATGATGTAGATATTTTTTGAATCAATTGATTATTCTATCATGTGGCCTAAGAAACTAATAATATACCATCACAAAGTGGTTTTGTTACATTATGGAAGGAATATTATTCAAATTCAATATAATATATATGTATGAAATGTAAGGGATGTCATATATAATGTGAAATTAAACATCAAGTCATCCCATATGTAAATTTCATCAAATTCTGAATTTTCAATGAAAAAATTTAACCGAGTGTTTTTCTTTTTAGTTATAATTATCCACTCCCCTTCATCAATATATTTAAATTTTTAAAATCATTATCAATATTCATGCCATGTGAAATTTACCTCGCTATTATTTATTACACATACCAGCAAGGTAAAAATATAAATAGAGTTCTTCTCATATGATGAATGACACACCATACTATAAGATTTTAATACATCTAATTTCTCTTCCCATAAAAGAAAAAAATCGTAAATAACAATGAGGGATTCATCATTTGGTCCAAATAACTATTAGGAATATTAATATGTGGTTAAATTAAGTGAAAAACTCTATAGATCAAAAGAAGATGCTAATCGCAAAATAAATTTTCATGATTATCAAATAAGGATCAGTGGAAATATCCATGCACATGATATCATTTCCCCATTCCCAAAATTCAATTTATTTTCACAAATAAATGATGTATAAGGAATAATTCAATATATTGAATAATTTTATTATTTTTTCATTCTAAATTTTTGATATATTTTTTTAAATAAAATTTATTATTTTAATGAATCTCATATCCTACAAAAAATCACATATGATAATTTAATTTCTCTTGTAATTTTGATTTTTCTCCCAAATATAAACCCATTTTGATTTTTTGATTTATTTTTTTTTTTAACATATTTTTTTTGTAATAAAGTACAATAAATAAAAATCATAAACCATTCATCAAAACTCTGATAATTAACAAACTCAAACTCATCCATTATTGAAAACATACCACTTACACAATAGTCTATCTCCACGATAATAATTTTTTATAATCAATAAAATACTGAGTAGGGAATTGTAATATAAAAATAGTCTTGTAATGACAATATTATTTAACAAGGGTTTTTAGGAGTTATATGAGCATCAAAAAATTTAATGTACTAGCTTGTAATAGGATAAGGGATAAAAAATTTGTCTAAAACATATTAAAAGTGAACTTATGAAATCATTTCTTAGATATGATGCAAGGAAAGTTTAGTTTGGAGAAAAAATGCTCCAGTTTCAATCTATAAATATATTCTAAGATATGATTTGGAATTATGAGGCTTAGAATATTTCACATGAAGTATAATTTTTTTGTGATAATATCTTGAATAAATTCACATCAATATTGATTTTAATTCATGAAAATTTAGCAAAGTAAATGAATACCAAATCTTAGGAAAATTAAATTAACAAAAATAAGACAACATCCATAAATCATGAATCCTTAAATTTAATTCCCCATGATTATATCTACTGAATCTTTCTATCATTTTTATTATTTAAATATATATATATATATATATTAATTAAAAAACATTATATTATTATTATCCAATGTTTTTCATAACCTAAATCAATGATTAACGAAAAAACTATGTGTGGGGAATGTAGTTCAAATTAAAAACAAAAATCTAGTATAACGTGTAGAATAAAAAAATATTTAATTAAAAAAATATCTTTACATTTTATAACTCCCTATGATTTCATTGTTATATTTGTTTCATCTAGCTTCATGATGTTAATATTTCATAGAGAACCTTATCATACTGACTTAAAATTCCATGATAGACATAGAAATTTAAATAATAAAATGGAATGTATGTGTCCATTATAAATTAAATTCAAAAATATTTGAGAAATAGTTCATATTATATATAAAATAAATATAATAACCCTAATTACATGGGTTTCCTCACAGAAGGTATTTTTGTTAACATTATTGTCCAAAAAATAACCTATTTTATCTCATGTGGTATATTATTTGAGATATTTTAAATGGTTTGAAAAAATAGCATAAGTTATGACCTATCGAAGAATATGGATCTCCTTACATATTTTGTAAAATACCATGATTCATCAATGTGGTGGAATATTATCAACCTCAATTGGTTCTAGAACACTAATTCTATCCCATACAAGAAAATAAATTTTTATGTCCTAGCACATTCGAAACATTCTAGGATTCATTATTTTTTCGTGAAGTATATATTCATCAATCATTGGATATAATATAACTTATCCTTCCACATTTTATTTTATTTGTTTCTATTCAATCAACATTATTTATACTACATAAATCATGATTTTATTCTATAACATAAATCTATTAACCCTTATACCTCCCACCTTATTTAATGAAATCCAGATTTCTATGATAATTATTTATTTGATGGTGTATATTTCAATTCGCCTACTCATTTCCCACACATAGATGTATCTAAATAAAATACACATCATTAAACACAAAACAAGTTAATAATAATGGGTTTATATGATTAAGATGTGATTAGTGCAGAAATATATAAAAAACAAAAAAAAGTCTACAGGGAAGTAAAATGTTTCCAAATTAATGAAAACATCATTAATTATCCCCCATGGATATTTAATTTTTGAATCAACCGATTAAAGGGAAGAACAAGTGGGATTAATTCCATAATATCCTGGGATTTTGAAAATTGATTCTTTTAGACATTTGACATCAAAATTAATTCCCAAAATTGTTTTATAAATTTATTTAACCTAACAAAAACAATAATAGAAGAACTATCCAAGTCGTATCTCATCTCTTGTATGTCCTTTGACACTATAACAGAACACTCTATTGTGAGTGTTGTTGTTCAAATATTTGTTAAATTTATTATGTTCGTCACCAGAAAATTCAAAATATTTGTGTATTATAGATTACTGGAAACGAATTCTTGAAAAGTAATATTAATATGACACCCTCAAAATTGTTCAATAAATTTACCTCTTTAAACTTCTATACTTTTTAGATTCTTCCCCTCATGAAATGAACCAAAATTATTATAAGGTAATGGTGGATTTTCCATTTCATGTTATATAATGTGCCTATCCTTTTATACATACTATTACATCAACTTAGGAATATATATAAATCAAATTCAATAAGGTATCATAAATTCTTGTGTCTTTCTAATATTAGTTCCATAATTAAACATCATCAAACCAAAAAATAATATATTTAATCTTCATAAAGATCTCATAACTCCATGTGAGACCTTATATCTATATAGTATATCTTGGGGAATATATGACCCATAAGATGTGCTAAAAATCCCATTAAGGGAATAAAAAAATTAATAAATCATAGCATACTGGTTGAAAGACAAAATATGATGACATAAAAAAGGCATGTAACTTGAGTAAAC
Organism: Viscum album; assembly: GCA_963277665.1. Classification (NCBI taxonomy): domain Eukaryota; kingdom Viridiplantae; phylum Streptophyta; class Magnoliopsida; order Santalales; family Viscaceae; genus Viscum; species Viscum album. The sequence goes on from OY728147.1 coordinate 447,547,165, forward strand.
ATAGGGAAGAATAAAATGTCTAATATGGGATAATTTAATCAAGTAATTATGTTAATGTGTCTAAAACAAAGAACATGGAATAATCATGATTTAGGGATAAACACCAAGACCATAGCACGTGGAGGAGAACGATCCAAGTCTATCCTCCAAAACCGCTGCACATGAAAGAGCATGAGTCAAGGTTAACCAAAATGACCATTGCATGTGAACTCTCATGAGACATCGAATTAACCAATTAATTAGAGCACTATATGGGTGCACCAATCTTAAAATTTTCATGAATATTTTTTTCCTCATGAACATGGAAAGATAGACATAAGGGTTACCTGTGGGAAGGAATTGGTATCATAATCACGTCTGAATGAGTAGAAAATGGGAATATCATAAATATTCCTAAGTAAGAATGGATTTAAAATATACATAGATAGTAATTTTATAATATATACATTGTTCATGATATTTTCTGACATGTTTATGTGGAATCGTGTATGTACATTTTTAAGGAATCATTAAAAATTATCCCTTTTAATGTGTTTTAATGGAAAATATTAAAATGTATTTCAAATAGTAAATTTTTGTATAAAACCAAAAATGAACCAATATTTGTTAGCCTGATAAAATGAGTTATTTTAAAAAAATAATGGTGGATTATAATAGATTATGTAGTGAACATGAAAAAGGTTTTTGAAATCTGGGAGTTCCCTTTAATCGGGTTTGCTTGTCTGGAATAATTGAGAGGGAAACATTTTAAAAACATGTATTTACCCATTAAAATAGTATGATGAGATCTTGATTCATGATTTTGAATAATCTAACTAGAATTGAGAATATGTAAATAAAAAAAAAAGAAAAATTAAATTTGGGTAAAGAGTGGGAAAGAGTTACCTGAAAAAAATATGAATGTTCAGGTTGAATCCCTTACCTTATGCATGAAAAGCTTCAGCGCTTGTACTTAATGTCCAAGATAATAAAATTATCTACATTAATTATTTATTTAAAAAAATATATTAAAATTATTTTTACTTATTATAATTTTTTCAGTTCATTTATATCTAGTTTTATGAGTTAGAAGATATAATTTCAGCATTTGGGAGGGTTCATTTCCTTGGTTTTCATGATTACTTCACTTGTATATGTGTATGGAAGATCATGTGAATTGGGAAAAAATATCCACAACTGAAATTAAAAGATATCAATGAAAATAAATAATATTAAATTGTAATATATATTATTAATTTTCCAGATGTTTTGAATATTGAATAGATAAAATGTTAATGATAATAGTTAGATTATTTTGTCATTTGTTTGGTCATTACGAATTATGTTTGTTTTATAATTAATATTATATATACACTAGTTTCAAAAAACTAAATATGTTTTAATACACACATTATAATATTTTTTAACCATAAAATGGGTTAGTTTCCAACCATTATAGAGGAATTCAAAAATAAAATCATGGCATCCATGAAAGTGGTAAATCGGCACCTCAAACACAATGTTCTCATTTTTCGAATAAAAGGTGAGGGGAAGAGAACTGATGATGATTTGATCAATTTTAATGAAAAAAATTTCCAGTATAATTAATATAATAATTATATTATGTTTCTTGGATAGGAGGGTAGAATAAAAGAAAATAAATTCGAAAAGAAAATAAAGGAACATGAAAGTGGTTTTTTACCTCTACAATTCCTCTCCTTGAGAACCTCCATAGGTGAATTGGGACTAGTATTTTCATCGATATAAATGAATCCTAGACACGGGTAAGAGAGTTTAAATTATAATTGGATATAATGTTTTCTATATTAAATGATTTAGAAGTGTTTGGAGAATGGTCGGTGAGAGGTTGTATTTATAGTTGATGAGAGGGGTATTTTTGTTATTTTATTCATTTGTATATTATAGATTTTCAAGACTGTGTATATTTTTAAACTATCACTAAATATAATATATAATTAAGGGATGTTTTTTATTATTGTTCTTACATTATTAATCAGTTATGAAATTTTTTATTTTATTTATATTGTATATATGCCATAAATTACCATATTTCACAATTCACTAGAAATTCAGCTATTTTAGAGAAACCCCAAAAAATCACCATAACCATTTTTAAATGTTTAAATTTTAAAAATTAATATAATTTTAAGTGAATAATTTTCTAAATTAGATATATTTAATTTTGGAATAACGTTATCACTTAATAAAAAAATACAAATTTTAAAATTATATCTGATTTTGCGATATTTTTAAAAACTACATAAGGTCTCATTAAATCATATTATATTCCTAAGACAACAAAATATTAATTTATTATTCTATTTTATGGAAAAAATATAATTTAAAGTCATTATATTATCTTTAAAATTGGGAATATTACATTTTGCTTTATAAGAATAGAAACATTTAATTTATTATTTTTAAAACATTTATTTATATAATACAAGATATTAATATATCATATTTTCATTTATATGATACCAAAACATTATTTATTCATTCATAGGTGAGGTTACTATTCGTTTTTTAATATTACTATTCATAATGATCATGTTACAATTCAAAAGGTCTTGTTATTATTCCTTCGATATATGTTTCTTATCTTATAGAAATTCAACTTATTTTTCTCTTTATTCACCTATAATGTTTTTTTATGTTATAAATGTGATATTTAGGTGATTTATACTATATTATAATATTTTATGAAATAAATTTTACTTTTATTGAATCTTAGTTAATTATATTTTTTCCAACTTATAAAATTTCACCATCGAAATGTTGTTTTTTATATTCTAAGGAGAAAAAATGTGTGGATACATCTCATTCATCACATCCTCTATGTCCCATGCTGCCTCTTCATACCTATGTCTACACTAAAGTAAGTTGACCAAGTGATTGTTGTTGTTGTATAGAACATTTTATCCATGTTCCAAGATAATCACCAAATGTTCCTCATAAGAGAGATCATTTTCAACTATACCACCTATGGATTACGTACATGTCAGGAATAAGTAATTTAATTTATCAAGAGGGATACATGGAATACATCATTCTATTGAGACATTATTTATGGAAGGGCATGTTTATTGGCCACATATGCAACTGGTTCAAGAATCTCTGGTTCGGATGTATCTACGAATCACCTTTTCTCCACAAATGTCATGATTCTCTTCCAGGGAGATATTTGGGGGAATACCATGTATCTCACATCTATACCTAGGCCCTATTTCTTTTTTTAGAATATCTCTTTGAACAACATTGTGTTTCATTGATTTTGGATGAATGGTTTTCACATTTTCTACCTTTTCTCCGACTAGTTCTTCTCCTACACATTATTTTCACTGATTTCATCACAACATTCTACTGTTATAAATATTTTCCCATAAAGGGATTAATATGGATCAATTTTTATGCTCTATTGGAATCTATTTTTGTAAGAGTATTCGACAATGGGTAGATGATGGTCCCTTAATCCCATTGAAATTCATATATCATGCTCTCAATGTGTTTTCCAGTGTCTGAATTGCCTACATAGATTAGAAATTAGTTGAAAGATGATAGGTTGTACAAAAGGCCAAATATGTGTTTAGAAAATTTTGGAGTCTTTTCCAAAATATATAGGTAAATATCATCTTGTGACCGAACTCAATATATAGTGGTACACCAAGCATCCTCACAACTTCTTTGACGTATATTCTTGCATTTCGGCCATTTAAGAAGTCCTCATAAATTAAAATATAGTAATATATCAATTTTCGAATATCCAAAATGAACAATGGATGATTTTTCTCCTCAGTAACATTGAAATTATACTAACAAAGTCCATTGTGGAGTTTTCCCATTTCGATGTTAGTATAGGTATTGGTTGCATCATCTCAATAGACTATTTTTCCATTCAAGAATCACTTTCTTCCATACCAGGAACATTGAAGTATATTCTACGATATCCTTCTTCATATTGTTCCACCAAATGTGTTCTCATATATCATAATACTACATTGTGATTCCTTGGTGAATAGAAAATGGTGATCTATTTGTGTCATTCATAAACTCCTTCTTTTTCTCTGTATTTTGATGGTACACATATCTCTTACCAAAATTTGATGAATCATTTCCTTATAAACATTTTGGATTTACCATTTCTGATAGAATCAACCCTCTTATGAATTTCCACATCATTTCTTTTAGTATCATTTATTTTCTCCCTAAGGGGTTGTTAAGAAATTATTTGAGAAAGGATTGATGATGTTCCTCACATTAGTCACATTCCCATCCTTTGCTAATATTTGAATATTGGATTCTTCTCAAATATCATCATTGATAATGTTACATTATCCTTTCTACATAGAAAATCTACTAACATGATGGTTTTACCTGGATGGTTGTGGAAAGAGATGTTGTAATCCATGATGATATCTAACGAACTTCTATGGCGTATATTAATCTACTTATATATTAAAATTGATTTTAGCCTCTTAGGATATGTATGTATCTCAAACTTACCCCCATAGAGACAATCTCTCCATATTTTCAATGTAATGATCATAGCTTCCAACTATTGATCATGTTTTCGGTAGTTTTTCCTAGGAATTTTCAACTACCTATAGGCATAGTATATCACTCTTTCATGAGAAAAAAATAAAATACCTTATTTGATTCATCATGTTAAACCATAAGGGGTTCCACAATTGTTTTTAGTGTAAGTATTTTCATAGTGATAAGCCTCTATTTCAACTCAATAAATCATTATTCACATTAACTAGACCATATAAACATAAATCCTTTTGATTCGTCTTGTTTAGTGGGTTTGAAAATGAAAATAAGTTCCTCAAAAATAATTATTAGGTCCCAACTTGACCATGGAATCTATGAACATTGTTCCAGATGTTGGTTAGTGGCACTCCTATATTTCCTTTTTCCTGGAAGGGTCTATAGGTATACCAGTGTTGGTGATAACAAGCCCCATGAATTATAATTCCTCCATCCAGAACTCAAATTTACTATATTATCATTGATTTTATTGATCCTAAATGTCTTTATCAATGTATTTATATGTTCCTCATGCTCCTTCTTACTTTTGGAGTATATTAAAATATCATATATAAAGATTTCAAAAAAATATTTGGGAAAATATATAAATATTAAATTCATTATATCCATGAAACTTTAATGAGATCCAGTGTGTCTAAAGGGAATCACTATGAACTCATAGTGTCTTTCACATTTTACAAAGTATTTCATGGTAATTTCTTCCTTCTTCAACATTAATTGGTGATATCCCACTTGAAGATCCATGTTATAGAAATACTTATATCCATGTAGTTGATCTAGCATGGAATCTATCCAAGGAAGGGGATACTTGTTCTTTATTTTCATAATATTGAGCTCAAGATAATCAATGCAGAGGTGCATCGATCCATTCTTCTTCTTGGAAAAGGTGACTAGCTCTCCCCATCTGGAGGCACTTCGGTGTATGAAATACTTTTCCAGGTTCTCTTATAATATCTTATTCATTTTTTCAAGCTCATTAGATTCCAATATATAAGGTGTAATTGTTATATGAAGAGATCCATGTATATATTCAATTTAGAAGTTAGAGTATTTCTCAGGAAGAATACTAAGAAATTATTCATGGTACACATCAATGTAGTGCCACATAATGGGGAGGTCTTTGACCACGATCTTCTCCTATGTAGGAATAATTTTAACTAGCTACTATTGATCATAAGGATATAATATACACACATGTGACAATGATTCTGAATGAGATTCATCCACCTCCTTCCACTTCTACTGAATTTGAGGATGCATCAGGATGTGATGATTGATCTTTCATTCTTGATAGTTTATGTTGGATTTTTATTTATATTTTCAATCATTGACAATAATTTCATAAAAATCCATCAAAATAAGTAATAAAAGATTATCTGGGAGGTTTAATCTACTAGCATTAACTAGGGAGGGGTTTTTTACATTGGATGTAATAATTTACACATTTTATATTCCCAAATATAACTCAACCTATACATTTTAATGTGGTGTTTTAATAGTTCTACTGGACTTGGATGATATAAAATAATGACTAGAACAAGAATCCAATAGTATGTTTTTAATTATTGAATGAATAATCATTATACCTATCAACACATCATGGTCAGGCTCCACCTTTGTATTAGTCATAACATATTCCATTTTTTCTTCCATGTGGGTTGTTGTTGTTGATTTACATAGAAATAAGTTATATTAGGGAAGTGATTTTCATATTTCCAATGTTCCAATATAGCTGAAACACCACACCATAGGTTGAGTACTTATCCATCCTTCCCTTATTCTTGTTCCAAATTAGTGGGATTATTTAAATCCTTTCAGTAGTTTTTATCCATATGTCCCATTCTTCCATATCTACAGAATTTCCCATTTCCCATTAGATATTTTACATGATTATTCTTCCCACAGTATTAACACATGGGATGTTTGGGTCTCTATAAATCTTTTGATTTATCTATTGATCCTTCCATATTAAAATCCATCTTCAAAGTTCTATCAATTGGACCACAAGACCATTGAGATTATCTAATCTACATTCCAACGATAAGGGAACAATGTGAACTCACGTCATAGTTTTTTACATCTTCAATCGCTATTTTTTTGTATACTTATTTTTATTCCAATAAAAATAGATCCACCATTCATTTGGGGTTCATGAAAAATCCTAGTATGTTTCATGAAATCCTATTGATGTTTTCCTCATATGCCCTGATAGACTAATCCTCAGTCTATATAATTCTATGAAACTCAAATTTTGTCCTGATATGAAGCATTTTTTGAATGTATTTATTGAGAAGTACTTTCATGAAACCATTCCATTACATGGAATAAATTTCCTACATGGACTACATGTTCTTGATCATTGTCTGCCACTGATCACACTAACCATAAAAATTATAGACCTCAATCCTGAATTTATCTTCATATATGAACTATATGAAAGATAAAATCTTCTCAATTTAGTTATACCATTATTCCACATCCAGGGGATTCAAAGATCCACTAAACATTGGATTCATTTGTCACCTGAAGTATTTGAATGCATATTTCTCTATCTTTTGAGAAGTATGGTCTTCCACATGATTCATGTTATTATTCATAAATTATGCCGATTGAGAATGTAATTTCATGATTTTTTGGCCACCCATTCAAATTATATATTTCATTTCATTATGAAAATCATCATATTACATATCACAATGATTGTTGGCCATTTTATTCTACTTATATCCATTAACCTTTAAAATGAAATTACAATTTTTGGTGCTTGAATACTGTGATAATAATAATAATATAAAAATATAACTATGAACATTAAATGATTAACATTTAAATGAATATTATACAATAACATGTGATTTACTAAGATCCAATCTAGGCTATCCATGGTGAAATAATTATATTTATGGTTCTTAGTTAAATTTTCTAGTCCAAATTTAAAAATAATTTTTAAGTCATCCTATGATACCAACTATAATATTCAAATCCTTTAACACATATTATTAAATAATTTTAATCATAACTACCCATCAAATAAAAAAATGAATCATAATGTCTAGTGTCATTGGAAGACTAGGTACATAGTTAAACATCTTCAGACCAAAACAAAATTTATTTAATATTATTAATGAGATACTAACTCCATGTGAGCCCTTATTTCTACATAGGTGATCCTATAGAATATGTTAAAAAAAGGGATGAGATTAAAATCATAGTAAGGGAATAAACCTAATAATAAATCACATCACATGGGTTAGAATGAATAACAAGATAATATTTAAAGGAATTGAACATGAGTAAGAATAATGAAGCACAACATGTATAACATGAGATCTTGTAATCATGTAATTATAGGAATGTTGAAATAAAAAACCACATGGAATTTTCAAGATTCAAGAATAACAACCAAGTTTATTTATCAATGAGAAGCACAATTCACAGCTAACCACCAAGGACGTTGCACAAAGAGTACAAGTCAAGGATAACTATAAAGACCATTTCACATAACCAATCATGATACTAAAAATTAAAAGATTCTTTGGAGTTATTTATGTTTAAACTCATCATAACATGTTCATGAATATGTGTGCGACATGAAAAATGAATCAAATATATAAGGGTTTCCCATGGGAAGGAACGGGTATCATAATCATCTCATAACGAATATAAAATGGGACTATAATAATGGTGTTCATGTATGAATTTATTTAAAACATACATGTACATTCTTGGGGAATAATATTCATAAACCATTATAAGTTATGTAAAATTTATTTGGAAACATGTAAAAAGTGTGTTTAAAAACATTAAAAATGACTCCTTTTAGTGTGGTTTAATGGAAAATATTAATGAGTCTATAAGAAATAAAATAAATAAGTTTTTATATATTAAAAGAAATAAAATAATATAGATTTTATTGATAAAATGAGTTATTTTGTAAAAAAAATTGTCTAAAAGACATTATGGTGTCCACTTGAAAACTTGTTAGAAATATGGAAGATACCTTTAATCGGCCTTTCTTATCGAGACGAATTGAGAAGGGATCCTTTTTAAAACATGTATTTACCTATAGAATAAGGATGATATGATCAAGATTCTTGATTTTGGAACAATTTAAATATAATTTTTAATACATAAATAATATTAAATAATAATTACATTAAGGTAAAGAGAGATAGAAAGAGTAAACCGAAGTAAAGATGAAGTTTTGGGTTGAATCCATTAAATTATATCTGAAATGGGTTTTCAATTGTAATTAATGTACATGAAATTAAAATAAAATTAATTAATAAATAAATTCATATACTCATTTTCTTGAATCTATTTTATTATAATATAATTTAGTTCATTTATATCCTTTTTAATAGTTATAATATACAATTTCAATGTTCGAAAATGTTCGATTCATTGGTTTTCATGACTAGTTCACTTTTATACGTTTATGGAAGAGCATGTGAATTGGGGGTAAATACCCAAAAAAAAATAAATTTTACTTTTGAAAATAATGAATATAAAATTGTCTTATATATATGTTTATTTTTTTATTATTTCTGGATGATTTTTTAGATAAAACCATAATGATAACTGTTTAGATTATTTTGGCATTTTTTGTTCATTACACAAAAGTTTTGTTTTATTGATTTATAAATTGTATATATGATAATAAAATAACATTAAATATGTTATAATACAATTATTATAATATTTATTAACCATACAGATTTAATTATTTCCATATTTTAAGTGAAATTGAAAAAGAAAAACACATCATCCACAAAAGCAGAAAATCAACAACACACGGACAATGCTTTTATTTTGAGAATATAAGGAGAGGGGAAGATAAATAATTATTAAATGTTCAATTAACAAAATAAAATTACAGTAAGTATAATTTATTTATCATGTATCGTTTATAAGGGGGGTTGATTAGATGGTAATTTAAGAAAATAATTTGAAAAATAAATTAAATGAAAAAGAATGATGCTATTACCACTTGAATTTCATTCCTTGTGAAAATAATTATGATAATTGGGTTTAGTATTTTTTTAATAGTAAATTATCTTATACATGGGGGATATAATTTGGATGATTATTGGGTGTAACTTGGTAATCCTTCAAAATTATATAGACGTGAAGAGAATGGGTGGTGAGGGTGGTATTTATAATGGAGGAGAGGGGTCTTTTTTGATTATTTTATTCATTTGTTTATTATTTTGGATCAATTCTATGAAAATATAGAGAGTTATCACTATATATATTATATAATGATTTATATTTTGAGATTAATATTTTTACATCAATAATTAATCATGTAATAGTGTATTTAATTTATAATGTATATATACTTTCAAATTTCATATTTCACTATTCAAAAAATTCAAATACCTTAGAAAAATCTCCAAAAAACACCCAAACCATTTTTTATGTTTATAATTAAAAATATAATTCCATTTTATAAGAATAATTTTCATACAGTGGGATAATTTAATTTTAAATAAAATCAACATTTACTCAAAAATATTGATTTTTAAATTATATTTGATTTTACAACACATTAAAACATTACTTACAGTCTCAAAAAATTATATTATACTCACAATTGAAAATTACTTATTTTTTAATCTATTTTTTGAAAAAAAAATACTATTTTAAATAATTATATTAATAATAAAATTGGAAATAAAAAAAATTAGGTTTTAAAAAAATTCTAACAATTAATTTATCATTTTTAAAACAATTTCTTACATAATAAAATATATAAATGTATCATAAATTTATTTTTTAGATACCAATATTTTATTTTTAATTTCATATAAGAGTTTACTACTATAATTGTAATATTACATTTCCAAATTTGCATTTTACTATTCTAATTGTCATGTTACTATTATTTTGGTATATGTTCCATAACATCTAGAAATTCAACTTTTTTGATTCATTATTCAATTATAAGATATTTATTATGTTGGATATGTGATTTATATTTTATTTATACTATATAAAAATATTATATATAGAAAATTTCTTTTATGTAATCTCAGGTTGTCAAATGTTATTCCTCAAATTTATCATTCTACTTCATTTCAAACTCTTATAATTCATTTTAATTAAGTTTTTCTTACTGTATTCTTCTTGGATCATGGTAATGGTCATTGAATTTTTAAATCCACAAGGTTATAAAATTAAAATATCATAATTTGTAACTTTCGGATTCCTTGGTAATACACATCTCGACCTCTATATATATTGTTCAATGATATTTCAAACCTAAATATATATATTTATAAATGAACCCATTTAGTTATTTGAGTATTCATTTTTATCATTGAATAAATCCTAGGTTGTGGTGATGAATGTGAATATTGTCTCTTCCAAATAGTGTACCTTGCATTAATTTCCTGGACCCATAAGTTCTTGTTGCCGATATCACTATATTATTAGTTGTTTTTTTGGGATCGTGGTTATTGTTCCCTCAATCTATAAAACTGATTTTTATTTTATAATCAACATAATTGGAATATTAAATATAAAAACAATTAATATTAGGGATATCTATTTTTGTGTTTATATTTTTTATCATGGATTCAGTTTTGTAAACCATCTAGATTTTCTCCACTAAGTTCACTCCTCTCCATTTAATTTCTTATTATTGACACATTAAAATATTTCATGCAATCTCCTCCAATATTTTCTTATATTTTCCAGTTAATTTCTTTATTAATTATCCTCTCATTGAAGCATCAATGATGGAATTTTTTTCAACTATCAACCTCTAAAAAATGATTAGTTTATAAACCAAATATTATTCAAATAAAGAAGTGATTTTTCTCTTTAATACTAAATGAAATCCCAAGACCTACCCTGAGATTCATCATCAAAGTTCTTAAAATTTAAAATTTATAACCTAATATTTATAGACATCTATGGATGTAAGAATTTGGAAATAATTATTCTTAGTGACTCATCCCATATTGAAATGGAAGTAGATGTCAGACATTGAATCCATTAACTAGAATTTTATTTCAATGAAAATATAAATTACCTAAATGTTACTAGATTAGATGAGATGGTGATAAGTTTAATTGTATAAAATTAGTGATAGATTCTCCCTATGTGTGTGTTGGGATCCTCATGTAGCCTCTAGGAGGACTATATTGAGATTTATATTATCTAGATGATAGCTAAAATTATCTCAAATAGTGGTATGATGACTAGAGTAACCATAATGGTGGTCTAAATACCCATTCCCCATAAAATTAATTAGATATTATGATGTGAATATTTGGTGGAATTCAGGGATATTATCTAGAAATGATTTTTTGTTCATTCTCATCCACATCCTCATCCTTTCTTTTATATTGTATTGTTTCCTCGAACTTTACATCAGATGAAATATCATCTTCATTTTCATTCAATTAGTGGATTAGTCGTGCATCACATAACTATTATAAAACAATAACAATAACTGATCAATATTAAAATGATGGGTTAAAAAAATATTTATTTTATAATCAATGATATCTAAAAAATAAAACAAGCCATCACTAAAAGGAGAAAAAATTATGACCTCCTACAAGGAATCATTAATTTCCAATACAGATACACATATTGATTATTTTATAAACCAATAATAACATAACTATAAAAAATTTAATTAATTATTATCTATATATTTATAACAAACAATAATTGATAGAAATTTATATAGGATAGTTTGAAGAATATATAATATGTTGAATTTATGTTTTTATGAAGAGAAAATGTGTATAAAACTAATTTGGTTTTGGAATCATGTGGTAAAAATACAACGTTAAGTGATTTTCATATTTTTGTTCTATGGAATAACAAATTAATTTTTTCATTACTAATTATTTTTGGAATTGAGTATAAAAGGATCTATAGTCGAGGTACACTTCTTCGAATCCAATGATTTCCCCATATATATGGCCAGTTACATGGATTGAAGAGAAATTTTGGTTACCGAATACATTATTTAATCATAACCACTCTGTATTTACTAATGGTAAACCATAACCCACAGATATTTGTGGATGAATTAAAATGGTACTCCTAAAATCTAATGTCAATTTTCAGGAAATGAAATAAATAAAGAGATATATAATTTATAATCAATAGTGGAACAACACCAAACATGAGTTGAAATGGGAAATAATAACTATTAAACACACCCACTACGATCCCATCACCTGACACAATGGAACATCCCCATCATGAAAATCATGAGATTTAATTATGATCAGTTTAAAAAGTGAGGATGAATAGAAGAAATAGTTAGTGCATCGTTCATTCCCAATGTTTATACAGTGGTATGTTCATCTCTGTATTCCATGTTATCTGCAATGGTTATAGTGTACCACCTTAATATAATGTATTATAGAAAATTACTTTAGTTGGTGTATAATAATTTTATATTTTGGAATGATTACATAATCAATTTTGATTACATAGCATGAAAAATTTGATTCTAGCCTTTCTAGATTACACCAATCAATGGACTCTTAAATTGAATGGATTACATAGCATGGACCTTATATATCAAGGCTTTAAATAATTTTCATTTATAAATAAAAATTGTAATCATGTGCATGTATGACTTATAATCTACATGATTGTAACATAGTTCATTTTACATAAATATATTTCCAAATTATATTTAAAAGTATAACTCAATTATAAAAAAAGTCTATTGTTTGATAGAATAATTACCCCCCTTTTCAACAATCTACACACCAATGTTGTTTTGAATTTAAGACCAAAACATCGTAAAAAACCTAATTTCATATACCTAATTAGATAATTAAATATTCCATTTGAAAAAATGATATAAATTTTTTATATATAAGTATCTATGAATTAAAAATCTTTTTATGAAACTATATAATTTATATATCATTATTATACATGAGATAAATGACAGAAATAGTTGGTCTGGACTAGAGGTTTGGCATTTATCATCTCACTTTTAGTTCCCTGATATATTTTCCATAATGAAAACACGTTTTTTATCATGTATATAATTCTCCTATGATTTTTTTAATCATATAT